>CM066331.1:61707237-62951404 GCA_033807585.1 Hydrophis major | reverse complement strand
TTCTAATTTAAAATAAAGCTTAAATGTATGATGAGGAACTATTTGGTTTCCTATAAATATCATTTCCTTTCCTTTCTATTTTATATTTGACTTTTCTTTGTGCTTTTATTGCCATTAAAACTGAATTTTAAGTCTTTTAGTACAAATCTGTACTTTGATTACATTATTCTGTATAAATAACATATATGATGATGATGCTAATTAATAGATAGAGCTGAAGAAACTTGTTTACTCAGTTGCCTTTTTATGACAGTATTTTTCAAAAATTGATATAATGCAAAATACTATGCATAATTCACATGAATGCAGGAAATTCAAACTACTTGATTGATGAAAAAAATCTTGATTTATTAAAGAAATCTATACAGTAATAATTTTTTGTACTGTACTTCATTTGGTTATTCTCCAGTTTTTCTCAATGAGCAAGCAGCAACTCCTCTGTCTCACCTTTTTGAAATACATGCCATTTATAACAGAGGTCATCCACCAAATACCACAAGAATAAACAAGCACAGTTTGTTGTTCTGTTTCTCTTTGCCAAGAATGAAAGGTGTTATTATGCCACTATCTCAAACAACTGGTTCCCTAGCAACTTCTACTATACCAAATTCTAAGAGTAAGAATTTTATTTAATCTCTCTCTCTCTCTCTCTCTCTCTCTCTCACACACACACACACACACACACGCACACACGGAGAGGGAGGGAGAGAGGGAGAATGAGAGAGAGAGAGAGAGAGAGAGAGAGAGAGAGAGAGAGAGAAATGTGTAAGCAAAAAATAAAACCAAGGACAAATCTAAAAAAAGAAAAAGTACTTTAGAAAATGTCAAGAAATAATCATTTGATGATTATATTACTTTTGAAGTACTGTTGTCTCTTCTGGTCATTTCTTGGAATGAAAAAGGCCCCTAATTTGCATTCACTACAGCATATGCACAAATAAATAATAAATATAGGAGGCACAACTGAGCATCTACAGTTCAGTATACGTGCATGCAATATTTTCATATTGTTTTGTATGCCGGTAGATCTACACAATGAGGTATTGCTTGTATTTTTCAAGCAGAGGGTTTTTTCCCCCTACTGTTACAGTACCTTCTGTTGTGCAGATATCAATACAGGATCTGATTTCAACATGGTGTTCAAACACATATCAAATAATGTTTTTTTTACAGATCCTTTAAATTATCTTTTTTCTTAGTGCTATTAAAGAATTGTAATTTTAAAAGTATGACCTAGGGATTCTGATGAAATGTATGATTATTAAAGAAAAGAATCACATAGTGCTAAAACATTTTAAGATATATAGATAAATATAGATATATAATGCATGTGCTCTGCAGATTTCTCTGCAAGTGACCAAAAAGATTTATTCAGATATGAAAAGCTAGCTTTAAAGAAAAAGCTAGGCAACAAAATACTCACCTCTTCACGTAATTTTATCAACTGCAACATGAATGCACAGAAAAAGATAAAAAGGAAAGAAATGGCAGGAAAGAAAGATCAGTTGTGTGACAGAATACAAAATTAACATTGACAATTTATCTGTTTACATGTTTAGCATTTAAAAATCACAGACAAACACATTAAAAGACCCTAAACATAGACTACATGCAGAGTTTTTTTGAACGAATAAAGATCATTTTCGCACTGTCACATTAAACAAAGAGAATCGTGTGAAATTCTCTTTTAAACCACATCTGAGATACTATCATAAAATAAAGGGGAATGACTTCATAGAAGTCTATAATACAAAAAAGAGAAAACAAGTTTACTATTCCTCTCTTCTAAGATAGTACAGCTGAAGTGATTTTGTATATACAAGATTTCTACATTTTTTCATTTTGTTAGCACTGACATCTGCCTTTTTATGTCTCCCTATACATCTATCTTACTAAATCAGCTAAAATAACTATAACTGATGGCTATAGAAACACCAGCTTATGTGCCATATTTAAACTATGCTATTTTTAATCTAAATTTAGTCTACACTATTTAATATTGTAGATTATTACTATGTATCCAAATAATATAAATAACTGAGGAACACTTTTCTAAACATTTTGACTATACAATTCTTTATGCTTCTGAATAAAATTTACTTCAAAAATTTATTACATTTCACTATTCTGCTCTTTCAAATGGTTATTCTAATTAACTAAACAAAAGAAGAATCTTTTCAATTGATTTTGTCAACTATACTGCATAATAACCTTCATTTAAAATAGTATTTTAAATACTATTGTGCTGAGGTATAAATACATTCAGTCTGTTTGCAACACACACATAAAGTTATAGTGGAAGGGAAAAAGCTTCTTTATTGAGAATATGTTATTTTACAACTGAGAAGGTTTCTTCTTCAACTGGCCATTATCAATGTATTCATACATATGGAAAATAATTTTGAATTAGGGTGTAAATTTAGGAAGGACATTTTTCTACATACACACACACACACACACACACACATGAAGAGACAGAGAGATACACAAAACTAACTTAAATGATTCCTTATGCTCACATTGTTGATCTAGAATTTAAACATTTATAATGCCAAGCAAATAAAAACAAAGCCATTATTTTAATTTTTAAGAAGAGTGCTGCATTCAATAGCTCTAGTTTTCTAAAGATTAAAAAATGAAAGAAAAAGCATGTTTTCTAATCCAACCCCACCTGTTCTTAAATTAAAAGCACTCTGTAATCACTCTTTGGTTCGCTTTCTTCCTTGCTCCTCACTTTGCTTCTCCCAAAAGACAAACATTCAGTTTCCAAAAAAGACGGTTTGCAAGTTTACTGCATCACCATGCTCACCCCCATCCCCTTTTGCAGGTCACCATTCATGTAATGGCTATGATAGTTTAAGGGCCAAAGTTTAAAACTACTATTCTGCAATAGAAACCATTTGGGGCATGACACTCTACCATAGTGAATGAAAGTTCCAAAATGCTCCACATTTGTTTTTTCAATAGGTGTCAAAAAGAGAGAGAAAGAGCGAAAGACAGTTCTATCTTGTTTGTGCTGCATGGCTGAATTTAAGCTCTGCATAGGATTTACAGCTAAGCTAAATAATGGGTGGTTTTCTTTTTTAAATGATGTCTGAAAGATATTCATTCAAATTAACAAAAGATTTTCCCTCATTTAACAGTTATGACACTTGATGACATGCTATTACTTCTGTTTTTAAAAGCAGTATCCTAACCCTGCAAACTCAATCAGAAAGCATAAATATGTGTGCAGCCACAATTTCAGGTTATAATAATTTTTGAAACAAAGATTCTTCTTTTACTTCCCGTCCTCCACTTGATACAAGCGGTAATCTGTTCCTTTGTAGAAAAAAAAATCTGGTTTACGCTGGTTTGAACAAGTGGAATCTCTTGTGACTAAGCCTTCTGCTCTGAATAAAATCAAAACTGCATCACGGAGAGTGCATCGGTCTGTGAGGCAGATCACGTGACAAAGAGAACCACGGAATTTCCCTCCCAAGAAGCTGATAACGGTAGTGCCGTCTCTGCCCACATACAGATAACGAATAAATGCTGAACTCTATTAAACGCCCTTTACACATTATCATGGGTCGAATACACAATTTTCTGAACTTGTGAGACAGTCTATTTATTTTGCTATATACTCTCGGTATGTAACAGATTTGTGATTGGTAATGATCTGTTCTGCCAGGCTATATGAAGTGATACCAACCTTCTTTAGATCTTGGGGAATTAAGTTGACCCATTTCTCTCTCCCCATGTGAAGAGTTTTAGAGTTTTGATACACTTTATGCATAGGCAATCCAAGTCTTTATCAGAATTAGGATATCAAAAATTAGGCAGCCACATAATCACAAAATATTTCTTCTAGGTATGAGCTGCTTTGTTGTACTGTATTTATCAACACATGCACACACACACACACACACACACACGCTGTAATTAGTAAACTAATTATTAAGAAATTTCTCTCATCCTGAGAGGTCTAGTTATATAGAGATTTTTTTCCTGCCATTCAATTGTGTCCAGTTCTCAGAGACTACCTGTGTAAATCCCTGTAGTTTTCTCAGCAAGGTTTTTCAGCCATGGTTTGCCATTACCTCTTTTCCAGAGCTGAGAGAAAGTAACTGTCGCAAAGTCACTTAGCTTCATGCCGCAAGTGAGAAGAGGTCACAGTTTCCCAGATTCTAGGCTGATGCCTTAACCACTACAGCAAAGTGGCTCTGTACAGTATATGAAAATACCACTTTCATTATTTTGGTAATGAAATTACAATTTCATATACTTTTGAAACATGTTACCAATCTAGCATACTATTTATCAACTACGTACCTAGTGTCCTTATCAAATAAATAAAAATATTAAATAAAACTATAAATTGATAATGTATTCTATTTTTCTGCACTGCTGTATTTGAATATTTCAAAGGAATTGGTGGTGCAATAAGATAAACTATAGACATTCCAAAATATTGCTTAAACATTGCTACACAAAGATATACAACCACTGAGAAAGAAGACATATATAATTTTTGAATAAATAAATAATATTATTATAGGGAGAAAATAATAAAACACTGAAATATTCTGCTTCCATATTTTAAAAATTGTTTCATTTTATTATAGTGAAACAAAAGGCAAAACGCAGAACAAAAAAATATACAGTCCACTGATTTATACAGTCCACTAATTTATCCAAATTTCTACTTCAAATACTAACATGCAATGTAGAAAATAGCAGCTTTTATATAAAGTAGCGTGTCAAGTTAGTTTTTATTACAATAGTACCATGCAGGATAGGCAGAGCATAAAAGTGTTAAGTAAAAAAAAAATTAAGCTAGACACATAACATGATAATTATCTCTAACGAAGCTATTAGGACAAACAAGATTGTTATTTTATTCCCAAGGATCAAAATGTTGTAATATAGAATGTCTAATATTTTACTAACAGTATTTTCCCAATCATATAATTTATTACAAATTATTTGATGATATATTCTATATATTTATTAGATTTAACATTTTTCATGGACAGAAAAACAATGATCAAATATATACGACTTGCACATACAAAGTGTTCATGTAAAGAACAGAATAATACATTATAAATAATTCTGTCTATTTCTGGAATTGCCTAATTTAGATTTGTTCTAGTTTTCTCACTTTCTTTGCTCTCTACTTAACTATGTAATAGGTAGTGTGTAGATGTTAATACTGCTAATCAATCAGAACCAAATGTTTATACTTGTGTTTTTAGGACACTTGCTTTTCCATTATTTATGCACTGAATTATGTTATTATTGATAAATTGAGTATGACATTCATTCTTTAGTTTTAAACTTAAATGATTATACTAAGAACAGAAGCATTTTATAATATCCAGCATAAATTATATTGAAGATGACCCATTCATCAATCAGAAATGTTAAATAGGAAATTTTGTATATTGACCAATGTATACGAAGTTGCTAAAAACTTTTCTCATTAACTATTGTTCAAGTTATAATTATAAATTTCATAAGTTTAGCAAGGATGGATGGATGGTATCCTTGATATCAACCAAAAGGCTGATATAATTAAATAGAATATTAACTGAAGTTGGACAATGAAATCACTATATTTTTACTATAGAGTAAACTTACTTTCTATGTTTAATTTCATGGCATTATCTAAATATTTCCTTTTGTTTTTACATGTGTATCTAAATTTATTATTGATAGTCATTAAAAACATAAAAACATCAGTTTTCCCCACAGGATAAACTGATTCTTCTTAAAGATAACAATAAAATAAAGCATGTATTCTTTCAAACAGTGGCTTAAATTTTATATAAACTGGTATTTCTTTTCTTTCAAAGTTCATAATATGAAAACAATATGGAAAAATTAAGTTTGAAAGTAATACCAATGTTTTGGCACAATTATCCTGTACTAAAATGGATCACCAATAAATTTAATAGATAAATAAATTCTGTGAACAATGCTAAATATTAAAGACCTTTTCTGAAAGATATGTCCATTTTCAGATGACTAAAAAGAAAACAAGCTATGTGTAAAAAAATACCATTACTAAAATACATTAGCTATGTAAGTTATTATATAATTTAACAGATAACAGAGTATAAAATAAAGGTAGGCCACCTAAATTTTCCTATTTTTATTTATTGAATTATGCTGGCTCACTCCCCACAACTCTAGCCAGTTTTAAAGTTGAAAGTTCAGTTGACTTTTTTGTCTGAGTTATATCACATATAGATTCAATTTTGATACATAATAAATACATAGTATATATAGACATTTGCTTTACCTCTTCTGTTAATGTACTTTAAAGAAACAAATAATACATTCTAAGTATTTTGATCAAAGTTATTATGGAAGTAAAACAGAAATTAAGATCAATGGCCAACTTTTCACAACATTAAATAATTATACTTTTATCTTCACTAATTCATATTACCCCAATGTACATTATCTTTCTTATGTGTGAAGTTGTCAAAATTTTATTTATGAAAATTTGATTTATGAAAGCAAAAAATATATAGATCTTTATCAGAGTAATATTTGGGTAAAAGAAGAGTGCATATCCATGAAAACAAAATAACTTTAAAAAGCCTCCTGAACACTTGCAATATTGGAGAGTCAGAATAAAACATTTAGAAATATTTCACATTTCTGAAAAATGCTACCGTTTAATACTAAGTCAGTTACACTTATATAGTTTTCTTATAATTTCAGTTTTGTAGATAGAACAGAATCTGCTTCAGAGTGGGAAGAAAAGAAACGGTCACATTCTGAAATCCCATTTTCACTTCCAGTGTTGATTTAATTATATTTCCGTCTTATCAAAGCTGTATTATGTGAATTTATATTACTTTTACATGTGTTTGGGTTTGTTGGCAAAGATTATCTTTCATGGTACTGCTTAAATACTAAATAATAAAGAAAAAGAGAATAGAATATTTTGGTTTTATTTATACACACACACACAAACACACACACACATTACATACATACATAGCAGACAGGGATCCAAGATAAAGGGTTAAATTGTAAGATCTCCAAGAATCATTTTGAAGTTGATTAAGACCCCAGCTTTGCATTAAACAGTATCACTTCCACATGAGTTGTTACTAATGCTGTTAAGAAGCAGCTTGAGAAGCCCAGTGTGCCAATGACCTCCTTCACCCTCCAGCCACCCACTAGGGCTTCTTGATTAGCATCCTACCTGGATCTCTGAGGAATTCCCATCATCCCCTAGGAGCTCATTCCGTACCTCGTCACTGTAGGCAATCCGTGACCTTTTCTGTAAAAGAAAAAAGAAAAACAAAGAAATGTGAGCATGCAAAGCTCTGGAACTATCACTATCAAGATTGCTAAACTCAAAACCTCGAGAGCCCTCTAATGGATACCTACTTAATACAAATTTCTAAGCTTCTCAAGAAGTTGTTTTAACAAAACAGTGACAAATGTAATAAAAATCACCAATAAGTTTAGAGGAATTTATAACTGTTAGATCAAATTAGCCAAACAACATGCATCTTCATAGAAAAAAAAATCCAAAACCTTTCCCAGTAGATTTAGTATGAACTAAATTGAATTCTCCTTCTTTCTCCAATCCTAAAATCTACTATTGTTTTATATAATACTGTTCTAAGTAAAAGTGTCTGATTACAATATCTTCTATGTTTTTATCAATACTAAAAGAACAATGGTTACATTGTTTGCCATATAGTTCAGATTCTACAGTTAAGAGTTGCTGTTAATAATTAAATTATTATGCACAGATATGCCAGTAACAAAACTGAAAAAGAGCAAGGGGGAAGAAATTTGACAGTTTGTTCTACTTCAGATGCCATATTTCAGATGTAAAACTTTTAAAGTAAGAATTCTTATATGCCTAAAGGCTAATGGCAAAGCCTAGAATCCCATTGATTGGAACCATACAGTAAAATCACTACCCTGCACTCAAAGGGGGAAAAATGAATAAGGAAAATATATACTCTTCATTGAGTGTTTATTTGATTGATTTATGTAAACTGAAATGCAAAGAATTACTGAAAGCTGCTGTTCTGAAAAAAAAAGGGTGCTCTTTTTTTTCATTAGGAGATAAATTCAATTAAAAAAAATCTTCTCTGAATGTTAGGTTGAAAAGATTTTTGCCAGATAATATATACTAGACTTAAACTGAATGCAGTACCTTGTATTTTATCTTTTTCCAATAACATGTAAAATAACTGGAAAAAATAACTCTCAGAATGTAAGTTATTATGCAATAGCTCATTAGATGAACATGTACAATTAAAAAATGATAACAGAAAACTTTCAAGCAAGCTTATGTGGATTTAAAATGACAAGCAATTAGAAACCTAATTGCTCATAATGCAATGTATGGCAATATATGCATGGTCAGCTGTGTTACTGGTTAATTTGCTCTAAAGAATTCACTGAGTTCTGTTCATGTTCTTTTGAATTAAATACCATTGGTTTATAAACAAACTTGAAGACAACAGAAATTAATTGCTTATCATGGTTGCAAAAAGATTGATGTTAGAAGGCTGGATTGGCAATCTCAATCAATACACACACACATATGTATGGTATTCAGCTTTGTTCGGGTATTTTCCCATATCATTATAGTTGTGCTTTTAAAGTTGTAGCAACGTTTCGTCAGAATCTCATCTGCTATCACAGGCTTCTGTATTGTGTTCGTCTGGGGGTCAGACTTTTACAGTTGTTTCAGTTTTAAATTTGGGGCTAACCTACTGCTGTGCCAGAATGGTTTTTTCTTCATCCCGATTGGTTGGGAGTCTTGGTCTGTGTTTATTCGTCTTGGAGCCAAGCTGCACTAAAAGCCTCCAATACAGGAACACAATGTTGCCAGCCAATCAAGACACAAAAAAAGCCTCAAAACAGACAGAAGATATTAGAAACACCAATCAAGCAGAACACAGCAAACTTGGTTTTGTTCTGTGCATAAAAGATGCATGAGGGTGATAGCCTGACCAACCTTATTTTTAAAGCATATTTTAGTTTTAATTTAAAGTTAAATTTAATTTAGTTTTTAATTTAATTTGATAGAAAGCTAGCATATACTAAAAACACAAGAGCCTCCAGAACCATTCATATTTCCAAGAATGCCCCTGAATTGCCATGTGCCCCTAGGCACTCTTATTCTTATAAAATAAAAATGATGAGTGGTTGTAACCTAGTCTTTTGGTTATAAAGATGTCCACTTACTTAGAGAAAAGATACAGGAAATCTAAAGATTAATAGTTGGTTAGTCAGGGTGGGAATAAATAAAGAGGATGGTAGAGAACGAAATGCTAATTTGCCTTTTAGAAGATGATGTTCCTGCCTGAGATCATGCCATTTTAGCAGCCATTTTGTGAACTGCCAAACATTGTTAAATTATTTGCATTTTATTAAATTGTGAAATGGACCCAGCAGTAGTTAAATCAAATCCCTTATTTTACTCAGAGGTAAGATGCAAAATACTTTTGAAAATATATTTTTCAGAATGTCACAATTGTTATTTGATAGAAAATACATTTCAAGTTACTGCTGCTGCTACTACTACTACCACTGCTACTACTGCTACTACTACTATCATTTATTATGTGTATATCTCAGGAAGAACAGTCTCACATTAACAAAGTGAAAATAGCCATTACAGCATTAAGGGAAGTGGGAATCTTTAAAGAAACTCTGGTATCACAGTCCCTGATTAAATTATTCATTTCATCACAATGGGGGACTGCAGTATGAAAGAATTTCATATGGAGATCGATTTTTTCCTATTTATTTATTTATTTTGCTAAAGAGCCAACAAATTGACATATAATGCTCAAATATGATAATACCTTATTTTGTGTTTGATTTATATAAAAAAGGAATGAAGTTACAAACCCATGTTAGTCATGATCCAATTCTTCTTTTCTAATTAAGGTTTGCTACTTTATACTACTAATGTGTAACAGTTTAGTCATCCTTGGTCAAACAGTTCCCAATAGAAATAATAGATAGTGATATAATTCCAGCAATTCAACAGTAAACCATGACTTACCCCAAAACTCTGCTTTCTGCTAAGCTACTGAGCAAAGTATGCATATTCTTTCAGGCCTATTAGAACCCCAAGCAATCCATCCATTCAAATAGATCTTCCTCTCCCCATAAGCAAACATATCACAAATTCAGCTCCCTGGAACATACTATATGGTAATGATTTAAAGTCCTGTGACTTCTCCTATCCAGTCTCAGCTCTATAGCATGATATACTAATGAAGACTAATAATGCTAGGCTTATTCTGTTTTTCTTTTCTCCAACATTCCTGTACATACCATAAGAACCTGCAGCAAATAAAAATGTTAGTTTGAATTATTTTGCATATCTCTTAAATATACTTTAGAAGTGTAACAAACAATTACACTTCCATGAATTCAAGAGTTTCCAATAATACTCTACATCATATGAAAGATGACTCTTTAGAGCAGGGTAGGCAATTGGCGATCTTGAGGATTGAAGAACCCCTCAAGCTAAATTTACATATCCTTTGTTGTAAATTCAAAACCTTTATATAGAAGAAGGATCCTCAAACCTAGTCTCTGGCCCACTACTGGTCCATGGCCCGTAAGGAACCAGTGAAGTTTTATCTGCACATGCATGGGATCTAGGTAGCACTCAAAACCATGATCTCCCCAATCCATGCGAAAACTGTTTTCCATGGTTCCTGCTGCCTAAAAGGTTGAGGATTACTGACAGAAAAGATCAACCAGAACTCTAGGAAAACCTAATTGCTAGTTTCTTGCAGTCTAATGTTTGTATAGGTCAGAAGAGATAACCAGAAAGATAAAAAAGAAAACATCAGAGATAGATTGGTGAGTTCATCCTCTTTTGACTCTGACCCTTCTTCCTTCTTGCTTTAGCTGTACTTATCATGTAGTCATCAGCAGGCTATCATAATGAATAAAGTTCTGGATTGGAAAATAGGCCAACTCCAAGCATGCAGGTTTTAAAACCTAGAGTTGGTTGTATAAAATAGCATCTGTCTGAAAATATATACTATGAATCAGACACAGCAAACTGTGTTAGAAGTCTGTCTTATATTTAGATTTCATTGTACAACTATTTAGTGCAATATAGTTACATTATTCTTAGCACAGCTATTATGTATTGTCATAGACCTTTTTTGTCACATTCTCAGTAATAAAAGCTTTATAAAACTACTAAGCTTTTTGCCTACAATTAGAAGCAACTGTACAAGATTCATCAATAAATAATTTGATACTACTTTTGATCATAATTTCATTCCAAAATGAATTGATCACAGAGAAGATCAAGTCTTTGAACTAAAGTGCCTATTTGTTCTCTTAGCATCTATCTAAAATATAAACACTGTAGTCCCATTTGTCTTTAAAATAATAACTCTAATATCTTACTAAGAACTTTTTATGAAGCTGAATGTCATTAGGGATGGCAAGAGAAATTTAATGTAACCAAAATAAAAGAATAAATGTGCATTAGGTTCTTAACTTTGCAAATTTACACTGTAGCCTATAGTCTACATTTACACTGTAGCCAAATAGAAGCCTGAGACTATGTGCAAGAAAATGTCACATGTATTACAACAGTTTGAAGGAATTCAATTCATAATGTATTTTATAAATAGTTAATGACTTCTATACATAAGCTAACCAGGCAAATCAAAAAATTGTCAACAATGTTAGTCTTAGTTGTCAGTCTTACTATCTACAGTACTGCTACTTTATATTTATGTTTCCAGAAGAGATAGAAGTTTTCCAGAGTTCAAATCAAATCCTTTTCTCAAAAGCCCAATATGAGTTTAATAGTTGCTATCTGTCCAATAAAGAGTTCTTTGTAACAAGTTTTTGTTTGCTTTTTCCTGCACCACATCTTACTTATGCACGATGATATGCATGCAGAAGTATTCATCAATATTACCAGGGAAAAGGTATGATTTTATGTAGCTCAATGGCAAAGTTTGCAAGAATACAGCATCTTTTTTAAAATGGCATGGAGAAATGAGGTGATAATATCACTAAGAGGAGCAGGAATCCTACAACCAATTGTCCCAAACAGTGAACTCAAATGACAACCCTACGAACAAAAGCATCTTGAAAATATGAGTAATTCTTCACTATCTTTTCAACATTTCAACTTCCAAACTTCACAAAAAAAACAGTTCAATTTTCCATAGCAACACCACCATTTTTCAGAAATCTATGCATTATATATGGCCTCATTCATTTTCAGATGTAAATATAATAATACAGTTATTAGTAATTAAATTATTCATCAATAGTCTAAATTGAAAAGATTTGTAGACAATTCAAGATGATAATTTTTAGATATCAATGGTGTACTGATTTGTTAGGAATGACACCGCAGTGATACTGAAGATTTAGCCTCATTTCATAAATGTCTAAGAAGCATTGCAGAAAATAGTAAGGAGTAATTTAAAAAGGCAGTAAATATTAGTGATAGGAGAAAATAAAAGTAAACCTACCTAAATCTACTTTAACCAGCACTATTCACTTATACATTCCACACCTTCTATCCCTGCAAAAATCGCTCCATCAAGCATGGTCCTAATCAACAACATAAGTTTTCCTTCTTACATGCGTATGTTTCTTAGTAACTTGTTGAAGAGCAAAGATCTGCTCTGGATGTCTCTGCCTGGCATAAAGCCAAACTAAATTGCCCCAGTTTTGTTCACTGTCAATTATTTCAATCAAATTCTACACATTTTCTCAGACATACTTATTAAACTAATCCACCCACTTTCATACACAGAAAGTTTGTTGTATTCATTTTTGCTGCCCTTCAATTTTGCCTTTTGTATAAAGGAAGTATAACAGCATTCTTTCAACCATTAAACACAA
Organism: Hydrophis major; assembly: GCA_033807585.1. Lineage (NCBI taxonomy): Eukaryota > Metazoa > Chordata > Lepidosauria > Squamata > Elapidae > Hydrophis > Hydrophis major. Next base: position 62,938,522 of record CM066331.1, on the reverse strand, counting down.
ATGTCTTCACTCATGTTAAAACAAGTCATCCAGCTACTTCATAAACAAATCACATCAATATTTTAACATTTTTCCAGATCTGTACCCGAATCTTATAACAGTGATGACTTTTTTTCTTTGAAATTAACATTTCTAGCATTTATTTTAATATTGCTATAATTCCCATGCAATTTTTTTCAAGATACCCTGACTTCAACTTCATTTCAAGAATTTCATCTATTTCATGTTTAATTCCATTCACTCTATTGAAGATTGCATTAAAATATTTTACATGTTCATGTTGCTTTTAATCTTAAATATTATTTGCTCTTGTTAAGCCTGGTTTCCCCAACCAGGGTTAGGGAGACAAGCTAAACAGAATGTGCAGCGTTAGTCAGATAGGCACACAGATAAATGAGTGAGCTAAGCTTGTATGTTTATTAACATACAATAAAAATAACAGATACGCTTGTGCTATCAAAAATATAGTTTATTCCATTATGAGTTCATAGCATAGTCAAAATAACAGTCCAATAGTCATGTATCATTTAGTCAGTCCATTCAGGGATATTCAGTTAGCAAAGTCCGTTTAGAATATCCTATGTCAGTTCACTTACAAGTCAGTCCTTTGTTTTCTCTCCCGTTCGAGCAATGCAGTCTTGAGTCCTTGCAGTAATCAGGGATCATCAAAGCCAGAGAGAGAGCAAGCTGCAGCCTTGCTTCTTTTAAAGTGCTTTCACAACCACTCCCTTAATTACTGTCCCACAGTTAAAGTTGCAGACACTTTAACATACAAACTATGATTACTTATTATTATTTACCTAAACCAGTTAGGGTAAAACAATGTAATCCCTAACATTCTCCCCTTTTAGGTTAAATAATAATATAACTATTTACATCTTTAAATCATATTTGTTACAACTCTCTTTAAACTTAATTACTCCTTGAGCTTTTGTAAATTGGTCTGCAATGTTTTCTTCCGTCATGCAGTATTCCAATTTAATTAGCCCATTCTTTACAGATTCTCTAACATTTAAGTATCTTAAATCAGTATGCTTTGATCTAGTTTTAACAGCAATACTAGTAGCTAACTTTATAGCTGCCTGGTTGTCCTCGTACACAATAATGGAATCTTTAACAGTTATACCCATGTCTAATAATAACTGTTTGTACAAAATCAAGTCAGTTCATAATAATGACAGACATGAAAATTCCGCTTCCATCGTGGACAAGCTGATATGCTGTTGTCTGATTGACCTCCACCCTATTAGTGTCTTACCAAATAATATAGCCATCCCAGATGTTGATTTTCTAGTGTTTATATCAGTTGCAAAACTTGCATCTGCATAGGCACTAAGACTCAAATCACCCTTTGGTTCTATATACAATGCATGGTTCATTGTTCCTTTAAGATATCTTAAAATTCTCTTTAATGATTGCCAATGACATTGATGTGGATCTGAATTAAAACGAGCCAGCTGATTTACACTATAAGCTATATCTAGCCTAGACCAATTGCTTATATATGATAAGCTACCAATCAAAGATTGATATATAGACTTATCAAATTTGGGACTTTGATCATCAGTTTGGCAAACTTCCTGACTCATTGGAGTCTTTGCCGGTTTACAAAGTTCCATTTTAAACGTTTTAATTAATTGGCAAATTTTATCTTCTTGAGATATCTTAAAACCATTTTTTGTTTTGTTAATTGTCAATCCTAGATACTTTTTAATTTCACCTAAATGCTTTAATTTTATCTTTTTAGCTAATAATGATATAATCTCATTAGCTTCATTATTAGTCTTTGTTATCAAAGCAATATCATCTGTAAATAATAACAATAATGACACCATTCCATTATTTTCTCTTTTAAACACACATGGATCTGCTAAACCAGATTTAAAACCTATATTGTTTAACTCTTTCACAATATATTGGTTCCACTCAAACCCAGATTGTTTCAACCCGTAAAGACTCTTTTTGAGTTTCCAACAATCATTACTATTTACTTTATTGTCTTTTATACCTACTGGTTTTCTTAAATATATAGTGTGCTGCAATGGTGCATGTAGATAAGCAGTTTCTACATCTAAATGGTTAATGACACAGTTTTTCTTAGCTGCCCACACTAAAGCTGCTCTTAAAGATGTTGCTTTAAGACTTGGTGCAAAAACTTCATCGTAATCAGATGCAGTTTGATTAAATCCTTGAGCTACTAACCTAGCCTTATGGGTAACAGTCCCATCATTTCCAGTTTTTACTTTAAATATCCATTTGCACCCAATGGATTTTTCTCCTGGAGGTAATTTAGCATCTTCATAAACTTTCATTACCTTTAATGAATTTAGTTCTTTTTCCATTGCCTTTTGCCAATTCTCCTGATCCTTAGCAGGCTACATCCTAAGTTCATCTACACTAGTTGGAACTTTAGTTACTTGGCAAACTATACTTGCTTGATACCTATCAGGTGGTCTAGTTACACGTGTAGTACGTCTAGGTATTACAGGACTTACAGGTGAACTTTCATTTATTAACTCTTCTTGATTATCTAACTCTTCCCGATCAACTGTTTCCTCTTGTTCTGGTCCTATTTGTTCTTCATGGACTTCTTCTTTAATTGGACTCTTCTTATAACTAATCTGATCTTTCTGCCTTTTGTAGAGTTCAATAATTACTTCATTATTTAAATCTTGCTCTAATCTATTCCATCCTACATGTTCTAGGAATTTAGCACTAGCACTGGTGTAAACTCTAGATGTACCTAGTTCCCAGAATCTATAAGATCTATGATTAGATGTATATCCTACAAAATATAATCTTTTAGCTCTATGCTGTCCTTTGTGTCTAAGTTGTGAAGGGATATGCACCCATGCTGGTGCTCCAAATGTGTGCATGTAACTTAAATCAGGTTTTGTACCATGCCACAGTGTGAATGGTAATTCACCTGTTGTTGAATTAACAACATTATTTAATATATGATTACCACACATTATTGCTTCTCCCCATAAATTGTCAGGTAATCCTGAATCAGACATCATAGTTCGTGCCATTGATTGTAATGTTTGGCCTCTTCTCTCTATAAAGGCATTATGTTGTGGCCTATATGGTGCAGACATTTTATGTTGAATACCTAACATTCTTAGTCTGTTCTGGAATTTATTATTTGTAAATTCCGTACCATTATCTGTTATAAGAGTTACTAATTTCTTTTTAGTTTTCCTTTCTGCAAATTTTATCCAATTAAAGAGATTTTGATACGTTTCAGTTTTGCTCTTCATTAAATAGCAAAACCCATATCTAGAATAGTGGTCCATTATACTTAGTATGTAACGAGCTCCTCCTACACTTGGTTTTTTTCGGACCTATTAAATCTGTAAATACTACCTCTAAAGGCTCTTTAGTAGTAAATCCATCAACTCTATTAGCCGGTATAACCCTGCTCTTACTTTGATTACAGGCATTACATTGCAAATACTTATTACAAGGTTTCAAACTTATTCCCTTAGATAATTCAACAGTTTTCTTAAGCATTTTAAAATTTAAATGCCCTAGCCTTCGATGTAACAAGTGAATACATTCATCATGAGGTTTCTTATTTTCATAAACTGTGTTAGCCACTTTTAAACCATCATCATTTAACACATATAATTCACCTCTTAAAGATGCAGTAATTTTCTTATTTTCTTTCTCAATTATGCAGTTATCTCCTTTAAAATTAACTACATATCCTAGTTTAACCAAAATTCTAACTGAAATTAAATTAAACTGAAGTTGTGGTACATATAACATTTTTACATTCTCTTTTATAAAAGAACAATATGCTATGCCTTGACCTTTAGCTTTCAGTTTCCAGCCATTGGCTAACGATATCTGCTGTGTACTCTTGGATATTTTAATAAAAATTTTGTTATCATTTGTTATACAATGGGATGCTCCACTGTCAACCACCCATAAATTATTTTTTACAGCTCCGTGAGTATACATGGCTAACTCTAAATTTTTATTTATCTTTTGATGACTTTTTGTATTCTGGCCAGCGTTCTGGTGCTTTGCTTTTTTACAAAATCTTGCCAAATGTCCTCTTCCTCCACAATTAAAGCACTTTTTAATTGCGTATGCAGTAGGAGATTCATTATCTTCTTTTTGAGGTTGCTGCCTCCTTAACTCATCTCTTTCAAGCCTTCTTCTGGCCTCTTCAATCAATCTGCCAGTTATGTCAGTTAAAGTTAGGCTTTCCTTTGGCAATATTTCAAGGGAAGTTACGTAGTTATCATAACTTTCATTTAGTGAAGATAGAATTATGTAGACTTGGTGTAGTTCAGAGAAAATAAGCTCTTTCTCGTGCAGTTCTTGAAAAATGCTTTGCATAGTTTTCAAATGATTCAGCATATCACCATTTGTTTGGAGATGTGTACTGAAAAGCTTCCGTGTTAGATTTATGTGAGCACCAACATTATCTCGAACATAAATCCTCTTCAGCTTCTGCCAACACCCAACAGCCGTTTTCTCTCCGTGGATATAAACAAGCTGTTGATCAGTTAAGGTTAACGCAATAATGCAAATAGCTTGTTCATTTTTATGCATAAATTCTTCTATCTTTAGTTTATCTTCATCATCCTCTGCATCCCATTCTTCTACGTTTGGTGGATTTTCAATTATGTTCCACAAACCTTCTCTTCGTAGAAGCAGACTACATTTCATAGACCATGATACATAGTTTGTTCCATCCAACTTGGATATAAGGGACAAACTTTGTAAATTGACTTGTGCCATGTTTTCTTATATGGATATAAAACTATAATTAATAAAACACAGCTGTCTGTTTACTGTAATGTATAACAACACAAACTCTCACTTTTTACATAAATCTGTTTTATTCTAGTTAAACTGACTTTGCAGCCTCTGGGCCCATAACCAGTGTTAAGCCTGGTTTCCCCAACCAGGGTTAGGGAGACAGCTAAACAGAAGCTAAACAGAATGTGCAGCGTTAGTCAGATAGGCACACAGATAAATGAGTGAGCTCAGCTTGTATGTTTATTAACATACAGTAAAAATAACAGATACGCTTGTGCTATCAAAAATATAGTTTATTCCATTGTGAGTTCATAGCATAGTCAAAATAACAGTCCAATAGTCATGTATCATTTAGTCAGTCCATTCAGGGATATTCAGTTAGCAAAGTCCGTTTAGAATATCCTATGTCAGTTCACTTACAAGTCAGTCCTTTGTTTTCTCTCCCGTTCGAGCAATGCAGTCTTGAGTCCTTGAAGTAATCAGGGATCATCAAAGCCAGAGAGAGAGCAAGCTGTTGTCTTGCTTCTTTTAAAGTGCTTTCACAACCACTCCCTTATTTACTGTCCCACAGTTAAAGTTGCAGACACTTTAACATACAAACTATGATTACTTATTATTATTTACCTAAACCAGTTAGGGTAAAACAATGTTATCCCTAACAGCTCTTTATATTTTTTCTTTTATGTACACATCATACTTTTTTCCATATTCATTTTTGTACAATATCATATTCCTTCTGGTTTTTTATCCATGTTGTCTTTCACTTCATTCTACTAAACATTCTTTTTCAAGATTTGTATTAAACTCTACACATTTATATCATTTTAGAGTAGAGTAGAGTAGAATAGAATAGAATAACAGAGTTGGAAGGGACCTTGGAAGTATTCTAATCTGCTGCTCAAGCAGGAAACCCTATATCATTTCAGAACTCTTTAAAACTTCCAATGTTGGAGCATTCACAACTTCTAGAGGTAAGTTGTTTCACTGATTAATTGTTCTAACTACCAGGAAATTTCTCTTTAGTTCTGGGATGCATCTGTCCTTGATTAGTTTTCATCCATTGCTTCTTACCCTGCCTTCAGGTACTTTGGAGAACAGCTTGAGGCCCTCTTCTTTGTAGCAACCCCTGAGATATTGGAATACTGCTATCATGTCACCCCTAGTTCTTCTTTTCAATAAACTAGACAGACCCAATTCCAGCAACTGTTCTTTATATGTTTTAGCTTCCAGTTCCCTAATAATCTTGACTGTTCTCTGCATTTCCAGAGTCTCAACATCTTTTTTATATCATGGCGATCAAAACTGCATGCAGATTCCAAATGTGGTCTTACCAAGGCACCATCATCATCATAATTATCATCATCATCATCATCATCTTTCATGTGATCTTGCTTCCATCCTTCTATTAATGCAGCCTAGAACTGTGTTGGCTTTTTTGGCAGCTGTAGCACATTGCTGGCTCTTATTTAAGTGATTGACATTAGGACTCCAAGTTCCCTGTCAGTTATTACTATTGAGACAGGTACTGTACCACCTATACTATACCTGCGCATTTGATTTTTCTTGCCTAAATGTATAACCTTACTTTTTTCATCATTAAATGTCTTTTTTTTTTTTTTTAGATAGCACCCAATGTTCAAGTCTATCAAGATTCTTCTGAAGCCTATCTTCTGGAGTATTGGCTATTCCTGCCAGCTTGTTATCACCTGCAAATTTGTTAAGTACCCCATCTATTCCCACATCCAAATAATTGATGAAGATGTTGAAGAGTACTGGGCCTAAAACAGAGCCTTGAGGTACACTGCATACTTCCCTCCATAAAGATGCAGTTCCATTGAGGACTACATGTTGAGTGTGGTTGGCCAGCCAGTTATGAATCTATCTGGTGGTGATGCTGTCTAACCCACATTTTTCTATCTTATCAAGTAATAGGTTGTGGTCTACTTTATCAAACTCCTTATTAAAGTTCAAGTAATAATATCCGCAGTATTTCTATGGTCCACTATTTTTGTTATTTTGTCAAAGAATGAAATAAAATTTGTCTGGCATGATCTGTTTTTGACAAAAACATGTTGGCTTTCCGTTATGACTTTATTTGCCTCTAGGTGTTTACAGAGTTGTTACTTGATTATCTTTCCCAGAATCTTCCTAGGCTGATAGATCTTTAGTTTGCTGGATCTATTTTTTTCTTCCTTTTTTGAAGATGGGAACTACAGCAGCTCTTTTCCAGTCCTCTGTAGTTCCCCAATGTTCCAGGATCTTTGAAAAATATAATTCAGTAGTTCTGAGATCACATTTGCCAATTCCTTCAGAACTCTGGGATGTAATTGATCTGGTCCTGGTGGTCTGAACCCATTTAGGGTGGACAGGTTCTCCAAGATACACTACATCGATTTTCCTTGTATCCATTTTTTACTCTTTCCATAGAGAGACTAAAAGATCTTCTAATACTTTTTCATATATGAATCAGCATTCTCTTCCCTTTGTCTTGCATTTCTTAATGTCTTTAATTTCTTTCAATTTCTTCCAGTCCATTTTTGCCCAAAAGCCACCCTGATATTATCAAATAATTATCTAGCGCATGTTCAGATGCATTATTTTTGCATCAGTCACTGATTGTCTAGTTTACACCATAAACAATCCAGTCAATAAAACCAAGATTCCTGAAAGGTATTTTATTTCCTTCCAAATATTTTTCCTTCAAATGGGGAGGTGATCTTAAATAAAAGTAACATGCTTTTGTTTTTTTTAATTATTATTTTTAATTAAATTGTTCTTTTTTTTTTTAATTAAAAGCAGGATCATTTTTCTTACTATAAAAATGGTAGTTCATTAATAGAATTATTCTTCTACCTTAAAAGGAAATAAAATTACAGCATTTAAAATAATCAATGCTGATGCGTCTGCTAACAAAATGTGATCACCAAATTCTTAATTCCAACATATACAGCCATATAATGATATATTTAAAACTTATCATCAGGACATAATATGGTGGAAAAAGAGGTTATAATAACCTCTGGATGGAGAGCCATTTCCCTCCCACAATATCTCAACTTTAGAAATGCATACAATAACTATATTTTGTGTGTGTGTGTGTGTGTGTGTGTGTGTATGAAAGCCTTCATTCACAGTTATTTTAATATATATATATATATATAATAGTAAAAAGCAGAAAAAACATTTACACACTTGTTTTTGATTATATTTCAATAAAGTTTAACCAATTTCAAAATCAGCTATAAACTGTGTGACATTATTGAAATAAAAGCAAGAGTTAAATTCAGACTATTTAGATGCACCAATTTTCCCACATAAAGGGGTAATTACACAATGGAATTTCTCTGTCTTCTTTTAAACACAGTGATCATGTGTCTTAGGTAAACAAAGGTGATTCTTATGTTTGGTGAGCTGACCAAACAAAGCCTAGTTAAAAAACAATCTATCAGTTCTGATGATGTTTTAAGAATGTAGGCAGGTCACTTAAGTCTAACTTTACCAAGTACAGTAATATTTACTGTATTTCAGTTTAAATTATAGGAATTGTTTCTACGTTTTTCATCTACACATAAATTAGCACACACAATTTTAGATAAACCAGATATCTGTGGGATTGTGGGAAATGTCTTTCTCTGCTTGGAGTAAGTAGCTGTGTTATCTACAACTATCATTCAAAAATTCAAAATTACCTCAGATTGAAAAGAAAAACCCAAAAATTTATTTACCAATCATATCCAAGCATATTTACTAAGAATTAAATCCATTGAATTTGAGAAGGCTTATTCCCAAACAACTGTTTACAGGTTAATGTAACTTTAATTATTAAGACATAATATCTAGCATTATGCAAACCATTTCTATATCAGTTCAAGAGATACATATCTTAATGACCATTTATATTTGAGATGAATTGCTCAGGCATAAATTTAGAACTTCATTACCTGATGCTTTTTCAAACTTTAACAAATTACACATACATATGCACAGTATTGTGTATGTCTTCCAGGTCAGCCATATTTCTTCCATGGACTATATAGTGTCAGCCCCTAACTTGCAAGCGAAAACTCTAGCCTTCTGCCTTAGTCAGTAGATCAATATCTCCTGTCCAATGCTCTTCAGTCATTATGTTGTAAAATCACTGACCTAGAAATCAGAGGTATAATGAGAACTGTCACAACCAATTTTAATCCTGAACTGGCAAGCAATGATATTGAATACATTTGTTGTACAATATACAGCAGTGCAGCAAAATTCTGTGTCACAATTATGAATCTGTTCCATTTCAGCTCTGAATGATGTAAGAGAGATTTAGCTGAGACACATTTAAAAGTGCATTAAAATATTGGAATATTGAAAATTAGTGATACATTAGAAACCAAAAAGATATACCACACAGAACATGTATTGGCCTTTTCCTAGAGTTGTCAATTTGCAGCCCTACGCCAAGGGAACATGAGCATGAAAAAGGAAAAAAAGATTGTTCCTATAAGAGCTACAGGTATCAAGATGTTTCACTCTTGATTTTGTTAGTTACACATTGCATATTGAGCTGTTGAGGAAAACTGTTTTTGCCAAAGAACCAATTTAGTATACTTAAATAAGTGCAGATTTTTATTTTTAGATTATACTACACTATGCCAAACAAAATACCAATCTTGATGATATGCAGATGAATCCTACCAATGTAAACACACGTAGGTATGCTGTTTAAAAATAAAGGATGGGATTTCCATCTGTATAAGCAAAGCAAGATATAAAGACACATAACAAATGCTTACCACATGTTTCACAAAAAAAATTTAACTAAACAAAATGCAAATTCAAATTTTGAAATATCATATCCACAGAACTACATTTTCAGAACATATCATCATATTCATATTTCCATCATGTTAATTCTGAAAATACATCTCTCCATGTTTAATGCAATGTACAACGTTTAATACAGAAAAGCCTACGTAATATTAAAGGAGCAGTTTTCTACTAATTTCACATTATTATAGCAGCAGGCAAAAGTATGGTTTAAAGTCTTAAACTTTAAGACTTAACAATTTTAAAACTTATTTTGTATAACCAGGCAAGAGTCCTTATCCAGGTCATTCTCTTAGCTTGTCACTTGTATTTCTACTTTAAATATCTTTTTTTGTTTTGTGACCCCCTTTTTATTAATCCAATATTTCTGCACCAGGCAAGATTTGTTTCATATCTACTATTCTTCATTAACATCATTTAAACATAGTTAGACATCATTACTGATATTTTTGTTATTTTGTTATAGTTAGACATCATTACTGATATTTTTGTTATTGTGGCTAATAATATCTGCTTCCATTCTACAAAGATCTCCTTTAATAGTTGCATGTTATAGTGTTTTGTGTCATTTTATAAATCTCAATCCTAATAAAAACCAAAGGCAGAGTTTTTTTAAACTAAAATCTTCAGCTTCCTTTCCTGTGACTTAAATAATCACAACTCTAATCTCTGTTATGACTTACTGTTGCTATTTATTTTATGTAGTTTGTTCCAAAATATTATAGTACAATTTTAAATATTACAAATTTGTCTGGACCCTTAATTTGTTTATAACTTTCTGGGCTCAACATCTTATTTAGCTTTTTGCCATTTGTTTCAAATTCTTTAGGTTCTTAAAATTATAGTTAATTTTTCTTTTGTTCAGAAATGAAGAAATTCATCAGTGGAGTTTTCAAACTTGGTGTTCCAAATATCTGTAGTAGCTTTAAGATGGTTAAAAGGACAATTTCCATAAGTGATTAAAGATTACCAAACTTAGTGTCCTTTAAAAAGGCTCCACAACAGTTGTGAGCCTAAAATTGACCCCTTCATCTCTTGGCATTCAAACCCATGGAAGATCACTGTCTTGCAGTCTCCTGCCAAGCAGCAGCTATCCAGACCATATGTGGCAATCTCCATCCTTTCCTTTTCCAAGTAGATTCGACTCACCAGTTCTTTGTTCCCTGCCATGGCTGACCTCTCCACTCTCCATGGAGACATGTTTGCTCACCATGTCTCCAACAAAAATCTTTGCATATCTCCATTATTTCAATCAGACATACACATGCACACACACACACACACACACACACACACACATACACAAATATATAAAATTTATGTTTGCAGAACTTAGGAATATAAAATAGTTTATTTTATACAACACAAACACAATGCTCTGACTTTTTATTCAGTTGTCTTTTATCTCAGGATCTGCAAATTATAGTCCTAGATGCTCCCAAGAGTGAACTGCGATACAGATTTGATACAATTCTGATTATATAGAGAAGCAAATAAAAATGAACCTTCCAAATTTATAACTAAAGAAATAACAAAAAGGAAACAAGCAAAATGGCGTATTCTGGACAAATAAAAGTGTACAACAAGCAATAGTTTCCAAATATAATTCTCCATTTTTAAAATGTAGTAAATATTTGGATTTAACTATTGTGGTTTAAAAACAACAAAATATATCTCAGTTTATTGAGCTCTACCTTTGCTAAATTCCAAGGTAAAAAGCACATTAATGATAATTGGAAAAAGATTCCAATTTGTCATCATTATTTAGCATCAGTGTGATTCAATCTTATAGCATTTTTGGCCTCCTCTTCCTCCTCCTCCTCCTAATACAATCTTGCTCTGTTAAACCAATAGCTTCTAAGTGTCATATGAAGGGTCTCAACATCTGACCACAGTTAGATGAGTGTCAACCCTGGATGACACTCTGGGTGTATTACTTGGAATCCTGACATTTAGCTTAAGTTGGAAGTCCAGCAGAATTGAATCTTGTTATTTTGAACAAGTGAGCATCAAGGAATCTCAGGTTTGTTGACGAATCTGCAAGTTGGAAAACATTCCAGACATTTTTCATATTTATACTTTTGCCAAGAAAAATGTGAATATGGAATGACCAGGAATGAAGCTTGTCTCAGAGAGAATTATGTAACATTTTGCTATTTGGAGGGTCTTAGCGGCTATATTTTATAAATATCAAACACAATTTAAAAAAATATTTAATCTAAAAGCACTTTAAGTTGACAGATAAGCTATATATTATGTTGTAACTATGTATCATTCATGTGATTGCAACTATGTATCATTGCAACTATGTATCATTCAAGCATTGTAACATTGTATCATTCACGGGTAAACATTAGACTTCTGTCTCTTCAGTGATCTTTGCCAGGCACGTACGAGGGACGGGGAGATAAACAACTGTCAATACAGAATGATATCCTAACTGACCTGAACTGTTGTAAATCACGCACATCCTGTTAACCTGGTATCCTAAGTGACCTGAACTATTGTAAATCACGCGCATCCTGTTTAACCTGGTATCTTAACTGACCTGAACTATTGTAAATCTTGTATATCCTGTTTGACTTGGGCTCTGAAAAATTTCACCCCCCTTGTGAAAAAGCATAATAAAAGAGCGCGTACCAAGACATTCGGGGCGCGCTCATCCCGAGGAAACCTTGTCTCTTGTCGTTTCTCTCTCCCTCACTCCCTTTCATGAGCCGCCCATCAGATGCGGGATGGCAGATACCGCATTCTGGTGACCCCAACGTGATTCCCTAAGGGGGATATGCAGCGGCGCGCCCATATCTTATTCGCTCGGTGGGAGCATCGCCAGGCCTGGCACATTCATCGGATCTGAAAGACGGTCTCGACTTTCGTAAGTATGGGTGGAGGCTTTTCTCAACAGCAGACACAGCATCTGAAGGAATTGAGAGAGCTAGTCGCTTCTTCTTCTAAATACTCTGCTAATTTAAAGGGCTCTCCTATAAAAAAGAAACCTATTGCTACATTATTGGCTTATGTGTGGCAACATTGTCCCAATTATCCAGAGAAAGGGTCCTTAAAAATTTCCAATTGGCAAAAAATTGGTGAATATCTCCAAAATCCTCCTCGTGCACCTTTTGGCATTTTGGTCACTTGGAGGAAAATTATGGAGGCTTTAAAAGTCCATTATCAAATAGAAGCAGGGAATGTGTTTGAATCTCCCCCGCCAAGTTATGATAACTTTTCTATCCTTCAACCCTCCGCTCCCGATGATCATAAGTCAGTACGGGAGCCTCCCTCCATTCAATCTACTTCCACAAATGTAGAGCCCCTGTGTCCTCCACCACCCTCCCCAGGTGGAGGGGGTGTTGTAAAAGCCATTCAACAAGCCGCTTATGAAGGGGAAATGGATGAGGACACCCTTGCAGCTGCCTCCCTTTATCCTGTCATACAAGTCGGCAATCCCCCAGCTCCTCAGTATACTTCAATGCCGTATAAAATAGTTAAGGAGTTAAAAGTAGCTTGCAAGGAAAATGGTATTCAATCTCGTTATGTACAGGGTCTTTTAGGATCAATAACCCAACCAGGCGCTGACTTGATAAATGCTGATTGGCGTACATTATTTGCCATGATCCTCACGCCTTCACAATTTTTAGTCTGGGAGTCAGAATTTCTCAAACGTACCACAGCCGCTAGAGGTTTGCCGGCAAATGTCACTTTAGATATGCTTAACGGTACGGGCACTATGCTTACCATTGCCCAGCAGACTGCCACAGACGCAGCTGCTTTCCCTATATTACAGGATTGTGCTTTGGCAGCAGCTCGAAAAGTTGATAATGCGGGATGCATGCCTAAATCTTTCTCTAAGATTATTCAAGGACCTTCTGAGCCTTTTTCCTCCTTTATAAACTGTCTGACAGAAGCCTTAGAGAGACAAATTGATAATGAGGAGGCTTGTAATGAATTAAGTTTAAAACTTGCTTTTGAAAACGCAAACGCTGACTGTCAGAAAGTTTTGCAACCATTAATTAATAAGAAAAATGTTACCTTGGCAGATTATATTACAGCCTGCCGAATCATAGGAACCACATCCCATTCCATGTCTACTCTGGCTACAGCCATTACTGAAGGCATGCAGCAGAACATGGGTTCTCTTCTTCCCATTTCCCGACAAAATAGTCATAAAATGGGTAATTGTTTTAATTGTGGCAAGCCAGGTCACTTTAAGAGACAATGCAGAGCCCCGGGTGGGGGAGCAAATATGTCAAAAACCCAGTTAGCTCACCCAAAAATGCCATGCCCTCGATGCCAAAAGGGCTATCACTGGGCTAATCAGTGCAGAGTCCAAAAGAATGAACAGCAGAATAACCCTGCAATCATTCAAAAACCTTTTTTGAATCAGGGAAACTAGAAACGGGGCAGGCAGCCATCCCCACAACAAAGGCTGCTGAAACTTGCAACTTTTCTTCTTTCGCTTACGATCTTGTTGCTAATGAAACTGTTACTTATCTTCCTGGTGTCGCTGACTTTCTCTTTGTACATCCTGTTCAGCCTTTTCATATGCCCCCCGATATTCCAGTGCTAGTCTTTCCTGTAAGGGATTTAGCTGAACAAGGTATTCTTGCCTCTCCTTTTCTGCATGACCCCACTGTATTGTCTGATGTCTGTCTGTCTGTACTAGCTAATACAGAAGTTACTATAAATGAGGGGGATGTTGTGGCAAAAATGATTGTGCTCTTAGACCAACAACAAGAGCAACTTTATGCAATTGAAAGACCAATTAGACAACCGAAACCTACGGTGACATTCTTATTGAATGGTCGATCCTTTCTTGGTCTTTTAGATACTGGAGCGGATATTTCCGTCATCCGAACCGCTGAGTGGCCGGACACCTGGCCTGCAAATGTGGCACCAGCGGTGAGAGGAGTGGGGGGACTCCAGGAGACTTGCATTAGCAGAAACTGGGTAAAAGCCCATTCCCCTGAGTCTCAATCTGTTGCTTATATTAAACCAGCTGTAATTCCTCTGTATACTAATTTGTGGGGAAGAGACCTTATGTCACAGTTTAATGCGCAACTTACCCTCCATTAACCATGCTTCGCTTATATTAATTATAATAACCCTGTGTGGATTGATCAGTGGCCTCTCCCTTCTATAAAGCTGGAAGCCTTACATTCTCTTGTTCAAGAACAATTAGATAGAGGTCATCTAGAACCCTCATTGAGTCCATATAATACCCCAGTTTTTGTTATTAAAAAGAAAAACGGCGCTTGGCGCCTCCTTCAGGATTTAAGGGCTGTGAATTCGGTCCTCCTTCCAATGGGACCCCTGCAATGTGGTCTTCCAAATCCTAACATAATTCCTCAAGAGTATGACCTTGTCATTATCGATCTAAAAGACTGTTTTTTCTCCATTCCATTACACCAGTTAGATAGAAAATTATTTGCTTTTACTGTACCAACCTTAAATAATCAGAGACCTACCAAACGATATCAATGGAAAGTCTTACCGCAAGGCATGTTAAACAGTCCAACTATGTGTCAATTTTTTGTGGATTTAGCCTTGCAACCATACAGGGACAAATATCCTCATTTTTTAATCTATCATTACATGGATGATATATTGGTATCTGCATCTGGCCCAAAGGGCATGATATTAAAAACTCTGCCGTGCCTGAACTCCATTTTAGGTAAAGCAGGTCTCACAATAACCCCAGAAAAAGTACAATCCAAACCACCCTTTTTCTATTTAGGTCACAAGTTACTTGCTTCGGCTGCTGTTCCTTCCCTTCCCCTCCCAACACTTCCCCCGAAACCAACACTTGTGATTTTACAACAGTTCCTGGGAACCTTAAATTGGGCACGTCCTTATTTGGGTTTGACTACAGCTACATTAGCTCCTCTCTTTAATGCTCTCACGCAAGGT
Organism: Hydrophis major; assembly: GCA_033807585.1. Lineage (NCBI taxonomy): Eukaryota > Metazoa > Chordata > Lepidosauria > Squamata > Elapidae > Hydrophis > Hydrophis major. The sequence continues at coordinate 62,923,027 of CM066331.1, read as the reverse complement.
AAAGCCCCGTCCGATGTTATCATTCTAAATAAAGAGCAGTTGCAGGCATTGAAAGACATTTCCCATTTAATGGCTGCTAGATGGGTGGATCGGGCTATAGAAAATTGTCCTTTATCAATTGCTTTACTAAATACTGTTCAGAGACCAACAGCTGTCATTATGCAATTTCATCAGACACAGGTTCTGATTTTAGAATGGCTGCATTTGTCTCACACCCCATGGACCACAATTACTAGTAAAGCCTCTGCATATTCTCAGTTGATCTTTAAAGGTCGACAAAGATGTAAACAACTTATGGGATTTGAGCCTGTTTTAATATTCACTCCTTGTTCATTGACTACTTGGGAAATGCTATGGTGTAATTCAGAAGAACTGCAATACGCTTTAGAAGAGTGGCCAGGGCAAATTTCTTGCCATTTACCAGCTGACCCACGGTTCACTTTTCTTAAAACTCTCCCTTTTGAATGGCATTCCCCCCTCTCAATATCTCCATTAGTAGATGCACCTACGCTTTATGCCGATGGGGGGGAAATGTATGGTGCTTGTGCATGGTACCAGGAGGGAGAGTGGAAAACTAAAATTACCCCTCCGCAATCTTCTGCTCAACAGGCAGAACTTGCTGCATCTCTTATTGCGTTTCAACAGTTTCAAAAGGCTCCTTTTAATTTAATAGTAGATTCCTTATACGTTTCTCAGATTTTGAAAAACATATATCAAGCCTATTTATCTCCTAGCATATCTGTTTCTTTGTTAAAGTTATTGCTTCCTCTACAGCAATGTATCAACAACCGCACACATCCATTTTTTGTAGCACATATCAGGAGCCATCAACCTCTTCCTGGTATATTACAGGAGGGAAACAAAGTGGCAGACGCAGCTGCAACAGGTAAATCAATTTGTAATCTGACAGCAGCCCAAAGTCATGACTATTTTCATCAAAATAGAAAAGCATTACAAAAACAATTTTCTCTAACTCAGGCAGAAGCTGCTGCCATTATTCAACAATGCCCCACATGTAGTAAGCAAGGACATTCCATTCCCATAGGAGTAAATCCTAGAGGGTTAAAAGCTTGTGAAATTTGGCAAATGGATGTAACTCAGTATCCACCTTTTGCCCCTTGGAAATATTTGCACGTTTCAATAGATACATATTCAGGATTTATTCTGGCTATTCCTCAAAGGGGAGAAACTGTAAAACATGTCATCAATCATTCAATTCGTACCTTTGCCTCGCTGGGACGTCCAAAAGAAATAAAAACAGACAATGGACCTGCCTATACAAGTTCTGCTTTTCAGGACTTCTGTAACAGATGGGATGTAATCCACAAGTTTGGGATTCCTTACAACAGCCAGGGGCAGGCTATTGTGGAACGGGCACACTTATCTCTGAAACGTGCTCTTGATCGATATTCGTTGCGGGAAAACCCCCCGAACCTCCCAGCATTGCAAAATTCTCTTAACATTTGTCTTTACACTTTAAACTTTCTCAATCTGACTGGCATTCCTCCCACTTCTGCTGCTTCTTGTCATTTTTCCTCCCCCTCACCCCCACCTAACAGACCTCTGGTATATTATCGCAGATTGCCAGATCCTGCCTGGCAGGTCCCGCTGAGCTTCTCACTTGGGGACGAGGCTACGCTGCGATCTTACTGCCAGACAAAACCACTTGCTGGATCCCTGGTCGGGCAGTAAGACCCTATCATGGGAATTCCTCTGCTACATCTGTATCTTAAAACTCTTTCCTGATATTCTTGCCTATATCTTCTTTGCAATTTCTACCTTATTCGTATCCTACTTAAAGAACACTCTCCCACTTGCTCTTTTGTTCCTTCTTTACTCTTCCTATGGAAAGGAATCTTAAAATCTTTTCCTCTATTCAATCTAAAACATAGGGGGACCCAAATGTCCTTATATTGTATCATGGGTTTCCCCACCCCAACTAACATCCTTGATGAATTACCAAATTAATCTTTATTGTCATTGTTAGGGATAACATTGTTTACCCTAACTGGTTTAGGTAAAATAATAACTAAGTAATCATAGTTTGTATGTTAAAGTGTCTGCAACTTTAACTGTGGGATAGTAATTAAGGGAGTGGTTGTGAAAGCACTTTAAAAGAAGCAAGGCTGCAGCTTGCTCTCTCTCTGGCTTTGATGATCCCTGATTACTGCAAGGACTCAAGACTGCATTGCTCGAACGGGAAAGAAAACAAAGGACTGACTTGTAAGTGAACTGACATAGGATATTCTAAACGGACTTTGCTAACTGAATATCCCTGAATGGACTGACTAAATGATACATGACTATTGGACTGTTATTTTGACTATGCTATGAACTCATAATGGAATAAACTATATTTTTGATAGCACAAGCGTATCTGTTATTTTTACTGTATGTTAATAAACATACAAGCTTAGCTCACTCATTTATCTGTGTGCCTATCTGACTAACGCTGCACATTCTGTTTAACTTGTCTCCCTAACCCTGGTTGGGGAAACCAGGCTTAACAGTCATTATTGTAATTATTATCCTTTTTCTATTAATTGAATTCCCTCTTCATTTCGCAAATGTTCTACAACTAACTTGTCCATAGCCTCCTGCTTGTCATGTTTTTATATACCCGAACTCTGATCCTGTCAACAAACGACGCTTCAAAAGAACTGTCCATGACGATCCGCAGAAGCCTCATAGAAGAGATAATATTGCCTGGACTATAACTGACTTTCAAAAAGTTCGTTTAAGTTCTACAACCAATTTCTCTTGCATAGAAGACTTCTACCCACCACTTCAATTCGATTTGGCAGACGCACCCACACAACCAGGGGATATCCTGCAATCCACACCACTGCAGGAGGAACTTTAACATTACGCCTGAAAGGAATGTATTTTATCTCTGGCAATAATTTTGTTTGGACTTGTTACAATGGTTCCATGGCATGTGTCCACGGGGATGAAATTGTTAAATCCAAATCATTTTTGCATTCAAGTATGGCTTGTACCAAAAATTAATGTGTATAACTCTGATGATTTTATATCCCTACAGGCACCCATGGAATACCCCATCAGAGCAAAGCGGGAAATTATTAGTACTCTCACTCTAGGTCTACTGCTTGCTCTGGGCGCCACGGGCACAGCCACGGGCATTGCAGGACTAGCTGTCTCTGACAAAAGAATTACAGCTCTGGGTTCAGCCATTGATGATGATTTATTACGAATTGAGAAATCAATTGTAGCTTTGCAAAACTCCTTGACGTCCCTCTCGGAAGTAGTCTTGCAAAATCGTAGAGGTTTAGATCTGTTATTTTTAAAACAAGGGGGATTGTGTGCTGCGCTTAAAGAAGAATGTTGTTTTTATGCTGATAGCAGGGGGGTCATGTTGGATTCTATGAATGAATTAGAAAAACGCTTAAAAGATAGAGAAAAAGAAAGGTTACACATGTATAATTGGTATCAAGGTTCGTTTTCTATTTCACCATGGCTTACAACCTTTTTAACTGCATTGGCAGGACCATTAATAATCATTATATTGATATGTATTATAGGACCTTGTTGTTTTAATAGAATATTGCAATTTTTGAAAAATCAATTATCTTCCATAACTGCTAATGTTAATGTGTTATTGCAAGGTCATGTTATGTCTTTAACACCGGATGAAAAAATATCATTGCTGAGTTACCGCTCCTTGGACAACCCTGACACTGACGGGTCGCACTCCTGCCTAGATGACGGGGACGGCGAACATTTCAGAAAAATAGTTCCTGTCTTCTTGGATGAGGAAGAAGACTCGTCATAAATAATAAAAACAGAGGAGATGTTGTAACTATGTATCATTCATGTGATTGCAACTATGTATCATTGCAACTATGTATCATTCAAGCATTGCAACATTGTATCATTCACGGGTAAACATTAGACTTCTGTCTCTTCAGTGATCTTTGCCAGGCACGTACGAGGGACGGGGAGATAAACAACTGTCAATACAGAATGATATCCTAACTGACCTGAACTGTTGTAAATCACGCACATCCTGTTAACCTGGTATCCTAAGTGACCTGAACTATTGTAAATCACGCGCATCCTGTTTAACCTGGTATCTTAACTGACCTGAACTATTGTAAATCTTGTATATCCTGTTTGACTTGGGCTCTGAAAAATTTTACCCCCCTTGTGAAAAAGCATAATAAAAGAGCGCGTACCAAGACATTCTGGGCGTGCTCATCCCGAGGAAACCTCGTCTCTTGTCGTTTCTCTCTCCCTCGCTCCCTTTCATGAGCCGCCCATCAGATGCGGGATGGCAGATACCGCAATATTAACACTACAGTATAGATGGAACAAAAAATTTGCATAGAAAATATCAATTAATTAACTTTGGAAAACAAAACATCAGGTGAAACCAGGGTAGTTAGTTTTTTAAAGAATATACAACTTGATCGTATATTATGTACTCCAGTGAATAACATAATGTACTGCAAAGACACTCTTTCATTCTCCTTTATTAGCTCAAGAACACCTTAATCACTGTAGAATTTTTCTTTTTCACAAAAGATACCAGTGTAGACCTTGTAAACTCAAGACTATGAGTACTTCAGTGTTTTGAATTATTAGTAAATGGGAAGAATAACCCAGTAAAGCACCTGAATACATCTTACTAGAGGAAGATACACCCACATGCAGTAAATATAATACATTACCTAGAGGAAAAGCTTTCTTACAATCAGAAAATACTTGTTTATTCAACTATCTGTATTCCACCTTTGCAGTTTCAATGTTAAAAGTACTCTAAGCTTGCGTAACAGTATATGAATGCTAAGACCTACTTTAACAACAATAATAAAAACATATTATAGGCAGGGGTGGGATCCAACAAGATTAACTACCAGTTCGGTGATTTATGGGGTTCTGTGATTTATGATGTGCTTCCCTGCACACTGCCGGTGCACACCTGTAAATCGTCATCAGCACACTGCATGCAGAGAAGCAGCCTTTGAAAAAGCCTTTTTTTCCTGCTTTTTTAACTGCAGCTGTGCCTCGCACAGCAGGTGAAGTTGAAAAAATCAAAAAATAAGGATCAGGTAACATCCTGGGTGGGCGGATGGGCAAAAATATCAACAGACATAGAACCGGTTCTATGTCTGCTGCTCTTCAGAGCTACCAGTTCTACAGAGGTGGACAGAACGGTAGAAACCCACCCCTGATTATAGGGTTCTAAGTGAAAGGATGTGGCTACTCCACTTCTTTTTTCAGGAACTATCAAAGATATGGCTTCCATGATTATCTTTCTGGTCAATGGAAAATAGAACCAACATGTAAGTCAAAAAAGTAAGAAGGCAGAGCCAAGATTTTCAATGGTTCTCCTTTGGGGGGGAGGGAGAAAGTCCACTTTAGTCACAAAAATTGATTTCAAGCATGTTTGATTTGCACTCATAAACCATATGTTCTTTTATTAATTAGTTACCATTAAAATCTCAGACAATGATATTCCTCTAACTTATGCCACAGTTGGATTTTTTTCTTTTCCTGATTGGCTCCTTCTCTCTTCATTAGGTAGGACTTCATTGTCTGATCCTTGAAAGGACACTTCATGGTAAATTAAATTGTTGATTAAACTTATCACTTTCAGTCATTGGATTAATGGTGCCAACTTTAAAGATAAATTCTTACCTTTGAGAGAACTTTGTTTTTTAATAGCATTATCTGCAAAATTGCTCAATCAAATATTTTATCAATTCCTTTTATCCATCTTCATTTTGTTATTCAACTTTTTGTGATGTCATTTTGCTTAGTCAGTAATTGCTTTAACTTCTTACACATCCATCAGGGTTGTCATTAATGGCATTCTAATATTAAGCCTTACAGTATTATCACTGTAAGCTTTTCCTTCTCGTCTTTGATTTTTCCAAACATCAACTTCTCCAAAGATCCTATATCTCACAATATGTGACTAATATATTTAAGCTTTAGCTTATTAATATTTCCAGAGAGTATCAAGAATTATTTCATTAGAACTGAAAGGTTTGTTCTTCTTGCAGCATAACACACTATATTGCGCAGCAAGATATTATCAAGAATTTTCTCCAACACAATTCAAATAAATCAATTTGTTTTCATGCAGCCATTATGTATTTTCTTTGTTACCTCTGCTATTTTTCTATTTTATTAAAAAAAGGCAAAAAATGGACTACATAACAATTTAGAAGTTTAATTTCTATTAATAAACTAACTTAATAGTAACAATTTTAGCTCTACAACATGACATGATTATATATGAAGGCAATTTTGACTATTCTATTGTATTCTTTTTAGATATAATTTTGTATAAGGAATTAAAAAAACTTAGGAAGGGTGACTGAATAATCTAAGAGAACATAATGTACAAGACCAGAACATTTTTAGATAATTCATTTTTTTTCTTCCCTATAACTTTTTAGAAGAAGTCACATCACAGTCAAAACAATCAATCCACCAATACATGCCCAATTTGCAGGAAACACTGAAAACTGTGAGTTGATGAACTTTTTTCAACTTTTGTGGGAAAGCTGCAGAACAATTTAGTATTTATAGGTGATTTATTGTAGATTTTCTGACACTGGAAATTGCTGTCATATCATCAAACAGCTAAAGTGGCCTTTGACAAAAAGTTTGTGATTGTCATAATATTTGTGGTATCTACTAATGTTTGACATAAATTACCAATTAAATGAGGTGACTGAGTATGATACCATGTGTTCCACATTTATTCTAGCCGCAATTCTATAGATATTTTCTTGAGAGAGAAAAATATCAATCTGTAGCCTCCAAATTCAATATATTTTAGATAGGCGGATCATTCTAATAAAAATGAGAACAGTATATTTGATAGTAGTAGTTGACTCTAAGGATGATGGTATTAAAACTTTTTAAAGTATTTAAAAGTTTACCTACTAAATTAATTTAAAAATGAATCCCACAAAATTACTTTCTCCAAACCAAAATGTATCTAGGAACTGCAACCAAATCTACTTTATGAATGCATCATTAATTTCACTTACATTAACAAGAAACTTTGCTGACACCTAGCAGATGGATAATTAATTGCAACTTTACTGCATTTGAATGGCTTTGAAGAATATAAATATATGCAAAAATATGTATACATACACGCACCCACACAAAAATACAAAAACTGTAATAATAGGTATTTTTACAAAATAAAATCACCCTGAATTATTACATTGCCTTTATTTATTTCTGTTTATCCTGTATATTAAAACATCTGATTTTTAGGAATTACACTGCACACTGCATCAACTTGAAGCAAATATGGGATCCACTTGTCAGTACTATAAATAATACAAAGTCCCTCTGAACTTGCTTACATTCATGTGACTTTCAACTACTAAAATTATTTAAGGAGTGAACTTAAAATATATAGTAGTCATTCTTCCCTGTGGTAAGCTACTCATTCTAAGAAAGCCACTGTCATGTAAAACAAAGTGAGTTGTATCAAATAATATTTTTCAATGAGAAATCAATTTCACTAAGTTGAATAGATTCTCCATCTTATAGGCTTGCACATCTCATACATTTACTCCAGATGTTTGGTGAAGGAGCACCTGCAATAGATTTTACAATTTGAAACTGATTGTAAACTAGAAGAAAAAAAAATGATGCCATCCATTTATTTTAACATGTGGCATACAATGTCAAGGAAATCTACATATGCTAGACATGCAATGCAGTCTTGATGGACTAGATTAGCTGGTAGTTCGTTCTGTTTGTCACTTGTGTGCCTATCTTTGGTGCATCCTGGGTCATGTGATCACAATTAGCAACTTTTCCATCTGGCTTCCAACAAGCAAAATCAATAGGAAAGGACAGATTCATTTAACTACTGCATGATTAATTTAACAACCATGGCAAAAAGGTTGAAAAATCAGATGTGTTAATAATCACCTTGCTTGACAACAGAAATTCCAATTGTAGTCATAAGTCAAGAATTACAACATCTATACTGACAAAGTAGAAGTTTTGGAAAGTAGGACAGAATTTATAAATAGAGATATGACATTTGTCAAGTACAGGGAAAATCAGGAGAATCATGAAGGGCAAATTACTATAAAGGTTTATTGCAAACTTAACCACTCTACAAGAATCTGAACTACTAACAGTCAAGGAAGGTGGCCTAGACTTAGATCTCTGATGGGTGCACAGTGACTCATGACTGAGGAGTGTTTGACCACTCCTTCCACTGAGGATTTCAGGGCCAAATAACAATGGGGACAATTTAATGGCCACTTATGTGAGAGTTCTTGAGTTGACTTACAATGTTATCTTCTGTAGTTAATTCTTAGTGTCCTGTAGACTTTGTATTGCATCAGGCATTCATAGATCTATCCATGATATTAAGTTGAGGGCTTTCCTGTAATCAATCCAGACTTTGTTTGGATCAGTCTGTCTAAACCTAGATTCTTGGGTTATTGCTCAATCTATGAGCAACTAGTGCTTTGATCTTCTGGCAATCTTTCCAAGGCCCTTCTGACCTTTGCTCATATACTGAACCATATGGTCATCTAGTTCGGTGGCTATGATGCCTGAAATGACTTTCCATGTTGTGGGGGTAGAAGGCAGGTTATTGGCCAGTAGTTGAACAGTGCATATCTCTTGTGGGAGTTTTCCTGATAAATACTGTCTTCCTTGTTTTGGTCTCAGATGCAAAATATGCAGTCCACATGTGAAGATTCAATTAAACTGATTTATTACTACTTATTCCTATGCACAGGAATATTATCAAGTAACAAATCTGCCAGGAGTTAGATTAAGGATCAACATAATTTAAGGTGGTTGAACTAAGTTCACTTGTAGTTATGTAGAGAGTTTAAATCCCTCTTTTAACTGTACCACAGATTCTGCCAGTCCTTCCCTTACAGTTACTTAGTCTGGGTGGGAGCCTGCTGCTAGCAGCTGGTTTGTGTGTGCTGCTAGACATTTATGCACTGCTGTTTCTTTCTCTAGCCAGTAGTTGTGGATCATGTCTAGGCCAGGTACTGTCCAGATCTTTCTGTCCTTGACCCACTGTTGGAGGTCTGTTACTGAGATGGTGACTGATTCCTGTTCTCTCAGGTCCTGAATCTACTTTGGACGTATGTTATGTGTCTTCTCTTTCTCCCATATCTTCTTTCAGTACTATTCAGTTTCTGGTATGGGTGGCTCTGATGTTACTACTGTATGTTGTTGCACTGAAATTAGGAGCACACCTTGGATTATTCATTGAGAACAGGGCATTTATCTTCTTGGCCTCCCTTTCTTTAGTGTATCTCCTCAGCCTGATACCCAAAACTCTGAGTCTTTGTTTAGCAGTTGTTAATGTTTCAGATGGAGTCAGGGTCTTATATTATTCAATATAATTTAGTACAGATGGTATGTACAGCTGTTCTTCTTGATTGTGAAGCCAAGCATCTCCAGGATTACAGCAGCTGTAATACACACACACACACACATATACACACACACATACACACAATATACACACACACACACCTACACAGTGTGATGGCTCAACGGTTAAAGACGCTGAGCTTATCAGTTGAAAAGCTGATGGCCTGAATTTAAGACCCTAGCACCTTGTAACAGGGTCCTCTCCTGTTACTTGTCCCAGCTCCTGCCCACCTAGCAGTTCGAAAGCATGCAAATCCAAGTAGATAAATAGGTACCACTTCAGTGGGATGATACTGTAACAGTGTTCTATGTGCCTTGGAGCATAGTCATGCTGGTTACATGACCACAGAAATGTCTTCAGACAACACTGCCTCCCTCAGATAAGAAATGGAGATGAGCAGAGAATCAGAAACGAGTGGGTAGGGGAAACCTTTATCTTTTTTTAGCATATACTAGTTCACTGGTTTGTTTTAAGGTGATAATAGGGATTGTCATTAGGACTCTACTTCTAGCATACTATCTTTTCCAATGAGACTTGGTAGCTGATCTCAGGAATTAACTGTAGCCAGTTTATAAACAATCTTATGCATCATATCTTCTGCTGTTTTGTGCAATGGAGGAAATGACAGTGATGTTCCAGCTTCAGGTTTGACTACACATGCAGTTATTCCTCAAGTATTCTTGATTGTGGGATGTAATGCTAGATTGGTTTACCTCAAGATTTGACAGCAACTTCCTCTTCTCTATATTGAAACATTGGGTAACTAGGATGATTTTAGTTGTATGGATGTAACTTTTCCATCTATTCATAGTACCCACATTTCATGTGCATGTAGTCTTCAACTTACAACACAATTGAGCCCAAACTTTCCTGTCTTGTTATGCTATACAAGACAGTTAAGTGAACTTTGCCCATTTCACAATTTTCATCCCGTAGCTGTTAAGTGAATCACTGCAGTTAAGTTAGTAACACGGTTATTAAGTGAATTTGGCTTCGCCCTTCTGTTGCTTGTCAGAAGATCACAAAAGGTGATATGACCATGGGACACTGGAACTGTCATAAATACATGCCAGTTGCCAAGCATCCAAATTTTGATCATATGACAATGGGGATGCTCCAACAGTCATGTAAAAAAGGGTCATAAATATTCATTTTTTGGGGGTGCCACTGTAACTTTGGTCACTAAATGAATGGTCGTAAGTCAAGGACTACCAGTATTCCCTCTCATTATGTCTACTGTTATTACTCCATCAATTCTAGATTCTCTTGTTTTGTCCATGTATTATTTGTTCCAGTAGCTAACTTATCATCAGATTGTTCTGGTTTCCCAACATGAAACACAGACCTTATTAATCTATGTGAAAGCCAGCATGACACTCTTAGTTTGTGTCATTCTTATATCTGAGGTAGACAGATATAAATTTAGTGGGCCTTTGCCTAAGAACTCAATACATAAAGATAGGTACCAGCAAGGATCTGAAGTCCAGTCTCCTGTGTCAAGTATATAGTTAGCAATTTTTAAGCATCTAAGTAAAAGTACCCTTAGCCTATCCAATATGACACTGACAACAGTATAGATATGATCCTTGACTGTTTTTATTCATATTACTTATATGGGATGAAAAGACACTGAAGTTATTCATTTGGCCTTCTTTTACCAAGCATCTGATTTGATGAAGACATAAACATTAAAACACTTATCATTGTAATAAGCTACATTCTGCAACAACAATTATTATTGATAAGAAAAGTGTTCTTTCCTAACCTTTAGATCAGGACATTTAATTTCATAAGTCTACAGAGAAAGCTATTCTATTTAACAGTACATGTGACTCAAGGCAATGTTGTTTTTCTCCCCCTCTTTTCTGTGATCTATATGGCACTTTTGGAGCCAACAATTTCCCCTTGAGTTCAGTGCAATATTCCAGATTATGAACCAGTGTTTTGTGTGTTTGGTTTTGATCAGAATAAAAAATTTAAAATCTTACCATATATATCTATCATTTCTCCAGAATAGCTACACATCAAAAGATGCTAGCCCAGAAAATATAATAAAAGAATAAAATTAAGAGAAATAAATATAAGTGGAGAGGACAACAATAGAAATTATACTTTGTATTTCTATTTTAAATGCCTCTCTCTATGCTATATGCATAGTAGCTAAAGGCAAGCTGGAAACCAGCCAGGTCCTGGCTGCCAGCAAAAATTTTGTCACCTCCTTTGAACATTTGAAGTATGTTTACCCAATAGATTTCATTAAATTACACTTCCATTAGGAAGCATACAATGTTGATACTCATCTCAAAGATAAAAGGGATTGCTAAGAGGCATGTCATCCTGCTCCCCAGCTGATTGCTATTTCTGGGCCAATCAAGGAAAGGAGCCAGAACAATACTTAGTTTAAAAAAATGCAGCATCTCCCCAAGGACTGCATGCTAAGAGACTGCAGTTCCATTATCAAAATGAGCATATCATTAATGACAATATTGTGTGTTATTTTAATGTAACTCATACACAACAAAACAAGCTGTATTTGGGTCATTAGTAAACCAGTGTTTCCAGGGGTTAGCAACTCTTTATGAAGGCAAAACACTTCTCACGTGGGCAAGGTGAAGATTTCATAACATCCCAAAATATAAACATCATCTCAAAACACTCCAAGCACACCAAAGAGTTTGTGACTAAAAAGCTAATTTAAACAGAAGCTACTAATTTACATAAAGCAAGAAGTAATTTAAGCATTACCATCTGATGATTAAATATTTTGGAAACAAGTTTAAAGTGAGCCAGCATTAGCAAAGCTATTTGCAGAGCTGCAAACCATCCAAGAGAAAGCAATAAAAATATACACGTATGGAAAAAAATGAAATTAAATACAAAAGAAGAAAATTCAATCAGATTGTATTAAGATATTCAAGTCCAAAGACAGTTAATTAATGTATTGCTAGGATGTTTGTGCAGATATGTAAAAATATACTATGTATGTATGTATGTATGTATGTATGTATGTATGTACCGTGTTTCTCACATAATAAGGCCGGGCCTGATTTTTTTTTGACCCCTGAAAAACCGGCTAGGCCGTCTTTTCGGGGGTGCCTTAATTCCCCCCCCGGTTGCATCCTCGAGTGGGCGGGCAGCGACAGCTTGGATGTTCGGGAGACCTTCCATCACCATTGCTTTTCCTTCTCCCTTGCTGCTGTGGTGTTACAGCAACGCCACGGCATTTGGCACAGCCACATGCAGCCAGTCAGGGCTCCTCCCTGCAACCAGAGCCCTGAGGAGACACTTGGCTTCAGGCGCTCCTGTGGCCACCTTCCTTTTGCCTTCAAAGGTAAAGCGAATTATTTTAAAAACCTCCGCTCATCCCATCAGGGCCGCGCCGGAGCCATGCGAGCTGGGCAGAGCCGAGAAAGCGAGCGGCGGGTGTTTCCTGGTTCTGCCCAGCCCACATGGCTCTTTCATACGAGCTCGCCTCGCTCAGAGTGTTTGGCGAAGCACACGAGTTTTGCAGTCGGAGAGGGAGGCGGTGGCAAAAAGGACGCGGCGGCAACGGCAGGATGCTGCAAGTCAGGACCTTGCATTGAAGCAGCCGGAGGGACACGCAGCCACCTCCATCCAGCCCACCTTGAGGATTTGCCTTTTGTTGTTGGTATACTTGGCTTCAGGCGCTCCTGTCGCCGCCTTCCCTTTGCCTTCGAAGGTAAAGTGAATTATTTTAAAAACCTCTGCTCATCCCGCCAGGGCCGCGGCAGAGCTGTGTGGGCTGGGCAGAACCAGGAAATACCCTCCACTCACTTTCTCGGCTCTGCCCAGTTCACACGGCTTCGGTGCGGCCCTGATGGGATGAGCGGAGGTTTTTAAAATAATTCACTTTACCTTCGAAGGCAAAGGGAAGGCGGCCACAGGAGCGCCTGAAGCCAAGTGTCTCCTCAGGGCTCCGGTCGCAGGGAGGAGCCCTGACTGGCTGCACGTGGCTGCGCCAAACGCCGCAGCGTTGCTGTAACGTCATGGCAGCAAGGGAGAAGAGAAAGCAATGGTGGCGGAAGGTCTCCTGATATGAAGTGCTCCACCAACACAGGCAGCACCATATCTGGGCATGCAACAAAGTACTTCCTAACGGCAACCCCCCCCGCCATTCCCCCCATTTCGCATGTTTAATATGGGTCTTAATTTGGGGGGAGGGGCTTAATTTGATTTTATGCCAATAAAACATGGTGGGGCTTCCTATTGGTAGAGGCCGTATTGTTGGAGAAACACAGCATATGTGTATTTGTGTGTGTGTATATACACACAAACACACACACATGCTGCCAAAGTTTATATACATATATAACATTCTTCTTTTTTCAAACTAAGGTCTAAAGTAAAAGGAAGAGAATTTACATATTATATTCAGAAATACCCATCCTGTTAACAGCAGTCAATCTATGAATATTTACCTGCATAATATCCTCTAGTCAGTCACTATACAACTTTCATTTCAGCCTACTTTTTGAACAGGCTGGCAAGCTTTTGGTTGGGCTGTATCTGACATACTATATGAACTCTAATTATCTATCTTTTTGCAATTAATCATCTCACAATTATATTTCCTGCACCTATAAGCATCCAGCTGGGAAAAGAGTTTAATCTAGAAAATAAAAAAGAAGACTTAGGTTTATAACAAATTGCTTCTAATTAACAAAATCTTCCCTACTCATTTTACCTAAAGATGCCTACAGCAAGTTAAACCATTTATTGTTTGTATTTTTGAGTATAATTTTACAATTTCATTTAAATTTCCCCAGTGAATAAGTAGTACAATGGAAATACAAACCTCTTATCACTTAAGTAAATAAATATTCTGTTGAGAAACAAATAAGCAATTAAAAAAACCTAAGCAACCAACTTTCTTTTTTAAAAAATAGAACTGATTAAATATTTATATAGGACATTATTAAATCACAAAACCTCAGGCAAAAGGTACATGTAACTTGAATTTCTGAATTCAACAACTGTAAGAACCACAGAGGATATTAGAATGAGATTACTGAAAACCAATTTGATAATTTATATTTTATTATTGTTTTGTAGTATTCTTATAGCTAAACAGTACTGAGTCTCTTATAGCTGCACTATTCCATCTCCTAAGCCAGGCTTGTCCAACCCATGGCCCACGGGCCGCATGCAGCCCAGGTCGCCTCGTAATGTGGCCCAACGCCCACCCCAACCTTCGTGAAGATCCAGCGAGGAGGAGGAGGAGAGGCAGGCGCGAGGCGGGGCAAGGTGAGCAACAGAAAAGGTGGGCAGCCACAGCCCAAAAGTCCCGCCCCGCCACCTCCTGCTGTTGCTGCCGCCACCACCGCTGCTGCTTCTGCCCCCACCGCTGCTGCTTCTGCCCCTGCCGCCACTGCTGCTGCTTTTGCCCCCGCCACTGCTGCTGCCACTGCTGCATTTGCAGGAGGAGAGGTAGGCGCGAGGCGGGTGAGCTTTCTCCCCCCGCCCCACAAAATTTGGCCGGAAAATTAATAAAAAATAAATAATTTGCAGGAGAAGAGGTAGGCGCGAGGCAGGCAAGCTTTCTTTCCCCCCTCCCCCCACCCCGCAAAATTTGGCCGAAAAATTATAAAATAAAAAATAAATAATTAATAATAAATAATAAAAAAAATTTTTTTATTTTATTTTATATTTTTATTTATTTTATTTTATTTTATTTTATTTTATTTTATTTTATTTTATTTTATTTTATTTTATTTTATTTTATATTTTTATTTATTTTATTACATTTTATTTTATTACATTTTATTTTATATTTTATTTTATATTTTATTTTATTTTATTTTATTTTATTTTATTTTATTTTATTTTATTTTATTTTATTTTATTTTATTTTATTTTATTTTATTTATTTTATTTATTTTATTTATTTTATTTTATTTTATTTTATTTTATTTTATTACATTTTATTTTATTACATTTTATTTTATTACATTTTATTTTATATTTTATTTTATTTTATTTTATTTTATTTTATTTTATTTTATTTTATTTTATTTATTTTATTTATTTTATTTTATTTTATTTTATTTTATTTTATTTTATTTTATTTTATTTTATTTTATTTTTTATTTTATTTTATGCGGCCCAAACCAAATTTTCATCTTCTAATGTGGCCCAGGGAAGATGAAAGGTTGGACACCCCTGTCCTAAATCCTCCCACTTGTATTTTCTCCACATTCTATTAGTTTCTGTATTTTTGTACAATTTGGTAAACTATAATGTTTTCTTTTGTATCCTACTCATGCTCAGACCATAAAGGAATTGAGCAGTTGAGAGTGGAAGCTAAGAACAAATTCATAAAGGCAAATAATAGTACTAAGCAACAGGACTACAGTATTAGATAATAATAGTAAAGCAACTAATTTTTTGAATGTAACTTAGTATTAGTACTTGCAAATTTTGAATAAGGAGGAATGAAACTTTTCCATTTCAGAAGCCAATTTTGATATGAATAAATGCTGTATAACTGGAAATCAAAAGCCGCTGACAAAATTGTTTCCTTACATAATAAAATGAATTGTGTTATTAAACTACCCCTTTGGGACAATTAATAATACTTTTTATAAAGAAACTTTAAAGTAAAAAATAAAGATAGAGTCCTACCAACCCAACAAAAGCCCACATGTGACAAAAGATGATAGGCTTTGGCTAATAAACTATACAAGCTAATAGAGACCGTGTAAAAACAAAATTGTTACAAATTCAGTAACGCTACTCAATAAATTCAAACATAAAAGCAGGCAGTAGATAACACTCACCTGCTTGCAATATGATTAGGAGTTTCAATCTCAGTTCAGGACATTACATATGGCCATAATCACATGCATAGTAACATTTTGCTGAGTGCATACAGGGAGCAGAATTAAGATTATATTGTTTAAAATATTTAAATGTTTTGAGTATTTTTCCCAAAGAAAGAAATTGGAGTATTGGCTAGCTTTTTTACAAATATGGTATGATGATTAATTAAATTGCTCTAGTATTGATTGTATAGCTCCTTCTCTAAAAATTGTTGGAAATGTAAAGTTCAACAATTTTGGGAAATGATTTATATCAGAATGAAAAAAAAATTACAAGTTGAATTTCTTTTTCAACCTGATAATTATTGCTAAACTTTACATTCCCATAAAGCACAATTTAACTAGCATTGCACAGTAACCGCTACAAGGATACTCTAGGTTCCCTACTAAAAATCACATATATTTCTTCCCACTGTAGAATGACCATTTAAATTATGTGTCTCTATGTCCAAATAACTTTTTTCAGGTCTAAAAAAATGTATTATCATTAATTTAATAGGATGCGGTGATGCAGAGGCTTAATGATTCTGGAACTGCTGGCCAGAAGTGGTCTGCACTCCAGCGGTTCAAGCCACGCTCTGTGAGACAGAATGAGCTCCTGTCACTTGATCCCTAGCTCCTGCCCTCTCATGTTCAAAAGCATGCACTATTATGAGTAGATAAATAGGTACCACTTAAGGGGGGGGAACCTAGCCACTTAAGGGGGGGGAAACCTAGAAAAATAGCTTATTCCCAAATAGTATAGTATATCATTCAAGGAACACATTATGACAATAAGTTTATAACTAGTGGATTTAGGACATTTAGTATAATTTTAGTTATAGTTTGTTCAGAAAACTTTTCCAGCACAATCCTTAGAGAGGGAGAAAGAAACCCTTGCATGTTTGTAGTTCTAAAGTACACATTTCTGGAAAGCACAGATTTCTGGAAAGCAGAGATTTTTCAGATAAGAAGCAGAATTAGATGGAGAGGAAGTAATATTGAAGCACTACAGTGATTTAAATAGGAGTCCTAAAGAGATACTCTTAAGTGCAAATTTGTTCTTGTTTCTGCACTATTTTCTAAACACGTGAAAAATCAATGATAATACCTTAAAAAAAACTTTTAAAAGTTTTTGAAACATGTAATTTAAAAGTAACATCTCTTCCAACAGAGGAATGGCAAATTATGGGGTTGGCATTTGCGTTTGTTACAATGTCAAGACTTCCTGCCTATCAGCCCATATACAAACAATATCTAAAGATGTCATCTACATATTTACCAAAGGAGCTTACGAATAAGAACTGTCAGTATATTTTAACACTTCTCCAAAATGTCAGCTTTCATCAGGTGTAAATACAACATGTATAATTTATTGGTTTAGCTTAATTTAAAAAGATGACAGTCATATGTCAACACAGGTATTGATAAGGTAAATAAAGACTACAGGAAAATGTCAAAAAGTTATTAAAATATTCTGCAATTTCCACATTAAATTAGATTTATCTACTTTTTTTGTCCATGGATAAGTTACTTGTTTCCCTTTTTGGGCTGACATTGAAGAACAACCTAACACTTCAGTTACCAAGGAAAAGGATAATGGTCAAATAAGAAATGCCTTTGAAAGCAAAATTGGAAGATACACTTTATTCTTGAACATTTTAAAAATGAGGAATCCATTTCCACTTTTTTGTAAACAATAATACTAGACTTCAGTTAAAACATTCACCTTTATGTATTGTGCTGTGGTTACAACTTTAAATTAATTTGTTATTTTTTAGTTTGAAAACTACCATTTTCAATTATACACCCAGATATTAAATTGAGTACAAAATAGCATGCACTTAGTTATTTTGTTCCTTGCTTGGGAATTTATTTTAACAATTAATTTGAAATAATTTAAATAATGAAATATACTGTAAATTATAACTCATTTCTAGGCATCGTATTTCAGAAAACATACAGTGAGTTCATATAGATAACGTTGAAGTTTATGAAGAAAAACTACCTTGAAATACAATGTATTAGATTTCACTGCTTTCATAATTCATTTCATTTTATCTAGGTAAGCATATACTTCCACTATATAGTTTATCCTGGTAGACTGTTTATATAACACAGGATAACATTCATCCCCAAATCCAAGTACCATATGTATTTAGCACGATGATTTAACACCCATGCTAACATTAATATGTACTATAGAAGGACAGCCTTAGCTGAATAAAAGTAGTCCAGCTGTACTTCTCTATAAAAATGTAATTCCATGACAAATATTAGTCTATAAATTACCTCTGAATGATTGGGTGAAGTTTAGGGAACACCCACAATTGTAGGACAGAAAACAGAAGAGAAAAATATTTTTGTATTAACAGAAGATTGCTTGCACAACATTGGATTTCAGTTTTCACAAATCTCAATATACTGTAGATTTTGGATTGCTGGATTTAGGGAACTAATTGGATTGCTGGATTTAGGGAACTGTATATAACTTTGTTTTAACTTAAGACCCAGTCATGAAACTGGTTAGTTCTGAGTGAATTTACACTCTCTTGTTTTAATTTGATAAGTATGTTATAATGAAACAACATGGAACAATGTTTTCTGGGATGCATTGGTCAAAAGAACTAAATTATGTAAATATTTTATAAGAAACATAAGTTCAATCATTAGTGCAAATGTACCAGTATAAACAGTAGCATAGCATATAATTCTAAATATGTATGAGAAATACAGCATGTAAATCAGTTAGAATGCATATGTTTTAAATTTCAATCTCAAGTAACTAATATACAAAACAAGCAGAACAGCATACTAGCACATTATTTCTGCTTTGCTGGTGTATTTGGATGTCTTAAGTAGAAGGCACTATGTCGTCATCTTCATCATCTCAGGATTTTACAGATTCTGCTTAAAAACCAGATTAAGGATGCATGTAACTAAAAATGGTATTTTTTATGTTAAGCCCACTTAAAATACAATAAACAAATAACAGGCATAAACTTTAACTCTTCACTGAAGTTAGGTTGGTTCCATCCTTGTCTTCAACTGCCCTCAAGACCAGGCCTGGGGCCTCAGCGAACCAGAGGCATTTTCTTACTTTCTCCAGGTGGTTTGTATATTTTTAATGTTTAATGTTTCTTATTTTTAATAATATTTTTATATTTTTATAATTATGTTTATTTGTTTTATTGGTTGTTCTATATTGACCAGTTGCTTTTTCTGAGATAGGTGACCATATAAATGTGAGAAGTAAATAAATAAAAAGACAGCAACTCCTCAGAGTCAGTTTTTAAAGATGTCAAAAAAATCAAGTATATCCATTCACAAAGATGATAGACAAAATCAATAGATAACAACAGATAATCAGAGTTGAAAGGGACCTTGTAGGTCACCTAGTCCAACTCCCGCCCAAGCAGGAGACTCTACACCATTTCTGACAAATGGCAGTCCAATCTCTTCTTGAAAGTCTCAAGTGATGACGCTCCCACAACTTCCAAGGACAAGCTGTTCCATTGGTTGATTGTTCTCACTGTCAGAAAGTTTCTCCTTATTTCCAGGTCAAATCTCTCCTTGTTCAGTTTCCATCCATTATTCTTTGTCTGGCTTACAGGAGCTTTAGAAAATAGCTTGACCCCTTCCTCCCTGTGGCAGCCCCTCAAATATTGGAAGACTGCTATCATGTCTCCCCTGGTCCTTCTCTTTACTAGAATAGCCAAGCCCAATTCCTGCAACCGTTCATTGTATGTTTTAGCCTCCAGTCCCCTAATCATCCTTTTCTCTGTACTTTCTCTGTTGCTTTTCTCTGTACTTTTTCTAGAGTATCAACATCTTTTTTATAATGTGGTGAACAAAACTGGATGCAGTACTCTAGGTGTGGTCTTGCTAAGGCTTTATAGAGTGGCATTAGTACTTCCTTTGATCTTGATTGTATCCCTCTGTTAATATAATTTAGGATTGCATTAGCTTTTTTGGCTGCTGCTGCACACTGCTGGTTCATATTTAGCTGGTTGTCCACTAAGATTCCAAGATCCCTTTCAGTTACTGCTATTGAGCCTGGTTTCACCCAGTCTATATGTGTACTTTTGGTTTTTGGTAGAAAGAGCAGGATCAAATGTACAATGTATTTCTTATACTATATATATATTAAATATAATTTCTCAACATTTCCCCAAACTTTTTAGCCTATGAAAACATTCATTGCTAATGTGATTCAAGAGTATAAATCAAATACAAGTGTATTCTATCAATTTATTTTGTTGACTCAAATTAAACACATACACAAACACATCCCTTATTCAGATATCACTTTAATAAGTTATTAGCAAAGCAAACTCTTCTGTTGATACTTTAATTCACTAAGAGAAAATAAGTGAGATTGTAACAAAAGAGAAATTAAAATAGATCTTGCATTACTAAAGGCCCAGTGCATTCTATTGCTGTATAATGTGATCAAATAAACAAATTCTTATGACAATTAAGAATAACTATAACAATCAAAAAAGAATCCCCCCTCATCAATCATAAAATTATTACTTATAACTGGGTCAATGGGGGGAGGTGAATTTTGTGAGCAGTTTTAACTCTATCCTTGCCCTGCAAAATTATTGCCCTCAGTGCAAAGATTTAATTGCAACAGAAACTTAATTAGGCAATGATCTTGCCTATCAATTGATACACCAATTGATCTAATTTACACAAACTAAGCTTATGTTTTTGCTCTTTTCCACTAGGATTTCAAAATATGAACTCTTCTCCTAAAATATTTTGTCCAATAGGCTACATAATTCAGTAATTCCACATATATGATTATATCAACTCTCACTGGCAACATTATGGTATCTAAACAAACATGATCAAATTGACACCAACATTAGATTAGACAAATGCCAATAATGAATCTGAATCAAAAGCACAAAGAAATAATGATGACATGACTCTCCTTAATACTCCAGCTTCAAATCAAATTTTACAAAGAAATAAAGTTACTGCAGCTTTAATATGCCAATTAATATTCAAATGGCATAAAAAAACCAGATAACTAATTATGGCCATCAAATTATTCTCTTTGCCATATGGCAGATGTTAGTTCTAAACTTCATTGATTAGTTCCAAAAGCTAGTAGATTACACATTTTTATAAGTACCAAACTAGTTTTTCCTTGCCAGCAAATTTAGATGTATATGAGTTCTGCATTCCTAAATATGGGAATGATTTAAGTGTGATCATACAGTGAATTCCAGAATTACAGGCTAAACAGGTAAATCATTCCAGAAAAAGGTAATGGCAAACCAATTCCAAAAAAATTGTCAAGGAAACTGCCTGAATATCCCCATGAAACCTTCAAGAGACAAACTCCACTAAAAGAAAACTTCTATTTTTAAAATTCTTATAATAAAATGAGAATAGTAATATAACAGAATTGTTGTGACAGAAAAGAAAGTAAAATATTTTCAATCAACTCTATAGTCATATTCTTAAAAATATGAACAGATTCAATTATTCAATTGTTAACATTTTTAAGTAAACATCCTATCATTTTGCAAGATTTTTTTTAAGATATTAAGTTTTGCAACAGTTTAACTGTGTGCTGTAATTTCTAGAATATTTGGGTTCTATAAGATTTTTATAAAAGTTATTGTTTGTTTTTCTAAACTGATTATTGCATAGGATACATAATCATATCAGTATAGAAATTCATTTTTTAAAACAATTTCATCTTAGAAGAAAAGCTATTATTTTTTTTTTCTGGGACAATTAGTCTCTTTATGTTCCAAACATTACATTCTATTTTCCCATTAATTTTTAAATCTGTGTGGCTCTAACTTAAAATAAACTGTACATCAAAAGAATGGAAAATAAACAGCCAGGAACACAATTTGATGAATTGGATTTACTTAGTTTATTTAGCTAAACAGGGTCCATTGGATCTCTTTAATAGGCTGACAGTTGCACTGGGCTGGTTAATAAAACATTCAATACAGTATCTTCAGCCAATATAGAAATGCAAATCCCACCAGAAATATTTTATTCATGAAATAATAATTTCATTTACTACCAAAACCCAGTTCTTAACTCACTTTGCAAACAAACAGCACCATCTAGTGTTGTTATTTAAAAATCAACATAAAAAGATAGCTTTGTAATTCTTTAATTTTAAATTTCCCTCTTTTAACAATAAATCTTTGCATACACAGTCCAAATTCGAATCATTGACTTTGGAGAAAAAGACTAAACTCCAGTAAAATTTAAAAAAAGAGAACTCATGTGAAAATATATTTATATTTACAGCTTGGTAGGACTTAGTGATACCACGAAAGAATGAAACAATTTTTTCTTTCTTGTTTTATTTTATGTAAACTGATAATGATGATCAGGTACTCACAATTTTCAAAAATGAACATAAAAGTCAAACTGAAGTAGTTTTTCAGATGGGCAGCTAGATTTTTAGTTTTAAAAAAAATATTTATTTTTGCTGTAGCCCTTAAAACAGTTTACCTATTTGTCTAGAGATGAATCTCACTCATGAAATCTCTATAAGACTGTGGTCAAGGTTCAGCAGAATATACTGTTTGAACAAGTTCAAAATTAAAAATTCCACTGGTCCAGGAAGATTAATAATGTAGTCAGATGAAAAAACTGATCAAACAGATGTCTGTATCTGAAAGAATATTATCAAGAAAGCACTTTTCCTTATTACTTACTTTTTGTAATTTTTCCTTGTCTATACAAACCTACAAGGAATTCTCAAATCACTAGGCATATACAGGAAGTCCACAGGTGGCAGTTGGGACCAGAATTTCCAATACTAAGGGATGAGGTCATAAAGTGTGATGTCAGGTAACTGCGTTGCTTAATTTTGCTGATTTTACTTTAAAATATGGGTGTCAAACTCAATCACGTCACGTGACATTTTTTGTCTTTGTGGACCGGGATGGGTGTGGCCTGCACATGATGCATCCAGCCCACAGGCCACCAGTTTGACACCTCTGCTTTAAAATTTTCCAAAGCAGAGGAACTACTTTTCACTTTTTCCTTGGCCTTTACTCACCCTCCACTTTCTCTATTCAACCAGTCTTTATAAAACAAAACTACAAAACAAAATCAATCAATTAGTCAGGTAGATTTTGGCACTTCTGAGTTTTTAATGGACCCAAATTTCCCATTAGCCTTGGCTGGGTTAAAATATAATGCTATATGAAGCAATAGCGATAACACTTATATACTGCTCCATACTGCTTTACAGAATTCCCTGACCAGTTTATGGAGTCAGCACATTGCCCCCAATAATCTGGGTCCTCATTTTACTGACCTTGGAAGGATGGAAGACTGAGTCGACCTCAAGCCCCAGCAGGATCGAAGTCCCGGCTGTGGGCAGAGTTTGCCTGTAATACTAATTCTAACCACTGTGCCACCAGGTACTGTATTATGGTTTGTTCATGATATATGAACTCAGCTTTTGCAGTTTGGAAGCCATTGTTTACGTTTTACTCTAAAAGGAGCAGTGAAATCATTTCATTTATTCAATAAGTCATAGTTAAAATATATGACAGAATGATATATGATCCAAGACCCTGAAATGTTCATATAATCTCAAAGAAATTTACAGCTTTGGAACATTTTAAAGCAGGGGTGTCACACTGGTGACCCATGGGCAGAATATCATTTGGGTGAGTGAAGTATAACTTAACAAACTTCACTTTCTTTTTTAAATTTATTAAATGTTTCCTCAATAACTCAGCAGCTTGACATAGACCAAGAATCTGAATCTGAATCTGAACTGTCTTTCAGGAATCTTGATTAAAACAGCTATAACCTCAGAGGTTAATTATTAATTAAGACTGTTAAATTGTCTTTCATATTCCTTATGAGATCGCTTCATCATGATGAGTTTTAGACGTGACTGTTTTCTATTGTAAGTACACTGAAAAAGAAGAAATTAAATATTTTCTTGTGCAAAAGAACAGTTTCCAGGAATTTGAATATACCACTGAATTTCAGCTAGTTATCTTTATTGGCTCAATTTCTCCTAAGCTAATTAGACTGTTCAGCCCAACCCTCTGCTTAATCTAAATTGCACCATCCCATAGTTGGCTGTCCATTTAAAAATATAGTGTGTACAGGAACCACCATCTCTAGATAATTGGTCCACCTGTCCAGCTGCTTTTACCATCAAAATTTTCCAACCTTTAATTGAAATTTGTTTTCTCTGAATTTAAATCCATTATTCCTTCATGTCCTTCATTTTTGAGTGAGAAGATAAAGAATTATTGCAAGTATTTGAAAAGTTCTGTGGTTTGCTAGCTAGATCTGTATCCACTTAATTGTAATGCAATCTGTCCCTTAACTAGCTTGCCTCTCAGTTTGTTAAAGAGAGTTTTATCAAATTCTTTGTTGAGATCCATAATGAAGGACATGTAACTCGAGGATGAATTATTGAGTTCTTAGTGTTCTCCAAACTTCCTGCATACTATATGTTGTATTACCAGGCTAAGTAAGACCATCAGTGCACAGTAGAGTGGAATTTTGCTGACTGTTTATATGTACACATCACGCACAAAAAATGTTTTGGGCCTGGTAAGAAAGAAAACATTAGGAAGAAATTCAGCTGGTTGTTTCCTAATTTCTGAGAAGGAAAAATGAAAACACGATGCTTTCAAGATTGATGTCAAAGTACACCAAGGCCACACCAAGAAAAAAATGCCACAGATTTGATTGCAACTATAGATATAGATGTATTCTATAGTAATAGAGTTTGGAACATCTGGTTGCATTTTCCCTTAGCCTCTCATATTCCCAGTGCACTATAAACTAGTTTGGAGTAATGAATCATCTGCAAGAAAACGACCAAGCTCAGAAAATATCAAGGACCGCTCATTTCAACCTTGTATTAACAAATATACTCCTCTATTGAGTCTGATGTATCTTATCCTTTGTCTGGTAACAAAGAAAATTGTTAATATGTGCCTCCTGATATACAAAAAGGAAGCACAGTAGTCTTGACAAATAAATGACAGGCCACTTAATGAAGGTTCAAAATTTACTTTATATGATCCTGTTTCAAAGTTATAACAGCTGAAGTAGCACCACATCATTCACCCTTATGACAGACCACAGGGAGGCTGGAGCATACTTTCCCTATCACTCTTCCTCTTATCCTGCCCTGCAGCACATGGGCCTGCTCCCCATGCCTCCCTTGCAGAAATGGTGGCTGCTTTCAGAGCTTTCTGCGCCCATCAGCTCACCACTGATCATCGGGTCATTGGGAGACTGCAATGCTCTCCTACCTTTGGATAGGCAAGGCAGCCCTTGCGTAAAAGACAACTTCAGGATGAGATTCCTAAAAATCTTTCCTTGCTTAATTCCCTCCCCCTCCCCCCAGAAAGCCACATTAGTTAAATAAACAGAATAAAAAAACCTGGGAGGGACAGATTTGTTGATTCTCTCTCTCTCTCTCTCTCTCATTCTCTCTCTCTCTCTCTCACACACACACACACACACACACACGATCACTATAATTAGGTACTAAATCTAAACTCTCCCTCTGTTCTCCAATCTGTATCCTTTTTACCTTTGACTCCAGGCTGAAAAATAGAGGAACAAAGCGAACAAAAGACTAAAATCTGAAAGTCATCTCCAAAGGTTGTGCAACAAAATGGAGGACCCTGGGTCTTTGCAAGCTTTAACTGTCCGTCTGACTATCTGGGCTCTACAGGCATACTAATTGCAGCCTTATTTGAAATATTAAGACCTGCCTGCAAACATTTATGCTTACATGGGTTACTTTTAAAGAACACCCAAAGCTTTAGCAGATGTAAAAGGCAGTAACTTTTAATCTTCACGGGTACTTGCTGATAGGCACGTATTATGTTTCAGGGGCTGGACATCAGCTTCTTATAAGTTTATACATTTCTGGGTTTAATTTAAAGTACTGGTACTTTAACTTGTGGAGCTCTTTATAGTTTCACATTAAGTTATGTACAGGACCATATCCCACTGGTTCCCAAGTATATCCAACCATTTCCAATTGCTTGTCCCCATTTTCAGGAAGTTAGGACAGTTGTTTCAGCATGAAAAACATTTTTATAATGATGGGACTAGCTCTTTGGAATGGCCTCCCATCAGAAATTCATGGGTCTCCAACATTATCTGTCTTCCAGAAAATGTTCAAAAGAGAGTTTTTCTGAAGAGCTTTGGGAACCTGACACTAGGTCTTTTTAGTGTATTCATCTTGCATATTCCTTGATGTTACTATATTTTGTTCTGTTACTATGAGGCATCAAATGATAGTTTGATAAAAACTTAGTGCATAAATTCATACATATCTAAATAACCAATCAGTTGTGTTTAATATGTTATTCTTGTCTGCAATAAAGTTTCCAACGTAGACAATTTATATCTGGGAGTCTTCTGCCAAGAGATAAGAAATAAATGAATGGAGACCTCTGATTTACTCCAAGCTCTTGTGTGAAGTCTTATATAACTGTCCATTCATTTTCACCTTCTCTTCTTAGACTATTACTGGAAGCAAAGCTTTTGTTTCTCAGACTCTCTGACCACCCAAGTAGAAACTCCTAAATCGAAGGAAATTATGCTAGAGATTCTCCATATCACAACTCTATATAAACAGTTAATTTTTTTCAATCATTTGTTGTGGCAAGACTTCATTGTAGAATACTACTCAATCAAAATGTGAACTATTGGTTGAAGTATCACCAACAAAGTACTTAATAAATAAGACGATCTTTCAATGCCTCAACCAGATAGAATGTTAGACCATTAAGAAGTCCTTACTTCAGGTAATGCAAGTGAAACTAAGATACTGAATGAAAGCCTCATTAGAATCTATAAGATTTTAAATAGACTACAATATGACCCCTAAGTGCAGATATTCTATACCATAGTGTTAATCATTTTTGCATACTCTCTGCATATCTTTCCTCAATTGTTATTATAAAAATTAGCATTTTCCTGTTCTCAAGCCAGAATAACAGAACTTTTTCCATTGTAGTTATGCCATATCACAGATATAAAGAGCAATTTGGATCACACGCTAATTCCAGACCCTAAAATAGCATGTCCAATGATGAGGCAGAAAAACCATACATGTACATCCCTGGTTGAGTGAGGCTTCTTCAAAAATGGCTTTGCTGTAGCCATCTCAGCTTTTCTTTCCTTGGTATGTGAAATGTATCTGTATAAAAAAGTTATACAAAGAGCAGCAATGGTAGTTTCTATAACCGTAAATGTATTTCAATTCCTGTTTCACCAAAACATTTCAATATACTTTTATTTCCTTTTTTTAAAACTAAAAGTATATACTTAAAAAGTACACCAGAGCATCTTTGCGGAACATTATACCATTAATTACTTTTTAGAATTTAAAAAGTAGACTCTGTTTGCAGCAAAACACATTATCTATTTGCAGGGGAGGTCTGAACACAGAATAACAAAGTTAGAAAGTACCTTGGAGGTTTTCTAGTTCAACCCCCTACTTGAGAATGAGCCCCTATACCAGAGGTGGCTAACCTTTTTGGGCTCCTGTGGTAAAATTTGTGCCAGCGCGCACACACTCGCATACCAGATTGCAATGTGCACCCCCCTCCCCATACCTCCTGCGCATGTGCACACAATCCACCCCGCCACCCACTTACCTGCACTGAGCCTCACAGCTGATTTTTTCCCCTGGTTGGTTTGAGGCCTTTTTCGGCCTCCCAGAGGCTTGGAAAAAACCTCTGCGAGGCTTTTCAGGATGAATTAATTATAGGCTCACTTCGTCACTTCTGGTATTACAGGAAGTGATGAAAAGGGCCTATAATTCAGCCTAAAAAGCCTCTGGGAGGCCAAAAAAGGCCTCAAACCAACCAGAAAAAAAAATCAGTTGTGAGGCACACACATGGGCAGTGAGGTAAGTTTGCCTGCGGCTTGTGTGCCAGCACAAATGGCTCTGCGTGCCACTTTTGGCACGCATGCCAAAGGTTTGCTATCACGACCCTATATCATTTTGGAAAAATAGCTGTCCAGTCTCTTCTTAAAGTCTGCAGTAATGGGACACTGACAATCTCTGAAGGCAAGCGCCACTAGTTAATTGTTCTCATCCTTAGTAAATTTCTCCTAAGTTTTAGGTTGCTTCTCTCCTTCTTTAGCTTCCACCCATTGTTTCTGGTACTTTGAAAAATAGATGGACCCCCTCTTCTTTGTGGCAACCACTCAAATATTAAAACACTGCTATCATGTCTCCCCTAGTCCTTCTTTTTACTAGATTAGACATATCCAATTCTTGCAACCATTCTTCATATGTTTTAATCTCCATTTCCCTACTTCTTTGGTACACAGATATTCTGACATATATGGCCTTTTAAAGTTATAATATAATTTCAATATGGCTGCTAAAAGCAAAATTTATATTTCCTATACCTTAGGAATAGGTAGGACATTGATTACAGTAACAGGTGAGTCATTTTTGCAGGTCTAGTTTTATAACTCTAGAATAAAACTTTTTTTTTTTTTTGCAAACAATGCACTAACTATACATTACCTAGGGAAACAAATATTGGCTTCAAAAATTTAGACTATTGGTAGATAGCAACAAAGAATTAAAATGTAATGAGTTACACTTAGAAAGCTTGACAAACCATTGCAAATCTGTGCGGGGGGAGGGAAAGAGAGAGAGAGAGAATGCTTCTTAAAATGTCTGGCTTCTGAAAATCAGGAATACCGGATTTTTGGGGAAAGGGCAAATGAAGAAGGATAAGAATGCTCTTATCAGAGTAATTCTGGCTGTTAATATTGCTTTTAAGATTACTTAGATAATTTTTTTCTCCCAACATAATTACATACTGCGATTCCATATTTGACCACAAGGTAGAGCTACCTGTACAGAAAATTTGTTAAACTTTCCTGCTGTTTAAAACTGGCACTTTTAAAATGTGCTTAACAATAAACTTCACTCACAGTTGTCTAATACCTTCAGTAAAACAATCCTGATAATCCTGTCAGTATCAACTTGTTAACATGTTTTTCAAAAGTCTAAAAAGATGAAGCAAAATAGCATCAATAAAACTCTTACGTTTATTGTTTCTTCAACATAGAATTTAAGAATTTACAATAAAACTTACATAGAGGGTTTTAAACATACATGTAGCCAAATACAGATAGTCCTCAACATACAACATTCAATTAGTGGCCGTTCGAAGTTATAAAGGCACTGAAAAAATGACTTAACAAGTGTTTGTCACACTTATGACAGTTGCAGCTTGGCAACTGGCACATATTTACGACAGTTGCAGTCATTGATCACTTCTTGCCACTTTCTCACAAGCAAAGTCAAAGGAGAAGCCAGATTCCATTAACAACCATGTTACTAACTCAACAACTGCAGTTATTCATTTAATAATAAGTAAGTATGTCAAGTAAGTTAAATAAGGCAAGTAAGGTCGTAAAATGGTGGAAAACTCACTTAACACTTGTCATAGCAGTGGAAATTTTGGGCTCAATTTTATTCGTATGTCAAGGACTATCTGCATATCCTCTTTCATGCTTGTTTTTGTTTTGTAAAATCAACATGGCTATTAAGTCTTATGATATTCTTGTAAGTACAATCAGAGATCACCTAAACTGTCTGTGATTTTATAATTCAAATGGTTAATTATATTGCATAGAAATTGGACTGACTGTTTTCCAGTATGTAATCATCTCAAATAAGTGACTTGTTGGAATTTTTACTGTAACTTCACATCTTGCAGCTGCAGTAGCAAATCTAAAAAACAGGTATGAGACATACTATACCATGTTAAACTATGTGACAATAATTGGTAAAGACTGTTGGTATAAATATTTAACCCACTTTGAACAAAGTGAATGGTAAATTAAGACAGGAAAAAAAATGTTACATTGTTTTATGTAAATGGCTCTTGCAGTAAGTACAAAAAAAAGTAACAGATAACAAAAATTTAACACCAGAGCTATATGTCTCCTAGGAGGAAATTTCAACCAAACATTGTGGCAGAAGTTCTGAATTAAGAAAAATATAAAATATGTAATACTTTCATCTGTACAAACTAGGCATTGATAAATTTCAGAGTTCTCTTGAATCTGATTAATTTTTTATCTGGGCTATAATAGTAATTACTAAAATAACTTTCTAAAACCAAAGACAGGATAATACCCAAAATTAAAAGTATGAAAACAACCATGCCAGATTATGCCAAGGCCTAAATTTCCAGATTATGCCAAGACCTATAGGAAGCCCATAAACCTCCCTTGAGTCTGACCCCTTCTCTGTTTGTATGCCCACGCAACAATAAATATCATTCTGTAGTAGCTACTGGTATCTTTGTCCTCTGTAGTGACACCCCAATTGATGATAAGTAAATTATGCAGTAGTAATTCTAGAGGTGCATACCGTATAAAGCAGCCCTTTCTATAATCTGATTGAAATATCTTTGTCCGGCTTGTTCAAATGACTTGGAGTTCTAAGATTACAAGAACAACTCTGCATTAATTACTATTCACTTTCTGACCACCATCAAAATGTTATTTGCTCATTCCTCTTCTCTTTCTTTTTTTATAAATTATGATGTTTAAATACTGTATAACATTTTTATATATAGCTCTATATCATTGTGACTGCCTTTGTTTATTGTACCACATTCATGATACATATTGCAAGTCACAATCATATTTCAGAAATCCAACTTTAGAGTTTTCTTAATATTTTTGGATAAGAAAAATATCTACAGTTATTCACAATTTATGTTTCAGAATATTGTAGAAACAATCCGGAAGAGCTACTTGTAATTCAAATGATTACTTGTATTATTTAAAATTATATTTTGCTTAGACCTAAGACTTTGGTATTGGCTGCATGCTTAAAATTACATTTGGAACTGACAAATGAATTATTTTGCAATGCATCTTGAAATGCAGTTGCAATCTTGAAAAAATGGACATTCCATAAAACACTGTTGCTTCACTCTTCTAAATGTACAGGTGAAACTCAAAAAATTAGAGCTGTAAGCCATAATCATCACAATTATGACAAATCATGGCTTGAACTATCTTGCTTTGCATGTAATGAGTCTATCTCATATATTAGTTTCACCTTTTAAGTTGCATTACTGAAATAAATGAACTTTTGCCCAGTATTCTAATTTTTCGAGTTTCACCTGTAAAAGTGGAAAACATTCCTTGCCACTTTTCAGCCTTAATGTTGTATCAGTCTCTTCATTTGAGAAATAGGATGTTTAACTGAACACTTGGCTTATGGAAACTGAATGATTTCCAGTAATCATGTAGACAAATGTTTAGTTAAACAAAATATTGAATACTTGATGAAATAGCTTTTAATTCTATAAAATGATGTGTTAATTTAAATATAAATTAACTCCATTAACTAATAAATAAGATTCTTATTTATTATTAAATAGATTTTTGAAAGCTATACTTAATTATACCATTAAGAATAATTCTGCTAAATATTGTATTAAAAAGAATCAAGCAAAACCTGAGGAAGAGACCATTATACAAGTTAGGTTCACTCCTTATGTTCCGAAATGATAATTATTTTCCTAAAATAATAAGGATAGAAAAGTGGGTAATTGACTCAAACACAATGCTGAGTATTTATGTAATTATACACTCATTATTAATAATAGAGTACATGAACAAGTTATGTTTAAGAAATCATAGGGTTGTATTTATATTTGTATGAGGAAACTTCTGATCTTAGGCAAAAATGGATCTACAATAAAATTCAATAAATAATTTAATTAATTTAGTTATTATTTTTGTGTTTCTATCATATGTGAAACAATCAAATGTTAATTAGAGTGAAGAATGCTAATGCTATAAGTGAAGCCTACTATAAAAAATATTTCATGAATTGTCTCTCAAAATGCCATAGATGAATTAACTCACAAAATCTGTGTCAAGTTTTTCCATTTCTTGCTTGTAGCTCTTCATTCTACTGCTGTACATGGCTCGGCTCTGTGGAGGGATTTCACGCACTTCAAGTTCCATTTGTTCCAACTGATGTTTAAAATTACGAAGAAAAAAAGAAATGAAAAAGTAAGATGCTATAATTGGATTTGAATGTGAAAAATAAATTATTCAAGGAATAAGAATTTTTAAATATAACTTGAACAATTATGCATATAATCATACCATGCTATGAATTTAAAACCATAATGGCTAACTACACACAACAGCTAAAAGCAAAGCACATTACGGTTTAGTTTGATATATGAACCAAATCACTAACAAATCTACACAAATAAAAATGAATCTATCAGATTATAAAACGCAAGCATTATTACTAGCTGCAAGATATTCTATGGCATCCATATGCATTCATAGCAATAACCTATCATTATAACAAACACAGGTTTATCACTATTTATGAAATGGTTTCTCAACATCTATAATATAACAGACCAGTGTGCCAATTAATTCCATATTCCATAGCCCATATTTCTAAACCTTAGAAACTTGTGTGGACTTCAATTCCCACTCTGGCTTTGCTCTACTTTCCCAAAGTGCTGCCCCTGTCGCATTCTTTCTTTCTGTCTGTCTGTCCATCCGTCAGTCCGTCCATCCATCTACCCGCACATGCACACACACATACACATCCAAAAGGTCTGCCTGCCTTCCTGTCTACCTACCTACCTGCCTGTCTTTCTGCCTATCTACCTACCTATCTACCAATATAAATCTTATCTATTTATCTATCCATCCATCCATCCATCCAAAAGGTCTGTCTGTCTGCCTACCTTCCTGCCTACCTACGTGCCTGCCCATCTGTCTATCTACCTACATACCTACCTATCTACCAATAAAGATCTATCTATCTATCTACCTACCTACTTATCTACCAATCTACCTACCTACTTATCTACCAATCTACCTACCTACTTACCTATCCATACATTCATCCAAAAGGTCTGCCTGCCTGCCTGCCTGCCTGCCTACCTGCCTACCTACCTACCTGTCTCTCTCTGCCTCTCTCTCTCACTCTCTCTCCATTCATCCATCCATGTTTGAAGTGCCAGTCCCGCAGGCACATTGGGAAAGTAGAGCAAAGCCAGTCTGGGAGGGAGGGAGGGAGGGAGGGAGGGAGAGAGAGAGAAAGAGAAAGAGAGAGAGAGAGAGAGACCTGATACATCAGATTGAAATGAGGCCTAGTTTAGACTAAGGTCCTTTTCCACATTGAAACATCTTTGGCTTCCATTAAAGGTTTTGTGGATGAAACATGGTCAAGACTATTAGGAAGCTCTCACATTTTGTTAAGGCTTTAAACAGGATCCATTGAACCAGATCTCCACCCTAAAAATTATTTTTTCCCAATGTATTACAGTGCCAATTCTGAAGAAGGCAAAACCAAAATGTACTGGTAAATTACAAGAACACACACACACACACACACACACACACACATTCCCTTCTCACCCTCCTGGAGCAGATGACTGGACTAGAATAGATATCTCATTATCTTTCTCCTCCCTCCCTCCTCCTTTCTTTTTCTTTCTGTCCCTTCCTTCCATCCCCCCTCTTTCTTTGTCCCTTTTTCTTTCTGTCCCTTTTCTCTTTCTTTTCTTCCTTCTCTTTCTCTCTCTCTTTTCTCTCTCTCTCTTTCTCTCTCTCGGGCTCACCCCATTGACTTGACTTGCTTGGGCAGGTCCCTCCAGTGCAGTGGGTTCCGTGGGGTGGACCTGCAGGGCCGGCACCTAGAACACAGCAGTGGCGGCATGTTTGAAAAGTAGTGCAAAGCCAGAGGTCAGTAATTTTTGCCGCAAAGAATCACAAAAGCTTCTGGGTTGTGCACAAGAAGTCTCTTCTTGTGTCTTGCACATGTCGATGCAATTCAGCAACATAAAATAAAGAAGATACAAATAAAACGAATCAACAAGAATCGGCAAAGCATCTCTGATTAGATTTTATTCACTACTAGAATCTAATCAGAGATGCTTTGCTGATTCTAGTCCAATAATCTGCTCTAGCAGGGTTAGAAGGGAGTGTGTGTGTATGTGTGTGCATGGTTGTCAAAACTCCCAAAAAAGATCTCTGAGGAGGCAGTCATAAATTAGAACACTTGCTAAACAATGAGCCATTAAGTGAGGACCACTTGTTTGCCAGTCACCTGACCACGCCCACCCAGCCACATGACCACTAAGCCACACCTACCCGGTCATGTGATGAGCAAGCCACACCCAGCCAGGTGACCAGCAAGCCACGCCAGCCAGGCATGTGACCAACAAGCCACGCCTACTCAGTCACATGACCAGCAAGCCACACCCACCTAGTTATGTGACCAGCAAGCCACACCCTCAAATTAGGCCATGCCCACAGAAATTTGAAACCCACCCCTGGGTGGGGGGCACCAAGGATGAGTTTGTAGCACAAAGAGGGCGGTGTGCCTGAAAAAGTTTGGGAACCACTGCTATTGGGCTTTTACCATGCATACTGTGCCATAAGAATAAATGCTATACCAATAATGGAGGCTCTTCAGAAGGATCTCTTACAAAAGAGAAGGATCTCTTACAAATTATGCTGCTAGATGTTACACCTCTGCTGAAGTGCAATATGAAGACAATTACCAAGCATAGCTTTAAATTCTAGTTAATGCCAACCACAAGTGGTAAGTGCTTCATAATCACACTTAAATCTAGCAAAAACACTTACTTTAATAAAGGAGTCATGTAATGTAGAGCTAAAAAAACAGCATGTATATTTCCATTAACAAGATGGAGGGGGTTGTCTTGTTATACAATTCTCTTCAATTTGTCTGCAATAATATAATGTAACCTTTTTGTTTTTCATTTATATAATAAAGCCATGCTAATGCTTACTTCTAAATTATAAACAAACTTTACTAATCTAAAACTGCATTATAGTTTGATTTTCAGTGAGGAAATGATGAACTGATGTCTGAAGACTGGAAGACATAAAATTGAAAATGGCAACTAGATAGTAGATCTGAACTGCCAAAATCTTTCCCAAAAAAGATGAGATTCTGAGATTGTCCATAAGTGCTCTGGACAGCTGGTTTTTATGAGTTATTTGCAATCAGTTTCCAAGCAGATGAGATTTGCAAGAGATTGCTGAGCTCATAATCGTCAATGTAGCCATTATGGACTCAAAGTTTGATTGAACCTCACTTCTTAATCACTTCGTGTTTTACTTTTTTTATTGTTTTTTAAAGATTGACAACCTTTACATCTGCAAGTTTTATTACGTTCACTGGGAGATTTTTTCTCTTCAATCCTTTAAGAAAAAAATCTTGAGTGTAAGGTTTGGTAGAATAAAAAAAAAAGATTATACAGCAAAAGAGTGATTAAAATGTTGATCTTAGAAAGTTTTAAATGTATTAAGTGTTCGTTTGGACTTGAATTAACACTTTGAAATTGATTATAATAATCCTTCCTGTGAGAAACTTTATTTACAACTCTAATAAATAAAAATCTGAAAATATGTCTTTGAAGGTTGTTCACTAGAGGGCACCAGAAGGAAATTAATAAGTCAATGGATATTTTGAGGGAGGGAGGGAGGGATCACTGCTTCACATGCAGCACTAGTTGTCAGTTTGCTTCTGGATGTAAGTCAAAGTTATAGTTATTAGGTATAAAGCCCTAAATTGTATAGGGCCTTGTTGTGTATGTATCATAGTTAATAAAGTATGAGCTTAAGGTAAAGTGCAGGGTTCTGGCCCTGCACTTCTGATTGGCTGTTAGGCGGCCAGATCGGATTGGTTAGTTCTGAGGAATCCGATTGGCCCTTAACAGAGAATTCTTATTGGTTAAAAGAGCTAGCGTTCATAGCTCGTTATTGGACAATTCTCACAAGGGTTGCCTATATAAGGCAGAGTTCACTGTTGTTGTTTCGAGAAATCACTATGCAAATAAAGAGCTGAATGTTCACTATTCAGAGGCTGTCTCCATTTACTCCGACCCATGTTCAGTACTTAACACTGGTGACGAGGATGGGATGTGGAGACGTCTGAACCGAATAAGCCAGGAAGCAATACCGAGCACGTGATAGACGATGCCAACAACGGAACCATGTCCGGCAGCATCGTACCACCCACTCCGTTCGATCCGAACCAAGAGGATTGGGAATCCTACATGGATCGCTTCCAAATGTTTCTCGAAACGAATAACTTGAAGGACGCCACACCAGCAAAGGGCGCTGTTCCTGACACATTGTGGCCCAGCCGTATTTAAGATGGCTAAAGCACTCGCCAAACCTCGAGAAGTGAAGGCCATGAGCTGGGACGACCTCGAACCCATCCTGAGAGACCATTACACGCCAACCATGCCTAGGCTCGTGAGACGCCACGAGTTTTATCAGAGGAACCAACGAAAAGGGGAAAGCGTGGCTGATTTCGTGGCGGACATCCGAAATTTAGGGGGCCTCTGCGGGTTCGCCGATTTAGAAGAGGCACTAAGAGATCGAAAAATTCTGGGACTAGATGCACTAGGCCTGCAAAGCAAGCTGATGGCGAAAGGCGCCATCAGCCTTGCCAACGCCATCGCCGAAGCCACGGCAGCAGAGCGACCAAAAAGTCGGCTGCACAACTACGGCGAAGCCGCACTCCGGTACCACCACCGACAAGCGACATTTTATCCAAGCCTGAAGGACAGCTCGCGACGACACACCATGAGGACCTCTCGTCGTCAGACAGCGACAAAGAAGGGGTCCATCGACTGCGGTCCGACCAGGACCCTCGCCCGAAGCCCTTACGTCCTTGCGCTGGTTGTGGAGCCAACCATGCCAGGGCCGAATGCAAATTCCGCGACGCACTCTACCATGAGTGCAGGAAATGAGGCCACATCAGCCGGGTCTGCCGCAGTTTACCAGGCCTCAGCCAGGCCTCAAAAGGGGCCAACTATTGCCAATCGACAGGAAACCGTCCTGTAAGGCGAGAGCCAGTAAACCACTCCTACAGAAATCGAGCTTTGCAAAGAGAAGAGGCTCACCATACTATCACTATCGATCACGCCTCAGCTTTGGACACTAAGAAAATCCGGGTCACGGTAGCCATCGAGAACCAGCCTTGCCACGTGGAGGTCGACTCGGGATCGTCCTTCTCGATGGTGTCTTGGAAGACACTCAAGCAACTCATCCCCACAATTCAACGCCAAGACCTCCAATTTCAATGCCTCATCCTCAAGGACTACCAAAGAAATCGAATCCCCGTTGTCAGGTCCTGCCGAGTCTGAGTCTCCTTCAAGAAGCATACAGCGTACTTACCTCTAACGGTCATCGATAGAGATAGGCCTAGCCTACTAGGCCTCCAATGGTTCGCGCCACTCAGCATTGAAGTGGCCGGCGTGAACTGAGTCAGTGGTTGTGAGTGGGAGGAAGACCTTATCTCTGAGTTCAGCAACATCTTCGCGGACAGCTTGGGCGAGTATAAGGGGACCCCGATCTCATTCAGTCTAGATGCAAAAGTAGCTCCCATTCGCTTGAAGCCCCGTCGAGTTCCGTTTGCTCTTAAAGCAAAAATCGACGAACAACTCGACAAGTTAATTGCTCAAGGAGTGTTGAAGCCCATCGATCACTCTCCATGGGAAACCCCTATTGTAACACCCATTAAGCCAGATGGGTCAATCCGAATTTGTGGGGACTACCAGGCCACTTTGAACCACGCCCTGCAGCAGAATACGTATCCAGTTCCGGTGGTGCAGCACCTCCTCCATTCCTTGGGGGGCGGTAAGGTTTTCGCTAAATTAGATTTAGCCCAAGCTTATCAACAATTACCAGTGGATGAAAAAACGGCTCAAGCCCAAACAATTGTAACGCACAGGGGTGCCTTTAAATGTACCCGATTGCAATTCAGAGTTAGTGTAGCCCCAAGGATTTTCCAGTGCCTTATGGAAAGGTTATTACAAGGAATCAAGGGTGTGGTCCCTTATTTTGATGACGTATTAATTGCAGCCCCTACCCAAAAAATCTTACAGGACCGTTTGAAATGCGTTCTAAAAAAAATTCCAAGAAGCCGGACTTAAGGTGAAAAAAAATAAGTGTCAATTGTATACTGACAATGTTGAGTTTCTAGGGTACCGGATTGATAGCCAGGGCATTCATCCTACCGAGAGTGAATTAAAAGCGATCAAAAACGCTCCCAGGCCACGCAACAAGGCTGATCTCCAGGCGTTCTTAGGCCTCATTAATTTCTATAATGTATTTTTACCGCACAAGGCAACTGTCGCTGAACCGTTACACCGATTATTAGATAAGAAAGCATTGTGGGTATGCGGTTACCGGGAAGAGCAAGCGTTCCAGAATGTTAAAAAACTGCTCACATCTGACTCTGTACTTATGCAGTATAATGAGACTTTGCCATTAGTTATAACCTGCGATGCATCGCCTTTCGGGGTGGGCGCCATTTTGAGCCATGTACTGCCTAATGGGAACGAAGCCCCTGTTGCATACTTTTCGAAGACTCTTTCACAAGCAGAACGGAACTATGGACAAATTGATAAAGAAGCCCTCGCAATCGTTTCAGCTGTAAAAAAATTTCATGAATATGTGTATGGAAGGACATTTACCATTATAACCGACCACAAACCGTTGCTAGGGATAATAGCTGGGGACAAGCCAACCCTCTACATATTATCCCCTAGAATGACCCGATGGTCAGAATTCCTAGCTGCTTATAATTATCGCCTGCAATATCGCCCGGGGAAGGCCATTCCCCACGCCGACGCATTAAGCCGAGCATCGCTCCCAGAGACTCTCGACGATCCGGCACCAACGGCAACCATGTTGCAGATCGAAACACTCAACTCGCCGCCTATGACCGCCCGAGACATCGCGAGAGAAACCAAACGAGACCACACCCTAGCTCGAGTCCTAGGCTGGGTAGAACGTGGATGGCCATTGGACCAAGTACCAGATGACTTCGCACCATTCAAATCTCGACAGACTGAACTTTTTTCCCAAAAAGGCTGTATCATCTGGAGCGATAGAGTCGTTGTCCCAGAACGACTCCGGAAGACGCTGCTGCGAATTCTGCATGAGGGCCACCCCGGCATCGTGCGAATGAAGGCGCTTGCACGAAGCTACGCATGGTGGCTGGGCATGGATCGCCAAATCGAGCAGTGGGTTAAAGCATATTCCAATTGCCAACAAGTCAGCAACGCCCCACCAAAAGCCATGCCTACTGAATGGGAGACGCCACGTGGACCCTGGTCCAGAATCCACCTGGATTTCGCAGGGCCAACCAAGGGCTATACCTTCCTGCTGACAGTCGACGCATACTCCAATTGGTTAGAAATTCATCGTATGACGACTACCACCTCCGAGGCGGTGATCAAGATTCTAAACAGACTCTTTGCAACCCACGAATTGCCAGATGTCCTGGTGTCCGATAACGGGCCACAGTTTACGGCACTAATGTTCGAGCAGTACCTCGCTGACCATGGCATCCGCCATGCGCTCACCTCGCCTGCGCACCCTGCGACCAATGGCCGAGCTGAACACATAGTCCAATTTGTTAAAAAGACTTTGCAAAAAAGTGGACTATGACAAAATCGATGACAAGGTCAACCAAATTCTCTTTTTGCAACACATAACTCCACATAGCGTCACCGGCAGAACTCCCGCCGAACTACTGATGGGATGAAGACTCCGCTCCCACCTCGACCGGTTGCACCCTGCTTACGAACCAGAAAAGCCAATAGGATCCAGCGGCCGCTGTCGCACCTTCCAGGTAGGAGACCTCATTTACGCACGAAACTTATCGGGCGACCCGTTATGGATAGAGGTGACAGTAGTACGAGTGACCGGCCCTAAATCCTACATAGTGAAATGCTGTGACAATAAACTGTGGAAACGGCATATCAACCAATTACGGTCACGACTCATAATGGCCAGTCAACAACTCCCCCATGATCAAACCGAGGGGGGGAGGTACAGAAGAAGATGAAGTTCTAGGGAATCTGCTCGAAGGGAGCGACAAACTAAGTGATACTCAGGAAATGGAGCAGGAAGAAGAAACGTTTGCACCGCAAGAAATTGCAGCTGAGCAAGAAGCAGAACCACTGCCAAACAACAATCTACCTCAACAGGATTGCAACCAACCAATCCAACGAAAATCCGAAAGAGTTAAAAGACAACCGTCCTATCTAAAGGACTATATAACTACACTGTAATTAAGAAGCCAGGGGGAAGGGGTGTTGTGTATGTACCATAGTTAATAAAGTATGAGCTTAAGGTAAAGTGCAGGGTTCTGGCCCTGCACTTCTGATTGGCTGTTAGGCGGCCAGATCGGATTGGTTAGTTCTGAGGAATCCGATTGGCCCTTAACAGAGAATTCTTATTGGTTAAAAGAGCTAGCGTTCATAGCTCGTTATTGGACAATTCTCACAGGGGTTGCCTATATAAGGCAGAGTTCACTGTTGTTGTTTCGAGTAGTCACTATGCAAATAAAGAGCTGAATGTTCACTATTCAGAGGCTGTCTCCATTTACTCCGACCCATGTTCAGTACTTAACAGGCCTAGTTTCCTAAAGTCTCATATGTTTCCTATAACATTTGCCTGTCCAATTCGATCCTGAAGAGCTGGCATGTTCTGGGTTCCTTGGATTAAAAAATATTATCTCTCAGGATCCCAGAATGTACCTTCTCTGTAATAGTCTCTGTCCTTGAGATCTGGATGGCCCTCACTCTGCTGGTGTTGGTGAATCAGATATACCTGTTTTTCAATTGGGCCTTCAGTAAGGAAGAATGAGACTTTATTGCCATCTTATATTTTTACTTTTTATGTTTCCTGATTTTTATTATAATTTGATTGCTGCAAGCAGCCAAACTCAGCAAGAGTCAGGCAGCATATAAGTTTGATAAATGATTATATACATAAAAAATACGAAATCACAACTGCCAGGTTTTTAACTGTGTTAGCCTTCAGTTCTTCCCAAGAACCTAGGATATCGCAATGTATCTGTGTAGTACATGGGCAGATCCAAGCAGTGTGGCCTTTTGTAACTGACAGATGGAAATAGCGCTAATGTGCACATTTTCTAAGTGCTATCCATAGATTTTTGGCATGGCACATAGTGTCCTGATAACGACAGAGATCATCAGAGCTGGTATAAGCCATAATCTTTTAATTTTGATTTTCAGATTTTGATAGTTTGTGATACCAGTGATAAGTGGAAGGACAGGGTGTTGGCAATCATGAGTTTTAAAAGACTATAAAAACTGTAGACCTCTGGTTAAATTAAACAGCTGACAAAGAATAACCACATTTTCATTAATGAATTACAAGTATGCAAGTGTACAAGTTTATATCAGAATATAGATCTTAATGGTACAAGAACTATGTGCTATAATGGTTTATATTTTACATTTCTAGAAAGGGGCAAAGTTCTAAGTTCAATTCATATATTCAGTTTAATAGAAATGAAAGAATGATACCAACATAGAAAACCAAGCTGAGCACCCATGAAAAGTTAACAGATGGTGGCATACAGAATGTGCATAATGAAGAAAATGAAAATTAACAGAGAAATAAATGCTGACAAGGCTTATGATATAGTTGATAAAAGGATAGGCACACATTAAAATAACATGTATGAAGAGAAAAGAAGTAGAAATATTGAGTACAGAATTTATGGAAAATGAAATAAGGGATAGTGAAAAGATAATAGTTGTACCAATAAAGGAGAATATTGAAATGAGGGATCCTTGGTGCTCTCTGAGCTTGGTTGTATTTATGCAGACTTTTGATTACCCAAACTAGACAACATCATCAGTGCTATCACTGATATAGCATATCAATATATCACATGTGCCACTGTGACGCCGTGAGTTTGACAGCCCTGGTCTACAGCATAGACTAAGAGAGAGAAAGAGAGAGAGAGAGAGAGAGATAATTACCCTATTGGGGAGAAGGGCAGCATATAAATTTAATATTAAAATAAATTTTGTTTGTCATAGCAGACAACCAGATGGCTTTCAGCTGTTCAAACAAGGAGTACTAGATTTACTTTTTTTTCTCAATGATGTCCTCCTGCAAAAAGTATTTGGAAACGTACTGCCCCCAACCAAAAGGTAAACATGAGTTTTCAAGACTGATAGCTCTTCATTATTCTGTTGTGCATTAATTTAGCCAATCCCTTTTTAAGCCATCCCATAGCTTGTACTAATTTACTTACATAGGAAATTTATACAACTCCACTACCACTTCAAACAAATAATTGTAAATGACTAATAATATAAACCAATAAATACAATTAAAAACAGACATAATGAATACAGTACAGACTCATTATATAGTATATAGAAAAGCACATATCTTTGCTTTTATTTTAATTAGTAACTTTGTTTTCTTCTTTTTTTATAAATTCTTCCACTTAAATGATAGCCCTTATATTACATTTCTACAGCATCTTGAATATTATCTACACAGTCATTTGTATTGGACTCTGCTAACAACAATAAGCCAAGTTTTTACAGCCTTCCAGAAGTATAAGAAGGTTGGAGCTGTCTGCATTTTTGGATTTCCAGGGAAGACACTGCACTAAGGGCATTCAGAACATATCCATCATGTGTTTTTCAAAGGCAGCCCCCATTATAATGGACCACATTATAATAATCAAGATGAGACAAAGATATGACTGTAAATTGATGTGAATTCATCACCAAAGAATTTGTCACTTCTACAGGAACTTCTCCCTCATCCTGCAAACAATACTCTCCTTGTCAAGATCCTTATTCTTTTTAAAGGCAAAGGAGCTATTATGCTGGGAGTAGCACTAAGTACTACTTTTGCCTAGAACAGGTGAGTCAAACACGCAGGCCATGCCCACCCCAGTTCTGCAAAGAGGAAAGTGTTGTGATACATCATGTGAAGGCATGACGGCATGAATTTGACACCTGTGGCCCAGAAGATCTCTCTTAATACCTCTTTAACTATATCTAAGTATCTCCAGTGCAGCAATCTTGGATTTCAAGAAATTGACTTGATCTCTGAGAGTCAGGAGTTCACTGCACTGAATATAAACCCACAATCTCTGTTTAACTGATAGGAAAACCAGACAACATGCACATTATATAATATACCAGAAAGCACATCTTCCTCGATTTCATTTTAGTTATTAGTAACTTGGTCTCCTTTTTTATCAATTCTTCCACTTAAATGATAGTCCTTATTTTATATTTTTACTGAAAGTGAGCCATTAATTTCCCACACAATTGTTAACCCTCCTTAAATAATTTAAGTATAATGCTAGTCTGTAGAAA
Organism: Hydrophis major; assembly: GCA_033807585.1. NCBI lineage: Eukaryota > Metazoa > Chordata > Lepidosauria > Squamata > Elapidae > Hydrophis > Hydrophis major. The sequence continues at coordinate 62,879,552 of CM066331.1, read as the reverse complement.
ACATTGTATGTAGAAAACATGTATCACTCTCATAAGATTCTTCCTGTATGTTTGCCATCTTGGTCACAAACTCTGAAATGCCACAATTTGTAACAAGTGTAGAAGAATAAACAATCTGTAAAAATTGTAAACAACAATCTGTTTTCCCACTAGTCACAAACTCTCTACTAAAAAGTGCTCCTTGGGATTAAACTATCTTAAGTAATGCTACTCCATCCACTAGTTCATAATCTGAGAAATGATCCATCTGCATCTGTAAAATCTTCAGTTCAAACTGTGTTCTCAGAAAACAAACAGATACATCCCACTGAATCATAAAGACCTAATAATATCCAATTATTTAAATAACCCTCCTTAAATAACTCCCCCAATTTTTCAATTTCTTCACAAATCTCCCCTATTCTTATTTTCTGTTTGCTGATTCTAGCTATCAGCTTCCAAGGCATAAAATAATCTGGAGTTTGGTAACATCTTTTCAGATTAACAAAGTTTATTTTATTAAGTTTTTATGAGCCATAGCTCACTTCATCAGGTGCACAGACTGCAGGATTCCAATTGGGATGATATAGGGGGAAGGGAAAGGAAGACAGGTGATTAATGCAGGTGCAGATTACACATAATTGCAAGTACCTTATTAATAACGGTAATGTCTTTAAAAATGTGCTTTTAAAGACCTGAAATAGCTGAAACTATCTGAAGACCTGAAACGAAAGATCTCAACTGTTACAGAAAGTCTTTAAAAACATGAAGAATTTTAAGAAGTTACAATAAAGTGGTTATTGTAAAAGGGTAAAGTTTTCTCTTGTCCTGTCATGTCCATCTCAAAGTAGCGGTACTCATCTCTGTTCTTACCAAAGGAACCAGCAACGTCTGAAGACATTTCTATGGTCATGTGGCCAGCATGAGTGTACTTCAAGATGCATGGAATGCTGTTACTTTCCCAATAAAGTACCTATTTATCTACTTGCATTTATATGCTTTAGAAGTGCTAGGTGGGCAGGAACTGGGGTAAGTAACAGGAGCTCATCCTGTTACACGGCACTCAAGTCTCGAACCCAAGCATTCTGCTTTCCAGCTGACAAGCTCAGTGTCTTTTAACCGCTGAACCATCATGCACCCAGTCCATAAAAGCATTTTTTTTAATAAAAATGTGTTAGTCTGAAAAGATGCTATCAAACTCCTACTAATTTAGGGGTACCATATAAACTAACAAGGCTATCAAAATATGCAGGAAAAACTCTTTCCAGTCTCATTCCTTTAGTATCCACAATTTAATACACTATTTCCACAACTTACCAACTCTCTTGCTTCTTCCAGCTGCTTTTCCACACTTGAAACCAACTGTCTCTTCTCATCTAAAACAAAATAATAGATGCTTAGATGAACAATATTTCAATTCTCAGAGCCATACTTAGTAACAACTTGGCAGTATTGAAATCTGGACAATTTTGCCATAACTTGGAAGCAAAAGATTGAGTTAAGGTAGTATTTTGTGGAAGACCTACATAAAATTGCAGTTATAGGGTGAGACTGGGAAATTGAAAGACATTCCAAAACAAAGCCATGGCAAATGATACTGTTGATAAGAAAATTGCATGGTCATACTATTTCCAGAAAATTGCCCAGATATATCTATGAAGCCACCAGAAAGCTGCAAGTTTAAGGACAAAATGAAGGCATCTCTCCTTTAGTACATATTTCATGTTTTGCTCTAGAACTGTTAATTGTGCATTTGGCAAGACAGTCTGTGATGGCACTGTTGCTCACTTTGAATCTTTACCTTATACTCTATTCCTGAAACACAGATTCATGCAAAGTAACACTCTAATCATGAAAGGACATTGGAACAAAAAATAACAAAGCAATCGAAACTTCAAAATAATAAGGGATATAACATAGAATAGTTTCCAACATGTTCTAAAATCCTATTTTTCTCCTACACTATGCCCGGTTTCAACCAATGTGTGTTTTGTCTCAAGTGCTGTGCAAATACATTGCTTCTAAGGAGGTTCGTGCAGTGTAACTTCAAAATCCAAAGTTTTTCACAAGAAACTATCCTATCCAGTTCAACTCCTATAATATCTCAGATTAGGTTGAGTCATAGGATCTGCAACCTTAGCTAAACCAGAGCAAGACACTCCACAGCAATGGTGGGATTCAAATTTTTTTTAATTCCAGTTCTGTGGGCTTGGTGGGCTTGGCAGGGGAAGGATACTGTAAAATCTCCAGTCAGAGGTGGGATTTGCCGGTTCTCTGAACTACTCAAAATTTCCGCTACCGGTGCTCCAGAACTGGTCAGAACCAGCTGAATACCACCTCTGCACTACAGGGAATGAAAGATAAGGCCATCCCAGGAAGCCATCTCACTTATTATCTGAGGAAGAGCCATCCTCCTTGGTAGGCATCCCATATTATCTCGACTGTGAAAAACAGAATCCTGGGGTAACGATCATTGGGTCCAATCAGCAGGGTTGTATACGGAGATTCTCAATCACCCAGGTCATGGTCATCCCAAAGGTGCTTTTTTTCAAGAGGCAACTGGACTTTCCAGACGACCAGCAGAATTCTTCCTACCTAGACGATCAGGCTAACTATATCTTCCGAGGCACGAAAAGACCACAGTCGTGATAGACAGCAGGTCGTGACATCGGCTGGGGTGATGCAGTAGACTGGCCAGGGCTGCCACCCACCACCCATTATTCACCTCCAACCAACTTGGGGATTTTTCCGATGCGGTTCGTGAGCTCAGCGGTAAGAACCGAAAAGTCTTGTTCGTAGCCCTCGAAATCAGAGGACATGATAGCGACGGTGGCAGCAGCAGCAAGAAGAAAACAACAACTGGACCTGAATGCCCAAACAGCCAAACTGCCCGCCGTTGACGGAAGCAGAGGAAGATGTCCTCGCCTTTAGCGAGCCGCCGAAACACCAAAACTCTCAACTATAGCCTCTATTACGCTCCTCCTGTCATCGCCGGAGACTTCCGGATTGAGTCCCACCAACAAGGTCTTCCCGGGTGTTTCTGACGCGAGCCGAGGTTCCGCTCTCCTATGTGACCCCGTCCCACAGACCTCCCCGGACCTTTTCCTGACTGACGCCGTGTGGTCGAAGACCTTCACCGGGCTATCTTTTCGAGCAAGGCAAGGGGGATAGAAAGAGGCAGGGCGACCGTCCGCCGGAGTTTCGCTGCTAAGGAAATAAGAATTCTGCGGGCCGGAGAAGGGTTTTTGGATTGAAACCTCTTTTTTTTAATCCGCAGTCCTGGGGAAATGTTTCCCCAGGACACTTGCCAGCCTATTGAGGGCATTTCCAAAATCAGGGCGGAACGGAAGGATTGCATATCCGGGTTCTATGAAGGTGTCCCGGTGAAGTAGAGCACGGGGCCGCTTGAAAGAGCGGTAAATAAAGGCGGACAACGGGGAATCCCTGGCTGGCTCTTCCTGAAGAACAAGGCAGCAGGGGAAACCCGGGACAAAGCAGGCTGGGGTTCGTCGCTGGTAAGCCGCGATGTCCTGCTTTGACTGCAGTCGCAGAGACATCGGAACTTTCCGTTCGAAGCCAAAGGGATTATTGCAGATCCTTCTCCCCCTTTTCCCAATCTAAGCGTAGAAAGGATGGGGAGAGGCTGTGCCTTGATCAGCCTTTGCTATTACTTTGCCTGCTGAGTCTTCGCCAGTCCCCTATTGTACATTGAAAGGTGGAAGAGGGTTTTTGTTTTTTTGTTTCCCTGCCCTTAAAATGGAAGGCAAAGGAGCAGACGTAGCACGCACTTCACCTGTTGAACTACTTGCCTGTTGCGCCCTCCTTGGACTTCGGTGTACGTAGAGAAGGGAGGAACTAACTCCGTGCTGTCATTTTGTATTGCGATGCTCAAAGCACAGAGATGCTTTTTTCTGAACTAATAAGCAGGGAAGGATTTCACTCCCTGGGATCATTGTTGTTTCAATTAATTACTTATATAAGTGTTCTGCATAAATTAACTTCGTGTGGAAAAGTTGCAAGGTTTTATTGCAATTTTTTTTTTTGGTGGTCGAAGAGCAGTAATGAAGTATAATTGACCAAAGCAAAGTTATTTAAATACAGGCAATCCTCAACCTATGACTCCAATTGAACCCAAAATTTCTGTGGCTAAGTAAGACATTTGTTAAGTGAGTTTTGACCCTTTTTACGACCTTTACTGCCATAGTTGTAAAGTGAATCACTGCAGTTGTTAACAGTAAAATGGTTGCCATGTGAATCTGGTGTCACTATGGACTTTGTTTGTCAAAAGATTGCAAAAGGTAAAACTCCAGGACACTGAAACTGTCATAAATATGAATCAATTACCAAGCATCTGAATTTTGTTCATGTAACCATGGGGATGCTGCAGTGGTTGTAAGTGTGAAAAAATGGTTGTTAGTCACTTTTTGCAGCATTGTTGTAGCTTCAAATTGTCACTAAATGAACTGTAGTAAGTTGAAGGCTACTCGTACTCCTAGAGAGGTATAGCAAATAGTTATATCTCCCAGCAATACTTGTGTCATGGAGACCATAAGTTATTCTACTGTTCTTGAACTTACTTGGAATGTCATTGAATTATCAATCTGTATGTCAACTCGGAAATAATTGTATTTCTTTTGAAACTTGGCTCAAAGCTCATGAACTAATTAGGGCATCCATAGAAACCCTGAAACTGTAGGTGAAAGAGGCTAAAAGAAATACTTTGGATTTTTTCATTATTAGTTAATGATGGACTACCAGATTGTTGTCTCCTTTGTTAAAAATCAAACATTTTTGTTGCGGAAAGCTGTCCACATTTTCAGATGCTAAATAGATACTTGATTACTTTATTGAATTTTTTTCCAGGAAAAAGAAAGAAATTGCCTAACTATACAAAATAGCAACTTCTGCTAGCTCAGGCAATTTCCCACATGAAGTGCTAATTTCATTGCAGTATCACAAACACTTTTTAAAGTTTTCTCCTGCTGTGTGACATATACATTAAGACAAATCATATCTAAATTCTTATATTTGAAATGAGTTCTTGAGCTGTTTCCTAGAACAGTGATCGCCAACCAGCTGGCTGGGGACCACTGGTGGTCCACGAGAAAATGTTAGTGGTCCGCAGAGAAATGTCACCCCCAAAGCAATTAATCCAGGGTGCACGGGAACACAAGGCTGTGCCGCCCACATAGCCCACAGGAACACAAGGCTTGTGTCGCTTGTATTGCGAACAACACAAGGTAGTGAGGGGAGGGGGGAAAGGGCGGAGGGGTGGGAATGCGCCCCACGCACCTCTTCTGTCCACTGGGCTGATTCTTTCTTCTTCTGCTTTTGGCTGCATGCAAGGAAAGCAGCAAAAGTCTTTCTTTCTTTCCCTCAAACTCTGCCAGAAATGAGTCTTTGGGACCCTGCAAGTTATCCTGCTCCAAGAGGCTGCGCAGGCAAAGATTCATTTCTGGGGGAGTTTGTGGGAGAGAAAGAAATACTTCTTCTGCTTCTGCTGCTTTCTTTGCATGAAGCCAAAAGTATCTCTCCCCCCCACCCCCACCCCCGAGAACCAAGCTGGAGACGGTATTCTGCAATTCCAAATAAAGAATGATCGATTGGTAGAAAAACGGGGTGGGGAATTTTTCTGCAGACTCTTTTGGGGATTTTCCCAGGGTCTCTGGTCCGTGGGATTTAAAATTATGAGTTTGGTGGTCCCTGAGGTCCAAAAAGGTTAGCAACTCCTATCCTAGAATGAGGAACTGATGCTTCACTGAAAAGTATTTGAAAAATGACATTTAAAATTATTTCTTCAGGATTTGCTTCATAAACCATGTTTGCATCATTTTCCTGCACTAAACAAAATAATTAACTAAATGGTCCACATTGGATAGAAAAGGTATAATCTTGTTAATATTTACCAGTTATTTTAACTTGTAACAAACTTCGAATCAATTTTTCAATTCAGATATCAGCGGACTTTTTAAAAGAAAAATGCACACACACATACACACACAATGAGGATCTGAGTCAAACTTATGACTATGATAGAGAGAGGAAACAGGGTGTGAGATGTTCTACAGCCCATTTTTTGCCAGTGAACCATGGTCTGTTGCTACAAATCAATTTGTTTCTAATAAAAATGTTTATTTTGTAGTTGCTGTGGTTGGAAATGATGTTCTTTTTTTGCTCAGATTTTAAAAGAAAACTCATGAAGAATTCCTGTAGTTGATGATTCCTTCAAATATGAAGAATGGCTTAAATCCAGCTACTTCGAAATTAGCGTTTGGACATCTTACCATTCATCTTATCAGAGATGAAAATTTATGACAAGTGGAAATGTTTTCTGAAAGAAATCGTATGAAATAAGAATCAACTTGAATGCAGTATGGGAACATTTTGTTCAATCATTAGATTTGAAAATCTCTATGAACTGAAAAGACTATGCCACTGGGGACCAATCATAGCACTTAGTGTAATAGCAATATGTTCTGCCATGGCTATCATCGATGCAGTCCTGTGGTATTGGCCTTTGGATACAACAGGAGGAAGTATTAATTTCATCATGCTCATCAATTGGACTATTATGATCCTTTATAACTACTTCAATGCCGTGTTTGTTGGCCCTGGATATGTTCCTGTTGGATGGAAACCAGTAAGCAAATAACAATATGGTATATCCACCCCTCCCCTTAAAATAATATTCACTCCGTAGCATCCTAATGTTATGTTAGGCAATTGCTTAGGAAATCTAAATTTTGGATCTGCAGCATGAAAGCAAAATGGGAGCCAGTGGAAAATTAAACTATGCATTTTTGTGGATACTTGCTGAATACATAATTGCCATTACATATTTAAAACTATAGTCTTCCTCCTACCAGATACATAAATATATATATATATATATATATGTACATATACTGTTTTGTTTTTAGGAAAATTCTCAGGACTGCATGTATCTTCAATACTGTAAAATATGCCAATCTTACAAAGCACCACGTTCACATCACTGCCGAAAATGTAACAGGTACTATTGCTGATAAATACTTTTCATTGGGTAGAGTTAATACCTATTTACTCATGTTATAATAACACACACACACACCCTTAAATCATTTCATAGATTTTATGGAATGTGAAAATAAAACCCATGTCACATTCCTTTTGTTACACTTACAGCTTTTTTATTGTATCGATATTGTCTGAAATCAACACTTCGTTTAGACATCAAGATATATTTGTTGAATAAGACTAGGGATGGCTGCTGGTCACTATGCTTGTATTAAACTTGGATTTGCTTCTTAGGTGTGTGATGAAGATGGACCACCATTGTCCATGGATTAATAACTGCTGTGGATTTCAGAATCATGCCTCATTTACACTTTTTCTTCTCCTAGCCCCTCTGGGCTGTATTCACGCTGCTTTTATTTTTGTCATGACCATGTATACTCAGCTTTATAACAGGGTAAGAAAACACTGTTTTGCTTTTTTTAAACATAGGCAGAATTCTATGACCGCTTTTGGAAAAACAGTCTTCATAATTCTACCTTATCTTATGCTTGCTGTAGTTAAAATTACATTTTTGTCTGCTGTCTTCATACTGACAAACTGGAACTTTTGAAGGTTGTAACTTTTGCTTCATATCCTTTGTACTTTCTTCATCTAGCCCAGAAGTAGTTATTCCTCCACATATATAATATATTTCATGAACCTAATTGAAAGTCCAGAGTCACCTTCTAGTGGAGATGGGTGGCATAAAAATTTAATTAAATAAGTGATTAATCATAAAGGAGACTATGCCTTAAAGATAAGGAAAACACGTTTCTTCAGAAATTGTACTCTATACTACATTTTGTCACTGTCACTGATAATAGATTGTGGATAATGTCATTCAATAAGTTGGTTATTCTATTAAAGCATCCTATAAAATTAGGAACCACTGAAAAATGTACCAAATTAAAGAAAGAACATTCACTGTTTCCTTTCAGAATGCTTGGCTTTAAATTCAAAGTTACCTATAAGTCTGGTACATTCAGTATGTTTGTCATTTATTCATGTCTAACAAATCACATTTCCAATAAATCAGATACTGTATGTCCTTCAGGTAAGATATAATTTTTGGCTTAGGTATAACCTATGGAAACAACTCTGATTGAAGTTTGAACTTCTATCGATAAATAGTTAAGATTAGAAAATTTTTACTGAGGAAGAACTGAATGTTGTTCCGCTGGACGCTTACCAGTTTTCTTCTCTTTTGTTTCTTTTTAATAGGTCTCTTTTGGCTGGAATTCTGTGAAAATTGATATGAGTGCAGCCAGGAGGGATCCGCGCCCAATAATTCCTTTTGAGTTGTCTGCATTTGCTGCCTCCTTATTTGCCCTGGGGTTAGCATTAGGTACTACACTAGCTGTTGGAATGTTGTTTGTTATACAGGTGAGTCAGATACAAAGATGAGACGTTCTGACAAAATGTTCCGGTGCTCAAAGGGTGGAGACAGTTCTCAGTGCCTTATAGCATCTTATATTCTCTTCTGAACTGTTTTAAATATCCAATCAGCAATTTGAATTTTCAGTCTATCTCCAGTGTACTTCATAATCATGATCACACAGCATTATGATTAGGGAAGCCTATAGGGGGTAGAGATAGAGTCTTTCCACAGATGCTCAGTTGTGCAATAGAGGAAATACAAGCTTTCTTTATATAAATGGGAAGTATGTGTAGTTAAACTTCAGAACTGTTTATTACCAGCAGCTTTTTTCGGTTACAGATGTTTGTCAGTAACAAAGTCTTAATGCATATATGTATTTGTGGGTGTGAGAGAAAGAAAGAAAGAGGGAGAAGATAAGATGTAGACATCAGCTAGGATCCTTTTGGAATGTGTGATCCAGTTCAAAGCAGTGAAAACAAATTTGTACCAAGATTCTTTTGTTTTGTTTTTTGAGTTACTAAAAGTTAGTGCATATGTATACAAAATTACAAATGTTCCTTTTTTTGATCTACGCTATGAATCAATTCAATGATTTCAGTTTTAATTTGAAGGGATAATTTAATCAAACTGTTTCACATGGCCCTAATGTAGACATGTTAATGTATGAGTATGTTGTCCTATTAGCTAAGACATTCCTGCCATTCTGTATTACTTGCAATGTGTAAGAGCCCTCTGTTTCTTTAATATATTTTAATATTATAAAATATAAATTTTTAATATCACTTTTAAAAGTTTCGGCATGCTACGTAAGACTTCAGTATTACTGTTCACACCAACATATCTCCTACTTCTGCTATTTAAAAAAGCCTCTCACGGACATGTGCGCGCTCTGCTTGATTGGCAGCTGAGATTTTTGCTCTATTATAGATAAAGCAGCTCTATAGATTGTGTATTCCTAGTAAAACTGGATTTTCCTTTTCCTTTTTTATATATTTATCCCTATTTTTTTCAAATGAAAATCTCAGCAAAGGAAGGAGAACAGTGTTAAGGAAAGGGAGACATTTAATAAGGTAGTAAAATGACAATGATTCCTTTTGTCCCTTTTTTATGCTTTTGTAAATCTACATTGTTTTGGTACAATGTTATCTATACACTAATAAATGAAGATTATTGACACTATATTTTAGATGACTTAGGTTGCAAATAGAGAAAAGAGAAAGAAGTATTCTATCAATATTAATTACAATGTAATTAATCAATATTAATTACAATGTAGGTTATCAATATTGCAAGCATAATATTTGATTTTTCATCCAGACTTAACATTAAAGAAGAAAAACTCTGCAGAATGTATCAGAGTATTTGTTGTATGCAGTTTCAGTCTTGTACTGATTGTTTAGTATTTTGTTGTATTACTTAATATATACTGTCTCTTTCTCTTTGTTATGTGTCCAAATATCATATTCTTAGTTAGAAAAGCAAAGCAAATTTAAGAATTAAAATGCCAAGAAAGAAAAAAAGCTATTGAGTTTTTAACTTCTCTTTTTTTTTTACATCTGCTAATTTTCAGTATTTGTAAATATTTAGGCCTCCTTAGAAACCAGACTGTAAGTGATCATGTTTGGCATGTTGTTGAATGTATTGTGTTGGGGAGTTGATTTTATTTAATATGATTAAATTTTTATTTTGAAATGTATTGCTAGTTTTACCATTCCTACATATTTTCCAAGTTTAAGTTTCCAGTCAGATATTTTTGGAATTGTATCTTATTTCAGTGTTGAACAAAATTTATTCTCACTGCTGTGTGTATATTAAATAATTTGTTTATTTTGGGGGGGGGGGGGGGGGTTATATACCTAGTAAAAAAGGTGTAATTTCATTTAAAATTATTCTTATCATTTCCTTAAGTTAAAACAAATTTTGAGAATTTTATGTATAAATTCTGAATCTGCTGTTCTAGAAAAACAAAAAAATTACACTACCAAGATTTTCTTCTAGTAGCGGCTTCTTGTGCATCACTACAGAAGAAAGGCATTCTGTTTATGTCTGAAAGAAATAGTATGGGAGGGAAGGATTTTCCTGGTGTAACAAACAAAAGGAAGGACGTGATGGTTTACTTAAGGTTCAGATGTTCAGATTCACAATATTAAATAGAGGATAGATTAATGAAATCTTAAGATTCCTTATAATTTAACCAAAAGGCATGGAATGATAGAATAATAGGAAGATGTGTGTTTGTTACAAATTCAAAACTTTCCAGATCACTCCCTGAAATTTTCATTCTCAAAAATTAAAGTAAAACTAAACACCAGTGCATCTATGGAAATGTTGGGTTTTTTCATTTATGCTTATTTGCTATGCTATTTATGATTTCAAGACTTTGATTGTTGGTGGGTTCAGCTAGTTTAGGTGTAAAAAACAAAAAGAACAATGGATGCATGGAATGGATAGAAGAATTGTCCTTGAGTGTACTGAATCCAGAAATACTGTTTACTTGTTTATTTACAAAGACTTTTACATTGTATTGGTTCATTCATTCAAATTCTAAACAGTACTATTAAGATTCCCTGTTTTCTATTTTTTGATCTAGTGTTCTGAATACAATTTCTGTGAAATGTACTTCTATTTGCCCACTTCATACATTGTAGTCATGAGCTAATCTTTGTAATTTTTTTTTAGATGAAAATCATTTTAAGAAATAAAACTTCAATAGAATCATGGATTGAAGAAAAGGTAAAAAGTAATTATTCATAAACAGATATTGTGCCACAGAGGCAGTAGTCTGTAGTAGATTTGTACCATTTCCTGTTTATGTGACTTAATTAAGCCAGGATCTTTTACTGCCATTTCACACATTTTCTAAACTCTTCCATACAAGAAGAATCTAGCACATGTGGTCACTATTGCCCTTTAAATGTTGGGTTTAAGCCAATTTGAACATTATTTAAATTATTCATTTGTCGTGGCTCATAATAAATCTGCCCTTTTGTCATTCTTAAATTCATATTTATATATTTGGCAATTACCGCAGCTCAGTTTCATCTAAGCTTCTGTATCCCAAGAAGCTACTCACTAGAGAGGAAGACTTGATGGAAGATAATTTTGCCAATTAAATAGCCCTTCTGATATTTAGATGTGGAAATCACAAAAGTGATTTTTTTAAAGACTTTATTTCTCCACTATATAATTTCCTTCATTCTGATTTAGTGTGTTGAATTAATCCAGCTATCGTTATATGGCAATAACCATTTATAATTCCACATATTTTGCAAATGTAACCAATTTTAGTTTATTCAATAAGTCATGGTTAAACAAACAATGGTTTTGCATAAGAAATGGTTTCTGGATACTTTTGCTGGCAAGGTCTCTCCATTCCATTATACATGTAGAAACTCAAAAAGAGAATTGTCTCCCTGTACCTTCAGGGGAGAATTGTAATAACTACTGACATGACTGAACACCTCCCACATCCATTCTGAGAATAATGGGAGAAATAATTCCAGAAATAAATTTTAATGTATAATATCATTGGATCACTAGAGGTCAGTATACAGTAAAAAAAAAACTTTAAGGAATGATGTGAAGCAGCACAGTGCTGTTAAGAAATAGTGAAAGATTATGAAATCAAAAGTTTAATTTATTGCAAAGGAAGGTAATTTCAACTATTTTTATTTAATAGTTCTGAAATAGAACTATCTCTTTTTAGTACTCAATATAAATTGAACTAATAATATTTTGACCTAATTCAATCCTGAAGAATGTATGATTTTAAAAGTTGCCACTGTATTTAAATAACAAGTTAAAAGCATGCCATCTCATATCACACTTAGCAAAACGTCACGGTTCTGATTATATAGAGGTGTTTTGCTCCCTCTGTCTCTATTTGCAGCTACTGTTCTAGCAATAGAAAATAAGTATCAAATAGTATAGCAATCTGCAGTGAGGGAAAAAAATCCCTTTGTCTTGCATGTGGCTGTGGGTCCTGGGTTATCTTAGTTGAACCTTTCTCATTTTTTACTACAATAATCACACATTTAAATGTTGGATGACATGAAAGTCCATGTTAGAAATCTAATATATTCATGTAATTGAGAGGTGGGGTTTTGTTGTTGTCAACTATATTGATGTATATTCCTTGCAGGCCAAAGACCGCATTCAGTATTATCAAACAAAAGAAGCCTTTGTATTTCCTTATGACCTGGGAAGCAAATGGGATAACTTCAAGCAAGTCTTTACATGGTCTGGAAATCCAGAGGGAGACGGCTTGGAATGGCCTATAAGAGAAGGCTGCCATCAATACAGTTTAACAGTATGCTCTTTTCCCTTGTTTTTCCTTTTGCACTGCTACAATTAAATGTAAAGTAAACGTATTGAAAAATTGGCTTTTCTAAAATGCTGCTTTATATCTTTCAGATTGAGCAGTTAAAACAGAAAGCTGACAAGAGAGTGCGAAGTGTAAGTGATCAGCAATTAATCACGTTGCTGTCTGTATTGCTATAGTGAACTTAGCATAATATTGTTATGATAATTAAGAGCTGCATGGTTTCATGTTACATTTTAGAACACAGTGTTGGGTAAAGCAGTAAACTAATAATTATGGCATAAAGTATTGTTATTTCTATCGATGAATTATAATTTATTTATCATAAGATGTGTGTGATGTTAAGAGTGTCTTTACTCAATGAGAAGAAATAGAGGCAAGAAAGAAGAATCAAAAAGAGAAGAAATTCTAAATAACTGCTTATGAGTTGAAAATTTCTGTGTTGAAAATTTTAATTGATTCTGTTTTAATTAGCCATTAACCTATCAGTTATGGAATGCATTAAAAATGCTGAACAAATACTTCCCTTAGACATATCTCCTGAAGTCTTAGAATCCCAGTAACATTTCCTGACAAAAAAGTATAATTTTTCTCTATATAGGTAATACCAATCCTTTGACTAAACTAGTGTCTTACAAAATGGAACCCAATAAATTAGACTTATATCAAACAATTAGATCAATAGTTCATTTTTACACTACAGACCATGACTTCTCTTGTAAACAGCTGCTTTCCAGTTGGTCAAAGCTTGCAAACAAGCATGAGCCATTTTCTTGTAGAGCTTTATATCTTTACAAATTCTGGATAGTTATAGTTTTCCACTCTAATTATATAACCAGTAATTCTTTTTGGTGTCTTGGAGTCTTGCCTCTTTGTGGGCAAGATTTCAGAAGTGGTTTGCCATTGCCTCCTTCTTAAAGCTGAGACAACAACTGGCTTTGTGACTAAAGTGGGCTAGAAGACATGATCTCATTTTCTAGCCTGATGCCCTAACCACTACACCAAACTGGCTCTCTGGAAATTCATAGTTTATCTTTGAGAAAATAGTTGTGGACAGATAACTAAATAAGATTTTAATGCTCCACAAATATTTTATTTTTGAAACATTGAATCAGTATACATAATTTTATTTTATTTTTTTAAAAATAAAATTATGTTCACCCACTCCAAACATGGTATCTTGTTACATCTTATACTTCTTCCCAAAAAAATTCTATAGCATTGTCGTTTTCTGAGAATGGGAGCATGCATAAGCACACCAATGTGCCTACTGTCCCTGTCCTATTGTTTCTTTTATATTTTTTAAATTTTTTCTTATATGTATCCATGTATTCTTAACTATGTTTTTACTTATACCTATTATCTTGTAAGCAATTGACAAATAAAAATAAATAAATAAAAATGTGATGCCTAAGAGACATAATGGCTTTTTAAACACCCCAAATTTCTCTATAACTCTAACCCCTGCTTCCTATTTGACTGCTCAAAATTCTTCCAAAGCATCTCTTTATCACTTCATGTATTTCCTTCATCATGCAAACACTTTAATTATTTCTGAAATGTAGAGACCCCTAAACCCAATGATACTATGGTTTCCTGAAGAACAGCAACTTTTGTTTACGATGGCTCATACATAAGGAGAGTACACATAAGAACTGTTTCCTTAGATGTATATGTTTCTATTTATTTGATTTGAATATTCTTCTACTTGCACAAAGAAAAGTTGCTATGATCAAAAGCACCTTATTATGCAGATGCAGGATCTAAGCATAGACATTTACTATAAGATTATGAAATGGAAGTGGAAGGGCAGATAATTCACTGAAAACCTACACTAAATGTCAAAATAATGTATTATTAGAAGGTGACAACTGTTAGAAAAAAATTGGCATCTAAAAAAAATGAAGGTGATTTATATAATCCAGCCCCTCATTAATATATTTTATTTTTATATCTCTATTTTATTAAAACATCAAACATTAAAATACAAATTAACATAAACAAAACAGGGAAAAGGAGTGAGCAAACAAATTGAAAGTGAAATATATATATAAAGTAAATATAACAGCCACCTCTCCCTTTTAAACAAATAACACTAGTTTATAAAATATCTTTAAAAATAGCCAACATACTAAAAAAAACAGCAGTCATAGTATATTAATGTCATCTAAAAGATAATAAATTATAAAACATAAATAAACTTCTATTTAAAAAGCTATAAGCTTGGTTTTCTTCTTGAAAGTAATCTAACGATGGCCTCCATGTTGGACGAAATTTAGTCAAATTATTGTCTCTAAGCAAAGCAGTCAATTCTAGCATCTTGACTAGGTCCATTAATTTCAAAATCCTTTCTTTCATTGTTGGTATATATTATTTCCATCTTTGGGCTTTTAACATTGCTTGCCAATGTCATATATTAAATAAAGTCTCAAAAATTTATGAACCAACAAAAATATCTGATTCTAAAATTTCTTAGCCTTCTTACAATTTTATAATTAATTGTTTGTAATCAGCAAATTATCTTAAGCAACTCTTTTTTAATTCAAATTTTCTAGGTACGGTACCAAGCAATAGAAGACTATAATGGTGCCTGTTGCCCTGTTACAAAAGGCATAAGGACTTTCTATACAACTCCATGCACTGAAGAGCCTAGAATTGTCCTTCACAAGGGAGACCACATTTTAGCCACCCGAGGACTGAAGTTAGTATCTCTATAATGTGATTACTTCAAACTTTTAAAAATGTTGCAAAGGTAAACACGTACTGTCTGTTTAATTCTTTATTCTTTTTTTTTTTTTTTTTTGGCACTGGATGTATGGCGACAAAATTACTGACCTGCCAATGAATGGTAATTATCTTGTTTCAAAGTTAGAATATCTTATTTCAATTTTGTAATATAGTTTAAATGCATATTACTATTACCAAATAGATAATTTGTGCATTTTCCAGCATTTTAGAATTTAAGCATTACAAAAGTGCAACTAGAAAATAGATTCAAATGGCCAGATTAAATAATTAAGAATGCAGTTTTAAACATATTTTCTTGGAGATGAGCTCCAACTTATATCAGGGAGATATACTTCAACTTTGACATCTGTAGATTTGTGCTGTTAGGAACTTCATTTATTTTCAAGTTGTTAAAACAAGGATGGCAGATGCTATCACAGAAGAAACATCCCTTATTCTTTCACGTGCAGGACATAATGCTTCTAAATGATCTCCTACAGCAATGTGGCTAATACAGGCAAAAACTAAGTCACCTCATGAAGAAAAATTGTGAAAATTGAAAAAAGTTTCATTTTGCAGACGTTACAGTTTCTGACAAGGCTCAGAGTGCATAGTGATGGGATGGGGAGGAAAAATCTGCAAGTGCTAAGGTCTTTGATTTCTGCTGTTCTTTCTCACTGTTAGATGGGGAGAGAATCAGAGGTTGGTTCCCAAGAAAATGTGTGGAAAAATGCCTGTATGATTCTAAATCAGATCAACCGCTGGATGGAGAGAAAAAAGCAAGATAACCCTTGTGATAACTGGAAGAGTTTGCTTTGGACCACTGTCCTTCTACTTGAATATTCTGTAAATATTCTTATGTATGGAACAAAGATCATATTTTGTGTGTTTGCAAGGATGGGAGCTTCAGTGCCATAATACTAATCATCTTTTGCCATTTTTAAAAGGAGGAAGCCATTCCATGGACGCTTTTTCATATTAAAGCTTTCAGAATATAGAGCACATTTGGCCTGCTTTTTTATTTAATTTTATTATATAATCTTAATAAATGTAAGAGCTACATTTTTTTCTGATATTTAAGTACTGCCCGCTTAATAATATATGCTCTTGATATTTGCATTCCTCAAATTACTTTTCTATTGCCATCATGAAAGTTGAAAGGACTATGTGAATGAATGAAGTTGATGCTTTGGATTATTTTTAAATATGTGATTTTTATTAAACAAAAATAAAATAGAAAAAGTTATATTTAGTCTTTGGTGCATCTTTAGAGATGTATTGCTGAATTTTTGCAACGAAATAAGGAAACCAGATAATAATTCACACATGTTAACCCATGACAGAACTGTTTGGTTTTGTATAGTGTAATGGGTGACATCAAATTACTACTATATTACTTTCTCTAGCCTGGAATCCGATAGATACAATGAAATTTTATGTCCAATCAGCAGGGGTGAATTATAGCACTTGCTTTCTTCCTTCCTCTGAAGGTAAAGTTCATTCAACATCTGAACTTTCTAAGTTTTTATATACTAGTCAGGACAAGTTTCTATGAGACTCTACAGTTAAATTCAATAATCAAATAAATGCATGCATTAAAAAAGATATAAAAACTTGAAATAGAGAAATGCAATTTGATTACAATTCTTCTATATCTTCAAGTAGGCCAATCAACTACCAAACATCACAAGGATTCCAGGACTGCCACTTTATTGTTTAATTGAAATATATATTGAAATCTTGTCCAAAACTTTTGCACACTCTTTTTAAAGACAATAGGCCAATGTATGGCTGTTCTTTCTATTCTTCATGTTTGATAAACCATTTTACCTTTCCCACCTCCTCAAGGTAAGAAATAAATTTCTCTACAGCAGTGCTTTTCCAATTTGATAAGTATACAAAGTATGGAGTTGTAGAATTCCCCAATAAACATAGTGGTGGACAATTCTAAGAATTTAAATCCACACATCTTAAAGTTTATTGTGCTCAATAAATAAATCCTCAACTACCACTTAAGTATAAAAAGTGGCAGAAAGTCAAGAAAACTATGGGGAAGCATAACTAATATTGCAGAAGACAATTCCTAGAGAAGCAAATTACCAATTCTGTAAGAATTTTGACAGTACATTTCACTTGTCTGACACACATTGCCAGGAGACTTTGGTGGCAGAAACTACTTTAGCCGCATCTAAAGGTTCCCCTCACCCATACATGCTAGTCATTTCCGGCTCTACGGGACAGTGCTTATCACCATTACAAAGCCGAAGAGCCAGTGCTCTCTGAAGACGTCTCCATGGTCATGTAGCCAGCACGACTAAAAACCGAAGGTGCACAAAATGCTGTTACCTTCCCACCAAAGTGGTCCCTATTTTTCTACTTGCATTTTTACATGCTTTCGAACTGCTAGGTTGGCAGAAGCTAGAACAAGTAATGGGAGTTCACTACATTACACGGTGCTAGAGATTCGAACCGCCGAACTGCTGACCTTTCTGATCGACAAGCTCAGTATCTTGGCCACTGAACTACCACATCCCTCTACACTTTATAGTTTACATTTCTAAAAAGGCTATTGGCCTGTAACTTCATGCAAAAATGAAAGTTTAGTACTTCTCTTTCAGAGAAGACAGATCAGAGAAAGTGCTGTCAATAACAGAAAATAAATACTATTCAGCAGTGACGTTAAACAGAACTGTATCACATTAGCAATGTGAAAATGTATAGGAACAACTTTTACAAATTGCTTCAGAACAAAACAAGATAGTTCAAGCTGTGATTTGTCATAATTGAGATAATTATGGCTTACAGCTCATGAAAACCCCAAATCCACAATCTCAGAAAATTAGAATATTACATGCAATCAATAAAACAAGAATTGTACATAGAACAAAATCGGACCTCTGAAAAGCATAAGCATGCAGATGTACTCAGTTCTTGGTTTGGGCCCCTTTTACAGCAATTACTGCCTCATTGCAGTGTGACATGGAAGCTATCAGCCTGTGGCACTGCTGAGGTGTTATGGAAGACCAGGATGCATCAATAGTGGTCTTCAGCTCTTTTGCATTGTTCAGTCTCATGTCTCTCATCTTTCTCTTGGCAATGCCCCATAGATTCTCTATGGGGTTCAGGTCAGGCAAGTTTGCTGGCCAATCAAGCACAATAATCTCACAGTCATTGAACCAGGTTTTGGTGCTTTTGGCAGTGTGGGCAGGTGCCAAGTCCTGCTGGAAAATGAAGTCAGCATCCTCATAAAGCTCATCTGCAGAAGGAAGCATGAAGTGCTCCAAAATCTCCTGGTAGACGGCTGAGTTGACCCTGGACTTAATGAAGCACAGTGGACCAACACCAGCAGATGACATGGCTCCCCAAATCAACACAGACTGGAAACTTCATACTGGACTTCAAGCATCTTGCAGTGTGTGCTTCTCCATTCTTCCTCCAGACTCTGGGTCCTTGGTTTCCAAATGAGGTGCAAAAGTTGCTCTCATCAGAAAAGAGGACTTTGGACCACTGAACAACAGACCAGGTCTGTTTTTCTTTAGCCCAGGTAAGATGCTTCTGACGTTTGTTGTTCAGAAGCAGCTTGACAAGAGGAATATGACATTTGAAGCCCATGTCCAGGATCCATCTTTGTGTGGTAACTCTTGATGCACTGACTCCAGCCTCAGTCCACTCCTTGTGAAAGTCCCCAACACTTTTGAATGGCCTTTTCCTGACAATCCTCTCCAGGCTGCAGTCATCCCTGTGGCTTGTGCACCTTTTTCTTCCACACTTTTCCCTTCCACATAACTTTCTATTAATGTGCTTTGATACAGCACTTTGGGAACATCCAACTTCTTGTGCAATTACCTTTTGAGGCTTTCCCTCCTTATGGAGGGTGTCAATGATGGTTTTCTGCATAACTGTCAGGTCAGCGGTCTTTCCCATGATTGTGCTTCCTACTAAACCAGACTGAGAGACCATTTAAAGGCTCAGGAACCCTTTGCAGGTTTTACAGCTTAATTAGATGATTAGAGTGGGACATATTGAGCCTAGAATATTGAACCCTTTCATACTATTCTAATTTTCTGAGATTGTGGATTTGGGGTTTTCATGAGCTGTAAACCATAATCATCTCAATTATGACAAATCACAGTTTGAACTATCTTGCTTTGCACGTAATGAGTCTATCTCATATATTAGGTTCACCTTTTAAGTTGCATTACTGAAATAAATGAATTTTTGCACAATATTTTAATTTTTCGAGTTTCACTTGTGTATGCAAGTTCCAATGGCTAGTAGAAACTATTGCTGTTTTCCGTGATTCAGAACATGATGTTCAGGGTACCAAAAATTATGGCTTCAAGGTGATAAAATATTGTTTTAGCCTAAATGCAGATGAGCCACCCTTCAGGCCTATTTCAAGTCAACAATATGCAATGGCACTATCGTGGCATTGAAAATAGCCCTTTCGTTCTGTTTACATTGTTGATTGTCTAAATTTGTTTTAAAATTTTACTACTAATTTTTTTTTGTGTTATCTTGTTAAATATAATTCCCTTTGCGATAACAACAAAAACATACCTATATTTTCCATTAATTCTGTTCCTGAAATTGTACTGAACCTTATTTTAACACCTGTGATTGGTAACGATACCTGATGCATTGCACTTGCTGAAAATAATCTAGGTCTGTAATAGTATCGAAAATATCTTAAATTACCCATTTGTGACTGTGAAATAGACTATCTTGCAATGCTTAATAAATGAGAAATACGATATACATCCTATTTAACCAAAAGGTTATTAAATTTTAATTAGATTACAATTATAAATTAGAATTATTCCAGAAATTGAAAACAATTCTGAACCTGTCAAAATTATTATAAAGAATTAATTATTGCAAATAAACAGTGTATTTACTTATTCTATCTAGGTTCCAATGAAATAAATTAGTTATGTACAAAGAAAAAATTGTTTATCTTATTTTATTTATATTTAGGTCATTATATCATGTGGTTTGTTTGGCTACAGTGTCAACCCATTGTAAAATTAAAATTAACCATGAATTCAAGATTTTTTGATATTCCAAATGTCTTTGTATATAGATAAAATTGACAAATATTTTAGGATATTTTCTTTTACTAGGTTTTTATTTTTCATATGAAAATTTCAGTTAGCAAATATAGTCATTTTGTGCTTTAGCGGAATTGGATATACCAATTTAAAACATACATACAACTGATGCTAATATATATAAGTGCTCATCTATGAGTAATACATCCCATAGGTAAATGAAGTGTATTTTACCATTTTTAAGATATGACAGAATAAAATATTATACATTACATTATCATTGTTATGTAGTTAGTGTATTGCCATAACAATTCAAACAAACAAGTACAATGCCATTATGTTCTCTTCGTGTGATAGAATTCAATGTTTTCCATTAAGCTCAGTTTTTAATATGTTTTTAAACAATTTAGCATACAATAAAAGAAAATGTAGTTTCCCTGGTGGTTTTAAACAATTGAAGTGCAGTCTTCCTGGGCATGTAGCTCTAAATGGGACTCTAACCTCCTAACAATACACATACACTATGTTTATTGGTTTCTTTTAGGAGTTTCCTTTGCCAGTTAGGCACTTTCATAATCTCCTGTCAGTATGTTCAAATCAAGGTGGCCTTCATTCCTTCACATGTCAGAAGCATAAAGAGCATCAATTTGACTCCTGAAGCATTTGACAAGGTCTGGTCTTCTTGATTTTAGTGTTGGGGTTAAGAGTCCATTTTCAACTGTAAACAGTTCTGGATGAAGGTAGATGTATTTCACCTGGTGGAAAAAATACTTTGTCACAATAAAAAATGTTTGATGCATATAACTACATGTAGGCAGTTACCATTTTACTGACAAATGTTAAATCAAAGAATAGCATAACTGAGGGCACGGTCTATAGCAGGGCTGTCAAACTGGAGGCCCATGGGCCAGATGCATCATTCGCAGGCCATGCCCAGCCCAGCTCCACAAAGGGAAAAACTTCACAAAACATCACATGACAGCAATGT
The DNA here is from genome assembly GCA_033807585.1 of Hydrophis major. Taxonomy (NCBI): domain Eukaryota; kingdom Metazoa; phylum Chordata; class Lepidosauria; order Squamata; family Elapidae; genus Hydrophis; species Hydrophis major. The sequence goes on along the minus strand of CM066331.1, from coordinate 62,858,073 downwards.
GATGCCATGAGTTTGGTACCCGTGGTCTATAGCATTTCATTTTCATATTTATGGGATATTTAGATTCCACTGAATTTATACTCATAATTTAGGTCCAAGGGCTATCTCAGTTTGGAATAATATGGGAAATGAAGCATTACCTTCCAAGAATTCTTCCAAAACATAGTTATTATTGTATTAATTGTGTACCATTTGTCAAAGGCCAAGAATGGAGATTCAAACTGTGTGTTTCAGAATATCAGACATATGCCATTAAGAATTCTGAAGTCTTTTGGAAACCCATTGTAAAAGATAAGATCAATTTGATCTCATTAAAACATCTAGGAATCATAATATATGTGAAGGGTTATCATCACCAAACATATCCTGGTATTATTAGAGTCTGTTCCCAATAGCTATTATAGGACTTTTCTATCTTTTCAATATGAATAAAATGATTATGCAAATCTTCATCTCGCATATCAAATCTCAGGAGGGCAAAGTAGAAGGGGAATTTAGGGACGGCATAACTTTCAGGTGTTCAACACTGAAATTTAATATAGAGAAAGCAATAGTTTCTTCACTGATTCTTCTTTGAATTCCTTACAAAACCCATCATCTTCAGCAATTTCCTAGATAATTACTTACTTGTTCAAAGGTCTTAAGGCCAGCTTCTTTTCCCAAATTGTTCATTTCCATCAATACAGCATTTTTCACCTCCTTAAAACAAAAATGGAGTTTAACTGTTAACTGTTAACTGTTATCACTTTAAAAATTTAAAAATACTAACCTAAATGTAGATAAAATTGCTTTCTGAAAATGTAAGTCAAAATATAGCCTGAAAATGACATTTAAAACAACAAAAAACAAGTAGTAAACCTGAGTAATCCTTCTGAATGGTATAACAATCAAAGGATTTCAAACTTTGCACTTGAAATGCTTGTAGGACAAATGCTAAAAAAATGTCATTAAAATTAGCTCTATAAATTATTTTTTCTAGTCAACATATTCATGAAAATTGCTTCTTTCATACCTTAATCCATTCAGATCAGTGGTGTGTTTCAAAAAAGTTTACCACTGGTTTGATGGGCATGGCTTGGTGGGCATGCTTTGTGCACGCATGCACCAGACATATACTTTGCGCAGGCACAGAGGCTTTCTGCCTCACCTCCTGCAATCCTGCACTCTCCCTGTCACTTCAGCAGCTGACGTGCAGCAATCTGCTGTGCCACACAAAAGAGCTGTGCTTCAAAAGCAGCACATAAAGGTCAGTATGGGAGCCTGGGCGAAGGGGTGGCCCCAACAGCAGAGCATCTTAGAGAACTGGTTCGGTCTCTGCTGCTCTTCGGTGCTACTGGTACCCCAGAACTTGGTTGAACCAGTAGAATATCACCACTGATTAAAATGAATTTGGTTTATACCAGTCTTTCGTATTTTCTTTACAGGGTTGCCTTTCTCAATTAAAAGACATTTTATTTCTTTATATTAGAGATATCAAGAACTATCAACTCATGTTACATAGATACAGAAAACATGCAGGTAATCCTCAATTTACAGTCATTCCTTTAGGACTGTTCAAATAACAACGGCATTGAAAAAGTGACTTGCAACCAGTTCTTGCACTTACAAGCATCGCTACATCACTGTGATCATGTGGGCAGTTGTCAACTAGCATATATTTATGACAGTTGCAGCATCTCAAGGCAACACAATTGCCTTCACAGCTGGCTTCTAACAAGCAAAGTCAATGAGGGAAGCCAGATTCACATAACCCCATGATTCACTTAACAACTGTGGCAAAAAGGTCATAAAGTCATGCACAACTCACTTAACAAGTGCTTTGTTTAGCAACAGAATTTCTAATCTCAGTTATGATCTTCAATCAAGGACCACCTATAACAAATAATCAGTTGAGGTATACTGGTTATTATAGTCCCAAGCTACAATTTCCACAAGATACCTTGGGCCCAGGAGTGTCAAACTCGCAGTGTCACATCATGTTTTCACGTGACATATCGTGACTTTTTCCCCCTTCACTAAACCAGAGTGGTCATGGCCAGCACATGCCACATCTGGCCCATGAGCTGCGCATTTGACACTCCTGCTCTGGCCTATTCTGAGCTAAATACAGTGCAAGGTCTTTGCTAGTTTCTAGATTAATACCCAACAATCTATCAGTTTTGTGCTGAACAACTCCATGCAAGATTATAATGCTCCTCAAAGTGCAAATGTTAATACAAAATATATAAAAACAATGCAAAGTGATATAAACATGTAAACTGTACATAAACTCTCTTTCATAATGCTTTATTGAGTATTTTTCCATTGATACATAATACCAATAGTTATTAAACAGCGCTGTGACATTATATATACATTTATGTGTCCTATCAAAACTTACAATACACAATACTTTCATACCCTCTTATCTATTATATACATTATTTACATTTTCTATTCTTATATCTATTATCAATCCAAATAAACCATGTTTCCCATACTGCATTGTATTCTGTGTCTGCTTTCCTTTTTAATTCCATAGTCAGTTTATCCATTTCCACACACTCTAAACATTATTAAGCTTTCAGGTGGTATGGAGTTTTTCTTCCAGTACTGAGCATATGAAATTCTTGCTGCTGTTAATATATGTAATATATTTTGTCTTTCTGTTATAGTTTTTTTTAATTATTCCTAAAAGGAATAATTCTGGGACAAAATCAAATTTATTTTTAGTTAACTCTTCAACCACATTTGAATCATTTTCCAGTATTTTTTCGCTTTGAGGCATGTCCACCAAGAATGAAAGAAGGTACCTTATTGTTGTCCACACTTCCAACAATTTGGTTTTAAATTTGGGTAGATCTTAGCCAGTCTTGAAGGTGCCAAATGCCAATGATAGAACATTTTATGTTGGTTTTCCTTACATGCCACCGATTTTGTTATTTTATAATTCACATTCCAAATCTTTTCCCATTCTTCCAGATCAATCGTATGTTCAATGTTCCTATCCCATGCAATCATCATTCCTTTCACAATTTCTTCTGTTCTTTCAATTTTTAATAAATGTTTATATAACGTTGATAATAATTTCTCATCTGGGCCAATCAAGACTTTATCTAGTTTTTGTAATTCATTATCTATTCCAAATTCCTCACTGTCTTTTTTATATCTTGTTTGAATTTGCATATAGGTCCACCAATCCAGTTTTATTCCCTGCTCTTCCAATTTCTGTTTACTCTTTAAGTTCCTTAGTCATCTAAAATTTCCCTATACCTGGCTGTTTTCTTAACCTCCGTTATATTGGGGTGGATTACTGCTTCCAAGGGAGATATCCACTTTGGAATTTTCAAATAATATTTATTCTTTATTTATCTCCATGAATGTATTAGCACATTTCTTATTTTATGTCTATAGAAGCATAGATACGGTTTCCTTTCTTTATCCCACAGGAATTCATGCTATCCTCTTTGTATGTCATGCCTTTCTATGGTTAATATTCTTTTTTTCCTTAGATTAATCCAATCCATACAAATATTGCCGCCTTGTGGTATATTTTCCAATCTGGAAGCCCAAGGCCACCTCTCCTGTTACTATCCTATAAATCAGTAGTTCCCAAAGTAGGCAGTACTGCCCCCTGGGGGTGGTGGGATGCCCTAGGAGGGGCGCTAAGAGGCAGCAGGGAGGTGTTCAAGGTGCAGGCACTGCAGACTCACCCCATTGACTGTTGAACCGCTCCAGAGTCGGTGCCTTGAATACGGTGGTGGTGGTTTTGCTTTCCTTTCCCAAAGTGCCACTGCTATCTGTCTGTCTGTCTGTCTATCTATCTATCTATTCATCCATCCATCCATCCAAAAGGTCTGTCTGTCTGCCTTCCTACCTACCTATCTGCCTGTTTTTCTGTCTATCTACCTACCTACCTATCTATCTATCTACCAATATAGATCTATCTACCAATATAGATCTATCTATCTATCTATCTATCTATCTATCTATCTATCTATCTATCTATCTATCTATCTATCTATTTACCTACCTACCTACCTACCTACCTATCGATCCACCCATCCATCCAAAAAGTCTGTCTGTCTTCTACAGTTTATATTTGGCATTCAATATAAATATAATTTAATATAAATTAATTATAGATTAATACTATAAATTTAATAAAACTTATCTATATTTTATCTATATTTCCTAAAGGTATCTCAATCTTTAAAATTAGTACAAATATTTATATATCAATATTATATTTGATATTTCAAAACACTTAATATATTGAACCAGTTATTTTACAGTTAATTTTCTAAGAGACTTAATGTCCAATTATTACAAAGTTACTTGATGTTTGTTTCCAGTTCTGTCTTGGCTAATAGTCCAATTTCCTTCCGTTGTTAGTATCTTTAGGTCTCCTGCTTGTTCAATTATTAAGTTCGGTGGTTCTACAGTTTGTTCCTTCAGTCTTTCACAGGTTTCTCCAAATCTTCCTAAATTGCCTTATTGTTGTCTAAGCTCCTGAGGCTGTCCACTTCCTCCCTCTGCTTGCAGAGCTTTTCTCAAATAAATCCACAATCCACAATCACCTCCGGAGCTCTCCTCTTCCATCCTCTTTCTGCTTCAAACTTTCACTTCTTCCAGTTTTACTCCGCACAGCCACACAGCGGATTCTTTGTTGCTTTCAGCAGCAGACGAATTAAACCACTGGATTCTCCTTTCCCTCCCTCTCAGGCTTAAAGTCTTCTATTCTCTCTTTTCGGCTTTCCTGAGTTCTTTAGATTACTGCTTTTTCTTTCAGGTTGCCACTTTTGGGGGTTAAAGGCCTCCCCCTGGAGCTTCTTCCTCTGCCAAGAATATCTGGAAAGTTACTCACTTTAGGAGTTCGATCAAGTCTATGGTGATATGGGATTCTTTCCAAATGTCACAGTCCATTCTTTACATTTATTCCTTCTTCTTCATTTGTGACTGGTCACAGTTTTGAGTCTCCCATGTCAGTATGACAGGGCAGAACACTCTCTGCGTCAGGATTGAGGGAAATCCTTCAGTGTAGCAGGAGTCTGGCTCCCTCCCCACCACACCCTTGGGATCCCCTCTGCTTCACATTGCTCTCCAAACTTCCCGATCATGGAAAAATCAGAGTTAAAGGACAGAGCTAGTCCTCTTGCTCTGCAGCACCTAAGATGTCATCACTGGAAGTCATAAACTCTCAGTTCATTCTACAGTGCCACTTTGGAATGCGAAAGGTTTAGGATCACTGTTCTATTGGACAACCTTTTTTCTCCCATTTCTAGTTATTTTGTTTAAATTCAATCTGCAAGTAGACAATTTTTATAACATAAATAAATGTAAAAGTCATTAAATGATTCTTGCTCTGATGTTTTGACAGGTAATGATATTTCAGATCATGCATTTTTTCCTATTGTGTATACTGACACATTTTATACATTATGCTAAAGCATCTTAATTTCCCTATTGAAACCACTGAACTATATTTTCCAAGCTATAGTGGATGTCTTTATAATATGTTCACCCAAAATCAAACAAACCATAATGTAGCTTGTATGACTTGTGAACCTATATAACATTTAACTATAAAATTTAGCTCAAACATTTTCATCTTACAAATTAAGGAATTTTTAATTCTTTATATGTAAAATGTATGTCTACTTACTGAATTTTTGCAAAGATCTTCAAATGAACCTTTTACTCCCAGGTTTTCTGCTAATGCCGGAAGAGTTTCTTCATCAGGAACTACAATACCCACCAAGAAAGACTGTTTGTAGGAGGCAAAGAACATATTTAGATTTTAGTCAATTTAGAAAAGAAAATATTTATCGTCAATATATTCTCTGACACTCTGACACACAGGGGTGGGATTCTGCCGGTTTGGATTGGTTCGGGCGAACCGGATGTTAAAGTAACAACTGGTTTGCTGAACCAGTATTTTAAAGGACTCGCTGGCCCCACCCCTCCCTCCCTCCCCTCCCAGGAGTCTCCATGCAGCCCATTTTCAATGAGATAAGTGCAGGGTCTATGCGGAGGCTCTGGGAGAGGGAAAGCAAGCCTTCTGGAAGTCTAGAAATGGGCCTGTTTCTGGCTTTCAGAGGGCCTCCAGAGGCTGGATGCTTTGGACCCTTAGGAGAGCAAAAATGGCCTCCCCCGGGCACTGGAGGCCCACCTGAAGCCAGAAACAGAAAGTTATGGTAGGCCTCACCCACCATGTCCATGCCCACCCAGCAACCGGGCAGCGAACCAGTTGCTGGGATTTTTGAATCCGACCCCTGTTCTAACACATACAAAAGCCCTCCTTTTTTTGGGAAGAGATGTCATGTTTGAAGAAAAATTGTTTGAGCGTGTCATTTATTTGAAAGCCATAATTAAAAACTGAAAAGTAATCTTGCAATGAAGAATACAGCCTTTGGGAGTCAAGGTAGAACTGCCAAAGGAACATATTGTTACCTGAAGGCTATCTCCATGCACAAATACTTGTGCTATAGAAGGACTTCTGATATATACATTTTCAATCTTTTCAGGTGCAATATATTCTCCTTGGGATAATTTGAAGATATTCTTTTTTCTGTCAATTATCTTCAATGTATTATTCTACAAAAGAATGTGATAAAATGGGGATTGATAATTCATACAACAAAAAATTGAATCAGTTACAGATGTTCTTACTGTGCCCTGTTAAGCTTGTGAGGAGCTTATTTTAATAATGATGCATGATTGCTTAATACCTAAAATTCAGGTTTTGTAAGATGCAAGATTTAGAAGGTAATTACAATATTTATCCACTCACTACCCAGCTTTTAAGGTTTCCGAAAGCATTCCCATTCAATATTGGAAACTGATGTCAATTTCTTTTGCTAAAAGACCCAGAAATTGGTATTTTAGGCACTGATTTTTTCCCTACCTTAAATGGCCTCCAAATATTTACTGCTTTAATAGTTAATATAAGGAACTACTTAGCATGCAAAGGAAGCATTAATCTCCAAGATCAATCTGTGTTTGTAACATATGTAGTTACAGAGAACTTCATTTCAACTTGCAATTACTACTTTTACACACACTGACTTCTGAGCCAGACTTCCAAACACCAAGTTAAGGTGCCCTTTATTTTTGTCAGAATCAGTTATACATTAAGGTAGTCACAATTATGTTGTGTCATGAGTTAATATTTGAAATCATATGATTTTTAGTTGCTATACAAGTCTATAAATTAACCATTATAAATAAGGCTGTATTAAGGAGTTTGTTTTACTCCTACTGACTACTGATTACTAGGCTTGTCTCAACTGACAGAAAATGAAGAAAAAATACCAGCCAAAAATCTAATGAACTTTGGGCACTAAATAAGGTACATATTCTTGAAATATATTCTGCCTTTCTATCACTTCAGATCTTAACAAAAAATAACAATATCCAGGGATTTTTCCAATCAAGAGACATTATACAGATGTTATATTTTTCTTTCTAAGATTTACTTTGGTTGGTTGGTTCATTGGGTATATGTAATGTATATACCACGTATGTATTGATGGGGAGGAAAATGGAAGCAATTGAAAACAGAGTTTATAAGTAAAAGAAATGTATGAACCATTTCAGAGAACTATCATTACCAAACTCAAAACTTAAAAGTCATATTTCATATTTCATAACATTAAACATTGTTCCTATTTAAGGTCATCCATATTATTGTACAAACAGAAGGAATTATGAAGACTAAGTCTACCTTTGGTATGATCTCATTTTATCTTAAATATTCAAAATATAATAGTAATTCTCTTTGCAAAGAAATACTTTTAAGCACCTGAAAACAGTTTAAGATATATTTTCTATAACTTACTTGCTACAATTATTGACAGTACAATGTAGAAACCAAAACATTCCATTATTAATTTCTTACCGGCATCCATTTTCCAATATCTCCAGTATGAAGCCATCCATCGTTATCCAATGCTTCTGCTGTTTTCTCAGGGTCTTTCAGATAACCTTTGAATACATTTGTCCCTTTAATACAGACCTATGAAATGCACACAGTGTTACTATTCAATTGTTTTGGTTCAAAAAGATAAATTCAGATAATGTTATATTAGAAAAAATATACTTACTTCCCCTGTGTTGTCAGATGCAAAATAATTCATTTCTGGGACATCTTCAAGTTTTATGATATTGCAGGGTAAAGGGGGTCCAACATAACCTAAAGAACACAACCCAAAACAGAGTGTGACGATCATTGTGACTTGTGGTTTTTTGAATAAATTTTGTAAAATTTATTAGAATAGGATTAAAAGAATTAAAAGCTGTGATTCCCAGAGGAAAATCCTGCATGCACTTAAACTAGAAGCATACTTTAATATTATCTTCTGACTCTCATTTGAAAACCACAACTCAGATATATCCAAAATAATTCCCTCAGTTCTAAAAGATCCTAACATGAAAATTTAAGAAACCCACCTGTGTTCCAATCTCCAGGCACTGTGACTGTGCAGCCAGCTGTGCATTCTGTTTGACCATATGCCTCTATAATCTTATTAGGAAGACAAAAGTTTAATTTATACAATTCTTGAGATTCACTGCAATTCTGTGTTTTTAACATAGATCCTGACAAGATTGTTTTAATATTAAATCTCTGGCAGAAATTACAGTCTAACCCTACATTGTCAAAATAAATGGTCTCATCATCTGGTTGTGTTAACAACCATTAATAGTGTTATCTTTGTCTGCTGCTGTGTATCTTAATTTTTGTGGCATTGATGACAGTTTGCTTTTATTCGAAGTTTGTTCACTGCCTAGAGTCATTTGCTGAGATGGATGGCCATACAAATCGAATCAATGAAACAAATATAACAGTACTCCCATGGCAGTGGAAGCAGCAGTAAGAAAATGCTCTTAGGTTAAGAAGATCAAAAAATGTAAAGCTTCATCAAATTACAAATTACAATCAGCATTTTGGGGATATGGGAAAGAGAAAACCAATCAGCTTGTGCCTACTGCCCACTTATTTTTAAAGAGAAAAGCCAAGAAATGGGTGGCTTTTTATTGACCCCAATGTTAGCTTTCCAACAATACTAGTGATCCCACTGTTATCAGAGCTTTTGTTGATAGGCCTGCTTAAAAAAAAAAAACTTAATAAAGCAGTTGCTCAACCAAACTCAGTCCACAAAGTTATAAATTCACATATAAACAGAATTCACATATTAACAGAACTGGAAAGCTGACCCATCCCTTCAGAATTCTACACTTACATGACAGCCAAAGACTCCTCTGAAAAACGTTAGGATAGATGGAGATATTGGAGCAGCACCAGTTACTATTAGATTCAGCTTTCCACCTGTGACTTGCTGTCAAGCAATAAAAAAGAATCAGGATGTGAAGCATCTTCAAAAGAAACAATAGCATAAATTTTATATAACATGCCTTGTACATATTAATCTTGACCAAAATAGATTAGATCACACCCCACCTTCTCCCAATGCACACTTTGCTTCTTCCTTCTCCATCCTGGTCAATTTTATTTTAACTGAATTTTAAATTCAAATTTAATATCCCTATTTATTGCTTTAATGTTTTACATTGCATTTTAATTGAGTGATTGTAAGTCACCTAGAGTTGCCTCTGGAGAGATAGGCAACATATACATGTAGTAACAAATAATTAAATAAAATGTAAAGAGGAACATATACCTGAAATTTGCTGAATACTAATTTGTCCCATACGCTATTGTTTCGGATAATGCCCTCTTTCACCTCAGCAAGTTTCCTGTTTACAGCAACATTGAGCAACAGTCGCTTTAATCTTGTTTGGGTACTAGTTTGAACCTGAAAAAGATTAGTTCACATAATAAGAACTTGATTTTTCACAAAAATAAACGTGGTTCCTACTTATGGTATGCATTGATACCAGTGCTTCCATATAACCAATTATTTTTCTAATGGGAATGGAATGTTAATACAGCTGACTGCCAAATCCAGAAAACTGGTGAATTTGTTTAAAACTTTCTTACTGTATCAAGTGGTTAATTAAAAGTGATTAGAGAAAACCCGAATCTGACTACATCGGGTTATTTGAATGAATATCCTAAAGTATAATGTGCTTTGTTTGATTTACAAATCCAACTACTGTAGTTTTCAAATAACTATTATATATTATTTAAAGCAAACTAGTTGTGATTTGTTTAACAAATCATGTAAAATATAGCTTAACTAGTTCTATACCCATGCTTTGTTACGAAACTATGTGATCAGGCTTAGTTTTGGGGAAGGAAAATAAGGGGGAAAAATTGTGCCTCTGCCTACCAGTATCCATTAGTATTCATCTGCCTAGCATCCTGTCAGTGTGTGAGAGAGTTGAATGCTGTTGGAAACTGAAACATGGAAACTGAAACAGTATTTGCTGTGTGAGCAAGAAGGGGACAGCAAGGAGCCCGGGCATGGCTTAGCTCAATGTTCTGTACTAAAGCTGGTTGCTGCTGTGAAACTTGTTATGTCCTGAGCATGGGCGCAAGGAACGGAGACGAGGCATCGAACTGTGACTTCAACTTAGTAGTCAACTCATTAGTAACTTCAGAACAGAGCAAAATACTTGGGCAGCAGCAGCTCTTTTATAGAGCTGGCTGCTGTCACAATAACCAATGATTTGAATTTACCGCTCTAACAAGCGTCCAATCAGAGAGACCCACTGTCAGCCAATCAGATCAGCCAGAAATGACCAATCACGACTTGCTATTTGCGGGCCAATGAGAAGTGTAGGATTACGAGCCTGCTGTTAAAGTAAAACTATTAAGGTTGTTAATGAACGCATTAGCTTAGTCCTTAACACCCCTCCCCCCTAGGTTCCGTCTGAGAGGTGGGGTGACTTATTCTCGTGAGTAGGTAGGTCGCTTCACCTGTCTGCTTGATTTGCGCTGTTCCACCAGTTTCTGTCCTGGCTCTGGTTCCGGTGGGCTGCTTGCTGAGTTGGGTGGCGAAGATGGTCCCGCTGTTCCGTTGGATGGCTCGGGGCTGTCCTCTCCACTCCCGCCAATGCTGTCATCCAGGTTCCCTGGATCTGTTTCCATCGCAGTGCTGCTACGCGGCGAGGCAATTTCCTGGCTCGGTTCTCCTTCTGGCGGTGAGTATCCCATGGTTGGTTGTGTAGACTGCTGGTTTCCAATTGTTAGGTCATCTGCTATTTCTTTTTCGCCCCCCTCGATGTCCCTTCCATGCCCAGTTAGAGATTCATGGGATGAGATGGGAGTAGGTGCTAGTCTGGATCGAAGCTGGTCTATGTGGCGCTTCCACATTTTTCCATCCGCAGTTTGTAGACGGTAGGATCGGGCCCCCCGAACCTATAAGTTGCCTTATGGTAATGGGGACCCACAATGGGTCACCTGAGAAGTTTTTCGCAAAAACAGGGTCGCCTACCTGGAATGAATGACACTTGCTGCTGGATCCCAGGGGTTGTTCTGGTGTGTAAGCAGTGTGGAGGCAATCGAGATGTGAGCGAAGTTTTCGGCCCATCAGGAGTTTGGCTGGGGTTCTGTTTGTGGTGCTGCTTGAAGTGATATGTTGGAGGAGAAGCATCCTGGCTTTCTTGTCGTCAATGTCTCCATAGTCCATCTTGTGTAAGGTTTTCTTTACAAATTGGACCATTCGCTCAGCCCTACCATTGGCCGCAGGGTGAGCTGGCAATGTTAAGGCATGGTGGATGCCCCGGTCTGCTAGGTACTGTTCGAATGCCAGGGCAGTGAATTGAGGGCCATTATCAGAGACCAGGACATCCGGCAATCCGTGGGTAGTGAATAGCTTATTCAGTTTTTTAATGACCACCTCCATGGTGGTGCTTTTCATTTTGTGGACCTCGAGCCAGTTAGAATAAGCATCCATAGTTAGAAGGAAAGTGTGTCCTCTTGTGGGTCCCACAAAATCAATGTGGATATGGGACCAGGGACCACGAGGCGTTTCCCACTGAGTTGGGGGTATTTTGGAAGGAGCAGAGCGAGTCTCCTGGCACTTGCTGCACGGAGCCATCCAGGCTTCTATCTGCTTATCTATGCCTGGCCACCACGCGTAACTCCTTGCCAATGCCTTCATCCGCACGATGCCTGGATGTCCATCATGCAACATTTTCAAAACTTTATGTTGTAATTTCTCTGGGATGACGACTCTGTCTCCCTACAAGATGCAGCCCTTTTGAGAGAATAGTTCTGTCTGTCGATTTCTGAATGGCTTGAAAGTGTCATTGGGTTCGTTGTCCAGCCAACCTCGTTCCACCCAGCTGAGGACTCGTGCCAAAGAAGGGTCCTTCTTCGTTTCCGAGGTGATGTCTTGAGCGTTCAGCAGTGGTGATTTAAGAGTTTCGATTTGCAATACAGATAGGGTTGGAGCTGGGTCATCTATGACGTCTGGTAGTGGAGAACGGCTCAAGGCGTCAGCATGGGGAATGGCTTTCCCCGGGCGGTGTTGCAGTTGGTAATCGTATGCGGCTAAAAACTTCGACCAACATGTCATTCTTGGTGATAATATGTGGGGAGTTGGTTTGTTTCCCGCTAAAATGCCAAGTAGCGGCTTGTGATCTGTAATTATGGCAAAGGGTCTCCCATAAACATACTCATGGAAACGTTTAATTGCAGACACAATGGCGAGAGCCTCTTTATCAAATTGGCTATAGTTCCTTTCAGTTTTAGACAAAGTTCTCGAAAAGAACGCAATAGATGCCTCATTACCGTTTGGCAGGACATGGCTTAAAATGGCTCCCACTCCGAATGGTGAGGCGTCACAGGTAACCGTTAAGAGTAGAGTCTCATTGTATTGTATTAATACAGCATCAAAAGTTAAGAGGTCTTTTTGGGTTCCGGTTTTTGCGTGGCTTCGGGGCAGCAGGAATTTGCGACCGCTCGCGATTCCTGCTGTGCTAGCCGCCGAGGTACCCCCGATCCAAATGGGTCAGGGGGATATGGCTGCCCTGTAGGGACAGCCGAAGAGAGAGGGGAGCTGGACAGGGGGTTGGGGGTGTCGCAGACCCCCTCCTCATCCTGAAAAACCCCTTTTTCCCAAGGCGGTGGAGCGGCGGTCAGCAATGGCCGCCACGAAGAAGTCTGCAACTGGGTAAGATCGTGCTGAAGGAAGCAAGAAAAGTGAAAGTGCTGGCTGAGCCGGGTCAATCAACATCCTTTAAATTCACTGGAACTGAGCTATCTGAATTGCTGGAGGATACATTGTATCCCTAAGAAGATCGAAAGCGGCGGAGAAGCTGTTAAAGGGAACTTTTTTTTTCCTTCACTCTCCCATCCCATGAAAAAAAGCAGAAGAAGATTTGAAATTTGTTTGGGCACTGAAGGTGAAATATTCTGAAAGTTGCTTGGACATTTCATTTAAAAAATTAAGAAATTGGAAAACCTTTATTAGAGGTATGGATTTCTGATCATTTAAAAATTGATGTTGCAAGTGGGAAGGGAGCGGAAAAATATTGGAGCAGAAGTGGAAAAAGGAGGAGATTGCCAAGAATACTAAAAAAAGAAATATGGTAATTGGACCTCTTTGATTAAACAGTAACCCCAGAAAGAGAAATAGAAGAAGGAAGAAAAGTATTAACTTTTGGAACTTTCTTTTTGAATTACTTTTGACTAAAAATACTTGGGTGGTTGTTTTGAGGAAAGTTTTTCTTTTCAGGATGGCATCGCTTGTGGATGAACTAAAGATTGAATCTCAAAAATATAAAAAGGAAGAACAAGATGGAAAAGATACTTTGGGCACTTCATTTCAATTTTTAGAAATGGCGTTATGTACTTATGAAAAGTTGATTAGGCAGCAGAATGACTGGGACAAAGAAGAAGAGGAACAAGAAGCCATCTTTGATGAACAATGGGTTTTTTCCGGGGAGGAGGACAAAGAGGATAAGAAAAAGGGGATTTTAAGGTTTGAAAAAACAACAAAAAACAAAAAAAGAAAAATGAGAGGAAAGGTGGATGCAAGGTTAGAAAGCAAAGGAAAGGGAGTAAGAAAAGGGAAGAGGAGAGACAAAGGGGTAAAAAGGGCAAGGAGAAGAATAAGCAAGAGAGAAGGGGGGGGGGGAGAAGCCTCAATGGTGGGAAGCAAGATCTAAAGAAAAAAAGCTTATTTAGAGACAATGGGTGAATCTAATTAAGGATAAAAGGGGGATTCTGGAAGGTATATAAGATTGTGTTTTTATATGTGTATTTAGAGTATAAAATTTATTGTGTAAATTTAGAATTTATTAAACAGAATCCCAAGATAAATTAAGTGTTATATGAAGTACTTTTAAGTTAGGGTAAAGGCGTCACTCCAAATAGTGTATAGGAGAAGTATAGTAAAAGAAAAAAGATAAATGGATAGTTGGAAATAGAACAGACAAAGAATGTTATTGAAAATGGTTATAAGCTGTTATGTTTTGATTGTTTGTGCACTATTTTTGTAAAATTAATAAAATTGGTTTATAAAAAAAAAGAAAAGAAAATGATAACAAGATATGGAAGGATATATAAAATGAATATGATGTTTGAATTTGTGTCTGTGTGAAGAGTTTTAACCCGGGATCAGGCAGCCTTCAGAAAAGATGTTTTAGTTTATGTCTTGTGTATTGTGTTTGTAAAATTAATAAAATTTGTTTAAAAAAAAAAAGTTAAGAGGTCTTTTACTTGTTGAAATGCTCGTTCTTCACGCCGTCCCCAGACCCAGGAAGCCTTTTTGTCGAGAAGTCTATGTAGGGGCTCAGCTACGGTCAGCTATGGGGCAAGAAGATGTTATAAAAGTTAATGAGTCCCAGGAAGGCTTGGAGGTCTGTCTTATTTCTAGGTCTTGGGGCATTTTTGATTGCAGTTAGTTTTTTTTCAGTGGGGTGGATTCCCTGTCTGTTGAGAAGGTATCCCAGGAACTCCACTCTCTCCGTACAAAGTTGACACTTGTCTTTTTTTACCTTCAGGCCAGCGTCTTTAAATTTTTGGAGTACCATTATGAGTCGTTGTTCTAATAATTCTTTAGTAGGGGCAGCTATTAAGACGTCATCAAAATAAGGCACGACGCCTTTTATGCCTTGTAACAGTCTCTCCATCAGACTTTGGAAAATGCCCTGTGCCACGCTTACTCCCAATTGGAGTCTATTGCACTTGAAGGCACCTCTGTGTGTGACTATAGTCTGGGCTTCTGCAGTCTTTGCATCTACAGGTAGCTGTTGGTACGCCTGAGCTAAGTCCAATTTCAGAAATATTTTTCCGCCACCCAGGGAGTGAAGAAGGTGTTGGACCACCGGTACCAGGTAAGCGCTCTGCTGAAGCGCGTGATTTAGGGTGGCCTGGTAATCCCCACAAATTCTTAACGATCCATCTGGCTTTATGGGTGTTACTATTGGGGTCTCCCATCGGATGTGGTCAATCGGTTCCAACACACCCTGGGCTATTAATTTGTCCAGTTGCTCATCAATCTTTGGCTTGAGTGCAAAAGGCACCCGACAAGGCTTAAGGTGAATGGGAGCTACATCGGGGCTGAGATTAAACGATATAGGGGTCTCCTTGTACTTGCCTAGCTTCCCTGTGAAAATGTCCTGGAATTCCTGGACGAGGGCCTCTTCCCAGTCATCGCTTCCAGTTTGGTGGATGCCAGCTAGTTCAATTTCGAGTGGGTTGAACCACTGTAACCCTAACAAACTGGGCTGGTCACAATCGATGATGGTCAGAGGTAGCGTTGCAGTGTGGTCTTTGAAGGATACTTGGACATGGCTGGAACCGACAACCGGAATTCTGTTTCCTTGGTAGTCCTTTAGTATGATTCTTTGAGTGCTGAGGTCCTGGCGACAGATGGCAGGGATCAGCTGTTTGAGGGTTTTCCAGGAGATCATCGATAGGGACGACCCCAAGTTGACTTCCATCATGCAAGGTCAATTCTCAATAGTGACCTTTACTTGGATCTTCCTTGCATCTAGTGACGAAGCGTGGCTGATAGTGATAGTTTGGTGTGCCTCTTCTTGTCTAGTTGAAGCGGCAGGTGCTCGATTTCTGTAGTAGTGGTTGTTCCATTGGTGGTTCGGGCGGTCCCGATTTACAGGTGGGTTGCCTGTATCCTGGCAGAGATTATTCTCCCTCCGGCTTGGACTGGACCCTCACTTGCTTCTGCAGATCTTTGCGATGTGGCCTCTCTTTCCACAGGAACAGCAGAGTGCGTTGAGGAATTTGCAGTCTGATTGCAGGTGGTTTGCCCCACAACCAGCACATTGGCATGGAAGTCTCTGGTTCCTTTGATCTTGTTCTGAGCGGAGCCAGTTGACCTCTTCTTCTTCGCTGTCTGAGGAGGATTCAAGGTCTTCATGATGGATGGTAGTAATGTGCCTCTCAGAGGAAGGCATACTATCACTAGTGAGTTGGTGTGGTGCGTTTGCTCAGCACATTCGAGCGGCTGACTTCCTGGTTGCTTCTGCGGCAGTAGCGTCGGCGATGACATCTGCGAGGCTGATGTCTCCCTTCACCATGATCTTGCTCTGCACAGTGTGGTCATCTAATCCCAGAACTATTCGGTCTCTCATGGCTTTCTCGAGGTTTGCGAAACCACAGAGTCCTCCCAGGTTCTGGAGGTCAGCTACGAAGTCTCCAATGCTCTCGTTCTTCCGTTGGTCCCTCTGGTAAAACTCGTGTCTTCATATCAGTGTAGGCACCGCAGGTGCATAATGGGCCCGGAGGATCGGCGCGAGGTTATCCCAATCCATGGTCTTCACTTCCGCCGGTTTGGCAAGTGCCTTAGACATTTTAAAAACGGCGGGCCCGCAATGGGTCAGGAACACCGCTCGTTTCTTGCCAGGCGTAGCATCTTTCATATTGTTGGTCTCCAGGAACATCTGGAAACGATCTATATACGAGTCCCAGACTTCGTTTGCCGGGTCAAATGGAGCAGGTGGTATGGCACCGCTGGTCATCCTGCCGTTTGTTGCATGTGCTCTCAGCCACATGCTCTGTCTTGTTTGATGAGTGTTTAGTCAGCTCTATCATCTCCTCATCCCACCTTCATCACCAGTGTTATGTCCTGAGCATGGGCACAAGGAACGGAGACGAGGCATCGAACTGTGACTTCAACTCTTTATTAGTAATTTCAGAACAGAGCAAAATACTTGGGCAGCAGTAGTTCTTTTATAGAGCTGGCTGCTGTCACAATAACCAATGATTTGAGTTTACCGCTCTAACAAGCATCCAATCAGAGAGACCCGCTGTCAGCCAATCAGATCAGCCAGAAACGACCAATCACGACTCGCTATTCGCGGGCCAATGAGAAGTGCAGGATTACGAGCCTGCTGTTAAAGTAAAACTTTTAGGGTTGTTAATGAACGCGTTAGCTTAGTCCTTAACAAAACTGAAACTCCTCTCCTCTGCTTGTGGTTTGCATTTGGAACAGATTTCTTTTCAGGTGGGCAGGGACAGTAGAACTCCTTAGCATCACAGCATGTTAATAATAATGTACGAAATACTAATGCTCTGATAATCATTTCAAAATCCTTTCTTAGTGAGCACCTAGAAGCCAAGAGGAACATACATGCCAAATTTCAAGTTTGTAGGCTTTACCGTCCTGGAGATTTTGTGGTGATGTGTGAGTGTTATTTTGCTTTTATAAAGAGAGATTTGTGGTATGAACTCAAGCAATGAATCTTATAACTCTTCCTTTCTCAAACCATTCCCCAAGAACCCCTTAATTGTGGAGTCATTGGTACTGTCTGAACTTGGTTGTTTGTTTGTAGGTGTCTCATTACCCAAGTAATATCATTAATGCAAGTTTTCTCCTTGTTTGTACAAAGTCACTTGCCAGCCAGTGTTGATGTAATGTAGCTTTCTCATTGATAGTTCCTTGATTAGGGCATTATTTTCTGCTTCATTGTTTATCAGTGTTTATGCCTGCTTATCTGGGCATTGGTTGCTGGAGAGGATGTGTTCTGTCATTTTTGTTTTCTTTTTAGTTTTTTTACTGTCTCTTCAAATGATGTGTAAATACAATTTATTACTATATGTATAATGGATAATTTGTCCAATAGCAAGCTTCCAGGTATTCCCTAACATTTTTGAATTTAGTTAGTCTAGTTTAGTCTAGAATGCTCACAGATTTCCAATTGAAATTATGGCTGAATCTGGCAATGTATTATGAGATGAAAGAGTTTTCATTGCATCTTCTGACTGCTATACACGTTTCATGTATATTCTCTAGTTGTTATTTTTATTATGATAAATATTTCTATATATCAGAATAATATTTTGGGTTGTATACATGAGAGTGCTATGATTTCTAGAAGCTGCATTACAATCTCTGCTATAAATCTTGAGACTGATGATCCCATGGATATTCCTCTGATTTGTTAGGGTATTTGTCCATCAAACTAAGAGTAGGTATAGAGGCAAAGGTTGATGAACACATTCTTTCCAGCAATCAACCTCCAGATGAGAAGGGATTAACATCAGACAATCATTCAATCAAAAAATAATATCCTAATCAAAGAACTAGCAAAGATAAAATCATCCCCACCAATATTGGCAGGGCAAGCTCCTGTATGTAAACAGAGAGCAAACCTCACACTCACTAACATTGATAATATTACTAATCCAGTAATAAAATGTCTGTAGCAACAACCAAGATCAGAGACCACCGAGGACTTCATAGCTAAGGCCTGAGTTACATATATTCTCTTCTAACTCCTTAATTCTCTAGACCAGATTTATGGGGGTAACAACAGGAAAAATATTTTTTTTCTATTTCTGTCAATACATGGTTTTCATAGCATATCATGCTGGCCACATGATCAAAGAGAGGTCTTCGAGCTCTTTGGATTTGTAACAGAGATGAGCACTGTGTCCTAGAGCCAGAAACAACTAGCACGTATGTACAAGGGGAACCTTTATCTTTACCTAAACCTAACTATATTTTGTTAGCAACTGTAGCCATTTAAGGGAAGATGGTTTAGCATCAGAACAATGGTTTTACCTTGTCATAGATCCTATTGAGCACCCGAGGCACTACTGGGAATATTGTTGGCTTCAGTGCTTTCATGTCATCTACAAGAAGTTTAATATCACCTTGGAAGAATCCCACTCTTCCTCCAAAGCTGTACACTGTAGACTAAAAAGCAATGAGAGAATTGAGTTAAATCTTCTGCAAATCTATGTATTCCCATTTGGCAAGTGTTAACTGATATCCAGAAATCAAATTAGATAGAGATGATATGATTAGAGAGAAAAGGAGACTACTGATTATAATCACAACAAAGAGTATTATTAGAAACCACTTTCACATCATATAAATTAAAGATGTGACGAACAGTTCAATCATTCCCACACATTTGAGAAGAGCTGGTTTTGCCCTTCTTGTAACCATGGGACCTAATCTACATAAGATCTTCATGTGTTTGGTATTAAGGGCAAACCATAAATTGAAATGGAGGAGGTTTCAAAGAATTTCTGGCAGGATTACGTGATTCTGTAGGAGCTTTTTCCTCAATGCCATCCATCTGATAAACTCACAAGATTAATTTTTTTGTCATGTATATGTATATACCCGAACTAGACGGTGTTGTTTCTTTGTGTCATATAATATATGGAGGTATGTGCATGAGTAAAGATGTGCATAATGTTTACTCATTCATTCATTCATTTGTATATTGGAGGTGAACTTTTGAGAACTGTATATAAGGAAATTTCATTTTAATGTATGCTGATTAGCATATATTTAAAGTGACAAAGTTATTCTAAGTCTAAATTCTAAATGACATGTATTGTCTAAATTAAACTTCATAAGAGTTTTTGAAAATCAAGAAAAAGCATGACATGCAGTGGTTCTGCAAGGACCAAAAATTTAATGGAGCTAATTTGAGAGCCACAACAATGCAGCTGAAATTCTGCAATTGATGTGAAATAGATATGCAGTGCACATACAATAAAAATCTACAGAGCTTTGATTTGCGGAAAAACACAAATTAGAAAATATAACTTAGAAAGGCATTTACCTGCACTACTCTTTCAAACATATGAGCTAGAGGAAGGTATGATATGGCTACTTCTGATGTATCAAAAACAGAAGTTTTCTGGGGAAAGAAAAGAAACATCAATAGTTGGGAGTATAGTGCTGGTTACTTCAGTTATTCTAAAATGACAACAAAAGTTGCCCTTCTAAAATTCATGGACTAACAACAGTTAAAAACATGTTACAACTTACTTCTATGACCTTCAGGAAGGAAGCAGCATTTGCAACAACATTTCCATGTGTTAGCAAAGCTCCTTTAGGGTTACCTAAAAAGATATTTGGAACAAATATATTGTTGGTTCTCAGAAACTAGAGGACTAAACTCAATCTAGATTAAAAGCTTTTTCAAAAGTTGCCAACTTTTACTCTGAAACACCCACTATTCTCTGCATGATTAACTATTATTAGCATTAGTTATATAATTAAGTGTGGTGGCCATCATCCCTGCCCCACTATTTCTTGTTCTTGAAGTTTTAAAGTATTACAAAAGAATAGCAGGTGTTTGGGGTAGATTGATGAGAATTGAGTGCACTTGGAATCAAGATCTTTTCTCCATGTGGTTTACATACTTTTAAATTTTTTGACTACAATTAAATTACTCAGGACTTCTAAATTATATAATATATTGTCTAATTTAAATAGTAAAATCACAATAAAATGACTTTTTAAAAAATGCAAAATAAGTGCCAATTTTCGTGTCTGCATCATCAACAATAGCAACATCACTTACTTACATATTGCTTCACCGTGCTTTACAGCCTTCTCTAAGGGGTTTAAAGCATATCACTCCCAATAATCTAGGTCATCAGTTTACTGACTTCAGAAGGATGGAAGGCTATGTTAACCTTGAGCTGGTGAAAATTGAACTGCCAAATTGCTGGCAGCCCATAGTCAGCAGAAGTAGCCTGTAGTCCTGCATTCTGACCACTGAGACACCATGGCTCATGAGCTAAATTGAAGACCTTTTGTGAAAATTAGAAATAGTGGCTAGCAAAATAAAAGTATTAACAGCTCCTGCTATTAGTAATATAGAAGATTGGACACTTATTTTTCAGCACCTTCTAAACAGTTTCCCTCCACTGAAATAGGCATCCACTATAGTATCATTTTTGTCAAAGCACTGTGTCCTTTAAGTCATTTACAAATTATATTTTAAAACAAATTCCTGATCTGATCTTTTACAAGATTCAGTAGCTCTTTTTATTAGGGGATAATTGATCCTACTCAGATTTCAGATTTTTTTTCTTCATATTTTTGAAAGGGTTAATTTTTATCTTATTGAACCATGACAATTTGCTGTTTCAAAGGATCAAAATCTGAAGAACAATCCAACCATCCAGCAATTATATAATACCTTTCAAAGGTACAAAATGGGATAGCCTTTCAAAATCTTCTAAATAAATAGCACCAACTGTTATTAAGGCTGATCCAGATTGAAAGGACAAAACTGAGCAACAGATTAAGAGTATACACATTACTTCTGTTAAGAAACCTTTAAAAGACCTGCATCTTTTCTGAATTCCAGTAACTGACATATAATTATGGTGAAAGACTTGGTTTAAGATACATCTGACTGGAGCTATGTACAAAGACAGCATTAATTTTTGCCCTTTGAATCTCAATCTCAGCACAGCTATATTGGAAGCATTTTTTTTCAAAGTAAACATATTATTATGTCTAGGTCAAACATTCTTTAAATAAAAAAGACATATGGCCTAACATTCCTTCAAATTACTCACCTGTTGTGCCACTTGTGAAACAAACAACACAAAGATCATCTGGTTTGGGAGGCTGAAATGAGATAACAATTTAATCCAGAGGGGTATTTAATATTACACCTGGTTATAAATAGGCAAAATTGATAAGCAAAGGGGAAAATTAGTACTTACAATTGGTTTGCTATAATTTTCTTTTCCTAATCTCTGTTTGGGAAAGGAAATAAAAATGCACTTGAAACAACTTCAGAAAGATATTTTCAATGATATGTTCCTAAATAAATAAAAGTCTAAACTGATAACTCCTTATATCTAAGGAGTGGGGAGACACAGGACCAATAAAAATATAGGTAGTCATCGACTTACAACCAGATAACAGATAACAGTTAATCAGAGTTGGAAGGGATCTTGTAGGTCATCTAGTCCAACCCCCTGCCCAAGAGGGAGACCCTACACCATTTCTGACAAATGGCAGTCCAATCTTTTCTTGAAAATCTCAAGTGATGATGCTCCCACAATTTCTGAGGTGTTCCATTGGTTGATTGTTCTCACTGTCAGAAAATTTCTCCTTATTTCCAGGTTAAATCTCTCCTTTTTCAGTTTCCATTCAACCATTTAATAACTGTTCACAGCTACAGCACTGAAAAAATAACATGACCAGTTCTCATATTGATTGCAGTATCCCTGGAGTCACCTGATTGGACTTTGGATGCTTGGCAATGTATTGTCCTGGGATTATCATTTGTGACCTTCCTAGGAAGCTTCTGACAAATCAACTCAATGGGGGAAGCCAGATTCCCTTAATGAATGCATTTAACAACTGTAGTGATTTTCTTAATAATTACAAAAAAGGTCATTAATTGAGGCACAGGTCACTTAACAACTGCCTTACTTTGCAGCTGGACTCAATTGTCATCATAAATTCAGGACTACCCACAGTTTATTACACAATGAAAATTTGAATTATATAATTCATGGCTAGGGATAAGATGGCGTACCAATATAGACTACTGTAAAACAGCTGGAGACAATCATTAACAACTATATTCTTAATGGTGTGTTTCCTAATTGTGAGACATTGGAAATGTAGAAGAGACTACTTTTGCCAGTTTCTCCAGAAGACCTCTGTTGGTCCATTGTGTCACACAAAATCATGGATTAAAAGGCTGTTGGTCTAATATGGAATCCTACTTATATAAAAGTGTTAAGAGTTAGAGACATTTTTTTTAATATTAAAGTCATGGTAGAATTTCAAGTAACAATTTCACATAATTTATCCTTATATGAAGCTTCTATTCTGGGAGAATCATAGCTATTAAGAATCAATACAATATAATGTATTGCTTTATTTGATATTGCAAGGCAAAATAGAGATGAATGACTGCATATTAATGATTAAATTAAAAAAAATAGAGATATTATAAAGTCACCCCAATCTGCCTGATAATGTTTGTAAAAATGAATATAAGACTAGAGATAGGATGGGTATGTGTCCAGCATGATGTCCAGTGAAGTCAAAACTATATAGGTCAAATATTATCCTATTTGGTTAAAAAAAACTAAAAAAACATATACCAAGTTTTTTTTAATAAAAAAAACTCGAAGAAAAGAATACATGTAGCATGTTTTTAGATCCTATTCTTCAAATAATTCAACTTCTTTCAAAAGCATTAGAATACATTAGTGGTCTTTGAATATAACATTTACTATTACTTGTTCTAAGACTCAAGATTAAATTACCAAAGGGGGATGTAGTGAACATATTTATTCTTCTAGATTTAAGTTTAATTCTCAGTTTCAGTCAAAGCAATGGTTTCTTAGAAAAATCTATTCAAATACCTCAACTGCTTGAAAATAAAGTATTTCAATTCCCAATGTAACTCCTTTTTCTTTTAGGCTGTCATCAAAAAGTTCCATCAAAATAATTGTCTTTAGTAGTGGCATTTTTCCTTGCTTGCAGATCTCTAGTATTGACTCTGCTTTTTCAGGCTTATCACAAATCACTGTTGAGATGTCAGCTGAAAGAATACAGACAATTTGTATGTTTCATCTAATTTCCAGCTGGGAGATGAGGAAATACATAACACAAGGAGAGATTTTGCTTACTAGAATGCTTCCCCTTGATGTTTTTGTCAATAGCATCTTATTAATGATAAACAATTTGTCTCTATAATGGTTTCAATAACTACGTTGGATATACTTTACTTTGTAGCTTGTACTGTTAGGATTTGGCAGCCTACTTTTGATAGCATCAGGGATATCAAAAAGGAGACTCAAGGCCATATTATGACTTCATGATCCAATTTTGGATTTAGCTAGTCCTAATCTATATTCATTCCATCATCCCTCCCAAATATAGAAAGCAAAACATGTGTTCAAGGGCCCCCCAAATGTTGTTTTAAGAGCACTGGGCTAGTAGCAGGGGCAAATCTTTCTACCTTATCAAATAACATTATCAAGATGCCCTCCTAAATTGGTCAGGAGGGATAGATGGTACTAACAGCAATAGTGTCTGTCTGTCTGTCTATCTATCTATCTATCATTAATATTTTTATTATTTTTATTTGCTATTATTATTCCTTCTGTATAGCTTTATGAAAGGACCATCAGGCTACCACTGTGTGATCTTCTGAAGCTTGTACCATGTATTAAGGAAGAAGCCAGCTTGTCCAGACTGGCAAAGGAAGCCTATTATGAATATACTTATCCCAAGAGAGACCTCTTCTGTACAATTAACCTTAACAAGCTTTATTGCTAATTTATGATTCAATCCCCTTTTTCTTTTCTTTTCTTTTTTCTTTTCTTTTATAAGTAAAGTGTTATTGGCCATCTAATCACTGAATTAAAGAACCAATTAGTTTTATGTCAGACTGAATTTTCATTGTTATTTTTGCTATTGTGATGCTGATTTTATTAAGCTCAATGAAGTTTCAGAATCTAATATTTTTGCTGTTATTCCACAGATTCAGTTACCAAAAGCCTTGAACCTGGCCTTATTTCTAATATGCTGAACAGGACTGATATTAAAAGATATCATTGCCCAAGTTATAAATAAACTAATAAATCTGGAGTAAATTTCCAGAGCATAGATTTACTTATGTAAAAAAGGTAGGTTCTGGGGAGTACTGGTTAAGGCATAAAATCCTGGAAACCAAGGCTGCCATCCATCATCAGTATGGAAGTTTATTAGGTAACTCTAAGTGTTTCCCAGTTCAATCTACTTTATAACATAGTCATGGGAAGAAAGGAAGATGGCAGCACATGGATACCTCTTGTAGAAAGGCAGGGTATGAATCCAATAAATAAAAATAAATTATTATTATTATTGTTGTTGTTGTTATATCATCATCATCATATCATTTCCAATAAATAGTTGGAATTAAAAAAACACTCAAGAAACTTGATGAAATGTAAGGTTAGCAATCAAATTCTGGATTTTCTCATGAATGAATCCCCATTCAGAGGAAAAGTCTTACCTTTATTGACAATGTATACAATTGCTTCTGCACCCAATGTATCATAAAGGGGAACTACTGCCAATGAGTAAGTGTAGCAGGCAAGCTCTGAGATGATCCACTATGTAGGAAAACAGAAAAAAAGAACATATTCTACATGCAGGCTGATCATTCTCCTGTCAGAGTACTAAGTAACATTTACATTATGGTTTTATGTTTCAACTAACTGCTAATAATGAAAGTATCCCTATAACTTCAGCACTTGTGTAAACAGAACATAATAAAGGCTCTTTAGAAAATCTTTTGAACAGCGCATATTAATTCTATCAAAATAGTCAGAATTCCAATTCCACTTGGATTATTTTATCCAACACTAAACAATAACAATTGAAACATAGTAGGGGAAGAAAATCCTATACATTAGGCATCATTTAATGTGTGGATGACCACATTAAAGTGAGGGGAAAACACCCTGCTTAGGAAAGAATCATAGTGGCTGGAATTCCTAGTGGCTTAATGGTTAAAGAGAGAAACTTAAGAAGGACCCACTGTCAACAATGGATCAAGCAGTTAAAATAGCAGGAAGTCTGTATGTTTTGTCTTGCCAAGATTTTGTTAATGTAGCCATATAATATAGTAGAATTCATTCATCTAGCTGTATTTCCTGTCCAGTTTACCTAGGAGGGAGGGCTGATATACCATGAGCATGCCAAGAATTCAGTCACTTGTGTCCTCAACTTATAACCATTCATTTAGTAACAGTTCAAAGTTATGACAACATGAGAAAAAGTAATTTATTGCCTATCCTCAATATTACAACCATAGTACTACCCACTGTGAGTGTTTGGCAACTGGCTAACATTTATGATGGTTATAGGATTATACAGTCACTTGATTGTAATTTGTGACCTTCCTAGATGTCTTCCAACAAACAAAATAAATCAGGGAAGCCTCATTCACTTATTGACTGTATGATCCACTTAATGACCATGGTTAAATGATCATAAAATTGGACCCAGTCAGGGTGGTGAACTTGCTTAATGACCACATCACTTACCAACTGAAATTCCAGTCCCAACTGTAGCTGTTAAATCGAAGACAACCTGTAATTAAATTAACCAGTTCAGATAACTATCATAGTTCAAGAAGTTACCTCTGGCCTATTCTGAGCAAAGATGCCGATGAATTGATCCGATGAAAGCTTACATCCTTTGTGCAAAAGGCCTGATCCCAAATATTCAGCTCTGTCCAGGACCTATAGAGAGAAGTGAAAATTGATTGTTCTTCATATTTGCCAAATGTTTGGATTCTTCATACACATTTCTCTAGAACGAACCTGTTGATAAGATAGCCACTGGTACGGTTGCTTTGGTTTTCGATATCCTAAGCAAGGACCATTTTCTGCAAAAAGAAAAATGTGTGCTTAAGGAATACTGAAAATTATTGAATGTCAGTGCACTTAATTTAATGGAATTTTCAATAAAATTTCATACATAGTAGCTGCCAAGCAGTGCTTTTAAAGTGCAAGACTTAATAGTGGTTTATCTGTAGTATTAAACATTTTAGTTTAAAATATAAAGACATTTTAAGAGCAATTACTTATTAGAAATATTTGAATAGGAGAGACTAAACAGCATGAAGGTAACTGAAGGTTTGGAATTTTTTTTATTTAAGCACAGCAGTGCAACACTGAGTACTCTTTGGCCAATGAAACAAGGCCAAAGGAATAAATTATCTGTGATGAGCTATTCCCATTAGGGTTGAAGGCTTTTATGGCTAAACCAGTCACTCTTTTTCAGCTCACTCCACCTCCTCACAGGGTTGTTGTGGGGAAAATCAAAGGAGTAAGATGTGCTGGACATGTTCTCTACATTATTTGTAAAAATAATAAAGGTGGACTATAAATAAATAAAGGATACATTAACAGGGAAGATGCTATGTTTGTTCTGCTCCCTATGTACCGTAAGTCAAAGAAGCATTTTGAGCTATGTTCATGGACAGCTGAAATCAGGGAAATATTTAATTAACTAATCCTCCATCAGATCTGTGTTGTGCTTCAGATTCAAAGGCAAAAACCTTTGAACCCTAGCCCTAAATATCCTAGAAAGATCATGATCTATAGCTTTTCTATGCAACTATAAACCAATATGCCAAAGGACTCCTTCCTTGGCATTTTATTGTTAAGTTTTTGCTAAATGCCACAAAATGAAAAGTGCCACAGAACTATTTAAATTGTGGTAGGATGCAAGGCCAACCATTCAAATTAATACCAGGATAGAAAATATATAGAAATCAATGATCATTTGATTTTGATGTATCAATGTTCTCTGGATTTCACTCACCTGATACAGAACATCCTCTTTTGAATCCTTCATATAAAGTCTTTGCATCCTCAAAGTAATAAGACAGAAGCTCTCCTTCAGGAATAAGTGTACTTCTTCTACCTCCTCCCTGCATTGAGGAATCATTACTGTTAATTTGTACATCCATAGAAAATGCATTTCAAAATCCAATTAATCAATCTGAGTTCAATTTTTTCTGAATTAGTTGACAAATATAGACAGTGCCAAACTAAGTCCCCAGTTTATTTTATTTATTTGATTTGTCAATCGCTTAATAGGTATAAGTATAAACATAGTTATGAAATGGATACATATAAGAAAAATAGGAACAATAGGATAGGGACGGTAGGCACATTGGTGCGCTTATGCACGTCCCCTACAGACCTCTTAGGAAAGGGGTGGGGTCAATAGTAGACAGTCTAAGGTTAAAGTTTTTGGGGTTTGGGGAAGAAACCACAGAGTCAGGTAGAGTATTCCGGACATTGACCACTCTGTTGCTGAAGTCGTATTTCCTGCAATCAAGTTTGGTATGGTTAACCTTGAGTTTGTATCTATTGTGTGCTCTAGTATGGTTATGGTTGACGCTGAAGTATTCATTGACAGGTAGGACATTGCAATGTATGATTTTATATACTATACTTAGATCAGACTGAAGGCAGCATAGTTCTAGGTTTTCTAGGTCTAAAATTTCAATTCTGGTGGCATAAGGTACTCTACAACGAGTAGAGGAGTGGAGAATTCTTGTAAAATATTTCTGGACTTTCTCAACTGTGTTAATATCAGATACGTAATGTGGGTTCCAGACTGATGAGCTGTATTCGAGTATCGGTCTAGCAAATGTTTTGTATGCTCTAGTTAGTAGTGTGATATTACCAGAGAAAAAGCTACGTAGGATTAGATTAACAACTCTTAATACCTTTTTGGCTATGTAGTTACAGTGGGCTCTAGCACTTAGATAATTAGAGATGAGTATTCCAAGGTCCTTGACAGAGTTTGGATCATCAACAAGGTCTTAACTATTTGGCTTGTATTTTATTTTCTGATTTTTTTTGCCAATATGTAAGACAGAGCATTTATTTGTTGAGAATTGAAGTTGCCATTTGTTTGACCATTCTGATACATAGTCAAGGTCTTTTTGAAGGGTAGCAGTATTGTCTGTAGTGTTGAATAGCTTTACATCATCAGCAAAGAGAACACAGTTTCTCTTAATATGATAACAGAGGTAGAAAGAGAGTTGGTCCTAGAACACTGCCTTGGGGGAAACCACTGTTGACAGGTAAAGAATTTGATAGGACGCTTCCAATTTTGACCATTTGTTGTCTGTTTGACAGGAATGCTTCTATCCAGTTATGCAGTTGTCCAGAGATACAGTAAGATTTTAGTTTTAGGAGTAGTTTGTCATGTACCACTGAATCAAAGGCTTTACAGAAGTCTATGTAGATTATGTCTACTTCAAATAAAACTATGTTGTAATGGTCTTCAATAGTATTGCATCCAGTGAATAGAAATTGCCAAGCAAGGGATGAGAGATTGTTGTCTATAAGACCATAGTTGCCTTTTTTGAAGTTATAATTGGGGATCACATCATTGTGATGATTTTTGTGTCGACATATGTTGAGACAAAAGTCAATCATGTTGTGGTCACTCTTGGAAAAGGGTTCTTTAATTTGTATTCGATAAATTGAATTCAAACTATTGCAGAAGATGGAAAAGCTACATTTGAGGAGGGGAGGAAACACAAAATTCATTTATAAAAGCACTCAGTATTTCTTTTACCTCAGTGCCAATAGATTGCTTATTGATGTCAACAGGAATTACAATTGGTTTGGGTTTTGTTATCAACCATAGAAAAATTGTTGTTCCAAAAGTAATAAGACCAATCAAAGCAGGAGTTGGGAGCGGTGAAAACAAGAGCTGAAGTATCCAAATCATTCTGATGAATTATTTCTGCAAGACTGCTGAATCCTAAAACAATAGGGATCAGAAAACAGAAATTCATTACAACATGGAGGTAATAATAGCCATAATCATTTAAAATGCTCCATGTACATTTTTAATTAAGCCAAACAATTTATTTGTTAATAGTCTGAAACTATTATGTAGCTCATTGGTACATGTTATTTTTTACCTATCTTTGCCTACCTGTATCCCATTAAATCAATAAAGAGTTTAAGGGAACAACTAAGAATCAGACTGTACTTAGAAAGTTACTTAGAAAGTGGATTAAACATAAAATAAATGACTCCTGATAACTATGGTACTTCAGGACCTGATACTTACTGTAAGCTCTTGCATTCTACTTCACAAATACACATATACCACTGCTAAACTAAAGTGAATATGAATTTCCAGCTATTTACAAATACAAAAGATAATAAAATGGGGTTGTGTTTAAAGCTTTCTCACTAAGCTTAACATTTCTTCTGCAAGACATCTATCTCTTCAAAAATTCATTATTTCCACTCTTACATTTTCACTCATGCCAGACAAAGTAAATTTGATATGTTATGGGTTTCAAAATATTCATTTTTAAAGTCCATAAAAGCTTTTTGGGAAAATTTCAAAAATTCAGGTCTCAGAAGAAATTAATAACTTTTATATGTGTGATCCCAAAATGTCAACTATTACTGATCAAACACAAAATAATTTTCAAAAGAAACTCCAGTTACAGGGATGCAAAAGGCATTTCAGAAATCAATGCATTGGAAACACTTGCATTTTAACTTCTAGATGAAAAAAAATGTGTTCCACAATAATTGTGAGAAGTTAGAGATCCTAAAAATAAAGGTGTTCATACTTCATCATTGCTTACTTTAAGACAGGGATTCCCAACCTTTTTTTCACCCCGCACCCCTAAAGAAATTTCACTCGAACCTCGCACTCCCTGAAATTTAGACTTTAGGAACTACTGAATGCGTTAAATATATGGTAGGATTGAATCTTTTCAGCTATGTATGGGACGGCCACTAAACAACGATATTTAACTCTAAAATGAAAACAAAGTTAATCCATTGCATAATAAATAAAAATGCCAATATCCTATTATTTACCTGGACTTTTCTCGCACCCCCTGGAATATCATCTTGCATCCAAGGTTGGGAACCCCTGCTTTAACACAACTCAAATACATGTTGTAGAATAGAAACTGGCTTTTATTCTTGCAGGCAGTTGATTTTCCAACTTGAACATTTTGTTTTTAGTTATGCCTCAGGATATACCTAGTATCCATTTCGAGGACTGTTCACATATAAATATGAGTAAACATACTTCAGAAATTTTAAAATTAGGTCATTTTAAGCTAACATTACACTAAGAATTTTAAATTAAGTCCAATTGTTCACTTAACTAAGGATTTTTAATTGGCTAGGCTTACAGTACTTCATGTCTTTTCATTCCAAAAGTGTGATGAGATAGTACAGGTACTTTTATTAAGACTTCCAGAAATTAAATTGACTTAACAATAGTAGTCTTGTAACTACCTCAACTGTATTAGCCAAATGATGTCTTTACTTCACAAAGACAGAGTTCACTCAGGATGTTTTTCAGATTCAGTTGTTTGCAGGCTTAGAATGTGCAGTACATATGTGTATATGTGTGTGAAATCATGAATAGTAAAGTCAAATAAGACAAAAAATAAATAAATACAGATAGTACCATGATAATCAGCTTTAACAATGACTGTTCAAAAACTAGTTTAGGATTACCCAAACATCCTTGCATCTATCAACTGATTATGACATTTAGAAATAAATTCCAGTTCATGACACAGGAAATGGAGACAAATTGCTTGATGGGTTATAACTTGATGGATTGTATTTCATACTCAAATGTGTTGTTTCTGTGTTTCATTTTCTTTTGACCTACAATCTGCCTTATACTTAAGTAGATGACTGTATGCAGTGGTGGAATTCAGCCAGTTCGCACCACTTCAAGAGAACTGGTTGTTAACTTTCTGAGCAGTTTAGTGAACTGGTTGTTGGAAGAAATTATTAAGGCAGAGAATTGGTTGTTAAATTATTTGAATCTGACTACTGACTGTATGCATACACAGACCCATGCTTAGAATTGCAATGCCCAAATCCTTAAGTTTTCAGAATTCTGATTCAGAACAATTTTGCTTTATTAATAAAAGTGGGCAATTCACCAGGAAAAATGGAGGATAAAAGGAAAAATGGAGGATAAAAGGATTTTCATGGAGAAAATCCTCTTACTCCTGTTCCTAAAGTGAACCAATTTTATTATGAACAAATATGAAGATTGACTCAACAAATAACTAGCATATCAGCATAGCTCAATCCTTGGAAATTACTGGCAATAAATGTATGGAACTGGAATCACCCAAACTGAAAGCTCAATCAAAATAGAATCAGTTGGCTCTTTTAAAATACCAAACTAGAAACTGGGAGATCTAGACCTGCCTTAGGTACAAAGCCAGATGGGTGACATTGGACCTCTGTCATTGGAAGGAGGCAATGACGAATCACTTCTGAAAAACCTTGCCAAGAAAATTACAGGGATTTTTTTTCCAAGCAGTGTCCAAGAATCAGATTGAATGAAAGAAGAAAAAATCAAATATTTTCCAGAAGAACAACATGTGTATCCTAGGAATAAAGGGTGTTAAAATTAATTATTATAAGTTTTCTCTCTTGAGGTAGATGGAACAATAATGAGCTTCCTCTACTGGGCCTAGACAAACTAGCTTTCAATTTAATAGTATGACACAACTTGCAATAATAGTGGAAATCAAAATGACAAAAAAATTTAACAGTGAAAATAATATAGAAAGGTATTTGATCTCTTTCTTCTATTCAAAAATAATAATAATTCCAGACACATTAAAAAAAGCCTACCCACTTCTAACTTGACTAATTTGATAAAACATATCAATTAGTTATCACCAAAGATAATTTATGCACTCCAATTTCCTTTGATCCCAGTAATTACATCCCAACATGGGCATGCACAAAGATAACCTTCAGGATAACAATTGATATTGTGAAATATAGCCCATTCTTTATATATATCTTTTAATAAGATATATGTGAGAAAGATTTGGTAGCTATTTATCAGAAACTGTAAAAATTCACATGTTATTCTTTCATAGAATGTTAATATGCCTAATTCAAACCCCACAACCTTCAATTTAAAAATAAATTAGGAAAAAATCCAATAAAGGGGAATATTTGTAGCTCAGGATTGAAATGAGGGGTCCTTGGTGATCTCTGAGCTTGGTCAACTTCTTACAGATGTTTCATTACCCCAACTATCATAGGATGATAGGCCTCAGCAAAATCTTCAATAGAGTGTTAAAAATATTCTCATTTATGAAATAAAAAGATATGGGCTAGAGCAGGGGCGTCAAACTCAAGGCCCAGGGGCCAGATCCAACCCACAGGGTGCCCATGGGGCCATCTTGGAAACAACAAAGGTCTGGTCTGCAGTGCCTCTGCCAGCAAAAATGGAGCTCGGGAGGGCCCTCCCGAGCTCATTTTTACTGGCAGAGGGTTGCTCGGGAGCCCATTTTCTCTGGCAGAACACATGGGCCACCACAGGTTCCCCAGACACTAGTAACATTGAGCTGGCCATGCCCACCCATACTAGCCCCCTGAGGTCAAATACAACCATGATGCAGCCCTCAATGAAATCAAGTTTGATACCTCCGGACTGTAGGATATTACTATTAATTTGAACTAAATTACTACATCCAAAAAGCATTAATTAAGATTTCCACATCCATGTGGAGGAAAACACTGAATGGACCTGAACCTATTCACCATTTTTTATCTGTGACCTGTGTGAAGAAATAGAAGTTAAAGTTTGCAAATGACAGTAAGATTTCTGCATTGGGTAGAAAAAGAATGAGAAACAAGTTTCTTACCTTATACTATGTAAATAGTAATAATAGTGATAATAATAATACTTATACATTATAAGTGGATTAATCTGATACACTTGAATAATATCCTCTAATCCAAAACCAGATCAGAATGCTGCTGATTTTAAATGATCAAAATTTATCAAGATCATCTATCACTTGCATGCCAAGAAATGTCCTAAATTTAAACAGTTTCAAGTGATAAGAAGTTTAATCATTGCATAAGATTCTAGACAGAGACTTTTGCCTTTAATGTATACATTACTAATTTATTAACAAGTTGAAAAGTTCTCACATCTCATTAGTACATGAAGGCCTTCTGACTCATTTATCAGTAAACAGAAAGGCGATCATTGTAAGAGGAATTCTAAAGTTCATAGTGTTGTAAATTTACAACTACTCTTATCATTTAAGGCTTAAAGTACAGAATAATTATTATTAAGTAAGACTCATTCAAAAGATTGTTCTTCTTTTAAGAAAAACAATTCTTATTAAAACTTTTTGGCAAATTAGTAATTAGCCATATTTAATGTGCAGTATTTAACATGCTCTAATCTCAATGATGGGAAGATGAAATATGGGAACAAAGTTTACCGATATATTAAGAGTGTCTTAAGATCTGACTGAAAACAGTGAAATAATAAGAAGCTAACTATTGCTGATCTAAGAAATTTAGCAAATTTTACTTGCAAAAGAGCCCTGTGGAAAAATTAGGTTATTTTTACTTGTTATTTACATAGGCATACCAAGAAGTCCTTCTACAAATGGATTTCTTAATAAGAAAATCTGGATTAGGTTACTAAAACTAAACAAGCATCTTTTGAGCATAACGAATTTAGTACCTATAAACTACACATATGCTATTTTATTTATATGTATTTATATGTAAGGGTGTAGGTATATCATATGTATATAGCATGTCTATGTGTGTATTATCTATGTGTAAATTTTTGAGAGCAGGCAACAGAATTTCATTTTTTATATCTGCCAGGGTGCCCAAAGTAAAAAATGACAATAAAGGATATCTTATCTTATTTTAGGTGGGAATGCTATTTCATCAGGAACTAGAAAGGCAAGCACTTTCTCAATCCTGAGAATCAACCATTATCACTTTGAATTTTAGAGTGCTAAATCACAGTTTGTTTCAATCAAGGGTTATTGAAGGAAGAGTTATTGGATTCAAATGTGTGTTAAGCCAAAACTAAGTCAACTACATCATGGCTTCAGCACAATATGCAAATAAAGTCTAGGAGACTTAATTCACTGAAAAAATGAACCCCAGATATCCTCCCAAATTAAAGATCATTCATACTAAACCAGATATAGTATTTAAATGAGCTTGTGCTACTTTTGATTTTGTTTGAATTACCTTCTTTCCAAGCTGAAACTAAAGAAGCATTAAAGCTTTGCTATGCTTCACTCACTATATTGAGTAATAGTCAGTAAAAGCAGAAAAAGATTTAAAATGTGATTCTTGTTCAGAGACTACACAAACACCCAACAGAGACCACTGAAAAAGGTGGAGAACTGTAGATTTCATATAAATAAATTCCCTCTTTTGTAATTTGTAGGATTTTTCCCCCAGTCAAGACCTCATATAGTTATTCCTCAAAACCAAACAAAAGTATTGCTTAGCATGAAATGAGAATTTTGCAATTAATCCAACCAGATACTATATTCACAAATCACATGAAGCTTTCACAAAGTTTGGGGTGGAGTTAGTATTATGAGTTAACCATCCAGTCCATTAACTGTATTTGTATATCCAGTTTAACTGCTTTGGATGTAAACCAAATAATAATGGTTTTTTGAACATAAGGTTAACACAAAACCTTGCTTAATATTTAAATACAGAAAGCTATGAAATAAAGCTATGATAAAAAAACAGCAAGAGTTTTAAATTACATTCTTGCAAAAGTCACTAGATATAATCTTTCAGAATTGTCACTTCATGCATACATGTTTGAGAAAAAAAATTGTCTGCCTATAACAACATTCATAAATATAAAATTAAATTCCACTTACCAAACCAACACTATTCACTATAAGCTGACCACAGACTGCATCTCTTATCCTTAAATAATAGTTACATTAAGGAAGTGCTGAAAACAGCTACAGTAAAAGGAAGATCTCTCTATGAGGAGGTGACTAACTGTTCTTAAGGTTACAGTATGTACACATCTGATGAGCAATAATTTTGTATGGCTGATTTCTGCAAATATGTAATATTAAACTGTCTTCTGTTCTCTCTAAAGTGCTAGAAAGAATTCTAGTACCCATATTTAAGTAAAAAGTAATCAGAAAATGAAGTGAGTTGCTGATAGGTCAGACTTTTCCCTGTAAAAAATTAAACTTTTATCCCCATTTTTTTCATTAAAATTTTCAGTCTTCACAAGGAAAACAATGCTGAATCTGAACTGTTCTGAATTTGGTACTTAAATATCCTAAAATTTTATTTTAGCTGTGATACATATTAGTTTATTAGTATTTATTCAGAAGTTAATCATGTTGTGTTTAACAATGAGTTGTCATAGTTTTAATTTACATAATATAATTTATTTCAGTTTATGCAGTTATTTAATTAAAGGTATGTTGAATTAAGGTGAACATAAGATCTTCACTTGCTCATGTTCCAATGATTCTGCTCTTGTATTTGAGATAGGAACATATGAACATATTGAAAATAAACTTTATCCTGTCATTATCTCCTAAAAGCTGGATTAAAGTTAAGCTATTATTGTTTATCACAGCATTTGGGGTTATCTAATAGGGTTAGCACATCAAACTAAGCTGTGCATTACTGTTATAAATCACAATGATATATTCATACATCATGCAAATCAAAATGAAATTATGTTTTAGCACAGAATGAAGTACAAATCCAGTCAACATTTCCCTACCAAGCTATTAAAAATAAGAGAAAATCCAAAATACACAAAACTTGATGTGCAAAATCAAACAGCAGAAATTGATAATTGCTTAATTAGAGGCCTAGCTATATTTTTAAAAAGCAAATTATGACATCATGAAAATGGTTTTAGGAAAACATATCCATGTTCAGATTTTTCAGTTTTTACACTTTGGTGAAAGGAACAAATCTGTTTTCTACAAGTATTGGGAACAATAATTATGGTCATAATACATTACTGTTCTTTGGACAGCAGCACACTAATACCAACAATAAATTAAACAACAATTCAGAAAAGCTGTTTTGGAGTTTATGAGAGTTATTTTTCTATTAAAAAGCCACTTCTTCCACCCCCTTCTGTAAAGATCTCAATTGCTGAAAGCAGTGACCTAGTTTCAGGCCATTTAAACTGTACTATAAAATTAAATTAGCTTTGACCACTGTAAGTAAAATAGATTCTGAAAAGATGCATGATCATTTACTTAACAATAACATGAAAAAGGAAGAAAGGAAATTATGATGACAATTATTTTCAGTATAAGAGTAATTATTTGCATTTGCCACTTCATTGAAGTCATTTCTTATATGGCTTTCTTGTCTATCTTTTCTATCTCCTACTGTTAGGGTTGGTCAAACATCAAACTCTTAACATCAATTGTTAAGGAATTGCTCTTTTCTGATTATTCTTATCCCTATCTATTTTTGCCCATTCATGCACCCATCTAACAAATCAGCATTTATCATGGTTAGAATCAGAGTTACCATAGTTGGGTATCAAAATCCAGATGACAATTGTGTCTTATCATACTACAGAAAACTCTATTTGTTGCCATCTATTAGTCATCTGGATTTATGCCACCCTGATAAAGTAGCCCTAACATGCCTGATTCTTCAAAATTAAAACTGCTAAAGTAGGGTTTCTATAATGGTGGTGGTGGTGCAGTGGTTAGAACACAGGTTAATTCTGCCAATTGCCAGCAGTTTGATTCTCATTGGCTCAAGGTTGACTCACCTTTCCATCCTTCCAAGATCAGTAAAGCCAGATTGTTGGGGTAATATGCTACTTAGAGAGGGCTGTAAAGCAGTATGAAGCAGTATATAAATAAGTGCTATTGCTATTCTAGCACTCCAGCCAATGGTGAAACCAATGGTAAGAGATGCTGAGAGATCTATTCTGTCGATCTATTCAGAATTCCACAAGCTTCATATTCCTACTGTATGGCATCATACATAAATACATATATGCTTATTTGTACATCTGATGAGAAATAAGTTTGCAGAGCTGTGGCTCATGTTATAATCCACTGTAGAATTGGAATAGTTTAAGACTCTTCTTCGACTGCAGGGATTAGTCCCAGAAATCACCAGGAGTGAAAACTAACTCAAAGTCCCAAAACAAAAACAAAAACTGTATGTTATACTTTGGTTTAAAAAAAAGAATACAATAGTATACTGTAGTGTACTATGATAATATGGTATGGTGTGGTATAGTGTAGTGTAGTATAGACTAGTGTAGCATAGCATAGTATACACACACACAACATACACACACACACACACACACACACACACAAACACACAAACACCTTTAAGTAAAAATAACTATTTCAATGATTTAATTTAATAATAAACAGAAGAAACTTAATTGCTTTGCTTACCTGTTTTTCAGTTGCAGAAACAGAAGACGAAATTTGAGCTTGTTCTATCTAAGGGTATGTCCTATCTAGCACAGCACCAAAGTTTAAAGTCTACTAATTTCATAAATGATTCTTATATCTGATCTCTGCTTGTTATCATTGTTCCATCTGCTTTAATGCAAACGATAGCTAATTTGAAGCAGCATGTTAAGTTCAAAGGTAGTGAGAGAAATATGAGTTGCTAGGAAATGTCTGTTAGCAAACCGGCAAAGTTTACGCAAACACTTGCTAAATTCATAAAATGCATACTTGCAAAATCAATAAAGGGTTAGAAAATACGGCACATGTCATATTCTAATTCACTTTTTATTTGATTTGAAAGATTTTCCCCCTTTTATTCAGCAATTTACCCACAAAATAACAGAAATTATACATAGTTTTCTTGGCAAATTTTGTATATTTTTTATTAGAAATTGGGGTCAGAGATGCAAGGACATAGAGCAATCAAATATCAGGCAAGACAGAGCAATCAGCGATCACACAGTGATCTTTACATGTAGATTTCTAATGGCAATTACCTCTGGTGGTTTCGATTTTTCTGTTTTTTTTTTTTTTTAGTTTTCTAAAGACTATTCAAATATTTTGCAAGCAATTAATAAAATCCTAACTGAATGGACAACTTAAACCAGAACCTTCCTCCATGTTGGAACATGATATATGCATACATACATAAGCAAAGCTATAACTATGCTCATGACACATGTTATATCTACTTTTGATGAATTAAGTGTATATCTTATAGCTGTCCCTGGAAGCTGTGAGGGTCTTGATAGGGAACAACAGACTTCAGTTGAACCCTGGCAAGAGTGCCTGGCTTTGGGTTTGGAGGCCTACTGATTCTAGCGCTATGCCAACTTTAGTGCCTGATAGGGTTGTACTGCAGTATATGCAGTCTGAGGAAATGAGAGATGGCAGTTGTGGCCAGGAACACTTTGCATAGCTTTGTTCCAAAGTTGCTTTTCCAGAGGCAACTGGACTTTCTTGTTTTTTCTTTTGAAGATGTTTCAGTTCTCATCCAAGAAGCTTCTTCAACTCTGACAGGGTAGTGAGGAATGGAAGGATTTATATTCCTTGCAGACAGGTGGTAATCTGCAACTTTTAGAACAGGGATGTCAAACTTGCAGCCCACAGGCCTGATGCATCACCTGCTGGCCCTGCCCCCGCCCAGTTTAGCAAAGGGGAAAAAAGTCCCAATACATCACATGACGTTGCCATGATGATGCAAATTTGACACCCATGTTTTACAGGGTTGTTGAAGCATTGGAGGTTTATCTGTGTCCTCAAGGTCACCTGAGTAATGCTCCTGGTTCTTGTAGCCTGCAGTTTTTTCCCCCCTAGAAATCCATCCCTACTCCCATACCACTGAAAGGGTGTTCATCCCAAACTGTATAGCTAAAAGTCTGTAGAGATTCTGTTATCCAGGTCATGATTGAGAATCAGTCTTCTTATGCCATTTCATTTGTTTAAAAATGTTCTTGAATTTAATAACAAATAGAAATCTGGAATGTTGAAGAAAGCAATATGTCAAAGTCAAGGATAATCTTTATTTCCAAAAATAACATTGGGCCCTACACAAGTCCCACGGTCATTCTTAGAAAATAAAAATATTTCAGGGCTTCAGCCAAGTACTTTGTTTAGAAATATGCCTGGGATAGCGAGGTATACTGCAAACTGGGGTGGTAGAGAAACATGGACCGAGTAGAGAGAATTTGCATGTAGCCACCTACCAGTTTATTGTTAAATTTAGTTGTGACCTTCCATCAGTTGGTGTTATTTTAATACTGTAATAAGCACAAGTATTACTCGTGGCAATGATTTTCTTAGAATATACATAACATGCTCTCTAAAATTTCAAATTTCATAGTCTAAGATTTTTGCCTATTCCTACTGTAAATAAAATGTTACATCTAAGAAATTGTACGTGATCAAAAGAAGCAACAATTTTAATTTACTAACTATAGTCATATTATATTTCTCATTCTTTCGGTTTGTTTAAGATGAAAAATACCCAAGAAAAGATCAAAGAAAAAAAGACAAGATGTTGTAAGCAATAATATTAATCACAAATTAAATTTCAAATTAGAGTTCATTCAGGAAGACAAAGCTTTCTAAGACTCTGTGTCTGTGTGTCTGTCAATCTTCTCTCTCTCTCTCTCTCTCTCTCTCACACACACACACACACACATACACACACACACAAAATTTGATTTGAATTTGATTTGAAGGCAGATAGATGAATGGTGTATTACTATCAGAAATTGATTAGATACAGTATGAGGATCATTTACGTATCTGAAAACCTTTTGTTCGTGTTATATCTGAGATTTCAAATGTTTTTCCTAATATTTATGAAATAAGAACTGTATGCAAAAGTGAAATGCCATTGTACATTAGTCACTTAAAATTACTTATTTTTTGTATCATACTAAGTCATAATAAAACTATGCTTAAGCAAGCAGACCTAAATGAATTCAACACAACCTAATTCAGTCAGAAGTTAGCAAAAGAAAAGCAGCAATGATAAAAATTATTTGTTGATATATATCAACAATTTCAGGACTTTCCAGTAAATTATTCCTCCAAACATAAGGGTGCTATTGCAAGGAAACTAGCTACCATGGCGATCAACGATCTAGTTAATTAGCACCATTTGATGTAGGACAAAGGTGTTGATATCATAATTTAAAGCACACATATAAATAACTAAAAAAAAGAACAATGGAAGGTCTACAACGATATCTTGCCATGATGCAGCAGTACCTTAGGAAATACTCACAGTATTCATTTTCAATTTACTATGGTTCAATCATTTTCATTCTTTTGACTATATATTTGAGTACCTGTAATACAATCCTTGGTACCAAAAGGTCCAAGCTCATAGTAGCTTTTCAGGCTCCTTGTAATATCTCCCATCCTTTGAGTGCACAAAGGTTAATCTCTGCTTTTGAGACTGCCATCAATAAAGTCAATGCAGATCCATCTTATCTATACTACTACAAACTGGAGTATGTATATGATGACTGCAGTTGTGATGCTAAGAAGTCCCTCCAAGCTTTCATCAATCAAGTTCAAAAAGAAAATATTTCTGCCTTGTTTGGGCCAGTTTGCTCAGAGGCTGCCGAGGTATAGTATGTGATCATCCTAGTCAGTGATTATGCTGGCTTTTACTTTATTTTTATTTCATAGCAACCTGTTATTCTGGGTTTCATTTTAATATTTCTAGAAAACTATATTGTAACCAAAATGTTATGGGACTTCTTGTTCATATTTTTAATGTGTCCATTTCAGTATATTTCATTCCATTCCATTCTACTACCTATGTAAATTTTCTTTGGGCTATCTCTAGGCTCATCCATCTCTTAGAATTTTTTCATTAAACTTTAATTGTTTACCATTGTGTGTAGGTGTGCCATGTTATTTATATAATGATCAGCATGGGATGGCATTTTCAGTTATTGTAGACTCTTTTCTGGATCTCAATTTCAGTTGAGAAATAAGAAATGTTTTGGAATGTTTTAATGTTATGTTTTGGTCAAAACTGGATATTTTTAAAGATAATTGCAGCTTAGAGTTTGCAGTCTTCCAAATGTGAGACAGTACCAGTAAATATATGCATTGTTTGAGGTGTTTTATTCAAGGGCAGTCTTTACAGATATGGGAGTTTGAAAATATTATTAATTCTATCCTTTTATTGTTTGTTGA
This sequence comes from Hydrophis major, assembly GCA_033807585.1. NCBI lineage: Eukaryota > Metazoa > Chordata > Lepidosauria > Squamata > Elapidae > Hydrophis > Hydrophis major. The sequence continues at coordinate 62,816,424 of CM066331.1, read as the reverse complement.
ATACTGGAAAAAGTGCAGATTTTTTGAAAATGCAAAACAATATCCCTCTCTTTAAAAGCTTCTTTTTTATTTTTGATAAAAGGTGTATTCCAATATCATGATTAATGAATATTTCCTTCTCCTAGAAGCTAGATTTGCTATTTGCTTGACTCCATTTCTCTCTCCATTCCCTCTGTTGGTCATATTTATTTATGGAGAAAGATAATCTGGGCAGATTTTCAAATACTTCAGAATAAATTACAAAGATTCCAAGTTCTGTATAAGTGACTTGTTTTATCTCCTATATACATAGATTCTGTCTGAAGAAAGATCGAATTGTATTACAGATTGGTCAAGTTTGATGCACACTTCTCCTTAGAACTTTCTAGTTAAAAAAAGCTACTGATTTCCAAATTTGCAGTAGCAAAATGCCCAAATTGAGGGATGTGCTGATTTTCTAAAAAGTGTCACATTTTTAGTGGCTTACATCTGTCTCCCTCTCACCATCCTGTATTCTAAACACATTATTAAATTTCAGAACTATCCATAGTCCCAGATTATGCACCAAATCACTATATACCATTGAACAGCCTATGAACATTTAATGGACATGTCAAACTATGAGAACCTTTAAAACACTTGACTCTTAATATTATAAATTAGAACAATTATATTACAACGTTTAAGAATTAGTTACAGAAGTGCACTAATCAAACTTTCAAATCTTGCATGCATACAATTGTAAAACTTTAAATTCAGGTTAGAAAAACATTGGATCTCTGTATGTTATTTGACAGTTCCTATCATCCTTTGCCATTGACCATATATTTTGAGATAATATACACAATTGCAAAGCCATGGCTTTGCAAAGCAACTGTAAATGTTAAGAAATATATATTTGGCAATAATTGGACTAATTTGTCCAGGTTCACCATAAGAAATATATACTGAAAATTTACTCTAATATCCACATAGATCTTGCATTGGATATCTATTGCTCAGAAATGAAATCACCTTTGAATTGTGCTTGATTCCTAATGACTGTGCACATATTGATGTTGTAATCTTGGCTTCGCTACTACATAATGTGTAACTTTTCACAGAATGCCTTTCTAAGTCCCTAGTTTAGTCCACAGATTTTGTAATTTCATATGGCCACCTAACTGGAAACTTATTGTTTAGCTTTACCATTGACAGTTGAATTTAAGGATCAAATGAAACTAGAAGCAGTGTAACTGTCAACATCAGTGTGCTGATTTTTTTTAGATAAAGTTTTTTTATTTTTAAACACAAGCACATACATACAAAAACATAAAAACATAAAAGCCTCTTCCATTTTATATACATACAGTGTGTCAGTTGGTTACGTATCTTTTGTGCTATACTTTTGTAGTCATTTACTCACAATTTATATCAATCTTCATATTGTCAAACTAACATATGTTTATATATTTATCAGTTATTAATCATCCATGACTAAACTATTTATTCCATCGTTTTATATGAGATGTTCTACATTTTATCTTAAAATTTATGTTATACTTTCAACTAGTGGTTATATATATCTGTATTATATTTTATATCAATCTATTAGATTTCTATCACAAAATTATCTAGTCTATTATATGACCATGCCTTTTTATCCAATCATTGATAAAACAAATCCTATATCATATAAAATTGCTTATCTTCTTGTTCTCTAATTTCAAATGTCACTTTACTCATTTCAGCGCAGTCCATAATTCTTTTGATAACTTTCTCCTGCATAGGTATTTTGTCATTTTCCAGTTCTTCACAAATACAATTCTAGCTGCTATTAAGACATTTACAATAAAATATTTCAGTTCTTTATTATATATGTTTGGTATATAAAAAATCTCTGGTTTAAAGTCTATATGCTGTTTTATCATTTTTCTCAACCATGTATGGATTTTAGTCCAATATTTCTTTGCGTCTGAACATTTCCACCACATATGGTAATATGAACCAGGTATCTGATGACATTTCCAGCATTTATCCAATTTATTCTTAAACATTCTTGCAAGTCTTGTTGGGGCAGGTGCCACCTGTAAAACATCTTATACAAATTTTCTTTAGAAAACAGTTGACATTGTCATTTTATAATTTTGAGACCACAATTTTTGCCATTTTTCCAAATCAATCCCATATTCAAAATTTTCCTCCAAGCAATCATCGTTTCTTTAACTTGCTCCTCCTCCAATTTAAATTCTAATAGATATCCATAAAGTTTTTAAATTACCTTTTCATTAGTACCCATCAAAATTTTATCTAAATCAGTCATACCTTCTGCCTTGGAGTCTTTATCGAACCTAGATTGTATTTACAAATAAGAAAACCAATTCATTTTTACACCTGGTTCTTGCAACGTTTGCATAGATTTAAGTTCACCCTTTTCATTCAATAACTCCCCATATCTAACTATTTCTTCCTTTTTATATATTATTGGATAAGAAAAAGCTTCAATAGTTGATATCCATGTTGGAATTCTTAAGTAATATTGTCTTTTAATCTTCTCCCAGCTCAAAAACAATGCCTCGCGAATATAATGTCTTCTAAAATACACCTGTGTTTTAGTTTCCTTATACCAGAGAAAGGCATGCCATCCCAGCAGCAAGTCATGGACTTCTAAAGTCAATAATCTACTGTTCCTTAGTGTTATCCATTCCTTTACCCACATCAAACTTGGCACCTGGTAATACAGCTCCCAATTGGGCAAGGAAAACCCTCCTCTTATTATTGCATCTTGTAACAGCTTTAATTTTATTCTTGCTTTTTTACCCTGCCAAATATATTTCAACACAATTCTATTTACATCTTCAAAAAAACTCTTTCCCTAATTGAATAGGAATTGTCTGGAATAAATATAAAACTCTAGGCAGTATATTCATTTTAATTGTGGATATTCTCCCAATCAATGATAGTTGCAATTTTTCCCATTTCATCAAGTCTGTCACAATCTGCTGTTGAAGTTTAACATAGTTTTCTTCCTTTAGGGTACTGCATCTTAGGTGTAATATAAATCCCTAAGTATTTAACCTTGTTCATAACCTGTATTTTTAAAGTTTCTTCTAACACTTTCTTTTGTCTTGTTAACATATTCTTTGTTAATATCTTTGTTTTGTCTTTATTTATTCTCAGACCTGCTACTTTCCCATATTTTTTTATTTTTTCTATTAATTTGGATGTTGTTTCCATTGGGTCTTCTAATATAAATTCCAGGTCATCTGCAAAAGCTTGCCATTTATACTCCTCTTTTTTAATTTTCATTCCTTTTATTCTTTTTCTTCTCTGATATTCCTGTTCAACACTTCCAATGTTAACACAAACAGCAGAGGCAACAATGGACAGCCTTGCCTTGTCCCTTTATATCTATAGATTCTGCTAATTCTCCATTCACCATCACCTTTGCAGTTTGTTCATGATATATTGTTTCAATGGCTTGGATAAATTTCTTACCAAAGCCCATTTGTATCAGTTGCAGTAAAATAAATCGCCAACTCACATTGCCAAAGGCTTTTTGAGCATCTAGAAACATCAAGGCCATTTGCTTCTCATAGTGTGCTTCATAATAATCCAGAGTATCCAAAATGATTTTCACATTGTCTTTAATTTGTCTCTTTGGCAGAAATCCATTTTGATCAGTATGAATAAAATTATTTAAGTATCTTTTTAGTCTTTCTGCCAAAACTGAAGCAAAGATTTTATAGTCTGAGTTCAATAAAGATATAGGTCTATAATTTTTAACTTGCTGCAGGTCTGTACCTTCCTTCAATATAAGTGTAATGTACGCTTCTGACCATGTTTTTGGTATTCTTTTCTTTAACATAACTTCATTCGTAACTTCTAGAATATGAAAATTCAATATTTCCTGAAAAGTCTCATAGAATTCCACTGGCAACCCATCTGGACCTGGAGCTCTCCCAGCATTCTGTTTTTTTAAGGCTTCTGTTAATTCCATCATTGTTATACTTCCTTCTAACATTTTCAATATTTTGGGGTATCTGAGGTAAATTCGCTTTCTGAAGATATTGCTTGATTTTTTCTTCTTGAATATTCACTTGAAAATATAGTTTCCCGTAATAATCTTGTATAATTTTTTTCTTTTCCTTATTTCCATAACAAACCTGTCTTTCTTTATTTATCAATTGGCTAATTCTTCTTGCTTCTCTTTCCTTTCTCAATTTATAAGCTAGCCATCTGCCTGGTTTATTTGCATCTTCAAAGTAATTCTGTTTCACACTTTTAATTTTTTGTGTTAATTCCTCTATTTCCATTAGTCCCATTTTATGTTTAATTATATCCATTTAATTTTTAATGTCTTTTTTTGTGGGGACTTATGTAAGTCTTTTTCCAGTCTTTTATAGTCATCCTCTAATGTCTTAAATGTCTTTTTCTGTTTTCTGTTTCTTCTCCTAGTACAATCTATTATCAAGCCTCTTGTGTAAGCCTTCATCGTGTCCCAGAGATTCTGTAAAGATGTATCCTCTTTTCTATTTTCTTTGAAGAAGAAAACAAGTTCTTTCTCTATTTTCTGTTTAAAGTCTTTTTCCTTCAGAATCATATTATTTCGAGTCCACCTGGATCTCCTCTTGTATCCTTTCCAAATAACTGATACTGGATTATGACCTGTCCAAGTGCTTGTTTCTATTTCAATCTGTCATACATTCGTCAATAATTCTGCTGACATCCATATCATATCTATTCTAGACCAGGATGTGTGTCGATTTGAATAAAAAGTATATTGCTTACTTTCCGCATTTCTCTCTCTCCATGCATCTTTTAAATTAAATTTTTCTGTTATTCAGAGGAATGGTTTTGGTAGTATCTTTCTAACCTCCTTTGTTGTTTTCTGTGTTTTATAGTCCAACCGGTCATTATTCCATTAAGATCATCCATCATGTAGATATTAACATAGTCCAAATCAGTTATTTTTGTATGTAATTTCCAGTGTGCTGATTTGATAGCACAGCCATTCAATAACAGTCTGATGTAAGATGTACTTTTTTTGGAAATCTATGGGTGTGTTCCTGGGATAATGCTTTCTTAAAGTGAATTCAAGAACCAGTGTTACACAATAACTATCATAACAAATAGAGAAAGGAAAAGGGGAGACAAAATGGAGAGGTTTTGAAATATTTTGAAATATTCAAAATCTTTTGCTGTGAAAAAAGTGGTAAATTATATGGGCACTATATTGTACTTTCTAGTTCTTTTTTTAAAAAAAATCTTGCTCTCTCTTAAAACTTAGATAAATAAACTTCCTTAAGTTTTACTTCAGTTTATTCAAGAATACCAAAATCTTATTTCAGGCAAACTGTAGGTTATGTTAGTTAGACTTAGGTTGTTTTGAAATAATAAAGCAAATGTGGCATGTCTTAACTCCTAATTGATTTCAGAGGGAATTTAGTGCAACATAAACCTGTAAGTTTAATGAGCTACCTCTTTTATTATTATGTTGTGCAAACACAAAGTTATGCAATCATAGATTTCTCTAAGAGGATGATTCCAATTATGCATTGTATTTGGAAGCACTATATAGTATTTTCAAGCACTATATTTTTCAAGAGCATTGCCAAAATACTTCAAAGAACATCCACAAGCAAGGATCATTATTTATTAATATACTGGGTTTTCCCCCAAAATACATCACATGCATTAGCCTGATTTCAATTAATGTCAACTAATGGTTTACTGGGAGGAGATTCTAGGAATTAAAATCCAATACATTTGGAAGATACTGTCTGGGAAAGACAGATTTAATAACTTTGTCCAGGTACAAATACACATGTATATGTCACACTAGTTTTTCTTTGATATCACAGACCATCAAAGGCTGCCACCTAATCAAAACCTGCTTTTTGGACAGCTTCCCCAGAAATTTGCTCGGCTCCCATTTGTCCATCTTCAAGCATGGTAAAAAAAATGTAGATTTTCCCTTAGGCCTTGGGGTTGGGATATTCCAGGGCCCCTTCTAAATTGACATATAGTATACTATATTTTTTTTCCTTTTTCTCTCATTGTTTCCTTGGAGAGATTGTGCTTTTTTATATTATGTTGTTTTGTTAATTTTAATTTTTAAAACTATTCAAAGTTGTTTTTTATCCTTGGCAGTGGCAGTGTTAATAATAGCAACAATAACAATAATAACATCATACATACAAATAACAATGACTCAGACATAGAACAAGCACCACATATATCTACCAGTCTATTTCTTCCTCTCCACTTTATTTCTATTTCATAATTATGATGATACAAAGCTAGTTTATTATAATAATGAATTACAGGCCATAGTAATGCTAAGACATTATGTTGGTTCAGATGTGCCATAAAGGCATAATGTGCTTTGGGTTTTGTTTTGTAGTTGGTTAGGCAAGCTAATTCTTATTTATTTAATACAACATGTTTAAGCAACTACAGCTGATGCATAATGCATGAACCATTATGTTCTCACAGCCACCTATGAGTAGAACTTGTTCCTTGTTTACCTGCTATTAGTATTGCAACATTTTGCAGCTTGTTAAAAAAATTTTTTAAAAAATCCTTAAATGCCTATCTAATTTATTTCACCATGATTGATTGAATATATATATTGGTTCACATGATTGATAAGTCCCCTGGATTCAGCTATCACCCAATGGCTGGATTGGTACATCTCATCAGCATACTGTATATTTCACATTTGTTAATGAACTGTTAGGTTTGAGCATGGGCGAGAAAGAATGGAGACAAGTTTCTAATGGTGAACTTCAGCTCTTTATTTACATCGTGACTTGCTCATTTAACATCAGTAAAACCCACCTTATATAGGCAAACCTTGTAACGTTTTAACCAATAACAAGCTAGGAATGCTCGCTTTTATAACCAATAAGAACTCTCTGTTAAGGGCCAATCGGATTCCCCGGAACAGGCCAATCCGGTCCGGCCACTTAACAGCCAATCAGAAGTGCAGGGCCAGAACCCTGCACTTACTCCAAGCTCACACTTTATTAATTATATTGCATACACAACACCCCTTCCCCCTGGTTCCTTAGTTCAGGGCGCAGTTACATAGTTCCTTAAATAGGACGGTTGTCTTTTTAGTCTCTTTGATTTTTGTTGTATCGGCTGGTTGCAATCTCGCTGAGGTAGATCGTTGTCTGGCAGTGGGGCTGTCTCTGGTTCAGAGTTCACTTCTACATCGTTGCCCACATTTTCCTCGATTCCCTGAGGTGCAAATGTTTCTCCCTCTGGCTCCACTTCCTGAGTTTCAATTAAATCGTCGTTTCCTTCGAACAGGTTTCCTAGGAATTCATCTTCTTCCGTACCTCCCCCCCTCAGTTTGGTCATAGGGGAGTTGCGAATTGGCCGCTGCAAGCTGCGACCATAATTGGTCGATATGCCGTTTCCAAAGTTTATCGTCAAGGCATTGCACGAGGTAGGATCTAGGGTGGTTACACATACTACTGTCGCTTCCACCCACAACGGGTCGCCTGATAGGTTTTTTGCATAAACCAGGTCTCCTACCTGGAACGTGCGACAGCGGCCGCTGGATCCTAGTGGTTTCTCTGGTTCATATGCAGGGTGCAACCGGTCAAGGTGGGAGCGGAGCTTTCATCCCATTAGCAGTTCAGCGGGAGTTTTGTTGGTGACGCTATGTGGGGTGATGTGTTGCAAAAAGAGGATTTGGTTGACCTTGTCGTCAATGTTGTCGTAGTCTACCTTTTGCAAGGTTTTCTTCACAAATTGAACCATGCTTTCTGCTCGGCCATTGCTCGCAGGGTGCGCAGGCGAGGTGAGCGCATGGTGAATGCCACGGTCAGCGAGGTACTGTTCGAACACTAGTGCAGTAAATTGTGGGCCGTTATCGGATACCAGGACGTCTGGTAATCTGTGGGTTGCAAAGAGTCTGTTTAGAATTTTGATGACGGCCTCGGAGGTCGTAGTCATCATGCGATGAATTTCGAGCCAATTGGAGTAGGCATCGACGGTAAGCAGGAAGGTGTGGCCCTTGGTTGGCCCTGTGAAGTCCAGGTGAATTCGGGACCAGGGTCCACGTGGTGTCTCCCATTCAGAAGGCATGGCTTTTGGTGGGGCGTTGCTGACTTCTTGGCATTTGGGACAAGCTTTCACCCACTGTTCGATTTGCTTGTCAATGCCCGGCCACCATGCGTAGCTTCGTGCAAGGGCTTTCATTCGCACGATGCCGGGATGGCCATCGTGCAAGGTTCTCAGCAGCGCTTTTCGGAGCCGTTCTGGAATAACGACTCTATCGCCCCAGATGACACAGCCTTTCTGGGAGAAGAGTTCGGTCTGTCGAGTTTTGAATGGTGTGAAGTCAACTGATAACTGGTCTAATGGCCATCCGCGTTCTACCCAGCCTAGGACGCGTCCTAGGGTGTGGTCGCGTTTGATGTCTCTCGCGATATCTCGGGCGGTCAGTGGTGGCAAGTTGAGCGCTTCGATTTGCAACATGGTTACCGTTGGTGCCGGATCGTCGAGAGTCTCTGGAAGCGGTGCTCGGCTCAATGCATCAGCATGGGGAATGGCCTTCCCCGGGCGGTATTGCAGCTGATAGTTATAAGCAGCTAAGAATTCTGACCATCGGATCATCCTAGGGGATAATATGTAGGGAGTTGGCTTATCTTTGCTATTATCCCCAATAAAGGCTTGTGGTCAGTCACAATAGTAAAAGCCCTACCATACACGTATTCGTGAAATCTTTTCACAGCTGAGACAATTGCGAGGGCTTCTTTATCAATTTGTCCATAGTTCCGCTCTGTTTTTGACAGAGTCTTTGAAAAATATGCAACAGGGGCTTCATTCCCATTAGGCAGTACGTGGCTCAAAATGGCGCCCACCCCAAAAGGCGATGCATCACAGGTTATAACTAATGGCAAAGTCTCGTTATACTGCATGAGTACAGAGTCAGAAGTGAGCAGTTTTTTAACATTTCGGAACGCCTGTTCTTCACGGTAACTCCATAACCAAATTGCTTTTTTATCTAACAATTGGTGTAACGGTTCAGCGACAGTTGCTTTGTGCGGTAAAAATACATTATAAAAATTGATGAGGCCTAGGAATGCCTGGAGATAGGCCTTGTTTCTTGGCCTGGGAGTGTTTTTGATCTCTTTTAATTTACTTTCGGTAGGGTGAATGCCCTGGCTATCAATCAGGTAACCTAAAAACTCAACACTGTCAGTACACAATTTACATTTGTTTTTTTTAACCTTAAGACCGGCCTCTTGGAATTTTTTTAGGACTAATTTTAACCGGTCCTGTAAGATTTTTTTGGTAGGGGCTGCAATTAATACATCGTCAAAATAGAGGACCACGCCCTTAATCCCTTGCAATAACCTTTCCATAAGGCTCTGAAAAATCTCCAGGGCAACACTTACTCCGAATTGCAGCCAGGTACATTTAAAGGCACCTCAGTGCGTCACAATAGTTTGGGCCTGTGCCGTTTTTTTCATCTACTGGTAATTGCTGATATGCCTGAGCTAAATCCAATTTAGCGAAAACTTTCCCGCCCCCCAGGGAATGGAGGAGGTGCTGCACCAACGAAACTGGATATGCGTTCTGCTGCAGGGCGTGGTTCAAAGTGGCTCGGTAGTCCCCACAAATTTGGATTGACGCATCTGGCTTAATGGGTGTTACAATAGGGGTTTCCCATGGGGAATGATCGTTGGGACCCAACACCCCCTGAGCTATCAGTTTGTCGAGTTGTTTGTTGATTTTCGATTTTAAGGCAAACGGAACTCGATGGGGCTTTAGGCGAATGGGAGCTATTTTTGGATCTAAGCTGAATGAGATCGGGGTCCCCTTGTACTCGCCTAAGCTGTCCATGAAGACGTCCCTGAACTCAAAGATAAGGTCTTCCTCCCAGTCACAGCCACCGACTCGGTTTACGCCGGCCACTTCAATGCCGAGTGGCGCGAACCATTGGAGGCCCAGTAGGCTAGGCCTATCTCTATCGATGACCATTAAAGGTAAGTATGCTGTGTGCTTCTTGAAAGAGACTCGGACTCGGCAGGACCCGACGACGGGGATTCGATTCCCCTGGTAGTCCTTGAGGATGAGGTGTTGGAAACGGAGATCTTGGCATTGAATTGTGGGGATGAGTTGCTTGAGTGTCTTCCATAACACCATCGAGAGGGACGATCCCGAGTCGACCTCCATGTGGCAAGGCTGGTTCTCGATGGCTATCGTGACTCAGATTTTCTTAGTGTCCAAGGCTGAGGCGTGACCGCTAGTGATAGTATGGTGAGCCTCTTCTCTCTGCAAAGCTCGATTTCTGTAGGAGTGGTTTACTGGCTCTCGCCTTACAGGACGGTTTCCTGTCAATTGGCGGTAGTTAGCCCCTTTTGAGGCCTGGCTGGGTCCTGGCAAGCTGCGGCAGACCCGTCCGATGTGGCCTCGTTTCCCGCACTCATGGCAGAGTGCATCGTGGAATCTGCATTCGGATCTGGCATGGTTGGCTCCACAGCCAGCGCAAGGGCATAAGGGCTTCGGCCGAGGGTCCCGGTCGGACCGCAGTCGATGGACCCCTTCTTTGTCGCTGTCTGACGATGAAGAGAGGTCCTCGTGGTGCATTGTCGCGAGCTGCCCTTCTGAACTAGGTGAGATTTTACTGGCTGGTGGTGGTACCAGAGTGCGGTTTCGGCGTAGTTGTGCAGCCGACTTCTCGGTAGCATCGGCAATGGTGTCGGCAAGGCTGATGTTGCCTTTTGCCATCAGCTTGCTTTGAACGCCTGGTGCATCTAATCCCAGAACTATGCGATCTCTTCGTGCTTCTTCTAGATCGGTGAATCCGCAGAGGCCTCCCAAATTTCGGAGGTCTGCTATGAAGTCGGCTACGCTCTCTCCCTTTCGCTGGCTTCTTTGGTAAAACTTGTGGCATCTCACGAGTGTAGGTTGGGGCGTAGTGGTCTCGCAGGATAGGTTCGAGGTCATCCCAATCCATGGCCTTCACTTCTCGGGGTTTGGCTAGTGCCTTAGCCATCTTAAATATGGTTGGACCGCAATGCGTCAGGAACACCCCCCGTTTCTTCCCGGCTGTGGCGTCCTTTAAGTTGTTCGTCTCTAGGAACATTTGGAAATGATCCATGTAAGACTCCCAGTCTTCTTGTGATGGATCGAACGGAGCGGGTGGTACGATGCCGCCGGACATGGTTCCATTGTTGGCGTCGTCTGTCACGTGCTCAGTGTTCTTCGAAGTTTCGTTGGTTCAGATGTCTCTACATCCCATCCTCGTCACCAGTGTTAGGTTTGAGCATGGGCGAGAAAGAATGGAGACAAGTTTCTGAACAGTGAACTTCAGCTCTTTATTTACATCGTGACTTGCTCAATTAATAGTAAAACCCGCCTTATATAGGCAAACCTTGTAACGTTTTAACCAATAACAAGCTTGGAATGCTAGCTTTTATAACCAATAAGAACTCTCTGTTAAGGGCCAATCGGATTCCCCGGAATGGACCAATCCGGTCTGGCCACTTAACAGCCAATCAGAAGTGCAGGGCCAGAATCCTGAACTTACTCCAAGCTCACACTTTATTAATTATATTGCATACACAACATGAACCACAACAGGAGAGGAAAAGAATATTCTAAACTGGGTTGTGAAAATCTTTTTGAATGATGTCTCCCCAAATGGAGAGAGACAAGAACTGTGGCAAATTCTGAAGAACAATTACCAGTTGTTCAAAACCTATACCAAAAAGGAAAGGACAGGGAGTTACCCACATGTAATTACCCACATGTGCTCCAGACAATTGGTCCCCACAATGAGACCTCAGGATAGAAGCAGAGTTGGTATTCAGCAGGTTCTGATCAGTTCTGGAGAACCAGTAGAGGAAACTGTGAGTAGTTTGGAGAACTGGCAAATCCCACGACTGACTGGATATTTTACAGTATCCTTCCCCTGCCACACCCACCAAGCCATGCCCACAGAACCAGTAGTAAAAAAATTTGAATCCCACCACTGGACAGAGGCTTCCTGGGGGTTTGAGTACTGTAAAATGAGGGAATCATCTATTATGATCACAATTGTAGCAAAGCTTTTTAAAGGATGTGACTTCTCAAACTTGTTCTCTAACATCATTTTCTAATCATTTTTAGAAATTATCTATTTAACTATCTTAAGGATATTAGAAACATTCAGAACAAGTTTGAAAAGTCATGATGAGCTTACTTTCATCTTTGTACAAAAGAAAATTTACCGTAAATGTAAGAATTTAAAGAACTGAAAATAAATGGCAAAAAGCTAAATGTAGGAGAAGGGAAAACCGAATCTAGGGGAATCAGTCTAGAATCCCTATACAGCCACAAGATAACCAAGTCCAATTTCCTCCTGAGTCCTATTGATGCTTATCTAACTTTAGGGAACTGGCAACCACTAGATGAAATAATCCCTGTGGAGAGGCTTTTTGCAATTAATCAGTTTATTTGAACTTTCATTGTGGACATGGTCTTTTGTACCTAACACTAATTTTTGATCTAGGAAAATTATAAACAAAGCTGCAGACAAATTTGGAATTGAGATTTTTACCATACAATTTTAAAAACAATTCTATAAAATAAACAGATTTTCATGGGGACCAAGTCTTAAGACTTTAGTTTGCATATCTTAAGCCATAACAGCTATTGGACACTATAATTTCAAAAATTAGAAACACTAGAATAGACTAAAGTTTCCAGGCAGAAAAGGAAAAGTGGGGAAAGCGTAAGCTTGCTTTTGGTTTTTGGTTAATGCAAAGTCTTACAAAATAATATAAAACATTATAACATTTAAAATATTACAGGAGATTTTCAAAGGATGATGCAGTAATTAGTACTTAGAAGGTCAGCAGTGTTGTCTTGTTCTATGGACTGATTTTGTCCAAAAGATGTTATTGAAGGAATGACAGAGGTAAAACAAATTTTGCTTGATGTAGAAATATTAGGACCAGAAATAAAAAACTCACTTTTTATGACTCTGTGGTCCATGTTATATCTCCCCTTTAATTTCAGGCGAGCAAAAAAAAAAGCAGCCGTTTCAGAATTACTTCAACTCAAAAACAAACTCCCACAAAAGAACGGCTGGAGTAAATTCCAATATACAGCAATAATTCCCCACTCTGTCCGGCAACCTTGGCGTGGCAATAAATCTCAAGCCTCAGAGAGTTTGCTGCATGTCTTCACTCCCAATTAGTCACTTTGCTTCTGGCGAATTCCACCAGCCCAGCCGTGTCCTTTTATTCACTTATGAAGCGTGCTAATTTCCCTAATTATTGACTAGCTCTATCTTTTCTTTCTAACTGGGTTTGTCTTCTTAGCCTCCTTCTGTTTCTTACGTCTAACCATAAGTTTTCCAGATTCTCATCTCCGCTGGAAAACTCTCCTGCCTTCCCTGTCAGCCATTCCCGGCTGCTGATCAGATAAAGAACCAGAGGAGGTCGAAGGTCCTGACAACTCTATTATTTCAGGTCTATCTTCCCTTGTTACATCCATCTCCCATCCTGGTTACTATCCCAATCACTAAGCAATGCCAGCTCATATTTTGCTGCCATGTCCTCATCGCTTGAACTCATATCTGCCACAGGAGCAGAATCCAAACCCGGAGCCACAACAGGTCCATATTTGGGTAAAAGTATGGAATATAAAACAGAAAGGATATCTATAGTGAAAACAAAAATGACAAGCAAAAAACAAACAAACAAGACCAGGATAAAGGAGATTTCTACTGAATATACTAAAGAAGTTGGTTAAAGCTTTGAAAAAAATCAAAGAGATTTGCTAAAGCCTCAAAGAAGCCTTTGGAATGGGGGAAAAGAAATTTGAGGAGAGACCAAATCCTGCAATAATATCTTAATGAATTAAAAATAATGTTAGAATAAAAGAAATATAAAGTTGGTTTCTGACCAAGTATAAAAATAAGACATGTTTGTATAAACCTCTGATAACTCTTTACAGACTTTTTACAGAAAAGTCAATAATTAATGGATTTGTGTCCTGATAAGGGATGGGCTATGGGAAAAAGAGCTATTCAGTACATTTATACTTGTGACAAAGATTAGAAGACACACATACACACATACACACACACATACATACACATTTCTTTTTCTTACTTTGCACTTTTTATTAATTGTGTTCCTTCTTCTGATTGAGTTTAGTTTACATTTGCTTGTGCTATTGTAATCAAGATCTTCAATAAAATTATATATAAAAAAGTAAAAAACTTTTTGAAGAATGTGAATAGATAAACAGAAAGAATGGCAATAATAACAAATATATTCCAGGTCTATATTATATGTCACTGACAACACAGATAATAGATACTCAGAGTTGGAAGGGACTTGTATGTCATCTAGTCCAACCCCCTGCCCAAGCGGGAGACCCTACACCATTTCTGACAAATGGCAATCCAATCTCTTGAAAGTCTCAAGTGATGTCGGTCCCACAACTTCCAAGGGCAAGATGTTCCATTGGTTGATTGTTCTCACTGTCAGAAAGTTTCTCCTTATTTCTAGGTTAAATCTCTCCTTGTTCAGTTTCTATCCATTATTCCTTGTCTGGCCTACAAGCACTTTAGAAAATAGCTTGATCCCTCCTCTCTGTGGCAGCCTTTCAAATATTAGAATACTGCTAACATGTGTCCCCTGGTCCAGCTCTTCACTAGACCAGCCATTTCCAGTTTCTGTAACTGTTCTTTATATGTTTGATCTCCAGTCCCCTAATCATCCTGGTTGCTCTTCTCTGTACTTTTTCTAGAATTTCAACATCTTTTTATAATGTGGTGAGCAAAACTGGATGCAGTACTCTAGGTGTGGTCTTACTAAAGCTTTATAGAGTGGTATTAGTACCTCACTTGATCTCGATTGTAACCCTCTGTGAATACAACTTAGGATTGCATTAGCTTTTGGGGCTGCTGCTACACATTGCTGGGTCATATTTAATTGGTTGTCCAGTAAGACTCCAAGATCCCTCTCACAGTTACTGCTATTGAGCCTGGCTTCAACCAGTCTATATGTGTCCTTTTGATTTTTCTTGCCTAAACAAAGAAATACTCTTTCATGATAAGCCCCATATATTTTGTCCATTCATTCACTCACCAGTTTCCTGAGAAGACAATTCATATCACCTTCTCCTTGTAATGCCGAGGTTGCAACTGTAAGGACAAGTGTTCTAAATTAAGAGTGACTCTACTGAGATTTGTTTTTCTTTTATCTGATCCTCCTACATGCACATATAGCTGTTAACAAACAGGTATCTTAAGACAAAGCTTTCCCATGGTATGTCATAAGATATTGCAGAGAATTTTCACTCTTTCATAATTTTCAGGTGATGTTCCAATCTATACAATAAAAGCTAACAGAAAATATGAGTACAAAAAGAAATGACTAATATTCTAGGAAATGAAGGGCCTTTGTCTAGAAATACCACTGTCCGGAAAATTATATATCAGTTACATTATATTTTGCATTAGATGCCAACCAAGTCATTTAAGTATAGTGTGTCCCATGTAACTATAACTTAGGAAAAAATGTAGTTCAGTCTGTATCCAAGAATTGCCAACTTTGGAATTCGGCAAAATCAAGAAACAGGCAAGATCCATGAGTAGAGTTTCTGTCTGGCCTATCTTACATGGAACATTAGCAAGACAGATTATGTTTAGCTTCTTTATCATTCTTCCCACTTTTCCAGAACTGAATAGCTACTTCCCCTCTTCAGTTGCTCATTTATTCATTCATGAAGATTAGACTCTTTTACAAAAATAGTTACTGATTTATTTACCAGTTCTGTTGTGATGAAAATCGGATAGAGAGATAGTATAAATGGAGAAAGGCTTTTTTCCATTTAAAGTAGTTTTATCTCTAATTGGGCAATTTTAATATTTATTTTTTATCTATAATTTCTACAAACACCGTATTAGGATATATCAGCATATTAGATTTGTTGGGATCTGGCCAGAGTTAGTTGGAATATATGAAGAGTCCATGTTAGGTGTCTCATCCAAAAGTACATCAAAACCACAACTGTACTTCCCACTCAAAAGAAATTAAATTTTGAAATATTCTGCTGACTCTGTAAGGGACCAGGGTAATGCGAGGTGAAATAAGAAACTGTCATCAACTCTTTATCATAGAAGTAAACAATATAGGTTTAAGTTTCCTTGGATTACTGACTTCATTCTTTGAATGATGCAGAGAAATATTTAAGAAATATTTATAATACCTGCTTAAAGAACTGGAGCTTTTGAGAAAAACATCCAGTTTGTGGTGTGGTTTCTGTGTATCTTTTTATAGCAAAATCACTTGCAAGTTCAAGTGTTCCCTTGCAAATAGATGTTTCTATGACTGTAAGACATCCATGTGAATGCTGTTTGCTGAAGTTCTGTTTGCTTTTTTATATGATTTGTCAATGTAGGAATTTCTTTTAAAAACCTCATTTAAATAAAAAAAAACTATTAATCATCAGCAATTTCATGTCAGGTGTTCAAAAGACATTCCATTCTATGAAACCAATTTTCTTAGCCAAATTCACTCTAAATACTCTGTGCCCATTTTTTTTTTGCTTAATTATCTCATATCTTGCAACCACTTTGGTGGTTCCTTAATGTAACTCTGATTATCTTAATTCTAAGACCTGTTTTTCCAGGACATCTTGGAGCTTTTTGTTCTTTTGCATACCACATGAGAATTTATTACTGACTCATTTAAGAATTGTGAAACAACTTTCATTAGTACAGTGGTTCTCAACCTGTGGGTTGTGACCCCTTTGGGGGTCGAATGACCCTTTCACAGGGGTTGCCTAAGATTCTAGATTGTAGAGCACATCTTCGGTGTAACATAGCTAGTAAATCAAAGGCAATAGTGGTGATCAGTGGTGATTTTCCCATGCAGCTGTTAGGAATATAAGTCACCTAACAGGTATTTGGATTAGAAATATATAAACCAGGATAAACATTTTAATCTTTAAGAAAATGCAAAACTGTAATTAGGTGTGGTTTCTCAAATGGCCATAAGATGGAGCCAGAAACCTGGTTTGTCTTAGTCTGAGTCTCAGAAGAGAGTGTGAGTGTATCTCTGTTTCCTTTTGTTGGAAAGTATTGCCGTTGCTCCATTTCTTCTAATTGACTGATCTTACTGGATTTAATGGAAGTCTGATACTGAACTGTTTTTGACACTGGAATTTTATATTTGGATTATCCCTGGATGAAAACTGATTATTTTACCTGTGAATGACTTTGGACTGCCTATTTTGGACTTTGCTTAACATTTCTGGAAGTAAAAACCAACATTTACTGTACAGTGTATCTTTGTGCTGTATATGTATTATTCAAACACTACTCTCAAAATATTTCTCCCTGTATGCGCTCATTCTCCTAATGGGGTATTATGTATATGCACGAGTTTATCCAATCGGGTGGCAAAGCGCGTCTTCACTTTGCCTCTTTGGCAAGATGTTGATTGACTCGGGGACAAAACCTTGCAATAAGAGAAATCATGGCTGAGGGAAAAGACCGACGTCCTCGGACCTGGAGTGTCGCTTCTCCTACCTTTTTCCAAGATGGTGGCTGAGGGAATCTAGGATTCCAGGAATCCCAAGTTTGAATCCCTACCACTCTACTTCCTCTCCCCCAGTCACAAGAGCAGCTTTGACCCCCATGGGGCTGCTCTGGAAATAGACTGGGGGTCCAGGAAAGGAAGGGGGGAGCCTTGCCAAAGGATGCCCCTTCTTCCCGCATTTGTGTGGGAGGTCATCCTGTGTGGCTCCTGCCCTGCAAGGCAAGTCAAGGTGAGGGGGATAGCCAGTTTCAGCATTTCAGCCCCAGGCTGTGTCTTGGCGGTCTTGTTCAGCCTTGCTTCGAGGTGATCTTCAGGTGCCCAGAGGGCAACCCTAGCCAAGGTCCAAGCAAGGGACTTCAGAAAATGCACCCTGAGATCGGTCTTGCCTTTTTAGCCGCTCCACACCCCACTCCTGACTCCCATCCACTCCGGACTCTCCCCCCAGGCTCAGGGACATCCATAGGTCAAGAAGTCAAGGTTGGAGCCAAAGAAGTCAAGGTTGGAGCCAAAGAAGTCAAGGTTGGAGCCACTATGGGGCTTCTCTCAGTTTCTGACCCATAAGGAACCAAGCCCCCCTCTTTCAGAGGGACCATGCAGCTGCCACGGCTCTTCTTCCTCCTTTTCCTTCTGAGCTCTGCTTTGCTTAAGCCCCAGGCCAGTCCTGAGGTCTCCTGACCATGGATAGACTGGGGCTGCTTTCCTGGCCCCCATCTACCCTCCCTGCCCCACTGCTTGGCCCCCCACTGAAGGGCCCCCATTGGCCCCATGAAGACAGCCCTGCAGTTCTTCCCATTGAGGAACATATAGCCCTTATACCAGCAGTTATATTAAGACTGTTACCCATGCTACACCATGCTTCAAGACAAAATTACATTTATTTGTAATTAGAAATAAATATTTCACAATATATAATTACATATTGTTTTTGTGATTATTCACTATGCTTTAATGTTCAATTTGTAACAATGAAAATACATACTGCAAATCAGATATTAACATTACAATTCATAACACTAGCAAAATTATAGTTATGAAGTAGCAACGAAAATAATTTTATGGTTGGAACTGTATTAAAGGGTCACGACCAGGGGTGGGTTTCTACCAGTTTGCACCGGTTGTATAGAACTGGTTGTTAACATCACCGGTAGTGTGGTGCTTGATACATGATGGCTATAACATATTAGGAAAATATGTATTTGACTTAAGAAGACACAAATAGAAGGCAGCAGTGTCAACATTTCATTTTGTCATTTTTTAAACTATGATTTGACTACCATTTTGTAGCCCCTCAAAATCCAGACCTTTGATGAACTATGACAATATAAATATATATATAAAAATATCAATAGACAAAAATGATTAATAAGATATGAAATCAGGCCAGATAACAGAACAATATATGCAAAAACACAAGATGGGGCTCCATCCAAGGGTGGGATTCTCCTGGTTCAGACTGATTCAAGTGAACTCCTAGCTCTGATGATCAGCTGGCAGCAAACCGGTTCACTCCGAAGATCATGTGGGTCCACCTGTCTGCCCCTGTGCTGTACCTATATCCTCTCAGCTGATTCACACGGCAGAGCGGATTGCTGCTCCTTAGCTGTGTCACTCCCCAATAGTATCATAGCAGGTAAGTTTTTTGGGAATGCTTTTCACACATGTGTAGCACGCGTCAGGCAAAGCGCACAATCGCTGAACTGGTTGTTACACTGGCAGCATCCCACCACTAGCTCCAGCCACCCTAATCCAAACTATTATATTTTAAAGGCTTTTCAGAATTCCATAACATTCTGGATTCCATAAATTGTATAAAGCCACCTGGTTTTCAGGGGTACCAGAAGAAGTATGCTTTTAGAATCCTAACAAATGGCATTGATTATTTGAAGATATTTGGACTGCACCAACTCTGTTGGCTTGTACGAGCTGAGCAGAAACTACAGTGACGCAGTCCTTGCAAGTTTAAAACAAAGCAGAGTTTTCAAGTGAGCATGCTAGTCTTAATATTTCATCAAATATTGAATCTGAACAGAGGATTAGATAGATGATAGATAGATAGATAGATAGATAGATAGATAGATAGATAGATAGATAGATAGAACATTAATAGTGAATAAAAACCCGTTGATTTGATATATAGAAATGTATATAGAAATGACAAATTAAAACAAAATATATTGATTTCAAACAAAACATAAAATAATAAAATCACAGATGACAGTCCAGGGTTGATTTTGTTATATTTCCAAAACTCCTGAATAATTTTTAACTTTCAGAGAGTTCTTTGGATCTTCCTGAAGTCTCAATAACATTGGTTAATTTCTTAAATCCAAATATGATCAAGTTGATATTTCTTATGCCTTCATATAGATAGCACTTTAAACAATTTACAGAGTCAGCATATTGCCCCCAACAATCTGGGTCCTCATTTTACCAATCTCGGAAGGATGGAAGGCTGAGCCTGGTGAGATTCGATCTGCAAATTGCAGGCAGCTAGCAGTCAGCAGAGGTAGCCTGCAGTACTGCACTCGAACCACTGCACCACTGTGGCTCCTATATAGATAGTATATAGATAAATAGATATAGCATAGTAGTATAGTAGTATAGTATAGTATGGTATGGTATGGTATGGTATGGTATGGTATGGTATGGTATGGTATGGTATGGTATGGTATGGTATGGTATGGTATAGTATAGTAGATAGATATACTCTATACTGTAGATAGTAATCCAGAGTAAACAAAATTATATATAGTTATTAAGTGTTATTAACTACTGCAATTATTACTATTTTTGCTTACTTAGGTTACAGGATTGCTTGCTTCTCAATGGAATATCCCCATGTTTGGGTTTGTTGGCCAAACAACTAAGCTGAGCAACTCATTTTTTTATGACACTTACATCAACCTTGTCTCACCAGTGTACCTGATAGGAGAAGTGCTGCATAAAACACTTCAATATTTTGGGTGGAAATATGTTGGTCTCTTTGGAAGTTCATATGATGCATTTACATGGGGTGAAACAGAGGAATTATGGACAAGTATAGAAAACCAACTTAAATTGAATATAAACATAACGGCGAAGGTGAGATACAACACAAAAAACCAAAGCCTCCATGAAGAGAAATTGAACTATATATCATCTGTTGCCAGAAGTAAGTTTCAGAAGAAAACAAAATGTAATTAGCATAAATTCCAAAAATACCTAAATTCTTTGGAATAAAATAAGATAAAAATATTTAATTTTCCTGATTATTATTTTTAAAGAGTTGGAAGGAGTTTCAGGATTATGTCTTTCCATCTGTAATTATAAATATAATGCCTAGTATTGAAAAGCAGAATTTCAAAATGTCTTAATATTATTTGTATTCAAGAATACATATGATAGATGATGTTTCTTTAGCTAGAAATGTTTAAAGACCTGAAATATCACTGTTTGCCTTGGATAGATAGATAGATGATAGATAGATATAGATATAGATATATAGATATAGATACACACACACACACACACACACATTAGAATGCTAAAAATGTTTAAAGGAGTACAAATTCAGGTCTCTGATTAGCATTGACTTACATAGATATAATATAGATATAGACAGAGATAGATACAGAGGATATATAGATGGATATAGATGATACAGATATACATATACACAATACAGTAATTCATTCAATCTTAGAGACTTTTTGTAATCATGGCTGTATTTCAAGTACTCATAAAAGAATAAAAGAAATCTCTGATCTATCATCCTTACACTGATAGCTTTCATTCAGTAGCAGATTCATTCTTGCCATCTCAGTTCCACTTCTGTCAAAAGCTACAAATTCATTGCTGTCTATTTTCTCTGTCATTTTGATACTGACCACATACTCTTGTTTCCAGGATCCTTCTCTTCCAAGCTGATTCATGATACATATTTGACCACTTTTATATTTAATATTTGCAAATATCTTTTGCATTATTTAATAAGATACACACAATCAAACCTCTACTTTTTGTGCATTGAATAGTAATGAATAAATTGTTTTGACTTTTTGTAATGCTATTGAGTTGATATCTGGTTGCTTCAAGCTTCCATTCTCTTCTGTATTAACTTTATATAAGAGACAACTAATTGTTTTAATTTCTTTGCAGTTATTGTTTTAATCTGCAATCCTTTGGATGCAAGATCCATTTTGTTACAAGCCAAAGAATTAGGTATGACAAAAGGACCATATGTGTTCTTTGTTCTGCAACATTTTGAGGTAAGTTGCAAGTAAGTATTTTATTATCATGTTTAAAACATTTTTTAGATTGCATAATTGGGCAAGAGCAACTATGGTTCTAATGCTTACCTTAGCTCATAACACAGAAATGAAATACCTACATTATAATATATAATCAAAAAGGGAAATTAGAGATTCCAATTCATCATGTGAGGGTTTCAATAACATGTTAAATAATTGTTTTAAGCAAGTGAAGACAAAAATCCCCTAGGTTTACCCACTAAAAACATTCCAGGTTCAAGTGTATCTGTTTGATGTAAGTGATATTTTGGAAAAGAATAGACTTATAGTGGTGTAAACTTTACACTTGGTAGCAATTAACTTGATCCAAGATGGCATCAGTGAAATGCTCTCTAATGATTTCTTTATTCTTTATTATTCTCTGCAATTCACTATGGATTCATACTCACAAGACCATTTGCTAAGAAGTGAGCAATGTTTCTTTAAGAAACAGCTTTCTGATTTCTCATCCCCTAGCTTTGCAAATGCTGAGGAGATTCTAACTAATTCCCCAGTTCTATGGATTACAACAAACAAAGGAAAGAAGTGGCAGCCCCCCCCAAAAGGAGATGAAATAAAAGAGCAGGAATTTTAAATAGATTAAGGAATGGGGGGGGAGAACCCCTCTCCCTTCAATCTTTTTGACTAATTTACGCTCACTGGCTAACAAGATGGATACAATTCTCCTTTTAAATAGGTGCAATTCTGATTTCTACAATTCAGCAGTTCTCTGTTTTATTGAAACCTGGCTTAATACACAAATTCATGATGACAACACCATATACACTCCAGGATATTTATATATTTAGATCAGACAAAATTGAAGATTTTGATAAAACGAAGGCTGGAGGATTATGTTTATATATCAACAACAGCTGGTCTAAGGATATAATATATGAATTCTGTGATGAAAATTTAGAGACTTTACATATAAACTGCAAGCCATTTTATTCTCCACATGAGTTCTCCTCATTCCTCTTAATAGCTGTGTATGCTCCTCCACAAACTTGTGTAAACAAGGCATTATGAACTCTTGCTGATCAAATTATGGAGGCTGAAGCCAAACACCCAGGTTCACTTCCCATCATTTTAGGAGATTTCAATCAAGCAAATTTAAGGAAAGAGCTCCCAAAATATTTCTAGCATGTAAATTGTCCCACCAGAGGCAAAAATACTTTAGACCACTGCTACACAATAGTAAAAGATGCTTATAGGTCTTTACCATGAGCAGCTGTGGGACACTCTGATCACTGCATGATTCACCTTGTACCTGCCTATAGACAAAGACTTAAAACCATGAAACTAACAATTAAATCAGTGAGGACTTGGTCTGATGAGGCACAGCTGAAGCTCCAGGCTTGCCTTGTTTGCACTGATTAGAATGTGTTTGAAGATACCTCTGCAGACCTAGATGAGCTCACAGATACTGTAACATTATATGTCAGCTTCTGCGAAGACTCATATGTATCAACAAGGAACCTGCAAATATATAGTAACAATAAATCTTGGAAGCCTACAGAAAATGTGACATAATGCTATACAATCAGGCCAGAAACATATTAACAAGAGAGATCAGAGCAGCAAAAAGAAGCTACTCTGAAAAATTAAGGAATCAGTTCTCACCAAATGAACCAGCAAACATATGGAAAACTCTTAAAAACATCACGGGCTACAGCAAACCTCATTCCCAGACAGAAGGAAATCAACCACTTGCAGATGACCTGAATGTGTTTTAGTGCAGGTTCAGCCACCTATCTCCACAACCCCTGTGTCAAACACACCAACAACAGCCAAGCCTCTTACAACTGACCCCAACCCATTGGAATTACAACCTCTGGTGATCACAGAAAAAGAAGTGCAAGATCTATTTCACAGACAAAAGCCAGGAAAAGCATCAGGGCCAGACAAGATAACTCCTTGCTTAAAAGTTTGTGCTGACCAATTGCCCCCCATCTTTATCTGAATCTTCAATAAATCACTAGAGATGTGCTATGTTCCTTCTTGTTCAAATGCTCTACTATTATCCCAGTACCAAAGAAGCCCTCCATCTGGGAACTGAATGACTACAGACCAGTTGCTCTAACATCTGTAGTTATGAAAACATTTGAAAGGTTTTCCCACCTGAAAACCATCACAGATCCACTGTTAGATCATGCAGTTTGCTTACCGAGCAAATAGATCAACAGATGATGCTGTTAATATGGCTCTGCACTACATCCTACAACACCTTGAATCTCCAAATACCCATGCAAGGGACCTCTTTGTAAACTTCAATTCAGCATTCAATACCATCATTCCAGACATTCTTCTAACTAAACTAAACCAGCTAGCGGTACCTCAACACACTTGTAAGTGGATCATAAGCTTCCTAACAGACAGGAAGCAGCAGGTGAAGCTAGGCAGATTCACATCTGATACCTGTACAATTAGCACAGGATCCGCCCAAGGCTGTGTGCTTTCTCCATTTTTCTTCTCCCTATATACCAGTGACTGCATCTCAAATGATACATCTGTTAAAATACTGAAGTTTGCAGATGATACAACAGTGATTGGTCTCATTCAAGAAAATGACGAATTGTTAAGGCTTCCAGTTTGAGTCTCTTCAGTGACAGACCGAAATCCATGATCATGCGCAGTTTTGATCTGTGCTCACTGCTAGAGCGCCCCGAGCTGGCTGGTTTCAGGGCTAAGCCACCCTGTAGAGGTGGTGAAGAAGGGGGAGACTGCCAGCAGGGTTGAGGAAAGCCGCATCTCTCTTCCCCAGCTGGCCTTTACTCCCTTTCCTGAAGGCGGTTGCAGTGGTGGTCAGAAATGGCCACCACAAAGAAGAACTCGACTGGAAAAGAATGTGCAGGAGGAAGATAAGAAGAGAAAGTTTTGGTCGACTGGGTTAAACCAAAAAAGCAATAAGGTACCCTGGAATTTAAATTAAATAACATTGTTCCCAAAAAAGATTTTGAAGCTGCGAAGGAGAAAGAGAAGGGAAAGGATTCGGGTTTTTTTTTTCTTCCCTTCCTTATACTGACAGCCTAGAGACTTAAGCAAAAAATTGGAAAAAAATCCACTTTGACATTAATAGGCATCTAAGCTGAAAATAAAAGTCAAAAAGATAATCAAGATTACTGGATATTTAAAAGTTTTTAAAAGCAGGAAAGGAGGAAAAAAAAGAATAAAAAGGCAGGATCTGGAAAAATGGAGGAGACTGCCTGGAATTAAGGAATGGAACTGTAACTAAAAGGAATTTACAGTTAAATTTTAACAAGATTCCTCGATGATACATTTTAACTGAAACTTGGCAACAAAATAATAGAACCCCAGGAAGAGAAAGTGGAAAAAAGAAGCAAGAATAAACAGCTTTGGATTATTTGGATTATTTGGTGATTTTTTATTTTTGCATCTATATGACTAAAATTAACCGGGTGGTTGTTTAAAAGTCTTTAAAATGGTATCACTCTTAGAGGAACTGAAAATGGAACTTTAAAAATGGAAAGAAGATGCACAAGAAAGGAGAGGTTCTTTTGGCTTCGTATTTCAATTCTTAGAAATAGAGACCTGGAACTATGAGAAACAAGAAACACTTGCAGAGCAAGAAAATTGGGACAAAGAAGAAGCTATCTTTAATGATCAAATAATTTTAAGGGGGGGGGAGGAAAGGGGGGAAAGAGAGTGAAAGGTTTAAGACCAGAAAAAACAACCAAAAAGAAGAACAATTTGAAAGAAAAGTATAATATTAGAAAGCAACAGAAGAGGGGATTACAGATGAGAGAGTTAGAAATAGAGAGACAAGGGGGTAAAAAGGGGAGGGAGAAAAAGAGGGGGAAGAAGGCAAGGAAAAGAAGTTGTAAAAGACAGAAGCAAGAAATAGAGAAACAGGGAAAAGATATAAGGATTGTAACCATAAGCTTGTTTAGAGATAATAGGTGAAAATTTAATTGTAAAAGGGATTCATAATATACATAAGATAGCATTGTTATATTACAAATAGAAATAAATTTAGAAAATATGACTAAAATGATGGATAAAGTATTTACTGTAATGTAGTAGAATGTTTGTTAATGTTAATGTTAAATGAATTAAAGTGAATGAGAGAATTAAATGGGAACATTTTAATTATTATTATTTATTAAAATATAAGTGAGAAATATGGGGAAAAAAAGAATTAACTATGGAAAGTTTATAAGTGTTCCCAAGGAAATATGATATTTAATTGAAAAGAAATGTTAAAGATGTTAAGATTTTAATGAATATTAATGACAGAATTGAATTGGAATGGAATGTGTGTTTTATTTACATATATACATATACATACACACACACACACACACACACACACACACACACACATATATATATATATATATGTATATATATATATATATATATATATATATATATATATATATATGTATATATATATATATATATATATATATATATATAATCTTTTCTTTTTAAGAATATAGTGTGTATTTTAAGAATGTACCAAGCAGAATTCGATTGGAAGTTATGTATTATATTGAATGCTATAATTTCAAAGGTATACATTGAAGCTTAAATAAGAGTTTGAATGGATAAAATTAAAAGATATAAAGGTGTCATACTCCAAATGGTAACTGCAGGGAAAATTTTGTTTAATGAGAAAAGATAATATTGAAACAGGACAGATAAAAGTATAAATATAATGATTTGAATTGAAATGAATTAATTAAAATAAAGTTGAGAAAATTAAAAGAGGGGTAAAACTATGTAGAAAATATAAAACGGTAATAAGATATGGAATAGAATATACAAATGAGCATATTTATGTGTCCATATGGAAATGGGATAAATTAGAATTATGTTGTATAAAAATAATGTTTTATCCGACTTGTAAAAATTTATAATGTTAAGAGGTTTTATGTACTTAATGGTTAATGATGTGTTGTTTGTCTTTAAAATTAATAAAATTTGTTTAAAAAAAAAAAAGAATATACAAATGAGCATGAAATGGAGTTTTGTGTCTGTATGAAGAAGTGATAACCTGGGACCATGCTATTTTCAAAAAAAGATGTTTTATTTGTATTTTGTTTTTTGTGAAACCTCCCAAAAAAAATTTCAAAAAAAGAAAAGAAAAAGAAAATGACTAATTGTCATGCCCCTTGTGGAGACTGACTCTGAGGAAGAGGAGGAACAGCCAACAGGGAGTGGGAGTGTGGCTCCAGAGGTGGTGGAGAAGGTTGGGAAAATGCAGAGGCTGGCTGAGTAGTCAGAAGAGGATCCAGGCCCATCTCCTATCCATCCTAGGTCATGCAGAGAGGAGAGGATCAGGGAAAAGTGAGGTCTGTTAGGAATATGAGACACCTAACAGGTATTTGGGTTAGAAATATATAAACCAGGATAGACATTTTAATACTGTCTCTCTAAGAGCATGCTAAAAACTGCAATTAGGTGTGGTTACTCAAATGGCCATAAGATGGAGCCAGAAACCTGGGTTGTTTTAGTCTTTGTCTCAGAAAAGAGTGTGTCTGTTTCCTTCTGTTGGAAAGTATTGCCGTTCCTCCATTTTTCCTAATTGACTGCTATTTCTGGATTTGATGTAAGTTTGTTACTGAACTGTTTTTGACACTGGATTTTGTTATTGGATTATCCCTGGATTGAAAAACTGACTGATTTACCTATGAATGACTTTGGACTGCTAATCTTGAACTTTGCTTAAACTTTCTGGAAGTAGAAACCTATATTTACTGTACAGTGTATCTGTGTACTGTATGTGTATTATTCAAACACTACTTTCTATATGTCTCCCTGTATGCGCTCATTCTCCTAAAGGGGAATTACCTCAACAAGGTCTACTCAAGAGGAGATTACCATGATCCTCCTTGTGGCTTGTAGGTGGGAGCTATATATATAAGTTTGCAACTGCGCAGTTAGAATTTGCAGGAGTCAATTTTAGTGTTCAACTTGAAAGAGGTTATCTTTGTTGACGTTCTTCCCGTGGACTTTTCTCGGTTATTTTCCTGGAGTTATGATTAGTTATCTTGGCTTGCTTCAGAACTCTCATCAATGTGGTTTGTTTTGGTTTTCTGTTTGCCTCATTATGTACTTTTGTGACTTTAAACTGAGCCAAATAAAACAGTGAAGTTAAGTTGAAGGCCTTACTGAACCTTAATATATGTTTTGGGTTTTGGGTTACTTTGAGAGACTACGGGTCATCACACTAATCTGCATACAGACAGGAGGTTGTACAACTTGCATCGTGGTGTAACCGGAACAATCTGGAACTGAACACACTCAAAATCATAGAAATAGTGGTAGATTTCAGAAGAAATCCCCCCCCCCATATACTACTACCTCTTACAATACTAGACGACACAGTATCAACAGTAGAGACCTTCACATTTCTAGGTTCTATCATATCACAAGACCTGAAATGGACACCTAACATCAAAAACATCATCAAAAAAGCACAACAAAGAATGTTCTTTCTGCTCCAATTCAGAAAGCTCAAACTGCCCAAGGATCTTCTGATACAATTTCACAAAGGAATTATTGAGTCTGTCATCTGCACCTCTATAACTGTCTGGTTTGGTTCTGCAACCCAACAGAACAGACACAGTCTTCAGAGGACAATTAGGACTGCAGAAAAAACAATTACTATCACTGCCTTCAATCAAGGACCTGTATACTGCACAAATCAAAAAGAGGGCTTTGAAAACATTTGCAGTCCCCTCATATTCTGGACATAAACTGTTTCGACTCCTTCCCTCAAAACGATGCTATAGAGCACTGCACACCAGACACAAGGACAGTTTTTTTCTATCACTTTGCTAAATGAATAATTCCCTCAATACTGTCCAACTATCTACAAAGTCTGCACTACTATTACTATTAATCTTCTCATCACTCTTTATCACCCACCCCCTCCCATTTCTGACTGTAACTTTGTCGCTTGTATCCTTACGATTTATATTGACTGTTTCCTAGTATGATTTGATTGCTTATTTTACCCTATGATTATTATTAAGTGTTGTAGCTTATGATTCTTGACTCTGATGAATCTATCTTTTCTTTTATGTACTCTGAGGACATTTGCACTAAGACAAATTCCTTGTGTGTAAAATCACACTTGGCCAATAAAGAATTCTATTCTGTTCTGTTCTGTTCTATTCTATTCTAAATGGTTAAGTCAAAATTAAAATAATATATGTTTCCTTTTTTGTCCTTGCATTCTGGGCCAATTTTGGATATTCTTCAAGGATAGTCCTATGTAGAACCCATCTCGAACATATTGATCCAATAATATTATGGCCTTATTTTGTGTCATAAGATAAAGATGTGCAAAGGGTGACCTGCCCACACCTGTTCTCTTTGCTGAAGAGTCATATGGTACAGGAGAACTCTCACATTATGCAATCTCTGTCAGTTGTGGAGAAACCAGGAACAAGATTAATATTACAAAGTAGTTTCTTTCTTGCTGCTCATGTTTAGGAATCTTGTCAGACTAAAACACATTCTCCATAGCTATCAGATAGATCTCATGAAGAATTAGGAGGACCTTTTCTGGATCTCTTCCTGCATATCAATTCTCTAAATGACACAGATTATTTGCAGGATTGCCTTTCCCTAAGACATATACCCATGCAACTAGGTCAAATAAAGTAGGTACACTTCTAATTCCTTCCCCTAAATATTGTCATCCAATGGAAGCTAGGAAGCATGGTTTTTCCATACTAGCCCCTGCCCTATGGAACATTCTGCCTTCTAACATTCAGCAGCCTCTTCCTTTCTATCCTTCCATAAATCTTAATACCAAGTGCTGGAATAACACTGCATAATTGCACATTAAAAGTTTGACTTGAAGTTGGGTCTTGATTGTTTTTAATGTTTTAATATTTTTTGATTTTATAGTTTTAATATGATTTATAGGCTGTTTTAACTTTTGGTTGAGAGCCGCTCAGAATTGGTTAGAAGATGGGCGGCTACATAAATGTTTTAAATACATAAATGAATGGAATTAGATAATAGAATAGGAATTTAAAAGGTTCTTAACTATGCTTGATTGTTACAATTATTCACCATGTTATCATTATTTGTAATTTATGAAGCTACACTGGTCTTTTGGAGACTTCATATTATCCCTCATTCATGATATTGTGACTAAACATTAGTCATATTAGGCTTTTTCCATTGAATAATTGTCTCCTCCTGCAGGTTTTAGGAATAGAAACTGTTAAATCTTTACCACTAGAGAAATAAGATTGAATATGTGTGTGTGTGTGTGTGTGTGTGTGTGCATATTTATAAAAGCTAATTGGACATAATACAATCCAGAATTCTTATTCCCTCAGGATCTCTTTATCACACTTCTCTGTGTATTTGGTATTTTTATATTACCATTTAATGTGTGTGTGTGTGGGGGGGGGGGAGATACACCAACTGAATTGTGCATATTAATTACTAGAACTGATAATTTATCTCTCTTGTCTTCCAGGCCTACTTTTTGGAAGAGACTTGGAATCATGAAAACATCAGCATCTTAGATGCTTATCAATCTGTTTTTGTAATAGCTCTAAGGTCTTACAGGGAGTGTAGGAACTACTCTGATTTCATGAAGGAGCTCCATGACAAGCAAAAGGAAAAGCAGTCCTCATACAATTTATTTTCTTTACAAGAAGAGGTTATATTTACTATATTAATTAAACATGTCCTTTTTAAAAATATAGCTTAAAGGAATTTTTTTTGTCATTTCCATGATTTGATTTGGTGCCAATGCTACCAAATCTGTACCAAATCATACCCAATATTTAACTATTAATCATCTAAGTCAGGGGTATCAAACTTGCATCGTCACTGCATTATCACATGATGTATTGCGACTCCCCCCCCTTTGGTAAACCTGGGGTGATGTGGCCAGCCCATGACACATCCAGTCCACCCCGATCTAATTCATCTCTAATCTGATGGTTTCTAGTTGTTTGCTCTTCAACTTCTCACACCCCTTGTAGCAATTTAGCTTTGAATTGCCCTTAAATTTAGTGGGAACCAAGTTGGAAGAGGCTGAACTAAGGATTTTGTGAAATTAAAATCATGCTCTGGTGAAATAATCAGAGTAAAAAAATGATACAAATTCAATATTCTTTGTAAGTAACAACATGGTAACTGTTGTTCTTCCTTACTCTTCACCAGTTTTAAAACAAGAGCAGTAATTCTGACTATGTTAGAATGACATGTTAAGCAATGTCAGTTAACTAATGTATCCCATCATCTTACCCACTTGCATGTTTTAGCAAAATTATTTCATTGGGTCAACCAAGGCCAATAAATTTGCTATTTTGGGAATTGTAAGTTGGGATATGTATCTAAAGCTGGCAATAGATTTTGGAACAAACTGCAACAGTATGGTTTTTGCAAATCAAGGCAAGGTTAATGCTAAAAATCTATCTTCTACCGTACTATTAAAGAAGCAGAAACCCTGATCTCCAATCTAATTTGTAATCAGACAATTTTAAAGGGGGTATGCACCTCTTTTACCCCAGAAGTCCAAACTGTTTCATATATTGTATCTTTTTTCAGTTAAATTCTTATGCTGCATATCTTCATGATGCTGTTTTGCTTTATGCATCAACTGTAAAAGAAATGTCAGAAGACAAAAAAGATTTCCTTGATGGAAGGGCATTAATCAACACTTTAAAAGGCTACAATAAAACCCTTCTGTATGGTGAGCTTGTGAGTTAAGATTACAGTCATTGTAAATTGACAGGTCCAATAATAAAAACAACTTTGGCTATGGTTACCCCAAACACAAAAATATAAAGAAGCTGGGATGGTGTCTAAATTAATCTATGTGATTAGTTTATGTTTCTCATGCAAATCCAGAAAGTAGGCTGTGTAAACTTGATGTAAGCATATCATGGTAACTGTGTCATGTGAAGATTTTATCTGAAAGTAGATCTAAGGGATCTCCATACAAACAAGAATGGGAATATTTTTATAGCCATATTGCCCAATTGAGATATTGAATATCAAATGTAAGCAGAACCAAAGGCAAAATGGGAAGGATCTGATTTGGAAATATTTTTTTCTTATTATTCACATGCTGTTTGTAATCAGACTGTTTTTAAATGCAGAAGTAACAAAACAATTCATTTTTTTGATTAGTCCCATTGATTAATACTATTCTTGGAAATCTCTGCAGAGTTTGAAGATTCAGAAGAAAAGCCCCAAGAAAAATGGAGTGTACAAGAAATGTTTAAGCACCTGTATCTTGAATGTCTTTTTATTTAGGTATCACTGGTCCTGTACACATTGATGAACTGGGTGAAAGAAAAATGGATTATTCTGTATATGATCTTCAGGAATCTGGAAATTCTACTAACTTCATTCCTGTTCTTAATTTTGATACCTACAGAAGAACATTAAGGTATTTCTGCCTGTATATATTTCATAATTATTCTAATATAATCTTTCTCATAGCATGAAAATATTATACATAAAGATTTAGTTTGTCAAGTACAATATATAGTTTTTTTATTCATCTGTTGAAGGAGTAGCTTATTGTCTTTATTTTATGGAGCATGAATTTAGGCAAACTTCAGTCAGAAGCATAGTTCGTTTTATAGTTAGAGCAATCTGACCCTTTTTTTTCATGGATTATTTTTTCATGAGTTCATGTGTACAGAATCTATTCAAGTCTCTTTCAAACTGAGTTCATGAATATATCCTCATGAACATGTTCATATAGTTTTCTTGGTAATAATAAGAAAGTTGCTTGACATTGCATTTCTGAGACATTTTTTTCAACTCTTCAGTCCAGTGGTGGGATTCAAATGTTTTTGCTACCGGTTCTATGGGCGTGGCTTGGTGGGTGTGGTGTGGTGTGGCTTGGTAGGTGTGGCTTGGTGGGCATGGCAGGGGAAGGATACTGTAAAATCCTATTCTCTCCCCACCCCATTAACCTGCTTTCCAGTTCCATTCTCCTATGCAGGGCAAAAAAAGCTAGGATTTGGGAGGCAAAGAATAGATGGGGGTGGGGGCAGTCAGATGTGGAATTCCAAACTACTCAAAATTTCTGCTACTGGTTCTCCAGAACTGGTCAGAACCTGCTGAATCAGAACCTGCTAATCCAGTCCAATCTGTACCCTATTATTTTCTGGTGCTCTCCAAGTATTAAATGACTCTCACCCAAACTGGTTGGATAGGTAAGTTGGATTGAGAGAGAGTATCTGGCCCAAATTTCTAACCTAGTACCTTAATCACTAGATCTCTGTCTCTCTGTGTCTCTGTCTGCCCCTCCACTCCACCCCATCCCTCTCCATTTCTTTCTTCTGTATTCCATATGTTTTGAAATCACTGGGGCATTTACTGGAATGTAATATCATCAGTATGCTGATGAATCCCATTCTATTTGAAATATGATACAAACACATTTTATTAAAAATATAAAAAATATTGTGACAAAAAAGATAATATAATATATAAATAAATTACTTTTCAAAGTACAGATTGATTCACAACAATATTAATAGATTTACAGTAAATAATAAAATAATAAAAATAAGGTATTTTGGTAAAAATATAACTCACCTTTAATATTAATCTTTATCTTATCTTATTATGTTCAGTCCCACTGCAGAAATTAACTATATTGGTTGGTCAAACAGAGAAATACCTAAAGACAAACCAATTTGTGGATTTCACAATGAGCACTGTAAAATTCAAGCTACCAGTGAGTGTGATGTTTACTTGCATCTTATACTATGTATCTGAATCCTATTCTAGATCTTATTGTAGATCAGACCACTGAATTAAATTTATATCCTTTTAAAAAAGAAAGGTGGCTAATATTAAAAATTAAATTGCATCTAATTGGGGATAGCATCAAATAATGTTGAATAATTGGCTGTACTAATTGAAGCTGGTAGGACCCAGGACCCAGTAACATCTGGAAAATGCTGACTAACATGACATATTGTTGCTGCAAATCAATTTCATTCTTCTAAAGTTCTCTAATAATTATTTTAGCTATTCTTAACCAATATAGAAAAGTTTCATCCATAATTCTCATTGCTTTGATAAATTCTAGATTCTAAATTCTATGTTTATAACCAGGAAGAATTGTTTCATAGATTTGTTGTCCTGTGATTTCTAAAATATAGTTCCCAATTTTTGTATCTGATGGCATGCTTCAGTGAGATTGAGCTCATTCTGCCTATTCCATAATGACCGGTACTTTTTTTTTTTTTCATTAGAAGGTATAGCTCTGATTGTTATGATCATTCTCCTGACAATAACCATATTAGGGACTATAGGTGTGACAATATTTATGAAGATTTATAAAGGCAACTTTCAAAAGCAAATAAGTGATGTTGGATGGAGAATTAACTATGAGGACATCATTTTTCTTAATGATAATAAGGTAAACTATCACATACCATAATGATGACTGGTAGGGAAGTCATACTTGTTATAATTGTACAACCCAACTATTGGACACAAAGTAAGGGAAAATTAGCACATATTAAACTAAATCTGAAACAGAAACATGAGGTCCATTCTAATTATTCTTACTGATACCATCCATTGAATGCATTGGAAGGAAAGATATCTAGAGAAAACAGTGATAATCTTTTCTAGTTCAAAGATATGGCAAAAAAAACAAAGTTTATTATATCATTGGATGGAAAACCCAATAACATTGTTTTGGGGATTCCAAAATCAATATTGTTGATCTTGATAGGATGGATTAGTTTTTTTTCCTGTGATTTGTTATTATCTAGAAGAGTAACTTTTTGATGCTAATGGAAGATTTGTTTTGACATCAGGATCCCCTAATATAATATTTTACATTCACTTTGAAAGGAAAAATATGATCCGCCTCAAGCAAGCACATCAGAACCTGAGGAAATAGAAAATATTGGGGCTCAATCATTTATCTCCAGCAGTAATTATTCTTCACTGAAAGACAAGCAAAGAAAAGAAGATTTTTTCACTACAGTAGGATTGTATCAGGTATGTTTATAGATATTCCAACTACAGTGGACACATTATGTAGTTACCATGGCGAATAGATGGCAATACAAATTTATTAAATAAATAATGAAATAAGAGTGTATCGCTTTAATTTATATTCTGTTTAATAGTATTTCTATTATTTACAAAGCCCTTTTTTATCTGCCAGCAAAATGGCAGCTGCATTTGGGTCATTGCTGTATGGCAGGAAACAAACGGCTTTATCTTGCTAATTAATAAGGTCTGCACAATGTTCCAGAAACTTTTACAACCACTGTTGAGACCTCTTTAAGGCAGCAAAATGAAGCAGTTTGTCCGGTGACCAACATTTTGTCCACATTTTGTGGGTGGAGACAAAATGGCAGCTGTATTGGATCACAAAACCTGACCTCCTTCCATAAAATGAGGTCTGGAGAGCTGTAGAAGATAAACGTGGACCATGCAGGCTTCCAGTGGGGTAGGAGAGGAGAAAGGCAGAAGGGCATTGCAGGATCCTGAGGGCGGGTTGTAAGGACAAATAACTGCAGGCATGTTGCTGCTATCAACATTTTGAATGGGGCCAGAAGTAGCTTTGGAGGTGGGGGTTGGTCGTAGTTTTAAATATTCATTAAACAGCTTATCATACATTGAGCAATTTCAAACTAAAGATATATCAAATAGGAAACCAGAATGCATTTCAAAATTAAATATCTAAGCAATTTTTTTGGTTTATTTTGTTATTTTATTTATTTATTTATTTTGATGCCCATAGACTCCAGGCGGCTAATGATATAAACAGATAAACTACTTCACCAAATCCCATACCAATATAAATACAAAAAGAAAATTAAAACCAACCATTAATACAATTCACGGCCTTGATTTTCTAATTGGAGAAGACATTGCTTCAGTGTAAGATGAAAGAAAAATTTATTCCTGATGCCTAGGAGGGGTGAAATTGATTAAATTTTTACTGGGTGTAGCCATCAACAGAATACAGGAAAAGGTGGCACCCTCAGCAGGTCTGGAATTATGTAGGACCTTCAAGGTAATCACTATAACTCAAATCACATACAGAAGGCAATTAGCAACAGATACCGCTCCTGAAGTAATAGGGTGACCTAAGCATATCAAGATAATCAATTGTGCACTCAGCATCATAGAGAGGATTGCAGTAAATCCAACCAAGAGGTGATTAGGGCATGAGATTGAGGAGGGCCTCTTGTCCAGGAAAGTTTGATGTATTTAGAAATCTCGATGTAAAAGTGCAAAAACTGCCAAATAAAACCCCTTCCCCACTTAAATGTAACGTCCCTAAAACTGTTGGGCCCTCAAATCCAAATAATTTTGTCTTAAGTCAACCTGTTCTTCCCCATCCAGATCATGAAGGCCACCAGGCATTGGGTGAGCACTTCCATAACATCATCTGTTCAGCCTGGAAATGAG
Source organism: Hydrophis major (assembly GCA_033807585.1). Lineage (NCBI taxonomy): Eukaryota > Metazoa > Chordata > Lepidosauria > Squamata > Elapidae > Hydrophis > Hydrophis major. Next base: position 62,780,216 of record CM066331.1, on the reverse strand, counting down.
ATGTCTAGCGCAGCAGTAGCAGCATATTGTTTGTGCCAACATAGGACTCCCCTAGTAGCTTCATATAGAGGTTGAAAAGAAGCTAATGGAGTAGATATCCATTATGCACTCCGCTAAGTAAGAACTTTTACTTGCCCATTAGCCTTCTGGAACTGAACTTTCACTTCCAAGACAATGGACCACTATTCCAAAATGGTTTTTTATGTTAAAGCAAACTTTTTTTTTATTCTTTTAACCTTTTGTTTGACCATTTTGGGTTTTGTTTCAGGGTATTCTTGTTGCTGTCAAAGTCATTGATAACCAAACAGATGCCTTGGTTTGGAAATCATCAGTTCTTCAAGAGATTCAAATGGTATATCTATTTGATCAGTTTTTTAAAAAAACTGTGTTGAAAATCTTTGTCTTTTTTAAATCTTAGTTTCTACAGTTGAATTTCAAACTTTAACCCAGGTTAATAACCTGAGTTAGTAATGTCCGACTTGCTACTACAATTAAATGTTAGTATCTAGGTCACTGTTCTATAATTTAGTTTTCAAATTTTTTCTAAAACATGAATGGTTTTAATGAAGTCCTACCAAATTAAATACTACACCTTGATTTATTAGAGGTGCTAGGCACTTTTGTGATAGAAGATTATTTGAAAGAAAGAATGACAACATTACATGACTTCATTAGTAACTTATTATTATTATTATCTTCTCCTCTTACTCAAATGACTAATTCTGGTCTCCTTCAGCTCAGCTTGGGAAGGGAGCATTCTGCTAGCAATATTTCCTTTATTAACTTCTTCTATTGCTCAGCCTAGTTATCCACAGTTACAATGATTTCTTAAACTTTAAAATTTTCATATCCAAATTATTTTCTTCTCTTGTGGAAAAAAACAATTAAAATGCACATTTTCTCCATTGCAATGGATAAAAATTATTTTACAATGTCAGTGACAACTTTGTTAAAACATTAATAAGACCACTGATAAGCTGGTATATTGAAAGGTGTCTTACTTGGTAAGTATCCTTGGTAAGGCCTTACTTGGCAAGTGTTCTTGGTAACCAATGCTGTGAATCTTGTCCTTCAAGAAACACAATCCCATTCAGAACCAAAAACATATGTCTTATCAAGATTGATTGACTTCCTGTAGAGGTTGATATAGATACAAGCTGTGGAGAAGAAATAAATAATTGATAAGCACTAATCAAGCTTTATTTATTTTAGATGAGAGAATTGAGACATGAAAATCTGGTGGTCTTCTATGGGATATGTCCAGAAGTTCCAAATATCTGCATTGTAATGCATTATTGTAAGAAGGGAAGCCTAAAAGTAAGCAAAAGGCTAAGGATTAATTATACAGTATTGTTAAAAAAATAATTCCATGTTATATAAACCATATTATGAAATACTTTGGATAACATCAAGCCTCTTTTCCTATATAACATTGTGTTCTTTTTGTATGACATATATAATTGGGTCAAAGCAAGGTAATAGATATCAGCTATGTCATATGAATGGAAATGAGATAGAAAATTAAATCTCTTGCCTGGGTCCCAGAAGAACGAGAAAATTATATGCTACTGTGAAAATGAGATTGTCCTAAATAGTCAGTCTTTAAACCCTCAGTCTTCTTTCCAGTTTTACTTTTTGGCTTATACCTCAGCTATAATAAGGGAAAGATATAGAAAAGCCAGTCCCTCATGCTTTCTATAGTGGCATAAAGTGATTGGAAAGACACTGAAAATGATCGCTTTTCCTTTGGGACAATGGCAGTCATTTTCTAATAGCTGATGATCATACTTTTTCCTGGAAAAGCAATTGATATGTATTCAATTTTATTACACAAACATAATCAGTGTGTAACCATGTCACTTCTGATGAACTAATAATAGTGTGTGCTTTACCTGTATATAATTATTTTAATTATATTCATTAAATATGAAACTCAGGCAAGTGAAAATTTAAAAATATATCATAAATATCATTGACTGATGGTTGATACGGGTTGCTACCAGAATTCTCACTACCAAACCAGTACATTTAAAATGTACAATGTTCTGAGGAGCGCAGATTTTTGCAATACTTCTGGTGTTATTGCAGGAAGCTGCAATTTCTTGATGTATTTTGTAAAATTCTTGGACATGGTACCTAGTGCCCCGATGACAATGGATATCACTGTTACATGTTTCATCCATAATTGCGTAGTTTTGATGGCCAGGTTGTGATATTTCATGGTTTTTTCCAGGTTTTTTTTTCTTTGACTCTGGCATCTCTCCTGGTACAGCGATCTTGATGATGATATGATGATGATTATCTCTTTTATTCATTAAACATGAAACTCAGTCAACTGAACATTTAAAAAGGTATCACAAATACCAGTAACTGGCACAAATGGTTGATATGGGTTGCTGCCAGCGTCCTAGGTATCAACCAAATATCTTCTTAAAATATGCAATGTTCTGACTGGCACAGTTTTCTTCCAGCGATATCAATAAATTGTATGCTTCGGCCCTCAACAATCATAATATCTGGTGTGTTGTGTTCCAAATTGAAATCCGTCTGTATTCGAAAGTCCCACAAGATCTTCACCATCTAATTTTCGACAACTTTTTCACTTTATCTTCCCATGATTTTTCAGATACAGGTATACAATGACCAGTGGATTAATTTTATTGTTGTTGCTGTTATTATTATCTTCATCATCATTATCAAAGTATTAAATGGGACAGAAGATTAAGCAAGATTCAAAATCTTATTCTAAGAATTTGAATCTTGTTTAATCTTCTTTCCCAACTAATTTGTAGAAAATAATAATATATATGTAAAGCACACAGTCTTAATAGCTCACCCAAGAGTTACACACTAACCATATTTGTGCAATAAAGCTGATTATGTAGCCACATAAATTCTGGTCAGGCATGAGCTTCTGTTTTGAAAAAGGAATTGAGCCACAAACTAATTGGCAGACTTACAACACTACAATAGATCCAAATGCACTGGACCGATTTTTTATTTTAATGGTAGATCTGGAAAGTACCAAGGACTAATAGTACTTGTGTTTTGTTACTGGAGAATTATCAATTCTAATTCTTTCAAAAAAGCAGTTCAAAAAAGTCTTATCATTGGTCTATCCATTTGGATCTGTTTTAGACAGCAACAAATGAAATGATAAATCTGAAATGAAATCAGATCAAAGAAATGTGATTTAATTTAATCAACTGAAATAAAGAAATGAAATGCAATGTAATCAGAGATGAAACAAAGCAACCACTGTAATTTGTAGTGATGAAAATACAGAACATAATGAGACATCACAAATTGATGGAAATGTCCTAAGCTGAGTAATAGCAAAGTGGTGTGTGCAAGCATAAAGCTATAACTTAGACTGTGCTCTTAGTTTTTAAATGTATTGTAAACTTTTTGAAATTTCCTAGGTAAACTACACTATAATGAACTGACATAATACATTATAATAAACTGAATAAATACATCATATAGAGCATGCTTAAAAACATTCAGCTTATATGGAAACACATGGAATAGATTAAGGATAAACTGTATTAACAAATCAGAAACCCATCTCCCCTCTCCCCTCCCCCTCAAAAAATCCAACCCATAAGATTCCTGTGTTGATTCTTTTTCTAGGATGTTTTGTTACATTCTGCTATTGAACTGGATTGGATTTTCAAAATATCTTTTGCCTATGACATAGTCAATGTAAGTATGGAGTAGAAGAATCATTTTGTGCTACAAGGACAATTTGAAAACTGCTGATTAGTATAGCAACTGAATAAAACCAGAGGACACATTATCTCTGTTCTTCTCATGATTGTGTGGCAGCTCTTTAAGTAGTATTACTCTCTCTCTCTTTGGAAGGTGTATGCATGTGTGTGCACACATGTGTAGATGTAGAAATTGCTGTGGGTCTTAATTGTATACATACGGTATTTTAGATCCTAATTCTAAGAACAAAGAAAACAAAGGAAAAAGGTCATTTCCTTTAGGCTAACTATTATTGGGTTGAGTTATATTTTTAATAAATAATATTTTAATTCTTGGTCTGAATTTGGATATTTAAAATTTAAACCTTGGATCTTCTAGAGACCATATTTCTAGACAAATATCTGTATAATTATTTCTGATTTTGATGTCAGAGAAAGATTAGGCTGTCAATACTGGAAAAAGAATGATCTAGAATCAAAAGCTATAATAGACTATATTATTATTAAACTCAATCAAAAATTGAAAGTTTGTTGTTGCTGTTCATGGTAAATATTATATATTGCTAACTTCCTTTATTTAGGGTGATTTACTAATTGCTGTAAGTTTCATGCTACTATTGGTAAACTATTTCCCTGGCATACTAATATCTTTGTATTTCTGCATTCCTTCTCTCTCACGCAAACATAAAGTCTGTATGTTTATTTTCAGGGTATGATCTTCATCCACAACAGCCCTCTGAAATCTCATGGAAACTTAAAGCCTACAAACTGCCTGGTAGACAGTCGCATGCAAATCAAGCTGTGTGACTTTGGCTTGTGGGAACTTAAATACAGAAGAAAATCTAGAATAATAACAGAGGAGGAGATGAACTATGCTGGTGAGAGCCCTATATAATTAGGAATCCAAAGAACATCAATCATCAAAGCACTTATTTTTTAACACCTCAGAATTTATATATTTTGAAAAAAAAAAACCACATACACTGGAACCTCCGGTCACGAACACTTCTGTTTGCAACCAAATTTTTGCTTCTCTTTTGCTTCTGGCTGCGAACAGATGTTCAAATGGTGACCAAGCAAACCCAAACATTGCCATGGCAATTTTCTCTGCTGAGGTGATTTCCCCTTTGGTGCCTTTTTTTTGGGGGGGGGTCTGCGCATGTGCAGGCAGTTGTGCTTCTGGTCACAACCAAATTGGGTTGCAACGATAGTCTGGAATGGATTACGGTTGCAACCTGAGGTTCTACTGTATTGAGATTATCATGTAAAATAAGCAGATACCTGCCTTGTCTGATCACTATGCTGCATAATCTCACCCTTCTGTTCTCTATGGAAGGGGTGTCAAACTCAAGGCCTGAGGGTCGGATCCAACACATGGGGTGTTTAGATCTGGCCCATGGGGCCAACCTGGCAACAGCAAAGGACCAGCCTGCAGTGCCTTGCCAGTGAAAATGAAGCTCCAGAGGGCTGCCCATGGCTCTTCTGAGTTCTGTTTTTTCTGGCAGAGGATCGCAGAAGCCCATTGCAGCCAAAAATGGAGCTGTTTTCGTTGGCAGAGTGCTCGGTCCACACAGGAGCCCCTGACATGAGTGATGTCAAGCTGACCTTGCCCACCCTGGCCACACTCATCTTGCCCCCCTGGTCAAACATAACCCTGATGCAGTCCTTAATGAAATCAAGTTTGGCACCTCTGCTGTATGGTATATAATGATAGATAGATAGATAGATAGATAGATAGATAGATAGATAGATAGATAGATAGATAGAATAACTTTATTGTCACTTTGAATGTACACTCGCAATACATTAAAATAAAATTTTGTTGCACGCAGTTCTCAAAGGGTCACCATCTCGAATATACACAACATAAACATGACAAAATAAATACATACATAAATATAAAATTGTGCATATACTCACATATATTATATGACACAGAGAAACAATACATTCTAGTTAGGATGTATACATGTATATGCTAAGAAAAATGAAAGTTTACCAGATGGATGGAATCGGGAACAAGGCCGTTACAGAATCTGATAGTCCTACTACAAATACCAAAACTTTCTTCCAGAGGGGAGCAACAGAAACAGATTGTAAAGTATGGGTATGTGGGGTTTCTAACAAAGCTTTGAGCTCTAAGCTCATAGTGCTTATAAATAGTATCTTGAATAACAGGAAGTGAGGTTTCTATAATCTTATCAGTTGTCCCTACCACTCTCTGTAAGGACTTTCTATCTGAGGCACTGCTGCTACTATGCATTACTTCTACCCTTCCAGTCTTCCTTGGGGATAAAATATTAGACTTTGCCTTTATTTGGACCATAAAATGTAATGAAAGCAGACCCGGCTTGCTTTGAATGACACAACCCAAAGCTCTTTCATTCAGGCATGAAAAAAAATGCCAAAAGATAAATGCCTAAGATGAATGCCTAAGCAATTCCGACGTTAAATTTCCAAATCCATTCTTTGGACTAAAGTGCAACTTATGAACACATAGATTTTTACTTTACGAAACATTGCAAAACAGTACTCAATAATCTTACAATTTCTATATAATTAAATTATATATTATTGCAGAAATAAACAATAATCAGATATGAAGAGTTATTCCTAAAGGCCACCAAAACTAACTCATAATTATTTAGATTTGGGGTAAACATGAAACGGTAAAATACTACTTTAGATATAATTAGTATTTGAAACAAGAATTCTAAATGTATACATCCTATTAATCTATTCCATTTGTTTGTTTGTTTGCAGATTTATACTGGACATCTCCTGAATTGCTTAGAATGGAGGAGTTTCCATTCCATGGCACTCAGAAGGGTGATGTTTACAGTTTTGCTATTATTATGAGAGAATTGATATACAATTATGAAGATGGTCCATTTCAAGATCAGAACAGGAATGCAGAAGGTTCTCTTTTTTTCTCCTTATTGTGACAAATTGTGTGGTTTATTCTGAAACATTGATAGGTAGAAAAATTGGTTTAGATGTATACACACACAAACTTTTATAATCTGTTTATATGTATGTATACATAGGAGGAGGAGGACAATTTGCAGAGTTTGTGATTCAAATGTCCTTGGGAAGTATTACTCATATATATCTGCTACTACTCATATATGTCTGAGATAATACTTGGGAAGTATTACTCATATACAATATGTTTAACATTTTTAAAGGAGTAGGATGCATCCCTATATTGAAACTTGAATCAGATTTTGAGATAATTCTGTCAGTTCAGATGATATAGTTCTATTTTTTCAAAAGGACAACCATATTTTAAAGCCAGATATTCAAATACATTAAATATCCCAAATGGGCTTGTTTCTGTCTCTCTTTCCCTACATATATTTTCCTACATACATTTCTTCTGATAAATTACTGCCCTATAGATATTTTGCTCCTCTACATATTAGATTATGTCTTAGAATTTATCTAGTCACTGCTTGTCAATTCTTTATTTAGAATAATCTGAATCTCTTCAATAAATCTTTGCCTGCTATGGGTGCAACTAACCATCCATTAAATAATTAAACAAGTCTGTCCCACATTGTTATAGTTCTAATCTATATGTGTTTCTTTTCTAAGCTGTGGGAGGTATTGATGACAAATACAACATATACAATCTTTTTCTCAGGGATGCAATGACATCATCCAGTTCAGTGTTTGTATATATTTTTCTATTACGTTTTTGTATGTAAAAAAGAGTGAGATCATTTTTGAAAGGCAAACAACCCCCTTCCTCCCTTCATAAACAGTCTGAAAATGTGTTTGTTCAACTATGGCCATTGTGATACTGAATTTCAGCAACAAAATTTGGAGCTATGTTAAAGGGAGTCCAATTTTTTAAAAAAACAATAAAAACCATTTGAAATGAGATATACATATTATTATTGAAAATTAAAGGACATTAAAGCCTGTTCTTTTCTCTTGTTTACAAATCATACCTAAGCATTCCATTTCCATTTCATGCTTATTTTTTGAAAGACAAAAACTCAAATTGCATTAATGAAAATTAGTTGATTTGTTGTTAAATCTGCATCATTCAATGGAATGGATGCGTATCTATGGCTTCAACCGGTCTACAAAACTTGATCCATAAATTATAGCAAGCCAAAGCCAACCAAATAGTATTATGGCTTAGCATGGATTTAGAAACTGTCAGATCTGAAATTTAGATGCCAGTCCTCAAATTTGTCACTTCCTAAACCTGTGCCAAGTTATAAATGCAATTTGATTGATTTTGACTTTGACTTAATGCAATGTGTTATTCATTTATTGGTCACATTTATATGGCCACCCATCTCACAAAGTACCTCTGGACAATATACAACAAGTTGTTACAGTTTAAGTTATGATTTATGGTTTGATATTAGAGGAAAAGTGAAATGTGTAATATTTTGAAATCTTGCTGTGTTCTAATTCCAGAAATAATAAAAATAATCAAGGATCCTAAGTCTTCTGTTCCACTGCGACCCTCTCTTTCAGTAGACAAATGCAATCGCAATATAACTGAACTTTTGAAGGCATGTTGGGATGAAAGTCCAGAAAAGAGGCCAACATTCTCTGAGATAAAGACAGCACTAAGAGATGCCAGCCCTGATGGGTAAATTTCCTCTTGAAGCAAAAGTACTTCTGTTCACCATTATTCTTTATTTGATACTGAGGATGAAAATATTTCAAATATTTAAGTGTTAATTTATTACTGAAGTTACCAAATACATAATAAAAGAAAGATATATAGCTGAGCATTCTTACATGTTTGCCTACCCCAAACCAAGAAATGGAATATTTTGTAAAAAGGAATACAAAAGTTTGTTATTTTTGTTTTATTTAAATGATTTTGTGACCAGTGGTATTCTAATATTGAAAAATATTAGAATATCTATCAAAATATGGATATATATGTAAGTATCCATTAATATTATTAATCAGTTAATAATAATAATAATGATGATGATGATGATGATGATGATGATGATGATGATGATGATGATGAATATTTAATCATGGATATAGGAGTGGTGAGGTGGCCTAGAGGTGGAGCTCTTCCATCATAATCAGGAGGCTGTGAGTTTGATCCTAGGTAGAGGCAGATATTTCTCTCTCTGGGCACAATGAGAATATCTGCTGCACAAAATTCTGCATTGGTGACAGGAAGGGCATCCGGCCATTAAATACTCTGCTAGTTATATTCAATTGCCCAGATTCCAACCCACAAGAGATCATGGGGCTGTTAAGCCTGGTTTCCCCAACCAGGGTTAGGGAGACAAGCTAAACAGAATGTGCAGCTTAGTCAGATAGGCACACAGATAAATGAGTGAGCTAAGCTTGTATGTTTATTAACATACAGTAAAAATAACAGATACGCTTGTGCTATCAAAAATATAGTTTATTCCATTATGAGTTCATAGCATAGTCAAAATAACAGTCCAATAGTCATGTATCATTTAGTCAGTCCATTCAGGGATATTCAGTTAGCAAAATTCATTTAGAATATCCTATGTCAGTTCACTTACAAGCCAGTCCTTTGTTTTCTCTCCCGTTCGAGCAATGCAGACTTGTTTCCTTGCAGTAATCAGGGATCATCAAAGCCAGAGAGATAGCAAGCTGCCGTCTTGCTTCTTTTAAAGTGCTTTCACAACCACTCCCTTAATTACTGTCCCACAGTTAAAGTTGCAGACACTTTAACATACAAACTATGATTACATATTATTATTTACCTAAACCAGTTAGGGTAAAACAATGTTATCCCTAACATTCTCCCCTTTTAGGAAATAATAATATAACTATTTACATCTTTAAATCATATTTGTTACAACTCTCTTTAAACTTAGTTACTCCTTGAGCTTTTGTAAATTGGTCTGCAATGTTTTCTTCTGTCATGCAGTATTCCAATTTAATTAGCCCATTCTTTACAGATTCTCTAACATTTAAGTGTCTTAAATCAGTATGCTTTGATCTAGTTTTTACAGCAATACTAGTAGCTAACTTTATAGCTGCTTGGTTATCCTCGTACACAATAATGGAATCTTTTACAGTTATACCCATGTCTAATAATAACTGTTTGTACAAAATCAAATCAGTGCATAGTAATGACAGACATGAAAATTCCGCTTCCATCGTGGACAAACTAATATGCTGTTGTCTGATTGACCTCCACCCTATTAGTGTCTTACCAAATAATATAGCCATCCCAGATGTTGATTTTCTTGTGTTTATATCAGTTGCAAAACTTGCATCTGCATAGGCACTAAGACTCAAATCACCATTTGGTTCTATATACAATGCATGGTTCATTGTTCCTTTAAGATATCTTAAAATTCTCTTTAATGATTGCCAATGACATTGATGTGGATCTGAATTAAAACGTGCCAGCTGATTTACACTATAAGCTATATCTGGCCTAGACCAATTGCTTATATATGATAAGCTACCAATCAAAGATTGATATATAGACTTATCAAATTTGGGACTTTGATCATCAGTTTGGCAAACTTCCTGACTCATTGGAGTCTTTGCCGGTTTACAAAGTTCCATTTTAAACGTTTTAATTAATTGGCAAATTTTATCTTCTTGAGATATCTTAAAACCATTTTTTGTTTTGTTAATTGTCAATCCTAGATACTTTTTAATTTCACCTAAATGCTTTAATTTTATCTTTTTGGCTAATAATGATATAATCTCATTAGCTTCATTATTAGTCTTAGTTATCAAAGCAATATCATCTGTAAATAATAATAATAATGACACCGTTCCATTATTTTCTCTTTTAAACACACATGGATCTGCTAAACCAGATTTAAAACCTATATTGTTTAACTCTTTCACAATATATTGGTTCCACTCAAACCCAGATTGTTTCAACCCGAAAAGACTCTTTTTGAGTTTCCAACAATCATTACTATTTACTTTATTGTCTTTTATACCTACTGGTTTTCTTAAATATATAGTGTGCTGCAATGGTGCATGTAGATAAGCAGTTTCTACATCTAAATGGTTAATTACATAGTTTTTCTTAGCTGCCCAAACTAATGCTGCTCTTAAAGATGTTGCTTTAAGACTTGGTGCAAAAACTTCATCGTAATCAGATGCAGTTTGATTAAATCCTTGAGCTACTAACCTAGCCTTATGGGTAACAGTCCCATCATTTCCAGTTTTTATTTTAAATATCCATTTGCACCCAATGGATTTTTCTCCTGGAGGTAATTTAGCATCTTCATAAACTTTCATTACCTTTAATGAATTTAGTTCTTTTTCCATTGCCTTTTGCCAATTCTCCTGATCCTTAGCAGGATACATCCTAAGTTCATCTACACTAGTTGGAACTTTAGTTACTTGGCAAACTATACTTGCTTGATACCTATCAGGTGGTCTAGTTACACGTGTAGTATGTCTAGGTATTACAGGACTTACAGGTGGACTTTCATTTATTAACTCTTCTTGATTATCTAACTCTTCCTGATCAACTGTTTCCTCTTGTTCTGGTCCTATTTGCTCTTCATGGACTTCTTCTTTAATTGGACTCTTCTTATAACTAGTCTGATCTTTCTGCCTTTTGTAGGGTTCAATAATTACTTCATTATTTAAATCTTGCTCTAATCTATTCCATCCTACATGTTCTAGGAATTTTGCACTGGCACTGGTGTAAACTCTAGATGTACCTGGTTCCCAGAATCTATAAGATCTATGATTAGATGTATATCCTACAAAATATAATCTTTTAGCTCTATGTTGTCCTTTGTGTCTAAGTTGTGTAGGGATATGCACCCATGCTGGTGCTCCAAATGTGTGCATGTAACTTAAATCAGGTTTTGTACCATGCCACAATGTGAATGGTAATTCACCTGTTGTTGAATTAACAACATTCTTTAATATATGATTACCACACATTATTGCTTCTCCCCACAAATTGTCAGGTAATCCTGAATCAGACATCATAGTTTGTGCCATTGATTGTAATGTTTGGCCTCTTCTCTCTATAAAGGCATTATGTTGTGGCCTATATGGTGCAGACATTTTATGTTGAATACCTAACATTCTTAGTCTGTTCTGGAATTTATTATTTGTAAATTCTGTACCATTATCTGTTATAAGAGTTACTAATTTCTTTTTAGTTTTCCTTTCTGCAAATTTAATCCAATTAAAGAGATTTTGATACGTTTCAGTTTTGCTCTTCATTAAATAGCAAAACCCATATCTAGAATAATGGTCCATTATACTTAGTATATAACGAGCTCCTCCTACACTTGGTTTTTTAGGACTTATTAAATCTAAAAATACTACCTCTAAAGGTTCTTTGGTAGTAAATCCATCAACTCTATCAGCCGGTGTGACCCTGGCTTTGCTTTGATTGCAGGCATTACATTGCAAATACTTATTACAAGGTTTCAAACTTATTCCCTTAGATAATTCAACAGTTTTCTTAAGTATTTTAAAATTTAAATGCCCTAACCTTCGATGTAACAAGTGAATACATTCATCATGAGGTTTCTTATTTTCATAAACTGTGTTAGCCACTTTTAAACCATCATCATTTAACACATATAATTCACCTCTTAAAGATGCAGTAATTTTCTTATCTTCTTTCTCAATTATGCAGTTATCTCCCCTAAATGTAACTACATATCCTAGTTTAACCAAAATTGTTACTGAAATTAAATTAAACTTAAGTTGTGGTACATATAACATTTTTACATTCTCTTTTATAAAAGAACAATATGCTATACCTTGACCTTTAGCTTTCAGTTTCCAGCCATTGGCTAACGATATCTGCTGTGTACTCTTGGACATTTTAATAAAATTTTTCTTTTCATTAGTTATACAATGTGATGCTCCACTGTCAACCACCCATAAATTATTTTTTACAGCTTCGTTAGTATACATGGCTAACTCTAAATTTTTATTTATCTTTTGATGACTTTTTGTATTCTGGCCAGTGTTCTGTCGCTTTGCCTTTTTACAAAATCTTGCCAAATGTCCTCTTCCTCCACAATTAAAACACTTTTTAATTGCGTATGCAGTAGGAGTTTCATTATCTTCTTTTTGAGGTTGCTGCCTCCTTAACTCGTCTCTTTCAAGCCTTCTTCTGGCCTCTTCAATCAATCTGCCAGTTATATCAGTTAAAGTTAGGCTTTCCTTTGGCAATATTTCAAGTGAAGTTACGTAGTTATAGCTTTCATCAAGGGAAGATAGAATTATATAGACTTGGTGTAGTTCAGAGAAAATAAGCTCTTTCTCGTGCAGTTCTTGAAAAATGCTTTGCATAGTTGCATAGTTTTTAAATGACTCATCATATCACCATTCTTATGGAGATGTGTACTGAAAAGTTTCCGTGTTAGATTTATGTGAGCACCAACATTATCTCGAACATAAATCCTCTTCAGCTTCTGCCAACACCCAACAGCTGTATTCTCTCTGTGGATATAAACAAGTTGGTTATCAGTTAAGGTTAAAGCAATAATGCAAATAGCTTGTTGATTTTTATGCATAAATTCTTCTATCTTTAGTTTATCTTCCTCATCCTCTGGATCCCATTCTTCTACGTTTGGTGGATTTTCAATTATGTTCCACAAACCTTCTCTTCGTAGAAGCAGACTACATTTCATAGACCATGATACATAGTTTGTTCCATCCAGCTTGGATATAAGGGACAAACTTTGTAGATTGACTTGTGCCATGTTTTCTTATATGGATATAAAACTATAATTAATAAAACACAGCTGTCTGTTTACTGTAATGTATAACAACACAAACTCTCACTTTTACATAAATCTGTTTTATCCTAGTTAAACTGACTTTGCAGCCTCTGGGCCCATAACCAGTGTTAAGCCTGGTTTCCCCAACCAGGGTTAGGGAGACAAGCTAAACAGAATGTGCAGCTTAGTCAGATAGGCACACAGATAAATGAGTGAGCTAAGCTTGTATGTTTATTAACATACAGTAAAAATAACAGATACGCTTGTGCTATCAAAAATATAGTTTATTCCATTATGAGTTCATAGCATAGTCAAAATAACAGTCCAATAGTCATGTATCATTTAGTCAGTCCATTCAGGGATATTCAGTTAGCAAAATCCATTTAGAATATCCTATGTCAGTTCCCTTACAAGCCAGTCCTTTGTTTTCTCTCCCGTTCGAGCAATGCAGACTTGTTTCCTTGCAGTAATCAGGGATCATTAAAGCCAGAGAGATAGCAAGCTGCCGTCTTGCTTCTTTTAAAGTGCTTTCACAAACACTCCCTTAATTACTGTCCCACAGTTAAAGTTGCAGACACTTTAACATACAAACTATGATTACATATTATTATTTACCTAAACCAGTTAGGGTAAAACAATGTAATCTCTAACAGGGGTCATTAAAATATGATGATAATGATTATTTAATTATGGATATATAGTCATCTTTGGACACACTCTTTTGATAATTGCAATCCACTCCAGTATCCTTGATTAAAAAATTATATGGATAGTACCAAAAGCTAAACAATATAATGCTGGAAGGCGAACCTCTTAGGTCAGAAGGTTTACACAATGAACATGAATTTGGACAATTTTATAAGCCATTATCTAATGTTTAGGTTGTTAAGCTATTGAAAAAAAGTATCATCAATACATTTAGTTCAAACTACTGGAGAGTTTCAGTAGTTTTAATTAATTATTGTGGTTATCAGGGCACTTTCAATCTTTAGTAATCATACAGAATAAAAAAAAATAATGAATACAAGTTTAGAAGCAATAGCACATTCTCCTAAATGATAATTTTATAGAATGATAAAGTAAGTTTCATTCAATATTTGCTTTTTGAACACTTCTAAAAGCCATTTCAGTATCTTAGACAACATGGTTAATAAACTGGAAAAATATGCAAATCACCTGGAAGAAGTAGTTGAAGCAAGAACGACCCTATTATTGGTAGAAAAAAAGAAAACTGAAACTCTTTTATCAGCCATGCTACCTAGGTAAGGGAAATCTTTCAATTTTTTCTCCTTTATTTCTAGTAATTGTCTACCTGTTTTCATCTGCACAATAGGTCTTTCCCCAAGCTAAACTGACTCTCAATGTATTGTACAATGTTTTTGTTATAATTCCAGTTCTTTTCTCTTTAATAATTAAAAAGTATAGATTACAGAACAATCTTTACCCAGAGGTCTGAGGGGCACGAGGATGAATGTAAGTACACATGCATTGATAGACACCATCTTTACCCTAGAGAATCTTATTCTTAGTACATTCATTTGCTATAAACTTTTATTTGGCTTTTTCATTTAAACTATGGCATTCTAATTTGCAGAAACAGCACTAGAATTCTCCACAAATAAAATTGCAAAGTAAGAACAAACTATGATTTGGGATAGTAGAGCTGGATCTAAAATTAAATTGGTTGTATTTATGGTCCACTGAAAATAAGATAATTAGTTCAGTCATACTTGAAATCACATCAATTTCACTATGACATGAAACAATTTGGATACATCTTTATAATGAAAGTCTACTTTGTGCAAAATCAGACAACAGAATCAGACAATGCTTATTTATTACATACTAGAAATGAAACTTCTTTTTCCTATCATTCCTAAGGAAAAAAGAGACAAAAATATGCAAATATGTTTCAATGTTCTTGTTTGCTGATTTGACATTATGTCAGAATGGAGCTGCCATAGCTTTGATTATTAAGAATTAAATGCCCCTAGAATGAAGTATCAAAATATATTGGAATAAGGCAGTGATAGTGACAACTTACTTAAAAAAGGGCAATGAAATAATTCTAATATTTCATCCTTTTTATAAAGGATCTAGATATTCATGGCTCAAGCTTAATCTGATTGAATCTGAACCTATCAAATGTCCATCATCTGTGCTGCTGTTCAGCAGTTTGGCAGTTAAGCAAATTAAGACCATATGTACTGTGATCCTGCTACAGTAATGTACCAACCTCCCCTGAATCTCATCCATCCTCTGAAGCTGGTTGCATTACAAAAGCACTAGAATGATTTTTTTTAAAAAAACATTGCTACCACAACGGAGTATTCAAAGAGGTTTCCTTTGAAAGTCAATTGGTAGTTAGTATTCCTGCGCTGGAACCTGATCGTTTCTTTCCAATAAACCTCATTTAGATTTGCAGGTGGAAATTTTGACTTTTGCAGTACACACATTTTGGAAACAAATAACATTATTGCTATATTGTAAAGCTATGTCTCAATTGCATACTGTGGCAAATAACTCCAATCTTGAAGAATGAAGAACTATCTTGTTATAGGGATAATAAATTGTATATAACTTGCATGCTTTTATGAATAGAGGCAGAATTTATTTCTCATCCATTTATTTTCCAGTTTTATTGGAGAACAGCTTGTTGCTGGAAGATCTGTGGAACCTGAAAGCTTTGAATCAGTCTCCATTTTCTTCTCAGATATTGTCGGCTTCACTAAGTTATGTTCCTTCAGCTCTCCCCTGCAAGTTGTCACTCTCCTCAATGACCTGTATAGTCTATTTGATAATATCATTCAAATATATGATGTCTACAAGGTAGGGAAAAAAATTCCCCAATGAAGGATATTTGCATCATTCCCCTCAGTAGCCATGAAAATATATCCAAAATTTGCCATATATCCCTATCTTTGTCTGAAAACAGCTGTGGAGATAATCAAAACACGATACACCAGATTCCTTTCACTTAACCATTTTGTATGCTGTAAATTCTGTAAGTCTGTTGACTTATGAACCTTCCAAAACCATGTCCTACTTACACCCTTTTAGGAACTGAATTCTATCTATCTACAAATACAAATGATGACTTTTTTTGTTTCTAGGTTGAAACTATTGGAGATGCCTACATGGTAGCTAGTGGCCTCCCCATTCCCAATGGGGCAAAACATGTTGAAGAAATTGCCACTATGTCTTTGCACTTTCTCAGTGCAATTATATCTTTCAAAATCAGGCACTTGCCTAACGAAAAATTGAGGGTGCGAATTGGAATTCATACAGGTGACAACATAAATCTCTTTGGACTTTCAGATCTTAATTGAATTGACATTTTGTGGTCATTGGCACAGAATCAGCAAACACTTGCAATTTATTATTCTTCCTGATTTGTTTAAGATAAACTGAGTTGGAAGTGTCCTTTAGACTTAAGTCTATACTATTATATCCCCCCATTGCAAAATTTCCTTTAAGATAGGGATCTTTGGTGAACTAAGAATTGCTTCATTTATTGGTTATAATTCATTATTGATCTTTCAGAATATTTGTTTTATAGGATATGAAATGATACAATATAAAAATTCATTGCCTTTATTTTTTCCGTCTGTGTTTTAGAGAGACATTACAGCTTTTAAGTCAATCCTAGAACCATCCTGAGATATGTGATTACGTTGCAGATGGTCACAATATGAAATGAGTTAGAACATTACATTTGATGCTTGAGAATTAATCTGGCCACTTGTTGTTTCTGATATATGGAAATTATATATATCATATCAAGTAATGGTTTAATTACTTTATAATGAATTCAAGTTGGCTGTAATCCATGCTTTACTAACTGCAATGGTTGTATTCACATAACAAGCCAAGACAAAAATCAAACAAGGCATAATATGTCTTTTTATAATGTATCAACCATTCACTAGCTGAGGGATGGTAGTGCCTCTTACTTCCAGATGTCTGTTGGTATCCTCTATATATTCAGAGGAAGAATGGTGCTCTACATGTTCAAATCTGTACACAAATCTCAGGAATAATCTCCATGCTGTAGTATTAAGAATATAATTACTTATATGCAGTATTTCATCCATGTGCTATGTTATCAAAACAACTTAGCATTATATAGGGAACACATCAGGATATTCTTTGCATTATACTTACCTGAACCATTCATATATTCTTTTCAGAAAAAAGTTACCTTCTGAACAAAATAAAATTTATCTTCTGTTGAAAAAACAAGATATTAGATTAAATAGATTTTTAATTGGATTCCAGTTGACTCATATTTTAGCCCCTCATACTAGCTATGTAGTAGCTGACAATAGTGGAAAGATGGTTAACCAAAGATAGTTAATCCATGTTCTTAAGCATAGTCTTATACAACTTTGGCTCTTATAGTTAGGAACATTATTTCTTCAAATAAATACTTTAGAAATAAAAGCATTATATAGAATAGGAAAGTCACTATAGTTGGGAAAACAAAATAAATGTAAAAAAACAATTTATTCCAATATTCAGATCAGATGCCATAAAATCCAAATTTTATTTCTATATTTCAGTAAGAAATAAAGCATGACAAAAGCTTGTATGCCTTTTATGTGTGATTGAAGTAATTTTTAATGTTTGTCTTTCCAGGGCCTGTTGTTGCTGGAGTGGTAGGCATCACAAGGCCACGTTATTGTCTTTTTGGAGACACTGTGAACACAGCCTCACGGATGGAAAGCACCAGCTTACGTAAGTCATCATTTCTCAGACACAAAATAACCATAAAAAGGTTGATGTAAACCATATATATACCATTTTATTATTGTATCCTATTGTCAGACAGGGCACAGTAGCCTATAGGTATATAAATGGATAGTAATAATAAGTAATCATAAGATTGTTATACTCCTGAGAAGTTGTAGAGAATCTTTATGCTCAGGTAGTGTCATCCATCCCACTTGTTTAATTAGCAAAGAAAGAATCCTGCATTTTTCCTCAAAGGTATATTTTTACTTACACCTATTATCTTGTAAGCAATTGACAAAAATAATAAATAAATAAATAAATAAATTTTACTGAGAACAAAGTGATTGCAGATTAGAACAGGCAGAGTCTGTGAACTTAATGTGAAAACAATGCAATTAACTTCCTTAATTTCCTCTTTCCCGCTGGCCACTCCCTTCCACAGCCCTATCCTATTGTCAGTCAATGTCCAATTAAAAGTTCTTTGGAAACGAACCCTGAGTTTGTGCCTTTCCCATCTCCACATTCCTTTTGCTGACCTTGTGCTTGATTAGTGTGCCTCCAGAATCAGGACTGACTCTGCTTCAAACCAGCCCAACCCCCTCAAAAACCCACATTCCAATCTCTCCCCTTCTCTTGTTGCTTATGTCAAGCTCGCAAAAGATGCCATGTCAGGCAAGCAGCAGAATGACAGCTATGACAGGAAGAGAAAACATCTGATTGCTCTTTTTTTTTTAAAAAAAGAGAAAGATTTCAGATTAATTCTTAAATTTGAAGACCATTTGACAACTGGACTCTAATTTCTAATTAAGAATTAATAGCTAGGAGGAAATGTTATTATACAAAACCATTTAAAGTAGAATACTTTCAAAAACTTTTCATCAGTGCATATCCATAAACTATGCTATGGCAGACTGAACGTGGGGATAAATTATTGAAGTTTGTTTTTGTCTTGAAGGAGAGGGAATAATTTCTTTATATATGTTTTTCTTCATTGTTTTTTTCTTTTTCTACTGTATTTGCCAGCGTATAAGACAACTGGGCGTATAAGACGACCCCCCACCATTTCCACTCAAAATATAGAGTTTGTTATATACTCGCCGTATAAGACTACCCCCTCTTCCGCACACCTTCCACTTTTGCACTTTTTTTTTTGGAGGCACTTTTGTGCACTGTGGAAACGAATCCCATGAAGACAAAAGGAGCAGCCAGCCTTCAGGCCGATGTAGGCCGGCCTCCTTCTCCCAGCTCCCAAGGAAACAAGGTGCTCAGTGGCCTCAACTCACACTGCCCGGCCTCCGCTCGCACCGCCCAGCCTCCGCTTGCACTGCCTGGGCTCCGCTTGCACTGCCCAGGCTCCGCTCAGGTATCCGGCTGGGGCTGTCAGGAGTTGTTACTGCTGGCACGGCTCCACGCGGCTCCAGTCCCGCGTTGCCTCGAGAAGGGAAAGGGAAAAAGAGCCGCGGCAGCGCTTTGCAACGGCAGCAGCGGCTCCTGGTTTTGCCTTTCCCTTCCCGAGGCAACGCGGGACTGGAGCTGTGCGGAGCCGCACCAGCGGTAACAACTCCTGACAGTCCCAGCCGGATACCTGAGTGGAGCCTGGGCGCTGCGAGCGGAGGCCGCTGAGTACCTTGTTTCCTTGGGAGCTGGGAGAAGGAGGCCTGTCTACATCAGCCTGAAGGCTGGCTGCTCCTTTCGGCTTCATGGGATTCGTTTCCACGGTGCGCAAAAGTGCCTCGGCTGCGGGCAGCCGCAGTGCTTCCCAATTACTATTTGCCAGCGTATAAGACGACCCGGCGTATAAGACGACCCCCCCACCTTGAAGGCATGTTTTTCAGGGCAAAAAAGTTGTCTTATATGCCGGCAAATACGGTATGTATTTTTAATTTTTTCTTTATATATTCATAAATTTTAATAAAAATACATAATAATTTTCTGCCTCTCCATTTCTTAGCTCTGCAAATCCATGTTTCTAATACCACAGCATATGCTCTTCAAAGAATTGGTGGTTTTAATTTGCAAGAAAGAGGAACTATAAGAATAAAGGTATGTCTTCTATAGAATCAAAGAATACTCTAGCTCACAGATGTCAAACTCACTCCATCATGTTGCTGTCACATGAGCTGGGATAGGCATGGCCTATGCGTGACACATCCCGCCCTGTGGGACGCCAGTTTGACACCTTTGCTCTGGCTGAAAAGAGGGGAATGGGTTAGAGGAATATATAAGATTTAGCAAGCCAGAATGCAATATATTATAGCTAATCCCCCTTATAGTTGAATGTTAGACGTGGAAAGCTTTTGACAGTGTATAATTTTGGAATACTATTAAACTCCAGCTTTCACCAGAGCTTGTCAGCATTGCTATAACTATGAAAGACAATGGGAACAACAGCAATACAGAAAATATGTCTTATTGCCCATCCCTATCTTTGACATTGCATCCATTTGTTAATTGAACAATATTTTGAGCAATCACTACATTACAATTGTGCTTTTTTCATACAAAAATATGCATGCATCCAAATTGATGAGCTTTATTTGAGAGATCGTAAAATTTTTGTTAAATCTAGCTTGGTTGCTTGGTTCTTCAAAATAGTGTAGAAACGTGGGTCTCACTCAACTACTAACTAGCATTAGCAGAAATTGGCATTTCTGTGAAATCAGACAAAGATCATCAGATATTGACACTTTGTTGGACCATTTAAGCAAGGAAGATTCAAAATAAATGTTAGAGGAATGATTGTAAATCCGAAATATTGGATGGCTTTTCAGAAGCAGTCTTCTTACGAAGAAAGATTAAGATAGTGAAAAGTGGCAGACCCAGGATTCAATTTTTTCCATTTCTTCTTCAAGTATTCCTTTAATCGTGTTAAATACTAATCCTTTCTACAAAGCTGGCAGTTTTCTAGGTCAGGAATCCCCAATCTCCAAGCCATGGTCCACTACTGGCTATGGTGAAATTCAGCCATGTGAGTGGTTGTCCAAAGCACATGTCTGCATGTATAACTCAACTTGCATGAGCGGGCACTCATGTGCGTGTGTACCAGCCTGCCACTTGTGTGGCCAGTTCCATTCTCCCCCCCCCTCCAAGCTGGGTCAAGCCACAAAGTTTGGGGTTTGCTGTTGTAGGCAGTCTTATAGGATATCTACCACATATGAATAACTTGGCCTTTGATGTTATGTATAAGAGCTTTGTTTTGGTTGATTACTAGGGTAAAGGACAGCAAAAGACTTTTTGGCTAAAAGGAAAAGCTGGATTTGACATGCCACTACCAGATTTCAACAGCAGGTTTCAACCATAGTTGAAGGGAAATGAGTCAGAATCTGTAGTGAAGAACTTTACTTGATCTAAATGTATCACAACTGAATGTGATTTCCTAGTACTTAAACATTTGGTAAAAATACTTGTCTTTCTCCATGTTGTTAATTGTTAATTTAATTTTAATGTTTGATATTTATCTGTATTTAAGTTGTATTGCTGTTTAGCCTATAATTTGGACATTATATTGTTGTAACTATCTTAATTGTCAGACTGGTAGAAAGGACGGAAATATATCTAATAGATTTCATTCAAAGAAGGTGCTTTGATGCAGCTGGATGTATGAGTATAAATCTATCTGAAGCTCTATAAAGCAGCAGTGTCTTTTTCTCTGTTTATGTGGATGCTTTCTGCAGTTGTTGTACACTCGTTAAACAAACAAACAAACAACGGCTGATTTATAGTCTTTATGACCTACATTTGTTCCAAACTTTGAAGTATCATTGGGGAATAGCATCTGAAACATAGCACAGTCCTTCTAAATAGTAATATCATATTAACTGATTCTTCATAGTCACATTGCTGCCTTTTGGACAGACAACCAAAAACAAGTATAAGACTCATTTTCTTTCATAGGGTTAGAGCTTTTTTCGGTATTTATAACTTAGCGCCTTCTAGAATTCACATTTGTTCAAACCTAAATTTTACATTATCGAAGAATAAATCCATAAATCACATTTTATTTAAAGCACGTGTAAATTAAAGGCAATTAAATTAAATTTCCATGGGAAATTAGTAGTTTTTTTTCCTTAGCTTAAATTCCTCTTTATAAGTGTATCACAAGGAAACTGTCACAAAGCCTCCTATTACTTATTGAATAGTATGTGTATATACACTATGTATTTCTTGTGTGTTTTTGCTTTATGCAAATATATATGATGTAATTTCAATGCATAATATCATAGTATTAGGTATATAAAGTTCACTCTTTACACTAGCATAAGAAATGGTGTAATGCCCTGCATATTGTTTGTGATTTTTTTTTTGAAAAATATGACTAGCAAAATGCACAACTAAGGAAATAGTTTAGTGAATCTCATCAGACACAATGTAACTTATTGGAATATAAGCAAGAATTCCTTGAGGGTTAATATCTACTTAGAAATAAGTTTACTAAAATATGTATTTTATTGTATAGTACAGTTCTGAATAGAATTTGAATTAGAAACAAAACAATGTAAGATGAAGTAGAAAAATCTAAAACTAATTATCTCACACAAAGGTGCTTTCTACAAATGGCAACAGGACTTTATTGGTTTGTTTGAAAACATTTTGCTTGTCATCCAAGAAGCTTTTTGGGACACATTATGGATAATCATGACCTGGGTGATTTAGAATCTCCATAGACATAAAACAAATTATCTTTATTATTATTATTATTTTAAAGATAAAATCTAAATATTCTTCCTGGATTTTTAAAAAAAATCTCACTGAAGTTTTCTTTAAAGAAAAGCATGGTCATTTCACTATATTAATATACAATAATGTTGAAGAACTATTTAATTAAATGAAATTTATTGTTCTTCCTTCCCTCATTCAAATTTCATTCTTCATGTTATATTGCTGTAAGAATATAAATTGTTTCAGGTGTTGTGTTTCTAGTATTCTAACAAAATATACCAGCCAGTTCATTTTGTAATCTGTGAACTGATTTTAAAAATGACATATTCATTTGTCTAATACAATTATTAAATGTGGCTAAAGCACATGAATTAAAATGATGGTTTTCTTATTCTTTTTATTTTTATTTGTCCATCTTTTAAAAGTTTATATTGTAGTTTGTATATTAGTTCAGAAAAGTCATATTGAAAATAAATAAAAGTCATATTGGGCTTGTGTAAATTATTTCCTTTTTATGTTCTCAAGTATATGTTTATTCTCTTGACTAATATGTTAAGTTTTAGTAAATGGGTTTAATGTATATCTTTCAACTCATCAGTTATAGCCCAATAAAGTGCTTACTGAGTACAAAATTTAAGGAATATTCTAGGCATTGCAAGTTTTTATCCAACTTTAAATGTTAAACTTCAATGACTTTCTTAGATGATTATTTCTAAAAGCTGATGATGGTGGTTCCAAAGGGAAATTCAACTTGGAACAAATGACCTATTTATGCACCAAATGCTATATATTCAATTATTACTGATACCCTCAGGAAGACTACAGTACAGGGTGTGAAACTCGCATCATCACAGCATCATCACTTGACATATTGTGACTTTTTTCTCCTTCGCTAAACTGGGCATGGGCATGGCCAGTGCATGATGCATCCGGCTAGCGGGCAGTGACTTTGACACTTTTGTTCTATGGGCATCATGACTTCGTTAATCTGAAAGTAGATAGGCCCCGTGTCTTTACATTTTGTCCTTATTTGTTGTATGAATCTAGTAATTATAGTATATAAACCATGGTTAATGGTTTAATAAGATATGTGAATTCAGTCAAATATACTTTACTCAATAATGGGCAGCGGTCTTGGTTGTACACAAGGCTTCTCTAACATAACATACAGAAACCAAGATCTAATTATGTAACAAAACTGGTGTACATTGATTTATCCTGAAAATTACTACAGATCTTGAGGTAAGAGCAGCTATATTTCAGTCATTATTCTGTTAATCCAATTATTCTCTATTGTATTCTTTAAGAAACTGTACTAGCAATAAGTAGCTTATTTCTTCAAAGTGATTTTGTTGCTAGTCCCAATATTTAAAGATAGATGCTTGGTTCACATAGTCAAAATTAAATAAAGGCTGCCTTTTTTCTTTGGAATAACATTTGGAAAAAAAGCAGTTGTAAATTATATTAAATATCTTTATTATCTTAATCAGAAAACAAGAAATGTATATTAAGAAAGCACATAATTGAATACAAATCAGTATTTTTCTTATATCTCACAGAATTATTTTTATGCAAAATTTAATTAACAGTTGAAGTTGGATCAGATATTATACTGAAACTACACAAATTCCAATTAGCAGGAACAAATGGGAAATAACTGTAAAAGAAAGACAAACAGAAAGAATATAAGTCATTGGCAACTGTCACTACATAATCTCTACCATCACATCTGTTTTCGTGCTTGTACTTTCAAAAGTATTGTAAAGATATATTTTTCATTCATTTTTATTTTTGAACCTTCAAACCAACATAGACTCCAGGTAACTGTCTCATCTGCTTTCTGAAGTTTTTGGGACAAGATTTTTGGAAGTGGCTTGCCATTTCTTCCCAGGGTGGGCTTCAAAATTTTTAGCAAAAGGTTCTCTACCAGTTGCTGGGTAGCCATGGTAGATGTGGCCTAGTTGGCTTCCTGCACCACGGCAGGGGGCATTTTTGCCCTCCCCAGCTTCCAAAGGCTTTTCTTGAGCCTCTGGGAAAGCAAAAACAACATCCCCATGCTCCGGAGGCTCTCTGGAAGCTGGAAACAGGCCTATTTCCAGCCTTTCCGAGCCTTCACATGCACCTTGCACTTACCTGCATCCAAAACAGGCTCCTGGGACAGAGTGGTGGGGCCAGCCAGGAGTGGGATTTGGAAGTTCTCCGAACTGCACAGAATCTTAACTAGGCTCTCCCAAACCTCTAAAAAACCCCAGCAGCCCATGCCTGATTTCTTCATTGGTTTCCTCCTTATTAGGGTTGCAAGAGAGTGGCCCAAAATAACTCATTTGATTTTGTATCTAAGGTGGAAATAAAATTCACAGTCTCTCAGTTTCTAGCTCAGTGCCTTAATCACTACTCCAAACTGGTTTTCATAGTGAAGGTACTCATTATTTATTATTGAGTTTTTTTGTTTATTTGAATGAAAAAATATATACAGTGGTATCTAGGTTGTATATGGACAGCTATAGTAAGCCTGTACTCTGGACAATATTTGAGGACTGCTTCTTGCTCACTCTCTGAAGGACTGAAAGCAAGAGGCCGTTTTTAAATGACATGAAAAAATTACCAGAATGGATTTTTTGTTTTTACTTGTATTTTTAAAACATTTTCTACAAAAAAAAAAAAAACAAATGGCTTTAGTAAGGAAACTTCTTCCATTTTCATACTTAACCTTCTCCTCAAAAAGCTTGAAAAACAACTCTGATTTCATTACAGTACTAACTTTCAGTACCAGAATGGATGTTTTTTGGTAGTGCAATTTGAGCCAATTTTTCAGAATGTCTGGGTGGGAGGTTATAGGAATTGAAGTCATTTGCAAACCTGTGGATACCTACTGCCATTCCACCTGAAAATTATGAAACAAACAACCAGAAAACAAAACATTGTCCAGCTAAACATTGCCCATTTTATTTCCACATTTTGTGATGAAATCTCTGAGTGGCATATTGCAATTTAAGAACTTATATGCCACTTTATAGTGCTTTACAGCACTCTGAGTGGTTTACAATGTAGGTGTATTGTCCCAAACAATCTTGGTCCTTATTTTACCAACCTTGAAAGGATGGAAGGCTGAGTTAACTTAAAGCCCATCAGGATTGAACTCATAGCTGTGGACAGAATAAACCTGAAATACCGCATTCTAACCACTATGCCACCAGAAATCCTACAAAATGGATAATGGCTACCTATACTGTCAGGAACTCTTCCGATGAGACACAAATATTAGCATCTGATCAGGAATTGTAAATTATGTTTCATGACATGTCATGTCTTGCAGACATCTCCCTACCAAGATTGTGATATTAACAGGGGTAAGAAAGAAGTAGTACTATATAAAATCATTTTTCATTTTAAAGAGTTTTGCCTGAATATTTGCCCAGCTGTGAGAATATTATGCAACATAGAAAGTATGCACAACAAAACAATGGCCCTTGTGCTTTTAATTTAAAACAACAGTCTTCATTTGCTATCTACTAGGACTGTTCAATAGTTTAGATTTTGTTTTGAAAAGTTGCTTCACAATATGCAGTAATGTGAATCCACTATCTGATCAAAGAGCTGCATTTTTTCCCAAGATCTAACAACATATGTCAGTGACTCAGTGAAACAGGTATATAATCAAAGAAGTTGGCAGCAGATGCCTATAGGCTTACACATATGATGAAGCAATTTTCAGTTTCAAACTGAAGCATCACACAACCCTATTGTTTGTATAGTATTAGCTGGATTACAATTAATCTTTTAATTACAGCATTTCTAAATTCTACCTGAAAATGTGCAACTCCTGGATAACCCTTTGCCTGTGTGAAATAAGAAAAAAGTCATAGATTATTAGCAATTTATATGATATTATCAATGCAAGCTACATCGATTCTAAAAAGGACGGCCTATTCAGAAAATTTGAATAGTTGAACTTGCAATTTCATTTTAAACAATGTTCAGGGTAGTGGATCATTACACTTCCTAGTTCAGAGTAAACAAAATACCTCAAACAGCTTATCTCAGCTATCCCTTACACACACATTTCTAAATTAAAAAATATATATTGTAGCTCATAATGGGCCACATTCAGTTTAAATGTTCTGTTTCTGCCTTAATTGGAAAATCAAGTGAGAGGTAGCCAGAAGTCAGAATAAGGCTAGCCTGCATCCCACTACTGAAAACCGGAAGTCCTCATCAGTCTCCCAAGTTACCGTATTTGCCGGTGTATAAGACGACTGGGCGTATAAGATGACCCCCCCAACATTTCCACTCAAAATATAGAGTTTGTTATATACTCGCCATATAAGATGACCCCCCCCAACTTGGAGCAAAGGCTGAAACCGGGAAGAGAAAACTTCCCAAAGAAAATCACACAAGCAGCATCCCATTCCTGGGAGAAAAACAAAAAAACAAAAAACACGAACTCTTCCCAAAGCGCAAAAGCAAAGATGGCGCTTTCTCAGCTTTGAGCGGCGTCGCTGCTCTCCCACCCCCTCCACTCGTCCCCATGTGCGGCAAAGTTTCTGCCACTGGGGGGGTGGAGGAGGGGTGGAAGGAGGTGATGGGGGCAAAGCCTGGAGCCTGCCAGTCCGTTCGCACGAGCGGAGTGGGTGGGTGGGAAGGGAAAGGAGAGGCTGTGCTGCTGCCTGCAATTGAAAGTGATGCGCCTGCCCCCTCCCCCCCATGGGGGAAAGTGAAAGGCCTCCTCCCTTAAGCAGCCCCCGCGTGCGCGCCATGGGACTCCAAGGGTGCGGTATAGACAGCTGCCAATTCTCTCTCTCTCTCTCCCTCTCTCTCTCTCTCCCTCTCTCTCTCTCTCTCTCTCTCTGTGTATGTGTGTGTGGTGTGGAGGGTAATTCTGGCTATCTCTGGCCTCCGCTTGGTTTTAAAGTCGCTTGGCTGGTTCCCAAGTCGCAAGTGCGTGCTGGCCAGGAGACACGGCGCTGGGTGGCAGCTCAGTGCCAGGGAGGAGGATCTTTCTCTCTTAAGCAGGGAAGGGAGGAGAGGACAAGAGGAGGGACGGGACGGGATGGGACAGGGGGCGGGAGGAGCTCCCTTGCCTTCTTCCACTGCCCACCGGACCCTTTTCTTCCCAAGGGGACCCTGGAATGCAGCTTGGGAGCCAGGTGGCCCTGCCCAGCAGGTTCCCATCAGGAACTTCCTGAGGACACTCCCCCCCACCCCAAGCATAGCCCTCCCGGTCTTTCAAAGAGGGAGGGAGAAGTGGGAGGAGCAAATTGCCGGCCCCACCCCACTGTCCAGGAGGGGCGCCACAGTCCACCCCCACCACCTTCTCCCCCCACTCCCCGGGGCATTACATGGCTCGGGGCTGGCTGGGTGAAGCGGCCCCGCCAGAGACCTTCCCGCTCCACCCCACCCCACCTCCAGATTGGCCTCTTCAAGCGCCCCGAGCCAGGCAGAGGGTGGGGGGGAGGAGGAGGAAGAGAGACTCCGGCTGGGCTTGAAGGGGCTTCGCAAGTTGCGGAGCTCTGCCCCAGTCGCTCTTGCACTGGCATATAAGACGACCCCCCCACTTGGAGGCATGTTTTTCAGTGCAAAAAAGTCATCTTATACGCCGGCAAATACGGTAAATGTGAGCTTCTATTTGCTCTTTCCAGACTACTCTGGCCCAGAGTAAGCATTGTTTGCTATCAAATATTCTACCCAGGGAAGGAAAAATAAAATTGACTTCACTACTGATGCATATAATGGTGGGACAGTCTCAGGACAACAGAGCTGGTGATCATCCAACTGTTTCATAAAAGGAAAAGTCGAACGTCGAAAAGTCGAATGGGAAGATAGAGTAAGAGTGGATTAGGGAACAAGGATGGGTATGAAGTATGTCACTGTGTGGGTGGTTTTTTAATGATGTTTTTACATGGATAAACAACGTGAATTTAAATATGTAAGTGAATGAGTGTGGAAATTCTTTTCATCTGACAAAGCAATCCTCTTCCAGTAAAGCATTCTCACTTTCATTAGAAACATTTGAACTTACTGTTCACAATGAATTCTGCAATTAAAACACCACCTGTTTGCTCGATATGTTCTCTCCGTTTTTCACAAGCCTTAAAAATAGCAAAAAACAAATAGTCAGTTAAAATAATTATTCCTATTTAATAAAATGCATGCATTCTAAGTAGTAATAGAACCAAAGGGAACAATAACAACAAAAAGACAAATTATTTCCCTTAACCAGCCAAAAAGATTCAGATTCCCTTCTCTTAAACATTTTGAGAGCATGTTTGCAGTTCTTTCACAAGAGTACCTGGAATAAAGCTAAGATGGTAACCTCACTCTTGGTATATTTGGTGAAAATTTTGTACCATTAAAGACCTAGTTTGGTATAGTGGTCAAAACATCAGGATAGAAAACGAGAGACTGCAAGTTCTAGCCCCATATTAGGCACAAAAGCCAGCTCGGTGATATTGGGCCATTCACTTTCTCTCAGCCCTAAAAAAGAAGCAATGGCAAATCACTTCTGAAAAACTATGCCAATATTATTGCAGAGAGTTGTCTAGGCACTGTTCAAGAATCAGACACAACTAAACAGAAGGAAAAAAAAAGACCACTATCCCTTCCTGTGAATTATCTGAGATATTGGAACAAGGACTCAGCAACCCTGAGAGCAACATTATCATGGGAAGAAGTTCCTGATAAGGTCAAGAAGAGTGAGGTGAAGCTACAAACAATCCATAATAAGAGTGATTGAAATGAAGCAGAGATGAAGGAGAAAGCAAAGCCAAACCATTTTTCCATTGTTATCAAGAAAACAGTATGGATCTTTCTAAAGTTTTACCGGTTAGACATATATATAACTGAATGCCCCACATTCAGTCACATGCATTGACATGTAAGTCAATGAACACAATGCCTTCTGCATAATAATTTTTATAAAGAGAATCTCAAATCCAAATTTCAGAAATTATAAGCAAGGCCATAGATGTAGAACTGTCACAAACATTAAATTTACTTACAGTAGTTATTTACAGTAAATTATACAACTCTTTTGTTGGATTAAAAAAATGGTAATTCTTAATGAGACACAGAACATTTATCATATCCAGATAGTTCCTAAACATTACAGAGTAACACCATCACAAACATGCATTAGCATCCTCTAGTGAATATCATAAATTATTCCTTTCCATTCTTACTCATAGGTGAAGCTTAAATTTACACAGATGAAGTTCAAAATTGTCTTACAATAACAGATTTTATTCTAGCAACCATCAGATTTAGCAAAGGCATGTCACTATGATACGTGTACACCCAAATCCAAGTTTTACTGCCTACAGAAGCATTAATGCAAATCCTAGATCCACTAACCAATGTCATTTTAGTATCAAGTCTGTAATCCCCCAGAAAATTGCAAGATGGAGTGAAGAACTTGAACCACAAAGCAGAAAGGCGTAGGTTTTTAATGTTAGTCACAACAAAAACAGAAATGCTTTAAAACTGATTTACTATATTGAAATGTTGGACCAAAAATCCATATATACACTGGTTTGTCTTTTCAGGTTCATGTATCCTGTTTTGGGATTCTAGATTTGATTGCTATTATTTAAAGAACTTACCACAGGGCAAAATAACTTTTCACTATCACACACATATGTTTCACAATGTAACCACACTTTGGAAAGTTTGGGAATATTCTGGAACCGAAATGCATTAAATTGGAAGGTGGCTCGATTATTTTTGCCATTTTCATGTACTAAAGTGGAGTCATCTGTTGCACACCTATGCCAAATAAATAACAGATATTAAAATGAGGAATTAACAGATGAGATATAAATCTAATAAATCAATAAATAGAATTAAGATATACTAACCAGTGGAGTACCATATCATGTGAATAAACCTGATTGGGTGGGAAGAGTGAATGAATTACATACCCCTTAGTTATCAGAGGCCACTGGATTTGGAAGAAATATTCTGAAGAAGGGGTTGTCCAACAATTGCTCAATACTACTTTAAATCTGCAAAAGGACAAAGGGACATGAACATTAACAGAACAACAATATAATGCTGGGAGCCACGGATATAAAAAAAAATCATACCTATGACTTAAACCTTTGGCTTCCACTCCAGCAAATACATCAGAGCCAATTTCTGATGTATCAACAATGAAAGGGGCTTCCTTCTTGCTTGAAAACTTGGCATTCTGAGAGGAAAAAAATGTGTAATGTGATTTATTTATTTGTTTTGCTGCAGGAGATCTGCAGGAGCAGCAAATGAAGGCCATACTTTCTCAGAGTATTTGAGGTCAGCAAAATTATTGGCAGCTGAAGTTTCATAACAGTAAGCATGCATTAGAAATATATTAAATAATTTATTATCCTTTTGTGACATCTGAAACTCTGCCTATGTTATGAAAGTATTGCTTTCTATGATATACAGTCAAGTGATGAGATTTTGCTTGCCGCTTGACCTGAAACAACTGATGTAATTCCTACTTATTACAAAAACATACATTGTACTATAATGAAAGTGAGCAAGTCATTTTTATACCTGAGACAGAACATGATACAACTACTCCCTCATGAGGTAGTTTGCTGGTGTTGTATAAACAACATTGATACAAAATAAATTAAACAATCAGCCATTTGCTGCCCTTTTGAATTTCTTTAAGTTTTATTTTTTGTTCCTTTGTCAGTTCACTCTGCTTAATGGATGGTGCTGGTCAACTTAGTGTTTCAAGATGCTATCAAATCCTTATTTTATTCACTATACTACTGAGAAATTTACTGAGCAAGCAGCACATGCACTATACTTACAGAATAGAAATTGAGAGACAACTGACTTTCAAAGGAACCGGCACTGCCATTCTTCACATGAACAGTTGCTACCCTAAAATAGGCAGAAAATGACACAGAACTGATTCCTATGCTATTGAAAATAAAGCAAAACATATGCTAGAAGATGGAATTCCAATGAATTGGGGCAGTGTTACCTTTGGTCAAAGGCAGCATGGTTCACCAGATAGTTCGCCTGATAGGTGCAGGTAAATGAATAGTTGACAGGTTGGCTTTTCACAATGACAGTGCTATCATTGGAACTGATAGAGTTATAGAAATGATAAACAGGGTTTTTAAACTGCATGGGAAGAAAAAGATGCAAATGCAATTTTAGTTTAAATGGTTCTATCATTCATTCAATTCTAAATCTGTTGAGTTTCTAACCGTACAGAATCATTTTACAAGCCCATGAAGATAGAAGAAATAAACATAAGTTTGCCTTCTAAAGCACATGCCGCAAAAATCCACTTATTTAAAATATATTTTAAAATTTAAGATTTATTTTAAATAAATGCATTTATTAAATGCATTTATTTTAAATAAATGCATTTATTTTAAAACATTTGTACATCAATTTCCATTAAAATTTTTGAAGCAGTTGATCATAAAACTAGAAAGCAAGCAGTAAGTTAAGCACAACTAACAAAAATTATGAAGAAAAGCTTTTTATTAAATATAAAAATAAAATAAACAATAAAGCGATAAAGCGATAAAGGACAGTCTCTTAGGCTCAATCAGTACCACAAGAGTGAGACAAAATATGAGAAAATACAGAACAAAAGGCAAGAAGAAGCCAAGTTTTTTTTAACAATTTAGTGTTGCAATCATATATGTTTATTATTTTGTACTTTCTATTTTAATGGTGTATTTGTTTTTTAAGCTTCCCAGGGCTGTTGAGTGAGAGGCCACCTTATATAGTTATCACATGTGTCTGGTGTCTGCTAGCAAAGGAAAACTAATATTTTGCTGCCTGTATTGGTTGTTTGGATTTTTGTATGTTTTATTTTGTTTAATAGATATTTCTTCACTTTCATGAAAAGCAAAGTTCACAAAAAATTTAAAAAAATATGGAGAACAATAAGGAAAAGTAGAAAAAAATAATTATTAAACCCATGAAAAGTGTGTTAAATTTATTTTTTTAACAATTTTATTTTATTCAATAGGTTGAAATCCAAAATCCAATAGAAAAAAATAATTAAACAGAGACAAAACAAAATTAAACAAAAACACTGCAAAAATGTGAATAAAACACATATTTGTAAGCATAGTGATAAACCTTGACCTCAAGGAATGGCATGTCAATATAGTATAAACATTTATTGTGAATCCAACACTGTAAGTTATATTTCCAGTTCGGATATTGTAACATTAAACGTATCCATTTTCAACTACATAAAATATTGTAACATAGAATTGGACATCCTATTTCCTTGCTTCTCGATTGTTCCTAGATGGTATGGAAACCAAGGATATATTCTAGCCTTAATTCTGGTATGTGCGTACATTACACGTGTTTAAGCACCCTGCTTCTGACATCTTAATTGTACATTGGAAATAAATAAAATAAAATGTGCATTAATATATGTGCAATAGGAAAAAGCAGAATTTGCATTAAACACATTCACTAGTAGTATTAAATAGTACTACTACAAGTAGTAACAATGGTACTACTAACAGTAATGCAATAAACTACCATAGTTGTGAAATTGATATAGCTTTTTAGTACTTGCCAGATTAAAAAAAGAATTTATTCACACCTGCAATATATGTTTAGTCCCTTTCCTTCTTTTACCAGGCATTGGATATTCAAATCCTGAGTGTGGCTAAAATCTCACCGCAAGGTGTGACAAGAAGTAACTTTGATCTTAATATAAATGCAAATGAATTAGTTATCTTTAACAATGCTGAAAATATAAAAATGCTAGAAAATTTTCAATTTTTCACACATGAATATTACCGCATTAACTACGTACATCTGACTGTGTTCCACAGTATGATTTGTTTTGGGGTGACAAATCTGGGATGGTAAATTGATAGTATCCTGCATCGTGAATTCCATTATAGCAAATGCCTCCAAGTGCCAGCTGATTAACTTCCCATCCATATGGACATTCTGGGATTTTTGTAATAATTGTTTTAGGATAACAATATACCAAAATCACATCTAAAGCAAAAAAAAAAGGAAAAACACATTTATGCAGCAAAGTTCTACTTACAAAATCAAGGGACGTAATGCTCTTTCCATGATTACAAGCTTGAGCTTTAATTCAAATTATGTTTTCAGTATCTTCCACTATTAGTTTCCACAATTAATATCACAATAAGCAATTAAAATTGCATTCTAATGCCTTTGGGCATTGAATAAGGCAATATTATTGCAAACATGGGAGCTAAAGGCACCAACAGAGTCTGCATATCTTTACTAGTCTTCTCTCATGCTTACAAATTAAAGAAACATAAACATGAAAATAGGATTAGCAATATCTACAATTTATGACTTCTTTTTATGGCAAACTATTAGCCACATCTTATGGTTATCTTAAATTTACAAGTTGAACTATACAGCACACCATGCAAAAGCATTAATATGCAAGTAATTTCCATCAGCAGAAAAAGACCATCTGTGATACGTCTTTGCCTCATTTAGGGGATTATTATGTTGCTATTCCTTCTGTGGGAATCTTGATGATAAGGAAGGCAATATAGCCCAAGTGGAATAAAATCAGTAGAACAGCCATATGGACATAAAACATGACACATTTGGGCCGATGTCAATTGTGTGTTTTCTCTTTACATGATGTACAGACTCACAACACAATAAATTAAATGTCTCAAAATTCATCCCATTTATTGCTCTGAAAATTATTCTTGGCTTTTTTTTTAATGGTTAGGAATTGTTTTCACATGTACTATTCCTTTATGTACAAAGTTCTGTTTAATGTATCAGGTATTGAATAATAGCAATAAACTACCCACTGGCAAATTGCGGTTACAATGGCTTCTGCTCAAACTTAGGTCTTTCATGTAAGATCCCATTGACTTCACTGGGACATTTAAACAATAAAATTAACTGAATTTAAATTTGGGGTGGTTTGTATCCTTTATAAAATGCTATTAAATGTCACACATCATCATCATTTTACATGAATAACTCAAAACATAAGATACGGTACATGTTTCTGTTAACCATTTTTGCTATCAAATCAAATATGAACAGGCATATTGCACATACTCCTAGATTATTATTTTTTAAATCAGTTATTTTACCTGCTTTATTTGGACTGCAAGGAACTGCAAAACCTCGAGCCAAGATGATCCACAGTAAAAAAACCAGAAGCATCATTTTCCCAAAGATATGCAAATATTAGTAAAAGAATTTGCTTTTCTATAATGCTGTAGATCTCAGGAATTCACTTTTGCATATGTATCAAATGCCTCTAAGTAACCCAGCACAATATACAAAAGAAAGAAAGAAAGAAGTCTTTCACTCTGAAACTTTATTTTGGTTCCTAATAAAAAGCAAAAATGTAATGTTTAAATTTTTTTTTAAGAAATGAACATTTCCTTTTAAAGTAAATGCAATATCCTAGCCATCGAAGAAGAAGGAAAAGAAGAAGAGATGGAGTAAATCAGCAAGATTTTTTAAAAATCTCATGCATTCACAGAGTGCAATTGCAATTTCTGAAATAAATTTCCTTATTCACTATATGCTTAACTTTATATACTTAAATCACTTACAACCAAGATATCTATGATTTATCATTTTGTCTCCATGAATTTTTGTTCTGCTCTGAGTATTAATATTATTCTACTAACAAAATATAATTCTCATTAAAAAAAACTGCTCCAGTACTTTTGTACAAAAATAATTATATAACTTGCTGCAGATTATGTAAATGAGTTTATATTACTTGCACAACTATTGTTTCATATCAAATGTTAATTACAATTGTTATATAAATTCCACATTGATCTGATCTATGAGA
Source organism: Hydrophis major (assembly GCA_033807585.1). Lineage (NCBI taxonomy): Eukaryota > Metazoa > Chordata > Lepidosauria > Squamata > Elapidae > Hydrophis > Hydrophis major. The sequence goes on along the minus strand of CM066331.1, from coordinate 62,744,601 downwards.
ACCACTTCAGCATTCAATTCTGAATCTGTAGCACATAGTTATTCTAAAATAATTTATATTTTTTCATTAGCCATGCATTTATGCTTAAATCTATGTCATATTCCAAAAGATATTTTTAAAATAATCATACATACAGCATAAGAAATAGTTTGCAGACCAAACTATTAGTTCTTCTTGTTCCAAATATTAAGCCTGTTTTCCACCAGGCTTCTTTTTCAAAGAACACTGTCCAGCATTACCTTTGCTTTATATGTGCCATCTTGTAAACGGACCCTCTGCTTTTCAGTCCTCATTACTCCATGTGGAAAAAGTAGGTTAGGTAGATAAAAGGTTAAATCATTTATTTTCCATCACAAGAAATTAATTTCAGTTTTCAGTTCATGAATTTAACTTCACTTTCTTAATGCTGAGATGGATTTTACTTTTAAAAAAAAGCATATTTTTTCTTATGTTTAAGAAAAATTCTGATGATTGGACCAGAGGTACATGTATTATTTTACATATAACATTTTGATTTTTGATACTGGCAGAACTCCTCTTCTTAAGAAAAACTTATGGGACATAGCTCAAAGTAGAGCCATTACCATTTTTGAAAGTAACTAGTAGCCTATCTGGCTACAGCCATAATACTAAGCAATATAAATGAAATCTTCAGATAATTTATGGCAAATCTAAACATTTATATTTTGAATGATTGGTTGTTTCCATGATATATTCCTACCTATTCTTAATTTCAAGCTGCCAAATACTCTAGTATTTCTTTGAAATGACAGCCATCCATTTTAAGATACAACTAGTATAGTACAACTAATGAGGGAAATAAATATGTCAGTCTTTTATAACAAGTAAGCAATTTGTAGGGACACAAATATCCCCTACTTGGGTCTTCAGCAGAATAATCCAAAGTACAGTTTGTGCTACAATACATAGCTATCTGATGATGTATTTATTTGCATAAGAAAAGAAGACTCTACAAAATATATTTGGGTGAACAGTATTTGATCTCTATAATGATAAAAGGTGAAGGCCTAAGGGAGGTTTGTATTGCTCAGAGTAATTGCAGATAAAAAAGAGTATTCATTAAATAGCAAATTATACTTCAAATGCTAATTGCATTTCCTAAGAGAGCTCCCTTTTGATAAGTAGATAGTACAACCTTAATGATGGGAGTATTTGTACTGGCCTCTACAAAAAGTGAATCAATGGCTTCTTGTCATCCCAGCCTCAAAAGCTTTTTTTGATAAATAGTTCTTTAGTTTCTCCTTCTTCTGTCTGCTGTTATCAAAAGCATTGTTTTATTACAGTATTTGCTGTTCATGTGTTACGAGCTGTTAGTTTGTCCAGGGAAAAGACAAATTGTGTTGTAACATTATTGCAGGATAACATTCTAAAACATGAAATTAGTTTTTCACAAAGAAGGCAATCCCGAATTTTAGATACTATTCTGCACATCTGCAAAAAAACCTCCTAGGATGTTATTTGTTTTCTTCTACTGTGTTTCTCCAACAATACGGCCTCCACCAATAGGAAGCCCCAGCATGATTTATTGGCATAAAATCAAATTAAGCCCCTCCCCCCAAATTAAGGCCCATATTAAACATGCGAAATGGGGGGGAAATGGCAGGGAGGGCTTGCCGTTAGGAAGTACTTTGTTGCATGCCCAGATATGGTGCTGCCTGCGTTAGTGGAGCACTTCATATCGGGAGACCTTCTGCCACCGTTGCTTTCTCTCCCTTGCTGCCATGGCGTTACAGTAACACTGTGGCGTTTGGCATACCCACGTGCGGCCAGTCAGGGCTCCACCCTGCAACCGGAGCCCTGAGGAGACACTTGGCTTCAGGTGCTCCTGTTGCTGCCTTTCCTTTGCCTTCAAAGGTAAAGCGAATTATTTTAAAAACCTCCGGTCATCCCATCAGGGCTGCGCCGGAGTCCTGCAAACTGGGCAGAGCCGGGAAAGCGAGCCGCGGGTGTTTCCTGGTTCTGCCCAGCCCCCACGGCTCTGCCGCAGCCCTGGCGGGATGAGCAGAGGTTTTTAAAATAATTCACTTTACCTTCAAAGGCAAAGGGAAGGCGGCGACAGGAGCGCCTGAAGCCAAGTATACCAACAACAAAAGGCAAATCCTCAAGGTGGGCTGGAGGGAGGTGGCTACGTGCCCCCCGGGCTGCTTCAATGCAAGGTCCTGACTTTCAATGCAAGGTCCTGCCATTGCCACCATGTCCTTTTCGCCGCTGCCTCCCTCTCTGACTGTGAAACTTGTGTGCTTTGTCAAATGCTCCGAGCGAGGTGAGCTCTTTCATACATGGGGGGGGGGGGGGAGACGCTGGCGTTCTCCAAGAGGCTGGCTCTTTTCTCTAGCCGAGGCTGACATCTGACTGAATCTCTATCCCACTCCTTTATCCTCATGACGGGGGTCGGCAGCGATGCTCTCTGGTGTGGCCACCTCAGCTTGCCAGCCTTGCCCCGCTATGAGACGATACTGTGACAGCCGCTGCTGCCGCACTACCTTCTCTTTCCTCGCTCTCCTCCCTTCGCCGGCAGGAGCATGCACGCCTGCTGCCACTGCCACTGCCACTGCTCCTGAGGCCGTCTGGGGCAGGCAGGTGGGAAAGCAAGCAAGGTGGCTGCGCTGTCTTCTTTTTCCCTCAGCAAAGTGCCGCCGCCACCTGCGATGGGCAAGGAGGCGGCGGAAACACCTGAAATGTCACCAAGGCAGTGAGTGCCTCCCTGCCAGGCCCTTTCGGGTGCCTTCGCCGCTGCCTCGCCCATTGCAGGTGGCAGCGGCGGTAAGCGGCGGCGCTTCGCTGAGGGAAAAAGAAGACAGCGTATCCACCTTGCTTGCTTTCCCACCTGCCTGCCCCAGATGGCCTCAGGAGCGGCGGCAGTGGCAGCAGGCATGCATGCTCCTGCCGGTGAAGGGAGGAGAGACGAGGAAAGAGAAGGGAGTGCGGCAGCAGCGGCTGTCACAGTATCGTTTCATAGCGGGGCAAGGCTGGCAAGCTGAGGTAGCTGCACCAGAGAGCGTCGCTGCCGACCCCGTCGTGAGAATAAAGGAGCGGGATAGAGATTTAGTCAGATGTCAGCCTCAGCTAGAGAAAAGAGCCAGCCTCTCAGAGAATGCTGGCATCTTTCCCTCTCTCTCTGTCTCTATGTATGAAAGAGCTCGCCTCGCTCGGAGCGTTTGGCAAAGCACACGAGTTTCGCAGTCGGAGAGGAAGGTGGCGGCGAAAAGGATGCGGCGGCAATGGCAGGAGGCTGCAAGTCAGGACCTTGCATTGAAGCAGCCCGGGGGGCATGTAGCCACCTCCCTCCAGCCCACCTTGAGGATTTGCCTTTTGTTGTTGGTATACTTGGCTTCAGGCTCTCCTGTGGCCGCCTTCCCTTTGCCTTCGAAGGTAAAGTGAATTATTTTAAAAACCTCCGCTAATCCCGCCAGGGCCATGCCAGAGCCATGGGGGCTGGGCAGAACCAGGAAACACCCGCGGCTCGCTTTCCCGGCTCTGCCCAGTTTGCAGGGCTCCAGCATGGCCCTGATGGGATGAGCAGAGGTTTTTAAAATAATTCGCTTTGCCTTTGAAGGCAAAGGAAAGGCAGCAACAGGAGCACCTGAAGCCAAATGTCTCCTCAGGGCTCCGGTTGCAGGGTGGAGCCCTGACTGGCCACACGTGGCTGCGCCAAATGCCGTGGAGTTACTGTAACGCCGCAACAGCAAGGGAGAAGGGAAAGCAACGGTGGCAGAAGGTCTCCCGAACATCCAAGCTGTCGCTGCCCGCCTGCCCACCCGAGGATGCAAGGGGGGCGAAATTAAGTTACCCCCCAAAAGACGGCCTAGCTGGTTTTTCGGGGGTCAAAAAAAAATAAGGTCCGGCCTTATTATGTGAGAAACACGGTATATTCATGTTCTCATTGAATCTAATACAATCCTTCCATTTTGAAGAAAATTGATTACTCTTTTCTGTAAATATGGTATCAAATGGTCTTACAGCCAACACAAAGCATAGTTGTTATGACTCCACAATTATGATAAGGAGATATATATATATATGTATATCTTACGCGGGAGATACACATACACATACACATACACACATACATATATGTTTTCTTAAATTTCGCGGGTACTTACATGTATGGTATTCAGCTTTGTTCGGGTATTTTCCCATGACATTATAGTTGTGCTTTTAAAGTTGTAGCAACAGAATATCATCTGCAATCATCAGGCTTCTGTATTGTGTTCATCTGTGAGTCAGACTTTCACAGCCGTTTCTGTTTTAAATTTGGGGCTAGCCTACTGCTGTGCCAGAATAATTTCTTCTTCATCCTGATTGGTTGGGAGTCTTGGTCTATGTTTATTGGTCTTGCAGTTTGCTGTGTTCTGCTTGATTGGTGTTTCTTATATCTTCTGTCTGTTTTGTGGCTTTTTTTGTCTTGATTGGCTGGCAACATTGTGTTTCCTGTATTGGAGGTTTTTAGTGCAGCTTGGCTGTGAGTAAATGGACGGCTATTATTTATTAGGAAGCTAGGTTTCATATGGGTGGCTGGTTGGGGTGTGTTTGAGCTGGAGGTATCAGGGGGGATCTGTTTGTGGCCAGGTGTTTGCCTGGCTTGTGGTGTGGAGATATTTTTGTTTGTGAGTGCAGGCTTCCAAATAATTGACAGTCTGGTAGAATCATCTTTTCTATTCATGCTTTCATGTCTTTTTTCAGTCTCTATGGCTTCTCTGATGATTCTGTAGCTGGGGTTTTCTATAGTGGCTAGGGTTTTGGTGCCATTGAAGTTAATGCTATGACCTGTGGCTTTCATGTGTTGGACTAATGAAGAAGTGTGTTCCAGCTTTTTTACTGCATTTTTGTGTTCATCCAGGCGGGTACTTATTCTTCTATTGGTCTGTCCAATGTATGTGGCAGAGCATGATGCACAGGGGACTTCATATATACCTTGGTTTTCCAGGTCAATTTTATCTTTGGGGTTTCTTAGGATGGCTGCTATTTTTCTGTCTGTTTTGAAGGCAGTCTTGATGTGATGCCTGTGTAGTATCTTACTGATTTTGTCTGTAGTACCTTTTATGTAGGGCAGATTCTGCCGAAACATTGCTACAACTTTAAGAGCACAACTATAATGATGTGGGAAAATACCTGAACAAAGCTGAATACCATACATGTAAGCACCCACAAAAAATTAAGAATATGCACACAAACACACACACACATTTCATAGATTTTCATGTGTACAGGTATGCAGGTCTTGGCGTCTTCGGGTCTTTTCTCATGTAAGATTGAAAGCATCTTGGCAATGTTTTTATGAGATCCCATCTTCAGGCTGCTGCTTTCAGCTTTGTGCTTGTGAAAGCAAAGCGTGATTAGAGCTGCCGTCTCGCTATATGTACTGGTGGGGAGGTTGGCTGAGTTGTCATTTCTTGATTGGTTGATGGAGTTGATCTGCAAACTGCAAATCTGTAAACTGCAAATCTGCAAACATCAACTCCATCAACCAATCAAGAAATGACAACACAGCCAAACTCTCCATCAGTATATATAGGGAGACAGCAGCTCTGATCACGCTTTGCTCACACAAGCATGAAGCTGAAAGCATCAGCCTGAAGATGGCGAGTGGGACCTCATCAAAACGTTGCCAAGATGCTCTCAAACTTACATGGGAAAAGACCCGAACACACCAAGACCTGCATGTGTGTGTGTGTGTGTGTGTGTGTGTGTGTTATTTAGGTTTCTTTGGGTATTTTTATTATAGTGACGTTTTGGCAGAATCTCATCTGCAATCCTCATGCCTGTGTTCTTTTTAATCTTGTATGTCAGGCCTGGCAGCTGTTTTTTGTTTGAATTTGGTGCTGGCCTTCTGCTTTATTTGAATGGTTTTTTCCTCATCCTGATTGGCTGGGAGACTAGGTCTTGGTCTTTGAATTGCTGTGTTCTTGATTGGTTGGTAACATTGTGTTTTGTGCATTGGGGTTTCTTAGTGCAGCTTGGTTTCTTGTGAATGGCTGATAATTATTTATTAGGAAGCTAGGTTTTATTTGGGTAGGTGGCTGGGGGTTGTTTGGGCTGCAGGTATTGGGGGGGGGGGTCTGTTTGTGTCCAGGTGCTTGCCTGGATTGTGGTATAGAGATTTTTTGGTTTGTGAGTGCAGGCTTCCAGATGATTGATAGTCTGGTGGAGTCATCTCTTCTATTCATACTATTAGGACTTTTATCAATTTCTATGGCTTCTCTGATGATTCTGTAGCCGGGGTTTTCTATGGTAGCTAGGGTTTTGGTGTCAATATTCTCATTGTTCTAATACTTTCACACAATTGTTTTATGCTAGGCATTGATTTTTTTTTAATCTAACAGGATACTTAAGAAATGATCTGCATTGGGGGTCTGCAGTAGGACTTTCAGATGTTTTGAATTATCTAATAAATATCATGGAGAGGATATAATATTGGAAGGCACCAGACTGGTGGACAATAATTTCCTGAAGAAAACTGTCCATGCATATGTTTAATTCATGAATGTTACACAGATTGTGAGTTACAGTACAAACTACTTGTTTGAATATCTGCATGAAGAGATTGTTATTATTAGCAATATTGTTAAGACAGCAATATTATTAAGACATTTATTTAATGATATTTGTACACTGGTATTTTGGGTAAAAGAAGATAGTTGGTGATGCATTATTACATGTTTATTTCTCCTGTTCAATAAATATTCACTACTTTAATAATTATATAGCAATCTAGACTTCTGGTTGCATCTCCTTCGAGGATGGACTGAAGACCGTGATCGTGCGCGTCTTCAATCCATGTTGCACTTCAGGTCTCCAAATGGGGCTAGAACCACCTTGGAAGGGTGGGGAAGAAGGGGGAGACCGCTTGTCAGGTCAAGGGGAGGTGCATCTCCCCTCCTTAGCTAGGTAAATTCCCCCTGAAGACAAGCTGCAATGGTGGTTAAATATGGCCACCCTGAAGAAGGAGAGCTACATGGAACAAAGATTGTGCAGGAATGCTGAAGAAGTGGACAATGTTGCAGACCAGGCAAAGTGGGCACAACATGATATACAATGTTTTAAATATTAAAACAATAATTTAAAATTTTTTTAATTTTAAAATATAAAGATTTTATAATCCTTATATTCTAAAGATTTTAAAACAAAGAGTCTTTTTAAAAAAAGATTGGAACAGCAGCGACCAGAGGAAAGGGGGGGGGGCAATGGAGACAAGTGAAAATGCTTTGGACAGTAAAAGAAGCAAATTGAAAGAGTGAAATATCTGTGTAAACTAGATTATTTTAAATTATACAATTGGCACTAAATAGGCACATTTAAAATCTAAACTTGAAGGTGCCAAAAGGAAAAAAAATGTATAATAATTGTATCTACTGGAATCTTTTTTAATTTAAAAGTCTTAAAAGGGAAAGGAAAATGGAAAGAAAAGGTGGAACTCGGACATAACAGAGAGCGCCACCTAATGGTAAAGGAAAACTTTTGATAACTTTTTTTTAAAAAGTGTTTGGTTCCATAAAGACTGAATCTTGCTACAAAGTAAGAAGATTTTTGAAACAATATGACAAAAACCCTGAAAAGTGAATTTTATCATACTATGGAGGAAGAAGAAAGAAGTCTGAATTCTGGGAATATTTGGTGACTTTGAAGAAAATTTAAAACTCAACAGAAGGAATTTAACAACAAAATATATGAACACTTGATTATTTTGACCCTGGAAACCTGAAACAGGATTTAACAGAAGTGGGTGGTTAGAAGCTGGACTAAACTGTTGGATAACTGGACTGGATTTAATTATTGAAGAAAGAGCTAAAAGAAAAATTAAATTTGAAAGAGGTGCACAAAAATGGCAGAATACTTTGTGGAGTTAAAATTGGACCTAAGAAGCATAAGGGAAATGATATGGGAAAAAATAGAATTGTGCGATATTGCTTTGCAAATGCTAGAAATGGCATCATTGGAGAACAAAGACAAGAAAGGAGAACCAGAAGGGGAGGAGGTGATTAAAGAAGAGGCCAGCTTAAATAAACAAAGGGAACAATGAACATCAAAATGGGGGGGAGCATGTAAACTAAAAATTGGAGGTTTGAGGGGATAATTAAAGATAATTAAAGAGGGTTATGAAAGTGAAATGAAGAAAAAAGAAACAACAGAAAGGGGAAACATAGGAGAAGTTTCAAAAGAGGGAGAGGGATAAAAAATGGAGTCAGAAAGGGAGGGGAAAAATAAAAAACAAAGAAGCAAAGGGAACCTGAAATAAGGGAAAGGACCAGAAAAGAAGGAGATATAGAAAGCTAAAAAGAATGAAAAGAAGACATATGGCTAGAAGACCTAGAGACAATGGGTGAATTGGGGGGAAAAGGTTGTTAAGCCTGTTCCCCCAACCAATGTTAAGGAAACACGCTAAACAGTATGTGCAGCATTAGTCAGTTAGGCAGACAGGTAAAATGTGTGAGATAAGTTTGTATGTTAGTTAACACTCAGTAAAAAGCAGATACGCTTGTGCTATCAAAAATATAGTTTATTCCATTTAAGAGTTATAGCATAGTCAAAAACAGTCCATTAGTCATGTATCATTTCAGTCAGTCCATTCGGGGATACTCAATTTGCAAAGTCCGTGTTGAATATTCAATGTCAGTTCACTTACAATAAATCAGTCCGTATTATCTCTTCTCACCGTTGACAAATCAACACTTTCTCTCTCCCGTTCCAGTAGAAAAAAAACCACAGTCATCAATCCATCCAGTAATTAGGGATCATTAAGCCAGAGAGCGAGCTGCCCGTTGTCTTGCTCCTTTTATGGTGCTTTTACAACCACACCCTTAATTACATTCTTGCAGTTAAAGTTACACACACTTTAACCAACAAACCATGATAACTTATTTATTATTTTACCTAAACCAGTTAGGGTAAACAATGTTATCCCTAACATTGGTAATAGATAAAGAGGTATAAGAATATAGATTGTAAAAAATGGAATAATTGGAACCAATGTTTTCATTTTTTTTATTTTAATTGTTTTATTTGATTATTTTCCAAAAATTATTGCTAATATCATAAGAATGTTAATTACATTAAATGAAAAAAATATATAATTAAAATGAGTCATGATACTAAAAAGATAAATATCAGTTGCTTTACTTACCTTAATGTACTTAATTAATGTATTTGAAAGAATAAATGTTTTAGAACAAAGAAAAGAATACCATGTGGAATCCAACCTAAAATGTATATGTGACATGTAGTATTTAGCTGATAACTAAAAATGATTATGTTATGATAATTCTTAGCATGAGATAAAGGGAAGTAAATTGAAGGATATGTAAGGTAAAAAGGTGGTGCACTCAAATGGGTAATTAAGGGGGAAATCTTTGAAATTATTAATATTAAGATGGAATTTATTGATTAAGGAAAAAAGAAAATGTGATGAAATGGCAAATATGACAGATAAAAGCATAAGAATATAGTGAATATAGAATAAGAAATAAAGAATTTTAAGATATTATACAAAGAAGATAGGAGTATAATAAAAGAAAAATAGAATAAGTTATATGAATTAAAATTGGATAAAATAAAAGTTAAAATATAAGAATATTTTTGAAAATTTATAGAAAATGGAAAATGTAATGATAGGATAAGAAATTAAATATGTAAGATAGATATGCAATTATGGTCATATTTGTATGGAAATGTAAAAACCTGGAAACACACTGTTCACTAAAAGCGATGTAAAAGATTAAAAATAAAAAACTTTTTGGAGAAAAAAATAATTATGTAGCAATCAGATTGGCTAGCGTCCTTTCCATAGAACAGACCTAAACCACTTATTTACCTGAAAGCCATTGAGTAAGGATAATTTATTCAGACGCAATTACCAGCAGAGAAAGACTCTGCCAGTTTATTAAAATACTGTAAAGATAAGCTGTTATGAAGCTGCTGCTGCTTGCTAACTCCATATCTATGGCAGCTTTCCAGTCCTACAGGAACCCTGTCCAGCAAAGACATTCAACAAGAGCAAACAGGCTTTAATGTGCAGGCTGGCTGCCAGTCTGAGAAAATCTTTCAAATGAATGAATAGCACAAAGAGTCCATTTTTCTTCCTTTTATCCACTAAAATGCCTTTTAACTGAAAATTGGCACTTTAGAGAGATAGCAAGAATGATATAGATTATAAAAGAGCTGCATTTTGCTAAGACTAGGGACACTTATCAAATATTTCTTATTTGACTGGACTGCTACAGCAATATATCTATTATATCTGATATTACCACATGAAGACAGATGCTTCCTTATTTCATTTTTTCCAAAATATATTAATTTTTCTACCATCCTTCATTGTTATTTTCATTACTTAAAATAATTTTGGATTTATTGATTTCTTACTAAGATTTCTATGCTGTTCCATTTCAGGCTGGTTCTTAGTGGCTTACAAGAAAAGGCAATGCATTAAAATCATTAAAAAGTAGATGAGGACCAGGCAAAGAAATTAGTAAGGCCAGGATAAAATGCCAATTCTTTACTACTAATTTGATTAGTTGCCATGATTTAAAGTTTCCCTTTTTCTGAATAGTTTGGAGTGACTGTGATATATAATTCACATTAAACATTTTATTAGAAACACAGGTTAAACTTGGTGAATAATCCAAAAGAGTTATTGAGCTCCCGTTAGAGACCGGAAGTTGCACAACTTGCCTTGTGGTGTAATCGGAACAATCTGGAACTAAACACACTCAAAACTGTAGAAATGGTGGTAGACTTTAGGAGAAACCCTCCTATACTATCACCTCTAGACAACACAGTATCAACAGTAGAGACCTTCACATTTCTAGGTTCTATCATATCACAAGACCTAAAATGGACACCTAACATCAAAAACGTCATCAAAAAGGCACAACGAAGAATGTTCTTTCTGCGCCAACTGAGAAAGCTCAAACTGCCCAAGGAGCTGCTGATACAGTTCTACAGAGGAATTATTGAGTCTGTCATCTGCACCTCTATAACTGTCTGGTTTGGTTCTGCAACCCAACAGGGCAGACAAGACTTAAGAGGATAATTAGGACTGCAGAAAAAACAATTACTACCAACCTGCCTTCAATCGAGGATCTGTATACTGCACGAGTCAAAAAGAGGGCTGTGAAAATATTTACACACTCACATCCTGGACATAAACTGTTTCAACTCCTATAGAGCATATAAATGACGCTATAGAGCACTGCACACCAGAACAACGAGACACAAGGACAGTTTTTTCCCGAATGCCATCACTCTGCTAAACAAATAATTCCCTCAACACTGTCAACTATTTACAAAGTCTGCACTACTATTACTACTAATCTTCATCTTCCCTCTTGTGACTGTATGACTGTAACTTTGTTGCTTGTGTCCTTATGATTTATATTGACTGTTTCCTAGTATGATTTGATTGCTTATTGTACCCTATGACTATTATTAAGTATTGTACCTGATGATTGATTCTTAACGAATGCATCTTTTTTTTAAATGTATGCTGAGAACATTTGCACCAAGACAAATTCTTTGTGTGTCCATTCACACTTGGCCAATAAAAATTTTTATTGTAGCCACTTGAGTCAAGAAATCTGGCCATCAGGGTCTATAATAGGGGTGTCAAACTTGCGGCCCATGGGATGGATGCATCATGTGCTGGCCACACCCACCACCATTTTACAAAGGGGAAAAAGTTGTGAAACGTCACGTGATGACAACGTGATGCCACAAGTACAGTAACATTTTCACTATCTACTTTTTGAATTTGGCCTTCAACTCTGCAATAATTGTCTATCCTTGTTCATTCTGTTTTTAAAGTCAAGTTCAAAGATGAATATGCACCTTCTGCAATGATGGAAATATTAAATACAATTTTAATATTAAATAGAAAAAATATTAAATATTAAATAGAAGCCAAGTCATACATTGGAGAAAACAAACAAGCCTAGTTTATCAGTCACTATTAGTTTGAAAATTTAAGTAATCTCTTACGAATTTACGGTTCCTGCTGATCTGGACTGATCTCTAATCATCATGAATCAGGCATTCATTCAGCAAGTGCTTTATTGGAGAGCTTTAGGAAGGAAAATGGGGTGCTTAGATCTGGAAACAGCAAAGGACCCACCCGCAATGCCTCTGCCAATCAAAATGAAGCTTGGAATGCAGCCCTCCTGAGCTCCATTTTGCTGGCAGAGAGTTGCAGGAACCATCCTAGCTGAAAATGGAACTCAGGAGCCCGTTTTCACTGATAAGAGTGCTTGGGTCCTCACAGGTGCCCCCAAACACCAGTGATGTCAAGTTGGCCATACCCACCTTGGCCATGCCCACCCCGGCCCCCTGAGGTCAAACATAATCCTGATGCAGCCCTCAATGAAATCGAGTTTAACATCCCTGCTATCAAACAATGTTTTTTAAACTTCCAACTTTAAGATATACGGACTCCAATTTCTAGAATTCCCTGGACAGCATGAGAAATTCTGGGAGTTTAGTTAGCACATCTTAACATTGAAAATACTGCTATAGAATATCAGGAGAATCAGGAGGAACTTATGTTTTTTCTTTTTAAAATCTGTTTTGGGAATTGGCCCTGGATTCACATGATCGGAAAAGAAAAACAAATTACTGAAAAAACATTAAAATCAAGTGCAACAGGAAGTCTGGTAGCCCCCAAGGAGTTAATTTTTAAGATAGTAAGGTTAGTTGATTCCTATTTCAGATGAGCTCAATGGAAAAGAATGAAGTTGATTTGTTTTGTATACTTGTGTAGATGAATTTATTAAGGCTTTTTGTTTTGTTTTTTAACAAGAATAATATTTAAATTCTAGACATATATAAATGTACCTATTGTGTTTATAAATGTTTATGCACTGGCCCAGTGCTATTCAATCTAACAGATTAGATTATGAAATACTAGATATATTTACCATAATTGAGCCAAATTAACAAAAGTAGTGTTAAATTTATATTACTGTTCTGCTGTTCACTCCTAAAAGCAAAGCTGTTTATTCAATATAAAGTATTAAAGATCAGAATACAAAACTTTAAAGTACTACATTAATTAGAAATACAGTATGAATGCATAAATAAATAAATTTGTACTTAAGTAAGTGAGTGACAATTTCATAGTACAATCTAGTAGTACTTTCTGTTAACACAAGGTTCTGATTGTGGTGCAAATCACTAATAAGTAAATCATCTAGAACTTAGTAGAAGTGATCTCCTTCTTTTCGTTTTGTTTCATTTTTCAGTTACAAGAAGGATAATGAAATAATTGAACCATTCTAATACATACTTATAATCAAAGAAATACCGAACAGCTTTATCAGACAATAAAATATTTGACAATCCACAAAGGTCCACAAACAACAATGTTGATGTTGAAACTTTTGGTTGCATAAATGGGACTGTTTGTACTTTGGCAAGGATACAATGATGCCTTTGTTGATTAGCTCAGCATTCTTCATTTCCCTCCACTGTATGGTTTTTTTAAAAAAATTCTGTTATATCCCATAGTTCTATAAATCCATAGTTCTTTTCCCCGTGTAGCAATAGTTCTGTTGCAATTCCAAACACAAATTGCTAATTTGTAAGAGAAGGCTTTAATAGAGATACAGGAAAGATATAAGTTAAAAATCTTCATTGAAAACATTCTACAAAAAAATCTTTATAATATTTTGTGGTCCATATGTTTATGCATCAATATATTAGAATTGCTTCTATCGCTCACTATGCCAATAATGGAAACCTTGCTATTAATTCCAATACAAACAGATTATAGCCTCTGCCAAATAGCATCAAAAGACAATGCGGCTGAATTTCTTAAAAAAGAAATTATACAGTTGAAGCAGACTTCCCTTTAGGAATATTCTAAAACCGTACTCATTTGTTTGATACCATAGCAACATCACACACAAGAAACAATCTTAGAATACAAAATTGAGAGCTGTCTATATACAATAAGGAATCGCTTGTCCAATACTTTAGTTGATTTCATTTGTTTTGAAGTACGGCATTTCTAGCAAACCACTTCAAAATAAAAACATTTTCCCAAGATTTTTTTTTAAGCTACCAAAAGGAATTTAACATAACAAAAGAGTCCTGGAAAACATAAAAAAGCAATCATTTAGTGTCCTCAAAATGAGAATAACATTATTTTCATAATAACAATAAATATGAATTTAAACTTTGAACTTTAAAATCTGGTACAGCAGGAAGTCTGTCATCATCTAAGGAGTCTTTAAGAAAGTAGTATTTGTGGGAACTTCGTTGATTCCTAGTTCAGAAGAGCCCAATCTCTAAGGAAATGAAGTTGATTTGTTTTTGTATAATGATTCATTACACTTTTAATATGTAATTTGAATCATCTTCTAATATGGCTATATCTTTTTCTAAAGCCCATTATCCTGTCTCTTATTAATGACCAATTTTGGAAGAATTCAAATGTCTGTGTTTCTTGCTAGTTATGTAACCCCACCAGGATTCACTGAAATTGGAAGTGAAAGAAATATCTGCTTCATGAGATTACAAGAGGAAAGAGTAAAATGTGTAATTAGGTAAAATAATGAATTTATCCACACTTAAACTTGGATTGGGTGTGGTATAGAGTCTGTAATGCCTGACTTGCTTATATTTCAGACCAACTTGGTTTTCAACAAAAATACTCCGGCGTTTTAGGAAATCCCTCAAATATCATGATATACTAGGTGCCTAGAATGGACCTCTAAGTGGGCCCATCATTCTTATAAAATGTGGACGATGGTCAACACCATCAACATGAAAACTGATCAGTCCATGACAAGGGACACAAGTAAATATTCCCTAATATCAGATTGTATATGCTCTGCTTTGATATAAATGCCAAGTTCAACATGATCTGAAAGAAATTAAAAATTGAAATGGTGATTGAGACTGATTTCCAAGTAGGGGATGTTAAAATAATCTAGAACTAGCAACTTAGGTGAATTTATAACTGCCCATTCAGTGATACTAAACAGCTTAAGGATGTTGTCCATGTATTTTTGAGAAATGGTACAGTAACAGCATTCCCAACATGTTCCTTAGAGTCAATTCACATATAGCCATTTGCAGATAAGTGATCTTTCTAACTTACAAGACTTGGAAGAAAAATATGGAAGCTACTTAGAACTGAGTGAAAATAATGATGAAAAATGCCAGTCTATGGAGCTATGCTTCTGGTAAACATGAAAGAGATATTTGATAAAGTGAAATGTGTCTGAATGAAAAAAATACAGAATGATTAATGGTAGAAAGATACCATCTAATGTACCTAAGGAGCAAAAGGTAGTACTATATGATTAAAATGTCTGATGACAGAAAGAGTGCTGTTATTGCTTCCCTATACAAAAGTAGCAGGAAGGAATGCAAAAATCCCAAAGGTGTTTTTTTCAAGAGGCAACTGGACTTCTGGTTTTTCCTTGAAGACATTTCACTTCTCATCCCAAAAGCTTCTTCGGATCTCATTGGATTGTGGGGAATGAAAGGATTTATATTCCTTGCAGATACTAGTCATTTGCATTCTTTTAGAAAGTCGTTGAGGCACCACCTGGAGGTTTATCTGTGTCCTCAGGGTCATCTGAATAGTGCAAATGGGTGTAGAGCCTTCTTGGAACTGTTGAAAGGACTGTTGTAGACTGCAGATAGATGATATTGTATCCCTTCCCATCTGTTGAGAAGGGCTGTTCAATTTTGACATAGATGGCCTCTTTGACCCCTCTTTCAAAACCATGTTAAATGTATCTGTGAAAGAGTTTGGCTTCCAAATGAAAGGTTATGAGAGATTGAGCAACATTTGGACTTTGGCTTGATGGAAGATACACAGACCAGATTTCTGCTCTTTGGGTCACTGGGAAAAGTTTTACTGCAAAAAAAAATCATACTTTCTTTGTACGTTTGTATAGAGAAAGTGCATGATAAGTAAGCAGGTCTGAATTGTGCTATATTTTGTAAATAGAAAATATGACTTGAATGCTGTATGCTAAATTCACTGATGGAAATAACAATGTCGTAAAGTAAGAGGAACACTCAGCAAATAGCTCAACGTTAAGTGAGAAGTGAAACAAAGTTGGGTGGTACCATTTTTTGCAATTCTGCATAATAGTGCATATCCTGCATGACAGATATAAAAATGGTACTAGAAAATCCATTTTCCCAGTAGGAATCTTCCATTCACATGCACATGTAAACATATTAAGTACAGACACTGAAACAAGAAATACTTTCACAAGGATGTTTTACGCACATCTTTGAGCTGGGTTTAACTTGAGGATTAGTTCATTCTAATTTCTGTATTATCTATCACAATGAAAAAAACAATACTTCTGAAAAGGAAAAGGAAAGCTGAGAAAGCAATGTTAGATTTAGATCCTTGAAAGAGTGAGGCAACACATTTAGAAAATAAAGACAAAAACTTCTCTGTGGAAGCAAAAGTGGTGGGATTCAATTTTTTTTACTACCGGTTCTATGGGCGTGGCTTGGTGGGCATGGTAGGAGAAGAATACTGTAAAGTCTACAGTCAGAGGTGGTATTTGCCGGTTCTCCGAACTACTCAAAATTTCCGCTACTGGTTTTCCAGAACTGGTCAGAACCTGCTGAATACAGGAAATGCAAGCACGGAGAAATATGGAAATAAATAGTGGATGGTGTTGGTATATGGTGCTGCATTTCCTTTTAAAAAATCTTTTTATCTTTATTTTATTTGCTTACTATTGCTTTTTCCTTTTTTGTGTTTTACACATTATTGCTTCCCTCAAAAGGAAACAGGGTGATAGGAATACATAAACTTCAATGAGGTGATAAGTCTGTCAGAACTGATTGGACAATGATCTGCTTAGTATGGATGTGCATATACTGTATCTCCGAATCCAGCAGCAAAAGCTATATGATAGAACTTACAACCGAATGTGGAAATGTGGTTTGTCTGCTTATGGCTTAGCATGATGTAGAAACTGTTGTAGAGCGGCGGTTACAGAGAGAGACGGAGCCAGAAAAGGCTAACAGACTTTATTCAACGAATAAAGGGTTGCCACGGCTGCCGATGGCAATCTGACAGCCAGCTGGTGGCAACAGCTGATGCCATTTGATAGCTTCCTTTTATAGCCGGCTGTCAAACGGCATCAGCCAATGGGAGCGGTCGACGCTCCCGCGCAGGCGGAGGACCAGAAGGAGAACTGCAGCTTAGTTCTTAAACATAGCACTCCTTCCCCCTGGCCACGAGCATGCGTAGTCTCGTAGCCAAGATGGCGGTTTCCGTTCGCGGCCTGATCTTCGCGGCTCCAGGGGCTTGTCTGCTGCTGCCTCGTCCTGTTCTTCCCGGGCGGTGCCAAGAGTCTGCGGAGGGTCATCAGCTATCCTGGATCTGCCATCTGGCTGCTGCTCTGGTGTGTCCTCTCGCAGTGGTCGGTTGGTTGGGTCGTTGAGCGGCTGGTAGACCGGGTCCTTTAGCGGGTCGGCTGCGGCAGGCGGTGAGTAGGCCGAGTCGTTGACTGTGGTTTCGGTGGCAGGCTTGGTCCAGCACCACCTCAGCTGATCCACGTGTCTTCTCCAGATGCGGCCATCTTCTAGGAGGACTCTGTAAGACCTGGGCCCTGTAATAGAGACTATCTGCCCTGGCAGCCATAATGGGTGCCCTGCATAGTTCCTGGCATAGACCAGGTCTTGCAGGGTGAATTCCCTGGCATGGCTGTCAGAAGCCAGGGGTGAGCTGGGAGCGTAGTGGGGGTGCAACCTGTCCAGAGTAGTCCTGAGGCATCTGCCCATCAAAAGGTCTGCAGGTGACTTGTTGGTGGATGGGCATGGAGTGGAGTGCTGTGTTAATAGGTATGTGGACAGCTTGGAATGCCAGTCCGCTTGGCCCAGCTTGGCCAGAACTTCTTTGACTGATCGAACAGCCCTCTGTGCCATCCCGTTGCTCGCAGGGTGAAAGGGGGCTGTGAGGGCGTGTCTGATACCCAGGTTGGCTGTGAAGATGGCAAACTCATTGGAACTGAATTGGGGGCCATTGTCTGAGACCAAGGTGTCAGGCAGTCCATGAGTAACAAACAGTCTGGTCAAAACCCTTGTGACCGCTCGTGTGGTGGTGGAAGGTAGCAAGGCCACCTCTGTCCATTTTGAAAATGAGTCTACCACAACCAAGAATGTCTTCCCCAGTATGGGACCAGCTAGGTCAATATGCAACCTGGCCCAGGGCGCCCCCGTACCTTCCCATCTGGTTGGTGTGGCTGTGGGTGGGGCTGCCCTTGTTGCCTGGCAGGCTTGGCACATGTTAACCCAGTTGGCAATTTGGGCATCCAGTCCTGGCCACCAAACGTAGCTGCGTGCTAAGGCCTTCATTCTTACGATGCCCGGATGACCCTCGTGCAGTGCCCTTAAAACTGATTTTTGCAAGGTGGGTGGAATGACCATCCTAGTCCCCCATAACAGACAGCCCTGTAGAGAAGACAACTCCTGCCTGCGGGTCCTAAATGGCAAGTATTCAGGGGCGAATTGAATATCAGGCCACCCCCTCCCCACCCAGTCCAGGACTTGGGAAATCACGGAATCTTTTTTGGAGTGTGCAGCAATATCCCCAGCTGAGACTGGTAGGTCAAGTTCATTGCAGTCAAAGATTGCATGGATGGGAGCTGGGTCCTTGACTGGTGTTGGCAGGGGGCATCTGCTGAGAGCATCTGCTTGGCTCAGGTTTATTCCAGGGCGATGTACCAAAGTGTATGAGTAAGCGGCCAGAAACAAAGTCCATCTGGTCATTCTCAGGGAGAGCACCTATGGGGTTTGTTTGTCACCGGCTAACAGTCCCAAGAGAGGTTTATGATCTGTTACTAGTTCAAAAGAATGGCCATAGAGAAACTCGTGGAATTTTTTTACAGCAGCCACAGCTGCTAAGGCCTCCTTATCGATCTGACTATAGTTTCTTTCTGCAGCAGAGAGAAAAATACTTGCCATTTAGGACCCGCAGGCAGGAGTCCTTGAAAAGAAGGCAATAGGTGCCTCAGATCCATTTGAAAGTCTGTGGCTTAATACTGCTCCTATACCAAAAGGTGAGACATCAGAAGGCAATACCAGGGGCAAGTCCTTGTTAAATTGAACTAACACAGCATCTGAAGTCAAAAGAGACTTTACTGCCTGGAAAGCGTTGGTTTCTTTCTGTCCCCAGTGCCAGGGGGTCTTCTTATCAAGGAGCCTTTCAGCTACAGAGACCTTGTGAGGCAGGAAAGATGCATAAAAATTTAGGAGCCCCAAAAAGGCCTGTAATTCGGTTTTGTTAGAGGGAGTGGGTGCCTCGTGAATGGCTCCAACTTTACTTTCAGTGGGGTGAATCCCAGAGGAATCAATTCGATAACCAAGGATGTCTACTTGACTGGTAGCAATGGTGCATTTATCTTTTTTCAATTTGAGCCCATTTAGCCTAAACCTGTCAAGGACTCACTCTGAGTAGCAATTGTGTTTTGTTGGTGGCAGAGACTAAAATGTCATCAAAGTATGGGACCACCCCAGGTAGGCCCTGGAGGATTCTTTCCATGAGTGATTGGAAAATGCCAGGGGCTACACAGACTCCAAACTAAACGTTTACATCTGAAGGTGCCCCTGTGTGTAACTATGGTTTGTAGGTCAGCAGTGTGCTGGTCCACAGGAAATTGTTGGTATGCCTGGGACATGTCCAACTTGGCAAAAATTGTACCTGGCTCAAACGAGTGGAGCAGGTGTTGGATTACAGGTACTGGGTATGCGCTAATTTGGAGGAAACGGTTGAGGGACGTCTTATAGTCAGCGCAAATTCTCACACTGCCATCCTTTTTTAGGGGGGTCACAATGGGGGTTTCCCACTTGGCAAAATCTACCAAAATTCCTTGGCTGATGAGCTTGTCTAATTCAGCGTCTAATTTGGGCCTAATGGCAAAAGGAACCCTTCGAGGTTTTAAATGGATTGGGGTGGCTTGTGGACCCACATCGAAAGATATGGGGGTGCCTGTATAACACCCTAGCTCACTGCTGAAAACGTCTCAGTAGTCCTTAAAAAGGGCATCAACCTCAGAATTTACCACAGAGTGAATACCTGTAATGTTAAAGCCTAGGGCAGGAAACCAATCTAGTCCTAGCAAACTAGGTAGGGCACCATTTACAACTACCAGTGGCAAGTGACCTCTAAAGTTTTGGAATTGAATGAGGAAGTTTGCCTTACCCAGGACTGGGATGGTCTTCCCCTGGTAGTCTCACAGAGTCAGGTGGCAGTTGATCAGCTTCTTCTTTGAGAGCGAAGGCAGTATCTTCTTCAAGGTGGTCCATGATATGATGCAGAGTGCTGACCCGGTATCCACCTCCATCCGGCAGGGTTTACCTTCTATGAAAAGAGAAATGCTTATTTTGTTAGAATTACTGATGCTATAGCCCGCGTGATAACATGTGTAGCAATTTTCCACTTGCCTTTGGGAGGGGGCAGAAACTTGAGGTCTTTGAGAATGGGTCTGTTCGGCTTGGCAAACCCTGGCTATGTACCCTCTCTTCTGGCAGTTCAGACAAATAACGTTTCTGAACCTGCAAGTTGACCTAAGTTGGTTACCCCCGCAGCTCATACAATGAAGTTGTTGTTTGCTGGTCTGGGCATTGGTTTTTTGGGGTGGACCCAAAGGTGCTCTGGGGCGAATGAGGCGATTTACCTCTGATGTTTCTTCTTCCTCTTCTTGGGAGATTTCATCATAATGAATTGTAACCTGACCTTGTTTAAAGCTGCTTCCCTGGAGCTCAGCTGCAGATAGTTCTGATAACTCAGCAGCCTGAGCTTCCTCAACAGCTAGGGATAAGGTCAAATCTTTTTTTGCCAATAACCTTCTCTGCAGTTTTAGGTCCCTGACTCCTCCCACAATTTGGTCCAGTAGCATGTCCTCGAGATAGTCCCTAAACCCACAGTGTATGGCAGCTGATCTTAATGCTGCCATATACTGAGTCACAGTTTCCCCTTCAGCCTGAAACCTCCTTCTAAAAGCTAGCCTTCTAGCTATTTGAGAGGGCCTGGGGGAATAGTGGTTTGATAAGATCTCTCTCAACTCATCCCAGGGGATAGCCTTGATGGATCGAGGGGACACTAGAGCAGAGGCTGTGTCAAAAACGGTAGCCCCACAGAAGCTTAAAAAATAAGAGCTTTTTCTCAGGTCTGTAGCCTCGTACAAATCAATCACATTTAAAAAACATTCGAATCTATTCATGTAAGATTCCCAAGTCTCTGTTCCCGGCTGGAAATGTGGGAACGTCGGAGTTGATGCCATCGGAGTGGCAGAGTCGGTTTCCTTAGGTGAGGAAATTTAAGAGGTATCACTTTTAGAAAAGCGTTTCTGGTTGTGCCTGTCAGCGGCGCTCGGCTCCTCAGCTGTGGAGCTTTAAAGTTCACGCTTTTTTTTTTTCTTTTGGAGAGCGCCGGCGGCAGTGACTTCAAAACAGCCCTCAGCTCTTTCTTGGAGTGACTTCGGCTCAGTTGTTTCGCCTGGTCGTCTTGCTGCATCCCGCCCTCGTCACCAGTGTTGTAGAGCGGCGGTTACAGAGAGAGACGGAGCCAGGGAAAAGGCTAACAGACTTTATTCAACGAATAAAGGGTCGCCGCGGCTGCCGATGGCAATCTGATAGCCAGCTGGCAGCGACAGCTGATGCCGTTTGACAGCTCCCTTTTATAGCCGGCTGTCAAATGGCATCAGCCAATGGGAGCGGTCGATGCTCCCGCGCAGGCGGCAGACCAGAAGGAGAACTGCAGCTTAGTTCTTAAACATAGCAGAAACCCAACTAGAACTGTTGATAAGCAGTTTGTGGCTTAGTGGTGTATGCAAAAACAGCTAAATATCAATATACAACATTCACTCTTTGTATTTATTGCATTCTCAGCAAAAGAGCACCAAACTTCCACCTAAACAAATAACAGGGCAAAGTTTTTTGTCCTTTTCTAGACTACTTGGTACACAAATCAGAGAAATTATATAAGTTAACAGTACAAGTAGCAAGATAAGTCCAAAGAGACATCAAAGCAGCCCTTGACTTTTCTTGCTTCTCTCTCTCTCTTCCCACACCCTGGTTCATATTAGTTGTTATTGGAGGTGCCTGGGATTGTCCAGGGAATCTTGGCTTTCATGAGCTTTTTCAATTCGAGCCTTTCAGGTTTTGTTGCAGGGCAGAGAAAGATCAGATTATTATCTGACTTTCTCTTTCCACCAAGAGCTGCTAAACGGCAGCTATCTTAATACATATTATCATTAGGCACATTAGGCACAATTTTTTAAAAAATCTTAAAAATGTGCATACACCTATACACTTTTTTTTTTTTTTTTTGCTTCAGCACTCACTATGGTGCCCTTCTAACACAACTTTGTAGAATAATCGGAGACTGCCTTTGTCCTGGAATAAAGCAATTTTTCCAATTCCTTTTACACCTAACATTGACCATTGCTCTGCAAAGTGGAAAAATCTGATGATTTCCGAGTTTCCCTTCAAGTCGGGCTCATCACCCAATCTCCCCAACCCGCTTGATTTCACCAGCCAGGGCTGATGGCAACCCAAGACACCTAGAAGACACCAGCCAGGTGGCCACGGGGCACCTTTTCAGAGCATGCAGAGGCGCTCCACAGCTCGCCGACTAGAGTACAGCCCGGCCTCTTCCCTGCTCGCCGGTGCCTGGCGCTCAGGAAATCGCGTCAGCATCTGCCCTCCTTGTTGGGGCGGCGTGAAAAAGTCAGCCTGCCCGCTAGTTTGCTAGCAAGGTCTCGCTGTGCTGCAGCTGGCGTCTGAGCCGCGTTGATGAAGGGCGAGCGTGTGCCCGCGCCGTGTCCGCCTGTTTTCCCCAAAGGGTCGGAGATCGGAAGGTCAAGGGATAGAGGATCCGGCGCATCGGGAGTTTTTGGAGAGGTTTCAGCTAGATATTTCGAAAGGACATCTTTAAAGCCTTTCTTGAAGTTGATCCTCCATTGGTATCGTCGCTGGAAAAAAGAAAGTAATTGGGGGGCGGCGGGGATTGGGACCACTGTGTTGATGGTGGCTCTAGGAGAACTAGGCTGTTTATAAAATGTTTAGACGGGAATTATTTTGAGGCAAAAAAAAGAGGTTGCAGTCGGTCACCGTCCGTAAGTAGCAGTATTTTTGCTGCTGCAATTTTGGCTGAGCAACTCATAAATCAACCGTAAGATTAACGTGGGACAAACCCTTGTACGCACTAATTACAATGGGAGATATTTTAGGAACTAGCTTTTGAAAAAAGGAGCGCATAGCATACCGAACTTGGCTCTAGGCCCATGCTTGAATGAGATAGCAAATGAAATGAACACAGCGTGAAAGAAATGCAGACTAATCTGACTGATAAACATGTTCCCTCCCTCCTTTCTTTTGCAACATATTGTGAAGAGGTGAATGGGAATATCGAGAAACAGCATGGTACTACAAAAAGTATTTTTCAGATTTATCCCTGAGCCCATGGACGATTAGAAGAAGTCACTGCATGGTGGAAAGTTCCTACAAGTGAAAAGCGATTGTGCAGTTATTTGTATATGTTGTGTTGTGTGAATCAAGCTAGTATATGGAAATATTTTATCATTCTCTTAACAACAGCAATCTGGCTGATGAATCTGGATTAAATTCAAAGCAGGTCCTAATAAATACCCATTTTCCTTTTTTAGATAGGCTGCTTATTTTCTCCCTTTTCTTTCAGTCTTTCACTTGCATTCCATTGATGTACTTCACTAACTCTGTGAAAGTCTCTTCTGTCATTCAGCCAATTTGGCTTAGATTGCTAATGTTCCCTTGGTGATTAGTTTGAGCAAAATCTCTTTGGCAGTAGCCTTCTCTTGTACAGGGACACCCAACATTTGATACTGGTGTTTAATACAGTAGTTGATCTGTTATTTATAGAAGAAAGTTTAAAGTGACTATTTACTTTCCTAGCACTGCTTGTTCATGCTATTGCATATAAATTATCTAAGCACATTCTGAAGGAGATGCCTTTTTTTTCTTCTAGTATTTTGTAAAAATTGAAGGCAATTTGCAGCCCAGCCTCGTGTTCATATAATTGGAAATAAATCTAATTAATTCAGTGACATTTACTCCCAGGTAAGTTTATCCAAAGATCCAGTCTTACAGGCTATTGCTTCTATGGACACTTTGTTCTATTTTATCTTTCAGTGGTTGAGGTATGTATGTTATCAGAGAAGCAATTAATATGCTGTCTGGGTGGTTTGGAAATTTTAATCCCTGATATCTAAAAAGCATAGAATTGAATATGCTTGAGTTGCATGAGTTGCATTTTATTGCCAGAATACTTGAATGCTCCAAATAATTGAAGCATTCAGTTACAAAATCCGGCAATAACAAAAATGTTCAGGAATTCCAGTGTAAGTACTGCAGTAATATCATGGTTTTAAGTTTTCCCATTTCTATTTCTATATCTGTATCTTTTTCTATTTTCCTATCTCCAGTTTCTGGAACAGTTCCAAATAAGATTTTATTTAAGATTCAAGTTTACATTCTATAGCAGTTAGACTTGGTCAAATCACCATCAGAGATTCTGGTAGGTGTTGGTTATGATTTGTCCCAAAGGTGATAAGGTAATACTTGCTGTAGAAAAAGTAAATATGGTGTTGTTCAATTGGAAACTAGACCATGAATTCATCCTATTCTAGATGAAGTTTCTCATAAAAGGACAAGCTGGGATAATTATTTGATTCTCAGTGAGATTCCCAGGTGAGAAAGAACATGTTTATATGCCAGCTATGATTCTCCTTAGCCAATTGAATTTAACAGTGGTTGTCCATACTGTGGTCACATCCTTTCTGGACAATTTAAATTTATGTGGGACTACTTTTGAAAATGTTTTGAAACACTAATTGATGTAAATGTGACTGTTGAAATATTGCATTAGTTGTCAAAAAGTGTTCAAAACTGTACATACTGTACAGCATGATTATCTGAAAGACTATGTCTTCTGCTAGAAACCTGTCTGAATGCTTTGATTTATAATAAATATTATCTACTGCTTTCCATAGTCAATATCAAAGATTCTCAAAGTTTTTCAGTTCATGGAGTACTTATATCTCATTATGTTTTTGTATAATATTTTACTTTCAAATATTAAGTATTTCATAGTACCCCTGTAAATTTGTTACAAAAAACACAGCATCACAGTTTGGGAATTACAAAAGGAGACAAAAGGAGAGGCATTTCTTCCTCATAGTCCCAAGCTATTGAATATCAAGTCTGCATCTCTTCATTCTTAGTCCAACATCTTAGTCACAATATCACATTAGTTTTCTTAGGAGATAATGCTTAAAGCTCTTTGAAGAGCAGCCAGGATTCATCACTTCTTTTAAAATATCTCTCATTCCTAAAGCTTTAAAATCCTTGTATTTTGTATTTTTCCATTGCTTTCAGCTATCATAGTATATTCAGTGTAATTAGAACGGCAAGGAACAAAATCATCCTCTCCTGAAAACTGTTCCCTATAATTTCCTGAGTCCCTGAAGAAACTTCTGGCTGTATCTTGGGAAAATGCATGTTATTGAACTTTCTCACTCTGAACAAATATATTTGTTTATGTCTTCGTATTTTTTATATATGCATAATATAGATGAGAAGCTCATTCATTTTTAACAAAAAATGCTTATAGTTAGAAAAAAACCCCGTATTTTTCCCTATACTTGTTTTACTGACTGTTTGTATAGTGTATTAACCCATGTTTAATTATCTTTATTTGCCTACATTCATACAATCTAAAAAAAACCCTTAACATTTACAATGATTTTTAAGCATACTGCAGTTGTTAATTTATTAAGGACTTGTAGTCTTTCACATCTCATCTGTATAACTAATCTGCCTTCTCTTCTTTCTCACCCTTCCTATGCTTTATTCCAATTTAAGTCTTACATCAGTCTTGCTACTCTACGCATTTTATAAAGAGAGCTGCTCATGAAAACTTTTGCCTTTCAAAAAATTTGGTAGTCAAAAAAGGTGCTACTACATTCCTTCTGATTGCAGACTCACACAATGTGCTGAAATAAATTGGCTGTGCAAAACACACTGAGTAGCTTACAAGACATTTTATCCTTGCTTGATTTGAGAACATAGTGTCTGTGTTCCAGCTTTTGGAAGTCTGATTGACTTCAACTGTATTTGCCTAGAAGCTTATGCAACAAAGAAGTGTATATTAGAAAGAAACTGGTCTAAATTCCTCCCATTCATATCTTATAATAATTAAACATGCATTTACTTTCTGAGTATCAATGGAACAAAAATTTAATTTCCTCTGATCAAAACCAATTCTGGTAATTATGAGCAACCTGTAGATAAATTTGAAGTATAATTATATTTTTTTCTGTAATAAGTTACCGTACCCTGAATGGACAACTGAAAGAGCAAGTTATAGTTATATGCTGTACTATATAGTTATATAGTTACATCTTTTTAATTGCCAATTGTAGTTGTACCATGCACTTTCTTAATTTGGAAGTAAAGTCTATGGATGTGCCAAGGATTTCAGCTTTAGAAGGACAATTAGGATAAGTGAATTTGGTTATTTACAAATACACTTAATTCTTTAATATTGAAATTATTTTCTTCTTTTAGCTCATGAGCCTGAATTTATATTGTAGATCATGGATGACACTGCACTGTCACTTGGAACAATAGATGTTTCCTATTTGTCATCTTCAGCAGAATGCACTGTCACAAGATGTAAACATTCCAGTGAAGAATGGGTAAGCAAAATGAATGTTTGTTCAGTGCTTCTGGTTTCTTAAGATAAAATGCTAGTGTCCTTTTGAAAGATGAAAAAGTAACATAGAGTTATACTTTAAAAAATTAAGAATGTTATGTACGGATAGTCTTTGCTTACCAAACACTTGTTCAGCAATTATTCAAAATTGCCACAGTGCTGAAAAACCGGTACTTGTGATTGGTCTTCTAAGTTCTGACCACTTCCGCATACATGATTGTGCTTGGAAAACAGTTGCTTGGCAAACAGTTCACTTGATGTTTTATCATCCTGCAGTCACTTAACTAGTATTTCTGATTTTCCCAATTGGCTTACACAAGCAAAGTTAGTGGGGAAGCCGACAGAGAAGTTTCTCTAATAGTCCAGTAAGTTCCTCCAGGCTCCCTATGCTCTCACCCTTCTGTACCATCTATCTTGCAGCTTTCCTGCATGTGCATGTTCCTTCATTATCCAGCCTGCAACTTTCTGTGCTTGTGTACGTCTTGTGCTAGGCCTCACAAATTATCCCTTGGTTCCCAACTTACAGCCTTTGCCAGCCCTTCTAGGGTTCCCTCATTCCCCTGGAATTCTCCGGAGCACCCCTAGGCTTCTTACCTGGGACTTCTGCCACTTCCACCTTAATGACCCCTGTATCTTGAGATTACAATGCAGCTGGGATAGCTGGGACTGCAATTGCTAAGCAATGCAGCCACATGATATTGTGTTTTATGACTGTATCCCTTAGCAACAGCAATCCCAGTCTCAATTGCCATTTTAACCCAAGGACTATCTGTAGTACATTTAGATAGTTTTGTACACAGTTCATAGGGCAGAATAAAATTGATTAAAAATAATACAGTACTGTAATCTAGCATCACTTTCATTCAAAGCATATCTATAGAAAAAATTCAGATTCATATTACAATAAATAGTACAGAATTATATTATTTCAGATTTATTCCTATAGCAGTTCCAGAAATGTACAGGTAATCCTCAATTTATGACTGAAATTATCCCCAGATTTATGATCATGTCATGGCAGTCATTAAGTAGGCCATACCCGATTTTGTGACCCTTTTTCAGTGGCCATTAAGTGAACGCTGCACTAAATGAATGTTGTCATTAAACAAACGTGGTTGTTAAATGAATTTATTTTACTATTTTACCCTCCATTTTATCCAATGGGTATTTTTATCAGAAATAAATTCTGGCAAAAAAATCCCATCAAACATCACAATCACATAATCACAATATGCTGCAAATGGCCATAAATGCAAACTGGTTGCCAAGCACCCAAAATACAATCGTGACTGCATGTGGGTACAGTTGATGGAACTCCAGAACTGGATCATAAGTACTTTCTGGGGGGCTGTCATATTGGAATGATTCAGTATCAAATATACAGATTTCATATAATTTAAAGGAGGAAAATATTTTGACAGTATAATTTATCTAGATTACTTTAGGTAAATATTTGTATATTTGTGAGTCCATGAATGTGTTTAATTACTTTCAATAACTGAATTTGATTATTTGTTTAAGCAGAACAAATAAATCAATTGTTCTTAACTTTAGCTAGTTCATTTATAGAAAGTAACCTGAAAGAAATTCAGAACTGTCAGTTTTTATGTGCTATATTTATATTTTCTTGACTGTCATTATTTTCCAGGGAGAATGCAATTCTAGGCCTACTGTTTTCCGATCAGCCACTTTAAAATGGAAAGAGACTCTTCTGGGCAGGAATAGGCCATTTGTGGGACGCTGTTGTTACGTATGCACACCTCAAAGCTGGGTGAATGGAATTATATTAGTAACAAACTGAACTGTAATTTTCATGTAACGGTAATTAAATAGCCAGAAGGCAATTAAATTAAGAAGTAGCTATGTACTTACCTTGTATAGCTTAGTTTTAGATTTTGCCTGGTGGAAGTAGTATTAATGAAATACTATAAAACAGGGCCCAGTGATTTGTTCAGGAAAATGATGGTGCATAGATTTTTCTTCATTGTTATTTTTCTGTATAGACTGCCCAGAATTGCTGGTGTACAAATTTAACAAATAAGGCATATGCTTTTCATATAGCTGAGATTTTTTTGTGACACTTTGGCAAGTCTACACTTTGGCAAATTTTGAGCTATAGATGATTTATATGGAGTGGGGACAGGTTTCTCCCCTTTAAAAGAAATATACAGGAAAATTCAATAGTTATTGTGAACTGCTATTAGTAATAAATTAACATATGGATATATTTTTCACTTTCAGGACAAGCTTTTTAATACTAGTATCCCTTCTTTGGGTCTGCGAAATGTCATCTATATTAATGAAACACATACACGGTAAATACCTTTTTTCAGTATAGTTAATATTGTGATTTATTAAAAAGGATGTAGTTATCTGGAAAACGAGTACAAAGGTTAAATATTAACGTTGGTTTTGCTGAATTGAACCTGAAGAGCAATGACATTTTGGGTCTCAGTGCAAAGGACTTTATTCAAGGCTTCATTATTCATCAACTCTGTTCTTAGAAAACTAGTGTTAATATGAATAATTTGATGAGGCTAGCTTTCAACCAAAAAATTGAAATCTGCACACTGGCTGAGCTTGGAGGGCACCTTTTTAAAAAAATATTACTTTAAAAAAAAAACTAATTCTGCAATATGGTAGTGCAACAATTTGTATAAGTGCTCATGAAAACAGGTACTTGTTTCATTGGGCAGAATGAAGTTACATAATAATATTTTCTCGTAAAACTGTGGTGGAATCAGTGGTAAAGGAGAGGGGGGATAAAGAGACATTCCAAGGATGGAGCTAATTTAGAGAAGGAAATACCTGAGATCAAATCTTTAATACTGCATCTGCCATTTCCCAAGGGAAATACTGGATCTGGCGAGATTCTTGTAAATAGGTGTTTGACAATAAAAGAAGTGCCTTCACCTGTTCAAGGAAGAGTTCTAGTTGTTCCTTATTTGCGACTAATAAAACATATGCATGAGAATCAAAATAAATGTACATATTATGTAACATATTTTCTGGCACAAGCCAAAATTTTGTGTTGTCATCTATCTACCTTAACTTTTATATTTAAAAAGTGAAAAAGGGCAGGGAGAATTTCAAGTTTGTCAGGGATAGAAAATCCTTTGGCACCTTTAAGTCTATTACATTGGGCATGAATTTGAATGAACAAGAATTTACTTGTCAGATGCACATTTGTAAAGCTAATTTCAAGTTTAATTTTTTACATAATTCATGCTGAAAGTAGATATTAAATATCAGATACTTATAAATTTCAGATTGATAAAAGATAGTTAATGTACAGATAGTCCCCAACATATAACTGTAATGGAGCCTGCCATTATGATTGTAAATCATGATGGTCATAAAATGAAACCCACATCTCCAAACAATTTTATAACCTTTTTTTTTTGCAAGAGTCATTAAGTGACTGCCACAGTCATTAAAGTAGTGGCTGGTTTTGCCAAAATCCAGAAGTAAAAACTAATAAAACATAATGAGTGGGATGTAACAATCATGAATTAGCTGGATGTCCAGTATCCCACATGTGCTCACATGATCTCAAAGGGGTGTGATTGTTGGAACTTCAGGACCATATTGTAAGTACACCCAGGGAGATCTTTTTACTTTGAATAGTTGCTAAGTGACTAATGTAAATCTAGGACTACCTGTATTCCTTTGGCAGTACATAAAAAGAACAGATACTGTTTTCCATTAATTGTCTTATGTAAATATATGCATATAGTAAATTAAGACAAAAAAGAACACATCGTTCATATATTTTATCTAATCTATCTTAATGTCTTTCAATCAAAGCTCCTATATTTCTTAGCCAAAGAAACTAAGCTTCATGCTGCATTTCATGTATAGAACTCCCAAAATCTGTTTACAAATTGACTCCTGATTATTATAACTTTCAAAGCCTATAATTTAATTTGTTTAGTGCAACTTAATTCTGACCAGGCATGTGATGGATTGCACAACAGTTTTAACAGTTTAATGATGTTGCAATGCAACCTTCGCATTTTGTTAATCTGTATTACAACATACGTTTGTCATTTTAAAATATTAACAGCAATATTGCAACTCCAAAGAACAACTAATTTATTCTCATTACTTCTTTTGGTGCTTTAATACCTCATAGTTTAGTAGAATAATTTTAAACAATGTTTTTAACTTAGAAGCAGACATAGATATAGAAAGCCATATACCGAAAGAAGAGATCTTGTTAACTTTTGTTTTTCTGGTATTGTTCTTTCCTGACATGGCTTGACTTATCTGCTATTTTATACTATTGCATTGTATAATGTTTTTCTTTATTCTTTATATGCCACTTAAAGTTGCCTGATAAATAAAGGTGGAAATTGGCATTCCTTTCCCATTTAATCTCAGAATTGTTATTTCCTCTATAAATTCATCATTGATATCGTTGGTATCTTCCACCTTCAAATGCTCACCCAAATTGATTTGCTAGTTTTATTAAATTTACATCATGTGTATTTGAACGAATGAGCCAAACCATGTTAGATCAAGATGAAGGGATGAATCAATTTTATTCGGTTCCATAGATCTCTTAAACAGTTTCTATTATTATCTGCACATAGTACCAAATAGTTTTGAATTTAGAGTTGCAGAAAAACTCAAGTATTATTATTATTATTATTTATTTTGGTTTCTTAGGCTGTGAAAATCTTGGGTTAATTTTCATTTTGCTTGCAGATTTGTTCTGAGCAAGATGGCCCAGTTAAGAAAGAAAAGAAGAACTAAAATAAACAAAACTCTTCATTTAGTATGTTCTACCTATATTTATGTGCAAGGCTGAATTAACAAGTAATTAATATTAACAAGGATTTAAGATGAACATATTTCAGCCAAGAATTTGCCTCATGTACTGCATTACTATGTTTTTTCTCCAGTCACTTCTGCTATGATACTATTAAACAGATCAACTCAAAGTGACTTCTACTAATTTTATTAGTGGGAATGAAACAATATGATATGATATGATATGATATGATATTTTGGTAGTCATTTGAAGTATAACTTTCTAATAATGGGTCTCTTTAAATTCCTCCACAATATTTATAGATATAGAGGTTGGCTTGCTCGGCGGTTTTGTTATACTCTTTTCGTGCAAGAGCGGGATGTTCAAAAGAGCATGTTTGCAAATAATGTGATGGAAAATGTACTAAATAATAACCGGTAAGATGAAGATAATAGTGATTATTGTAATTGAAAAGTTCTTATTTATAAATAATAAATGTTCAACTTTATGGGAAGTCCCCCAAAATGTTTTTTTTCTTATACAGCAGGAATTCTGGATTTTAAAAGCAATTATTTTGAATTTCTTCCTATGTATGTATACAAGCTATAACATCTTAAATCCTGTTTACAAAGAGTCTTCATTATATCCTTGTGTCTAGCTGTGGGCCATCAATTACTTTGAGGCATCTTCAGTAGCATGCAACTTTTTGGGAATGCAGCCATACTTTTGTCTAACATTGTGCAGGTTATATTTCAAAAAGAAATGTGTAGAATTCAATGGAATCAGAATAAGGCTAAAATTCATTTTATTTCCATGTACATTTAATTAAAATAAAGTATAGTTGATATGATCACTCTTTAGTCATAAAATTATTGTTTAATTTTGCCTTAAGTAATATTAAAAATTGCAATTGTGTTATAACAAACAGAACTCTGGTTTCTGCACCTAAGGCTGTAAAGGAAGTTGGGTTGTATAATTCTCCCTTACAAATTGTAAAGATTGTATGATTGTGTAGATTCACGTGTCAGCATATGTAAATATATGCACAGTCTTATACCTTATAACCTTGAAGTATCATCTATATAATACCGGAAGTCTTCAGCTTATGAACCACAATTGAGCCCAACATTTCTGTTGTTAAGTGGAACATTTGTTAAGTGAGTTTTGCATCATTTTATGACCTTTCTTGCCATAGTTGTTGAAGTGAATCACTGTAGTTGATAAGTTAGTAATCCAGTTGTTAAGTGAATCTGGCTTCCCCATTGATTTTGCTTGTCCAAAGGTTGCAAAAGGTGATCACACGACCCTGGAACACAGCAACGGTCATAAATATGAAACAACTGGCAAGCACCTGAATTTTGATCACATGATCATGGGGATGCAGCAAACGTCGTAACTCTGAAAAACGTAATAACTTTTTTTTGGTGCCATTGTAACTTTGAACAGTCACTAAATGAACTGTTGTAACTTGATGACTAGCTGTATTTTTAAGTGAAAAAATCATGACTATTCCAATTACAGAGTATTGCAGTGTATAGTTAATTAGAATAATGATGGGGATATTTTTAATATCTGAGTTTTGGGTATGTTTAAAGATATATGATCTGAAGTAGTTGAAATCTACAATAAATCTTCAATTCACTTTATATTTGTAACATTTAGAGTGCAGAATGCTATTATACAGGAGGCTTCAGAATTAGCTGTAAATGGTGCTGATCGGCTGGAATCTAGAAATATTAACAGAATCAAGAAGAAAGCTAGAAGGATCCTCCAAGAAATGGTAGCAAATGTCTCTCCTTCTCTGATTAGGTAATAATACTAAGTTTTGTTTGTAAGGTCTGTGTATACTCAATATTGCTTATAGCCACAGAGATATTTCTTATTTCTTATCTAATATTGTTTTTCCATTGTCATTGTTGCAAAATGAATAAAACTCATTCTCTCCCCTTGAAGAATTCTTTCATATATTAATGTATCAAAACTATTTTTTCAAAAGGACAAGGGAATATGTTCTCAATAAGTGTCATTTTATCAGCCCAACATTAC
Organism: Hydrophis major; assembly: GCA_033807585.1. Classification (NCBI taxonomy): domain Eukaryota; kingdom Metazoa; phylum Chordata; class Lepidosauria; order Squamata; family Elapidae; genus Hydrophis; species Hydrophis major. The sequence continues at coordinate 62,711,050 of CM066331.1, read as the reverse complement.
ACTCTGTTCAGAATTATGTGGAATTAAAATTTCTTTGTATGTTACATTTTTTACAGCTGATAGTAGTCTATCAACTATTGTTTAAACTATCTTAATAAAAATTTCACACTCATTTAACACTCTTTTGGTTCATCATGAATGATGTGATTGTTTCTGTTTTGAACATGAACAGTGACTAATATATTTGTATCTATCAATTGTTTGTATAAAACTGATTACATGGTGTCTTATATTTTTCTTTCAGGTTAACAGGTTGGGTTTTATTGAAATTATTTAATAGCTTTTTCTGGAATATCCAGATTCATAAAGGCCAACTAGAGATGGTGAAAGCAGCAACTGAGGTAATAAAAATAATTAAGGCAATGTATGCGATGGCACTGCAGCATTTTTATTTTTATACGATACTAAATATCTCGTTACTTTCAGATTCAATCTGTAAAATATTCAGGAAAAATTATCTTTACTTTTCTTTCCTGAAAAAGACACCTTTGATAAAAGGGTATGAAAAGTAAAATTTAGTCACATCCAGCAGAATCTGATTTAAAGTGTTAGTCTTAAATTTCAGTACATAATCACTTAATTGCTTATTTAATAAATACAAATAATGCTTTAAATGTTGCTGCCAGAAGATTTTTTGTATAGTAAATTGTGTTAATACATTCTATGTCTTCCTCAATGTTTATAAGGAGAAATGCAAAAATTGGGTTTTATAATCTTTTTTCAATTTCCAGTATCATTTTGGTTTCTGAAGATTGTTGAATTTATTATTGGGGCTGAATCTGAATTACTGGCCAAGATATATTGTAGTATATTGTCAATGAATGATGTATGTTTGAAATAACATCCACTTGAAATTTCATAATTGTGGACTATTTAAGTGATAGTTTACTATCAAGTAGTTATCTATTTTTTATTTAATATATTTTTGCCATTAATTTCTAGATTATTTAATTTTAAAAGTATTGAAGTATTGTTCAAAGTTTAAATTGCTATATAATCAAAATACAAACTACAGTATATGTTTCAAGTCCACCTTAGATTATCCATAGTATGATACAAATAAAGCAGTTGTATTTAATTGCTGTAAACATTGCTGAAAATCTATTGCCTGTGAAATGTATATCCTTTCTATTTCATTCAGTCCATCTTCCTTTCTCTCCTATTGACAATGCAAGTATTACCAAAAGAAAAAAAAAGAAACACAGTGTGTTAGGGATACACACCCTAGCAGAACGTGCAACGGCAGTCTAGCAGGCAGGCAAATGATTTGAGATAAACATTACTGTAGTTTACACTCAGTAAGACAGATACACTGTGCCAGTTAAATAGTTTTTTATTCCAGCAAGAGTTATAGCATAGTCAAAAACAGTCCATATGTTATACACTAGTTCAGTCCATCCAGGGATTAATCAGTTGCAAAGTCCAGTGTTGAAAATAGAGGTCAGTAAACTTACAAATAATCAGTCCAGCAATATATCTCTTTTGCAGTCAGAGATATGAAGAAAATCAAACCCCTTTTCTTCTCTCAGCAACAGCAGGGAAACACACGCAGTTATCACCATCAATCCAACATTGTCAGTTACTACAGTAAAAGCCAGCAAACAGTGAGCTCTCTTGCTCCCTCTTAAGGTGACTTTACAACCGCACTCAAAATACATGTTTTGCAGTTAAAGTGATACACACACTTAAACTCACTAACATAGTTTATATATTATTTTACCCAAATTAAGTTAGGTAACCAATGTTATCCCTAACATTCTCCCCTTTTGGGTAATATAACAATATATATATCTATTTACAATTTCAACCCATAGTTTTCACAATTTTCCTTGTGCTTGACTGCACCCTGGGCTTTTGTAAATCCATCAGCAATGTTTTCATCAGTCATGCAATATTCCAATCTCATTAAACCATTTTTTACAGATTGTCTTACATTCAAATATCTTAGGTCAGTATGTTTAGATCTCGTTTTTACAGCAATATTTGTAGCCAACCTTATGGCTGCTTGATTGTCCTCATAAATTACAATGGCATCTTTAACAGTTATTCCCACATCTAACAATAACTGTTTATACAGAAATAAGTCAGTACATAATAAAGATAGACATGAAAATTCTGCTTCCATTGTGGACATACTTATGTGTTGCTGTCTAATTGACCTGCAACCAATCAGTGTTTTACCTAATAGTATAGCCATACCTGAAGTTGATTTTCTAGTTTTTATATCTGTTGCAAAGCTTGCATCAGCATATGCACTTAAAATCAAATCATCTTTTGGCTCCAAATACAATGCATAGTGCATTGTCCTTTTAAGATACCTTAATATACGCTTTAGCGCTTGCCAGTGTCTTTCATTGGGTTCAGCACTGAATCTTGCCAATCGATTAATGCTCTAGGCAATGTCTGGCCTTGACCAATTACTTATATATGTTAAACTACCTATTAATGATTGATAAATGATCTTATCAAATTTTGAACTTTGAGCATCAGTATGGCAAAATTCCTGACTCATTGGAGTTTTTGCCAGCTTACAAAGTTCCATTTTATACATTTTTAGCAATTGGTAAATTTTATCTTCTTGTGATATCTTATATCCACTATTGGTTTTGTTTATTGTCAATCCTAGATATTGTCTTATTTCTCCTAATTGCTTTAATTTTATCCTCTTACTTAATAATAATATCGTCTCAGTAGCTTCATTATTAGTCTTAGTAATTAAAGCAATATCATCTGTAAACAACAATAATAATGACACCGTACCATTTGTCTCTTTTTTAAATAAACATGGATCAGCTAAACCGGCTTTAAACCCTATATTGTTTAACTCTTTTACAATATATTGGTTCTATTCATAACCAGATTGTTTCAATCCATAGAGACTTTTATTCAGTTTCCAACAGTCATTATTATTTTTATTATCTTTTATACCTACTGGTTTTCTTAAATATATAGTGTGCTACAATGATGCATGCAGATAGGCAGTTTCTACATCTAAATGATTTATGATATAATTCTTCTTAGCTGCCCACACTAAAGCTGCTCTCAAGGTTGTTGCCTTTAAATTTGGTGCAAATACCTCATCATAATTACATGCAGTTTGATTAAATCCTTGAGCTACCAACCTAGCCTTATGGGTAACAGTCCCATTTTTACCAGTTTTTAACTTAAATATCCATTTGCAACCAATGGACTTTTCACCTGGAGGTAATTTGGCATTTTCATAAACTTTCATTTCCTTTAATGAATTTAATTCTTTCTCCATTGCTCTATGCCAATTTTCCTGTTCCTTTGAAGGATACATCCTAAGTTCTTCAACAGTAGTTGGAACTTTACTAACTTGGCAAACTATACTTTCTTGATACCTGTCAGGTGGTCTGGTTACACGTGTAGTACTTCTAGGTATTACAGGGCTTACAGGTGGACTTTCATGTTCTACCTGTTCCTGATTATCTATTTCTTCCTGTTCTGGTATTTCTTCCTGTTCTGGTCCTATATGCTCTTCCTGTACTTCCTCTTTAATTGTACTCTTCTTATTACTGATTTTTTCTTTTGGTCTTTTGTAGGTTTCTATAATTACACCCTTACTTGAATCTTGTTCCAGTTTTTCCCATCCTACATGTTCTAGGAATTTGGCACTAGCACTACAGTAAACTCTAGATGTTCCTTTTTCCCAGAATCTGTATGATTTGTGATTAGATTCATAACCTACAAAGAATAACTTTTTAGCCCTATGTTGCCCCTTATTTCTCAGTTGTGTAGGAATATGCACCCATGCTGGTGTTCCAAATGTGTGCATGTAGGTCAGGTTTTCTACCATGCCACCATGTGAATGGTAATTCACCTGTTGTTGAGTTAACAACATTATTCAATATATGATTACCACACATTATTGCTTCTCCCCACAAATTTTCAGGTAATCCTGAATCTGACAACATAGTAGGAGCCATTGCTTGAATTGTTTGGCCTCGTCTTTCTATAAAGGCATTATGTTGTGGCTAATATGGTGCAGACTTTTTATGTTCAACACCTGCCATCTTCAGTTTATTTTGGAATTTATTGTTTATAAATTCCGTACCATTATCAGTGATAAGAGTTACTAACTTCCTTTTAGTTTTTCTTTCTGCGAATTTAAGCCAATTGAAGAAATTTTGATATGTTTCCGTTTTGCTCTTCGTTAGATAACAGAAACCATATCTGGAATAATGGTCCATTATACTTAGTATATAACGAGCACCTCCCACACTTGGTTTTTTAGGACCTATAATATCAGCAAATACAACCTCTAAAGGCTCCTTTGTTTTAAATCCATTAACTCTATTTGCTGGCATTTGCTTGCTTTATTCCTGATTGCATGCATTGCAGTGCAAATACTTACGCAAGGCTTCAGTTTTATACCTTTAGATAGTTCTACTGTTTGTTTAAGCATTTTAAAATTTATATGCCCTAAACATCTATATAACAAATGTATGCATTCATCATGAGGTTTAACATTATTATAAACTGCGTTAGCTACCTCTAATGAATTATCATTTAACACATACAATTCACCTCTTAAAGTTGCAGTCACTTTTTTACCTTCTTTTTCAATTATGCAATTGTCTCCCCTAAAGTTAATTACATAACCTAGTTTAACCAAAACTCTAACTAAAAGCAAATTAAACTTAAGTTGTGGTACATATAACATTTTTACATTTTCTCTTATGCAAGAACAATATGATATACCTTGACCTTTAGCTTTCAGTTTCCATCCATTAGCTAACAATATCTGCTGTGAACTCATGGGCATCTTAATAAATCTTTTCTTATCTTTCGTTATGCAGTGTGATGCTCCACTATCCACAACCCATAAATTATTATTCACAGTTTCGTTGCTATACATGGCTAACTCTATGCATTTTTCATTCTTTTGATGCCTTTTATCTTTCTGGCTGGCATTTTGGCTTTTTCCTTTCTTGCAGAATCTTGCCCAATGTCCTTTTCCTCCACAATTAAAACATTTTCTAATTGTATAGGCTGACGAAGATATTTTCTCTTCTTCACATTGTGATTGTTCCCTTCTGAGTTGATCCCTTTCAAGCCTTCTCCTGGCTTCTTCAATTAATCTGCCAGTAATGCCAGTTAATGTGAGGTTATCTTTTGGCAGAACCTCAAGTGAAGTTACGAAATCATCGTAGCTATTATCTAAAGAAGATAAAATTATATAAACTTGGTGTAGTTCTGTCAAGATAAGTTCTTTTTCATGCAGTTTCTGAAAAATTCTCTTCATTATGTTTATATGACTCAGCATATCTCCATTCTTTTGAAGATGTGTTCTGAACAGTTTCCGTTATATGTGCTCCTACACTGTCTCGAACATAAATCTTCTTTAAATTCTCCCAACATTTGGCAGCTGTTTCTTCTCCTTTAATATGTACAAGCTGCTCATCACAGAGTGTCAGTCCTATTATACAGACAGCTTGCTCATTCTTCAGTTGATATTCTTGTATTTTCTGGGCATCATCCTCATCCTCTGGATCCCATGCATCTACTTCTGGTGGGTTTTGAATTATACTCCACAAACCTTCTCTGTGTAGAAGTAGGCTACATTTCATAGACCATGAAGCATAGTTTGTTCCATCCAGCTTGGATATTAGAGACAAACTTTGTAAATTGACTTGTGCCATCTTTATCTGGATATTAAACTATAATTAATAAAACACAACTGTCTGTTTACAGTATTGTGTAACTACACCAACTCTCACTTTAATCTAAGCCTGTTATATCCTGGTTAGTCTAACTGTGCACCTGGGCCCATAACCAGTGTTAGGGATACACACCCTAGCAGAACGTGCAACAGCAGTCTAGCAGGCAGGCAAATGATTTGAGATAAACGTTGTTGTAGTTTACACTCAGTAAGACAGATACACTGTGCCAGTTAAATAGTTTTTTATTCCAGCAAGAGTTATAGCATAGTCAAAAACAGTCCATATGTTATAAACTAGTTCAGTACATCCAGGGATTAATCAGTTGCAAAGTCCAGTGTTGAAAATAGGGGTCAGTAAACTTACAAATAATCAGTCCAGCAATATATCTCTTTTGCAGTCAGAGATATGAAGAAAATCAAACCCCTTTTCTTCTCTCAGCAACAGCAGGGAAACACACGCAGTTATCACCATCAATCCAACATTGTCAGTTACTACAGAAAAAGCCAGCAAACAGTGAGCTCTCTTGCTCCCTCTTATGGTGACTTTACAACCGCACTCAAAAGACATGTTTTGCAGTTAAAGTGATGCACACACTTAAACTCACTAACATAGTTTATATATTATTTTTACCCAAACTAAATTAGGTTACCAATGTTATCTCTAACACAGTGAAAGTGTAGTAGTTTGATATGTTGAAATTATATTTTGATATTGAACTCTTTTTTTCTTCTTCATGCAGCTAAATTTGCCTCTTGTCTTCTTACCTGTTCACAAATCTCACATTGACTACCTACTTCTCACATTCATTCTTTTCTGCCACAATATCAAGGCACCCTACATTGCAGCCGGAAATAATCTGAATATTCCTATTTTCAGGTAAACAGTATTAGTTCTTTTACTATGTTAATGTCAGCCAATATTGTTCCCTTACCTGACCAAGATGAATTATCAAGAAGCTACCTAAATATGTAGCATGCATTGACTATAAGTGCATTGTTGTATGACATATTATACATAGTCAACAACTTTTACCTTAATTTGGTAAATAAATAGAACTGAGATTTCAATTGTAGCGGTCTTATTCTGAAATTCTGATAACATTTTAACATAAAAAATCCAGAATTTTAACATTGTCCATATTCACATTACTGCACATGAAATTCCTATGTCAGAAAGCAATGAGTTTACTTTTACAAATCATACTAAATAGAATAAAAAATGTATTGTATCTGTACTTCAAGAACTAGTAAATTCTTCCATGATAGACAGAATAGTTGACTTCTAATATAGGAATATATAAAATAGAAGTTGAATATATAAAAATATTTGTACAGCATAAAGTTTTATATTATAATTATCAATTCTTCACTATTGAACTTTCTCATTTATCTCACGTTTTAAAAAATAATAGACTATTCCTAACTAAATAGAACTGTAATACTTCAAAAGAAAAGTTTTTTTTTTAAAAAAACTTAAGATATATTTTGTATACTTAACATGTATCTTTAAATGAAATGTTTCTTCAGAACTATAAGAATCAACACTTGCATTTAAACATGTTTTAACATATATTTATAATGTAACCACATTTTCCTCAATAAAAACATTAAGAAAAAACATATCAAGAAAAATGTGAACACTTGTAAATGTTTTTTGATGCATAATGCTAGGAGCAATTGATTTGAAAGCATCTAAAGAGTTTATAATCACATGCTCAACTAATATTTATTAGTTTTTTTCCTGTTATATTATGAAAATAATATGCATTTGTATTTTTTAATCCGATAAAACCTTTGTCAAATTTGCCTTCTTTCCCTTTTAATTAAAGAGGCATGCATATTTTATTTCCTATCCTTAGCACCTTAATCCACAAACTTGGAGGTTTTTTTATTAGAAGAAAATTAGATGAGAGACCTGATGGCCAAAAAGATATTTTGTACAGAATGTTACTGCATGTGGTAAGTACATTTTAAAAAAAAAAACAGTTTATTTCTGCAAATTTGATAATAAGACCTGTGTACCATTTCAGTGCACAATGCATATTTAAATTTGTAGCAAAGTTCAAAATTTAAATCAGTATCATTTCACTTTATATGGAAAATGAGGTAGAGTTCTTTTCAGGGCTAAGTCCAGGTAATACAAAAGATTCACTATGGTAGAAAGTCTTCTGCCAAGAAAAGTGGAAAACTTGTACTTTTATGTATTTCTGGAAATTGTGATGACTTCATGGATCACTCTAATGTTCTATGCATGTCAGTAGTGGTATGTGTCACCTGAATCAATTTATATACTTTAGTTAAATGTCGAAAGTGCATCTCTAATATCTATGCAATTATATGCTCTTAATTGTGGGCACTATTGTTAGTAGACACCAAGTTACTTGTGATCTTTCAGTAATAATTATCCCATGCAACTTTGTGTCATTCCAAGAAAATAGAATTGTATTATATAGATGTGAGCATGTTGTTTAAATGATTAGAAATCTTTTTCTGCTCAGAGTTCGAGTTCCAAATTTGAACAGTGCTCATGGTAGTTGCCCACCTTATAAACAATGCAAAGAATATTTGAAACAATGCAAAGAACTTATGTCTGATCTTGTTGCTATTCTCTTTTCAGCATGTTGAAGAGTTGCTTCGACAGCAGCAATTCTTAGAGATATTTCTGGAGGGGACACGGTCCAGGAGTGGCAAAGTAGCCTGTGCAAGGGCAGGTCTTTTATCAGTGGTGGTGGATGCTCTGTGTTCAAATGCTGCTCCTGACGTACTAATTATACCTGTGGGAATCTCCTATGACAGAATAATTGAAGGTCACTATGCTGGTGAGCAGCTGGTAAGAGGTGCTATTGTATGCTTAACATATTTATAAATTTAGAGTTACTATTGACAATTCTGTTAATAAACTATAGTTTTAAGACAGGTTAATTTTCATCTGTACTTAATATGCCACAAAATAAAATCATGCAGAAAAAAAATCATTCAGGGAAAAATGTTTAAAACTATATGTTCATTTAGTGAAAGCAACTGTATAACAACTTCACATGATTTGGAGGACCAATGAATTAGATTTAGTTTTATTTTTGAATAAGAACAAACACAATTGATGTATTAATGTAATATGATTTTTCCCCTCTCTTTTTCATTTCAATGTCTTTCAGGGAAAGCCCAAGAAGAATGAAAGCCTATGGAGTGTAGCCCGAGGGGTCTTTCGAATGTTACGAAAGAATTATGGATGTGTTAGAGTAGATTTTGCTCAGCCATTTTCTTTAAAAGTAAGCTTATCTTTTAAGAGTAAAATTCCATTGAGAAGCTGTGAAAAAGATATTTTCAACTATTTGTATTTCAGTAGAAATAATATTTCAAGTTTTTACTTCATGGACAATGGTATTGCTCAAACAAGAGTTTTGTAGCTGAAATCTCATGCTAGAAAATGGATTCTTACACATTAACAAAGTTCTGAATATGAGATGCTATGTCTTCAAGCTATTAATCAAAGAAAACAATAGTAGTACTAATAATAACTGGAGCAAATAGAGCATCACTTGAGCACCTTGAACCCCTTCAGCATTGACAATTTTACTTACTGTTGGTCAATTGCAAAAGGCAGCTTTATCTGGATCACTTTACATGCTTCACGATATCTTTAACACTATCAAACAATATCTGCCTATTCACAGATCCTTGGGAAGGACTTGATAAGTGGATGAAATTAGCTAATTCAGTGCAAACATCTGGCTGATTTTAACCACCAACAAAAACAACAACAATAATATACTTGGAACAGCTTACATTCTTTGATGATATATTAATATTATTAAACAGCAACATCTGACCGACCAAGACTGAGAGATCAAGGTTGGAAAAAGCTAGTAGAGCTTTTTTTTTTTTTAAGCAATGATGCAAGAACTTTCACTTAGAAATATCTAAAAAATTCATTATTATCTTTTCAGTTTGGTTGTCATTTATTTTAGATCAGGGATATCAAACTCGCAGCCCATGGGCCGGATGCATCACACACTGGCCACACCTACACCCTATTTAGTTAAGGGAAAAAAATTGGGATGCGTCATGTGACGACGTGAGTTTGACACCCCTGCTTTAGATTCTAGAGGTAATAAAGGCACTTCAAAAATTACATGTTTTTAGTATATTATATTATTGGCTGATTGTCAGTATTTGCTACTTTGCCAGTCTCTGAAAATCCTTTTGCTAATCAGTAAGATAGTTGTTTTAAATGTTATGTTTTTACAGGAATATTTAGATTGCCAAAATCAAAAACCTTTGCCTGTTCCTCTTTCTTTGGAGCATACTCTGTTACCAGCTGTACTGTCTTCAAGGTAAGAGGGAACTGAAGATTTTCTATCAATGATGAACAAGCAACAATCAAATATACAATCAAAGTTCTTTTTCAAAGTCCAGTTCATCAAGCTTTAACACATATCTAAGGATTCATGATCAAAATGTTTTCTGTGAATTTCCTTTGAATAAGTTAGAAATCTGTTTAGATAACAGATCCATCATTTTTAATTGAATATTATCATACTTAATTAAGCATACAGTTAACTAGTACATTTCAAAAATGTGCAGTCCAAGTAGTTAATACTTTGAATTCTAGCTGTACATTTAGCAATTATAGCGTAAATACAACTTGAATTTTGGGTGTTTGATCGGATTTGACTTAAGTTTGAGCTAGGCTATTGAAATTTTTTTGGGGAAAACTTAAGTAATTGATTTTCTGGAATTATGTATCAGCTGCTTAACAGCTTAAAACTTGGGGAGTTTTATGTATTTTTTTCCATATGATCAAAAAAAAAAAGATTTTGAAGAATTGTTATAAGATAGGAAAGTTGTAAAATGTATCATTACTTCAAAGTAATTATTTCTTCAGGATATGAAAATCTTAAGATAAATCATGATTTACTATTTTGCAATACAACATGGATACTACCTTGGGCAATCCAGACAGTTTCTTTGTTAATACAGTGTGATTCCATGAAGCAAGCAGTTGTAGGAAAACTCTGTCAGACTTAGATCTATAATTTAATCAGGGAAGTGTGGTTGATGTTTTGGTAAAGGATAGACTTGCCCTAAAGTAATTTCCAAAATCTGTTCATGTAAGACAAAATCTGTTCTTATCTGCAAGTTCAATGCTGTCTCCCTCACAAATATAGTCTTTAGCACTGGGAACTGCAACTCTTAAATATTTTTAGGTCTTACGATGACATAATTCATAAGTACAGTTTCTATAGTACATCCATTCTGTTATTTATCTTCAGGCCTAACTACATAGTGGAAGAAAGTTCAGAAACTGCCCTTCCTGATTCCAAGGATTTATCTTGTGAACCACTGAGAAGACAATTAATAGCTAACTTGGCAGAGCACGTCATGTTCAGTAAGTATTTGTTGTGGAGTTCATTCTGCGTTTTCTCTGTCACATCGAACTTTCTAAATAACAGGGCTTTCCTCATTCTGCATCCTTCTTTTTTTGTCTTAAAATTGCACAGTTTTTAATCTGAGATGTCATTTTGAATAAGTCTCTTTATTACAGTCACTGTATTTACTGGATTTTAGAATTTTACATAAAATTATAGATTGCCTTTCCTAGAGTGGTGTAATGCCTTCTGGATTGCACCAATATAGGTACCATGTCATATCTACTTATAAAAGGTTAATGTGTGAATAGCGTAATCTTACTTTTCTTGAACTATTTAACCTAATATTTCAGAGTTCAGCTCATTCAAATAAAGTCTACGGTATCTAGATTTGTATGGTATAAAAGAAGCACAATTACTAAAACTTAAAGTTTATTTTTGATCAATAGATGATTTTTTTGTGCTGCCTTAATGAAAATGGAAAAAGTCTTTCTGTATAATAATAATACTTAATTCAGCCAGGACTGACATTTTATAACTGTTGCTTTCTGAGCCTTTCAGTTGCAATCCAAAATGCCAGTATAGCTTTACTCTGTTTTGTTTTTGCTTTTAGCTGCCAACAAATCATGTGCTGTGATGTCAACACACATTGTTGCCTGTTTGCTGCTCTACCGACACAGACAAGTAAGGCTGCTGTGCTTTTACATTCACTGAATAGACTTGCAAAGGGTCAGCAATGCTGAAAACATGCTCTATACCAGTGGTTCTTAACCTTTTTGAAAGAATCACCCCCTTGAGCCCCCCCTCCCCCAACATAACCTCTCAATCACAACACAGGGAAATAATTCTTCAATTTATGTAAAAACGTTTTTTGTTTTCTTTAAAATCATTATCAGGACATATCGATGCAAATAATCTTTTTCCCATATCTCAACTGTGTGAAAAATTCTGATGCCACCCATCACTTTACTCCCAAACTTCGTGATACATGTATTTCATTATTATCTTATTTATTAAAGACACTTAAATGCAATGACCACTGAAAACAAAATTCAATTGCAAGAAAATGAAATGCCCAAAAAAACCAGTAACATTTAATAATTTAATTACAAGTGAATTTTAAGATGCAAAAAGAAATATAAAAAGGGTATAAGAACAAACTGCAATGTAGGAACGAAGATTTTCAAGATGAAAACTCTGAAACTAAATTAAGATTCAAGGAAAATATATATTCATGCGCACTGTAAAAAGGGTTAAAAAGACACAAAGAAGTTTTTTACAGAAAGAAAGCAACAAAAATCAGAGCAACAAATTTAATGGGTAAAGTGATAGAAGCCTCTGCGCAATACACATGAAGATGAGTGATGCGTATTCTCATATGTACAGTGTTCTTTACTGAAGCCAGCTGGAGGAACATTTTAAAACACAGTTCAATCCACTAATAGCGAGCGATCTGATGTTTTTGTATGACAGATATACAGCAGTTCACTGTACGAAAAAAGTCTCAAAAGTGTCCCCAAAACTTCTCACTCCATCACTCCATATTGCCCTCCTTCTGTTCCTTCGCCCCCGCGCTGCCCCTTTTGGTTCCATCGCCTACCTAAAAAATGAAATCGCCCCCTGGGGGGCAATATCACCCAGATTAAGAACCACTGCTCTATACTTTCATTTCCCTATTTTATCTTATTTAGTTTGTTGAAGAATAGGGTGCATTTATAAGCTATGTGTAAACTGACTTTGTTAATTTATTCCTATTCTCAGAAATAAGGAAGGAAACTACACATATTTAGAAACATCTCTTATCCAGCTCCAAGCTATACTGTACTAGATGAATGTATCATCTCCTTCCTGAAAAAACTGCTGGTTCATTGTAGTCCATCACACCAGTATCCTTCTGTGGGCATCATCTCTCACACAAACCAACAAAATATAACTACCCGTCCCCTCAGTATGTTGCTTCAGGCCATAATTCTTAAGTATCATAAATGTTATTTCAGTATTTTCTAGGATTATAACCCTCATTCCTTGAAAATTATTCAAAGCAATCCTACTAATGCATCAATGTAATCAATATATGCATACTGTTGAATTTTTTTTGTGTTTACTAGGGCTTTTCTATTCTGAATCTATCTATCTATCTGTCTATCTGTCTGTCTATCTATCTATCTATCTATCTATCTATCTATCTATCTATCTATCTATCTATCTATCTTTTTATCTAGCTAGCTAGCTAGCTAGCTAGCTAGCTGGCTATTGTCTGCTGCATATTACTCTTCCTTTTCAAATGATTTATAAATAAGTTATGGGTGGAAGTGAGATATCTTAAATAAAACTCATAAAAATCAGTGGCTAAAACAATAGCAATAACACTTAGACTTATATACTGCTTTACAGTGCTTTACAGCCTTCTCTGAGCGGTTTACAGAGTTAGCATATTGCCCCCAACAATTTTGGGTCCTCATTTTACCTACCTCGGAAGGATCGAATGCTGAGTCAACCTTGAGCCTAGTGAGATTTGAACTGCCAAATTGCAGGCGCCAGCAGTCAGCAGAAGTAGCCTGAAGTACTGCACTCCAACCATTATGCCACCATGGCTCATACAATACTTGTTTTTCTTTTAATGACCCTGTAATTCCTTGCATTGGAGTGGAGTCAGGGAAACTGAATGAAGCTGAGCATTTCCTGGCCGGATGCCCTTCCTGACCACCACAGGGAGCTTGCAACAGATTTCTTTGTGCCCAGAGAAAAGAGAAATATCTGCTGCTAAACTCAGCCTCCTGATATTGAGGAAAGAGTTCCATCTCTAGGCCACTATGGCATCCAGCTAAAAACAATAAATACATATTCTAAAAACTCTGTTTATTTTAAGAAAACAAAACTAAAACAAATACGCCAATTTAAATGGTATATAACGGAATATTTCTTGTTCTTCTGACCTTATCAAATAGGAAGATCTTCAGTGGTATCTGAAAGAAAAATGTGGGCAAACAAGCTTTTTTCTGACTTATATAATTGGAGAGCTGTTATTTATTTACTTCAATACTTTGTTTAGGGAATTGATCTTTCTAAACTGGTGGAAGATTTCTTTTCAATGAAGGAGGAGGTCTTGGCTCGGGACTATGACTTGGGATTTTCAGGGAATTCTGAAGATGTTGTCATGCACGCTATCCATTTGTTGGGAAACTGCATAACCATCACAAACACCAGTCGGAATAATGAGTTCTTCATCACTCCCAGCATAACTGTTCCTGCTGTCTTTGAACTCAGCTTTTATAGCAATGGGATACTGCATGTCTTCTTCAAAGAGGCTGTCATCGGTATGTTCTAAAACTGTCCTCACTCTGATGCCTGAAATACTCCTTGTGTAATGTCGCTGTTACTATTTAAGAGGTTGTATTTGACATATAATGCAGTAACTTAGGAATAACTTTGAATATATCTTCTCTTTTGCTTCAGCATGTAGTCTTCATGCTTTACTGAACAAAAGGCATAGAAATGGTATTAGTGGGATTCTACCCAATGTGGTTAGTCAAGAACAACTGGTCCGAAAAGCTGCCAGCCTCTGTTATTTGCTGTGTTATGAAGGAACTGTTTCATTGGTAAGTGTTGGGTACAGATTCATTTGACACATATTTTGTTGCTACCATCATATCATTTGTATTATGCTACAGTACTGTGGGTCAAATGGAGGTGTACTCGAGTTCTTAAAAACAGGAAATGAAGAAGGGACAAGACAACAGGTAGCTGCAAGCTGTAGCAGTTTCCCTTTATATAGAGAAGTGACAGGCAAGTTCTCTCAGTATATATCACACACACACACATTATGTCTAAAATGTGACTAGAAAAAACATTATTGACAAAGGCAATAAATATAGAACAATTTATTTTACAGCTTAAACCATTTTAAACGGCACTTATATTTCAAAGCATTTTTTCTCATTTTTACATACAATTATTATATATAAAATATACATCCTTTAAAATAAAAAGCTCATAATAATAAATAAGATTCTTTATTTATTGATAATGATTGATAATGTTGTATTCTGAATCCAGTACTATTGCTTCTGGTATTACATGAAGAAGTACCAAGTAGGTTTTTTTTGTTTTTTTTTTAAAGTAACATTTGACCCTGTTCAGCAAACTATGGTTATTAATTCCTGATAGAGGAACTGTTCAGTGAATGATCTTCCAGCAGACTCGAGGCAATTTAGACCTAATGGTCTACAAAGTTAAAAACTAATCCATTCTACATTAGAATATTTAACCATGTTGGAATTTGAAGTGGGAAGGATATATCAAGCATTAAAGCTGATAATATAACACAAGGTAGATTGGAACAAGCTGTGTAAAACAATATATAGCACTAGTTGAAATAATACATTATTATGACTAATAATTTTTCAATTTTTCTGGAATAGATTTTGGGATAAAATGTTGACAAAGAAATTTTCAAATATGGGAGAAAGGTTCTTTCTAGTTCTGTAATTGTTTATTTTCCTCCTTTCAGTTTTCAATTACGATGGAATTAAAAAAAATGCATTATCTGTGTTTCCTCTGAAATAGGAAAATACTTGCAAATACATCCTCAGATCTGATCTACACATTTACTTTACTATCTGTTTCAGACAAGTAGTTATTATTGACTTGAAGTAGCTGCAGAGGAAATTAACAATTTCTTTTCTTGAAATCATCTTTTTTTTTATAAGAAATTGTTCATTTTATGCAAGAGTATTCAAAAGCAGCAATTAATAGAGAAAAATAGCACAATGAAAGATCATAATCATGATTGATCATATTTGTTTTCCTATTCAGCCCTGTCAGCTGTTAGGTCAAGTGTGCCATGAAGCAATTGAACAGTTCATACAATATGGAGTTCTATTAGTAGCAGAGGTAAGATTTTGATGATTTTTTATGTATCTAGATATTTATGGACCTTGAACTATAATATTTCCCAACTTTTTATACTCATTTCACTGCAGAAAATCTTTTAAGAATTCTTCTTCAGGCCAAATAAGTTTTGATGCTTAGTTTTGTATATATATAATGTTATTGTCATCAGGAAAATCAATTCTAATAAAAATAATACAAAGAAATAAAAAAATAAAAGAAATAAAAGAGCAAAAATGCAAGGAAATAAAATTGAAGAAAAATGGAAAAGAACAAATATTCTTTACATCCAGGGGTGAGGTTCAAATTTTTAACAACCAGTTCTGTGGGTGTGGCTTAGATGGTGGGCATGGCTCGGTGGTCATGTGACTGGGTGGAAATGGCTTGATGATCATGTTATTAGCTGGGCATGGCCAACTCAATATCACTCACATCGAGGCACGCATCTCCTCGCCTGGCCTCTCATGACTGTGGGGATGTGTGAAAATGGTCATGTCACTTTTTTCAGTCCATTGTAACTTTGAATGGTCACTCCACACAAGCAAAGTACCACCAAAGGGGGGGGGGGACTCCAGAGAAGTTCCAGAGACAGGAAGTCTAATTCTGCCAAGAATGTAAAAAGCGTTAACAGAGAGGCAGATTCTGTAAGCAACACCAGAATGTTTCCTTCCTGCCTTCCTTACAGGATTAGGCCAGTAATTTCTTCTAACAACCGGTTCTCCGAACTGCTTAGAATGTTAACAACTGGTTCTAGCGAATAGGTGCGAACTGGTAGAATCCCACCCCTATTCACATTGGTTATAAATATAAAAAATAAGATGGGATTGGATGGGTTAAGAAAAGAAAAAAGAAAAGAAAAATTTTGTTTTCAATTGAATATTGATTTTTAAAATCTGTATCAAAGTGTATTCAGAATTTGTGGTAGTTAGAATGTTCAGCATTCTACTATTTTAGTAAAAGTACTGCTTATTAATTAATATTTATTAATAGTTACATAAATATCATCATATATCTGCAGGGAATTAAAAATGTAGTTGGCTGTTAAATCTATCACTTTTTTCCCAACATGCTTGTTTGACTCTGTTCCTTTAGACTCAGAAGTTGAAATCAGACATTTACTTTTTCACTGATTATTGTTAAATTGTTGCATTGCATATTTTTATTTGTTCATTAACTTCAGCATGCATAATGAAAAAGGTTAATTAACTTTATTATTACTATTAATCATTTAGATTAAAGCATTCCACTTTTCTAGTTTAAGGACACTATCCTTATACTGATAGAAGAAAAACTAGATATAAATTACTTTTGCATGAAGGAGAATTTGTTAAACATAAAGGTTAACCATTAAAGATTTTCTTTCCCTTCCTAGGGGATCAACTATAGTTATTTAGCAAGACAATTTTATGAATGACATAATTTTTGGTGGCAGTGTTGAAAGAACACATTCTCTCCTAATGCTTGGTTAATAAGCAAGTGTTGAAGCAGGAGGAAGATTATTTTTGCTTTTACAGTGTATAACCTGATGATTGCCTGAAGAACCTTCTCAGCATCTTCTAATGTTTATATTTTTATTCGGCCATCATCTACCAATATTCTTAGTTTAGATGAAATTTGGAACTGAAATATGAATATATAGTAGTTTTGTATCTTGCTGATTTTAAAGAAACTATTCTTAAAGAGATTTCAGTAAGTAGATAGTTACCATTTTCTTTTTTTTTCAAGCTGTATTTACTTATATTTTCAGAATGAAGAAATATTACTATACATTAGATTAAGTATGTGCATGCTTATGTTTCTGTTAGATGCATGCATATGTTTCTGTTAGATAGACAACTAAAAAATAGACAACTAAAAGTTCAACAATAAAAAATGTAGTAGTCAGCACACTAGAAGGAACTAAACTAAGGAAAAGGATAAAAAACTTAGGCAAGAAATCCTCAACAGGTTAAAAGAAAATCATATATGAACTCTGTGTTCCTGATTTATTAATTATATTTATTAAGTATTAATTATATAGGTTCAAATTTAAAGCATTCCTTGTGTGTGCAATATAGAATTCTCCAGGAGATGAAATTATCAAATTAAGAAACTCAAACACTAATGTTTATATTTGTGCAAATTGCTGTAGAGGAAATTATTTAAAACTCTGGAATTCTGAAAAATCTGAAAATGCCTGAGGTGTTTTATAACCTAACACATGAAATATGCTTGAATCATGTTTCTATAGTGATGAAGTTGAATTGGTTCCATTTCTATGAAATTCAGTAGCAGAGACTTTCTGCAAACTGAAAATTTCCAGTGATAGATAATACCTAGATTTTAATTTTAAGGGAAGCGTCTTTAGCAATTAGCTTTATTTTCAGTGTAAAGCATAATAGTGATAATAATGCAAGCCAATTTTTGTCATCAATTGTGCAATGTTGATCCAGCATCTTTGGTTTATAAAAGAGACACAGGATTTCTTTGGAAATGAATAGTTGGATCTTCCTTTGCTAACACCTGAAATAACTACAGAAAAACCCTAGAATGAAAAGCAATAATTTACAATGAAAAAAAACATAATTCTTATATTTCTGTTTTTCTATTCTAAGCAGGAAGAACAGGAAGATATTAGTTCTCGGCTTATGGAGCAAAACTGGGAAAAGAGTATTCCAGAGCCATTGTCTTGGAAAAGTGATGAGGAGGATGAAGACAGTGACTTTGGTGAAGAACAACGAGATTGCTACTTGAAGGTACTAAGCAGATTTGTAGGATCAAGTGCTGTGTATATGTGTCTGTGTATAATTGTTACATAGCATAAAATGGTTTAAAAGAAAAGAAGGAAAAAAAATTGCAAGAAATGAAAAAGATTGTTTCTAAGAAATAAGACCAGGTTTCTTTTAAGCAGATTTTGAGATACTGTGATGTGTTGCTGAATAACAACTTATAGCAATGCAACAATTGTTCTAATCATGGCTGGGTTAACAATCCAAAAGACAAAGCAAACAAACAAACAAAATAGTAAAGCAGTAATGGAGTTTTAATTGAATTTCCCTTTAAAAAAAAGTTCTTGCTTTATATGTCCATGGATTGATTAGATGCTGGCTCAGGAAAACAAAAATTAAGACATAGAAATAAACAAGGAACTCACAAAGCAAACCATATTTTCTGTTTATATCATGTGCTAAACCAGATAAGCTAACAACAAACTCTAGTTTTAAACAATAGTTTACCATCTGAGATAAAACATAATTTATTCCCTGGCCTGCCCTCCTGAAATCTGATAATGTATCGGTTTTAATGTATGGGTTTAGCATTGTGTACATATATTGTTGCATTATCCTCTTAGTGATTGTTGTTTTATTATTATAGGTGAGTCAGTCACAGGAACACCAGCAATATATCTCCTTCCTACAGAAGCTGCTAGGGCCATTACTGGAGGCATATAGTTCAGCCGCCATCTTCATCCATAATTTCAGTGGACCTGTCAGGGAAACAGACTGTCTTCAAAAATTACACAAATACTTAGTATCAAGAACAGAAAAGAATGTTGCAGTGTATGGTATGTCAAATAGTTATTTCTGTAGAAGTATTGGAATTATGATTTAATCATATTGTTTTAGACAGTGGGTTTTTAAATCTGTAAATTAACAATATTACTGTTATATTCACAGCTGAGAGTGCCACCTATTGTCTTGCAAAAAATGCAGTTAAAGTGTTTAAAGACATGGGGGTAAGTCTAGATAGCTATTGCTTCATAATAATTATAGCAAACCCGAACATTAGTCCTTAGCATGTAAAACAATGTATGTGATCAACTTTACAAATTTGTTATTTGGTGTGTCTGTGTGTGTGTGTCTCTGTGTGTATATTTATATAATTTTATCAAGAATAAAAAGCAGAATGGAAAAACAAAAAAACACACATCCAATATTTGTTGCTTGGTTTTTTAATGTTTTCATTCTTAATCTGAGATTACACCATAAAATCAAAGGGCAGCAATCTTCAGATAGTATGGTTTTCTCTAAAATAAACCATCCCAAATTTTGGCAGCGTTTGAGAAATTTGAAATTTTTGTGAGCTCTTGCATGATGTTGCATAGGAGCGCCTGCTGTCTAAAAAAGCTCATGCAGAAAAACTAACATCTCATTAAATGTGATGATCTTGTAACACTTTGTGCTTTTCATTTTTTTAAAATTAATTTTGAGGCATGTAGACGCATGTTGCTCTGAGTATCATGTTCTAACCTCTGGACTCTGCTAATTCAAGAAATTAACTCAAATTGTCTAAATTATACTATGTCAAATTATTACTGTGCCTGTGAAAATGCTTGTTAGATTAAATGGCCATGTATTTGGAAAATATTCAGCAATTAATCTAACAGGATAAAAAATGAAATGGTTTTTTTTTAATGATAGAATGTAGAAAACTTTTAAACACGTATAGCTAAATGATAACTGTGTTAAAAAAAGGATTTGCTTATCCAATATTGTCTCCGATTACAACTTCTTTTGCTATTACAATCAGACCAAGAACAGGATCCAATCTATGTTGGTCACTGGGACCAAGGTTTATTCTTCCAAGCCTTCGGGCTTGTGTTGGAGCTCAACCACAGGGCAGTACTCTCTCTTCAGAATGTTATATTCATATTCCAGAATATGACCGATTCTGGAGAGACAGAATTTCCACGATGATGGGCTCCAGCATGATTTGAAAGCTTGGAAGGATAAACCTTTGGCCCAGTCACCGACTCATTAGATCTGCAACATTATCCTGGGACACATATCTTTTCCCTCATTTGCAAGGCCATGAGCAGGTCACAGTTATTTGATTTACCTTTGACAAGAGCTGATATTTTGGCTCTCAAACTGAACCAGAATCGTTGATTGTCTATGTTACCTATATAGAATCAATGCATATTATGATTGTTAACAAATATGCAATGTGCCTAGAAGTTTTTAAGGAAAATCTGTTTTTCTTGCAGATATTTAAGGAGACAAAACAGAAGAGAGAGAACATTTTGGAACTAAGCAGTACTTTTCTACCTCATTGTAATCGGCAAAAACTACTGGAATTTATTCTGAGTTTTATTGTACTTTAGAATATCTCCCAACTTCTCCTAGTAGACTTGAACAATGCAATGCAACGCTTCAGGATTTGGTTCTGCTTCCACTGTATCCGTAGTGCTATTTTTGGCAAGGCCTTATCTGACCCAAGCCATAAGAAGACAAGTGCCTTCTTACATATGCACATATGGGACTGCAATATTTAGAATTCAAACACATTGCTAGTATCCAACATATTCAGTCAATGTTTGCACAAACCCCTGAGTTTTTCCATAAATTTGTATCAAGTATTACAGTTTTTACATTGCAAAACACTACATGTACTTCAAAACTAATGACTGACAAATGCACCTATCTGCCAGATTTGAACTGCAAAAAATATTTTGATTACTATGTGAACTTTACAAAAGCTCTGTCAGTATAACTACTTCATTGTATTCAGTACTGTAAATGAATGGTTTTTAGGAAAATTGAATGGGGGTGGTGTCAGAAAGGACATATAATATTTTATTCTACTAATATAATGGTAACATAGTAAACAATAATAGCAAATAGTAGTCACCAGGATCTAATTAAAATTAGTTGAATAGAAAACAGCCTGCACAAAGTGTGATCCAAGTAACAAAATATGAGTATAAAATGTATCAATCTTTCTAACATAAGAATTCAAAATTGATTAAATTGGTGTACTAAAGAAATAGATGATATGAATTTATCCCCCAAAGTTCTAAAAGCTTTTCCTGATGAGCATTTAAATTTTAGTACTCATGTTTTCCTTGCAAGCACTTGGAACTCAGATGTAAGTTTGGCTTAAACTATGCCAGTGGTGCTTTTGCAAAAGCAGCTGGACTTCTGAAAAATTGAAGAAGCTTCTTGAATGAAGAGCAAAATGTTTTCAAGGAAAAATCAAGAAAATCCAGTTGCCTTTTGGAAAAGCCCCTTTGGGACAACCATGACCTGGATGAGAATCTCCATAGATATCTGGCTTAAATTGATGAAATAACCTAATAAATACATTATCTCATTCTAATCTTGATTGATTTTGAACAGAAGATGTTTTGCTATCATAAAGTTTTACAAGCTATATTGCTGAAACATAAGTGATTTGAACTATGAGATTATGATGATAACATAAATTGCAAGCAATGTATTCTTGGTAATCTTATAGAAGGCAATAACTTCCAAGCTGCATTACAAAATGAGCTCTACAGATTCATACACAGTATATCAGGAAAAGCAATAACAAGACATTTATTTTTAAGAGAGATACCTTGTTGCCTTAGCCCTTGAAGAAACTTTGTCACTGAAGTATTAATAATATTTCTCAAATTCATTTTTTCATTTCTTATCTGGAGTTGAGAAATAGTTTGATAATGAAAATCCATGTTTGCTTCCTTTTAAAAAAAAATACACGCCTGAGGACTCCTCCACATTTATGAAGCTTGGATTTTCTATAAATGTATTTATGAATTAAAACATTAGGATGTTTTTCGGTATTATCCTGCAATTCTGAATGATGGGAACAACTATGCAAATTTGTCATCATAAAACAGGTGCTTTAAAATATTAAGATAAATATTTGAACCAAAGTTGCATCTGATCAATAACAGCAATAGTCAGAAACCCTGACTTAATTTGTTGCTTTTATGGCAGGATAGCAACTGAAATGAAATTCACTTGTTCTATTAGTCATAACTATATGGGGCAGTTATTTCCTTGTTGCTTGTTTGAACTATTCATGAAACAATGTATTTTGAATAGCAATTTTTAAAGACTGAGTCCAATTAAAGTCAGATAATAAGTGCTTGTAAATAAATAACTTCCTGTAGTTTCACTGTAGTTCAGTAAACATCCATTGTATTAGTAGAATTAAGATTATGTATTAATAAAATAGACCCAAGCAATATATTATAAATGACATTTTGCTCATTTTAATTAAAATGTGTCTTAATTTAAAGAAATGAGGGGCTAGGAATTAGTTTGGACAATAGAAACTAATTGCTGGTTATCATTTCATGGGGGTAACTTATTAACATTATTAAAATGTTTAGATAATAGCAGTGTTCATTTGAATTGAAGAGATATGCAATGTATTGAATATGAAAATAGGGTTTAAGTGTTATAAACAGAGATTTTGCTTGTACAGAAATGTCAATCTGAATGTTGTTCACTGGCAGAAGTCTTTGGCTTGGATGTAGCATGCACCTAGCAATACACCTAGCTTGGCATTTCCATGAAGGTAAAGTACAGATCTTTACTGGAAAGCTGCTAAATAGAATGCTTCTTTTGTAGGATATTATTTTCAAATCTCATGTTCATCTTCTAAGGCAGAATCTACATTTTTCAATCCTAAAATAATGTATGGTTCCTAATTCTGGTTGTAGAACATCCAAAATAGATACTGTTGACAACTTACTGAAAATAATATAAATAATAAGGTGATCTGAAGGACAACATTCTATGTATATTTGTTTGTTGTGTAGAATGAATAAAATTACTTTTCAGGTCTCCAGTGATTTTCTAAGATTACACAATTGTTAACATTCGTAAGCAAATGTAATTTATCCAATTGTCTCCATATATATATATATATATATGCTGTATACACACACACATACATTTGGATAGATAGATAGATAGATAGATAGATAGATAGATAGATAGATAGATAGATAGATATTTTTCCTAAGTTTTTGCAGGTACTTACATGTATGGTATTCAGCTTTGTTCGGGTATTTTCCCATGTCATAGTTGTGTTTTTAAAGTTGTAGCAATGTTTCGGCAGCATCTCATCTGCCATCATCACGCTTCTTATTGTGTTCGTCTGACGAACAAATGTTCGTAGCCACAGGACATGAGATTGACTTTAAAAATACCAGAACTATCGCCAAAACCAAACACTTCAACAACAGAATAATCAGAGAAGCCATAGAGATAGAAAAATGCCCACACAACATGAATAAACAAGATGATACCTCCCGCCTACCAGCCATTTGGAAACCCGCCCTCATTAACAAATGAGTACCTAACATGAAGAATGACACCAGACCCACACTCACAAGAGCCACACAAGACACTACGACCACACTTCCACGTAGAAAGACTCACACCCACACAGAAGATGAGACATGACCACGGACCAGAAGCCGTACCACAGTTGCATCACTACCTGCTTCAAACCCCTCCAACTCATACATGAAGTGAACTGATGCCCACTGTGATGCCTACGACCACGAATGCAAAGACAACAGGATCACAGCTCAATTCCCCCAGCAACTAAGACTAACCTGAGCACAACCAAGCCCCCACCTGAACAGAACACCCCACCCACCCAATCAGAACACAGTCAAACCTCCACCCAATCAAGTCACACACCCCCTAGCAGTTAAAAGGAAGAAGCAGTGGCAAGCTCACATTACTCTGAGAAGCACAAAGCCAAAGACGCAAGCCTGAAGATGATGAATGAGACTTCATTGAAACGTTGCCTAGATACTTCCAATTTTACGTGGGAGAAAACCCGAATAATCAAAGATCCACATACAAATACCTGTGAAAACCTCAGAAAACAAATATTGCACCTCTACGGGGAGGAAACCCACCATCTGACCAGGACTTATGAAAAACTTGAAGTCCAAAGAGCTTCCATTTTATGTGACCTTGCATTCCTATGCAATTGCCAAATTCAAAATTTAATCCCCATAAGCTTCCAGTTGAAATTCCACACCAACACAGCAGCCACCAAACACATCCTAAAAAGAACAGAATTGGCCCTAATTAGAAATGAACTTCACACAAAAATATTCCTCCAAGACCAAATCAACAAAGATCTCCTCACACTTTACCTCAGACTCAGCAACAAGATTCACTCTGCACTTTGGGACAAATGCCAACAACTCGCTGTCTGGAGAGCTGAAACACAGACCAACCTCAAGACAGACACATACACCAACAAACTCAGAAGACTACAACAATGCCAGAAACAAACTCCTCCCCCCTCACAGCCACACATGAAACAAACAGTGCACAACATCTCAGACAAGATCCTCACTGAATCTGAAACCAACGTCCTTTCGAAAGGATTCAACTTTACTGTCACTCTCAAACACAGAAACCATCATATGTGGAGTTGAAACCAGCCTGACCAAAACCAACCCTGATGATGCTAACAGAATTGGACTCGAAATCACCAACATCTTCTGCACTAGCAAACCACCCAAAAGCAACTTATCCAAAGAAGAACACACTGCACTACTTAACCTGAAAGAAGACACCAGCATAATAATCCTACCAGCAGACAAGGGCAACACAACAGTAGTTATGAACACATCTGA
The DNA here is from genome assembly GCA_033807585.1 of Hydrophis major. Classification (NCBI taxonomy): domain Eukaryota; kingdom Metazoa; phylum Chordata; class Lepidosauria; order Squamata; family Elapidae; genus Hydrophis; species Hydrophis major. The sequence goes on along the minus strand of CM066331.1, from coordinate 62,685,729 downwards.
CTACCAAACCAAGTTAACCAACCTACTCCAAGATCCCACATACAAACCCCAAAACACAGACCTACCTAGAAAAAAACCACCAGATCCAAAATAAAAGCCTCCCCTATCAGCAAAGAAATCCAGCAAATAATCATACCCAGAGAGAAATCATCCAGATGCCCTAAGCTTTATGGTCTCCCCAAGATACACAAAGAAGGAACCCCACTTAGACCAATAGTCAGCTCCACAGGCTCACCTCTACAAAACCTAGCCAAATTTCTCGCCAAACAACTACAGCCCTATTCAGAATCTATCAAGTCACACATAAGAAACTCATTCGAGTTCATCGAGATCATAAAGAAACAAAACTTACAACCCAGCGACCTACTAGTGAGCTTGGATGTCATATCCCTCTTCACCCAAGTGCCTATAAAAGAAGCCTTGACAGCCATCCAAAACAAATACAACCCCCCCAAGCACATCCTAGATCTGACCAACCACTGCCTATCCAATACATACTTCACCTACAATGGACAAAAATACAAACAAATAGAAGGAGCACCCATGGGATTACCCCTCTCACCTGTCATCACAAACCCCTACATGGAACACTTTGAAACACAAGCTCTAGAAAAATATGATCACAAACCCAAACTCTGGCTCAGGTACATAGATGACACCTTCATAATCTGGCCACATGGGAAAGAAAAACTGAACAACTTCCTCACACACTTCAACAGCCTACACCCCAAAATACAATTCACCATGGAAACAGAAGCTAACAATCAACTTCCCTTCCTAGATGTTTTAGTATACAAAAAATCCAATGGCTCCCTAGGGCATACCATCTACCAGAAGAAAACACATACAGACCACTATCTACATGCACTTTCACACCACCACCCAGCAAAGATCAATTCCGTAGCCAAGACACTCATCTCCAGAACAAAATGCTTCACTGACAAACAATACCTAAAAACTGAACTACACACTCTCACTAATGTACTAAAAGCCAATGGATTCCAAAGAAAGGAGATTACCTACCTAATCCAAAAAGAAACCCCAACCAAAATCCAAGACAGAGAATAAGAGAATGGCAAAGCCCTCCTGCCAAATATAAAAGGCACTACAGACAAAATCAGCAAGATCCTCCAAAAACACAACATTAAAACAGCATTCAGCACAAACAGAAAAATATCCACCATCCTAAGAAACCCTAAAGACAAAATCGAGTTAGAAAACCAAGGAGTATCCGAAATCCCTTGCACCGCCTGTCCCACCAAATACATTGGACAAACTAAACACCCACACAGCATGAATAAACAAGATGATACCTCCCGCCTACCAACCATTTGGAAACCCACCCTCATCAACAAACAAGTACCTAACATGAAGAATGACATCAGACCCACACCCATGAGGGCCATACAAAATGTTACCACCACACTTCCACGTAGAAAGCAGACTCACATCCACACAGAAGATGAGACACGACATTGGATCAGAAGCCATACCACGGCTGCATCACTACCCCCTTCAAACCTCTCCAACCCACACATGAAGTGAACTGACGCCCACCATGAAGACGTGGCACGACCACAAACGTGAAGCCAAACAACAGGATCACAGCTCACCAGCTCAAATCCCCCAGCAACTAAGACTAAACTGAGCACAACCAAGCCCTCACCTGAACAGAATACCCCCCCCAGCCAATCAGAACACAGCCAACCCCCCCAACCAATCAGAACACAACCAAACCCCTTGTTAGGGATAACATTGTTTACCCTAACTGGTTTAGGTAAATAATAATATGTTATCATGGTTTATAAGTTAAAGTGTCTGCAACTTTAAATATGGGAATGTAATTAGGGGAGTGGTTGTGAAAGCACTTTAAAAGAAGCAAGACGACAGCTTGCTCTCTCTCTGGCTTTGATGATCCCTGATTACTGCAAGGACTCAAGACTGCTTTACTCGAACGGGAGAGAAACAAAGGACTGATTTGTAAGTGAACTGACATAGGATATTCTACACGGACTTTGCTAACTGAATATCCCTGAATGGACTGACCAAATGATACATGACTATTGGACTGTTATTTTGACTATGCTATGAACTCATAATGGAATAAACTATATTTTTGATAGCACAAGTGTATCTGTTATTTTTACTGTATGTTAATAAACATACAAGCTATCTCACTCATTTATCTGTGTGCCTATCTGACTAACGCTGCACATTCTGTTTAGCTTGTCTCCCTAACCCTGGTTGGGGAACCCAGGCTTAACACTGGTTATGGGCCCAGAGGCTGCAAAGTCAGTTTAACTAGGATAAAACAGATTTATGTAAAAGTGAGAGTTTGTGTTGTTATACATTACAGTAAACAGACAGCTGTGTTTTATTAATTATAGTTTTATATCCATATAAAGAAAACATGGAACAAGTCAATCTACAAAGTTTGTCCCTTATATCCAAGCTGGATGGAACAAACTATGTATCATGTTCTATGAAATGTAGTCTGCTTCTACGAAGAGAAGGTTTGTGGAACATAATTGAAAATCCACCAAACGTAGAAAAATGGGATCCAGAGGATGATGAAGATAGACTAAAGATAGAAGAATTTATGCATAAAAATGAACACGCTATTTGCATCATTGGGTTAACCTTAACTGACCAACAGCTTGTTTATATCCACGGAGAGAAAACGGCTGTTGGGTGTTGGCAGAAGCTGAAGAGGATTTATGTTCGAGATAATGTTGGTGCTCACATAAATCTAACATGGAAGCTTTTCAGTACGCATCTCCAGACGAATGGTGATATGCTGAGTCATTTGAAAACTATGCAAAGCATTTTTCAAGAACTGCACGAGAAAGAGATTATTTTCTCTGAACAACACCAAGTCTACATAATTCTATCTTCCCTTGATGAAAATTATGACAACGACGTAACTTCCCTTGAAATTTTGCCTAAGGAAAGTCTAACTTTAACTGATATAACTGGCAGATTGATTGAAGATACCAGAAGAAGGCTTGAAAGAAATGAGTTAAGGAGGGAACAACCTCAAAAAGAAGATAATGAATCTCCTACTGCATATGCAATTAAAAAGTGTTTTAATTGTGGAGGAAGAGGTCATTTGGCAAGATTTTGTAAAAAAGCAAAATACCAGAATGCTGGCCAGAATACTAAAAGTCATCAAAAGATAAATAAAAATTTAGAGTTAGCCATGTATAGTAACGGAGCTGTAAAAAATAATTTATGGGTGGTTGACAGTGGAGCATCCCACTGTATAACAAATGATAACAAAAATTTTATTAAAATGTCCAAGAGTACACAGCAGATATCGTTAGCCAATGGCTGGAAACTGAAAGCTAAAGGTCAAGGTATAGCATATTGTTCTTTCATAAAAGAGAATGTAAAAATGTTATATGTACCACAACTTAAGTTTAATTTAATTTCAGTTAGAATTTTGGTTAAACTAGGATATGTAGTTACATTTAGGGGAGATAACTGCATAATTGAAAAAGAAGATAAGAAAATTACTGCATCTTTAAGAGGTGAATTATATGTATTAAATGATAATGGTTTAAAGGTGGCTAACACGGTTTATGAAAATAAGAAACCTCATGATGAATGTATTCACTTGTTACATCGAAGGCTAGGGCATTTAAATTTTAAAATGCTTAAGGAAACTGTTGAGTTATCTAAGGGAATAAGTTTAAAACCTTGTAATAAGTATTTGCAATGTAATGCCTGTAATCAAAGTAAGAGCAGGGTCACACCGGCTAATAGAGTTGATGGATTTACTACCAAAGAGCCTTTAGAGGTAGTATTTGCTGATTTAATAGGTCCGAAAAAACCAAGTGTAGGAGGAGCTCGTCACATACTAAGCATAATGGACCACTATTCTAGATATGGGTTTTGCTATTTAATGAAAAGCAAAACTGAAACGTATCAAAATCTCTTTAATTGGATTAAATTTGCAGAAAGGAAAACTAAAAAGAAATTAGTAACTCTTATAACAGATAATGGTACGGAATTTACAAATAGTAAATTCCAGAACAGACTAAGAATGTTAGGTATTCAACATAAAAAGTCTGCACCATATAGGCCACAACATAATGCCTTTATAGAGAGACGAGGCCAAACATTACAATCAATGGCACGTACTATGATGTCTGATTCAGGATTACCTGACAATTTATGGGGAGAAGCAATAATGTGTGGTAATCATATATTAAATAATGTTGTTAATTCAACAACAGGTGAATTACCATTCACACTGTGGCATGGTACAAAACCTGATTTAAGTTGCATGCACACATTTGGAGCACCAGCATGGGTGCATATCCCTTCACAACTCAGACAAAAAGGACAGCACAGAGCTAAAAGATTATTTTTTGTAGAATATAAATCTAATCATAGATCTTATAGATTCTGGGAACCAGGTACATCTAGAGTTTACACCAGTGCTAGTGCTAAATTCCTAGAACATGTAGGATGGAATAGATTAGAGCAAGATTTAAATAACGAAGTAATTATTGAACCCTACAAAAGGCAGAAAGAACAAAATAGTTATAAGAAGAGTCCAATTAAAGAAGAAGTCCACGAAGAGCAAATAGGATCAGAACAAGAGGAAACTGTTGATCAGGAAGAGTTAGATAATCAAGAAGAGTTAATAAATGAAAGTCCACCTGTAAGTCCTGTAATACCTAGACGTACTACACGTGTAACTAGACCACCTGATAGATATCAAGCAAGTATAGTTTGCCAAGTAACTAAAGTTCCAACTAGTGTAGATGAACTTAAGATGTATCCTGCTAAGGATCAGGAGAATTGGCAAAAGGCAATGGAACAAGAACTAAATTCATTAAAGGTAATGAAAGTATATGAAGATGTTAAATTACCTGCAGGAGAAAAATCCATTGGGTGCAAATGGATATTTAAAGTAAAAACTGGAAATGATGGGACTGTTACCCATAAGGCTAGGTTAGTAGCTCAAGGATTTAATCAAACTGCATCTGATTACGATGAAGTTTTTGCACCAAGTCTTAAAGCAACATCTTTGAGAGCAGCTTTAGTGTGGGCAGCTAAGAAAAACTATGTCATTAACCATTTAGATGTAGAAACTGCTTATTTGCATGCACCATTGCAGCACACTATATATTTAAGAAAACCAGTAGGTATAAAAGACAATAAATTAAATAGTAATGATTGTTGGAAACTCAAAAAGAGTCTTTACGGGTTGAAACAATCTGGGTTTGAGTGGAACCAATATATTGTGAAAGAGTTAAACAACATAGGTTTTAAATCTGGTTTAGCAGATCCATGTGTGTTTAAAAGAGAAAATAATGGAATGGTGTCATTATTGTTATTATTTACAGATGATATTGCTTTGATAACTAAGACTAATAATGAAGCTAATGAGATTATATCATTATTAGCCAAAAAGATAAAATTAAAGCATTTAGGTGAAATTAAAAAGTATCTAGGATTGACAATTAACAAAACAAAAAATGGATTTAAGATATCTCAAGAAGATAAAATTTGCCAATTAATTAAAACGTATAAAATGGAACTTTGTAAACCGGCAAAGACTCCAATGAGTCAGGAAGTTTGCCAAACTGATGATCAAAGTCCCAAATTTGATAAGTCTATATATCAATCTTTGATTGGTAGCTTATCATATATCAGCAATTGGTCAAGGCCTGATATAGCTTATAGTGTTAATCAGCTGGCACGTTTTAATTCGGATCCACATCAATGTCATTGGCAATCATTAAAGAGAATTTTAAGATATCTTAAAGGAACAATGAACCATGCATTGTATATAGAACCAAAGGGTGATTTGAGTCTTAGTGCCTATGCAGATGCAAGTTTTGCAACTGATATAAACACTAGAAAATCAACATCTGGGATGTCTATATTATTTGGTAAGACATTAATAGGGTGGAGGTCAATCAGACAACAGCATATTAGCTTGTCCACGATGGAAGCGGAATTTTCATGTCTGTCATTATTATGCACTGACTTGATTTTGTACAAACAGTTATTATTAGACATGGGTATAACTGTTAAAGATTCCATTATTGTGTACGAGGACAACCAGGCAGCCATAAAGTTAGCTACTAGTATTGCTGTAAAAACTAGATCAAAGCATACTGATTTAAGATACTTAAATGTTAGAGAATCTGTAAAGAATGGGCTAATTAAATTGGAATACTGCATGACAGAAGAAAACATTGCAGACCAATTTACAAAAGCTCAAGGAGTAAGCAAGTTTAAAGAGAGTTGTAACAAATATGATTTAAAGATGTAAATAGTTATATTTATTATTATTTCCTAAAAGGGGAGAATGTTAGGGATAACATTGTTTACCCTAACTGGTTTAGGTAAATAATAATATGTAATCATGGTTTATAAGTTAAAGTGTCTGCAACTTTAAATGTGGGAATGTAATTAGGGGAGTGGTTGTGAAAGCACTTTAAAAGAAGAAAGACGACAGCTTGCTCTCTCTCTGGCTTTGATGATCCCTGATTACTGCAAGGACTCAAGACTGCTTTACTCGAATGGGAGAGAAACAAAGGACTGATTTGTAAGTGAACTGACATAGGATATTCTACACGGACTTTGCTAACTGAATATCCCTGAATGGACTGACCAAATGATACATGACTATTGGACTGTTATTTTGACTATGCTATGAACTCATAATGGAATAAACTATATTTTTGATAGCACAAGTGTATCTGTTATTTTTACTGTATGTTAATAAACATACAAGCTTATCTCACCCATTTATCTGTGTGCCTATCTGACTAACGCTGCACATTCTGTTTAGCTTGTCTCCCTAACCCTGGTTGGGGAACCCAGGCTTAACACCCCCAATCAATGAGAACACACCCTCATCCAATCAGAACACAGCCAAGCCCCCACCCAATCAAGTTACATCCCCACCAGCAGTCACCTAGATACTTTAAATTTTATGTGGGAGAAAACCTGAATAACCAAATATATATATATATACATACTTTCATACATACATACATACATGTATGTATGTATGTATGGCATTTAGCTTTATGTATGTATGTATGTATGTATGTATGTATGGCATTCAGCTTTGTTCGGGTATTTTCCCACGTCATTGTAGTTGTGCTTTTAAATGTCACCTAGATACTTCCAATTTTATGTGGGAGAAAACCTGAATAACCAAAGATATATATATACATACATACATACATACATGTATGTATGTATGTATGGCATTCAGCTGTATGTATGTATGTATGTATGTATGTATGTATGTATGTATGGCATTCAGCTGTATGTATATATGTATGTATGTATGGCATTCAGCTTTGTTCGGGTATTTTCCCACGTCATTGTAGTTATACTTTTAAAGTTGTAGCAACGTTTCAACAGAATCTCATCTGCCATCATCAGACTTCTGTATAGTGTTCATCTGTGAGTCAGACTTTTACAGTGGTTTCAGATTTAAATTTGGGGCAGCCTATTGCTGTGCCAGAATGGTTTTTTCTTCATCCTGATTGGTTGGGAGTCTTGGTCTGTGTTTATTGGTCTTGGAGTTTGCTGTGTTCTGCTTGATTGGTGTTTCTAATATCTTCTGTCTGTCTAATATCTTCTTGGTTAATTTTTCCAGATATGTGGTTGGGTCTGTGCTAATGGGTTTGTATGTGGGGTCTTGGAGTAGGTCTGCCAATTTTGTTTCATCGTCTTTTCTGTCCATTACTACAGTGGCATTCCCTTTATCTGCTGGGAGGATGATTATGCTGCTATATCTTTTGTAGCGCTTTAATTTCTTCTTTTTGCAAGTTGTTTTTGGGTGTTTTGCTTGTGCATAGGATGTTGGTAACTTGGTGTCTTATTCTATCAGCTTCATCTGTATTTAATTATGTTAGGCTGGATTCTACTGCACATATGATGGATTCTGTGGGGATTTTTTGGGGTGCTATAGCATAATTGAATCCTTTGGTTAGGACATCTGTTTCTGTTTTGGTGAGTTCTCTGTTGGAAACGTTGTATACTAATTGTTTCAGGTGTTATTGTGAGTTGTTGGGGGTTTTCTTGTCACATTCTAATTTCTTTAATTTTTTCAAGAGTTTATCATGTTTGTAAGTGGTTTCAGATTCAGCTCTCCAAGTTGTAAGTTGTTTTATCTTGTCCCAAAGTAGAGGGTGGATTTTGCTACTCAATTCCAGGTGTAGTGCTAGCAAATCTTTGTTTAGCTGATCTAATTGGAATCTCTTACTGTGGAGCTCGTTCCTTAGTAAAGCCATTTCAGTTCTTTTCAGGATACGTTTAGTGGCTGCTGTGCTTTGATGAAATATTAATTTGAAGCAGGTTGGTGTAGTATTGTTATCTCTGCAGCTGCATAGGAATTGGAGGTCACATAGTATTCCTGCTCTTTTAATTTCCAGTTTCTCATAGGTTTTGATCTGGCTGTTTATTTCCTCCCCGTAAGGTTTGATATTTGTTTTCTTAAGTTTTTGTGGGTACTTACATGTCTGGCATTCAGCTTTGTTCGGGTCACGTCATTGTAGTTGTGCTTTTAAAGTTGTAGCAACGTTTCAGCAGAATCTCATCTGCCATCATCAGGCTTCTGTATAGTGTTCATCTGTGAGTCAGACTTTTACAGTGGTTTTAGATTTAAATTTGGGGCAGCCTATTGCTGTGCCAGAATGGTTTTTTCTTCATCCTGATTGGTTGGGAGTCTTGGTCTGTGTTTATTGGTCTTGGAGTTTGCTTTGTTTTGCTTGATTGGTGTTTCTAATATCTTCTGTCTGTTTTTTTTGGCTCTTTTTGTATCTTGATTGGCTGGCAACAATGTGTTACTTTATTGGAGGCCTTTAGTGCAGCTTGGCTCTGGGTAAATGGATGGCTATCTTTAGTTAGAAAGGTAGGTTTCATCTGGGTGCCTGGTTGGGGTGTGTTTGAGCTAGAGGTATCAGGGGGGATCTGTTTGTGCCCAGGTGTTTGCCTGGCTTGTGGTGTGGAGATTTTTTTGTTTGTGAGTGCAGGCTTCCAAATGATTGACAGTCTGGTGGAATCATCTCTTCTATTCATGCTTTCTGGTCTTTTTTCAATCTCTATGGCTTCTCTGATGATTCTGTGGCTGGGGTTTTCTATAGTGGCTAGTGTTTTGGTGCCATTGAAGTTGATGCTATGACCTGTGGCTTCCATGTGTTGGACTAGTGAGGAAGTGTGTTCCAGCTTTTTGACTGCATTTTTGTGTTCATCCAGGCAGGTACTTATTCTTCTATTGGTCTGTCCAATGTATGTGGCCGGGCATGATGCACAGGGGACTTCATATATGCCTTGGTTTTCCAGGTCAATTTTATCTTTGGGGTTTCTAAGGATGGCTGCTATTTTTCTGTCTGTTTTGAAGGCAGTCTTGATGTGATGTCTGTGTAGTATCTTACTAATTTTGTCTGTAGTACCTCTTATGTAGGGCAGGACAGCTGTTCCATAGGTCTGTTCATCTTCTGGGTCTCTATTATGTCTCAGTGTGTTTTGGTGGATCAAGCCGGTGATTTTGCTTTTGTGGAAGCCGTTGGCTGTCAGTACTTTAGTCAGGGTGCATAGTTCAGTCTTGATGTGTGTCTTGTCTGCCAGGTGTTTGGTTCTAGTAATTAGTGTTTTAGCCACAGAGTTTATCTGTGCTGGGTGGTGGTGGGATTTGGCATTGAGGTAGAGGTTAGTGTGTGTTTTCTTCTGGTATACGGTGTGTCCTAGTGTGCCATCTGTTTTTTTGTAGATTAGTACATCTAGGAATGGTAGTTGTTTGTTTGTTTCCGTTTCCATGGTGAACTTGATTTTGGGGTGTGTACTGTTTAGGTGTGTTAGGAAATTGTTTAGGTTTTCTTTTCCATGGGGCCATGTATATGTACATATGTATATATAAAAAACTTGGCCTAATATTTTAATAAATAAAGGGTTGGGGTAAAATTGCAAAATAACAACAACAATTAGGTGATCTCTATTTCTACTTGTGAAACCTAATCAAGTCTCAAAAAATTTTAATACTATTTTTTCCCTTTAACATTCCCTTTTTCTCTTATGTAAGAAGCACAGCTGCACGGCCATTGTATTTTAATAAATAATTGAAACTGTTTTGGTGTAATGTGACTAAGTCTTTAAAGAATAGAAAAAATATGAGTGCTCTACCAGTTCCTGATGTTTTCTGTGTCTTATCTAAGCTTGAGGCAGCTGATGATAATCTGTTAGAAAAATTGCTATTTGTTAGAAGAACAAGAAAATACCATTCACTAAATAGTTAATCACAGTTTACTCTTTTACTGTAAAGTTGGGAAGTATTGGGCTATCTCGGGTTTCAAACTCAACATTATCATGGTGGCGTCACGTGATGTATCAAGACTTTTTTTCCCTTTGTTAAACCAGGCATGGCCTGCATGTGATGTATTCAGCCCATGGGCCAGGAGTTTGACAGCCCCGGTCTATTTAAATACATTATGCATTCTACAACACTGCTCATTGATAGTTGAGATTCAAGTACAGGTAGCCCTCAATTTATAACAATTTACAAAGTGACCATTCAATGTTTTTCACACTTATGACTCTTGCAGCACCCCATGGTGACATGATCAATATTCAGATACTTAGCAACTAACTCATATTTATGATGGTTGCAATATCCTGGTGTCATATGACCACAAGCAAAGTCAATGGGGAAGCCAGATACATTTAACAACTGTTACTAAATTTACTGTAGTAAGAAAAGTCGTAAAATGGGACAAAACTCACTTAAATGTCTTAGCAATAGAAATTTGGGGCTTAATTGTGGTTGTAAATCGAGGACAACCTGTATAAGCCCTAAATATCCAAGACTTTAGGGCAGGTTAAGGTCATTGCTGACAATACAATTTAATAGCAGATCATGTGCCCTTCAATCCTGTTTTAATTGCTTTCCATTTGTCTATGGGAGTTGAACCTTACTGACCAATTTAGCATTAAACTGTCTTAAGCCAATGGATTAGTTTAGATGGTAGTTCATGAATTAGTCTGGTAATTCATGAATTACCATGAGTATCATGAGTTCATGAATTAGACTATTTAAGTCACATCAAAAGTTATTTAAGTCACTGATCAGCATATTGAAAATGGACTTACACCTCAGCTGAAGTATGGCTGTGTACTTCTAGGGAAGAAACATTGCTCGTCAGAGGTTTTCAAAGAGAAAGTGGATAGTTACTACTGTTGTTAGTTGCAAAGTCATGTCCATCGTGACCCCATGGACAACATTCCTCCAGGCCTTGTCCTCTATCATCCTCCAGTGTCTCTTTAAGCTCACACCTATTGCTGCAGTGATTATCCAATCATTCTCTGTCGTCACGTTCTTTTGCCCTCAATCTTTCCCAGCATTAGGCTTTTTTCCAGTGAGTCACTCTTATAGAGTAATGGAATTCCAATTTTGAGCAAGAGGTTTGGATGAGATGATTACAAGGTTTTCTCTGTCTTGTAGTCTATATTAAGAAGATTGATGTTGTCAGTCTGATGATTCTAACTTGGAAAAGCAAAAAAAATATTTTGAAATGAAATATTTTTGAAAGTTTGGGCTGAAATTAGTGTTCAGATTGAGCTTTATATTATGCAATTGCGTTACAAAACCTTTGAGGGTGCATCCAAGTTTTGGAATATCGTACAAAAATTGTAAGTACCTTGGTATGGAAAAATTCCTTGGGTCTTTTCACCAGGCTATTTTTGGATGATTCTTATATTACGTTTATGTATCATTTTCACATATAAGCCATGAGAAAATCTTTGACTGCTTAAAGAGTGCCCTGAAAGTTCTGATTAAGCATAAACCATAAATTTCTTCTTTCTGTTCCAACTGTGATTGTTTATCAATAACTGATTTGGATTTGGAAGCCTTTGGCTGCATCCATCAAGTTATAATTAATTGGAAAAGAGAGATGTAAGCAGTAATGAAAGCACCATTACTGACTATGTGTCAGTCAAGCTTAATTTTTATTGATAGTAGAGATACTACTAGGCTCCTTTCTATGTAAATATCTAGTATTTTGCAAAATCATTGGAAGTCAAAATTTAAAAAAATATTCAGTATTTGTGAAATTCAATTTGTCTCCTAACATCATTTTATTAACCAGAATTATGTTTGGTTTCTCATTGAAGGAAATACAGTAGTAGCATTATCATACTGGAACTTTTATTCTGGGAAATGTCAAAAATTGCACAATATTGAAAATGTTGAATTTTGAAAATTATTATCATTTGCAGGCTACATTAGGCTGGGTGAGGTACGTTTTATACTGCCCATCCAGCAAAGGTGCCATCAAGAGTTTGTAAAAGTAACACAAAACACTACAAAATAATAAAAAAATAACAGTGCTGATAACATTTTTTTTTTTAAAAATGGCAGTAGAAATTGATAAATTGATTACAGGCCTGCTAACTATAAAGGTCTTTCTTATCTGAATATATGTTGTACAGCTGGACATATAAATGACCACTACAGATTGGTAGCTCCAATATTATAATCATTGGGAAAGGACACATGGGAATTGTCTGCCTTCAAATCAGCGTGAAAAATGGAGCTGAAGATTCAAAGATGCTATTTCTAATGAAAAAAATCCATTGCTCATTACACTAAATAGACTGTTTACATTGCTTTCAGAGATCTTTATAAAGGCTATTAGGCTGTCTATAGCCATGGAGAGTCATTCTTATCCTTTAAAATTATTAATCTTTGCCACTGGGAGTGCATGAGGGATATGCGAAATGCTAAATATATGGTCATGCCTAAAAACATTCAACCTTATTCACACTAATTTAAACAAAGGTTAAGCTGAGCATTTCTTACCTTCTCATGCTTTCTCTTGAAGCATGAGAAGCATCTAGAGTGGAAATCATGCTCATCTATTAGATATCCAGATTGTAATGGTTCTCAAAGTGTAAGGAAGCTTTTCCAATGGAAACATGCAAATCACATTTATGTTGGAAGTGTTAAGGCACTTCTGAGTTGAAAGGATTAGTTGGTGACATCACCGTTGTCCAGGCAATGTCCAGCTGAAGGCTCCTTTCATGTTCCAAACAGGAGTGGAGTAAATAACAGCAACTCATCCCTCCCATGGCAACACTCAGGTCTCAAACTCTGGTTTGCTGCTTGTGAACCCAGTGTCCTAATCACGCAAGCCATCATGCTCCTTAAAAGTCCCTTTGAAAGAATGTGATGTGGGCATATACATTCTTCAGTGCCTATAGAAGTTTTGAGTTACAGATCCAAAGCCACATGTGCTTCCCAAGTCATCAAATTGGCCTTCATAAAATTATCATTATTATTTCCATTTTGCTGGAACAGGAAATTATAAACCTATTAATAATCACCAAATTTAGTGAATATATTTAAATAATTTTTACATTTCATTAGATTAAATTTAGGGACAGATGTGCATACCAACAGGTTTCATGGTATTATGAATCATGCTTTATCAAAAGTTGCAGGGAAATTATAAAAGCACATTTCTCCGAAAGCTGTTACATTTTTTTGGTTTTTATATTGAGATGTTAGAAGCACATAAACAAAAAAAGTAAGACAGAACTTATGTAATATTGAAGACAAACTTTTAAGGAACTTATAATAAGAAACTATAATCCTGGCAAGAATTAAAATGGAATATAAAACCAATAAACCAACATTCATTGTTGGTCCAGCAACTAAACAATGCAAGTCAGAATTTCTGGCGTCTCGCAAGCTATGAAGGGTAAGTATGAAAATGTCATTGTCAAATTGGAAGTAGTGCCAGACTACTTGGTAAAGAAGAGCTTGGACTTCCAACAGGAGTCCCACAGTGCTTTTTTAAGGATTGAGATAGAACTTCCTTCCATTGCTGTTGGGCTACATAAGAAACTAAAAAGCTTTCAAATGTTCTTTCTTGCCAAGCTTTGTTTTCTCCATCACAAAGATGGGAATCAATCATTAAAATTTGTCACCTATTTTCTAAATGTATTCCCTACCCCTCTTGGGAGAACTTATGTTTTGAAATATAGAAAATAATAGAGATTGACTTTTTGAAGGGATGCAAATAAAAATGGTATTGCAATACAATAATCTATTTTTTAAAATTTTGATATTATTATAATAACCAACATCCATTTATCTTGAAAATATCAGCAGGGAGAGATAAAAAAGTAATAGGTTAGAACCTTGTAATATAAACTTTAGGCAGTTAAAGCCAAAGTGGATGAAAGGAACTTGAAATGCAAGTGATTTAAACAAATGAAAGTGTCTTTTAGAGGTGTGTCCCATTTCTTTATGTATAGGGTTGTCTTTCTATAACAGAAGATATGCCATTTACTATATGAATCACCATCAACCTTTTGTAAAACATATGGAAAGACAATGCCTGACAGTTTTCAAAGTCACAGGAGAAGATTATAACTCCATACTTCTCATTAAGCTGAGTGGCTGATTTAAAAATTGGAACTATTATCCTTTCCTCATGGAACATGCAAAATTAGATGATTCTTTCTATTATTAGATGAAAGCAGACAGGGAGTTGGATTGCCAACACTGCTGTAGAGAAGATACAAGATAGACTACAACCTACTTCTTAGTAAGCTAGAAAAAAGTGGTATAGATAGTACCACTACTAGATAGACTGGCAACTGGCTGGCAAACCATACTCAACGAGTAGTCCTTAATGGGTCTAAGTCTACATGGAAGGAAGGAAGTAGTGGGGTGCCACAAGGGTCAGTCTTAGGGGAGGAAGAAGGTGGAGCCTCCTTGCTGACAAACCATTGTGACTCTCTGCGGCTATGGTCCGTGCTCTTTCGTTGAGAGCTCCGATCATTATGATTAGGTGCTGAAGCTGCCTTGTTGGGGTGGCGGAGTAACGGGAAGCTGCAAGCCAGGTTGAGGGGAGCCGCATCTCCCCCCTGGGCTTGGTCTTTTTTTCCCCAAAGACGACTGCAGCAATGGTTTAAAATGGCCACCCTGAAGAGGAGGACTCAGCTGGATTAAGATTTGTGCAGGAGGGAAGAAAGAGGTGGATAACATCTGAACCAGGACAACTGGGCAATACAACTAAACAAAAGCACCCAGGGATTAAAGTAACATGGAATTTTTAAGAAAAGAAAAGTGAGCAGTGAAATTACAAAGGGACAGGGGAAAAAAAAGAAAATATTTTTGACAGCTAAGCAGGGCTTCAAATTAGGAAAGAAAGAAACTGGAACTAAAGATTTAACTAAATTGGACTAAAATATTTTGGGAATAAACAGGCATAAAATATAGCTGGACTTAAGATTGTCAAAAAATTATAATAATACAGTTTACAAATTGGAGACTGGACTGTGTTGGAATATTGAGGTTCGAAAAACCCTAAACAAAAGAATAGGGGAAAAAGGTGAAGACTTTGTATAATGGAGAGTGCCACCTTTTGACAAAAACTTGAGCTCAAACAAAACGGAAAGCATCCTGTTTCTGAATGAACTTGTATGGATATAACATTAAAGAAATATTGAAACAAAGTAAGAATCTTAGAAAGTGAAAGCAGAACCAGAATAAAGAAAAAAGCAAGGAAAGACTGACTGTGGGATTGATTGATATTTTTGGTATAGACGCTGGGCTGGAATAATTGAGAACTTTAGAAAATTGTGTTAATTGAAAGAAGAAAGAAGGAAAGTAAAAGTGTTTTTTTGTGGACTTTAATGATCAAAAAATATAAGAGTGTGTAATGATGATATCTCTTTGGGAATTAAAAAATGGAACTTAAAAATATGAGAGAATTACTACAGGAAAGAGGCGAATCATTTTGCTCTGTGTTAGAAAAAATGGAAATGGTGATTGAAGAACAAGAAGAAAGAGCTTCAGACGAGGAGGAGTCAATTCAAGGAGAAGACATTTTGAATAGACAATTAACACAAAGAACACTACAAAGAAGTGGGGAAAGAAGGAAGGTTAAAAAGTTGAATTTTAAGAAGGCAGTCAAAAGTGGGAATACCTGTGAAGTCAGGAAAGGCAGAAAGACCTAGCAGAAAAGGGGAAAGGAAGATATTAAGAAAGAGAGGGATATAAATTGGAATGAGAAAAGATATTGGGAAAAGAGGGGGAGGAAAAGCAGTAAGAAACAGGTGCATGAAATAAAGAAATACGGAAATAGTAAAATGTTGAAAAGAAATTGTTTTTTCAGAGATAATGGTTGATGAATTAAAAAGGGGATTCTGCAGGGTGACAAGGGGTAATAAGAATATTTCTGCAATTAAATATATAGGGTAATATAGATCCTGATAACTCATTAAAAATCAAGGAGGGCAAATATGCTGTGGAATCCACGTGAAAAGATGTAATGATTATTATTGTAACTTCTTAAAAATAATGGTTTATTGGGAATTAAGATGAAGTACGGTATCTGCCATCCTGCATTAGATGGGCGCCTCATGAGAGGGAGCAAAGGAGGAAGAAACGACACGAGACGAGGTTTCTCGGGATGAGCGCGCGCCAAATGCCTCGGCACTGGCTCTTTTATTATGCTTTTTCACAGGGGGGTGAAATACTTCAAAGCTCAAGATAATCAAGACATATATGAATTATAATAGTTTAGGTCAGCAGGAATACATATGATTAATAATAGCTCAAGGTTAGTTAAGATAACAGGGTAGCAGGGTTAGAATATCATTTTGCATTGACAGCTGCTTAACTCCCCTTTTCTTATGCGTTACTGGCAAAGATAACTGAAAAGACAGGAGTCTAATGTTTATACAAGAAAGCTAAATCGTTACAATGCTAGGATAGTATATGGCTGCACTGATACAAGTTGCAATCATATGAATAATACATAGTTACAACATCTCCTCTGTTTTTATTTTTTTATGACGAGTCTTCTTCCTTGTCCAAGAAAACAGGAACTACTTTTCTGAAATGTTCTCCGTCCCCGTCATCTAGGCAGGCGTGCGACCCGTCAGCATCAGGGTTGTCCAAGGAGCGGTAACTCAGCAATGATATTTCTTCATCCGATGTTAAAGACATAACATGAGCTTGCAATAACACATCAGCATCAGCAGTCATGGAAGATAATTGATCTTTAAAAAATTGCAATATTCTATTAAAACAACAAGGTCCTATAATACATATCAATATAATGATTATTAATGGTCCTGCCAATGCAGTTAAAAGGGTTGTAAGCCATGGTGAAATAGAAAACGAACCTTGATACCAATTATATGTGTTTGACCTTTCTTTTTCTCTATCTTTTAAACGTTTTTCTAATTCATTCATAGAATCCAGCATGACCTCACTGCTATCAGCATAGAAACAACATTCTCCTTTAAACCACCCCCCCTGCTATCAGCATAAAAACAACATTCTTCTTTAAGCGCAGCACACAATCCCCCTTGTTTTAAAAATAACAGAGCTAAGCCTCTACGATTTTGCAAGAGAGGGGGTGTTCCATGGATACCTAAAGGGATATAAAATCATCAGAGTTATACTCACAAGCCATACTTGAATGCAAAAATGATTTGGATTTAACAATTTCATCCCCGTGGATACATGCCATGAAACCAGTGTAACAAACTCAAACAAAATTATTGCCAGGGATAAAATACATTCCTTTCAGGCGTGATCCTGCAGTGATGTGGATTGCAGGATATCCCCCGGTTGTGTGGGTGCATCTGCCAAATTGAATTGAAGTGGTGGGTAGCAGTTTTCTATGCAAGAAAAATTGGTTGTAGAACTTAAACGAACTTTTTGAAAGTCAGTTATAGTCCAGGCAATATTATCTCTTCTATGAGGCTTCTGCGGATCGTCATGGACAGTTCTTTTGAAGCGTTGCTTGTTGACAGGATCAGAGTTCGGGTATAAAAAAACATGACAAGCAGGAGAGAGGCT
Source organism: Hydrophis major (assembly GCA_033807585.1). Lineage (NCBI taxonomy): Eukaryota > Metazoa > Chordata > Lepidosauria > Squamata > Elapidae > Hydrophis > Hydrophis major. The sequence continues at coordinate 62,667,869 of CM066331.1, read as the reverse complement.
ATGGACAAGTTAGTTGTAGAACATTTGCGAAATGAGGAGGGAATACAATCAGTAGAAAAATGATAATAATTACAATAATGACAATGAAGATTAACTTGATCATTCATTAAGGACGTTAAGTGGGGTGGGGAAACCCTTGATACAATATAAGGACATTTAGATCCCCCTATGTTTAGATTGAAAAGAGGAAAAGATTTTAAGGTTCCTTTCCATAGGAAGAGTAAAGGAGAAACAAAAGAGTGAGTGGTAGAGTGTTCTGTAAACAAAACAGAAGTGACAGAATGAAAGCTGCGGGTAGCATTTTCATGACGTACCCTCATAGAACAAGTATAAGAGCCTTCTGTTAAAGGAGTAGCTTTAACACGAATAATCTTTTGACAGGAAGCATGTGTTTTGTTGAAATATGTGTGAATATAAGGAGATAGATTTATGGGAAGATTATTATGCCAACAAACAATAGGACAGTCATTATCATATTTACTAAAGCGAAATTCTAATGTGGTCCAATGACCATGTTGAACAAAAGTATAAGTAGGATATGAATAAGGTAGAAATTGCAAAGAGGATATAGGCAATAATATCAGGAAGAGTTTAAGATGCAGATGTATCGGAGGATTTCCCATGATAGGGTCTTACCGCCCGACCAGGGATCCAGCAAGTGGTTTTGTCTGGCAGTAAGATCGCCGCGTATCCTCTCCCCCAAGTAATGAGTTCAGCAGGACCCTGCCAGGTTGGATCTGGCAATCTACGGTAATATACCAAAGGTCTGTTAGGAGGGGGAGAGAGGGGGGAAAATGACGAAAAGCAGCAGAAGTAGGAGGAATTCCAGTTAAATTTAGAAAGTTTAGAGTAAAAAGACAAATGTTAAGAGAGTTTTGCAATGCTGGGAGGTTCGGGGGGTTTTCCCGCAATGAATATCTATCAAGAGCACTTTTCAGAGACAAATGAGCCCGTTCTACAATAGCTTGCCCTTGGCTATTGTAGGGAATCCCAAACTTGTGGATTACATCCCATCTGTTACAAAAGTCCTGAAAAGCAGAACTTGTATAGGCAGACCCATTATCTGTTTTTATTTCTTTTGGACGTCCCAGCGAAGCAAAGGTACAAATTGAATGATTGATGACATGTTTTACAGCTTCTCCCCTTTGAGGAGTAGCCAGAATAAATCCTGAATATGTATCTATTGAAACGTGTAAATATTTCCATGGGGCAAAAGGTGGATACTGAGTTACATCCATTTGCCAAATTTCACAAGCTTTTAATCCTCTAGGGTTAACCCCTATTGGAATGGAATGTGCTTGCTTGCTACATGTGGGGCATTGTTGTATTATTGCAGTAGCCTCTGCCTGGGTTAAAGAAAAATGTTTTTGTAATGCTTTTCTATTTTGATGGAAATAGCTATGACTTTGTGATGCTGTCAGATTACAAATTGATTTACCTGATGCTACTGAAGCAGCTGCATCAGCCACCTTGTTTCCCTCCTGTAATATACCAGGAAGAGGTTGGTGGCTTCTGATGTGTGCTACAAAAAATGGATGTGTGCGATTGTTGATACATTGCTGTAGAGAAAGCAATAACTTTAACAAAGAAACAGATATGCTAGGAGATAAATAGGCTTGATATATATTTTTCAAAATCTGAGAAACATATAAGGAATCTACTATTAAATTAAAAGGAGTCTTTTGAAACTGTTGAAATGCAATAAGAGATGCAGCAAGTTCTGCCTGTTGAGCAGAAGATTGTGGAGGGGTAATTTTAGTTTTCCACTCTCCCTCCTGGTACCATGCACAAGCACCATACATTTTCCCCCCATCGGCATAAAGCGTAGGTGCATCTACTAATGGAGATATTGAGAGGGGGGAATGCCATTCAAAAGGGAGAGTTTTAAGAAAAGTGAACCGTGGGTCAGCTGGTAAATGGCAAGAAATTTGCCCTGGCCACTCTTCTAAAGAGTATTGCATTTCTTCTGAATTACACCATAGCATTTCCCAAGTAGTCAATGAACAAGGAGTGAATATGCAAACAGGCTCAAATCCCATGAGTTGTTTACATCTTTGTCGACCTTTAAAGATTAACTGAGAATATGCAGAGGCTTTATTAGTAATTGTGGTTCGTGGGGTGTGAGACAAATGCAGCCATTCTAAGATCAGAACCTGTGTCTGATGAATTTGCATAATGACAGCTGTTGGTCTCTGAGCAGTATTTAGCAAAGCAATTGATAAAGGACAATTTTCTATAGCCCGATCCACCCATCTAATAGCCATTAAATGGGAAATGTCTTTCAATGCCTGCAACTGCTCTTTGTTTAGAATGATAACATCAGACGGGGTTTTACCTTGCGTGAGAGCATTAAAGAGAGGAGCTAATGTAGCTGTTGTCAAACCCAAATAAGGACGTGCCCAATTTAAAGTTCCCAGGAACTGCTGTAAAATCACAAGTGTTGGCTTCGGGGGAAGTGTGGGGAGGGGAAGAGAAGGAATAGCAGCCGAAGCAAGTAACTTGTGACCTAAATAGAAAAAAGGTGGTTTGGATTGAACTTTTTCTGGGGCTATAGTGAGACCTGTTTACCTAAAATAGAGTTCAGGCACGGCAGAGTTTTTAATACCGTGCCCTTTGGACCAGGTGCAGATACCAATATATCATCCATGTAATGATAGACTAAAAAATGAGGATATTTGTCTCTATAGGGCTGCAAGGCTAAATCCACAAAAAATTGACACATAGTTGGACTGTTTAACATGCCTTGTGGTAAGACTTTCCATTGATATCGTTTGGTAGGTCTCTGATTATTTAAGGTTGGTACAGTAAAAGCAAATAATTTTCTATCTAACTGGTGTAATGGAATGGAGAAAAAACAGTCTTTTAAATCGATAATGATAAGGTCATATTCTTGAGGAATTATGTTAGGATTTGGAAGACCACATTGCAGGGGTCCCATTGGAAGGAGGACCGAATTCACAGCCCTTAAATCCTGAAGGAGGCGCCAAGCGCCGTTTTTCTTTTTGATAACAAAAACTGGGGTATTATATGGACTCAATGAGGGTTCGAGATGACCTTTATCTAATTGTTCTTGAACAAGAGAGTGTAAGGCTTCAAGTTTTATTGAAGGGAGAGGCCACTGATCAATCCACACAGGGTTATTGTTAGTCAGACATAAGCGAAGCATGGTTAATGGAGAGTAAGCTGCACATTAAACTGTGACATAAGGTCTCTTCCCCACAAGTTAGTATACAGAGGAATTACAGCTGGTTTAATATAAGCAACACATTGAGACTCAGGGGAATGGGCTTTTACCCAGTTTCTGCTAATGCGAGTCTCCTGGAGTCCCCCCACTCCTCTCACCGTTGGTGCCGCATCTGCAGGCCAGGTGTCCGGCCACTCAGCGGTTCGGATGACGGAAATATCCGCTCCAGTATCTAAAAGACCAAGAAAGGATCGACCATTCAATAAGAATGTCACCGTAGGTTTTGGTTGACTAATTGGTCTTTCAATTGCATAGATTTGCTCTTGTTGTTGGTCTAAGAGCACAATCATTTTTGCCACAATATCCCCCTCATTTATAGTAACTTCTGTATTAGCTAGTACATACAGGCAGACATCAGACAATACAGTGGGGTCATGCAGAAAAGGAGAGGCAAGAATACCTTGTTCAGCTAAATCCCTTACAGGAAAGACTAGCACTGGGATATCGGGGGGCATATGAAAAGGCTGAACAGGATGTACAAAGAGAAAGTCAGCGACACCAGGAAAATAAGTAACAGTATCATTAGCAACAAGATCGTAAGCGAAAGAAGAAAAGTTGCAAGTTTCAGCAGCCTTTGTTGTGGGGCTGGCTGCCTGCCCCGTTTCTAGTTTCCCTGATTCAAAAAAAGTTTTTGAGTGATTGCAGGGCTATTCTGCTGTTCATTCTTTTGGACTCTGCACTGACTAGCCCAGTGATAGCCCTTTTGGCATCGAGGGCATGGTGTCATTGGGCGAGCAACCTGGTTTCTTGACATATTTGCTCCCCTGCCCAGGACCCTGCATTGGCTCTTAAAGTGACCTGGCTTGCCACAATTAAAACAATTTCCCATTTTTTGAGTATTTTGTTGGGAAATGGGAAGAAGAGAGCCCATATTCTGCTGCATGCCTTCAGTAATGGCTGTAGCCAGCGTAGACATGGAATGGGATGTGGTTCCTATGATTCGGCAGGCTGTAAGATAATCTGCCATGGTAACATTTTTCTTATTAATTAATGGTTGCAAAACTTTCTGACAATCAGCGTTTGCGTTTTCATAAGCAAGTTTCATTTGTAATTCAGTACAAGCTTCTCTATTATCAATTTGTCTCTCTAAGGCTTCTGTGAGACAGTTTATAAAGGAGGAAAAAGGCTCAGAAGGTCCTTGAATAACTTTAGAGAAAGAGTTGGGCATGCATCCCGCATTATCAACCTTTCGAGCAGCTGCCAAAGCACACTCCTGTATTATAGGGAAAGCAGCTGGGTCTGTGGCAACCTGCTGGGCAATGGTAGACATGTTGCCAGTACCGTTAAGCATATCCAAAGTGACATTTGCCGGCAAGCCTCTAGCAGCTGCGGCTGCGGTACGTTTAAGAAATTCTGACTCCCAGACCAAAAATTGTGAAGGCGTGAGGATCATGTTAAATAATGTACGCCAATCAGCATTTACCAAGTCAGCACCTGGCTGGGTTATTGCTCCTAAAAGTCCCTGTACATAATGGGATTGAATACCATTTTCCTTACAAGCTGCCTTTAAATCCTTAATTATTTTGTACGGCATTGGGGTATACTGAGGAGCTGGAGGGTTGCCGGCTTGAACGATAGGATAAAGGGAGGCAGCTGCAAGGGTGTCCTCATCTGTTTCTCCTTCACAAAAGGCTTGTTGAATGGCTTTTACAACACCCCCCCCCTCCTTGGCTGGGGGGTGGAGGACACGAGGGCTCTACATTTAAAGAAGTGGATTGAATGGAAGGAGGCTCCCGTACTGCTTTACGATCATCGGGAGCGGAAGGTTGAAGGATAGAAAAGTTCTCATAACTTGGTGGGGGAGATTCAAACACACTCCCTGCTTCTATTTTATAATGAACTTTTAAAGCCTCCATAATTTTCCTCCAAGTGACCAAAATGCCAATAGGTGCACGAGGAGGATTATGGAGATATTCACCAATTTTTTGCCAATTGGAAAATTTTAAGGACCCTCTCTCTGGATAATTGGGGCAATGTTGCCACACATAAGCCAATAACGTAGCAATAGATTTCCTTTTTATGGGAAAGCCCTTTAAATTAGCAGAGTATTTAGAAGAAGCGACTAGCTCTCTCAATTCCTTCTGCTGTTGAGAAAAGCCTCCACCCATACTTACTAAAGTCGAGACCGTCTTTCAGATCCGATGAGGTGCAATTCGCTCAGGCGCCTGGCGATGCACAGCTCCAACCGAGCTGATAAGATATGGGCGCGCCGCTGCGTATCCCCCTTAGGGAATCACGTCGGGGTCACCAAAATGCGGAATCTGCCATCCCGCATTAGATGGGCGCCTCATGAGAGGGAGCAAAGGAGGAAGAAACGACACGAGACGAGGTTTCTGGGGATGAGCACGCGCCAAATGCCTCGGCACTGGCTCTTTTATTATGCTTTTTCACAGGGGGGTGAAATACTTCAAAGCTCAAGATAATCAAGACATATATGAATTATAATAGTTTAGGTCAGCAGGAATACATATGATTAATAATAGCTCAAGGTTAGTTAAGATAACAGGGTAGCAGGGTTAGAATATCATTTTGCATTGACAGCTGCTTAACTCCCCTTTTCTTATGCGTGACTGGCAAAGATAACTGAAAAGACAGGAGTCTAATGTTTATACAAGAAAGCTAAATCGTTACAATGCTAGGATAGTATATGGCTGCACTGATACAAGTTGCAATCATATGAATAATACATAGTTACAACAATGAAGGAATAAAGGTATATTTTAATCATTGAGGTGTCACACTCAAAACAGTAAAAGGGGGAAAACCTATACTTGTTTTTTATTTTTAGTGTTAAAATTTGTATTAATCTAGAATGTATAAAAAGAATGTGTAATGGAAAGAATATGACACACTAAAGAACCAACTAAATTAATAAGTTAATATGGACTACTAAAAGCAAGGAGAGACATTGGTAATTTTTTTATTATTATCATTATTATTATTATTATTATTATTATTATTATTATTAGGCAAACACATATTGTTTATCTTTATTTTTAAAATAAATATTAAAGGATTATATTTGAAATAATTGAAATGAAACAAAAAGATGTTTCGATTGAGATTAATGAAAGAGGCTAGAATTAATGTGTTTGTTTCTCTCCTTATTGAAAATTTGGAATGGAAAAGGTAATAATAGAATTAAGTATGCATATATGAATGTATAATTGCTGTCATATTTGTATGTAAAGGTGATGACCTGGAAACATGTTGTCCACTAAAAAGAGATTTTTGTTTTTAATGTGAAAAACTGAATAAAGTTTGTTAAAAAAAACAACAACAGTTCAGTGTTAGGCCCAGCACTCTTCAATATCTTCATTAACGACTTACATGAGGGAATAGAAGGGTAATTTACAAAATTTGCAGATGATACTAAGCTGGCAGGAATAGCTACCACCCAAGAAGATAGGCTCAAGATCCAGATGGATCTTGACAGACTAGAACACTGGTATCTAACAAAATGAAATAGCAGTAACTGTGAGAGGGATCTTGGAGTCTTAGTGGACAACCAGCTAAATATGAGCCAGCAGTGTGCAGCAGCAGCCCCAAAAGCTAATGCAATCATAGGTTGTATTAACAGAGGGATACAATCAAGATCAAGGGATGTACTAATACCACTCTATAAATCCTAGGTAAAACCATACCTAGAGTACTGCATCCAGTTTTGGTCACCACATTATAAAAAAGATGTTGAGACTCTAGAAAAAGTACAGAGAAGAGTGTTAGGGATAACATTGTTTACCCTAACTGGTTTAGGTAAAATAATAAATATGTAATCATAGTTTGTAAGTTAAAGTGTCTGCAACTTTAAATATAGGAATGTAATTAAGGGAGTGGTTGTGAAAGCACTTTAAAAGAAGCAAGACAACAGCTTGCTCTCTCTCTGGCTTTGATGATCCCTAATTACTGCATGGACTCAAGACTGCGTTACTCGAACGGGAGAGAAACAAAGGACTGATTTGTAAGTGAACTGATATAGGATATTTCTACACGGACTTTGCTAACTGAATATCCTTGAATGGACTGACTGATATGACACATGACTAATGGACTGTTACTTTGACTATGCTATAAATGGAATAAACTATATTTTTGATAGCACAAGCGTATCTGTTATTTTTACTGTATGTTAACAAACATAAAGCTTATCTCATTCATTTATCTGTGTGCCTATCTGACTAACGCTGCACATTCTGTTTAGCTTGTCTCCTTAACCCTGGTTGGGGAACCCAGGCTTAACACTGGTTATGGGCCCAGAGGCTGCAAAGTCAGTTTAACTAGGATAAAACAGGTTATGTAAAAGTGAGAGTTTGTGTTGTTATACGTTACAGTAAACAGACAGCTGTGTTTTATTAATTATAGTTTTATATCCATATAAAGAAAACATGGCACAAGTCAATCTACAAAGTTTGTCCCTTATATCCAAGTTGGATGGAACAAAATATGTATCATGGTCTATGAAATCTAGTCTACTTCTATGAAGAGAAGGTCTGTGGAACATAATTGAAAATCCTCCAAACAAAGAGGAATGGGATCCAGAGGATGATGAAGATAGATTAAAGATAAAAGATTTTATGCAGAAAAATGAACACGCTATTTGCATAATAAGTTTAACACTGTCTGACCAACAACTTGTTCATATCCACGGAGAGCAAACGGCTGTTGGGTGTTGGAAGAAGCTGAAGAGGATTTATGTTCGAGATAACGTTGGTGCTCACGTAAATCTTACAGGGAAGTTTTTCAGGACGCATCTCCAGAGAAATGGTGATATGCTTAGTCATTTGAATTCTATAAAAAGCATTTTTCAAGAACTGCACGAGAAAGAGATTATTTTCTCTGAACTACACCAAATCTACATAATTCTGTCATCACTAAACGAAAGTTATGATAACTACCTTCACTTCCCTTGAAATTTTGCCTAAAGAAAGTTTAACTTTAACTGATACAACTGGCAGATTGATTGAAGAGGCCAGAAGAAGACTTGAAAGATATCAGTTAAGGAGGGAACAACCTCAAAAAGAAGATAATGAATCTCCTACTGAATACGCAATTAAAAAGTGTTTTAATTGTGGAGGAAGAGGACATTTGGCAAGATTTTGTAAAAAAGCAAAGCGCCAGAATGCTGGCCAGAATACTAAAAGTCATCAAAAGATAAATAAAAATTTAGAGTTAGCCATGATTACTAACGGAGCTGTAAAAAATAATTTATGGGTGGTTGACAGTGGAGCATCCCACTGTATAATAAATGATAACAAAAATTTTATTAAATTGTCCAAGAGAACATAGCAGATATCGTTAGGCAATGGCTGGAAACTGAAAGCTAAAGGTCAAGGTATAGCATATTGTTCTTTCATAAAAGAGAATGTAAAAATGTTATATGTACCACAACTTAAGTTTAATTTAATTTCAGTTAGAATTTTGGTTAAACTAGGATATGTAGTTACATTTAGGGGAGATAACTGCATAATTGAAAAAGAAGATAAGAAAATTACTGCATCTTTAAGAGGTGAATTATATGTGTTAAATGATAATGGTTTAAAGGTGGCTAACACGGTTTATGATAATAAGAAACCTCATGATGAATGTATTCACTTGTTACACCGATGGCTGGGGCATTTAAATTTTAAAATGCTTAGAAAACTGTTGAATTATCTAAGGGAATAAGTTTAAAACCTTGTAATAAGTATTTGCAATGTAATGCCTGTAATCAAAGCAAGAGCAGGGTCATACCGGTTAATAGAGTTGATAGATTTACTACCAAAGAGCCTTTAGAAGTAGTATTTGCTGATTTAATAGGTCCGAAAAAGCCAAGTGTAGGAGGAGCTCGATGCATACTAAGTATAATGGACCACTATTCTAGATGTGGGTTTTGCTATTTAATGAAGAGCAAAACTGAAATGTATCAAAATCTCTTTAATTGGATTAAATTTGTTGAAAGGAAAACAAAAAGAAATTAGTAACTCTTATAACAGATAATGGTGCGGAATTTACAAATAATAAATTCCAGAATAGACTTAGAATGTTAGGTATTCAACATAAAAAGTCTGCACCATATAGGCCACAACATAATGCCTTTATAGAGAGACGAGGCCAAACATTACAATCAATGACACGAACTATGTTGTCTGATTCAGGATTACCTGACAATTTATGGGGAGAAGCAATAATGTGTGGTAATCATATATTAAATAATGTTGTTAATTCAACAACAGGTGAATTACCATTCACACTGTGGCATGGTACAAAACCTGATTTAAGTTGCATGCACACATTTGGAGCACCAGCATGGGTGCATATCCCTACACAACTCAGACACAAAGGTCAACATACAGCTAAAAGATTATATTTTGTAGGATATACATCTAATCATAGATCTTATAGATTCTGGGAACCAGGTACATCTAGAGTTTACACCAGTGCCAGTGCTAAATTCCTAGAACATGTAGGATGGAATAGATTAGAGCAAGATTTAAATAATGAAGTAATTATTGAACCCTACAAAAGGCAGAAAGAACAAATTAGTTATAAGAAGAGTCCAATAAAAGAAGAAGTCCATAAAGAGCAAATATAATCAGAACAAGAGGAAACAGTTGATCAGGAAGAGTTAGATAATCAAGAAGAGTTAATAAATGAAAGTCCACCTGTAAGTCCTGTAATACCTAGACGTACTACACGTGTAACTAGACCATCTGATAAGTATCAAGCAAGTATAGTTTGCCAAGTAACTAAAGTTGCAACTAGTGTAGATGAACTTAGGATGTATCCTGCTAAGGATCAAGAGAATTGGCAAAAGGCAATGGAAAAGGAACTAAATTCATTAAAGGTAATGAAAGTATATGAAGATGTTAAATTACCTCCAGGAGAAAAATCCATTGGGTGCAAATGGATATTTAAAGTAAAAACTGGAAATGATGGGACTGTTACCCATAAGGCTAGGTTGGTAGCTCAAGGATTTAATCAAACTGCATCTGATTATGATTAAGTTTTCGCACCAAGTCTTAAAGCAACATCTTTGAGAGCAGCTTTAGTGTGGGCAGCTAAGAAAAACTATGTCATTAACCATTTAGATGTAGAAACTGCTTACCTGCATGCACCATTGCAGCACACTATATATTTGAAAAAGCCAATTGTTATAAAAGACAATAAAGTAAATAGTAATGATTGTTGAAAACTAAAAAAGAGTCTTTACTGGTTGAAACAATCTGGGTTTGAGTGGAACCAATATATTGTGAAAGAGTTAAACAATATAGGTTTTAAATCTGGTTTAGCAGATCCATGTGTGTTTAAAAGAGAAAATAATGGAACGGTGTCATTATTGTTATTATTTACAGATGATATTGCTTTGATAACTAAGACTAATAATGAAGCTAATGAGATTATATCATTATTAGCCAAAAAGATAAAATTAAAGCATTTAGGTGAAATTAAAAGGTATCTAGGATTGACAATTAACAAAACAAAAAAATGGATTTAAGATATCTCAAGAAGATAAAATTTGCCAATTAATTAAAACGTATAAAATGGAACTTTGTAAACCGGCAAAGACTCCAATGAATCAGGAAGTTTGCCAAACTAATGATCAAAGTCCCAAATTTGATAAGTCAATATATCAATCTTTGATTGGCAGCTTATCATATATAAGCAATTGGTCTAGGCCAGATATAGCTTATAGTGTTAATCAGCTGGCACGTTTTAATTCAGATCTACATCAATGTCATTGGCAATCATTAAAGAGAATTTTAAGATATCTTAAAGGAACAATGAACCATGCATTGTATATAGAACCTAAGGGTGATTTGAGTCTTAGTGCCTGTGCAGATGCAAGTTTTGCAACTGACATAAACACTAGAAAATCAACATCAGGGATGGCTATATTATTTGGTAAGACACTAATAGGGTGGAGGTCAATCAGACAACAGCATATTAGCATGTCCACGATGGAAGCGGAATTTTCATGTCTGTCATTACTATGCATTGGCTTAATTCTGTACAAACAGTTATTATTAGACATGGGTGTAACTGTTAAAGATTCCATTATTGTGTACGAGGACAACCAGGCAGCCATAAAGTTCGCTACTAGTATTGCTGTAAAAACTAGATCAAAGCATACTGATTTAAGATACTTAAATGTTAGAGAATCTGTAAAGAATGGGCTAATTAAATTGGAATACTGCATGACAGAAGCAAACATTGCAGACCAATTTACAAAAGCTCAAGGAGTAATTAAGTTTAAAGAGAGTTGTAACAAATATGATTTAAAGATGTAAATAGTTATTAGTTATATTTATTATTATTTCCTAAAAGGGGAGAATGTTAGTGATAACATTGTTTACCCTAACTGGTTTAGGTAAAATAATAAATATGTAATCATAGTTTGTAAGTTAAAGTGTCTGCAACTTTAAATATAGGAATGTAATTAAGGGAGTGGTTGTGAAAGCACTTTAAAAGAAGCAAGACGACAGCTTGCTCTCTCTCTGGCTTTGATGATCCCTAATTACTGCATGGACTCAAGACTGCGTTACTCGAACGGGAGAGAAACAAAGGACTGATTTGTAAGTGAACTGACATAGGATATTTCTACACGGACTTTGCTAACTGAATATCCTTGAATGGACTGACTGATATGATACATGACTAATGGACTATTATTTTGACTATGCTATAAATGGAATAAACTATATTTTTGATAGCACAAGCATATCTGTTATTTTTACTGTATGTTAACAAACATACAAGCTTAGCTCACTCATTTATCTGTGTGCCTATCTGACTAACGCTGCACATTCTGTTTAGCTTGTCTCCTTAACCCTGGTTGGGGAATCCAGGCTTAACAAAGAGCAACCAGGATGATTAGGGGACTGGAAGCTAAAACATACAACGAACGGTTGCAGGAACTGGGCTTGGCTATTCTAGTAAAGAGAAGGACCAGGGGACACATGATAGCGGTCTTCCAATATTTGAGGGGCTGCCACATGGAGGAAGAGGTCAAGCTATTTTCTAAAGCTCCTGTAGGCAAGACAAGGAATAATGGATGGAAAATGAACAAGATAGATTTAACCTGGAAATAAGGACAAACTTTCTGGCAGTGAGAACAATTAACTAATGGAACAGCTTGCCCTAGGATGTTGTGGGAGCGCCATCACTTGAGACTTTCAAAAAGAGATTGGACTGTCATTTGTCAGAAATGGTGTCGGGTCTGATTACCGTATTTGCCGGCGTATAAGACGACTTTTTTCTCTGAAAAACATGCCTCCAAATGGGGGGGGGTCATCTTATACGTCAGTATATCCACTGCCGGCTATCGGATGCTTGTGGGAAGCAGCGAAGGCGCCTCTGGCTTCCCGGATCCCCCGCGTCGCTTCCGCCAAGAGCCTCCCCACGTCTCTGAATCAGGTTCGAATCCCGCTCGCTTCACTCTGCCCGAGGCTGCAGCGACTGGGGGGAGCGAGAGCGTGGGTCGCTCCTGTCGCCCCAGGCAGGGCCATGTGAAGGCTCCCCGCCTTCCTGCTCCTCCCACAGCCCCTGGCACTCCTCCCTGCCGCTGCAGCCCCGGGGATTTCTGGAGGGCATTTCCGGTGACCCCGCTGGGATCGTTTGGCTGACATGCACACTGTATAAATAATGGATGATTAGTTACTGGGGGGGGGGTCATCTTATACACCGGGTCATCTTATACGCCGGCAAATATGGTATATGTTATTGTGTTACATGATTGTTTCTTGATAAGCTTTAAAATATATGTCTTGAATATGTAAAGAATGACTTCCAATGAAGTGCTAAATAACTTGTTCTTGAAGGGAGGTCACTGGCTGTCCATTAGTGTGCCTGCCAAATGTTATTTCTCAGCAAGGTTTATTTATTACTGACTATGCTTTTTGTGTGTTTCTATTACATAAATATGCTGATTGCCTGAAAATTTATCATCCTTCCCATTTTTGTTATTTGCATCTGGATCGAGCCTGAGTGTGTATATGTGAATGAGATAGATACAGATAGATACTATATTACTGTATATGACAGAATTAACAGACTTAATAAGCTGCTATGACTGAGTAGTAATGGATTTTTGAGATAACATGAAACTTGACAAAACAGCAAAGTTGAAAACCTGAATTTTGAATTATTTGTGTTAGAATACCATCACATTAATTTCTTATATGCCTGACAAAAGTCCTCTAGGCTGTTCTAGAGGCAGCAATAACTCTTTATTTATTTATTTTAAATTATTAATTTAGAACAGTCCAAAAGACTGAGTCCATAGTAGACTTGCTGGAGAAAAACAGTCTCAGAGGAGCTATGCAGCAGCTTTGGCCACAATACATGCATTTCAAGCAGCCTTCCCCAATCTGGAGTAGCTAAAGGATTATGGAAATTGAAGTCTAGTGCATCTGAAAGGCTACAATGGAGAGGGACGCTATAAAATATCTCAAATTTCAAAAGTGGGAAACATTACACATGGCTGAATTATTGATTTAGGATAATTTTTCAATGCAGATTAAATAATAATAATGAACTATTCAATGCTGAATGCCGTGGATGATTTTTCTATGTATACTTTTATTGAGTTGCTATACCTTTATTGAATCACATTGCTTGCCTGAAATTTTAGCATATATAGGTTTATGCTGCACATGGTTCTTTTACCTTATAGTCTTTTAAATTAATAAACAAAATGTCCTTCTACCTGGGGGACTATATTATTGCTTTAGTTCCAGATTCTTTGAGAGACATTTTGAAACGTTGTTCTCTTTAATGCTGGCAATGAAATATATATTCCCCAAAGTTCCTTAATAAAGAATGTGCAGGCAGCATAAAAACATTTACTGAATAATTATAGCTCTTAAATTAAAAAACAAAATGTCTTTCAACCTGGGGGACTATATTATTGCTTTAGTTCTTAAATTTAATAGAACTGTATTTCTCATTTCTCTGTACTCCATCAGGAATCAAATATATTTGTAGGTTACAAAAATTAATCAGATAAACAGCTAGAATTTCAACTATTTTCTATCTTCACTTAATATCACTTGAAGTAACTTAATTCATTGTTTTTATTTAATGCTTCATGAGGTTAATATTTTTGTTGATTTGCATTTGCTTTCTATGTGACAATCTTATCCTATTTTTTAAAAATATATTTTTATTAAGTTTCTTTTGTTACATCGTAAAACATGATATCAACAACGTTCTTGGCATCTATACAGGTTTTTACTTTAAATATCATAATACATTATTACATTTTTCTACTACTAAATAATAGCTTTAACTATAATTACTTTTCTTATATCTTTATATAATTTATAAAATTTTGTTTTACTTTCTTAAGGATTGTTTTAATTAAAATTTTGGTCTCACTTCTTAGTTCTGTTTGTTAGCCATTTATACCAATTATTTCAAATTGAAAGGAATTCAGAGTCGTCTTTTTCTTTCAATTTCATTGTTGACATATTCATCTCAGCACTTTCTGTTACTTTGTGTATTATTAGTTCTTCATTAGGGGTATTTGGTGTTTTCCATACCTGTGCAAAGGCAATTCTGGAAGCTGTTGTAATATGTAACACTAAGTATTTTACTTCTTTCGGTTATCTTTCTTTGATTATTCCCAAAAGAAAGGTTTGCAGTCTGAGCTCAATCTGGTACCCAGTGACCAATTTTTGTAACCAATTTTTAATTTTTAATTTGAATCCAGTAAGTTCTGGCCTTGGGGCATAACCACCACATGTGATAAAATATACAATCAACTTTTTTACATTTCCAACATTTGGCATTCATGATGAGATAGTTTTTTGCCAATCTCGTTGGAACTAAACACCATCTATAAAACATTTTATACATATTTTCTTTGTATGCTGCAGATACTCTTAATTTATAATTTATGTTCCATATTTTCTCCCATTCCTCTAATTCTATAGTGTTTCCAAAATTCTATGCCCATGAAATCATTGTGCTTTTGACTATTTCCTCTTCCATTTTGAAATCTAATAAATATTTGTATAGTTTAGTTATAAGTTTTTGTTCCGATCCCATTAATATTTTATCTAATCAGTTCTTCCCTTTGTCAAATCCAAAATCTTTTAAATCTTTTTAATATTTATTTTGAATTTGCAAATATGGCCACCAGTCAATTATGATTCCATTTTCCTTCAGTTCTTGGTTTGATTTTAATTTCCCTTGACTATCTAATAATTCTTCATAGCTTACCATTTTCCATAGGTCTAATCTATTTGGATGGATTATGGCTTCCATGGTTGACAGCCATCATGGGATTTCCATATAGTGTGTGCCTTTGATTTTTTTTTCCAAGTTGTAATCAATAAATCTCTTATTAAGTGTTGATTGAAATAAGTATTTACATTACTGTTGTTATCCCACAAAAATGCATGCCAATCTTTTTATGTATATAAAATGGAAGAGGATTTTATGTTTTTGTATGTTTATGTTTGTGTTTAAAAATAAAAAACTTTATTTAAAAAAAATGCATGCCAACCTATCAGGAGGTCATGTCCTTCTAAAGTTAAGATTCTCTTGTCTCTTAATTTAACCTAATCCTTAATCCAACTCAACACCACTGCCTGGTAATAAAGCTCCCATTCTGGTAGTCCAAAACCACCTCTGCTCTTATCATCTTGTAATAATTTCATTTTGATACATGGCCGCTTGCCCAACCAGATAAACTTGTATGTCATTTTATTTAGTTCTATAAAGAAAGATTTCCCTAATTTAATTGGAATCATAATAGATATATTAGTTTTGGTGGAGTATTCATTTTCAACATTGCTATTCTTTCTAATATAGACAGTTTCAATTTGGCCCATAATTCCAATTCTTTTCTGATTTGCTTAATCAGATTAACATAATTGTCCTCTTTTAATGATGAGCATCTGGGTGATATCCAAATTTCCAGGTATTTCACCTTTTTTACTATTTGCAGTCCCATTGTATTTTCTAATTCTACTTTCTGTTTTGTTGTACAGTTTTTGACTATCACTTTAGTTTTATGACAGAATTAACAGACTTAATGCCACTGTCAAACTTCTTCTCGGGCTTCCTCACACTTTCGTTTTCCCCTCCAGGGAAAAATATATTTTAAACTTGTTTGTAACTTGAAAGATGGTAAATAATCTTTGAGCAGATTAAATGTAACATAGTAAGAACTTTGCTTCTCCCAAGATGGCTGCTGAAAGGTAGGAACTTTTCTTTCTCCAAGTGATGAGCTGCTAATTTTTCTGCCAAAGCTGGTTCTTTGACAGTGCTGCTCCCTGGATTTGAACAGAATGATCCAAGACAGCTTTCGGATGGCCTGCCTGCCTGGGCAGGTGAGTCTTGAAGTTTCCAGTTCTCACTGGGAGTGGTTGGAAAGTCATAGACATCCATTTTTCCTCTCAGCAGTGCCTGGATTTTAACTTCACTTTTTGGAGCTTTCTTTCTTTCTTTTTTTGCTTTTTATCTTTAAAACTTGCCCTGCTGATTTATTTTAACCTCCTGCTTGACTTTATCTGGTTTTTTTTTTTTTTTTCCTTCTCCTTTGATTTCTGTTGTTCTGAACAGCTTTTGCTTTTTCATAAGGAAAAAAAAACTGGTAAAAATACTAGAGAAAACATAGCATCGCTGAGCAGTACCAGCATAGCTCAGTGCATTGGTGGGATTCAAAAACTTTTACTACCGGTTCTGTGGGCATAGCTTGGTGCGTGTGGCCATGTGACTGGGTGGGCATAGCTTTTTTTTGCAGCCCCACCCATTTTTGGGAGCTTCTGAGAAGCCTCTGTGGGGGGCGTTTTTGCTCCTCTAAGGCTCCTCTGGGGCTCAGGAAGAAAAGGAACAGAGCATGGGAGGGGCATGCAGCACCTCTCCAGGTTCTGTTTTGGGAGCTTCCTAGTCTCAGAAGAGCCTCGGGGGGAGGGGCGTTTTTGCTTCCCTAAGGCTCCGCTGGGGCTCTGGAAGGCAAAAAATGGAGGGGGGCTGAGGTCCTCCCTCCATTTTTTTCCTTTCTGAGCCTCACCCAGAGGAATCCCAGCACAGCTGATCTTATCTACAGCTGATTATCGGGAGGGAAAAAAGAAAAAAATACCTTAGGCAAATGTCAGGCAGGTGGGCGGGGTGAGCGAGCATCAGGTGGGAGGGTGACTGGATGGGGGTGTGTGGCCAGCCAGAACTTACTACCAGTTTGGCGACCCACGCCAAATTCTTGCAACCGGTTCACCTGATATGGTACAAACCAGCTGAATATCACCACTGGCTCAGTGGTTTTATGACAGAAGTACAAACTTCTACACCAGTTAAAACAGAGAAATGATTATAATTGTATTTTGTGGTTCATGCACCAAATGGCCAAATTAGCATTTGAACTGGATTGCCAAGTAATACAGCAGAATCTATTTAGTAAATACATAGCAGTTTGTTATCTCCTTGAAAATTTGTGGCCAATGGGATTAAATTTATTGCCTTTTTATTGCATTAATTTTTAATTCTATGGCTTCTACCATGCAGAGTTCAGGGTAATTTATAAGTTTCCTCCCAGTAAACTATGCTAAGTTAAATTTTGGTTGAGCTCAAGGTTGTTTAATGAGGGTTATGGTTGAAATGATAGTTTAATCTTTGTCCCCCTGCTTTTAGACCAACTAGGAGTCTAAAACAAAAGCAAATGATGTGATGTTATACAATAACTGTGTATATGCGTATCCATGTATAAAGACTGAGTCAGTAACCCATGCAATGTTACCCTTAATATTGTATCACTCATACAGACTGACTTTTATAAATCCGATGGTAAGAAATGTTGGCTGTCTTTCTGATTAAGAGATTACAGTCTTACTTCTGTAAGGCCTGACTTGGACAATCACTACAAATATTAGCAAATTTTTAGCAATAGCTATGGCTTATAGAAATTGATTGATATTGCTGTATTGTTTCTGATTTAATTTTTTCTGTATATAAATGTTCCACCTGTCTTTTATTGGTTTGGGCAATAAATAAATAATCAGAGTCTTAAAAAGAACAAAGTTCTTTTTTTAAAGATAATTTTTAGACTTTACAAAAAAAGAATTTTAATTATCTCACCTTTTAGTATTTTTATAAATAACTCAAATCAGGAAACATAACTTCTACCCTCAAAATGATTCTATAAAGCTTTGCACATCAGAACAACAAGATACAAGGACACTTTTTTCCTGAATGCCATCACTCTGCTAAACAACTAATTCCTACAACACTGTTAAATTAACTACTAAGATTGTATTACTATTCTTCTTCTCATCCTTACTAGTGCTTATCTCTTCCCACTTATGGCTATATACATGTTGCTTGCATCTTTATAACTTATATTGTTTTTATTGTTTTCTAGTGTGATTTGATTGCTTATTAGTATCCTATGACTATCACTAAGTGTTGTATCTTATAATTCTTCACACACACACACACACATTACACTGAGAGCATATACACCAAAGACAAATTCCTTGTGTGTCCAATCACATTTGGCCAATAAAGAATTCTATTCTATTCTATTCTATTCTATTCTATTCTATTCTATTCTATTCTATTCTATTCTATATCTAACACTCCTTTCTTCTTTCTCTTCATTTTCTCAAACAACAGTACTGTGAGATCAATTGGACTGAGAGAGAGTGACTAGTCTAAAAACACCTGTGTATCTTTCTAAGGTGACACTCCTGGTTTCTAGCCTAACCACAACACCATCAAAATACTTCAAGTGACATATCACTATAGGCTTTGAAGGGTATGGCACTTAAAGTTATTGCTAAAAAGTGATAATTCTGAAAGTGGTTTGTGACCTTTTCATTTAGCACAGGTAGTTCATCTGCTATATTAGGCACAATTAGTTAAAAGAATTTCATAGCAAGACATATATGCTAATGGATATGTTATAATGCTTTGTCCATCTTTTTCAGCAACTAAAAGATGAGTTACAGCAGTGTACTACAAGATTTGCCTACATTTTATTAATGCTTCTGTGCCTGTCTTTATTAAGAAATCTTACTGAAATTCTGTAGCAGATTTTATCATTATGTTTCTGGCTCAAAGGTGCAGAAAATTATCCTTAAACAGAAAATGACATATACAATTCTAATTATATAATAGCTCTTTAACATGAGAATAATAAGAAAGAGTTGGACTTCTAAAAAAGAGCATCAAGTGAATTAGGAACTCTTTGAGCAATGGTTCTCAATCTTTTCTTCACCATGGACCTCCTTTAAATACCTTTTGAAGTCACAGACCATGGTCATGGACCACCAATACTTAACTCAAGATTTAAAGCACCAGACTGTATCAGATATTTTTGACCTTTGTGATGACATTGTGGGCCCCCAGGGTCCATGGACCACAATTGAGAATCACTGCCTTTTAGGGTTCTTTTTAAAGAATAAATCCTGTCACAGATGGGAAATGGTAGAAGAACTATCAATATGGTAAGTAGAGTAGTGTGAGAGATTTGGGAAATGGAGCAGGCTGAGGAACTGTGAAACCTAAAGAAATAAAGATGTAAACATGGAACTGAGTTTTCAGAAATAAACCACTTTATAATCAATCTAGTATATGTTTGAACACAGTGGTGAAAAGAACAAGAAGTATTAAAAATAGAAGGATTGACTTTACATTAGAGAATAATGTGGAGGAAGAATATAATTAAACCGTCTGAATTTAGAAATAAGCAATTTTGTGCCTTCTGCATGTTTTAAATGTATATGTGTGAATATCCATTTGAAAAAAAAATAGTGAAAAACCATAAAACAATAACAGAAATAAAATTTATACTTGTAAATATATTATCACACATGTTCTGTATAAGTGTGCCTGGAGGGAAAACTGAATTAAGAGATTAATAATGTTCTAAATAAAGAACAGTGAGAATGATCAACAAGAAGGGAGAGAGATTCAATTCTTATCTCTTTCTCTGTTCCAGTGAAATCTTATGATGGGTAATCTATGAGGTGGTAAAGAGACTGGATCACTGGATTTGGATGTTAAATTTCAATTTCAATAAGTATGGAGATTACCAGGTCCTAAACGTGTTTGCTATTACTGCATATTGAAATCCTTCCTGTTTCTTTCAACTGATCAATGATGCTCAATATATCCCTCCTGGTCTACTTGATAACCTTAACATAACTTGATACCTCAACTATACCAGCAGATGCTCTTTTGTCCTTTGGTTCAGCAATCCAATTCTTGGTTTTCTCCATGGGAGAAAAAATAAGCCATAAAATCCCACTGAAGGAAAACATCAGTTTTTCACATAGTTACCAATAATCTGAATTGTACATGTCAAGGTAGGAATGATAGATTATGGTGTAAAATATGGACTTTTGAACTTTTTATTCCTTGTAATAAAATGTTATTGTAATGGCTCAGGGAAAAGTTTGTTTTCTGCTAGGTTCAAACAATCTTTTATCCTTTCTCCAGGAAGTCTTAAAGACAGGATTCCTTCCAGTGTTACAACATATAGTATTTAATATTATTTACTGTGAGCATGGGTTACATGAGGCACTTCCTATACTAAAGAATAAACAGACACAAACTAGAAAGAGAGAGAAAAATATTTCTATATTAAATAAGTGGTATTAGCTACACATAGAAATTAAAATATCCCTGGGATTGGGGGTTTGATGACTTAATAAACTTTTTAATGTTGTTGTTAAGGACTAAGCTAACACGTTCAGTAACAACCCTAATAGCTTTACTTTAACAGCAGGCTCGTAATCCTGCACTTCTCATTGGCCCGTGAATAGTGAGTCGTGATTGGTCGTTTTTGGCTGATCTGATTGGCTGACAGCGGGTCTCTCTGATTGGACGCTTGTTAGAGCGGTAAACTCAAATCATTGGTTATTGTGACAGCAGCCAGCTCAATAAAAGAGCTGCTGCTGCCCAAGTATTTTGCTCTGTTCGGAAGTTACTAATAAACAGTTGAAGTCACAGTTCGATGCCTCGTCTCCATTCCTTGCGCCCATGCTCAGGACATAACAGTTGTAATATTTTAATGTTTTAATGAACCCTTGTTTTGGTGACCCACCCAGACTGGATCTTACAACCAAGAAAGTTTCTGGAAACGTATTGCTGATACTTTCAGCTAATTTTATTTACACCACAAGATGGCACTGCAAGTACATGCTCAGCTATGGTTCTAGCTTCCATAAAACAGGACTAGCTATAGACAAAAAAGTCCCACTTACTGGTAAATTCCCTTTTTTTAAAAAAATGTGTCCTTTTTTTCCTTGCTTTTCTTGCCTTTATTAATTTTGGCAGATATGCCATTAAGAGGAAGACAAGAGAAATCAAACCATCTTCTTGAAACGTTAATATTTGTGGAATAAACAAGCTATAAGTAACAAGCAGTTTGCACTATGTTTACTGGAGAAGTTGGAAGATAAAAATGTTACAGTAAAGCTAAATTTCGATTCTTTTCCTTGTTTTTAATGAGACATTTTAATTCAGGGTTCTTAACTGAACATTTTAATCTCTGTCTTCTGCTGTCAGGCTTGTAGCATTGCCTCAGTTGTTGAGTTTATTCTACTTTCTCAAAGACATAATAGTTACATTCCTATAATTTCAATTTTAATAAATACGTTGTCCTATAGAGTTTGTGCTCTGAACTTTCTATCTGCTGCTAATTTTGCTCCTTGCCAGAAAATATTGAGTAAAATTGAAGAACTGTGTTTCAAAGCTATATGAACAAGCAAATTTAGCTAGAAAGAAAGGAAATAATTGTAGCCATATTCATGATGAGGCCTGAGAATGTTTTGGTTGCCAGAGACTGCATTTCTTTCTTTTTAAAATTATATTTCAACTTTACTTGTACAATTCAAGGCAGCCTACATAGTATTTCATCTTCAAACCTTGTCTACAACAATCACAATCATCACCCTTACTTAATCAATATGCAATGACCCAGGGTGGGATACAAACAAACACAGTCACAGAAAACAGGTGAAGCCCCTTTTATTCCTTCACTTTGCTTCCAAGCTCCATATATTCTTGATGGAAGACAAAAAATTCCCACACAGTTTCAAGAAGGAAAAAAGCAACACAAACCAGGCAAGATAAGGGCTGGAGGGCATCCACAGATAACAGAACACACACTGGGAAGGACACCAAACTCAGAAAGGAACCATAAACTAGAGATATTTCCATGCTTTGTTTCCAGCGTTTGCTCGTAAGCAGGTCCATCCTCTTATTCAGTTGTCACAGCTGCAGCCCATGAAGATCAACGCCCTCTCCTCCTGAGTAGACCACATCTCTCCCTTATTCTTTCTTCCCTGTGTGACCTAGGATGGAGAGGGGATGGGACTGGGTCCTCCTCTGACTGCTCAGCCTGCCTCTGCCCTTCCCCAGCCTCCTCCACAACATCCGGAGCCACACTTACACTCCCTGTCGCCTGTTCCTCCTCTCCCTCACAGTCAATCTCCACCAGGGGCATGACACAATAAGCGAGTGACTGACCCAAAGTCAACAGGCAGCTTTGTGCTTAAGGGAAGAGAAAAATTGAAATTTAATATTTGCTCAGAACCACGGCTGTACCAGTTAGGGCTAGAATTTTTCCAGTTTTGAGAAAAGGAATTAAAGAAATTTTCGATGTTTTTTTGTTTTTGATTGATTAAATCTAGAGCTTATGCTATAGTACAATATATAAAGTTGCAAAAGGTACCAACTCCACAGTTTCACAGTTTCACCAAGATAAACAAACAAATATACATGTACACACACACAAATACATACATACACACAAATTTTTTTTTTCATTTGAATAATTATTGTACTTATACTGTACAGTGGCAAATGGAGATGAATTAACCAAAAAAGAAAATCAAATGTAATTAGTGAGTAATAGTGAGGCATATTTGGATGGTTGAGGACAAAATATCATCCCTTTTTCATAATATTTTTCCTAGAATTTCTCCATATTAAGCCTGAGAAGGAGGTAAGACTATATACTGACCACAAAAACATGGAGAATTTCTTGCTTTGTGAAGATAAGGAAAGTATTTGGAGAAAAAAGCATAAAGAATAGAAGAAGGAGCAGTCATGAAATTCAAACTCAACCCTGCCTAAAGCAAGTAACTTGTCTTTCTCTTTTCTTTTCTTTTCTTTTTTCCTTTCCTTTCCTTTCCTTTCCTTTCCTTTCCTTTCCTTTCCTTTCCTTTCCTTTCCTTTCCTTTCCTTTCCTTTCCTTTTTCTGTCCAATGGACTCCATTAACTTTCCAACCCCAATATCTGGGAAAACAACAGGGTTTTAAGGCTTTCTAGAATGTCAGCAAGTGAGAGATATATCTCAAGATCAAAGACACTGAAGACTAGATATAAGAATCTTTACTCAGGATTTAGTATATACAAGCAGCATCAGGAGACAAACGTACCGATTTCTGGGAACTGGAGTGGTTGTTTTCAGTGGAGAACTTTTGAACAATGATAGTTCTTAAATTGTACCAAGTATGTCAATCATCAACAAGAGCATTGTTGTTGTGCAAGAACCTTGCATATATCCTCTGTTCTTTTGTACCTTCAGCCCACATAATCTAGGGCTAGCAAAAAGGCCAGATCTAGTTTCTCATCTTCTAAGATCAAAACCAGCTTTTATATGGAGCAGAAGCTTGAAGCTTAAAACAAACATCAATGCTAGAACAAACACAATCACAGCATTTGAGATGTATCTTGGATATGGATAAAAGGACTTCAGCTGCCACAGCTTTAATTGAATTGGGAATTTATAGAATTTGGTCTAATTATTGATCCAAAATTAATGCTGTGGAAATGAACAAACTCCCAAAATTATGTCTCTTAATTTTAATTCAAAATTTCAATTAAAGACCTCTTGGATTGTACAATTGACAAATTACATTCGGAGCTGAAGTCTTCTTCTGTCTTATACAATTGGAAAACAAGCTAAAAAGTTTGTTGCACAAAGAACCATGGATATAAGGAACAAAAAAAATTAGAGCCATCCTCAGTAAGACTGGCACATTGTAATGGATGAGCTATAGTACTAGAAAGGCAGACAATGAAGATTTTTCAAATTGCCATATACCCAAACACATTTTAGGGTAACGTTTATATCCTGAGGTGCTTAGGGATTTCTAAATATATATTGCATTCAGCTGGTCAAATATGTACAAGATTTGTAAGAGTATCAATTTAACCAAGGAATGCACTTGCATTCATTCCAGAGATAGAAGATATAATACATACAATATTTTATATCAACAAAGAGAGATCTTGGTCCATGTATTAAACAAACTACCTATTGGGACACATATTAAAAGAACGTATTTTATATATGGTTAGAATTCAAATCATGGTCCTTTGTTTGAATAAATCAGTTACATTGTATACATGCACCTGATGGAGTAAATTGTATAGGTGATGTAGAAATATTCTTTATTCTTGTAATCTAAACTATTTCTGTTAGGAATGATAGTCACCTAACAGTTGGGTTGGCAATATATAAACCAGAATAGTTATTTAATACTGTTGTATCTTTAAGAGAATGCTGTAACTGTGATTCGCTGAGATTCCTCCAACAGCATAAGATGGAGCCAGAAACCTGGCTTGCTTTCTTCTTGCATTTCCCTATTGCCTTTTGCCTGATTGTTGTTCTGCTGGAATTGCTTGAGTCTTGCAAACTGTTAGCAAACTCTGTTTACTGAACTTTGTTTATGATACTGTACTTCGTTTTTTGATTATCCCTGGACTGATTGTATTGAATACTACCTGCTTTAACATGTATGATTTGGACTGTTTGTTGGACTTTGTTTACCCATTTACTGGAAGTAAAACATTTTACTAATCAGTGTATCTGTATGCTGGTTGTGTGTTATTCAACACCACTCTCACTATGTTTCCCTGAGTGCACTCATTCTCTTAATGAGGAATACCTCAACACTGGTTATGTGCCCAGCTCATACCAGACTCAGATAACTGAGAGTTAGTGTGAATACGCAGTACCATATACAGATAGCTGTCTACTGTTTAATTCTGGGTTACTGCCCTGGTAAAGATGGCACAAGACCCGTCAACAAGTCTATCACTGATAACCTGGTTGGATGGAACAAACTATATTTCCTGGTCGATGAAGTGCAGTCTACTTCTACGTAGGGAAGGGTTATGGGCTACAGTTCAGGATCCACCAGTTGTAAATGCTTGGGATCCAAATAATGAGGATGATGCCAAGAAGTTAGCTGACTTTAAACGGAGTAATGAATGGGCTTTTTGAATAATTGGACTAACACTGAGTGACCAGCAGCTAGTCCATCTTCATGGAAAAGAGTCTGCTGCTAGGTGTTGGGAGAATTTGAAGAGGATTTATGTTCATGACAGTGTAGGTGCACACATGCGGTATCTGCCATCCCACATCTGATAGGCGGCTCATGAAAGGGAGCGAAGGGAAGAGAAACGACAGGAAGCGAAGTTTCCTCTTGATGAGCACGCCCCGAATGTCTTGGCACATGCTCTTTTATTGTGCTTTTTTACAAGAAAATGATTTAATCAAAGCTCAAGTCAAACATGGTAATCTCATCAGGATGTGCATGTTTACAAAGCTGCATACCGGACAGATTATTTACAATGTGGATAAGCTTATTAACAATCGTCTAGCTCCTTGTCCCTTGTACGTGCCTTGCAAAGGTCACTGAAGAGACAGAAGTTAATGATTACACATGAATGATACAATGTTGCAAACACATGAATGATAAATAGTTGCAATGATACATAGTTGCAAACACATGAATGATACATAGTTACAACATCTCCTCTGTTTTTATTATTTATGACGAGTCTTCTTCCTCGTCCGAGAAGACAGGAACCATTTTTCTGAAATGTTCGCCATCCCCGTCATCTAGGCAAGAGTGCGACCCGTCAGCGTCAGGGTTGTCCAAGGAGCGGTAACTCAGCAATGACATTTTTTCGTCCGGTGTTGAGGATATAACATGAGCTTGCAATAGCACATTAACATCAGCAGTTATGAAGGATAATTAATTTTTTTAAAAATTGCAATATTCTATTAAAACAACAAGGTCCTATAATACATATCAATATAATGATTATTAATGATCCTGCCAATGCAGTTAAAAAGGTATAAACCATGGCGAAATAGAAAACAAGCCCCCCCCCTGCTATCAGCATAAAGACAACATTCTTCTTTAAGCGCAGCACACAATCCCCCTTGTTTTAAAAAATAACAAATCTAAGCCTCTACGATTTTGCAAGAGGGGGTATTCCATGGGTACCTGTAGGGATATAAAATCATCAGAGTTGTACACACAAGCCATACTTGAATGCAAAATGATTTGGATTTAACAATTTCATCCCCGTGGACACATGCCATGAAACCGGTGGAACAAGTCCAAACAAAATTATTGCCAGGGATAAAATACATTCCTTTCAGGCGTGATGTTAAAGTTCCTCCTGAAGTGGTGTAGATTGCAGAATATCCCCTGGTTGTGTGGGTGTGTCTGCCAAATCGAATTGAAGTGGTGGGTAGAAGTCTTCTATGCGAGAAAAATTGGTTGTATAACTTAAACGAACGCCTTGAAAGTCAATTATAGTCCAAGCAATATTATATCTTCTATGAGGCTTCTGCGGATCATCATGGACAGTTCTTTTGAAGCGTCGTTTGTTGACAGGATCAGTGTTCGGGTATATAAAAACATCACAAGCAGGAGAGAGGGCTATGGACAAGTTAGTTGTAGAACATTTACGAGATGAGGAGGGAATTCAATTAGTAGAAAAAAGATAATAATTACAATAATGACAATAAAGATTAATTTGGTAATTCATCAAGGATGTTAGTTGGGGTGGGGAAACCCATAATACAATAGAAGGACATCTAGGTCCCCTTATGTTTTAGATTGAATAGAGGAAAATATTTTAAGGTTCCTTTCCATAGGAAGAGTAAAGAAGGAACAAAAGAGCGAGTGGTAGAGTGTTCTTTAAACAAAACAGAAGTGACAGAGTGAAAACTACGGGTAGCATTTTCATGACGTACCCACATGGAACAAGTATAATAGTTTTCTGCTAATGAAATGGTTTTAACACGAATAGTCTTTTGACAGGAAGCATAGGTTTTGTTGAAGTAAGGTAGAAATTGCAAAGAAGATATAGGCAAGAATATCAGGAAGAGTTTTAAGATACAGATGTAGCAGAGGAATTCCCATGATAGGGTCTAACCGCCCTACCAGGGATCCAGCAAGTGGTTTTGTCTGGCAGTAAGATCGCAGCGTAGCCTCGTCCCCAAGTGAGAAGCTCAGCGGGACCCTGCCAGGCAGGATCTGGCAATCTGCGATAATATACCAGAGGTCTGTTAGGCGGGGGTGAGGGGGAGGAAAAATGACGTGAATCAGCAGAAGTGGGAGGAATGCCAGTCAGATTAAGAAAGTTTAAAGTGTAAAGACAAATATTAAGAGAATTTTGCAATGCTGGGAGGTTCGGGGGTTTTTCCCGCAACAAATATCGATCAAGAGCATGTTTCAAAGATAAGTTTGTTCATTCCACAATAGCCTGCCCCTGGCTGTTGTAGGTAATCCCAAACTTGTGGGTTACATCCCATCTGTTACAGAAGTCCTGGAAAGCAGAACATGTATAGGCAGGTTCATTGTCAGTTTTTATTTCTTTTGGACGTCCCAGCGAGGCAAAGGTACGAATTGAATGATTGATGACATGTTTTACAGTTTCTCCCCTTTGAGGAGTAGCCAGAATAAACCCTGAATATGTATCGATGGAAACGTGCAAATATTTCCAAGGGGTAAAAAGGTGGATACTGAGTTACATCCATTTGCCAAATTTCACAAGCTTTTAATCCTCTAGGATTTACTCCTATGGGAATGGAATGTCCTTGCTTACTACACGTGGGGCATTGTTGAATAATGGCAGCAGCTTCTGCCTGAGTTAGAGAAAATTGAAAAGTTATCATAACTTGGCGGGGGAGATTCAAACATACTCCCTGCTTCTATTTTATAATGGACTTTTAAAGCCTCCATAATTTTCCTCCAAGTGACCAAAATGCCAATAGGTGCACGAGGAGGACTATGGAGATGTTCACCAATTTTTTGCCAAGTGGAAATTTTTAAGGACCCTTCCTCTGAATAATTAGGACAATGTTGCCACACATAAGCCAATAATGTAGCAATAGGTTTCATTTTTACAGGCGAGCCCTTTAAATTAGCAGAATATTTAGAAGAAGCGACTAACTCCCTCAATTCCTTCAGATGCTGTGTCTGTTGTTGAGAAAGTTTCCACCCATACTTATGAAAGTCGAGACCATGTTTCAGATCCGATGATGTGCAATTCGCTTCAGGCCTGGCGATGCACAGCTCCCATTGAGCTGATAAGATATGGGCGCGTCGCAACATATCCCCCTTAGGGAATCACGTCGGGGTCACCAGAATGCAGTATCTGCCATCCCGCATCTGATGGGCGGCTCATGAAAGGGAGCGAAGGGAAGAGAAACGACAGGAAGCGAAGTTTCCTCTTGATGAGCGCGCCCCGAATGTCTTGGCACATGCTCTTTTATTGTGCTTTTTTACAAGAAAATGATTTAATCAAAGCTCAAGTCAAACATGGTAATCTCATCAGGATGTGCATGTTTGCAAAGCTGCATACCGGACAGATTATTTACAATGTGGATAAGCTTATTAACAACCGTCTAGCTCCTTGTCCCTTGTACGTGCCTTGCAAAGGTCACTGAAGAGACAGAAGTTAATGATTACACGTGAATGATACAATGTTGCAAACACATGAATGATACATAGTTGCAATGATACATAGTTGCAATGATACATAGTTACAACACACACATACATCTTACACGTAAACTGTTTAGAGCACGTCTTCTGAAAGGTGGAGATATGTTAGCTCATTTGAACTTTATGAAAGGAACTTTTCAAGAACTACATGAAAAAGAACTGATTTTTTCAGAGCTGCATCAGGTTTACATCATTCTTTCCTCATTGGATGAAGATTATGATGATTACGTATCTTCACCAGAAGTCCTGACCAGAAATGAACTGACATTGACTGACATAACCGGATGATTATTAGAAGAGGTAAGAAGAAGGCAGGATATAGACCAACTGAGAGAGAAACAACAACAAGAAGAGGATTTGTTTTCAACTGCCTATACTGTTAGAAAATGTTATTCTTCTGGGGCTAGGGGACATATAGCTAGATTCTGTAAGAAGGGAAAATGACAGAATACTGATAATCACCACAAGGCCAAGAAGAATGTTAGTTTAACTATGTCTAGCAATTCAACTGTAAACCATGATTTGTGGGTTGTTGATAGTGGAGCATCACAGTGCATTACTAGAAATAGAGAGAGGTTTGTAAAGATGTCTACAAGTAAGCAACATGTATCATTGGCAAATGGATGGAAGATGAAAGCATCTGGTGAAGGTATTGCATATTGTTCATGTGTAAATGAGCATTTACCTATGTTATATGTTACCTAAACTGAAATTTAATTTGTTATCAGTAAGGGCTTTAGTTAATATTGGTTATGTAGTAACCATTAGGGTAGATAACTGTATAATAGAGAAAGGGTAAAAGTATTACTGCTACTTTAGAGAATGATTTTATGTTATACATAATGACCAATTGCAGATGGCTTACTCGGTTTATAACAATGTTAAGCCACATGACGAATGTATACATTTACTGCATAGATATCTGGGGCACATTAACTTCAAAATGCTGAAACAAACTGTCGAATTGTCAGAGAGAGTAAAATTAAAACCCTGTAGCAAGTACTTAAACTATAATGCCTGTAATCAGGAGAAAAGCAAGGTTACTCCAGCAAACAGACTAAATGGGTTTAAGACTAAAGAACCTTTAGTCTGACATAATTGGTCCTAAGAAACCCAGTTTGGGAGGTGCCTGCTATGTTTTAAATATAATGGACATTATTCACGATACGGTTTCTGCTATCTAATTAAAAACAAAACAAAAATGTTCCAACATTTCTTTAATTGGCTAAGATTTGCAGAAAGAAAAATGAAACATAAGGTAATTACTTTAGTTACAGATAATGGGACTGTGTTTATTAATAATAGATTCCAAATGATGTTGAAATTGGCTGATATCGAGCATAAGTGTTCTGCACCTTACAGGCCACAACATAATTTGTTTACAGGACTTGGTTTTTGGATTATCCCTGGACTGATTGTTTTGAATACTAACTGCTTTAACTGTTTATGATTTGGACTGTTGTTGGACTTTGTTTATCCAATTTACAGGAAGTAAAACCTATGTATTACTATTCAGTGTATCTGTATGCTGGTTGTGTGTTATTCCTCACCACTCTCACTACGTTTCCCTGAGTACACTCATTCTCCTAACGGGGAATACCTCAACAATTTCCTTTATTCCATAGGTTTTCTTAATGTTCTGCATTTATATTCTGTATTTTGATAAGGCCTATTTTGAACAAAGTACAAAAATTCAATTGTTAATCTCTCATAACTCTAGTTTCTTGATCATTTCAGCCATAAGTGCCTGATTGCTAGTCTCAACTTGTGGCTGCTATTTGCCCAGAGCATTATAAGCAACTTCTTCCATCTCTGACTCTGGCCATCTCAGGGAGTCTGGTTCCTGAAGACAGATACTATGGCAGCAAAGAATTGCTTTCTAGTTTCCATTAAATGACAGTCCATGATTTAGAATCTTCACCTTTGATTTATAACTTTAAAAAGAATCCTGTTCTGATTGAGTCTTTTGACTTTGATATCTGGGGCTACATATGATTGTAAAAATGATAGTAAGAAACAATGATACCTGGGCTACTATTTAAGCAAGTCACACCAGGAAGTTGAAAATGTTTGAGTTTTGTATAGTTCTGTTTAAAAATGTTTGAGTTTTGTAGAGTTCTGTTTGGGGGTGTTGTGTTGTGAAATTCCAGATGTTCGTGATATTTTTATTTGGATTTTTAAAAATGATTCATGACTTTTAATGTGTAAGCTGCTCAGGGTCATGTTGCCTCTAAGGTCTATTAAAATGAATAATAAACAGACAAGTAAGACTTGTCTCCAGTTGCTAAACAGATACAGACATTTATATTAAGAAAAAACATTTCTGGAAGTCATTAACTTAATATGTCATGTTGGTCACTATAATCTTTTTTAGTTGGCAAACCAAGTTCATGGAAAATATTTATATTCAGATGCATTGCACAGCCAAGACATCTATTGCTGGTGATAAATAGCCAGCCAGGAATACTGTTGCATGCTAATTGGGTTGGTCTTTGCAGTAAACTAGTTTGATTGTGATGGAGTTCTTATGTTGAATGGAAACAAAGGACAATTTCTCATTAATGACAATATCATAAAGATGGTATAGATCCCATAGGTACTGATAACTTGATAATGCATGGTAAATACACAGTAGAACTTTGCTCATCATTTGAAAGTGCTTCAAATATGCAAGATGCTTCAAATATGCAAGAATATGTATGAAGCACCTCAGTTCAATTAATTGAAACAGCTACACCTTGAACTTCTGGTTTGAAGGGCTTTGTCGACAGACAGAAATCCACGATCGTGCACAGTTTCTATCTGGGCTCGCCGCTGGAGTGCCCTGAGCCAGCTGGTTTTGGGGCTAAGCCACCCCGTAGAGGTGGTGAAGAGGGGGGAGACTGCCAGCAGGGTCGAGGAGAGCCGCATCTCTCCTCCTCAGCTGGCCATTACTCCCTTTCCTGAAGGCAGTTGCAGCGGTGGTCAGAAATGGCCACCACAAAAAAGAACTCGACTGGAAAAGAATGTGCAGGAGGAAGATAAGAAGTGAAAGTTTTGGCTAACCGGGTTAAATTGTAAAAGCAACAACTAAGGTACCCTGGAATTTGAACTTACAAAAAATAACATCGCTCCCAAAGAAGAGTCAAAAGCAGCGAAGGATAGTGAAAAGGGAAAGGTTTGGCTTTTTTGTTTTTCTCTCTCCTTCCCTATACTGACAACTAAGAGACTTAAATAAGAAATCAGAAAAATCCGCTTTGACATCAATTGGCAATTAAGCTGAAAATAAAACAAAATGCCAAAGGGATAATAAAGATTTCTGGAAACTTTCTTTTTCATAAGCAGGAAGGGAGAGAAAAAGAATAAGGGCAGGATCTGGAAGAGGGAGGAGACTGCCTGGAATTAAAAAGAATCTAAAGTAAAACTTCAACAAGACTTCTAAAAGTTACATTTTAACTGAAACTTTGCAACTAAATAGGAAGAGAAAGTGAAAAAAAAAAAGAACAAAAAAGAAACAGTTTGCGTGTATTTGGATTATTTGGTGATCTTTGGATTTTTGGTTATTATATTTGAGTGACTAAAATCAATCGGGTGGTTGTTTAAAAAATTATACAATGGCACCACTTCTGGATGAATTGAAAATGGAACTTAAAAAGTATAAAGAAGATGCATAAGAAAGGAAGGGTTCTTTTGGCTTCGTTTTTCAATTCTTAGAAATGGAGATTTGGAACTATGAGAAACAACAAGCAAAGACTGCAAAATAAGAAGACTGGGACAAAGAAGAAGCCATCTTTAATGAACAAGTAATTCTATGTGGGGAAGAAAAAGGAAAGGGGGGAAAGAGAATGGAGAATTTAAGACTTAAAAAAACAATCAAAGAAAAGAAAAATAATTCGAAAAATAAGTATAATACTGGAAAGCAACAGAAAAGAGGAATACAGAAGAGAGAAATAGAGGTAGAGAGACAAGGGGGTAAAAAGGGGAGAGAGAAGAAAAGAGGGAAGAAGGAAAGGAAGTTACAAAGGACCGGAGCAAGATATAGAGAAACAGGACCTATTTAGAGATAATGGGTGAAAATCTAACTGAAAAGGGGATTCTGTAAAGGTACATAAGATTGTATTGTTATATTAGTAATAGAAATAACTTTAGAAAATTGGAAACAATATATGATAAAAATGAGGGATAAAATAGTTAGTGTAATTTAGTGAAATGTTTGTGAATAAAATAAGTGAAATAAAATAAATGAGAAAATTGAATTAGGAAGGAACGGGAACATTTTAATTAGTTAATGTTTTATAAAATATAAGTGAAGGGAGGGGGAATTAACTATGGAAAGCTTATAATTGTTCCCATAGAAGTATGATATTTAATTGAAAAGTAATGTTAATAATGTTAAGACTTTAATGAATATTAATATTAATGATATAATTGAATTGGAATGGAATGTTGTTTTAATTATATACATTTATATATATATATATATATAAAGAATACAGTGTGTATTTTAAAAATGTACCAAGCAGAATCCGTATGGAAGTTATGTATTATATTGAATGTTACAACTTTAGGGAAAAGATATAAAGGCGTCATACTCCAATCAGTAACTACAGGAGAAATTTTGTTTAATGAGAAAAGATAATAGATAATTGAAACAGGACAATAGATAATTGAAACAGGACAAAAATATATAAATACAATGATTTGAATTGAGATGAGATAATTAAAATAAAATTGAGAAAATTAAAAGAGGGGAGAAGCTATGCAGAAAATGTAAAATAGTAATAAGATATGGAATAGAATATAAAAATGAGCATGAACCTGAATTTGTGTCTGTATAAAGAAATGTAACCCGGGATTATGCTGCTTTCAAAAAAGATGTTACATTTGTATTTTTGTTCTTTTTGTGAAAACTCAAATAAAATTTACAAAAAAAAGAAAAAAGAAACAGCTACATCTTTTTCCAGGTTCATACCTGTGCTTCATAACAAAGGACTAGTTGCTGTCTATGTGCTTTTGTAAGTCGTGACATTTTTCTTTTGAATTATTTATACAATTCTACTATCGTGCCAATTATTTTTCTCTTATTCTTCATTCTCTGCCTTCAGTTTTTCATTGGTTTCATTTTAGTTTTTAATTTATTTCTTGACCTTATTGATTGATTGCTATGAATTACTCTTTGAACTGGTTTATTGGCTTATCCTAAGGCTCCTGGTTGCTAGCTCAAGTGAGATTGCTGCCCACAGTCCAGTCACAACTAATGCTGTGCTATGTGCTCTTGTAAAGCTGCTCTATCCCTGTTCTTATAAAGCTGGAGCACCAAAATGAGAAATATGTTGCTTCTAAGGAATAAACTGATGTGTTAGTGGGATGGACTGAATGATAAGCAACCCTGTTCAAATTTGATTAAATCAAGACTAACAACATTATGTTTCCTAAAACTACTGTCATGGTTATAAAATGTACTTTTACATTTTTTTTTTTAACTGGAAAATATTGCTCAAGTATAAATAGAATGTCATGTATAAAGAAAGGTTGTGTTTGCTTTTATTGCAGCTGTGAAACTGCTAGCTTTGAAATATGGCCTGGACACAGAGAAAACACTTCTGGAATACACTTTTGCCAGAACTGAAAGCTAATTTTTTTGTGCAAAGATTACAAAAGACCAGATAATGAAACACCTTCAGACAAACCACTGAATTAATATATTGAGATACATTTTTTCACAGCCTGTGATCTCTGTTAAGTCTGTCACTTTCTATTTTATCTGATCATGTATAAAATAGATGCTAGATTAAATAGATAGGTATATATTAAATGATATTGATTATTTCCAAGCAGTTTGGCATTCCTTAATCTGACAAATTATAGAAAGTCCAGCAATTAACTGAAGTAGATTGAAGAAAAATTGAAAAACTAGTATGATTGCATTCATTAATTCACTGATTTAATTATTTTTTGCTATTAAATTTATGAGACAAAAGTAAAATTATTACATGCAATTGCAGACCAATGCAAATTATTCCCAAATCTGAAACTAGGTATGTACAATTTCAATTTCAGAATCATTCTTTTTCTTCTGCTTCAAGAGTCCAATATAGTCACATAGAAATTAATAGAGGAATTGTCTTTTCTAGAATCTTCTATTCTAGATTTGGAATAGAGATGGATTTAGTTGTACTATCAGATGAGATGAGATATGAGAAGAGAAGACAAGAGAAGAGTTTATTGGCCAAGTATGATTAAGATACACAAGGAATTTGTCCCCGATGCAAAAGTTTTCAATGCAAAGCAACAGAGTAATAATAATCATAATAATGATACCAATAAGAGGGAGAAGTAAAGAAGATAACAATAATACTACAGCCATACAGCATGGGCATAAATATATTTAGATGTAAGACAGTACCGTGAAAATTAGGTGGTTAGCAAAGTGATGGCATGAGGGAAAAAATATTCTTGTATCTAATTGTCTTGGCATGTAATGTTCTATAGCAGCATTCTGAAAGGAGGAGTTAAAACAGTTTATGTCCAAAATGTGAGAGGTCTGTAGATATTTTCTCAGCCCTCCTTCTGACCCACATAATATACAAGTCTTCTTTGGATGGCAGGCAGGTTGCAATTTTTTCTGTAGTCCTAACTATCTGTTGGAGTTTGTTTATATGCTGTCTAACCAAATGAGAAGATTACAGAAATATAAATGCCAGACTCAATAATTTTTCTGTAAAGCTGTATTGACAGCTCCTGGGGCATGGGAACACTCTTTGTTGTGCCTTTTTAATGATGGTTCTTATGTTAGATGCCCATTTTAAATCCTGGGAGATTATGGAACCTCAAACTTGGAGGATTCTACTGCTGATACTGTGCTGTCAAATACAGTAGGAGGTGGCAGAATAGAAGGACTCTTCCTAAAATCCACTCTCATCTCTACAGTTTTAAACATGCTCAGCTCCAGTGGTTCCAGCTGCACCCCAGTTGCTCAACTTCCAATCAATATGCAGACTCATCACTGTCTCAAATGAGACCAATGATTGTTGTATAATCTGCAAACTTCAGTACTTTAACAGAAGGATCCCCAGAGATGTAGTCATTGGTATGGATAGGTGTTTGCAGCATAATAAATCTTCCTGGGTCTGCTTGACTGAGCAAAGCAATTCTTCCCCTTCTGTCTGCATTTCCTCTTTAATTCATAACAGCACAATGAGGCAAACTTTATGCATTGCAGAGTTTCTATATTGCCTGGATGGGAAAGCACGTTTTGAAAATGGACTTGGAAAAAACCAGACTATGTTCACAAGGAAAACAGACAATTAAGAGTTAAAGAAGTGATGCAGAGGGTGGGGGAAGAGCTGCTTTGCCCAGTTCAGTTGATCAGATTTCAAATGGACAGACCAAATGATCCAGCAAGAAAGACCTAAGGTTCTTTCCTTTCCCTTCCCCATATGCTGAGTTCTGGAATTCGTCAGAAGGAAAGTGAGTGGTTATGAAGGGTGGAAGAGGGAGACAAAGCAGCCCAGTGCTTTTGGGGACCAATCAGAGCAAGGATGGGGAGAAGAGATAGGGCAAATGGCCAGGTTGAATTCATAACTTTGAAATGGGTAGTATATGACTCTTTAGAGGTCTGTTGTAACTTTGAACAGTCACTAAATGATTGGTCATATCTTTTTTTAAAAATAAAGTTTTATTGAGTTTTAACAAAACAAATAAAACATCTTATTTGAGTACAGCATTGTTCCGGGTTATCACATTTCCATACAGACACAATTTCATATGCATCCTCATCTTAATGTATTCAACTTCATATCTTATTACTCTTTTTCCAACTTCTGACTATTTCTCCCTTTACTTCTCTTAATTTTCTTTTATGGTTATCTCATTTTCTTCTTATTCAATTGTATTTCTTTTACCTAAATTTCTATATCTTTTTATTCATTGTACTTATACTTTCGTCTGTCTTGTTTACAATTTCATATGTTCTCTTCCAACATTCTTAAGAAGCAAAATTCCCCCTATGATTGCCAATCGAACTGAAACACCTTTAAATCTTATTGTTATTATCATATGAAATCTCATTAAATATTAAATTTGTGCTTTCTAAAATTATAACATTCAAATTTCTAATATCTATTTTATCTCTTGTAGATCTCATCATTCAGACACTGCTTGGTACTTTCCCTTGAAAATGTAAAAAGAAAAATTCTAAAAACATAGCAAAAACTATATATATATAGTTTATAAAACTTAAGAAAACGTATATATATATATATATATATATATATATATATATATATATATATATACGTTTTCTTAAGTTTTCGCGGGTACTTACATGTCTGGCATTCAGCTTTGTTCGGGTATTTTCCCACGTGGTGCTTTTAATATATATGTTTATATATATATATAAACATTAGTAAACAAAATAGTTATTCAAAATCATTCTAGTACTGGTATGAACCTTGTAAATCTTTCACGTTTCTTTTCAACATCTATCAATCTTTGAGAACAATTGAAATGTTTCTTTCCCTTCTTCATTATTACTTAACTGTTAATAAGCATACCATTGGATAGTCATACAGTTTTATCTTATGAATTATTTACTTTTAATAAGCAAAATAATTATTCAAATTCATTCTAAAAACTGGGATAAATTTCCCTATAAATCTTTCACATTTCTTTTCAATATTTTATCAATCTTTAGAAACAATTGCAATGTTTCCCTCTCTTCTTTATTATTGCATTAATTATAAATAAACATACCATTACATAACAATACAGTTTTATCTCATAGATTATTTACTTATTTCATTTCTATCTCATTACAGTATTCTACTGTCACAACACTATCTTTTGTACCTTTGCAGAATCCTTACTTTTAACTTAATTTAACCGTTGTTTCTGTGTTTTCTAGCTGAGCAAATACCTTTAATCCTAGTACGTTTCCCCTTTTTCTTTATTTCCTCTTTTTGTCCCCATAAGTTCTTTCCCTTTCTATCTTTCCCCCCTTTTTCTCAGATATGATTGGTCGTATCTTGAGGATTACTTGCATGCAAATAATTTTAAATATCTCAAAATATAACACATGAAAAATATAGAAAGGCTTTGAAAGAAATTAGGCTGATCACTTTAAAAGAAATGTATATGTTTTCCTTTCAAGATATAATTTTGCAGTTGGGATTAATTTATATCTTAAACAAATAGTGCATTAGTGTTTTATTAAAGTACTTAATTAATTAAAATGTTATGGCTTGTGTTAAGTTTGGAGCATGGGCGAGAATGGAGACGAGCCTCTGGAACAGTGAACTTCAACTCTTTATTTACATGGTGACAGCTCAAACTCAATGGCAGTTATAGCCCTCCTTATATAGGCAACCCAATAACTATTTAACCAATAACAATCCAGGAGCACTCCCTTAACCAATATGAACGCTCCGTTAATGGCCAATCAGATCCCCCGGAACGGGCCAATCCGATCCTGCCATTAACAGCCAATCAGAAGTGCAGGGCCAGAACCCTGCACTTGACTCCAAGCTCAAGATAACTTTATTAAACCTTATGCATTCACAACACCTTGAAAGAAGAGACTATATTTCTAATAATGTTCTTTTTCTTTATTTAGTAATTTCCTTATTGAATTTTACTAACAAGTTCAAAAATCAAACAGAACTTGTGTCTTGGAGCAATGGACACTATTTTGCAAGTACTCCATAGAATTATAGGGCAGCATGATGGCTCAGCAGTTAAGACATTGGATTTGTTGGCTGGAAAGCAGACAGCCTGGTTTAGAGACCTGTCTATCATGTGATGGAGGAGCACCCATCTTCACCTAACCCCTGCCCACCTGGCTGTTCAGAAGAATGTAAGTATGAGTAGATAAATAGGTACTAGTTTGGTGGGAAGGAAACAACATTCCACAATGTCATGCTGGCCACATGACTGCAGTATGCATCTTCAGATAATGCTGGCTCATGAATGCCAGTCTCTATAGTCAGCAATGACTAGTAGACTCAAATCCACAGGGATTCCCTTCCCTTCCTTCCACAGGACTAAACAGAACAAACAATTCAAGCATACCTTAAAGGAGTTTAATATAATGTGTAGGCTTGCCTTCCTTTTTTGAAAGCACCCTTAATCTTGGATTGTATATGATATACTAACAAGATTTCTATTATCTCTCTTCCCTTTCCCTCCCTCTCTTCCCCTTCTCTTTCTCTCTCATAAATACACACATGAAAATGTGTGCGCGCGTGTGCACACACACACACACACACACTCTGTTTCATAGACAAGGAAATCCCTTTCTATTGTCTTATATTTCAGAAGTTCTACAAAGTACCAGTGTTAGATTATTTCTACAAAGATCAGATATTATTGTAAACCATGTATTTGGAATTCTAATGAATATTTTTTTATTCTTTAAATCTTTACTTGGGTAAAATTTGTGTGTGTGTGTGTGTGTGTGTGTGTGTGTGTATTTGCTAATAGTTAAGATACTCCAGAAGATATTTGTTTGTTTACCTCAGCTGTTCACCTTAACTGAAGAGCAGCAAATTGAAGAACAAAGGTCAGATGCTAGTTACTATTGATTCTCAAGAATTGAAAAATCTGGCCTGGAGCCTCCACAGACACAGTGACGTCAATAAGTTAGGTCAGCTATGAATGGACAAGGAAGTAGCATACAGAAACCAATTTTTCTCATCTCTGGAAAGCAGTCAAAGGAACAGGTTGGTAAGATGAGGAAATGATGACTCACAGATAGCAGACTACATGCTCTAATCTACCAATATCAAGTTCAGAGAGAAAAACTGGTGTTGCTTAACTAATGATCAGATTACAACATCATAGAGAAGTATTATCAAGTATAAACATGCATAATATTGAAAGCACAGATAAGCAAACCTTGGGCTCCATTGTTTGTTTTTTGCGTTTCCTATTCTGTTTAAATATTGCTTTTGCTCTAGTCTCATTTTTAGAAAATGCAAAAGTTCCTGAAAAACTGAACATAATTTATATGTATATCTATTTGCAACCTTGCCTCTTCTTCAGTTTGGGTTTTAGAACTATCCTTTATCAGCATGTGACAATATTCAGT
This sequence comes from Hydrophis major, assembly GCA_033807585.1. NCBI lineage: Eukaryota > Metazoa > Chordata > Lepidosauria > Squamata > Elapidae > Hydrophis > Hydrophis major. The sequence continues at coordinate 62,627,812 of CM066331.1, read as the reverse complement.
AAGTTTGGTCTTATTGGTTAGTAATTATGAGAGTTAGAAAGCCTGTAATATTTGGAAATTCCTCACCAATTGTATGGAAAATGCTCACTAGAGCATAATATTTACTCGTGAAGAAATCTATCTTAAGACAAATGACGAATAAATACAGTTAGTATTTTCTGTTCTATAATCCTCAGTTAGTAACATTGGGCAGGCAGTAGTCAATTCAAATCAGATGGGTTTATGGTTTATTTTTCTGGAAATGATATCATCAGATGAAAGGGAGTTGCATTCTGTGTAAGCAGACAAGTGACTAAATGTGTTGACAATCACAACACATAGAGCATAGCGTATAGAGATCACATCATGTTTATTTAAATTTGAGGTAAGCCACTCAATACCACAATGCTAGAAATCTACACTCCAATTCTAGACTCAAATGATGATGAAATGAGCTTCAATGTGCTCTAAAGTAAATACCAAAAAGGGATCTTTTGTACATTATGGATGATTTCGATTTAAAAGTAGGCCAAGAGAAAGTTGCAAGAAAATAGGTAAATGTCAGGCTGTGCTCCCTTTAGATCCCAAGAAAGAAATACTCAGACTCCATGGTGTAGAGCAAAGTTATCCTTTTACTGGAAAATAAAGTGGAAGCTACAGATCAATTCGGAAACTGAGAAATTGGCGGGTAGAACACACATACAAAGAAATAGAATTGTTCCCACCCCTCAAAGTTCAAATGATTCTTCCAATTAAAACTTCTGAATAAGCTCATGTGGTCATCTCCAGATGGTGATGAGGTTTCTTGTCAAATGGCCTTGACACATTTTGATAAAAGTTTGCAGTTGTGCAAAAGAGGACAGAAGATAGTCAAGAAACGGAAAGTTAAAGAAAAGAATCCCCCCTCCCCTTGCTAGCCCAGCAAAGGAATGCAAAACACCTCCAGCCTTCTTCCCCTTCAGAGTTCCCCCTCCCACCGTTGTCATGACAGCCGAAAGAAGTAATAGCAGAAAAGCAGCAGTGGGCAGTGGAAGATATCTTGATACTATCTTGAGGCTGACATTCGGACCCCCTAGAAAAAGGACATTATTCCCTATAAGAAAAAACATAATTACATGTTAATATTGATATACATTTCTATGGTTTATCAGGGTATTTGGCATAAAATTTCTTTAACAGTTCAGGAACTCTAAGGTCTTTCTCATTTACCCATTCAGCATGGGACGGAGGAAAATGTTTCCAAGCAACAAGATATTGGGTACAACCCCTCTATTTTCTAGAGTCTAGAATTTCTTTAATTTTGAAATGCTGTTCACCCTCAATTAACAATGGTACGGGGGGATCAGACTGGGTCGGTCTCAAGGTACAGGTACGTTCTGGTTTCAACAAACTGACATGGAAAACTGGATGAATACGATGAAGAGTCTTTGGTAAAGTCAGTTGAACAGTCACAGGATTTACAATCCTCTCAATGGGGAAAGGTCCCACATACTTAGGACCTAACTTCTTCGATTTTTGGGTAGTCTGCAAATACTTGGTCAAGAGGAATACTTTATCACACACTTGATACGACATCTGCAGGGCTCGCTTTCTGTCAGCAAATTTCTTATTAGATTGGTGCGCCTCGTCCAAAGCTTTGCGAGCGGCCAGCCAATTAAGTTGAAGTTGAGATATCCAATCACTCAATGACTGGACACTTGGTTTTTCACCAGGCAGTTCAGGTATGGGTACAAAATCTTGCCCCGTTGCTATTTTGAAAGGAGTAAACCCCGTACTACTGTGAACAGAGTTATTATATGCTACCTCCGCAAAAGGTAGTAGATCCACCCAATTGTCTTGCTGATAGTTTATGTAACATCGGAGGTATTGCTCTAGCACCCCGTTAGTTCTCTCGCAAGCCCCATTAGTTTGGGAATGGTGGGCAGAGCTTAAGCCTTGGGTGGAGCCTATTAACTTCAAAAATTCCCTCCAGAAATTCGAGGTAAATTGGACTCCTCGATCAGAAACTACACGCTCAGGTACACCATGCAACCTGTAGACATGAAGAATGAACAGCCTGGCCAATGACCTCGCCGAAGGGATCTTTGAGCAAGGGATGAAGTGGGCTTGTTTGGAGAACAAGTCAGTCACCACCCAAATGACTGTGTGTCCACTGCTCTCGGGTAGATCTACTATAAAGTCCATGGAAATTTTCTTCCAAGGAGAAGTTGGTCTGGCCACATTTTGCAGCAGCCCTGGTGGCTTACCAGGTCTTTTTGCTGAGGCGCAAATTGGACAACTCGCCACAAAAGTCTCAATGTCCTTTTTCAACGAAGGCCACCAAAACTGCCGTTTCACCAAATGTAGGGTCTTCACAAACCCAAAATGACCAGCCACCTTGGAATCATGAGTTTGTTGCAATATGTGGCTTCTCAGGTTTTGAGGTATATACAACTTCGCCCCCATCCAGGCTAGACCATCTCGAACGGTGCAGTTATTCGCATTTGCCAGAAACCACTCATCCGTCTTCAAAGCCTCCTTAAACCGTTCCATCAGATCAGTAGACAGATCCCTCTCCTGGTTTCTTTTTTGCACGCGGGTAACTACAGGGGCAGCCAGTTGTGTAGTGGACACGATTGGCCTTATCTTTACGGGTACTGTTGTATTGAGGCATTCTAGACAAAGCATCTGCCATAAAATTCCCCTCCCCCGGGATATATTTCAAGGAGAAATTGAACCGCTTGAAAAACTGAGCCCACCTAACTTGCTTAGGCGATAGCTTCCGAGGGGTTTTTAAAGCTTCTAGATTTTTATGATCAGTCCACACTTCAAATGGATGTTTCGCTCCTTCCAGAAAGTGCCTCCAAGCTAGTAAAGCCCAACGGACTGCAAATGCTTCCTTCTCCCAAATGGCCCATCTCCTTTCAGTCTCAGTCAATTTACGAGAGGTGTATGCACACAGTTGTAGTGTCCCCTTCTTGTTTAATTGAAGTAAGTCCTCCCCCACTGCCATATCGCTTGCATCAGCTTGGATCACGAAAGGGGCGTCCATGTCTGGGTGTTTCAGTACTGGTTCTGCAGCAAAAAGTCTCTTAAGCTTTTCAAATGCAGCTTGGCACTCCATGGTCCAATTCAATGGTTGGCTGGGCTTTGGTTTCAATCCCCCCTTTGTTTTCAGGAGGTTGGTGATGGGCATGGCTATTTTATCAAAAGACGGGATGAATTGCCGATAAAAGTTGGCAAATCCCAGAAAACTTTGAAGCTGTTTACGAGTTCTCGGTGGGGCCCAGTCCAAAACAGCTTGCACTTTCTCTGGGTCCATCTCAATGCCCTCAGGAGAGATACGATATCCCAAGTAGTTGATTTTTTCTTGATGGAACTCACATTTGCATAGTTTGGCGTACAATTTGGCAGCCCTCAGCTTGTGCAACACAGAGCATACCAGTTTCACATGTTTGTCTCTAGTCTCCGTGTAGATAAGAATATCATCAAGGTATACCAGAACCCCTTTGTATAAATGTTCGTGAAGCACTTGATTGATCAGTTGCATGAAAACAGCGGGTGCCCCCTGAAGGCCAAAAGGGAGAACATTGAACTGGAAACAACCCATTGGGCAGTTGAATGCAGTCTTCCACTCGTCTCCCTCCTTTATCTGGATTCGGTAGTATGCCTCCCTCAAGTCCAGCTTTGTGAAAATCTTTCCCTTTGCCAGGTGGGCTAACATGTCCTGCATCAGAGGGAAGGGGTACATGTTCTCTACGGATACGATGTTCAGGTTTCTACAGTCCACTACAAGATGTTTGGAGCCATCTTTCTTCTCGCGGAACATCACAGGGACCGCCACTCGAGGTCTGGCAGGCGTGATGAAACCCCGTTGCAAGTTCTTGTCGATAAATTCCCTCAATTCCTCCAACTCCCCCGGTGTCATCGGATACATCTTCGGTTTCGGGAGCGTCACCCCCGGCAGGAATTCAATACTACAATCGGTCAACCAATGGGGGGGGGAGGTCGTCAGAAGCCTCTTCACTAAACACCTCTTTTAAGTCCCAATACTCTTTCGGGATTTTCTCCTCCCCTTCCACGTGTTCGGCACCTGTAGAAGCTATCTCGGTGGGTACCTGGGACTTTGGATGGGATTTCTCCTCCCCTTCCGGATATGGTTGCTCCTCCCCTTCCGGTGGCCGATCGGTATGGATGCATATCCACCCCTCTTTCCAGTTCACATGGGGATTCCACTTCCGAAGCCAGGGTAATTCCAATATTAGGGGATGTTCCATCCCAGGGGCCACAATAAAACACAGGGTCTCATGGTGGTTTCCCATGGTCATTTCTAGGGGTTCTGTTATAAAATGTGCGGGGCAACCTCCCGCCACCGATCCATCCAGTTGGCAGAAAGATATGGGCGTTCTTAAAGTTCTCAGTCCGATGCCCATACCCTTAATTACTTTCATGTTGATTACACACTTCATGCACCCCGAGTCTAATAAGGCCAACATCACTCCCTCAGTCCCAGAGGTGGGCTGCTTTAACTTTATTGGGATGGTCATGGGCCCTTGGTTAGGACTTACCGGGACATCATCTTCCCAGTCAGTCTTGTTCTCGTCGAGTGGGGTTGGAGGTCCCACCGATCTCCCCCCTTGGACTAGGTTCTTCATTCTGATCCTGGCCTTTCTCTCTGCCAGAGGGTCCTCAAACCTTCTCCACAGCCGTTCCCTCACACCTTTTCGTCTTACAGTGATCCTGGGAGGAGGGGGGTCTTCAGAGTCTCTCCAACCAATCCCCAATGACCATCTGGGCATCTCGGCTGGGGTTTCTTCCAGAGTCAAATCGGCCAGCAGGTCAGTCACCGACGTCTCCGGTAGTAGCATCAGCTGCCCCCCCGCAGCTCCCTGGTCCTCTTCATCGCTGGCTGGAGATGACATGAGATGAAACCCCCTCGGAAGAAAAGTTGCTGTTTTCTCCGGGTGGGTTGATGTGGGAGTTTCGGAATAATGTCAGACTGTGCTCCCTTTAGATCCCAAGAAAGAAATACTCAGACTCCATGGTGTAGAGCAAAGTTATCCTTTTACTGGAAAATAAAGTGGAAGCTACAAATCAATTCCGAAACTGAGAAATTGGCAGGTAGAATACACATACAAAGAAATAGATTTGTCCCCACCCCCCAAAGTTCAAATGATTCTTCCAATTAAAACTTCTGAATAAGCTCATGTGGTCATCTCCAGATGGTGATGAGGTTTCTTGTCAAATGGCCTTGACACATTTTGATAAAAGTTCGCAATTGCGCAAAAGAGGACAGAAGATAGCCAAGAAACGGAAAGTTAAAGAAAAGAATCCCCCCTCCCCTTGCTAGCCCAGCAAAGGTATGCAAAACACCTCCAGCCTTCTTCCCCTCCAAAGTCCCCCCTCCCACCGTTGTCATGACAGCCGAAAGAAGTAATAGCAGAAAAACAGCAGTGGGCAGTGGAAGATATCTTGATACTATCTTGAGGCTGACAGTAAATTTGGGATAAGTGAATAGAATGAAGGTAGTGATTGCCTAGTACAATTTTGCCAGGAAAATCATCCCAGCATAATGAATATGTGGTTTATTCAACACAAGTGATGTTTATACGCATGCACAATACGAAATGGACAACACCAAAATCAGATAGACTTTATTTTAGCCAACAATCCTCTATTGTTTTAACAATGCTCTATTGTTTTACTTCCTGATTTAGCTCAAGTGGGTTTCTGGTGACACCATCAAAATAGCTGATCAGCATAGGATAACCAAAGCCAAAGGTAATAAGGACAAAGTTAAAAGGTTGACTGCAATTTTTCCAATGTGAAGCCAGGAAAGACAAAAATAAACAGTGGGAGAAGCAGTTGTCAACATCTGGAAGAAGCTGACAGGAAGGGACATACTAAAGTCATACTTGTCATAGTGAAAATGTTGTAATCCAGCTTTTCAGCATGGCAAGGAAAACTGTTAAAAAGTGCAATAGAATGTACTGAGTAACCAGCAGAATATCAAGAACAGGAGGAAATAAGCAATCTATAGCAGTTTGACTTACCATCAAGATGACAATGATTACAGAACAAATAATAAAACATCGAACCAAAACAATGAACCAAATATCTTGAAAGAAGTAGAATGGACCATGGAGAAATTGCCAAATCAGAAAGTCCCAGGTAATGATGGAATACCTGTGGAATTACTAAGACCAGAGGCAGTTAACATCATCACTGACCTATGTTAGAAATGTGATCTATATATCAATAGTCTCAGAATTGGAAAAGATCTGTTTTCATCCTATTGGTAAAAAAAGACAATGCCAGAACAACCAACAGATAGGTGCTGAAATGTATAAATCCAGAAACATCACTAGAAGCCAAATTACAAGTCTACATCTGATTTACTTTGGCCATGTCATGCATGCAAATTCATTGAAGAAGTCGATTATGTTAGGAATGCTTAGCAGATCAAGAAGGGACAGACAAGGATCTCATCAGCTTGATATCATCAGAGCTAAAAAAAAAAACATTATCCAACAATTGAAAGATGCTGTGCATGGACAGCACTTGCCTATAAAGTCATCAAGAGTCAGACACAACTGAATGGTTGAAACTATTTAGTATTCCTCTCTCGCTTTCACCCTGCTTCAAAAACTGATGAAAACTAGAACCTTGTACTTACAGTACATTTTTTAAAAATGTATGCCGTAGTCAAGTGCTCCTTTCAATTTTATCTAACTTTTTAAAAGTCTGGTGTGCTTGCTGATATCCTGAACTACTGCCCAGACAGACTTCACATCACTGGGGTTTTCTGGAATGATCATATAATAACATATCATGTATTCAGGCACTTTATGTTATGGATTAAACCATTGCAGCGATACAACCTTAAACAGCTTCGTCTTACAACAGGCTTGAAATCCTGCAATTATCATTGGCCCATGAATAGCGAGTCGTGATTGGTCAGGTTTGGCCAGTCTGATTGGCTGTTAACAGAAACCCCTGATTGGACACTTGTGAAAGCAATAGACTCAGTTCATTGGTTTTTTAATGGCAGCAAGCTCTATAAAAGCGCTACTGTTGCCCAGGTTTCTTGCTCCATTCTTTCTTGCTAAATAAAAGTTGAAGTCACAGACCGATGTCTCATCTCCGTTCTTATGCCCATGCCCAGGACATAACACTGGTGACGAAGGTGGGATTCGGAGATGATAGAGCTGCCTAACACATATTGGACAAAGACAGAGCACGTGGCGAAAGACCGCATGCAACAGACGGCAAGATAACGAGCAGCGCCATACCACCCACTCCATTCGACCCAGCAACCGAAGACTGGGACTCGTATATAGACCGCTTCCAGATGTTCCTGGAGACCAACAATTTAAAAGATGCGACATCTGGCAAGAAACGAGCGGTGTTCCTGACTCATTGCGGCCCCACCGTTTTCAAAATGGCTAAAGCGTTAGCAAAACTGGCGGAAGTGAAGACCATGGATTGGGACACCCTCGCTCCAATCCTCAGGGCCCATTACGCACTCACAGTACCTACACTGATACGAAGACACAGATTTTACCAGAGGGACCAACGGAAGGACGAGAGCATTGGTAATTTCATAGCTGACCTCCGGAACTTAGGAGGCCTTTGTGGTTTTGCAAACTTAGAGGAAGCCCTAAGAGACCGCATAGTTCTGGGATTAAATGCACCACACGTGCAGAGTAAGCTGATGGCAAAAGGTGACATCAGCCTTACAGATGTCATCGCCGATGCTACTGCAGCAGAAGCAACCAGGAAGTCAGCCGCTCAAATGCACTGAGTGAATGCACCATTTCACCAACTCGCCAACAAAGTCCCACTCGCCACTGAGAAGCACGCTACCACTACCCACCATGAAGACCTCGAGTCATCCTCAGACAGTGAGGAAGAGGAGGTCAACTGGCTCCGCTTGGAATGAGAGCAAAGGAACCAGTGACGTCCGCACCAATGTGCGGGTTGCGGGGCAAACCATCCGCGATTGGACTGCAAATTCCTCGACGCACTCTGCTGTAACTGCGGGAAAAAAGGCCATGTCGCGAAGGTCTGCAGAAGCAGACGAGAGTCCAGTCCCAGCCAAAAGGAGAACAACCTCCATCGGGAGATAGGCAAACCTCCTGAGAACCGGGACCATCTGAACCACCAATGGAACAACCACTACTACTACAGAAACCAAGCACCTGCCTTTTCAACGAGACGAGAAGAGGCCCACCAAACCATTATCATCGGCCACGCTTCATCGCTCGATGCAAGGAAGATACACATGAAGGTTATTATTGAGAATTGACCATGTGTGATGGAAGTTGATTCGGGATCGTCCCTGTTGATGGTATCCTGGAAAACCCTCAAACAACTGATCCCTGCCATCTCCCGCCAGGACCTCAGCACGCAGCGAATCATCATGAAAGACTATCAGGGAAATAGAATCCCAGTTGTCGGTTCCAGCAACGTCCAAGTATCATTCAAGGACCGCACAGCAACACTTCCCCTAACTGTCGTCGATCGTGACTGACCCGGCTTGTTAGGGTTACAGTGGTTCGCCCCACTCAGAATTGAACTAGCCGGCATACACCATACCAGAAATGATGACTGGGAAGAGACTCTCATCCAGGAATTCCAGGATGTGTTCACAGGGACATTAGGCAAGCACAAGGGGACCCCTATATCGTTTAATCTCAGCCCCGATGTAGCTCCCATTTGGCTTAAACCCCGTCGAGTACCTTTTGCCTTAAAACCTAAAATCGATGAGCAGCTAGATAAACTGATAGCCCAGGGCATATTGGAACCGATGGACCATGCCTGTTGGGAAGCCCCGATAGTAATGCCCATGAAGCCAGGTGGTTCATTAAGAATTTGCGGGGACTATTGGGCCACCCTAAATCATGCTCTTCAACAGAGCGCTTATGCAGTACCGGTGATTCAACATCTTCTTCATTCCCTGGGTGGTGGAAAAATATTTGCGAAATTGGACTTAGCTCAGGCGTACCAGCAACTCCCTGTGGATGCAGCAACTGCAGAAGCCCAGACAATAGTTACACATAGAGGCGCTTTTAAGTGCAATAGACTTCAATTCAGAGTAAGCGTGGTGCCGGGCATTTTCCAAAGTTTAATGGAGAGACTATTACAAGGCATAAAAGGCGTCGTGCCTTATTTTGATGACGTCCTAATAGCTGCCCCCACTAAAGAATTATTAGTACAACGGCTCAGAAAAGTTCTGCAGAAATTCAAAGACGCGGGTCTTAAGGTAAAACGAGACAAGTGCCAACTTTGTATGGAAAGAGTGGAGTTCCTGGGATACCTTCTCAACAGACAGGGAATCCACCCCACTGAAAAAAAACTAACCGCAATTAAAAAAGCCCCGAGACCTAGGAATAAGTCAGACCTTCAAGCCTTCCTGGGACTCATTAACTTTTATAACATTTTCTTGCCCGAGAAGGCAACCATAACCGAACCCCTACATAGACTTTTCGATAAAAAGGCTTCTTGGATTTGGGGACAGTGTGAAGAGATAGCGTTCAAAGAGATAAAAGACCTTTTATCCTCCGATGCTGTATTAATGCAGTACAACGAGACTCTCCCTTTGACGGTTACCTGTGATGCCTCACCATTTGGAGTAGGAGCCATCCTAAGCCATGTCCTCCCAAATGGAAATGAGACACCCATTGCGTTCTTTTTGAGAACTTTGTCTAAAACCGAAAGGAACTATAGTCTACTTGATAAAGAGGCCCTCGCTATTGTATCTGCAATTAAACGCTTCCATGAATATGTATATGGGAGACCCTTTACCATAATTTCAGACCACAAGCCGCTACTTGGGATTTTGGCGGGAAACAAACCAACTCCCCATATCTTATCACCAAGAATGACACTTTGGTCAGAATTTTTAGCCGCCTACGATTACCGATTGCAACATTGCCTGGGGAAAACCATTCCCCACACTGACGCTTTGAGCCGCTTGCCACTAACAGACATTATAGAGGACCCTGCTCCAACCATTACTGTACTACAAATAGAAACCCTCAAATCGCTGCCATTAACCACTCGAGACATAGCCTTAGAGACAAAAAAGGACCCTGTTTTGGCACGAGTCCTCAGCTGGATAGAACGTGGTTGGCCGATCAGTAAAACTGATGACACATTCAAGCCATTTAAAAATCATCAAACGGAACTGTTCTCCCAGAAGGGTTGCATAGTATGGAGAGACAGAGTCATAGTCCCGGAGAAGTTACAATATAGGGTATTGAAAATGCTGCACGAGGGACATCCAGGAATCGTGCGCATGAAGGCATTGGCCAGGAGTTACGCATGGTGGCCTGGTTTAGATAGACAAATAGAAACGTGGGTAGCAAAATGCAGTAAATGCCAGGAGACTCGCCCCGCTTCTCCAAAGACTCCCCCAACTCAGTGGGAAATGCCTCGAGGTCCGTGGTCCCATATCCACATCGATTTTGCGGGACCCACAAGAGGACACACTTTCCTCTTAATGGTGGATGCCTATTCAAACTGGCTTGAAGTCCAAAAAATGAAAAGCACCACTGCAGACATAGTCACTAAAAAGCTGAATAAGCTATTTGCTACCCACGGACTTCCTGATGTCCTCGTCTCAGATAATGGCCCTCAATTCACTGCTCTGCCATTCGAACAATACCTGGCAGATTGGGGCCATGCTTTAACATCACCAGCTCACCCTGCAACCAATGGTAGGGCTGAGCGAATGGTTCAATTTATAAAACAGACCCTGCATAAAATGGACCACGGTGACATTGACGACAAAATAAACCGAATGCTTTTTATCCAACACATAACCCCAAATAGCACCACGAACAAAACCCCAGCAGAACTCCTGATGGGCCGGAAACTTCGCTCGCATCTTGATCGCCTCCACCCAAACTACACGCCAGGACAACCCCCGGGATCCAGCAGTAAGTATCGGGCATTCCAGGAAGGTGACCTTGTGTTCGTGAAAAACTTTTCGGCGACCCATTGTGGGTCCCCGCTACCATAACGCAACTTATGGGACCCCGATCCTATCATCTACAAATGGCAGATGGTAAGATGTGGAAATGCCACATAGACCAACTCCATTCCCGATTAGCGCTGGAACCTCCAGCTGGGGGGGGGGGAAGGAACATGGAGGAGGATGAAGAAGAAATCGAAACCCAACAGCCCAGGGGATACTCACCATCCGAGGGAGAACCAGACCAGGGAGCGGCCTCACCACGTGACAACACCACGACGGAGGCGGATCCAGGGAACCCGGAAGACAGCGCCGAAGAGGGCAACCTGGAACTACAGTCGTCGCTATCCAGCCCAGCAGACAGCCCACCGGAGCCAGAGCCAGAACCAGAACCAGAACGGAACCTGGTGGAACAGCGCAGGTCGAGCAGACAGGTGAAGTGGCCTGCCTATTTGCGAGAATACGTCATCCCACCCCTCAAACAGAACCAAGGGGGGAGGGGTGTTATGGATTAAACCATCACAGCGATACAACCAAAACAGTTTTGTCTTACAACAGGCTTGAAATCCTTCAATTCTCATTGGCCCGTGAATAGTGAGTCGTGATTGGTCAAGTTTGGCCCGTCTGATTGGCTGTTAACGGAAACCCCTGATTGGACTCTTGTGAAAGCGATAGACTCAGTTCATTGGTTGTTTGATGGCAGCAAGCTCTATAAAAGAGCTACTGCTGCCCAGGTTTCTTGCTCCGTTCTTTCTTGCTAAATAAAGATTTGAAGTCTTGTCTTGTCTCTGTTCTTACGCCCATGCCCAGGACATAGCACTTTATACATTCAAACTAAGTAAATTGACTGTTTCCTGGATTTGGATTGGGGTCTAGGTGAAGACATCTCTAATTAACCTTTCCCCTTTTCATTGAACTAGTTGTCCCACATTTGGGCCTCACTGTTTCTTTTAGAAAATGAATATTTTTTTGCTCACCAACTGTGATTGTGATAATTAGCAATTTTTTGCCTGGATGTGGTTAGATTTTTTTTTCTAATTCACCTTTTTTAAAAACAATAATCACAGAACTGGAATTTCACAGTAGAATTCACTCCCAATTCCCATATTTTATAGGTGTGAAAGTAAGCCTGAGACAATAAATTTTGTTAAAAGCTGTGTTGTAAATAAAATTAAATTATTGCTAAAACATTTTTCCCACATAGGCAATACTTTAGGATATTACTTTCTTTCACTGATTTTTCCTTTGTGAAAAGGCATGAAAATTATTTTTGGTGAATCTTAAATGATGTTTATAATCCTACACTAGCAAGATTAGATTCTAAGGATTAGACTCTAAGGGCAGACTCTAAGGATTAGACTCTAAGGGCAAAATTTAGTGGCCTACATGTTGCATATTTGAGAAAAATTCTGGCTGCAAATGAACAGCAATTCTGATAATATCTGTGGGAAAATGGCTATTAGGAAATTAGATTTGGCAAGAGCAAGTGAGACTTTGTGTGCTTTCCTTAATGCCCAAAGACAAAGATATGTACAAAACAATATTTTATATATTGTGGGAGTTGTGGGGTAGCAGGCTGTTTGCTTCAAATCTGTAGCAGAGTTTGAAGAATGAGATAATTGGATTTGGACTTGCTTTCCCATAAAAGTTCCTGTGCCCACTGTTTCAAAAAGGTGAAGTGACATTATAGGATTAGAGGCTGTTTATGACTTTCCCTCCTAGACACCAATATAACTAACTTCCACCACATCTCTACATCTACATCAGGAGCTTTCAGTATCTTCCTCCAGTTGCTTGGCTGACAAGCATAGCTCATTCACAGATGTCTCTCAGCAGCTACAAAGTAAGACCAAGTAGGATGCCATGTAATATATTTCTAGTAAAAACAATACACATATTTTGCAAATTCTGTGGGAGTGGGATGTTATTTTAGAAACATTTGATTTTAGCACCGCAGATAATATATATTTTTAACATTTTAATGATCAAACACCTGCAATTATTCATACTCTGCAAGCAGATTTACAATAAGGATTTATAATTGGCAAGAATAAGGATTTGAGAGTGCTTTTGTTTCTTTTGTAGGGAAATGATTTCTATGGATAAAACTTTTGTAACTCTGTCCTCCTCCTGTTAAATCCTATCAGATGAGAAAGCCTAGACAGGTTCCTGGAATTTACTTGACAGGGTTTTTTTTCAGGAATGGTTTTCCATTATATCTTTCCTAAGCCTGAAAGTGGCCCAAGATTATACAGCTTACTTTGTGTCTAAGGTGGGACTACAACTCACAGTTTTCCAGTTTCTAGCCTGGAGCCTTAACCACTACAGCAAACTGGCTCCCAGTGTAACTTTAAGATATGCTATGTTTTTCATCCTAATATCAGAGAAAATTTATTTGGTTCCCAATTTAATTTGAGTGTATTTATCTATTTTAATCAATTGGTAGAAACCACAGAAATAATCTCTTGCATTCTAGTCCCACTGTATGGTCATAGGACATAGTGGTTGATTGATGTTTGCATCTTTATTCCTGTGAGACTGTCACTTCAGAAACAGGGCCTTCAAAAATTATCTCTTTGCCTTTACGTTTCCTTCCTTTATAAAAGATATCTATAGGAATTTACAGACAGATCAAATAACTAGTGGTCTGGACTAGATAATGAATCTCAGTGGTGCTCATGCTCTTTATATTTACATACTATATTTTTATATTTGAAATCTTTGGATCTAATTCTGCTTATAAATATTATTTAGGTTTGTGCTGATCCCTCATATACATCAATTCCCTTACAAAAATAGTTTTGGAGGACAGGACCATATAAATGTGAAAAAATCCAAGGATGGATTGAATGGAGTCTACAGGTAGTCCTCTGGTCAACTAGACTAATAGGATTATAGTTGGTCAACTTACAACAGTTCACTTAGTGACTGTTCAATGTTAAATCACTGAAAAAATGGAACTAGAACCCTTTTTCACACTTACGACCATTGCAACATCCCCATAGTTATGATTTACATTCAGATGCTTGACAACTTATTTACATTTATGATTGTTGCAGTGTCCAGCAGTCATGTTATCACTTCTGACAATCATGGGGATTCACTGTTTAGCACTTAGCAATTTTGGGCTCAATTGTGGTCATAAGTTGAGGACTACCTGTATTCAGCTTCAATTACAAAGATTGCTCTTCCCATATGTAAAGTGAGATACCATAAAGGGCTACCACATTTTTTTGTTGTTTTATTTTATATTATATTTTAACACTATTAATCAGGGGACATACTTGTGGCTTCTTTTTACTTTTGAGGCCCTGGATACGAGGAATATTCATTTGGGTAAATGAATTAACAGCAAAATGTGTTGTACCATCCCTATTCAGCTTATCCACCCCAATAACATATTTTTCTCTCCTGCACAAGGACGTACACACAGTCACTACCAATACCTTGCCTAAATTAAACAAGGCTGGCATCTAAATCTTCCCAATAACATAGTAAGTTTATGACACTACCAGAGATTTGTCACTACAGCTGGTGCTGAACATTTTGTTATCTTTTGCAATGAAGAAAGTAATGCCTCCCCTCACATTGTGTGGAAGTGGATCCAGCTGTATCTTACTTCAACACTGCAACTGCAGCTGACTACTAGAGACTCAGCCGATTCCTTCAATGCTTTATTGTTGTGCTCCTGATTCTACTGATGAAGTAGCCATTTCATTCTGCCAAACAGTTGGCTTTGTTCTGATTGTTCTTGGCTTGGAACTCTGTTCTTATTCTGGAAGATTTGACAATCTGTAATGTATAGCAAGGCTGGAATAATAAAAGTTTGCCTCCTAGACAATCGCTCTGGTTAAAGGTTGACTTTAAGAATTCAGTATGAGGGTTGTCAAAGAACCAGATTCCTATGAATTGTGAAATAAGACTTTACCCTCCCTATCAAAGGACTTTTCTTTTTCACAAGGCTTATTGTCTTGAGCAAAAAGAGAAAAGGCAAACTGACAAGCTCTGTCTGTATGCTTGTTTTTAGCAATCAGGGCAAGAAAAAAAAGAATATTTTTTTAGGTGAACCGGTAAAATATTAAGCTAGAAAAATACAATCCTTGGATACAATCCAAAGCTAAATCAAGTCATAGGAAATCCTGTGGCTTCTTTCCTTCAACTGGCCAACATTTTTTTCTGATTTTTGATATCTTCATCTTAAAAAAGTCAACTAATACAATTTTTACACTAAGTTTACTTAAGTTTAGTCCTGCTTTGATTAAATTATATGGTGTTTTCTTATTAATTCATTTGGCAATGGCCTGATTTACATTAAATGGTGGCTTACAATAGAAGGAACTCCTTTTCCTTCTCCTGTACACTTCATTGCTATTGTTTATAAGGCTGCTACAGTCAATAAAATGTAAATGTATCATTAAGATACTTAAAAACTAATAGTATTAGCCTCATTCAGTATGATTTGTTGTGTAAGATGGTGTATGTTAGCTGGTAACATCACATGGAACAACTGTTTCAATTGTAAATATTTAATTATGTAATTTATATCTAGTTATTTGTTCAAAATTAAATCTCTTAAACAACTAAATAAACTTGCACATCAGTTAACTAACCTTAAATTATCTTAATTAAAATAATTGTATTTAATCACGACAAAAATAGAGATAGCCTAGCTTAACATGTCAGGGAACATAGATAGCATAGCTTAACATGTCAGGTAGAATACATAGATACATTCAAATCATCCCTTTCATAGTCCTATTATACCTATCTCCACATTCAGTAGAATCCACATGGACACACTCCACCTGGGACTTCCGGTTGTACTTCCATCATAATCAGAGTAGAGTCCAAGATTGTGCATGTCTTCGCTCTGAGCTGTACTCATTGGAGGGTCCCAATTGGGACTGGAATCACACTGGAGGGATGGTGAAGAAAGGGAGATTGACTGCCAGGTCGAGGGGAGCCATATCTCCCCATGGCAAGAAAATCCCTCTCTGAAGATGAGCTGTAGTGGTAGCCTAAAATGGCTACCATGAAGATGGGAGGCAGTCTGGAAAAATAAGACTGTGTTGGCGCAGAGAAGTCGTAATGGTGTGTGGACTGGATGAAATACTTCAAACTTTTAAAAGTTTGATAAAATAACAGAAAAATGTTCTCATTAAGAATTGTGCTAGCAGTGATTTGAAAGAGAGAAAAAAAAATGGAAAACACAAGGAACTTGATTTTTGGAAAAAACTTAAATGGAAAGGAAATAATTTAAACTTTTACAAAAAGAATATAAAATTGGAATTGGTGGTTATATGGGATTTGGCACTAAATAGGCATTATTTAAAATGCTGAAATTGACGATGTAAAAAAAAGAAAATAATAGCTAATATTTGGAAAATTAGCAAAATTAATAAAAGCTTAAAAATGGGGGGGGGGGGAAGGTGGAAAGTGAAAACTGGATTAAGAGCGCCACCTGTTAGTAAAAGAAAAATTTTACAGATCCTTTTACAACACGTGATCTAATTAATATGTGAACTTAAAAAGGAACAAAAGGAATTGTACAAGACCCCATAAAGTGGAATTATAAAAATTAAACAGCGAAGAAGTATGTGAAGATACTACCCCTGGATTTATTGGGTTTTTTTCCTTGGGACACTTTGAAAAGGAATAGACTGATAAAAATCGGGAAATAAAGAGTTATGGACATTGACTTTAAAAATAAAAAAAAGATGTTGGTTCAAATGAAAACTAGAGGACAATTGAATAATTGTATGTATATGTATATGTATATGTATATGTATATGTATATGTATATGTATATGTATATGTATATATGTCTGTGTGTATGTATGTATGTATGTATGTATGTATGTATGTATGGCATTCAGCTTTGCTTGGGTATTTTCCCACGTCATAGTAGTGATTAAATGTTCCAAAGTGTACTAAATTATTTATATTACATACTAATTTATTAGTCAGTTAATGAAATTTGGTTTATATTCTGCTCCTAACAATAATTATGCCATTTTTATTTCTGATGACTCCATATACAGTTTATGTATTCTTATTTTCATATCTACCCATATAATTATAGCTACGGCAGATTTTGCAGTAAAATATAATTATAGAAGGCAAATTTTGCAGCACAAATTCTGAATAGTAATTCTGTTGATTCGTTTCATTACATAAGAACCATAAACACAATACACATAACAAGTAAGAGATAGAATATTTGAAGAAATAAATCAAGAACTGCCTGGGAAAAGAAATAGATTTATGGGACTAGATTTGGGTCTGCTTTCCAAATAAACACTGGAAGTATTCTGAAGGCTGGTGATGTTCATGGAAAAGTAGTACTATAACAGCTCAAATCACAGGTCTCTTTGTGAATACCTTGCAGGGTTAGAAATGAAGCAGTACCAAACTGAAGGCAGTTATTCAGGTGAGGATTACTTGCAGGCCCAAGGGACCAAGAATAACACAAGGAGTTACTTCAGAGTAGTTTTTTTTTTTTAATCTAGTGTAAGTCCCCGTCTTGACAGGAAATTCCTAAAAGTGGTTCAGCTGCCTGAGTTAATGAAATTGGAAGGCAGAAAGGAATCACACAAAAAGGAGAAAGAATTTAATGGGTCTGCTGAATGATTTTTAAATGAAAGTTAAACATCAATAATATCAGGGATGGCCTTAGAACTCTATAAAGACATGACTTTCATAAATTTGGAGAAAGATGATCTGTTGGCTCTTTTATAATGAAATATTGTTCTGTAGAGTAGCTCATTTTAACCATTTGAATTCAACTATCTATATGAGAAGGAGGGCCAGCTTTTTTCATTGACACATCAGCATAAAAGCCAAAAAGTACACAGGCTGTGAAGAATAACGTGGAATGACTCCAGGAATAACAAGCATAGTTATGGGAGGAATAGGGGGTTGCATATTGAATAAACCACAATAATTCATAGGGAAAAATGCTTTAATTGATTTTGTGGTTCACAAAGGACTGAAACACAATTGCATTTTGTACTGAAGAAGAATTTTGTATGGTTCAGTTAAGAGTGGCATATCATTTAGCGTCCCATTCATAGTTAATGAAATTTTAAACTTATTCAATCATTATGTGAAAATGTGTTTAGAATTAAGAGCAAAAGTGCTTGTTGCACTTCTGTTTGTAAATTTATGTTAAGATAGATAACATCCTAAACATTGTAGCAATACACTTTCAGCAAATACTATGGAACAGAGTTGATATTCAGCAGGTTCTGACCAGTTCTGGAGAACCAGTAGCAGAAATTTTGAGTAGTTCAGAGAACTGGCAAATACCACCTCTGACTAGAGATTTTACAGTATCTTTCCCCTGCCACGCCCACCAACTCACACCCACAGTAAAAAAATTAAAATCCCACCACTGGTATGCAAGTGTTTTACTGTTGTTCTAAGTTTAAAAATAGCATGTGCATATCAGGGGTACAAAGCCAGAACTGAGGATGAGCAAAAAGACAATTATCTTCACATAGCTTGTTACTCTGATCCAGGACAAGATCTGGAAAATGGGAGTTTCACTTTATCATTGATCATCATGTAAAAAGTGCAGGTAGAACAGAAGAATAAAATTTTCAGGCATGGTAAATCTTTATCAGGGCACAACTCCTGATAAACCAGAACAAGTGGTATGCAGAATATTTCTATTTCAATTCTCAATTCCCAATATGAGATACATTTTAAAAAAAGAGGGGAGGAGTTTCCATTACATCATCATGGCTGGCTACCATATTGATTGTGCGTTCAATATGTTTACTATGGCCAACATGTTCAAGCAAGGAATGGATGATGAAAGAAACCACATGCCTGGAAATCTAGGAACAGAGGTTCAACAATTAATTTCCTTTGTTGGAGTCTCATTCAATAAAATAGTTTGCCCTTGGAGCAAGTTAGCTGATAACATTTAGGAAGTTTGTAAAGATCTGTTTCAAGAACCCTTCATGGGAGGGCTGAACTTGAATTCTTAGAAAGTTTGATCTGTGGGAATGCCTTTGGGAAGAATATGTTTACACAATATGAATTTTGTTTCTGGCATTGTTGCATTTTGACTTGGTAAGAGTCACTCTGACAATCTTATTCTTGAAATAGATGAAAATAAATTTCATTTCTTTCTCAAGCAAAGATATTTATTAACATTAAGGTACAATTTCCTTCAGTCTCCCCTAATTTTCTCTTGTATCACCTAACTAAAATCTAACTAAAATATGATCTACAAAAACAGATAGCCACTGAATGAGTAATAGCTCATTACGGTGGTTCAGACTACATTCAGCTTTAATTTAATAAGAATTCAGTTTGCTTTTGGCTGAATGCCATTTTTACTGTCACAGTAAATATTTGTTTTGTTTTCCTGTGGCATCACTCTTTGATTTGGTTTCCAGAGAAATCCATTGGATTGTGGACTTTGTTCAGCATCAGTTCATTTTGCCTGTAGTAATTAAAAATACAATTCAAAATATTATTTTTGGGCTCAGTTGAATCTTATACCTAATATCTAATTCAGACTATGCTATAAACTCCATGCTGAAAACAGTCCATTATAATAAATTGCCAGGGAATGTGGCTGATGTACTTATTTGGAGAATGAGATTTTGAAGTTTTCAATTTTATTTTTATGAGACTTGCCAGTTGGATCAGGTGTTTCTACATCACATATGTTCCCTCAATTTTATGGATAATCAACAGTAATCCTATGAGTAACAGAGGAAAATAAAAGCCAGGGGGGTTAATAGATTGTATTCACATAGTTGACAGTTATGAATTATTTAGTTCTGGTATAAAAGTGTCAGAAATCTCTCTTGGTCCAATTGTTCTTTGAAATGGAATGACCACATAATAAAGGCTGCTATCATAATTGCCAGTTGACCAATTCTGCTTAGAGATTTACAATCATGATTTCAAATGAACAAGTTAAGACAATCTTCTCAAAATAAACATAAAGATAAGGAACATTGTTCTGGCGGCAGAGAAGAACCTTTTACTAGCATGGAATAAATAAAGTCTACAGTTGTATTTCTAAAAGTAAAACCAGGGATTGTGGACATTTTTCTTTGTTTCACAGTTGATTTATTTATTCAGTCCCTTGATATACCTCTGTTTAGGTTTTCAGCAAATGAGACAGATGTTCTGCCACTCCACACAATATATAATGTACATCTGGTTTTGGCACTTTAATTTGCTCAAGGCAGGTGATGAAACATAAAGCAAAACTGTGATATTCATCTTATACAATCTACATCTTTCAAGCAACGGTCCAAAACCATCTGAATATACTGAGTCAGTACAAAACATTTTTTTTTCTAAAACAAATTTCATTGGTAGATTCTAATATATAAATAACTATTAGACCTATTGATTTTAAATTTCTATTTTGAATCATAATTATTCTGGGATTTTATTTGTGCTAGCAATGTAAATGAAAATACTGATCTATAAAATGCAAAGGATTAGGGAAATAAGCCATTAATATGTAGAAGAACTTAAATTGATTTGGGTGAAATGGCAGATTGTAACCTATTTGTGACAACAAAATTTTGAAATAATACTTGTAGTATTATTCATAAGAAAGAGTGTTCATTTATTTACAATTATTTGAACCCCTCTCTTGTAACTTACTTTGAAGACCTGCAAGTTATTCCTGGTTTCATTTTCTATTTTTTTTTCAACACCAAGGAGACGTGCCTTTTGCATAGTCATTGATCTCCTTTTTATAAATAAAAGACTTTTCATTGTTCTCTTGTTGCTGGAAGCAATAACACTGCAGTCGGACACATATATCTGATGAAGATAAAAAGATTTTTTTTTATTCCCCCCAAAAAAAAATTTTATAGGAAAAATAGAAGATTTTCACGAATAGTTTTAGATTTGTTGGAAATAAAGGAGAGGAGAAATCTGAGTTTATTACAAGGATTCTGAGTTTATAACAAGGATTCTGCAATATTATATAAATTTACCTGATAATAAGCTAAACTCAACCTAATGTACTTTCGTCTTCTTCAACCAAGTGTACTTACGTATTCTTGCAGAATAATAGTTTTCTCAGCAGGTGCCCTTGGTTATTTCTCAATAGACATGTAAAGAGAGGTGAATGCAACTGATATGCAGGAAAATAGTTCTTGCATACTATGCCTGGGAGAGTTGTACTCAGTTGATGTCCTTACTTACTTTAGAATCTCTATTTTATCTTTGCCTTTATCATAATTATGATGTGACTTTCTGAATACTTCCCAGAATTGTGATAGAAACACAATAAAATAAAAATATCACTATTTGGATATATTTTCTGACTGTATAATGAAGAAAACTATCTAGAGTTCAGGACAAATACATAGTGCCAAGAGTAGTCTAGTACAGTTCAGGACAAATACATACTGCTAATAATAGAAGAGATTCTCTGTCATGGTTGTCTCAAAAAGAAGTGTTGGGACAACCATGACCTGGATGATTGAGAATCTCTACAAACTTTTAGCTATACAATTTGGGATGAACACTCTTTGAATGGTGTGGGAGTAGGAAGGGATTTCCAGAGAAAAATTACAGACTACAGGAACCAGTAGTACTACTCAGGTGACCCTGAGGACACAGATAAACCTCCAAGTGCTTCAACGACCCTCTAAAACATGGGTGTCAAACTAACAATGTCATAGTAGTGTTGTGAATGCATAAGGTTGAATAAAGTTATCTTGAGCTTAGAGTCAAGTGCAGGGTTCTGGCCCTGCACTTCTGATTGGCCGTTAATAGCAGGATTGGATTGGCCCATGCAGGGGAATCTGATTGGCCATTAATGGGGCATTCGTATTGGTTAATGGAGCTAGCGCTCCTGGATTGTTATTGGTTAAATAGTTATTGGGTTGCCTATATAAGGAAGGCTATAGCGGCCATCCAGTTTGAGCTGTCACACCATGTAAATAAAGAGTTGAAGTTCACCGTTCCACAGGCTCGTCTACATTCTTTCTCGCCCATGCTCCAAACTTAACACTGTCGACGAGGATGGGATGCGGAGATGTCGGAGCTGACTGAACTAAGAAGAAACAACAAGCACGTGGCTGACAACGCAACACGATGGAACCATGTCTGGCGTCGTTGTACTACCCGCTCCGTTCGACCCAGTGCAAGAGGACTGGGAGTCCTACATGGAAAGTTTCCAAATGTTTTTGGAAACTAACAATTTAAAGGATGCCACAACCGGGAAGAAATGGGTGGTATTCCTAGCGCATTGCGGACCAACCGTATTTAAGATGGCTAAAACACTAGCTAAACCTGCAGAAGTAAAGGCGATGGACTGGGATGTCTTCAAACCCCTACTAAGAGCTCATTATGCACCGACTATGCCCACGCTCATGAGATGGCACGAGTTCTATCAAAGAAACCAGCGAAAAGGAGAAATCGTCGCCGACTTCATAGCAGACCTCCGAAATCTGGGAGGCCTCTGCAGATTCGCCAATTTGGAAGAGGTGTTGAGAGATCGAATAGTTCTGGGATTAGATGCACCAGGCGTGCAGAGCAAGCTGATGGTGAAAGGCAACATCAGCCTTGCCGATGCCATCGCTGATGCTACTGCAGCAGAAGCAACCAGGAAGTCGGCTGCCCAATTACGCCGCAACCGCGCTCCAGTACACCAACCAACAGGCGACATTTTATCCAAGTCAGAGGGACAGCTATCAACGGCCCACCACGAGGACCTCTCTTCGTTGATGAAGAAGAGGTCCATCGACTGCGGTCCGACTGGAATCGCACAGCGTACTTATCCCTGACTGTGATCGACAAAGATCGGTCTAGCCTGCTAGGCCTCCAATGGTTTGTGCCACTTGGCATTGAAGTGGCAGGCATAAACCGAGTCAGCGGCAGTGACTGGGAGGAGGACCTTGTCCATGAATTCAGGGATGTCTTCGCGGAAAAATTAGGCGAGTACAAGGGGACCCCAATATCGTTCAGCCTTAATCCAAAGATAGCTCCCATCCGCCTTAAGCCCCGTCGAGTTCCGTTTGCCTTAAAGCTGAAAATCAACGAACAACTCGATAAATTAATAGCTCAGGGGGTGTTAGAGCCAACCGATCACTCTCCCTGGGAGACCCCAATCGTAACACCAATTAAGCCGGATGGTTCAATTCGAATTTGTGGGGACTACCGGGCCACCCTGAACCACGCCCTACAGCAAAATGCATATCCGGTGACGGTGGTGCAGCACCTCCTCCATTCCCTGGGGGGCGGAAAAGTCTTCGCTAAACTAGACTTAGCTCAGGCATATCAGCAACTACCTGTTGATGAAAAGACGGCACAGGCACAAATGATTGTGACACACCGAGGTGCCTTTAAATGTACCCGGCTCCAATTCGGAGTCAGTGTAGCCCTGGGAATTTTTCAGAGCCTTATGGAGAGGCTACTACAAGGGATTAAAGGCATGGTCCCCTACTTTGATGATGTATTAATTGCTGCACCTACAAAAAAAATCTTACGGGATCGTTTAAAATTAGTTCTACAGAAATTCCAAGACGCCGGTCTTAAAGTGAAAAAGAATAAGTGTAAACTGTGTACAAATCGTGTCGAGTTTTTAGGGTATCTAATTGACAGTCAGGGTATTCACCCTACTGACAGTAAATTGAGAGCAATAAAAAACGCTCCCCGACCTCGGAACAAAGCCGATCTCCAGGCGTTCCTAGGCCTTATCAACTTTTATAATGTATTTCTACCACATAAAGCAACTGTTGCTGAACCGTTACATCGTTTACTAGACAAAAAAACAATTTGGTTATGGGGTCATAAAGAAGAACAGGCGTTCCATAATGTAAAAAAACTACTGACTTCTGATGCTGTACTCATGCAGCACAATGAAACTTTGCCATTAAATATCACATGTGATGCTTCGCCTTTCGGAGTGGGTGCCATTTTGAGCCATGTACTGCCTAATGGTAACGAAGCCCCTGTTGCATATTTTTCAAAGACACTTTCAAAAACTGAGCGAAATTATAGCCAAATCGATAAAGAAGCTCTCGCAATTGTCTCTGCCGTTAAAAGATTTCACGAGTACATGTATGGCCGGGCTTTTACTATCGTGACTGACCACAAGCCATTATTAGGGATAATAGCTGGAGATAAACTAACCCCCTACATATTATCTCCCAGGATGACTCGCTGGTCAGAATTCTTGGCTGCTTATAATTATCGGCTGCAATACTGCCCGGGGAAAGCCATTCCCCACGCCGATGCATTGAGGCGAGCACCGCTTCCAGAGACTCTTGACGACCCCGCACCAACTGTAACCACGTTACAGATTGAGACACTCCACACACCGCCATTAACCGCCCGAGATATCACAAGAGAAACCAGACGTGACCCCACCTTAGCGCGAGTCCTAGGCTGGGTAGAACGCGGATGGCCATTGGACCAGTTATCAGATGACTTTGCACCATTCAAGACTCGACAGACAGAGTTGTTTTCTCAAAAGGGCTGTATCATCTGGGGTGATAGAGTCGTTATCCCAGAATGACTCCAACAAGCAGTACTGAGAACCTTGCATGATGGCCACTCCGGTATCGTGCGAATGAAAGCCCTCACACGAAGCGACGCATGGTGGCCGGGCATCAACAAGCAAATCGAGAATTGGGTTAAAGCTTGTCACAGATGCCAGGAAGTGAGCAACGCCCCACCAAAAGCAATCCCAACCGAATGGGAGACACCATGGTCTCGTATTCATCTGGACTTTGCTGGGCCGACCAAAGGCCACACCTTTCTTCTAACCGTCGATGCCTACTCGAATTGGCTCGAGATTCACCGCATGACGAACACGACCACTGAAGCGATCATCAAAAGATTGGAAAGACTGTTTGCAACCCACGGATTACCAGACGTTCTGCTACCCGACAATGGGCCCCAATATACTGCGCTGTCCTTCGAGCAGTACCTGGCTGACTGTGGCATCCGACATGCTCTCACCTCGCCTGCGCGCCCCGTGACCAATTGCAGGGCTGAGCGCATGGTCCAATTTGTTGAGAAAACTTTGCAGAAATTAGACTACGATAACATCGATGACAAAATCAATTGAATCCTTTTTCTACAGCACATCACACCTCACAGCATCACCAACAAAACTCCCGCTGAACTGCTAATGGGACGGAAGCTCCACTCCCACCTTGACCGGTTACACCCAGCTTATGAACCGGAAAAAACACTCGGATCCAGCGGCCGATGCTGTACCTTCCAGGTAGGTGATTTGGTGTATGCTAAAAACCTATCGGGCGATCCGCTGTGTGTAGAGACGACAGTAATCTGTGTAACCGGCCCGAGATCCTACCTTGTACAATGCCTTGATGATAGACTATGGAAATGCCATATTGATCAATTATGATCACGGCTCCGGTCGGGCGTTTCTGAACTCCCTTATGACCAAACTGAGGGAGGGGGGGAGATACAGAAGAAGACGAATTTCAACTAGAGGAAAACCCGTTCGAAGGGAACGATAGCGGAATAGAGACACAGGAACTGGAACCAGAGACAGGAGTAGGTTCACCTCAGGGAGTTGCCGAAGATATTGGTGACAACGGAAATGCGAACTCTGAACCAGAGGCAACCCCTTCACCAAACAACGATCTACCTCAGCGAGATTGCAGCCAAATGCAAAAAGCAAAGCGAAAATCAAACAGACTAATAAAGCAACCGTCCTACCTTAAGGACTATGTGACTGCGCCCTGTAAACAGAAGCCAGGGGGAAGGGGTGTTGTGAATGCATAAGGTTTTATAAAGTTATCTTGAGCTTGGAGTCAAGTGCAGGGTTCTGGCCCTGCACTTCTGATTGGCCGTTAATGGCAGGATCGGATTGGCCCGTGCAGGGGAATCTGATTGGCCATTAACGGGGCATTCGTATTGGTTAACGGAGCTAGCGCTCCTGGATTGTTATTGGTTAAATAGTTATTGGGTTGCCTATATAAGAAAGGCTATAGCGGCCATCCAGTTTGAGCTGTCACACCATGTAAATAAAGAGTTGAAGTTCACCGTTCCACAGGCTCGTCTCCATTCTTTCTCGCCCATGCTCCAAACTTAACAAGTAGCATCATGTGACATATCAGGATCCACCCCCTTTTCTAAATCAAGTGTGGGCATGGCCAGTGTGTGACATATCTGGCCCACAGGCCAGGAGTTTGACAGTCCTCTATAAAAGGATGCAGATTACAGCTTTCTGCAAGGAATATAAATCCTTCCATTCCCTACTATTCTGTTAGAGTTGAAGAAACTTCTTGGAGGAGAAGTGAAACCTGAGGGGGTATTCAGCAGGCTCTGACCAGTTCTGGAGAACCGGTAGTGGAAATTTTGAGTAGTTTGGAGAACTGGCAAATACAACCTCTGACTAGAGATTTCACACTATTCTTCCCCTGCCATGCCCACCAAGCCATACTATAGAACCGGTAGTAAAAAAAAAGTGAATCCCATCACTGAGTGAAACATCTTCAAAATAAAAAACAAGAAAGCCCAGTTGCTTCTGAAAAAAAGCACCATTGGGAATACTGCCAATAATCTTTTCTGCCCTCCTTTCACATTCTGTACCACCTTACTGCTTCAGACAGGAAGGCAGTGCAGACAAGTGGTGAGGACCGCAGAAAAGATTATTAGCAGTTCACTCCCTTACATCCAGGACATGGCATATAAGCACTGCTTGATCAGGGTATGCAGTATTATCAGGGATGCTATACATCCTCTCCATGACCTATTTTCTTTGTTTCCTTCTGGGAGGAGGCTTTGTGGTATATGAAGCAGAACATCTAGATTCAGTCACAGTTTGTTCCACATAGCATCAAGTTGTGAATTCTCAAGTTTCCTCTTTCAACTACATATTCAAAATGGATAGTGATTAATAATTATATGTATTTATATATAAGGGTGTAGATGCATGCACGCATACATACTCAAGGTATATACCATATCTTTAGTTGTGTTATGTATGGTACACTTTGGGGTGCAGGCAGCAGAATTTCATTTTTAATGTGTGTTAGTGTAAAAAAATGAAAATAAATGTAATCTTTATTCTATCCTATCCTGCCCAGCCCTGCCCAGCCCTGCCCTGCCCTGCCCTACCTTATCTTACCTTACCTTACCTTACCTTACCTTACCTTACCTTACCTTACCTTACCTTACCTTACCTTACCTTACCTTACCTTACCTTACCTTACCTTATGGAAAGAAAGAAAAACATCATGAAACTTGGCTGGCTTCAGAAATGGTTGTACCAATTCATGGAAGTCATGAAGATTAAGGTGATTAGCCTCAATGGCTGTATGACTGTTCTGAAAGTCATCTCCTAGGAGATAACATTGTTTACCCTAACTGGTTTAGGTAAAATAATAAATATGTAATCATAGTTTATAAGTTAAAGTGTCTGCAACTTTAAATATGGGAATGTAATTAAGGGAGTGGTTGTGAAAAGCACTTTAAAAGAAGCAAGACAACAGCTTGCTCTCTCTCTGGCTTTGATGATCCCTAATTACTGCATGGACTCAAGACTGCTTTACTCGAACGGGAGAGACACAAAGGACTGATTTGTAAGTGAACTGACATAGGATATTCTACACGGACTTTGCTTACTGAATATCCTTGAATGGTCTGACTAAATGATACATGACTAATGGACTGTAATTTTGACTATGCTATAAATGGAATAAACTATATATATATATTTTAAACAAATTTTATTAATTTTTTTACAGAAAACACAACATCAACAAAACTAAAAGATCTTTTCTGAAGTTTGTCTGATCCCAGGTTAAAACTCTTCTCACAGACACAAATTCAAACATCATATTCACTTTGTATATCCTTCCATATCTTATTATCATTTTCATTTTTCTTATATATATATATAAACCATTTTTATCAATTTTATAAAAACAATGCACAAAAAATCAAGGCATAACAGCTTATAAATTCTTTTCTAAGAAAAAATAATAATAAAAAACCAATAGAACATAACAATTCCAAATTATAGTATCAATACTTTATCTATTTAACTTCATATCTTATCCCTACTTCTCCTTTTCATCCAAATTATTTCTTGTTAATTAAAATTTTATTGCCTTTTATCAATATACAAAATCCAAAAAAAAAATAACAAAACCTTATATATCTTTTCATATCTTATTACCATTTTCAATAACATTCTTTGTCTGTTCTATTTCCAACTATCCATTCAACTTTTTTCTTTTACTATACTTCTCCTATACACCAATTGGGGTAACGTCTATAACTCATTACCCTAACTTAAGAGTACTTCGTATAACAATTTTTCTTGGGATTCTGTTTAAAAGATTCTAAAATTACATAATAAATTTTATTCTCTAAACACACATATAAAAACACAATCTTATATACCCTCCAGAATCCCTCTTTTATCCTAAATTAAATTCACCCATTGTCTCTAAATAAACTTTTTTTCTTTAAATCTTGCTTCCCCCCATTGAGGCTTCTACTCCCCCCCCTTTCTCTCTTGCTTATTCTTC
Organism: Hydrophis major; assembly: GCA_033807585.1. Lineage (NCBI taxonomy): Eukaryota > Metazoa > Chordata > Lepidosauria > Squamata > Elapidae > Hydrophis > Hydrophis major. The sequence goes on along the minus strand of CM066331.1, from coordinate 62,599,366 downwards.
TCCTTGCCCTTTTTACCCCTTTGTCTCTCCTCCTCCCTTTTCTTACTCCTTTTCCTTTGCTTTCTAACCTTGCCTCCACCTTTTCGCTCATTTTTCTCTTCTTTGGTTGTTTTCATAATTCTTAAAATCCCCTTTTTCTTATCCTTTTTCTCCTCCTCTCCAGAAAGGACCCATTGTTCATCAAAGATGGCTTCTTCTTCCTCTTCTTCCTTGTCCCAGTCCTTCTGCTGCGTAATCAACTTTTCATAAGTACATAACGCCATTTCTAAAAATTGAAACAAAGCGCCCAAAGTATCTTCCTTTTTATATTTTTGATGTTCAGCCTTTAGTTCATCCACAAGCGATGCCATTATGAAAAGAGAAACTTTTCCCAAAACAACCACAAGTATTTTTAATCAAAAACAATTCAAACAAAAGTTCCAGAAGTTAATACTTTTCTTCCTTCTTCTCTTTCTCTTTCTGGGGCTAATGTTTAATCAAAGAGGTCCAATTACCATATATCTTTCTTTGGGATTCTAGGCAATCTCCTCCTTTTTCAGCTTCTGCTCCAATTTTTTCTCCTCTCCCTTCCCACTTGCAATATCGATTTTAAATAATCAAAAGTCCATACCTCCAACAAGGGTTTTCCAAGTTCTTAAATTTTTCAATGTCCAAAAATCCTTTTGTCCCTTAGCTTCAACTCTCAAAACAATTCACTTTCAATGTCCAATATATCCAAACATTTCTGCTGTTTCCATGGGGTGGGAGAGTAAAGAAAAAAAAAAAGTTCCCTTTAACAGCTTCTCCGCCGCTTTCACTCTTCTTAGGGATACAATGTATCCTCCAGCAATTCAAACAGCTCAGTTCCAGGCAATTTAAAGGATGTTACTTGACCCGGCTCAGACATCACTTTCACTCTTCTCCTCCAGCGCAATCTTACCCGGTTGCTGGCTTCTTCGTGGCGGCCATTGCTGACCGCCGCTCCACCGCCTTGGGAAAAAGGGGTTTTTCCGGCAAAAGGGGGGGGTCTGCGACACCCCCACCCCCCTATCCGACTCCCCTCTCTCTTCAGCTGTCCCTACAGGGCAGCCATATCCCCCTGACCCATCTGGTTCGGGGGTACCTCGACGGCTAGCACAGCAGGAATCGCGAGCTGTCGCGAATTCCTGCTGCCCCGAAGCCACGCGAAATCGGAAACCCCGAATAAACTATATTTTTGATAGCACAAGCGTAGCTGTTATTTTTACTGTATGTTAATAAACATACAAACTTATCTCACTCATTTATCTGTGTGCCTATCTGACTAACGCTGCACATTCTGTTTAGCTTGTCTCCTTAACCCTGGTTGGGGAACACAGGCTTAACAGTTAAATTTACAGAATCTTGCATATCTGTAAGCAGATTATTCCCCTATCACTTTACAGTCCAAGAAACTAGGACAGACCTTTCTGAGACATTTTCCATGCCCATCTTCCATCTGTGGGCTAAGCTGCCTCCTATCCAACGAAGCCGTGGTTCTCCCCTATCTCCAAGGTCATCCTCATGAATCATTGCAATTCCTAAAGTGACATAAGAAAACAGGATGACAAATTTCCTGTGAAATTTAAAACAGTTAGTACCTTTTAATAATTTAAACATTTTCCTGTGAAATGTCATTATTCTCCTTCAATATGGCTTACTTGCTTTACACAATGGATTTATCAGTTATATTTTAATAGCAATGATTATTTTAAAATTTATTTTTTTAGATCTGTTCTGCTATTTGATAAACTGCACGGTAGTGACTGAAGATAGCATATGCTCTTCATTTCTTACATGATGTGAAATTAAGGTTGACATATGCTGATTGAATAAATTGCAGTTGGCTGAGTGTAGACAACATTGTAAATTATAGGCTATTGTTTGCAAATAACAGTGGATAGATTCACATCATACAATAAGATAATATCCAAACAAATTACACTTCATCTGATTTAGCCAATTGTGATGAGTAAAGCCAATTACTATGATGGGATGGTTAATATGTTCTAATTTTTTTAATCTCTAGGATTTTATGATTCTGGTTGGGGAGAATTGGTTTTATACAAAATAAGACATTTGAATATATAATGCCAACACTGTGGTATAAGTGCTCAGGCAGCTAAAGACATGTATTATTTTAAACCAGGTCCAGCTACATAACCTCTCTGAAAGTTGAAGATGAAGATTTAATCATTAATGCAAATTATTTTCAAACATTTAACAATTACGCTATAAGATCCAATCTGTTAAAATGCCATTGTGAACAATAATGCAGTCAAATTGAGAACTAATTGCTTCTTTACTGTGAACAATAAAGGCCCCTATTTACATAAGCCATTAGATGGATTATCTCATGAACATTCAGTTCCTCATCTTATGAAGATTCAATGAAAAATGAATAACAAAAAAGTAATTTCCCCACTACAATCATATAGAGATATACTCTGTAAAATTTTTAAAAAAGAAAAACTATTTGTGATGGAATGTACACATGTAGGTGCAGAAGGATGTATGTGTTTGTGTATGTGAGGCTTTTAGTAACATAGAGCTATCCCAAAGAGAGGCTCAGATTAAGTTACTGTATAACCCCGCACTAGATGGGGAAAGGAGAAAGAGGTTTGGGTTAGCTACACCCAAGAATCTCTCATTTTTCTAACATTTAATTTAAATATATTTCATTGTAATGTATAACTGCTAGTTGGTCCTCTATTCTGAAATGACAGAGAACAGACTCTGCACTTTTTCTGTGTAATGCTTCAGTTTTTTGAAGAAGGTTATTTTATCCCTCTTCACTCTTTTCAACTCTAACCATACCTCTTCAATCTTCCTCACAGAATTTAATTTCTAGTCCTTGATTATCTTTTCTGCATCTTTTTCAATTTTTCTGAAGTTCTCTTAAAGTATGGAGTCCAATGTATGTTATATGATTTAAAAAAGATGAAATAATTATTTTTCTGGGTGATTGGGCCAGTCACTCTTTCTTAACCTAATTCACCTCACAGAATTTTGTTGTGCATGGAAAAATGGGAAGAAGGAATATTATGTATGTTCTCTGCCTTGAGTTATTTATAAAAATAAAGGCAGAATATAAATAAATAAAATAAACAAGTTACAACATAAAAGGCCCGCTTCCTATACCTTGCTAGATGATATTTTGTAATAAATGGGACCCAGCTAGTCACTTCTGTTGAACAAATAGTCTGAATAGAAACAGTCAGAGAAAGATGGTCCTGCAAATAACCTTGTCCCATAACATGAAAAACTATGTAGCTTGAATTCTATCCATAAGCCTACTAAAAGTCAGCGTAGCTTGCAGAACAGAGGTGTTGTGTTCCCTGACTAACTACAGTCTCCAATCTGGTCCGCATTCCTGGCGGGAGCACCGACTGCTCCCATTGGTTGATGCCATTTGACAGTCGGCTATGAAAGGAGCTGTCAAACGGCATCAGCTATTGCCACCAGCTGGCTGCCAGCCCAGCCTCGGCAGCCGCAGCAACCCGTTATGCTTCGAATAAAGCAATGTTAGCCTTTAGTTCTGTGTCTGCCTCGTGTGTCTGCCACTATACAACCCTGGCGATGAGGATGGGATACACAAATGAGAGGCAACCAGACTAAAACAGCCGAGCAAAGTCACTGTTAAAAAGAGCCAAAGCCGCTGAGAACTGAATGTCACAAGCCGCAGACGATCTCTGTGCGCGCGAAAATTAAAAGCCTCCACAGCTGAGGAGACAGATGCTGCCTAACAGGCACTGCCGCGAGCACTCTTTTGAGAGCACAAAATTCAAAGCCTCCCTAACTGAGGAGACAGACGCCGCCCGACAGGCTCCACCGCTGGTGCTAGTGAGAGCAAGAAGTCTAAAATCCTCCCTAGCTGAGGAGACAGACGCTGCCCGACAGGCTCCACTGCCGGCGCTTCCGAGAGTGTGAAGTTCAAAAGCCTCCCAAGCTGAGGAGACAGATGTCACCGACAGGCATCACCGCCGGCGTTTCCGAAAGGCCGGTCTACCCAGCAAACACCAAGGCCCTGGCCTACCCAGCAAACGCAGAGGGCCCGGTCTACCCAGCGAACACCAAGGGCCCGGTCTACCCAGCCAGCACCGAAGTTTCCCTGCCTGACGACCCAGTCTACAATTCAAACGCTTTGGAGGTTCCCGACCAGATGACCTGGTCTACCTAGGGAACGCTATGGACACCCAACCAAATGACCCGGTCTACCTATCCAGCCAATTTACATGCCTGAAGCAAGCCGGACAATGGAACCTACCTGGACCGCAGACGGACACTCGACAAAGGCACCTGTGGGTCAAACTCACGCTGCAGCAGCCTCCTGCGCGACCAGGACTCTGTTCTAGCAGAAAAATCCTCCAGGACTAAGACGATCTGGCCGCCTTTGCAGGCAGCCAGCCTATTTGCAGGGCTACACATGCTCCTGGCCAGGGGAAAGGGGTGTTGCGTTCCCTGACTAATTACAGTCTCCAATCTGGTCTGCACTCCTGGCTGGAGCACCGACTGTTCCCATTGGTTGATGCCATTTGACAGCTGGCTATAAAAGGAGCTGTCAAAGTGTTAAGTACTGAACATGGGTTGGAGTAAATGGAGACAGCCTCTGAATAGTGAACATTCAGCTCTTTATTTGCATAGTGACTTCTCAAAACAACAACAGTGAACTCTGCCTTATATAGGCAACCCTTGTCAGAATTGTCCAATAACGAGCTATGAACGCTAGCTCTTTTAACCAATAAGAATTCTCTGTTAAGGGCCAATCGGATTCCTCAGAACTAACCAATCCCATCTGGCCGCCTAACAGCCAATCAGAAGTGCAGGGCCAGAACCCTGCACTTTACCTCAAGCTCATACTTTAGTAACTATGGTACATACACAACACAAACAGCATCAGCTGTTGCCACCAGCTGGTTGCCAGCCCAGCCTCGGCAGCCATGGCAACCCGTTATGCTTCGAGTAAAGCAATGTCAGCCTTTAGCTCCGTGTCTGCCTTGTGTGTCCGCCGCCATACAACAAGAGGCATAACATGGCTTCAACAAAGTGCACCAGAAATGTTTTTGCTGCCATGTTATGAACTAGCTGAAAATTCTGGATGTTCTTCAATGGCAGCCCTGTGCAGAGCACATACCTTGCTATCAGCCTCATCTCTGCACAGTCAGGGACAGAGTGATCACAAGCTTACTGACATTATAACTATCAGAAGGAAGATCTCTAAAAATGCCACACCATCACCACCAACCCCTTAGCAACTAGATGATAGCACTTCCAATCTGAAGCTTCATGCTGCCAAACAATTGCTTGATGGATCTACGACAGCCACTGCTTCACTGCTTGTTGCCAATTAGTCTGTGACTCCAATCATTCCAATAATACTATTAATCCCATCAATAGGTCTCTAAACAAGGAACCACATAGCTTCTCTTACCGCTTGGTACAGTGCTCCAAAGGCTCCTTTTGGCAACATCAAAGGCCATACTTACCAATTAAACAACCAAATCCTCCCCTTTAAACAAAAAATCTCTTTTATCCCTTGACATACTTTTATTTGTCCATGAGCCAACGGTAACATATTCTTAGCCACTGGTCCAAGAGCCCATCTTCAACAATTATTGACTTATCCAAGTACTAGGGTGGGGTGGAATGTTGGGATCCTGCTCTGAATTTCAATGGCACTCATCCTAATTATCCTATTTACTTGTACAGTGAGCTTATTCTGAGGAACTTGAGTGTCTTAGATTCCAGTCTCTGCTTACTCAGCAGGAGATAATTATCCAATCCCTACAATGGGCAATCAGCAGCAGCTTTAATGAAAGCAATTTTTGAATTTCTGTAATCATTTGCAGAGAATTGCTTTGTGCTTAATACAATATTCACATGTTCTTATAGCTACATCAATAGTCCACAAGGATTAGATACAAAAAATGGACAGCTGCATTTTTGTATACACAAAAAGTGACTGCCAGGCACACATGGCAATATTGGATTTTAATCACACATATACAATGTCATTCCCAAGTGTGTGGAGATGTTCATTTGTCTTTCACACTGAAAAAAATATCAATTATCTAAAATTGGAATTTGGAGGCAAAATAGTGCATGTTTGCTAGTTAAATAAGAAAAAATGCTATATATAAATATAAACATTTATTGAAAAATAGCAATACATATTTACAATAAAAAACGTAGTTGGTGAGTCATTGAAAACTTCAAACAAGTAGTTTAGACCAATTAATTTCAAAATTAATTGCAGTATATTTAATGCCAGTAGAATCAGATTCAGTTAATTCCATTTGCTCAAAGGCAGTTAGGGTTCATTTTTGTAACAAATTATTTCTTACTTGTTTTATTTTCTCCAGTCAACATTCAACATTTATATTTCTTAAACTAACTCTTCCACTTCTGCAGAAAAGTGTGAAATAGTTTTTTCCCCAAAATCTATTAGCACTCTTGTGTATGAAAAAGAGATCAAAATAGTCTGGGGTGTATAAATTTACAGCTGAAATACAAGTTCTGCCTGAAAAACATGTTCAAGCAACAAGTTGTGCACTTGTTTGTGGAACTGCCCACTGTGCTGATTATGATGAATTTTACTCAATTTCCCAAGTTTTCAGCAGGAGTGCTCATTAATTCATCATCTAGGTGATTTTATTTGTAATTAAATGAAACTTGGTTGGTGAATTTGAGAGAGAGACATGAAAGAAATATAATTTACACAATCTGATATTATTTTTGATTTAGTAATTATATTAACATAATATTTTCAGCTATGATATACTTCACCAAAGTTTACTGACTAAACCTGTGTTCATAGGATCCATTGACTGTATGCATACAAAATACTGAATGATAAATTAATTAATTAAACTTTTGTTTAATGTTTGTCAGGCCTAAATGATATAATTAATTATTCAAGGCAATTTTTTTTCTGAGTTTCTGTAAACTTAGATAAGGAAATTTCATAAACATGTTTTAGTTAATTATGAAGTTAGAACATGTTAATCATTAATTGTGTTGTATTAGCACAACATTCCAACAAGCAAACTACATTTTTATTTATCTCACTGTGTGAACCTAGACTCTACTTCTTAATCAGGGATGGGATTCTACCAGTTTATACCTATTGGATAGAACCAGTTGTTAACATTCTAAGCAGTTCAGAGAACTGGTTGTTGGAAGAAATTACTGGCCTAATCCTGTAAGGAAGGCAGGAAGAAAATATTCTGGTGTTGCTTACAGAAACTGCCTCTCCGTTAACCCTTATTACATTCTTGGCAGGACTAGACTTCCTGTCTCAGGAATTTCTCTGGAGTTTTTTTTCCCTCCTTTGCTGGTACTTTGCTTGTGTGGAGTGACCATTCAAAGTTAAAATGGCACTGACAAAAGTGACATGACCATTTTTCACACTTAGACTGTTGCAGCATCGCCACAGTCATGACAGGCCCAGGTGAGGAGATGTGTGCCTCAATGTGAGTGATATTGAGTTGGCCATACCCTGCCAATAACATGACCACCAAGCTATGTCCACCAAGTCACATGACCACACCTGCCACCTAAGCCATGCCCACAGAACTGGTTGTTAAAAAGTTGAATCCCACTCCTGTTCTTAATAGCCAAAAATAGTTTTGGACAATGGTGATGAATTAATTATCTCCTTTTATGCCATATGCAAGAGCTGTTTAGATTGACCATCTAAGCTTTCTTTAACTTTCTTTTGTAATAACTGAAAGCATAAAAATAACTTTGGGTCGGCACAAAACTTAATACTCCATTATTTTTCAATTTCTTCCCAGCATTAGCTGGTGGTCTCAGTCTACTCTAATAATATGAATGGAAGGAAGGAAAGCTAAAGCAATTTACAAATGGAAGATTATAGAGCCTTTAGTTTAGAAATGGACCCCAACTTCTATTACTAGTAAGTTATTTTTTTCCGTGTAATACTTTTACATTATATAGTTAAGAACCAGATAATTTCTCTAATGATCATATTCACCATATGAGGCATTCAATCCTTGCTTTAATTTGGAAATTTCCATTACATATCATAATTTGTCATCCCATGCTTTTAAAAAGAAAAGAAATTGAATTTCTTAATTGCTCTTTGTATTAAAATAACAAATTCTGCCAAGAACAGATGAAAATAAATTAGTGAAAATGGGTGAAGAACTTGAGGGGATATTTTACAGTAGCAAAGTAATGTCAATTCTTATGTTTTGTCTAGGCTTTTAATAAAGAGAATTTATTTGTCATTAAAATGCTTAGGAAATGAAATATATATTTCTATTTAAAGCTACTATATTATAAACAGTAGAAAGTAAATTACAGTGTTCAGTATTAATTTACTTCATGAATCATCTATAGGTGGTTTATTGAAATTATTTCTTTCCATATTTATGGGTTCTCGCACTGAATTTATATATGATCAGTTTCTGAAATACCAAATTAAATGCATTTAGCTATCCTATATTCACATCATTAAGAACAGAATAAGCCATTCATCTTCTATAAAGGAATGAAGTTGAAAACATAGGATGATAAAACTCTATTGTTAGCATCGCACTGATTCACATGGATATATAGAATTTAAGGTCTTGAATTAGGGTCAGCAATATCAACCTTCTCGCAACCTTGAAAACTGTCAGTCTTATGAAATATATGTTTGTATTCTAAAACTAAAACTGCTGTAGTAACAGAATCTTGTGAGTCTGAATGTGCTTCTCTCTCCCTTCATTTTACCTTCATGTGAATGAAGGGGGCATTTCCTAGTTTGGTCCTTGGAATGAGTTTAAACTGAGCTTGACTGAACATTGCCTTGATGATGGACTTCCCACCCTCTTTCAGATCCACTTTCTATGTCATCTACAGAAGGTCAGTCTATTTCAGCCCAGTCTATTTCACAGAATGGTTGCAGAGGGAGATAAAATGGAATTTATGTGCATTGTAGACTTCATTTAATTTGTAGGAAAAAATGCAAGATATAAATATAATTTATAAATTTTAATTACAATTGTGTGTGTGTGTGTGTGTGTAAATAGAAAATATATTTAAATGTAATTTATATATGTAATTTATTCCAAGCCAACAAAGTGCCAGGCTGAAGCATATTACTTAATGATTCATGCAAATTATTAAAAAGAATGTACAGGATTTATAAATGATTGTATTAAAATACAATACATAATGGAAATAATTTTAGCACCCTAAATTCACCATTTTTCTTAGCAGTTTTTAATGTTCAATTTTTGTCCTTTCAGGTATAAATGTAGCATCAGAATATATTAAAACATATAAAGATTATTCTGTGTTCTTCTTTGGACTGATTTTTTTTAGAGTCATAGTTCAGGTGATGTACATCTAGTAAAGTATATTTTAATCTTAAATGTTTATGGCATAATATATAATTAGACTTTAAGAGGGTTTCCAGAAAGAACCTATTGCTTTTGCTGTAACAGACTTAAACTGATTTCTACATAAATTGGAAACACAAAATATTGGCTCTATTCCATTAAACTATAATTTAATGTTATAGTTATAATTTAATTTTCACATTGTTCATCATTTAGCAAGAGAAAATGGTGCTAAAAGCATCCAACCCCCCCCTTTTTTTTTTGTTTAAGTGCTAGTAATCTGCATTTGTATCCACTCCTATCTTGTGTCACCCTCCAATATGGAGGCAGGTCCAATAGGAAAGCAAAAAAAAAAAAAAATGCTTTTGCTACTATGCTGCCGCAATTCTCCAGGTCTTCCATTCAATGCCAAGCAGAACCTGATGAATTCTGGGAGTCCACACGTCTTAATGTTGGCAAATTGAGAAACACTGATTTAGACCTTTGATTCTAGCAGACTAACAACTGAAACAACATGCCAGCAACATGCTCTCTCACCCAGCACGCATACGGATTTTACAGTTAGCCAGCACTGTTCAATTGAACATTAAAATTATACTTCAAGAGGCTCACGAAGTAAGAAAATTTGTTGAAGGACAGAGTGTTTCATGGCAGAAGGAGGCTATCAGCTTTTCTGTTAAAAGGTTATAAAACAAATATATGGGATGGTAGTATATCTGATAGAATTTTCATCTTATTTGTCAGGGAGAGAGGCAGGCATTTGGCATTGGGAAGCTGCTGCAGCTGCTGCTTTTATGACTGCTGTATCGGGGTTGGTGGGAGTATTCAGGAGCTGCTAGCAAATTCTGTTCCACTTGCTGGCCTGATTCATTGTTCTGCATAAACTAGTGGTCTATCTGAGCTCGTACACATTTCTGGTACTAGGGGAAAACAGTGGAGACCATCCATAGCTAATAGCTTTTCATGAGGGTCAGTAGCCTTTGATGTAATTCTAGAATTCCTTCCTATGGAGTTTGGAGTCAGGACTAATCTTGGTCCTGAGCAGAGGTGGTATTCAGCAGGTTCTGACCAGTTCTGGAGAGAAAATTTTGAGTGGTTTGGAGCACTGGCAAATACCACCTCTGACTGGCCTGTCCCCCACCTATTCTCTGTCTCCCGAGTTCCAGCTGATTGGATGGGTCTTTTTTTGTTGCCCTGCACAGGAGAACAGAGCTGGAAAGCAGGTAAGTGGGGTGGGGAGGGAATGGGGATTTTACAGTATCCTGTCCCTACCACACTCACCAAGCCACGCCTACCAAGCCACACCACATCCACCAAGTCACGCCCACAGAACTGGTAGTAAAATTTTTTGATTCCCATTACTGGTCCTGAGATGTCATAACGTGGGCATTGCAATTAAATGCTATTTATTTTTATTTATTAATGTGTATGCTTTCCATCTTACTGTCGAGCTTAGGAACAAAATACATTCATATTCTTTAGTAGCAGTAGGTTAAAAGACAAGGCTCAGATAAGTTGCTTCACCCTGATAGGCTTTTTCTTAACCATTTCTTGATATTAAAGATAGTGTTTTCTTTAGAATCTGGTCTCCTACCCAGCTTTCTGGTTTCAGATTTCATATTAATATAGCCAAATTTACAGGACTGAGAGGCCCTCTGCATATGCCCAGAAATGTTTAAGTGATAGAAGTGTTCAAAGAGAACAAGGCAAGTTGAACAAAACTCAGTGCTACAATATTCTTTAGTGAGTGGCTTTTTTTGGCTTCTCCTGTTCAATCTTTCTTTTCTTTCTTTCTTTTCTTTTTGCTAACTAGTGTGTGTCAATTCAAGCCTTCTATAGGCACTAAGTTGTTTATTACAATCTATTAAACATAATGAGACTTACACAGTTCCTTGTGCACACAATTACCAAAACCCCTTCACTGCAGGTTTTAACAGATGTCGCTTTAATTAGTGAGGAACTCGCGGAGGCAGTGACAATTTATCTCCCAAATGAAGAAATGATAGACATATCCAGATCAGGCATGATCATAGTTGAACCATTCTTTTAATATAAACAACTATATAAAATTGCTACTCTATTTTCTTGGAAAGGTTCCCATGTTTTTCATTTGATTTGATTTGATTGCAATTTTCTTCAGAGATCCCTAGTGGCCACGTAAAACTGGAATGTGAGAAAGGATGACCTCTCTATATTGTTGAACTATAGTTTGCAACATCCACTGTCATGTGCCCTGAGCATTGACATTTGGCAATATTTGAATGACTATAATTTTCCCAATCAAAGCTTTTGATAAACAAAGTCCCAAAATGTTATACTTCTATTCATTTAGTTTAAATGTTTTATATAGCAACCACTTTATACAAAATTTAGTTCCAGTATTTACAGCCAATATAAATATAAATTGCAGTATTTCATAAATAAAAAGCATCAAAATAGGATACTTAATCTATACTGGATCCAAGTAAAAATTGATTTATTTTATGAAGCTCAGTATATCTCAGTTCTGTTCAAGACTATTTCATAAAGAAGAAGTTGTGAGATCTATTTTTTAAAAGTATGAAATATTATCAGACATTTAAAATAAGGACACTCTAAATCCAATATTCCTCTAATACATTTGTGCTAAAGATGCAATGGCTTAAAAAATATCCCTTTTTTTGAAAACTTAAAATATAGTTTTTCGGCTGGGTACCTACAATATGCTTTTGCATTGAAGAAGATTCCTTAGGATACTTGGACAGCCAAGAAAACAAACCGATTGATCACTCAATGAATAAATCAAAAGTTTTCATTTGTGGCAGAAATGACCTGGTTTAAACTATTCTACTTTGGACAAAGACCAACTCTGTAGGAAGGCTTTAATACTGGGAAAGGAGAAAAGAAAGGGAAAAAAAGAATGACCAGCAACAAAGTGGATGGACCTTGTTATGTTTTGAGACACTGTTAGGAGACTTGAACAAACTGTTTGGGAATACAGATAGTCCACACTATGGAGCCTGGAATTGCGACTGTAAGTTGTTACAATTGTAAATGACAGCACCACATGGCCAATCTTGATTTTAAAGCAAGTCATCGTGGTCATAAAGTAAATCATGTGATTTTTTTAAAGTGAAACAAATGGTTGTTAAATGAATCCAGTATTTCCAATGGTGTTTTTTTTGCCATTTTCTGCCAGAAAGCATTAAAAAGTAACTAATTAACATCATGTGACTGGTTGAAAATGTTAATTCACTGTCAAGCACCCAAAATGTATCATATCTATGAATGATTATTAAATGACTACTTGTAAGTGAAAGATTTCTTGTAGATTTTCATGGAGAAAATATTTCTATGTGGTCACTAGAGGTTTAAAATGGTTTGGTAGCACATAATTAATACCTCAAGTTGCTCATCTACATTGGAAATGTCAGCCTTCTGTGAAAAGCCCACTCTGGATTTCCTCTGAACCATTTTCTCTATAAGCATCATCTTTTAAATTATAATCCAATTTAACACCTGAAGCACTTCGGAGGGAATTATTTCAGGGACCATTGCTCCAGATGACTGAATGGAATAATTAACACAAATCAGAGCTGGTAACCTTAGCTAACCTGCTGAGATTCAGAGTATCTAATTAGCACCTACTCTTTTCTATATTAATAAACCAGCTTTTCCAGAAAACTTTCCTTGGTAAATTCTTCAGGCAACTTGACTTTTTTCTTTCTCCATTCTCTCCCCCCCGCCCACCAGTTCTAATAACTATGTTTGCATTGTGGTACTATAGACATTGCTATTCTGTTCTTTTCTTTAAAAAAATCTTAGTTATAAAATATTAAAAATTAAAACACAAAACCTGTTTCATATTATTCATAGCTTAAGTAAGAAGCAAAAATGGACAGTAGTAAATGAAAGAATTAGAACTTTTTCATACAATAAGTATAACAACAACAAATAGAATAGAATAGAATACTTTATTGGACAAGTGTGATTGGACACACAAGGAATTTGTCTTGGTGTAAATACTCTCAGTATACATAAAGAAAAAGTACATTCATTAAGAATCAAGAATCATTACGTACAACACTTAATGATAGTCATAGGATACAATCAACAATCAAATCATACTAGGAAACAGTCAATATAAATTGTAAGGATACAAGCAACAAAGTTACAGTCCTACAATCACAAGTGGGAGGGGATGGGTGATAAGGAGTGATGAGAAGATTAACAGTAATAGTAGTGTACACTTTGTAAATAGTTGAACAGTTTTGAGGGAATTTTTTGTTGAACAGAGTGATGGCTTTCAGGAAAAACTGTTCTTGTTCTGGTGTGCAGTGCTCTATAGCGTCATTTTGAGGGAAGGAGTTGAAACAGTTTATGTCCGGGATGTGAGGGGTCTGTAAATCACAGCTCTCTTTTTGACTCATGCACTATACAGGTCCTCAATTGAAGGCAGGTGGGTAGTAATTGTTTTTTATCCTCTGAAGTTTGTGTCTGTCCTGTTGGGTTGCAGAACCAAACCAGACAGTTATAGAGTTGCAGATGATAGACTCAATAATTCCTCTGTAGAACTGTATCAGCAGCTCCTTGGGCAGTTTGAGCTTCTGAGTTGGCGCAGAAAGAACATTCTTTGTTGTGCTTTTTTGATGATGTTTTTGATGTTAGGTGTCCATTTTAGGTCATGTGATACAAACCTAGAAATTTGAAGGTCTCTACTGTTGATACTGTGTTGTCTAGTATTGTAAGAGGTGGTAGTATGGGAGAGTTTCTTCTAAAGTCTGCCACCATTTCTGTGGTTTTGAGTGTTTTCAGTTCCAGATTGTTCTCATTACACCACAAGGCAAGTTGTATAACCTCCTGTCTGTATGCAGATTCATCATTGTCTCGAATGAGACCATTTACTGTTGTGTCATCAGCAAACTTCAGTATTTTAACAGATGGATCATTTGAGGTGCAGTCATTGATATATAGGGAGAAGAGAAGTGGAGATAGCACACAGCCTTGAGGGTCCCCTGTGCTAATTGTACATGTATCAGATGTGATTCCGTCTAGCTTCACCTGCTGCTTCCTGACTGTTAAGAAGCTTATGATCCTCTTACAAGTGTGTTCAGGTACCGCTAGTTGGTTAATTTACTTAGAAGAGTGTCTGGAATGATGGTATTGAATGCTGAACTGAAGTCTACAAAGAGGACCCTTGCGTAGGTATTTGGAGATTCAAGGTGTTGTAGGATGTCATACAGAGCCATGTTAACAGCATCGTTTGTTGATCTATTTGCTCGGTATACAAACTGCATGGGATCTAACTGCTGATCCATGATGGTTTTCAGGTGGGAAAACCTTTCAAATGTTTTCATAACTACAGATGTTAGAGCAACTGGTCTGTAGTCATTCAGTTCCTTGATGGAGGGCTTCTTTGGCACTGGGATGATGGTAGAACGTTTGAAGAAGGAACATAGCACATCTCTAGTGATCTATTGAAGATTCAGATGAAGATGGGGGCCAATTGGTCAGCACAAACTTTTAAGCAAGGAGTTATCTTGTCTGGCCCTGATGCTTTTCCTGGCTTCTGTCTGTGTAATAGATCTTGCATTTCTTTTTCTGTGATCATCAGAGGCTGTGAGCCCAATGGATTGGGGCCATTTGTAGGAGGCTTGGCCGTTGTTGGTGTGTTTGAGATGTGGGTTGTGGAGATAGGTGGCTGTAAGTTTCTTTTCAAATCTGCAGTAAAACACATTCAGGTCATCTGCTGGTTGTTGATTTCCTTTTGCCTGGGAAGGAGGTTTGCTGAAGCCAGTGATGTTTTAAGAGTTTTCCACATGTTTGCTGGTTCATTTGTTGAGAATTGATTCTTTAACTTTTCAGAGTAGGTTTTTTTTTGCTGCTTTGATCTCTTTTGTTAATGTGTTTCTGGCCTGGTTATATAGCATTCTGTCACCTTTTCTGTAGGCTTCCTCTTTGGAACAACGTAGCTGCTTAAGTTTAGCTGTGAACCAAGGTTTATTGATACTATATATTTGTAGGTTCCTTGTTGGTACACATAAGTCTTTGCAGAAGCTAACATATGATATTACAGTATCTGTGAACTCATCTAGGTCTGCAGAGGTATCTTCAAAAACATTCCAATCAGTGAAATCAAGGCAGACCTGGATGTAAGAAAATCAGGGCATACCAAGTTTAAAACTTTCTATTACAATATTAGATCCTATTTTAGATTTAGCTTTATATACAAAATCTGATCTGAAATGGAGAAGTAGGCACTCTCCAACTCTCATGCGATTGACTTCAAGTTTGCTGCCAAATTTACCCAAGCAACAAGGCAATCTCTAAGGGATTGCTCCACTCCACCCCACCCACACAACCCCAATCTAATTTTTAAAAAATTAAGACTCTAGATTTGAACAGACAGCAGGTTAACTTTTCTTCTGGTCGTAGAAACTACTAGCCATAGAAATATGTATTACCGTATATACTCGAGTATAAGCTGAGTTTTTCAGCCCATTCTTTGTGCTGAAAAAACCGCCTTCAGCTTATACTTGAGTCAGATTCCCCTCTGAAAAAAAAATGGTGTGGAGCTCTGGAGCTGGGCAGCGGCTTTCCTGCAGGCAAGCCCCACTTCATGGACTCTGTCCATCCTCGCTCCCATCCACCCACCCACCCAAAGCGACGAAGTCCCCCAATCGCGCAGCCCAGAATTGCCCTCCCCTCAGGGGGCAGCAATGACTGCCGGTGTTTCCCGAGACAAGAAGCTCCACCGTGAAATGAAAGCGCCCTGGCTCTAGGCTCAGAAAACAACGCGAGGCGAGGTCGCTTCGGCTCCACTGAGCTTCGTTTCCTAGCTGCTTTCAGTCCGCTCGGGAGGAGGGGGAGGAGGTGGTGGCCTAGAGCTTAGAAACCAATGCAAGCTGCCGCCACCACCTCCTCCCCCTCCTCCCGAGCGGACTGAAAGCGGAAACGAAGCTGAGCGGAGCCGAAGCGACCTCGCCTC
This sequence comes from Hydrophis major, assembly GCA_033807585.1. Classification (NCBI taxonomy): domain Eukaryota; kingdom Metazoa; phylum Chordata; class Lepidosauria; order Squamata; family Elapidae; genus Hydrophis; species Hydrophis major. The sequence continues at coordinate 62,583,052 of CM066331.1, read as the reverse complement.
GCGTTGTTTTCTGAACCCGCGAGCCTAGAGACAGGGCGCTTTCATTGCACGGCGGAGCTTCATCTCGGGAAATACCGGGCGTCGTTGCTGTCCCGAGGGGAGGGCGATTCTGGGCTGCGCAATTGGGGAACTTTGTGGCTTTGGGTAGGTGGGAGCGAGGACGTTGACTTTAAGCGCTGCCGACCAAGTGTTTCACAAATACCAGTGGGACCTCCGTCCACCACCACCCCTCCCTCTTTTGCCTCCTTCCTTCTGATCAATCAGGTTTTCCTAGTATTTGCTCACAGCTGCGTTTTCTCTTCTGCTGTGCTAGGCATTGAACACAGGAATTTCTGATTCCCCTTACACGCGCGTGGATATGCCGCGGGGCATTTTCTTCCAAATGCCCCACTGGCAGAGAACACTGACTTTCATAATAGTGAGATCATTTCCCAAATTAATTGATTCACTAACCCAAAAGAAAATGTCGATGACAGTGGGAGGCAGGAGTCACTCTCTCCCTTGCAAGAAAAAAGCAAGAGCTGTTCTTATGATCTCTCTCTCTCTCCCCGTAATACAGTCAAGCCCTTTCCAGCACGTGGGATCCGCCCCCGCCGCTTTGCACCTTGCAAATGCAAAAACCCCGGGATTTTGCATTTGCAGGGTGCAAAGCGGCGGCGGCAGATCGCGCGTGCTGGAAAGGGCTTGACTGTATTACAGGGAGAGAGAGAGAGAGAGATCATAAGAATGGCTCTTGCTTTTTTCTTGCAAGGGAGAGAGTGACTCCTGCCCCCCACTGTCATCGTCATCTTCTTTTGGGTTAGTGAATCAGTTAAACCTTTCATGATAGTGAGATCGTTTCCCAAATTGATTAATCTGTTTTTCTTTGAAATAAATATTCAAAAACATTTAATCTACTGGTGCCTCAATTAATGTAATTTTATTAGTATCTATTTTTATTTTTGAAATTTACCAGTAGCTGCTGCATTTCCCACCCTTGGCTTATACTCGAGTCAATAAGTTTTCCCAGTTTTTTGTGGTAAAATTAGGTGCCTCGGCTTATATTCGGGTCGACTTATACTCGAGTATATACGGTACATAGATGCAAGAATAACTTTAAACATATAGGCAATCAAATCAATGAGTCTTAGAATACTGCATTAGGAGGCAGATAGCATATTTTTTGACTAACCCCTTTCATCAAATGACATAAGTTTTTGTGACCTATAAGTTCACTTCACCAGATCCATGTGGCTAAACTAAGATTTAAACTGGGATGATGTACATATTAGTCATAAAAGGTGTTTCTGATTTCTGACTATCATGGATTAACACAGCTGTTCTCCTACAGAGTCTGCTTGAATCCTGCAATTGTTAAGCATATTCAGAACTAGTAATTTACACACAGCTCATGAATGCTCCCTTAAAAGATGCTATACATTTCTAAAAGAACAATTCATATTTAAACAAATTCTTTCTGCAGTACCATGTGAAATGCCCCCAAGGAAAGCTCTGCAGAAGTGTTATGAAAAAACTTGTCTCACTTTATTCATGCTTTAACTTTAGAGCAACCAGGTCAGTAGTATTGATTTATTTTTTAACTGTGTTGCCAATATTATGTGAAGATTTAAATATCAACAATTTATGAGGGCATCTATGTGTATGCATTTTTTAAATGGATGATAGTCATTATTTACTGGATAATAAGCATGGTTGATTTTATTACCCTTTCTTTCTTCCTTCCTTCCTTCCTCCCTCCCTCCCTCCCTCCCTCCCTCCCTTCTTACTAAATTATTTAGGCTAAGGAAGTGGAATGAAATCCTGCAGTATTTAAATGGTAATGAAGTTTCATATCTTCACTATAACCTATCTGGGAATTTATCAGATACAATTTTTGTATAAAGGTAGGTCATTATTCAGTAAATGTGCTTAAACCATGTATAAAAATGATTCAGATAGTATGATATATTTTAAAACCTTTCTTTCCCTTTGTTATTATTTTTTCCTGCCCAACAGACCTTGATTGAAGTGCATCAGGCAGCTTTCCTTTTCTTGGGCTATGATAACTAAACTTTGGAGAGTTTATTGATTGATTTATATATTTCCTTTATTTTGTATAATTCAAGATGGAGTACACAATCTTCCTACCTTCTATTTTCCCCACAACTATTATGCAAGCTAGGTTGAGCCAAGAGAGGTCACTAGTGGTAAAAGTGAATTTTTATGGATCCAAAGTAGTATCCTCTTTACACAAGAGAGATAATTATTAGTGATCTGGAGAAATACTAAGATCAGATTATTCAGACTTCAACAGATAGTTAGGACAGAAAAAAAAATCGCAACCAGTCTGTCTTCCATTGAAGACGTGTATACTGCATGAACCAGAAAGAGGGCTGAGAAAATATCGACAGAACATCACATTCTGGACATAATCTATTTCAGCTTCTCCCCTCAGGACACCACATGCCAAAGCAACTAAACATCATTTCCCCCGTCCCTGGGCCATTACTCTGTTGAACACTTAATTCACACAGGACTGTCTTTTCTCATCTTCCCTACTGTCTTTTCCTAGTGGTTCCTTATGATTTATCAATTGTTATTGTAACTTAAGATTAATGATTGTAATTATGATTGTGACCTTTGACCTATTACTTGCTGTTTATATGTACACTATTAACTTATGCACTGGAAACAAATTCCTTGTGTATCCAATTACATACTTGTAATACTTCTAATATACTTCTAATAAAGAATTCTATTCTATTCTTTAAAATAAAGTTTTATTTGGGTTTTCACACACAAAATACAAGTAAAACATCTTTTTTGAAAATAGCATGGTCCCAGGTTGAATTTCTTTATACAATTTCATGTTCCCTTTTGTATTCTATTCCATATCTTATACTATTTTACATTTTCTATATAGTTTTTCCCCTCTTTTAATTTTCTCAATTTTATTTTGATTATCTCATCTCAATTCAAATCATTATATTTATACTTTTGTCTGTTCTGTTTCATTTTCATATTATCTTTTCTCATTAAACAAATTTTCTCCTGTAGTTACAAATTGGAGTATGACACCGTTATATCTTTTAATTACATCCATACAACTCTTATTTAAACTTCAATATTTACCTTAAGTTTATGACCTTCAATATAATACATAATACATAACTTCCGATCGAATTCTGCTTGGTACATTCTTATATACACACTATATTCTTTTTTTAAAAAAAGAAAGATTGTAAATATATTTAATTATAAACCCTCATTCCATTCCAGTTATCATTAATAATCATTAAAATCTTAACATCTTTAACACTTCTTTTCAATTAAATATCATACTTCCTTAAAAACACATATAATCTCCATAATTAATTTTTTCCTCATTTCTCTTCACATATATTTTATAAATAATTAAATATACCTTTTGTTACATTTATTTATTGACAAGCATTCCACTGAATTACGATAGCTATTTTATCAGACATTTTAATCATACATTGTTTCATATTTTCTAAAATTATTTCTGCTTCTAATATGACCATACTATCTTATGTACCTTTGCAGAATCCCTTTTTCCATTAAGTTTTTACCCATTATTTCTAAATAGGCCCTATTTCTCTATATTTTGCTTCTGTCCTTTATAACTTCTTTTCTTTTCTTTCTTCCCTCTCATCTTCTCCCTCCCCTTCTTACCCCCTTGTCTCTCTAGTTCTAATTCTCTCTTCTGCATTTCCCTCTTCTGCTGCTTTCTGATTTTATACTTTTTTTCACTCTATTTTTTTTTTTGGAGTTGTTTTTCCCAATCTTAACCTTTCCATTCTCTTTCCCCCTTTTCCTCCCCCCCCATCTAAGATTACTTGTTCATTAAAGATGGCTTCTTTGTCGCAATCTTCTTGTTCTGCAGGCATTTCTTGTTGCTTTTCATAATTCCAAATCTCCATTTCTAAAAACTGAAATACAAAGCCAAAGGAACCTCTCCCTTCTTGTGCATCTTCTTTGTACTTTTTAAGTTCCATTTTCAATTCTTCTAAAAGTGGAGCCATTTTAAACAGTTTTAAACAACCACCTGATTGATTTTAGTCATTCAAAACAATAACCAAGAACCCAGAAATCATCAAGTAATCCAGATAGTCCTGAGTTATATCTTCTTATTTCTTTTTTGACTTTTTCTTCTTGGGGTTTTTGTTGTGATATTTCAGTTAAAATTTATCTTTTGGAAGTCTTGTTGAGATTTTGCTGTAAGTTCTTTTTTAATTCCAGGCAGTCTCCTCCCTTCCAGATCCTACCCTTTTATTCTTTTTCTCTCCTTTCCTGTTTTCAAAAGCTTTTAATTATCCAGAAATCTTTATTATCACTTTGACTTTTTATTTTCAGTATTAAATGCCTATTGATGTCAAAGTAGATTTTTTTTCCAATTTCTTGCTTAAGTCTCTTAGCTGTCAGTATATGAAAAGAAAAAAAACCAGATCTTTCCCCTTTTCTCTCTCCTTCGCAGCTTAAAAATCTTCTTAAGGAACAATGTTATTGTTTTTTAATAGTTTCAATTCCAAGGTACCTTATTTGTTGCTTTTGCTGTTTGACCTGGTCAACCAAAACTTTCTCTTCTTATCTTCCTCCTGCACATTCTTTTCTGGTGGAGTTCTTCTTTGTGGTGGCCATTTCTGACTACCGCTGCATTTCTGACCACTTTCGCCTTTGGGAAAGGGAATAATGGCCAGCTGGGGAGGAGAGATGCGGCTCTCCTCAATCCTGCTGGCAGTCTCCCCTCTCTTCACCACCTCTACGGGGTGGCTTAGCCACAAAACCAGCCGGCTCAGGGTGCTCCAGCGGCGAGCACGGATCAAAGCCTCGCAGAGACGAGGTTTCAGTCTGTCGCTGAAGAAGCTCAAACCGAAGTCCTATTCTATTCTATTCTATTCTATTCTATTCTATTCTATTCTATTCTATTCTATTCTATTCTATTCTATTCCATTCCATTGTCTGCAGAACAGTGTCTGTGGTAGAAACAAAAAAGCCAAACAGGAAATGAACATGCTGTTTATTCTGCTTGTAAGTGATAGAACTGATGGTCATGGGTTGTTGAGATAATGGCTAACTTGGGAGAGCAGCAATAGAGAATAAATGATAACATATAGTAGTACAACTTATCTTCCTTCACTTGTTTTCTCTTTTCCCATTCCTTTCTGCTGTGATTCCTATGGGCCAAATGTGAAGTGTGAGATTTTGTGAAGTTCTTTTTAGGACTCTGTGAGGGCAAGAGGGAATCCGGGCTCACCAAGTATCACTTGCTCTGCTTTTACACTTTGCCATTAAATAATGCATATTGACTGACATTACATCTTTTTGCTGTAGAGAGAATCTATTTTTGCGTGCTGCCCAAATTATCATTTCAAAATGGAGAGATTATCATGCAGAAGTGGGAAAAACAACAGTTTCTGAAATTTACTCTTAATTATACAAACCATGCACTCTTTATGAAAATGAATTGGGTCATTTAAAAACGTTATTTATTGCAGTACTCATACTTCTCATGGAACACACAGCTAATTATTCAAAAGAATCCTTGGAGAATTCTGGTTCTCTTTACTGCAAATATCATAAGCCTGGAAAAAAGTTACTTTTGAGTAGAAAGCTTAAGTGTCAGAGCAGCAACGAGTTGCAGTGGGCCTTGCTTGTTTGTTTTCCTTGCTACTTGTACACTGATCAGACACATTAAATATATTCTTGCCTTTGAATGAAGCACTTCACAATCCTATTACTTCCAGCTCTTTTAGTCTAACTTCAGATTTTCTGAATCTTTGTAGTGCTGTGTCCAAATTGTAGTATCTGTATGGGATAGAGGTTGGATCTAACAAAAACAAAATGTCAAATTATTTTTAAATAATTCTTGAAGTAGCTTTAAAAATATTTTTTGGAACAAAATAATTAAAATTCACATTTAGACTATGATATATAAGATTAATTACAGTGTTTTTATTTTGGTCATAGCTAATAAACAAAAATCCCAACTGGGCAGTAAATCACTGTGTTAAAACTGAGATTTTTTGAAAAGACTAGAGTTACTTTACATGAAAAAGTCTGAAATATTTTTAAAGGCACTTGAAAAGGTTTAATTGTTGAACTCTGGGGAAGAGGATTTCTATCCAACAGTAATGGCAAGATCCAAATTTGATGCTGGGAATCAGCATAATCATAGAATCATAGAGTTGGAAGTTAAGTATTTAACTTCTGACCTACTGAAATACAAATTTAAACACAGGAATGAATAGGAATTAAAGTATCCTATTAAATTGTAATATCGGTTTAGTGCAATGTGCCTCATTATAGTGAGAGAGAGAGGGAGATCCTGGGAACAATGATTAAAGAATGCCAGGGTAAGTGTGAGCCAAAAGTATACATTCCCAGAGTTCCTATCTAAAATAAGCACTTTATTTATTTATTTATTTATTTACTTATTTATTATACATGTATTATATAACAGATATAATTAGAACATGATTATGATTACATGAATGGGTATGAATAAAAGCATTACACTAGGACAGGGGCGGTAGACATGTTGGTGTGCTTGTGCATGCCCCTTACAGACCTCTTAAGAATGGGGTGAGGTCAACAGTAGACAGTATAAGTTTAAAGTTTTGGGGGTTTGTGGAAGGGACGACAGAGTCAGGTAGTGCATTTCAGGCATTGACAACTCTGTTGCTGTAGTCGTATTTTCTGAAATCGAGTTTGGAGTGGTTTACATTAAGTTTGTATCTATTGTGGGCTTGTGTATTGTTGTGGTTGAAGCTAAAGTTGTCATTGATAGGTAAGACATTGTAGCAGATAATTTTACGTACTATGCTTAGGTCAGACTGAAGGTGGCATAGCTCTAACTTGTCTACGTCCAAAATTTCAAGTCTAGTGGTATAAGATGTTCTGTTGTGAGCAGAAGAGTGGAGGACTCTTCTTGTGAATGAACTCTGTCAATTGTATTAATGTCTGATATGCAGTGCAGGTTCCAGATAAATGAGTTATATTTGAGAATTGGTCTAGCAAATGTTTTATATGCTCTATTTAACAGTACAATATTACCAGAGAAGAAACTATGCAAGATTAGGTTAAAAATTCTTAATGCTTTTTTGGCAATGTTGTTACAGTGGCTATTGGGGAAGGAAGATGCTGGAAACAGATGCCTTCTTGTGTGACAATGAGTAAAAAGCAATGGTGGTATTCAGCAGGTTCTGACCAGTTCTGAAGAACTGGTAGCAGAAATTTTTAGTAGTTCAGAGGACAGGCAAATACCCTCTGACTGCAGATTTTACAGTATCCTTCTCCTGCCACACCCACCAATTTTTTTTTACTGGTAGTAAAAAAAAATTTGAATCCCACCACTGGTTAAAAGCATAAGTTTATATCATGTGAAATAAATTAATAGTAAACTGTACTTTTACTAAGAAAACCACATGGCTAGAAAATATAAAATGATTGCATGTATAGCGTTGGCTGATAGGCCAATCAGTTTTGATAAAACTCAATATGCTACTGAGAAAAAGCTGAAGATATTTCTGAGTAATTAATGGTGTTTATTATGTGGGTGGATTAAAGTCTTTAGGAATCTAGTTGCTGATATCACCTTACAGGAAGCAGATGAGTTCAGTTATAGTATCAAAGACATACCCAGCTGTTGAATACAGAACAGATAATGAATGGGCCTTGTGCAAATTCCAGGTCAAGCTAAAGAAGAAGAAAGAAGAATAATTTTCTACAGTGTAACATTGAACATATACCTGCCATTTTCAAAGAGAGAAACATGAACCACTTTGAAGTCATGAATCTCATTGATAATGAAGCAGAACTGTCAAATGAATTTATGTAAGATGTTAAGGATAAATGTGAAAAGACACACCAAAGATGGAGAAACAGACAAAAATAAGTCACTGTCAGAACAAACCATAAAAATTGCCAAAAAAAGAATAAAACTTCTTATACTTGGGGTAAATTTCGCTCAATCATTTTCATTTCATAATAAATTATTCTGAAAGTGTAAAGGTAGTTTGTATATTTGTTAATCATTTATCTTTGATGAAACCATAGTAAATCCAAAAGATTATGGATGTTTGGGTATATAAAACTGACACCAGTGGATTCATTCCCAATAAATGTTTATAGAATTTCATCATAACATGCCTTTATGACTAGTATTGTAAGTTATTACTATTAAGTGGTAACAGGTAAAACAATAAAAGAAAAATTCCAAATATGCTTTTTAAAGAGGCAACTGGATTTTGGTTTTCGTTGAAGAGGCAACTGTATTTTGGTTTTCCTTTTTAAAGAGGCAACTGGATTTTGGTTCTTCCTTCTTCAGTTCTGACTGAATGCTGGGAAATGGAAGAATTTATATTCCTTGCAATCATCCAGGGGTGGGATTCTACCAGTTCGCACATATTCACTAGACTGGTTGTTAACATTCTAAGCAGTTCAGAGAACTAGTTGTTAGAAGAAATTACTGGCCTAATCATATAAGGAAGGCAAGAAGGAAACATTCTGGTGTTGCTTACAGAAACTGTCTCTCCGTTAACCCTTATTACATTCTTGGCAGGACTAGATTTCCTGTCTCAGGAACTTCTCTGGAGGTTTTTTTCCCCTCCTTTGCTGGTACTTTGCTTGTGTGGAGTGACCATTCAAAGTTACAATGGCACTGACAAAAGTGATTTATGACCATTTTTCACATTTACAACTGTTGCAGCATCCCCACAGTCATGAGAGGCCTGGGCGAGGAGATGTGTGCCTCGATGTGAGTGATATTGAGTTGGCCACACCCAGCCAATAATATGACCACCAAGCCATGTCCATCTAGTCACATAACCACCAAGCCATGTCCACCACCTAAGTCACACTCACAGAACTGCTTGTTAAAAATTTGAATCCCACCCCTGCAATCATCTGGTCATTAGCAGTCTTTCTGAGAGTCATTGAAGCTACTTGGAGATGTATCTCTGCTCTCAGGGTCACTTGAATAGTGCAAATGGGTGTGTAACCTTTTTGGAACTGCTGAAATGACTGTGTTGTTAAGCAAGAGATAGGTGGCATGTATCACTTGCCCTCTGTTTAGGGAAAATTGTTCAATTTTAATGTAAATGGCCTCTTTGACCTCTCTTTCAAACCAGTGGTCCTCTTTGTCTAGAATGTGGACTTTGCTGTCTTCCAAAGAAGACAGTCAGAATTGAAGAAGCTTTTTAAATGAGAAACATAATGTCATCAAATTAAAACAAAGAAAGTCTAGTTGCCTCTTAAAAAACCACCTTTGGGGCAACCATGACCTGAATGACTGAGAATATCCATAGAAAATAAAGGAAAAGGTCTAGAATTAAATGTCATGATCCAAAATATACAAAATACATTTGTCAGATTTTGGAAGTTCAAATATTAATGGATAGATTCATAATGTTTTAATAATAGCAAAAAGCCAGAAGCAGTTGTCATATTCCAGTGATCTTCATTATAAAAAAAATCTCTAAATCTTAACAGAAAATAAAAGTTAGTTAGAAGTTCCTACAAATAATAGACACAGAGATTCTAGTGCCTGTCTTTAGTAAATGATGACTTAATTTTCATGATTGACAATACTTCATGGTCCACTTCTTAGAGAAATGTTTCAACTTTTTCACAAGATAACAAATCGGGTAATCAACAGGGTCTCTTAGGCTTTCTAAATCTGTTGAGCTAACAGAAAGATTATAAAATACTTGTCTCTTTTATCTTCCTCACATAGCCATCAAGAATGTTGTTTTAAATTCATTGTCTGGGTTTTTGATGTATTTCAATTCTATGTCCTATTCACTGCTGCAGTTTCACTTTTTCTTCACATTTTATTAAGTTCTGAGACAGTGACTTGCCCAAGGCAAATATTTTAACAGAAAAGGAATCTTAAGTTGAATGTTTTTGTTCTGCTAAAATAACCTCTAGATACCACACTGCCTATTCAACTAACTTCAGTTATTTAAATTGCCTTCTGACTACATACTGTTTGATCTGACATTTACTTATGGCAATGTCAAATAATATATTTCAATGTATTCAGATAGATAGGTCACATTGAGGTTCATAGGAAGGCTCTTTATGAAACCCCCATGTATCTTCTCAGATCCTGGTTAGTGTCAGTCAGTAAGTGTATAATGACAGAAACGAGTAAACTTTTATCGGCTGATATGTGGTTGGAATTACAAATAATAGTGGCTATCATTGAAGAAAAATAACTCAACTTCTTTGCTGTACTAAGTGTTTAATATTCAATTACAACTACATATTTGGGGTCTCACTCAGCCCCCTTACTTGGAAACTCCTGCAGCTTTTATGACATCTTTGTGTTTTTGTTCTCACATTCTGTCCTGACCAAAACCCTGAAGAAACCAAATCACTTTGAAGATACAACATAAATCTATTAAGCATGAAAACAACTACAATGTACACAGAGCTACCAGCAAAGCATTGATAGCTTGCTGAGCAGCCCTGAGCAAAACCAGAAGCACAGCTCATGTACCTTTGGCCTACTATATTTCAAGAAAAAGAAGAAAAAAAAGAAGGCAGCACAGTGGAAATTACAATGTGACACCAGAATGCTTTTGATAAACTCATCAGAATGACATTATTTATCCTTTCCTATGAGGTTAGCATGATAGATATACTATCTTTGAGATGTTGTCAATGAATATAAACAATGTAGTTTCTTGGGCTACTGCTTCCGATCTGATTCTTCATTCAATTTCAGCTTCTCAATTCAATCTGATTCTTCACTCAATTCAGCTTCTAATATTTTATTACAAAAGCAGCTTAAACAGATTGCACATATGGGTATAGCGGGTTGGGCAACCAATGGTTTGAAAGAGAATGCAGTTAATGCAGACAGCATAATCCTTTCTGATAGTAGATGCTTTAATGTGGCAAAGGCTAATCTGGCCTCTTTTTCTCTATCCCCAATGTGTGAAATATTTTTGATGTTACATCTAACTACTGCAGATTAAAGGTAAAAGTAAAAAAAATTCCTATCTAGTTGTGTCTGATTCTAGGGGGCAATGCTTATCTCTGTTTCTTAGCTAGGCAATTCAGAATTGTCTGTAGACATTTTTGTGATTGTGTGGCCAGCGTAACTGTGCACTAAGGCTTACAGAATACTGACACCTTCCCACCAAAATGATACCTATTTATCAACTTCATTTGCATGATTTTGAACTGCCAGGTGGGCAGGAACTGGGCCAAGTAACTGGAGCTCAACCCAGTCTGTCAGAAGTTGGAAAAAATGATAAAACAACATATAGACTTCAAACCAGAGAACTTTTTATTGGGAATTATACCAGAAATATACAACAAAGAGCTGAAATATTTGTTTGTAAATGTTTTAACAGTGGCTAGAATTGTATTTGCTAAGAATTGGAAAAACGATAAAATACTTATGCAGGAGGAAGATATTAAGAAAATTATGGACTGTGCTGAAATGAGTAAATTGACATTTGAAATTAGAGAACAAGAAGATAAACAATTTTACATGATATGGGATTTGTTTCTACTGGCCGATCGAAGTGGCTGATGACTGCACTTGGGAAGCTTCCATCGCCCGGAAGAAACTGCCTAAAGGTGAGGGGACACGGGCAGCCATGCCACGCCCTGAAGCAGCTGGGGACTCTGCCTTTGGGGAGCTTCTATCAGCTATCGGGGTATTCTAGCCTAAGTTAGCTGCAGGGCACTCCTAAAGGCAAGTTTTCTCCCCACCCCATCACCCTTACCCTCCATTTCTCTTCACCTCGTGTAGTTCTAATGAATGATGTGAGAAATGGCGGGGAAACATGGATTAAATAGGCCTAAATTTTGGGGGCGGGGCTTAATTTCACCTCATGCTAGAAATCATGCTGGGCCTTCCTATTGGGGGAGGCCATATTGTTGGCGAAACACGGTAGTTATGAAATGGATAGGTTTGTATTCATTTTATTTCCATTTCCTTAAATGACATATTAGCCTCTACAATGCATCTTTTTTCCACTCCACACAGTATGTGTATATATTAGATATAGTATTTTTGTAGGCTAGCCAAATAGTCTATTTCATTCAATAATACAGTAACATATATCTTTTTTTTAAAATTTACAATAAATTTGTAATTTTTTAAAAAATACTTATCAAATTTAAAGTACACATTAAAAGTTGATATTCAGCAGGTATAACAGAGTAAGACATAAAAAAGCAACACCAAAGGAATGGTTAAAAACAAGAAAAGGCCATGGTTCTTTGCCACAGACTTCTATTCATTCCCACAATGTAGAGAAGAAGCCTACATGATTTTAGAAGTTTGCTCTTCACATTCATGGGTGAACATTTTCTTTTTTTTAATAAAAATTTTATTTGGGTTTTCACAAAACATAATACAAGTAAAATTTCTTTTTTTGAGAATAGCATGGTCCCGGGTTATCATTTCTCCAAACAGACACAAATTCAATTTCATATTCATCTTTGTGTTCTGTTCCATATCTTATTACTATTTTAACATTTTCTCAATAATTTTCCCCTTCCCTTAGTTTTCTCAATCTTACTTTTAATTATCTCATTCCTTTCTAAATTCAATTATATATATATCTTTTTCTAAGTTTCAATACCTTTCTAGTCATTATATACTTTTGTCTGTCCTGGTTCAATTCATATTTTCTTTTCTCATTAAACAAAATTTTTCCCCGTAGTTACTAATTGGAGTATGATACCTTTGTATCTCTTAATTTTTATCCCTTCAACTCTTATTTAAACTTCAATTTATGCCTTTACAATTATAACATTCAATATAACACATAACTTCCAGTCGAATTCTGCTTGGTACATTCTTAAAATATGCACTAAATTCTTAAAGAGAATATATATATATATATATATATATATATATATATATATATATATATATATATATATAACAATAATAAATAAAATACTTATTCTATTCCAATTCAGCTCTATCATTAATGTTGGTTATAATCTTTGACATCTTTAACATTTCTTTTCAATAGGGTATCATACTTCTAGGAACACTTATAATATTTCCATAATTTTTTTCATGTTTCTTTCATATTCCTCTTCACTTAAATTTTTATAACACATTTATAATAATTAAAATGTTCATGGCTGAACATTTTCAATGTAGGATTCCTTATGCTAGACAAAAGTCATTATGATTGAAGTATGGGCATATGCATGAGTGCTGTATGACCCTGGTTCCAATAACATCTCGCTTAACTTCATCAATTCTCTTTCTTTTTTTCTTTTTTTTTCACTACCTTGCTGTTAGAGCTTGCTGGTCTGTTTAGTCCCTGTTGTACTGCATTAAAGAAATGGCATTGTGGACATTTTGCCAGAAACTATTTGTCTTTGCAAAGTGAATCATATTCCTTCCACTAATGATAATTTTGATAATTTTATCCTGTTACAGATTTCTCTTCATCTAAAAAGGTGTCCCTGAAGAGATGAACAAGGGTAACACATGAAATGGTGTCTGATTGTGATAAAAGCAGGAACCGTTTGCAAAATTAAGTCAATGTATAGTGAACTGTATTGGGATAAACAAGTTTGAACTAAGTTTTCATTTATACAATATTTCTTACCTTATGTCTCTAATTTCTTCAACTGACTATTTCATCCTCCTTTTCTTGCATTGTTTATTACCCCCCCCTCCCGAAAAAAGGAATAGCATGATGGAAATATATTTATTTATCACATGGACTGTATCAACAATAGAATATTTTATTCTGACATTAAGAATGTCACATTTCACTTAGTGACCCTAAAATGCTGCTGCGTTTTATTTTATTGATGATGGTGAGAGAACAAAATGTTGATCTAGAACATAGCACTCAGACTTTAAAAACACAAGGCTCTCCTCCCACCCCCCCTTTTATAATGTCTCAACAACAATAAGTTTGTCCCAGAGTTACTTTTATAATCACACTACACAGAAAGATTGCAGTAGCACAAGAACAATTTGATTTACAATTTAATTTTTATGATGCTTAGTAAAGGATTTTTGATAGGACTTTTAGTGCTTCAGAATCAGAGGCAAAACGATGCTTCTGAGTACTCGGGTGGATGGATGAGTGGGTTGTGGTGTAGGGAATGTAGAATTGCCTGCAATAATTTTTGAAACAAAAATTAGCCCCACGAGATTGCATGGCATCTATGGAGGGCAGCTACATGATCCCAGGAAAGAGTGCAGATAAGAGTGCTGTGAGCATTCCACATACAAATGTCTTTTTACCTTTGAATTAAAACTTTGGCACATCCATATTATCTGCCTGTTAGTTATCAAATGAATGGGAGGTAATGGGAGGTAACAATATTTTAAAAATGGGAGGTAACAATATTTTAAAAATGGATTTGGTGCCTTTCAAAAACCAAAACTTATAATTAGCTTGCACCACAATCTAAAAATATAAGCAATTATAAATGCTCAGAATATAAGCTTGTAAACAGTCATACCTTCTACATAGCAAAAAGAAAAATATTATAGTTTTATTTCTTCAGTTTGCATTTAGCTTTCCTGGATTTTCTTCTATAATGTTATAGGTTTGCCAGACACATTGATTGAGTAGTATGGTTTAGAAACTACATTGAGTCTAATTGCTGTCTTTATTTTAGTGGATCATTCTGGTGATTTTTTTCCATTTAGCTGAGCAACTCTCATTTTTTCTGGTCTTTTTCATCACTTGTAATGGTCCTATAGGTGTGGTTAATATAGACAGTAGGAGATAAGCCCAAGTTAATGTCAGAGTTGTGCAGCTTGCAGCTTAGAAAACATAAAATGCCTTGTTTAAGCCCTGCAAAAAAAAAAAAAATTAGGAAACATTAATTTCTGAGGAATTCAAAGCAACATTACCTGTATTCCCAGGTTGACACTAAGAAAGGGAGAGGGCAGCAATCCTACATAGCATGGCCAATGACAATGAATGGTGAACTATAATTTGGAAAGCACTAATCACTGCTACATTATGCTTACTTATATACAGTACTTGTCAACTTGCTAAGGGAGACTTTTGCTTTAACTATACTACAACATTCAATTATTATGTTTTCTTCTTTTCTGCTATAGGTGAATTAGTGAAGTATGTACATCCATTTTTTCCATTCACTTCCTGCAACCTGTACTACATTTCCATAGAATGGTCTCTATATCTCTCAAATCCATTAGGATTTACAAAATGTTATAACTAAATTGCACAATGCTCTGAACCTTCCTTTAGAAAAAAGGTTGGGTTTTAAACTAAACATTATTGAGAATAGACAAAGGAGAAATTCAGATCTGCCATTAGATTTGTCCACCAGCTATGTTAATAATCTTTTATAATAAAAACATTTATGTCTTGTTGAAATGAAGAAAACTATTTATGTTTTAGAGAAGATGTATGTATATAAGATAAATGTATTCTCATGAATGATAAAACAAAAACAAATAACTTACAAATTGAAGAGTTTGTGACTTGTAAACTTCAAGTTTATGTGTAACAAGTACTCCTGTTAGGTAAAGTAATCAGTCTCTCTCTCCCCCACCCCCTCCTCTCCCTCCCTCCCTCCCTTTCTCCCTCTCTCTTTCTCTCTCTCTCTCTCTCTCTCTCGTTATTCCATACAGGGAAATGGACATTTGTAAAGTAATAACAAAGATTCAGATTACAGTACTACACTGACAAATCCATACGATTTTCTTGCAATAATATAAAAGTGATTGGGGACTGATTTTCTTCTGTGATATTTTTCAACTTCCCTATCT
The DNA here is from genome assembly GCA_033807585.1 of Hydrophis major. Taxonomy (NCBI): domain Eukaryota; kingdom Metazoa; phylum Chordata; class Lepidosauria; order Squamata; family Elapidae; genus Hydrophis; species Hydrophis major. The sequence continues at coordinate 62,567,298 of CM066331.1, read as the reverse complement.
GTAGTTCTGAAGTTCAGTAGTGGTCTCTTATTTATCTGGTAAGATAGGCTAGGTGCACTTGTTTCAAATTAGACAACATATGCATCTTCTGATGGCAATTTATCAATATATCTCTAAGGGAAATGGGCAATTTGAAAATAGGAAATACAAATAAATATAACTATCCCTCTTTTGGCAAATCTGAAAAATTTGAAAAATAAACCCTTAGCTTTCTATGATTTCTAGTAAGTATGAAGAAGTCAATGGTTTAAGGTTAATTTATTTTATCTTGTAGACTTGTATTGACCCTTCCAAAAATGTGTGGCAGAAAAATAATTTGCATATGTTACATTGCTAAATTTAATTTGGAATTCACACTATTTTTTTAATTAGAAAAAGTGTATTGCATATGATTGATATATATGCAGAATGATATGACACAATTGCACTCTAACAGCAACTAAATGGAACCTTTTTTTTGCTTTAGATTGATTTATTGTGCCATTTGGGGTATTGTAGAACATTCTCTGGAAAGCTGTTGATATTCACAGCATTCTTTAGAAAACAGATCACCTTCTGGGAGACCTCTGCTTAACAAAATCAGGAAAGATAAGACAACCAAAAGGAAAAATGCGGAGTGAAACATACATATATACATGTGCATATGCCTGTATATTACATTTGCACTGATATGTACATCTGCAAATTGATCCATATAGTTCATTTTCACATACTTGGCTCAGTTTCCATCTACAGATGGAAGCAGTATTTTCTAAATGTCTAGTGATGGACAAGTATTGACTAAAGATTACTGAAGAAAATGAAAAGTTTCTTTCTCCATAGTTGTTATCCTTCTTCAATATTAATAAGAGTCACTTTAATATTAACAAGAACAGAGAACTTCACTACTCACCCCTATTCTCTGCTAATCTTAGGAAGTGAATATGGAAGGATAATTTTCTGCATGTATCATCCTTCTCAGCATAGCCCATCATAGTATTATCAGGAGCTTAACCCTGCATGAGGAATAACAAAATAGCATATCCTTCTTCCCAATATAATTGGACTCCTAACACTCCACAAAATAGTTGATTCATATGTCATTTGCAAGTATCCTATTAAGCATAATGCACAAAGCAAAAAGAGACTGGAAGAGGGCATAACCATGCTACAGAAAGGCTTTTATGAGTTGTTGGCATGAATGATCCATACCCATAAGAATAAATCCTGTTAAATTAAATGAAATTTAAGAACATACAACTTTGATCATTGCATAGTGAGGCTAAGTTTCAAAACAAAACTATATGACAGATAAAAGATTCATGAAAATCTGGACTTTGAGGAAAGATTTGGAGTGAATATATTGTCAATATTGTACAAGGATTCTGACAAAGACTTCCAGGAATTAGTAGCAACAAAGGAAAAATTTTCTGAGATTGTGGATTTGAGGTTTTCATGAGCTGTAAGCCATAATCATCACAATTATGACAAATCACGGCTTGAACAATCTTGCTTTGCATGTAATGAGTCCATCTCATATATTACGTTCACCTTTTAAGTTGTATTACTGAAATAAATGAACTTTTGCATGACATTCTAATTTTTCGAGTTTCACCTGTATAACTGAAAAATTATAGGTTGGGGGTGGTTTGTTTCAATGTTTACAAAGAGTATAAGTCGCAGTCTCTGAAACAGATAAGCCATTTCTGCTTGCTGGCAAAGGAAAATTATAATATATGCCAAACTTACCCTGAAGGGAATTTGCTCATTTCTAAACCAGACTATATTTTAATCAACTTTGAGTAGTAGCTTGTATCTTTGTTCCCCTGATACTACTTCTGGGCAACAATACAAAGCATCAACTATCTGGGAGATGCATTCAATAATTTCATTTTTAGGCAGAACTGATTATGCTTTCTGGCTATAAATCATTGTAGTTTCTCTGATGATTGAAAACTTTCTTGCTGAGAGTCCATAGTGGATGCCTTGCACCTGGCATATTAGTGTGCAATATGGAAGCTTATGCTGTGCATAATGATATTTCAGAGAAGAGTTAAGAGAGATTGTTTACAATATTTCTATGGCTTCCTATAGTACAACTGGTATCAACTATAGCTCTTTTTTTTTTTTTAGAAAAAATACCAGTAAAGTATTTTTTTTAATTTTCAGCTTTTTCCAACAATGTAAAGAAAAATGACTAAGACCATGCATACTGAATTATAAACAGTCCGGGAAACTCATTCTAAGAGAAGCGGATTAAAGAAAAATACAGTGGAGACACTTATGAATATAGTATTTGTGAATCTGCTAAACAAAAACAAAAAACAAGCATTGGAATCTGACAACAAGAGGAAAATCATTGCTTTTATTCGTAGCAATTGCTGATCACCTGGCTGACCTTTCCAATTCTTCTTAAGAATAGCTAATGGTATCCAACATATTAGGATTAAAAGGACAAACTGTATAAAAGAGAAGGAAGTGTCCAGAATTTGCAAGGTATGTACAAAGTTTCAAAGTTATTCAACAGTTGAAAGATTTCAGAATGTCCAGTGAAATTGGAGTGATATGAAGTACCTTGAAGAGAAGAGTGTCATTTCTGAGCAGATAGAACTTCACTGAAACAAACATAGCTATTTCAAATAGGCTAAGACCTAAATGCAATACATATAGCATATGAACTAAAGCCATTTTCAATGTGTCTCTGTTTCTCCTTCAATAGATTGAGGTTTCTGAGAAGTGAGGCTAAAATAACCCTGACACCATGAAACAACTAAGTTCTTATCCCAAAACAGTTCTTATGCCCAAACAGATTATATATCTTTTTTATCTGATGCCATTTCTAGAGAACTGACTGTGGTTGTCATAATTTTCTTTAGATCACAATCATCCATAACTTTTATTCCTTTCTTTTCTTTCAGGATTACTGAACTTTCTTCCTCTATTTGTTCCCCTTTTTTATTCTCCTCTGCTTATTTATTGTTGTATCCAGCATTACAATTTTTACAAATAATTCAACGTGACAAGCATATCCAACACTTCATCCTCATATTTTCCAAACAAGAATCTGGTGATCAGAGTTGGGCTGAGAGAGAACGACTGGGCCAAAGTCACCCAGCTGACTCTCATGGCTAAAGCAGGACTAGAACTCATGGTCTCCTGCTTTCTAGCCTGGTGCCTTAACCATTAAACCAAACTGGCTTTCTCATCTCTTACTTTTTATATTTTCCTCTTTCATTTTTTCATCGTTGTTCACCTTGCTCTTTTCTTTTCCTTGTCTTCTTTTCTTTTTTATTTACATACAGTCATTTTAGGTATAAATAGTAACTGTTGAGAAATAACAGAAAAAACCTTGGGGATTCTTGAACAGCTAAGAATGATTTTTGTTTATACATACTTCATGAAACTTGGCAGATGGTTGCACTTGAAGAAAGTATTCCTGTTGTATTTTAAGATAGTTTTGTTTTTAATTCAGAGGAGATTTAATTTTAATTTCAATTTAATCCTGTTTCAGAATTGGCGACCATTTTTGCTTAAGATGTGTTTGTAATACAAAATGCCATTATCTGCTATGAGTATCAAATAAATCAAACCAGAGTAGGATTGAGGGAAAAATCTTAGAAAAAGATAATGCTGGGATTACTGGCAACCATTTTCTGAATTCAAAGTGCCTATCACAAAGTGACCAGAAGTTCTTCCCAAATAAAAACAATGGGAATTTATGTTTACCTTTTAGCATTTCTTATTTTTCTTCTTTCATAATATTCAGGAATTGTTGGTTATTACTGAAAAATTAGTAGTTAAGACTTACAAAACAAGAGTTGCTAAAATTACTTTTGCAATGCTTCAGTCATAAGATTATTTTATTTTATTTTTATTTTTTGTTTTTATTCTAAAAAAAAAAACATTTATTTGACATACATTTAAAACAGACAAATCAGCACACACACACACACACACACACATGTATATATATGTATATGTATTTATTTTCTTAAGTTTTAGTGGGTACTTAGATGTATGGGATTCAGCTTTGTTAGGGTATTTTCCCACGTCATTGTAGTTGTGCTTTTAAAGTTGTAGCAACATTTCAGCAGAATCTCATCTGCCAGCATCAGGCTTCTGCATGGCAGATGAGATTCTGCCAAAACATTGCTACAACTTTAAAAGCACAACTACAATGATGTGGGAAAATACCCAAGCAAAGCTGAATACCATACATACATACATACCTACATATATGCAAAGACTTCTGAAAAAAAATGCTAGTCCTTCCTTCCTTCCTTCCTTCCTTCCTTCCTTCCTTCCTTCCTTCCTTCCTTCCTTCCTTCCTTCCTTCCTTCCTTCCTTCCTTCCTTTCTTCCTCTCTATGGATATATGATTACACAGCGAAGGCTAGGATCCTGTCACATATCCCTCATCTATATCAAATTTAAGAAGGACTTGCAAGCCTTCAGCAGCGGCAGGGATTCACAACCACGTGGTCCCTGCCGCGTTCGCCGCCAAGGTTCCCCCGATCCATCTGGATTTGGGGGATATAGCTGCCCCATAGATGCAGTTGAAGACAGGGGGATCCAGCAAGGGGTTTGGGGGTGTTGCAAATCCCCTCCCCAGCCATCTAAACCCCCTTTTCCCGAGGCGGAGGAACGGCGGTCAGCAATGGCCACCACGAAGAAAGCTCCAGCCAGGTAAGCAAGTATAGGAGGGAGAAAGCTAGAAGAAAAGTGAAAGCTGCTTCTAACCGGGACAAGACGGGAGAAAGTGACTTGGAACCTGGAAGGCTGCTAAGTATATATTGTTCCTTGTGAGAGTTATAAGCTGCGAATACTCTAAAAGATAAAGTTTTTTCTTTGTTCTACTCTCCTTCCTAAAGTGACAGCGGGAAAAAATAAAAAATAAATCAAAAACCTTTTGGCTGTGAATGGGAAGGGAGAGTGAAAAAAATAAGAGCCAAATTTGAAAATAAGGAGAAGATTGCCTAGAATTGCAAAGAGTTTAAAAACTTCCAAAAAATATATTTGAAAAGGATTTGTGACTACTTTAACCCCAGAAAGAGAAAGTGAAGAAGAAGAAGGTATCTAAAAGAAATGGTCTGTTTGGATTGTTTGGTGATTTTGGAACCTTTGGAAATTACTTCTGATTAAATCATCTGGGTGGTTGTTTGGGAAAACTTTTTCTCTACACAATGGCATCATCTATGGATGAATTGAAACTTATATATCAAAAATATGAAAGAGAAAAACAAGGAGGGGAAGATGGCCTTGGCACTATTTTTCAATACTTAGAAATGGTGGTTTATATTTATGTGAAGCAGAATGAGGATGATGGGGACAAAGAAGAAGAAGGAGCCATCTTTGATGAACAAATGACTTTGACTGGAGAAGGGAAAAAGCAAGAGAAAAAGGAAAAAAGGTCTTTGAGATCTAGAAAAACAGCCCAAAAAGAGAAGAATAAGGTGAAAAGGGGACATTGTGTTAAGAAACAACAGAAAGGGGGAAAGCAGAACAAAAGGAAAGTGGAGAGACAAGGGGTTAAAGAGGACAAGGAGAAGAAGAAGCAAGGGAGAAAGGAAGGGATGAGAAGTCCTAATGGTGGGGAGCAAGATGTTAAGAAGCAAAAGTTTTTTAGAGATAATGGATAAATTTTATTGTTAAAGGGATTCTAGAAAGGTACATAAGACTGCATTCTTATACTTGTATTTAGAAGTAATCATAGAAAATTAGAAATAATATGTAACTTAAAATGTGATAAAATATTTAACATAAATTAGTGAAATTTTTGGTTAAGAAAAGGGAGTACTGTAATGAAACATGATTTAAGATTGTGATGTGGGTGTGTGTGTGTAATAATCTTTGGAAAGCATAAGTGTTCCCACAAAGGCATGATATCTTATTGAAATGGATAAAATGCTCAAGATATAAATGATTGTTAATATTAATGATTAGCAAAATCTTCGTGAAATGAGATTTGAAGTAGAAGAAGGAGGAACATTTTAATGAAATATAGCTATAATATGTGATGTGGGGGGGGGAATAATTATGGAAAATAGGGCTCCCATAAGAGTATGTGATTTAATTGAAAAGCAATGAGTTAAATGTTTAAGATATGAATGAATATCAATACTAATGAATAGATTTGTATTATTTTTGATAATATAGTATAATTTTAGAATGTACCAGACAGAATCCCAACGTAAGTTATGTGTTTTATATTAAGTATTATAAATATAGGGGAAAGAGATAAAGGCATCATACTCCATATAGTGTACAGGAGAAATACTTCTTCTTTTTTTTAAAGAAGAAAAATAAATGGTTGGCTGGAATAGAACAGACAAAGAATAATAAATATTATGATATGAATTGAGAGGAGATAAATAAAATAAAATAAAATTGAGAAAATTTAAAGGAGAGAAGAAGTTATATAGAAAACTGAAAATGTTAATAAGATATGAAATGGTATGTAAAATGAATATAAATTTGAATTTGTGTCTGTATCAAGAGTTTTAACCCGGGACTAAGCAACTTTCAGAAAAGAGATTTTTTATGCTTTTATGTTTTGTGTTTATGTCTATTTATGTATTGTTTGTTTTGAAAATAAAACTTGTTTTTTTTTTAAAAAAAGAAATTTAAGAAGAAATTTTATTTGATCATTTCCACATTTGTGATTTATGGTATCATATAATGTGAATTAATCATAACAATGTAAAACTTTATTACTGATGTATCTCCATTGTGATCACTAGAACTGATTTTCAGTTGAAGCAAATGTGAAAAACACCTTATGCTCTTGTTTATTGACTGGCTAATATAAATCTAGCAGATCTTAGTAAGTGGTGGGTATTTTCCTATGCAATAAGATTTTTTATTTCTTCTGATGTTTCTTAATTTATCTTTCATCTGATTTTTGCAAAGGCAATGCTTCATGTCTGTTCTATATATTTGAGATTTATATTTTAATAGGTGTAATTAACATAGATGTGAAAAGGTTATTCTAAATTTATGTATCATATTGTTTCACATAGGACTCTTTCTTCAACATTTTTTGTGTATTAAAAATATTATTGGAAATTTGGACATTAAATGTTCAAAGATTCATAACTTTGCTGGTCCACTTAAAAAACACTTCTCAACAACTATATGTGATACAGGGAAGTTTTATATGCAAAAATATACTTGAAAAACTGAAGCTGCTTCAAATGAATATATTTTATAGACAGTTCTCAATAAATTCAGCCTCCCATTGAGTCTGGTCAACTTTCTTCTACTGTTCATAGCTCTCTAGTAACTAAAGCTGTATATGTGAAATATGTGTTTTTTAAAGTTCTTTATGAGTTTATTCATGCATTATAAAGTATTTGGATACAAGAGTCTAAACATCTTACAGTACATTTAAAAAGTGTGCTGAAAGCATCCCCAAATGCAAAGTAAGCAGGGTATTTTAAATTTCTTTAATCAAATTCCAAGGATAGTGGCCATGTTATTACATGCTGAGTTTGGATAGGAAAAGCAGGAGGGAGGGAGAGAGAGAGAGAGAGAGAGAGAGGAGAGGAAACAATAGTCTCTGGGAATCTCAATTAAGTCCTACTAATATGGGTCTATGAACCTCAGCAAAGTGATTTGTGAAGTTACCCACCCTATGGGTTATATAATAAAACTTCAAAAACAAAAACAAACCCCCTTGACAGTTATTTGCTTTATAACTTATTCTCTGTTCTTCTTACTCTTGTCTGCTGGTATCTTAGCAACAAAGCAGAAGAAAGTCAAAGAGCTCTGATTAAACCAAAATAAATGAAAGACATGACTAAAGCTCTAGATTTGAGTTGTACAAGTTGAAAGCAGAGAGTTGATTTAGCCAGGGAACATGAATGTCGTCTAGCAGCCTGTTCCAGTAATACTGTTGCATTCTTGCTTATTGACATTTATTTCCTGCCCGTGAGTACAACTTACACTTGAATCCTGGCCAGGTAATAAGCAATAAAGGCACATGCAAATGTGTCAGCAATTGACTTGTGGTGCATTATGTTTCCTTGAGCAGATATCATTATGCATGCCTTTGATTTTACAATGTATGGTAATAACTTTGTTTCAAATTTTGGCTAGAAGCATCTGGAGAGTTGCAAGCCAAAGAAGATTCTAATTTTTTTTTAAAAAACTTAACTTTCAAGCATCCAATAAGCTACATTTTTTTTCCTGGTAGTAAGTTAATATTGCATCAAATTTTCATGATGTGAAGTTTTCTGTGTGTAAACAGATTTTTCATTTCTTTCTGTTAAATTTTGCCTTTAAATTCTGTATTTATTATTTCAAGATATAAAATATACCATTTTATAAATGTTATAAACAATAGACAGTGAATGAGTCAAAGATAGAATGTTGTTGTTATTGATGTATGCCAATGCTAATGGAAGGAGATGACAATTACATTTCAAACGGTGGAAAATGAACCAAAAAGTTTGCTGATCCTGTTCCATCATATGATGTTCTATCAACAGTGAACATTGCCAGTCTAATTTTTTTTGTACTTTTTTATTCCAGGATTCAATAAGGGACCCACTGTGTAATAGTGGTCAAGTTATGGGGTTAGTGATATCCAGTTTAAAATCTGTATTCAGTCAGAGAAGCTCACTGAATGCTCAGGAAGATAAATCTATCTCAGCATCTACTTCTGTCCTATGACCACAGCACCATTGAGAGTGTCCTGATATATGGCATTCTTGAATAGTATGAGAGCAGCTCTGTAGCAGACAAAAATGCTCTACAGAGAATCATTAAACTGCTCAGAATATCATAGGGCTCCAGCTACCAGCCCTGGACAACATTTTCTAATCTTGCTGTTTGAGGAAGTTGCACAACATTCTCAGAGAGTCTTTCTGTTCTGTCCCCTCATATGCATTCTTGAGATCTCCGCGCTTTGATTGGCCAAAGCGCGGGGCACTCTGATTGGCTAGGCGAGCCGCACCGATTGGCTCGCTGAGAATCTCCCGCGATTGGTCCATTCGGATCGCGGGAGATTCAAAGTGGTGCCATTGGCCGCGGCCGCCGCGACTTGGAAATAAAAAGCCGCGAAGTTTGCCTTTAGAGCCAGTTCGGTTCCTGTACCCAATAAAGAGCTAATGCACAAGTCACCGACTCCTGGCATCATTTCCGACGGACACGACACTGGTGACGAGGATGGGATTCTGATCCTGAACAGAAGCACATATCCGACGGAAGCCAGACGAAACTCCACGATGGCAAACATCGCGCCTCCCGCACCCTTCAACCCCGCCAGCGAGGACTGGGAATTGTACTCAGACAGATTCCGCATGTTTCTCGAATGCAGCGACCTGAAGGACGCCACCGGCCCGAAGAAGCGAGCCGTATTCCTGACCCACTGTGGGCCCGCAGTGTTTAAGATGGCCAAAGCGCTTGCCAAACCCGCCGACGTGACCACGATGGACTGGGACGACCTCGAACCAATACTCCAGCGACACTACGCTCCAGCCGTGCCCATCCTCATCCGACGACACGAGTTCTACCGTCGGGACCAACGGTCGGGTGAGAGTTTTAGCGACTTCGTTGCAGAACTACGGCGCCTAGGGGGGCTGTGCGAATTCGCCAACATGGACGAAGCCCTGCGAGACCGAATCGTGCTCGGCCTTTGGGACCCCGTCCTCCAGAGTCGGCTGATGGCCAAGGGCAACATCGCTCTTGCCGATACCCTTGCCGAAGCCACAGCAGCCGAAGCTACCCGAAAATCCGCCGACCGCATGCGCAGACCAAACGCCGGGGACCGCAGCGGGAACAACCACCCTGCAAGGTCGACCGAGGCCCAACCCGAGACAACCACCCACCAGGGTGACGTCCACTCAGCACCGGGCACTTCCGACAAGGAGGAGGAAATCCACCGTCTCCAGGCAGGCCGTGACCCACGGAACCGGCGGGGTCGTAAGTCGAGGACCACCTGTGCCGGTTGTGGAGGCGACCACCCCAGGTCCAAATGCCGGTTCTTCGATTCAATCTGCCGGCATTGCGACAAGAAGGGACACATCACCCGCATCTGCCGTCTCAAAAGGAACCGCAGCCCTACATGATGGGACCGGAACGGATGATCCCTATGAGGCGGCGAGACCCGGCGAAGAGAGGAGACCCATCAGACGGTCACCATCGGCCACGCCACAACCAATGACGCCCGGAAGGTCTACGTGGAGGTAGGCATCGAAGGCGAGCCATGTAAAATGGAGGTGGACTCCGGGTCCTACCTCTCCAAGGTAGCATGGCAAGAAATAAAACGCTTGGTGCCTACCATCCAGAGAAAAGCCCTAGACAACCACAGACTAATCGTGAAAGACTACCAGGGAAACCGCATCCCTGTAGTCGGAACCGGACAGTTCAAGGTAACCTACAAAGGGCACACCGAAAGACTTCCCTTGACCATCGTCGATCGTGACCGCCCAAGCCTACTGGGACTCCAATGGTTCGCACCGCTCGGCATTGCAGTCATGGGCGTCGACCACATCGCCGACGACAACTGGGAGCAACAACTAGCCCGGGAATTCCAAGAGGTGTTCGACGGAAACCTAGGCAAGTACCGAGGGCCCCCTATATCATTCAGCCTAGACCCAAACGTCCCCCCAGAATGCCTAAAACCAAGGCGGGTACCATTCGCGCTTAAACCGAAGATTGATGAGCAAATTGACAAGCTCGTCAAGCAAGGGGTCCTACAACCCATAGATCACGCCCGGTGGGAGACCCCCATAGTCACCCCGATTAAGCCTGATGGGTCGGTGAGAATCTGTGGGGACTATAAGGCCACCCTAAATGGCGCCTTGCAGCAAAGCGCTTACCCCGTCCCAGTAGTGCAACACCTACTGCATTCACTGGGAGGGGGCAAGGTTTTCGCTAAACTCGCCCTCGCCCAGGCATACCAACAATTGCCGGTTGACGAGAAAACGGCAGAAGCGCAAACCATAGTCACCCACCGGGGAGCCTTTAAATGCAACCGACTCCAATTCGGAGTCAGCGTGGCGCCTGGAATATTCCAAAGCCTAATGGAAAGACTGTGACAAGGCATCAAGTGGGTGGTATCCTACTTCGACGATGTCTTAGTGTCGGCAATCAACCAGGCTGAACTAGAGAGTCGCCTAAGGGAGGTCCTAACCAAGTTCAAAGAGACCGGGCTCAAAGTAAAGAGGGAAAAATGCCAATTATACACGGATCGGGTTGAATTCCTAGGATATCTCCTAGACCGCTACGGCATTCACCCCACCAGCAAAAAGATCAAAGCCATCAAAGAAGCCCCCACACCCAAGTCAAAGACAGAACTGCAGTCGTTTCTGGGGCTGCTTAATTTTTATAATGTCTTCCTGCCCCAAAAGGCGACAGCGGCGGAGCCTTTGCATTGGCTCTTGGACAAGGCGGTGACCTGGACTTGGGGGAAACGTGAGGAAGCCGCCTTCAAGAAAACAAAGGACCCACTCACTTCAGATGCCATCCTCATCCAGTACAACGAGACCCTACCACTAGTCGTCACATGCGATGCATCACCCTTCAGCGTCGGCGCTGTCCTCAACCACACTCTCCCCGACGGAAAAGAAGCACCCATCGCATTCTTTTCAAGGACCCTCACCAAACCGGAGCGGAACTACAGCCAGCTGGACTCTGGCTATCGTCGCCGCAGTAAAAAGGTTTCACGAGTACCTCTACGGCCGGACATTTACCATCATCACCGACCACAAACCGCTGCTGGGAATCCTTGCAGGGAACAGGGCCACCCCGAACATTCTGTCTCCCCGAATGACAAGGTGGTCCGAGTTCCTGGCCGCCTACAACTACGGACTCACACACAGACCGGGTAAGACTATCTCCCATGCGGACGCCTTAAGCCGCTCACCATTACCGGAACCTGACACTGACCCAGCACCCACGATGACCACCCTCAGTATAGAGACTCTACCCAACCTACCCATAACCGCGTCAGACATTGCCCGAGAAACTAATAAAGACAAACGTCTGCCGCAGGTGTTGCATTGGGTAGAAAAAGGGGGCTGGAAAGGAACAATGACGAGTCTGTCAGGACATTCCGGAACCGGCAAACGGAACTCTCGTTACTAAAAGGGTGCATACTATGGGGGGATAGGGTGGTCATCCCCGAAAAACTACAAGGGAAGGTTTTGGAACTGTTACACGAGGGGCACCCGGGCATCGTTAGGACAAAAGCCCTGGCCAGAAGTTACGCTTGGTGGCCAGGGATGGACAAACAGATCGAGGCCTGGGTAGCAAGGTGTCAACGATGCCAGGAAACTAGGCCAAGCCCACCCGCAGTACCCATCCTAGAGTGGGAAACCCCCAGGGGACCTTGGTCTAGGATCCACATAGATTTCGCCGGGCCCACAAAAGGACACACTTTCTTAATAACCGTAGACTCTTACTCCAACTGGCTGGAGGTAAGCAACATGAGAACAACTACCACGGAGGCCGTGACCAAGGAACTCGGCAAACTTTTTGCAACACACGGCCTCCCAGACGTCCTCGTTTCCGACAACGGGCCCCAATTCACCTCACTAGAATTCGAAAAATTCCTAGCGGAGAGGGGCATACAACACGCGCTGACAGCCCCGGCGCATTTGGTGGTGAATGGTAGGGGGGAACGGATGGCTCAATTCACAAAGAAAACCATCCAGAAAATAGACCACGGGAAAATCCAGGACAAAATAAATAAATTACTTTTTATCCAACACATAACCCCAAATACCACAACGAATAAAAGCCCAGCTGAACTGCTAATGGGGAGGAAAATAAGGTCCCCACTTGATAGATTACACCCCACGTACAACCCAGAGAAACCCCCAGACTCAACCAGCAAACACTGAACTTTCGCACCAGGTGACGCCGTCTACCAGCAAACACCGAACTTTCGCACCAGGTGACGCCGTCTACGCGAAAAACCGAACGGGAGACCCATTATGGGTACCGGCCGTCATAACACAGCTAACAGGCCCACACTCGTACCGGCTACAAACAACCGACGGACGAGCGTGGAAGCGCCACATCGACCAGTTAAGATCGAGGACGACCACCCAAGAGACCACCAACACGCAACCAAGCAAAACCAACCCCCACAACACAAACCAAGAGGGGAGGGAATACCCAGGGAACCAAACCCGAAAAGGAATAAACCAGCCATACTCACCTGAAAGCAGCCAGCATGAAACCTCACCAGGAAGAGACAGCCAGGCCAGCTCAACCAACCCGGGAAGACCGAGCGGGAACGGCGAAACCCGTGGCTCAACCAACCCGGGAAGCCCAGGAGGTAGCTGCGGAGAGCGGCCCGGCCAGACAGACCAGGTGGTTCCCACGACGGAGTCCAGAGAAACGGAGACCCCGACCGAACCAGCCGGGATCCAACCTACGACGGAGCCCTGCCTACCTACAGGACTACGCAATGTAAGGACTGAACCAAGAGGGGAGGGGTGTTCTGTCCCCTCATTTGCATTCTTGAGATCCCCGCGCTTTGATTGGCCAAAGCACGGGGCACTCTGATTGGCTAGGCGAACCGCACCGATTGGCTCGCTGAGAATCTCCCGCGATTGGTCCATTCGGATCGCGGGAGATTCAAAGTGGTGTCATTGGCTGCGGCCGCCGCGGCTTGGAAATAAAAAGCTGCGAAGTTTGCCTTTAGAGCCAGTTCGGTTCCTGTACCCAATAAAGAGCTAATGCACAAGTCACCGACTCCTGGCATCATTTCCGACGGACACGACACTTCCTGCTTACAATCTTTGTGAACTGTTGCCTTCTGGCAGAAGATACAGAATAATTAAAATTTGGACCACACATTTTCTGAACAGTTTTTATCCCAGAGCTATAATTACACTTAACAATGAACTTAAGGACCACCTTCAGTGAGCTGTTGGAGTGTATTACTTGGTCTGTTGTGTGAATGCTTGTGTGTTTTTAGGGGGGCGGGGAATTTGGCGGGTCGGGTGTGTTTGGGGATTGTCATATGGGTGTGTGTGTGTTGGGTCTGGTCTCTGGATGTTATGTGAATTTTACTGTATGTGTATACTGTACATATACATACAATGACAATGAAGTATTGTTATTAATATTATTGTTATTATTATTGAGTGATTTTGGCTGATCTCTCTCTCTCTCTCTCTCTCTTTCTCTCTCTCTCTCTCTCTCCCTCCCTCCCTCTCCCTCCCTTCCTCTTTCTCCCCCCCCCCTCTCTCTCCCCTCCCCACCAAACCTATCTCATAAAATTGTATTTCAGGACTCAAAATGGCATATATAGCACTTCTTCCATTTTCAGTTTTCTGAAGGAAAACTTCAGTTTTCTGAAATGCCATTTTGAGTCCTGAAGATTTGCAATATATAAATATGGAGTACAGGTTTTCCAAGAGGCTGCTGACTAGATCAAAGTCTTCCTCAAAGCATATCCTTCCCTCTGTCTTTGGTAAAAGAAAACCTACAATATCCTAGAGATTCTGGCAGCCTAATATTTGCTAATAATATATTTTCCAAATGAATTGTGTTTTATCACTATCAAGAAGAAGGCCACATGTAACATTTAAGCATGAGTCTACAATTTTCTTCTTCTTTTTAAACAAATTTATTCAGTTTTTCACATTAAAAACAAAAATCTCTTTTTTTAGTGGACAACACATTTCCAGGTCATCACCTTTACATACAAATCTGACAGCAATTATGCATTCATATATGCATACTTAATTCTATTATTACCTTTTCCATTCCAAATTTTCAGTAAGGAGAGAAACAAACACATTAATTCTAGCCTCTTTCATTAATCTCAATCAAAACATCATTTTGTTTCATTTCAATTATTTCAAATGTAATCCTTTAATATTTATTTTAAAAATAAAGATAAACAATATGTGTTTGCCTAATAATAATAATAATGATAATAATAAAAAAATTACCAATGTCTCTCCTTGCTTTTAATAGTCTATATTAATTTATTAATTTAGTTGGTTCTTTAGTGTGTCATATTCTTTCCATTACACATTCTTTTTATAAATTCTAGATTAATACAAATTTTTAACAATAAAGCATTCTATGCTCCATGCTATTCTAGTTTCTTAGGGTTCTTTTTTCCCCAAGGTATCCTGTTCAATTTAACAACACTTGATTTAGGTATCATCAGCTAGGTTTAATTGATTTTTTCCTTGCTTCCACTTTGAAACTGCTTTGATTCCTTTTGATGTTTTGAATAGTAATACCAAATCAGTTGTAGTTTTTAATCTTTTTATTTATTACATTTAAACCTACCACAATTGGTTTGACATTTGATTTAATCATAATCACCAATTCTGACTTCTCAACTAAAATATCTTTGAACTTTGCAAAAATCCCAAATAATACCCTGAGTACGTGCAGAGGAATTATTAAATTGAAAATATTTATCAATATGTCAATATTGTGCAGTCTATCAGCTGTGTATATATTACAAAATTATCTTAAAAATGAGCATCAGATGCATCTTAATACATATTTAAAGTTATATTAAGACAAACTCAGAAATCACCAAATGAACATGTGCAAATGAACAGCTTTGATGATTTTTTTAATGGTAGAAAAATTGCTAGAAACTAAACAGCAATTATTGAAGTATATATCAGTTTCTAAAAGATTATGCTTATAGGATGATTCTGCTACAAGCTGTATCAGGAGAAGATTCCTTGATGTTTAATGTCAGTTTCTGTAGGACAATTTGAATTGACTTTCTATGTTCCCAAATACAAAAGCTTTCACTTTCGTACTTTTATGAAGTGAAGCACTGAAGTAGGAAAAGGAAAACCTATGTTAACA
Organism: Hydrophis major; assembly: GCA_033807585.1. Taxonomy (NCBI): domain Eukaryota; kingdom Metazoa; phylum Chordata; class Lepidosauria; order Squamata; family Elapidae; genus Hydrophis; species Hydrophis major. The sequence goes on along the minus strand of CM066331.1, from coordinate 62,551,516 downwards.
CTCACTTTGAAATTCTCCAGAGTTTTGGCCAAACCCCAGAGTTTATAAACTGGGTACAGTTGATTCATAGGAAGCAGTTCAGTACATACAATACAAGATTATATGAGATTCAGACTTCATTGCCTGCTTGTTAGGTTTGCCAATGTGACATTTTAAGCTGTATAGCAGTATAGTGTTGTCAAGTGAGAAGATTGACAGAGGACATTTTGAACAAAAAATAATTATTATTATTCATATAATTATTTTAAAAAAATCTTCACTCAATGCCTTTCACCTAAATTACACAAGAACAAATTGTCTCTTTTTCTTCCTGAGACCAAAAACATGTATCCAGTGTAATAAGTTAGCTTTAACTTATTGGATTAACTAGGGCCACATTGATTTTGGTTTATCACATAAGGCTAAATAGAACCAATTATATTAATAGTAAACAATTAACAATTTGTTGCCTTTGTATGAGAATTCCTGAAGCTCTCTTACATAACCACCATCTTCTCCTTAATGGTAGAACTGATCCTGAATTATTTTCCACATTTTAAACAAATGAATTGGTGGAAATATTGTTACAAAAGTGCTTTTGTTTGTGAAAGCAACACCTTGATAAAGCGTATTTAGGTAGAGATTTAAAAAACATATTCAAAAAGTGGATGTAAACAGTAAAAATTTAGCATTTGTGTAATTCTCCAGTTTAAAATTATATGCAGTCTACTTTTTTAAAAAAATCAAACATGCTCCCTCAGCATGCTGACATAGGGGTGGGATTCAAATTTTTTAACAACTGGTTCTGTGGGCATGGCCTAATTGCTGGGTGTGGCTTGGTGGTCATTTGACTGGGCATGGCTAACTCAATGTAACTCACATCAAGGGGCTCTTCTCCTGGCCTGGCTTCTCATGACAGCAGGGATGCTGCAATGATAGTAAGTGTGAAAAATGGTCATGTCACTTTTTTCAGTGCCATTGTAACTTTGAATGGTCACTAAATGAACTGTTGTAAGTCAAGGATTACCTGTATAAAAATACAAACAGCTTCTTTGCTTGCAAAAAGCTGCCCTAAATACCAATCATTAGATTAAAAATACCTTTAAGCCAGGGTTACAAATCAGGCAAGGTGCTAGAGCACCTTGAATTAAAATAGTTAAAATGCAATGATAACTATCAGCAGCCAACTCTTGCTCATAAAGTGAAACCCTTCAGCAAAGAGGTCATTTAAGCTCTCAAGAAAGAGCACACCTAGGAAAACAATCTTTAGATCCATTTGCACCACTTAAAGATACCAGCTGGTCTCACTCATCTCACAAGATATCCTAAAGAAATCATCCAGACTTAAGGAAAGGTCACATGCCCTCCAGAAAGACAGTAAAAAAATCTGTGCCAAGCTTGCATCCTGCCTCTTGGTGCCAGATACCACTAAAGCAGTAAAGAAAGACCCCTTCCCAGATAGAAAAATAAACCATGAGACAAGAAAAAATTCAAACACAATACATATAATTAAATCACAACAGTAGCTATTGTTTGTTAAACCAATTACTGGAAGAAATTGACACAGAAACCAGCCAGATTTCTCAAACCAGTTTCTTTTCAGGAGCAGAGATTAATCTTTTTTTTTTTTTTCAAACAAAGCTGAATAGGGAAAATTATCCCATCAGTAAACACAGGATTAAACATCATCAATTAAACTTCACCAAAAATCAGCTTTAGCTTAAAACTCAGGAAGGGTATGTAAACTCATGTTTGAATATTGATCTTTCTAGCTAGCCAAGAAGAAGTATTTCCAGGGGAGTATTTCCTCCCAACAGTAGTGTAAAAAGCTTAAAACAATCCTTCCCCTTTAAGAAAATATCAAGAAAAAAACAAACCTCCTTCGAAGACAGTAGGTCTAGGCATACTGCCAAGAATGTAATAAGGGTGGAAAAAAACAAAAGAAGATTTCTCTTAACTGCTTAGAAAGTTAACAAGGGGTTCTATAGAACCAGCCAGAATTCCACCGCTGGGCTGACATAATACATACTTAACACAAAAAGCACCAAAACTTTGCATTTCTCATAATTGATTATTAATTCTGAATATTTCTCAGAAACCCTTTTTCTTTATGCCTAGCAGTCAGATTCAGTTATATACTAGAAGAAAAAGAAGCCATCTATAAAATGATGGAAGAAATAAGTAAACCAACAAATAAATGTCATGTAACCATAATATACTCTGTAAAAGCTGAAAAATATTGTGAATTAATTCCCAAATAACTCCTGGGCCAGCCCCTAATAACATTATTAAAGTAAACAGAAGACTTGCCATTAAATTAAATCCAGGTTGTTATTTTTTTAAAAAAGAAATTAACATTTTAATGGGTTGCAAAGTATAATTTAAAATAACCCATTAAACATTATGTTCTGGTTCTGCCAGGCAATGGCCAGCCTGACTTTTGGTGCTTTGTATGTTTCATAAATAGCAATATAATTCACCTGAATTGTATGTCCCAAATCTCCAGTTATTGTACCTTCAGGGGAAACAGTAATCTTGTCATGTTTATTTATATATTCAACTTACACTCATTGAACTGATGCAAAGTAAATAAATTATAGATTCAACTGTCAGCACTTTACATATCACCCTAGGTATTGTAAATATGGTTTTAAAAAAGAAAATTATTTATTTATTCATTAATATTTTATATTGGTGATTCCTATAGGACTCCTAGCAGTGGTAAAGGCACTATCCATATCAAATAGTGATGCTAAATAATAAAAATAAAAACTTTTAGGCAAACATTGTTGCAATACATATAAAACTCACATTAGATCAAAAAGGTCAGAATTTAGTAGTGTATTCAAAATCAAATGTATGGAGCAGGATATTCAAACCAAGGCCAATCACAACCAAGCATTAGACAATCCAAAATGCTGCCAAAATGCAACATCTCAGATTTTCAACCCTATCATTTTTTTTACTATTACCGGAAGTAGTTTCTGAAAAATTATATGTTGAATTGCCCTTAGAAGTTTACTGGTAAACAATTACAGAACTGTTAGCATGTGTAATGCACTTCTATTGAATAGCCTCGTTAAATATAAAATGTGAATATTAGGAATAAATACAGAATCTTGGGTTCAAATTATTTTCTAATTTATTAGAATGTTCATTAAAGCAAGGATATATTGGAACATTTCTTCTACAGGTTCTTGCTATGTACACTGAGTGGTTATTTATGTGATAAGCTAATGATGAACCCCCTTCCTATTTCTTGTTTATGTTTTTCTGTGTCTTCTCACAAACAGTAGATATTGAAGACTGTGGAAATATGTAACAATAATACTAACTGAGTATACTAACTTTTCCAATTAACTCCTCTAACTACCTATGAATCACTTTCCAATATTTCTTCGCTTCGCTGGATCCTTTTACAATCTCCTCAGCTCTATCGCATTCTAATAAGTGTTTATATATTTTAGATAATAATTTTTCATCTGGGCCAATCTAAATTTTATCTAATTTTTGTAATTCATTGACTATTCCAAATTCCTCAGGTTTTTTTTAATATCTTGTTTGTATTTGCCTTTAAGTCCACCAATCCAATTTTATTCCGTTCCAATTCCTGCCTACTTTTTAGATTCCCTTGTTTGTATAAAATTTCCCTGTTTCCTGGCCATTTTCTTAATCTTTTCATTGAGTTTTTTGTAGAACTCTTTTTGGGTTTTTTTAGGTGCATATTTACTAGTAGCATCTGTGTTTGTCCTATCTTTATTTCTAATATTAATATTTTTCCTTTGATGTCTGCTTTGTTTTTATTTCTTTCCTAATGTATATCACCACCACCCCGTTTTTCCCCCCACCAGTGCAGTATGGAGTTTCCCCAGTTTACTGAATTCTAAGTACTTTTTATCTTAGTTCTTGATGTGTACCTCTTGAAGGCACACAATATCTATGTTTTGCTTAACCAGTTTTGACAGTATTTGTTTTCTCTTGACTACAGCATTTAACCCATTTACATTTATTGACAATAGTTTTAGTTCTTTTTCCATGTTCTTGTTAGCCTATCTGTTTCTAATTTCTATTGGACTTTTTATTCCTTTGAGTTCTAGTTCTAATGCCTTCTTCCTTTTGGATTTCTTGTGTTTCTTTTGCTTTGTCTTCCTGGTCTTTATCTCTTATTCTAACTGGCCTTCTTCCTGGTTTCTTTCTTCTAACTTCTCTCTACTGCTGTCGTTTTCTTCCATTCCTATCAGTTGGTCATGAAATTCTTGGGCTTTGTCCAGGTTGTCTATTTTTATCTTTTTTCCTTGGCATGAAACCAGCATGCTTTCTCGGATGATCCATCGAAACTGGATGTTCCATTTACTTAATTGTACTGCCAGGTATCGATAATCTTTGCGTAGTTCTCTAACTTGCCTTGGTATTTGTTTGAGAGTGATAATTTCTTTGTCCTTATACACTATAGGCTTCTCCCTTGTTATTTTATATATTATTATGTCTCTGACAATCTTCCAGGTGAATCTGACATGCACTTCTCTAGGTAGCCAATGGCTTTTGGCATAGTTGTCTATCCCTTTTATCTTTTTCTTGAGTATCTCTTTCCAGAGTTTCTGCTATCAGTTCAGCCATCAATGTTCCCAGATCTTCTTCCTTAGACTCTGTTATATTCTGAAATCATAAATTGAAAGAGGTGTGGTTCATCTCCAAATGGATCAAGGAATCTTTCAAATTCTAATTTATTTCCATCATGCATTGGTCAACCTGCTCTAATTTTTTCTCTGCTTTTGAATGTTATTAGTCAATTCCCCATGGTTTTTGGACATTGTCTCCTGTAACTTCGCCATCGTTTCTTGAATCATTATCAGTGTTGATTGCATTGTTGGCATATTCTGTGACTGACTTGATTTTTCTGCGTTTAGCATCCCATCTATTGATCTCTGGGTTGATGGAGATTCTGTTGCTACTAATGGGTTTGAGGATGTTTTCTTCCCTGTCCTCAAAGTGGTCATCATTATGCTGACCTCTTTCAGAATTTGATGACCTCTTTCAGAATTTTTTTTTTTTGCTCTACTAGAATTTTATAGATATTTTCCCAAATTATCATACAATCACTTTATAGTTAGCAATATTAAATTTTATCTTTCTTTCTTGTTTCTTTTATATCTAATATATTAGTTTGAATTAAATCACTGATGTTCTATTTCTTTTCCTTTTTATGTTATCAGTGTTAGTATCACTCACTATCTTAATCTCTCTAAGGATCAATTCCTATTTCAGGATAGTAAAACTATGTAATCAACATTATGTTTCTATGTTTCTTATTCAATATTTCAATAATTAATTTCCATTCATATACACTCTAATAAAAATAACATAATATATAATATACAGTAGAGTATAATTGATGCTTAATATATAATTAATGTAGGTATTAATCTAAGTATATAAATCCTAATTATACTTTAAATAGAACAATATCTATATTTATATCAAAAATTATAATCTATTAAATAATAATACATATGTGTAACTGCAATTAATATTTGGCATTCAGTATAAATATAAATTAATATAAACTAATAATAGAATAATCCTATTAATATAATAAAGCTTATCTGTATTTTAGATCTTTTTAAAAAGTATTTCAATCTTTAAACTTAATACAAATATTATAAGTTATATATAAATATTGTAATCAATATTTCAAAACACTTAATATATTGAACCAATTATTTTACAGTTATTCATCTAATAGACTTAGCATCCAATTAACATAAAGTTACTTGATGTTAGAGTGCTTGTTTTCAGTTCTGTCTCAGCTAATAGTCCAATTTCCTTTCATTTCCTTTTGTTGTTACTTTCAGATTTTCTATAGTTCTCCTACTTTTTCACTTATTAAGTTTTGTGGTCCTATACTTCGTTCATCCAGTCATTCACAATTTTCTCCAGATCTTCTTAAGTTGCCTTGTTGTTCTCCAAGGTGCCGATGCTATCCACTTCTTCTCCATTACTCACAGGGTTTTTCTCCAACAAATTCACAGTCACCTCTGAAGCTCTCTTCTTATCTCGTCTTTCTGCTTCACATCTTTGATTTCTCTCAATTTCACTCCACATAGCCATGCAGCTGATACTTTGTTGCTTTCAGTGCCAGTCAAGCTGATTCACCGGGTTCTCCTTTCCTCTGTCTCAGTTTTAAAGTCTTCTGTTATCTCTTTTTCAACTTTCTTCAGCTTTAAGTTTGGTTTTTTTTAATTACAGGTCTTTTGTTTTTTACTTACCTATAATTGGTTGGTCTGTGGTGGCAGGAGATTTGAAGAGCCATCATTGGCCGCTAGTCTTGAGCAGCAAGCTATATAAAAGGCTGCTATGGTTTCTCTGTTGCTGAATCCTAGAAGAAAATAAAGAAGGAAAAAAGTCAACTGGGTCTCAGAGTCTCTTTCCCGCGACATAACATCTTTCTTTTAGGATGCTGCTTTTTGGGGTTAAAACCGTCTCCTTAGAACTTCCTCCTCTGCTGAAAATCTCTGGAAATTACTGACTTTAAAAGTTCAATCTAGTCTATTTCAATATGGGATTCTTTCCAAAATGTCACAGTCCATTTTTCACAGTTGTTCCTTCCTCTTCAATTGTGACTAGTCACGGTTTCGAGTCTGCCATGTCAAAATGACAAGGCAGGACACTCTCTACACTGGGATCGAGGGAAATCCTTCAGTGCAGCGGGAGGCTGGCTCCCTCCCCACCAGTGTCCCCTCTGCTTCGCGTTGCTCTCAAAGCTTCCTGCGCCTTCGAGGGGTCCCCGATCATGGAAAAATCAGAATTAAAGAACAGAGCTAGTCCTCTTCACTCTGCAACACCAAGACCTCATCACCAGAAATTTTATTACAACTATTCTAACCCAGTTATCCATGCCACTTTGCTTATCTAATGTAGGCAGAAAAGGTCTGAGTCACACCTGCTGTTTATCTTAGAAAGTATCTTATCCACTTGTTTGTACATGTTCCAGATAACATGATCAGATGTTATCCCTGCTATCACACTGTCTCTGCTCATGAGGAGTCAAGATTCTGGAAAATCCGAATGACATTGTCAGTAAAATGTTATCTAAACTGGCCATTAGATGAGAGATCTACATTCAGGCTCTTCATTAACATGGACCTGAGCACCTTAAACAAAGCTATTAGACAATCCTTATTGATGGAATAAGGAAAGAAAGCAAATTTAGAATCAAATAAAATGTTCATGAGGAATCATAAAAACCTAAACATCTATGCTAACTGACAGCAGTTGTTTTCATTTAAAAATAATTTTAAAAAGCAGAGTTGAATCCAATTAATGCATGAGAAAAAGCTGTAGATTAGTTCAAAGAAGAGAACCCCCTCTCTCAAAATATGACAAGCTCTCTCCCCTCTCCCTCTCTCCCTCCCTCCCTTCCCCCCTCTCTCTCCCCAACTACTGACAACTTCAATTGGCATTCGTATTTCTGTGTGCAAAATTACATGAGCATGCTAATGAAGACAACAGGAGCTGAACTCAAACTGAAGTTGAAATCCAAAAACCAAATTAAGTGGGAAGTTCACATGACCCTGTACATAAAGACATGATAAAACATTGAGGGAGAGAATATTACATTCTGTCCTGTACATAATGCTTAGGAGCTTGTTAATTAAGAGAGTGTGTTGCCAAATATATGCACTTGCATTCCAAATAGTTTTATAAATCACCTTCGTAGGCAAATTTACAGACTGATGCACAAATTACTAAAATGGAAGATATGAAGATACATGTGTCAATAGATTTAAAAATGAAACTTAGGAGCAGTTTCTTGGAAATTTTCAAGAGAAAGGAATTAAATCGAACATGAACATTCCATAAATTCAATTTAGTGTTTCTCAATTACTTCTTGTTAAGTGTGGAGCATGGGTGCGAAGAATGGAGATGAGCCGGTGAAACAGTGAACTTCAACTCTTTATTTACATGGTGTGACAGCTCAAACTGGATGGCTGCTATAGCCTTCCTTATATAGGCAACTTATTAACTATTCAACTAATGAAAACCTGGGAGCGCTAGCTCCGTTGACCAATGAGAACGGCTCGTTAATGGCCAATCAGACTCTCCTGAATGGACCAATCTGATCTTGCCATTTAACAGCCAATCAGAAGTGCAGGGCCAGAACCCTGCACTTGACTTCAAGCTCTAGATAACTTTATTACATATTTATTCATTCACAACACCCCTTCCCCCCGGATTCCGTTTACGGGGTGTGGTCACGTAGTCCTTGAGGTAGGACGGTTGTTTTGTTAGTCTTTTTGATTTTCGTTGTGCACCCGGTATTTGGCTGCATTCTTGTTGAGGTAGGGCGTTGTTTGGCGAAAGGGGTGTCTCTGATTCTGAGTTCGCGTTTTCGTTGTCATCAACATCTTTGGTATCACCCTGAGGTGAACTCACTCCCATCCCTGATTCCTGTTCTCGTGTTTCCGTTCCGCTATCGTTCCCTTCAAAAAGGTTTTCTGCTAATTGAAGTTCATCTTCCTCTGTATCTCCCCCCCCCTCAGTTTGTTTATTAGGGGACTCAGAGATCCCTGACTGCAGCCTTGATTGTAGTTGATCGATATGGCACTTCCATAGTCTATCATCATGGCATTGTACAAGGTATGATCTGGGCCGGTTACACAGACCACAGTCGCTTCTACCCACAATGGATCGCCCGATAAATTTTTAGCGAACACCAAGTCGCCTACCTGGAAGGTACGGCATCGGCCACTGGATCCGAGTGGTTTCTCCGGTTCGAACACTGGGTGCAACCAGTCGAGGTGGGAGCGGAGCTTCCGTCCCATTAGCAGCTCGGCGGGAGTTTTGTTGGTGATGCTGTGCGGAGTGATATGCTGTAAAAAGAGGATTCGGTTTATCTTTTCTTCGATGTTGTCATAGTGTACTTTCTGTAGCGTTTTCTTGACGAATTGTACCATGTGCTCGGCCCTTCCATTGGCCGCAGGATGCACAGGCGAAGTCAGCGCATGTCGAATAACGCGGTCCGCCATGTACTGTTCAAAGGACAGTGCGGTAAATTGGGGCCCGTTGTTGGATACCAGAACATCTGGTAATCCATGGGTTGCAAACAGTCTTTCCAGTTTCTTAATGACTGCTTCGGTTGTTGTGTTCCTCATTCGGTGGATTTCGAGCCAGTTCAAGTAGGCATCCACAGTTAACAAGAAGGTGTGGCCTTTGGTCGGCCCAGCAAAATCCAGATGGATACGGGACCAGGGCCCCGCGGTGTTTCCCATTTGGTTGGGATTGCCTTTGGTGGGGTGTTGCTTACTTCCTGGCATCTATGACAAGCTTTGACCCAAGTGTCAATTTGCTTGTCAATGCCTGGCCACCACGCATAGCTTCGTGCAAGGGCTTTCATGCTCACAATGCCGGGGTGGCCATCGTGCAAGGTTCTCAGCACTGCTTGTTGGAGTCGTTCTGGGCTAACGACTCTATCACCCCAGATGATGCAGCCCTTTTGAGAAAACAACTCTGTTTGTCGACTTTTAAATGGTGCGAAGTCGTCTGATACTTGGTCCAATGGCCATTCGCGTTCCACCCAAGTGAGGACTCGTGCTAAGGCGGGGTCGCATTTTGTTTCTCTTGCGATATCACGGGCGGTTAATGGCGGTGTACAGAGTGCCTCGATCTGCAACATTGTCACTGTTGGTGTGGGGTCGTCAATAGTCTCTGGAAGTGGTGCTCCGCTCAATGCATCGGCGTCGGGAATGGCTTTCCCGGGGCGGTATTGCAGCCGATAATTATAAGCAGCCAAGAATTCTGACCAGTGAGTCATTCTGGGAGATAATATATAGGGGGTTGGCTTATCCCCCGCTATTATTCCCAGCAAAGGTTTGTGGTCAGTCACTATAGTAAAAGCTCAGCCATACACGTACTCATGAAATCTTTTGACAGCAGACACAATTGCAAGGGCTTCTTTATCAATCTGGCTATAATTTCGCTCAGTTTTCGAAAGCGTCTTTGAAAAATAGGCAACAGGGCTTCGCTACCGTTAGGCAATACATGGCTCAAGATGGCGTCCACTCCGAAAGGCAATGCATCACACGTGATAGTTAATGGCAAGGTCTCATTGTACTGCATTAGTACAGCGTCAGAAGTCAGTAGTTTTTTCACATTACGAAATGCCTGCTCTTCTCTATGACCCCACACCCAAAGTGCTTTATTGTCCAGCAAACAATGTAAAGGTTCAGTGACAGTTGCCTTGTGCGGCAGGAATACGTTATAAAAATTGATAAGGTCTAGAAACGCCTGGAGGTCGGCCTTATTCCGGGGTCTGGGAGCATTTTTTATTGCTCTCAATTTGCTATCAGTAGGGTGAATGCCCTGACTGTCAATTAGATACCCTAAAAATTTGACACGATCTGTACACAGCTTACACTTATTTTTCTTCACTTTAAGGCCTGCGTCTTTGAATTTCTGGAGAACCAATCTTAAACGATCCCATAAAATTTTTGAAGTAGGGGCAGCAATTAACACATTGTCAAAGTAGGGGACAACGCCTTTAATCCCTTCTAATAGTCTTTCCATCAGGCTCTGAAAGATCCCCGGGGCTACACTCACTCCGAATTGGAGCCGTGTACATCTAAAGGCACCTCGGTGCGTCACGATCATCTGTGCCTGTGCTGTTTTTTCATCAACCGGCAGTTGTTGATATGCCTGAGCTAAGTCTAGTTTAGTGAAGACTTTTCCGCCCCCCAGGGAATGGAGGAGGTGTTGCACCACCGGCACCGGATATGCGTTTTGCTGCAGGGCGTGGTTCAGGGTGGCTCGGTAGTCCCCACAAATTCTAATCGAACCATCCAGCTTAATGGGTGTCACAATTGGTGTCTCCCAGGGAGAGTGATCAGTTGGCTCTAACACTCCCTGGGCTATTAACTTATCAAGCTGTTCGTCGATTTTTGGTTTTAGGTCAAATGGAACTCGACAAGGCTTAAGGTGGATGGGAGCTATTTTTGGATTAAGGTTAAATGATATCGGTCCCCTTGTACTTGCCTAGTTTTTCTGCGAAGACGTCCCTGAATTCATGGATAAGGTCCTCCTCCCAGTCACTGCCGCCGATTCGGTTAATGCCTGCCACTTCAATGCCAAGTGGCGCGAACCATTGGAGGCCTAACAGGCTAGGCCGGTCTTTGTCAATCACAGTCAGGGGTAAGTACGCTGTGCAGTTTTTGAATGAGACCCAGAGTCGACTGGATCCTACGACTGGAATCCTATTTCCCTGATAGTCTTTAAGTATGAGTCTTTGGGAACGGAGGTCTTGGCGCTGGATAGTAGGGATGAGTTGCTTGAGGGTCTTCCAGGAAACCATCGAGAGAGATGATCCCGAGTCGACTTCCATTTGGCAGGGCTGATTTTCGATGGCCACTTTAATTTGGATTTTCTTGGCATCCAATGAAGAGGCGTGACTGATAGTGATAGTTTGGTGAGCCTCTTCTCGCTTCGTTGGGCGATTTATGGTTCGGTTTCTGTAGGAGTGGTTTACTGGTTCTCGCCTTACAGGATGGTTTTCTGTCGATTGGCAATAGTTAGCCCCCTTCGAGATCTGGCTGGGTCCTAGGAGACTTCTACAGACCCGTCCAATATGGCCTCGTTTCCCGCACTCATGGCAGAGCGCTTCGTGCAATTTGCATTCGGACCAGGAATGGCTGGCCCCACAGCCAGCACATGGGTGTTGGGACTTCGGGTAATGGTCCCGATCAGACCGCAGTCGATGGACCTCTTCTTCGTCACTGTCTGATGACGAAGAGAGGTCCTCGTGGTGGGCCGTCAAAAGCTGTCCTTCTGACTTAGGTGAAATGTCGCAGATCGGTGGGTGTACCGGAGCGCGGTTGCGGCACAGTTGGGCAGCCGACTTCCTGGTTGCTTTTGCTGCAGTAGCATCAGCGATGGCATTGGCAAGGCTAATGTCACCTTTCGCCATCAGCTTGCTCTGCACGTTTAGCGCATCTAATCCCAGAACTATTCGGTCTCTCAAAGCCTCTTCCAGGTCAGCGAACCCGCAGAGGCCTCCCAAGTTTCAGAGATCCACAACGAAATCGGCAACACTCTCTCCTTTCTGCTGGTTTCTTTGGTAGAACTCGTGCCGCCTTACGAGTGTTGGTAAGGTCGGTGCATAGTGGGCCCTCAGTAGGGGTTCAAGGATGTCCCAGTCCATAGCCTTCACTTCAGCTGGTTTTGCGATTGCCTTGGCCATCTTAAATACAGTCGGCCCGCAATGCGTTAGGAATACCGCCTGTTTCTTTCCGGTTGTGGCATCCTTCAAATTATTGGTTTCCAAGAACATTTGGAAACGATCCATGTAGGACTCACAGTCTTCTTGCACTGGGTCGAATGGAGCGGGTGGTATGACACCGCCGGACATGGTTCTGCCGTTGTGCGTTTTCAGCCACATGCTCGGTTATCTTTTTCGTTGTTCAGTCAGCTCTGATGTCTCCACATACCATCCTCGTCGCCAGTGTTAAGTGTGGAGCATGGGTGCGAAGAATGGAGACGAGCCGGTGAAACAGTGAACTTCAACTCTTTATTTACATGGTGTGAAAGCTCAAACTGGATGGCTGCTATAGCCTTCCATATATAGGCAATTTATTAACTATTCAACCAATGAAAACCTGGGAGCGCTAGCTCCGTTGACCAATGAGAACGGCTCATTAATGGCCAATCAGACTCTCCTGAACGGACCAATCTGATCTTGCCATTTAACAGCCAATCAGAAGTGCAGGGCCAGAACCCCGCACTTGACTTCAAGCTCTAGGTAACTTTATTACACATTTATTCATTCACAACACTTCTGATTCTTTGTGACCTACTAGTCATAATTTTGACAAGAAAATAACTGCTTTTCTGAGGCCTTCTCTGCTTCTTTCAAGGTCACACTTATATCATCAGAGATGGTATCTATTCACTATATCTTCTGTTGGCCTATTCATTAAATCAATTCCAAATATCAAAATCTTCTACAATAACTCTTCTCTTTGCAAAATGGACCCAAAATATTTAAATGTTAGCTACATGATTATTGCATCCACACTGTTTTTACTTAATCGAGTATTGAGATATTTACTGTTCTTATATGGCAACTTTCACATTTCACAAAAATGTTTTCTATGTTATTTTTCTCCTTTAAACAATTGAATATTAATCTGGAAAGATACAGAAGGGACAACATCAGCTCCAACCCTTCACAGATAAAGATATGAACACTTCTATTTACTTCTGTTAACTAGCACATCTATTAAGTGCTTTTAAAGTATAAGTACAGGGCCTTTCTTTTTTACTTCAGGGTTTCATAGTCTTGTAAGCTAATAGAATAATTGCACTGTGATATCAATCAAATTCTGTTTGATTGATCCTACCATTTTGTGATTGAAGTGACATCTGGATTCACAGAATTTGGTAAAATTCAGTGCATAACATTCCACCAAACAAAAATTAAAACAAGCAAGACATTTTTGTTCAGCTTTAGTTTCCAATTACATTCTTTAACAGGTCATCTTTTTCTACTTCTGCCTGTAGCCTGACCTGTAACCCTACTCTTTTTTCTTTTTTGTACTCAGGGTAGAGATATCTAAATCTTCTCTAATCTTTGCAACCTACAATGTAAGTTTAACTTATATGTTCACTATCCTATTTCCAGACCTACATACTTACTAAGTTTAAAGTTCAGGAAGGGTTTATAGAGATTGGTAACAATATTCTCTCTGAATCAACTAGGCTAGCTGCAGGCTTTCTTCTGCCAAATGAAACCTTGGCTCTGCCAATAGCATTTTGCATTGGTAGACCACTCCTGATCTTTGGATCTTTGGCACTTTTCTCTAGGTCATGCCCAAAAATTATGTTCAGCAACCTTTTTATATTTTTCCCAGAAACAGCAAACCTTCAACCAATTAAAATCTGCCCAAATTCAATTCAGTTTTACTAGTCTATGTTGTTCTTTATTTATTTTTTTTGAAAAAGATTTTATTAATTTTCTACAAACAAACAAGACAAACAAAACATTAAAACATCAACTTTCATATGTACATCCAGTGTGTCAGTTGGTTCATCAGTTTTGTGCATTCATTTTGTAGTCTCAATTACAATTATGTTACATTACAACTCATATTGTCAATCCAAACTTATATATCCTAATATCACTAAAAAAAAGAAATTTTTGACTATACTTTTAATCATTCATGCTTTATGAGATAACAATACTTTAAACAGTTTATTCTGTAACAAATCATATAATCATACCAAATCAATCCTAAAAAACCCTTTATAAATATAGTATCAAATAACAAAGGCAAGTAAAACAAAATAAAGATATTCCTTACTGTCTAGCATTCTAAATATTCTATTGTCGTATTTTATCATCTAGCCATTTATAAAAAAGATCCCAAATTTCATAAAATTGTTTATCCTCTTGCTCTCTAATTTCAAATGTCAATCTACTCATCTCAGCACATTCCAATATTTTCTTAATAATTTCTTCCTCTAATGGTATTTTTTCATTCTTCCAATTTTTAGCAAATACAATCCTAGCCGCTGTTAATACATTTACAATCAGGTATTTCAAATCTTTACTATATATATCAGGTAAAATTCCCAATAAGAAGATCTCTGGTTTCAAGTCTATGTGTTTCTTTGTCATTTTTTCCAACCACATGCGAATTTTAGTCCAATATTTTCTAGCGTCCTCACAAGTCCACCACATATGGTAATACAAGCCGGGTATCTGATGACATTTCCAGCATTTTTCAGATTTGTTCTTAAACATTCTTGCTATTCTTGTCAGGGGAAAGTGCCACCTGTAAAACATCTGATACGAGTTTTCTTTATATGCTGTTGACATTGTCATTTTATAATTTTGAGACCACAATTTTTGCCATTTCTCTAGATCAATCCCATATCCAAAATTCTTCCCCCAAACAATCATATTTCTTCCTCTAATTTAATTCCCAGTAAATAACCATATAATTTTTTAATCACCTTCTCATCAGTACCCATCAAGATCTTATCTAAATCAGTCTGTTTATCATAGAATCCATCCATTTTAGAATCTTCATCATACCTTGAATGTATTTGCGCATATGAAAACCAATTCATCTTTATACCTTGTTCCTCTAAGTTTTGGATCAATTTAAGTTCACCCTTTTCATCCAATAGTTCCCCATATCTAACTGTTTGTTCCTTCTTATAAATTATAGGATAGGAAAATGCTTCTATAGTCAATAACCAAACTGGAATTTTCAAATAACATTGTCTTTTTATCTTCTCCCAGTTTAACCACAAAGACTCCCATATATAATGTCTTCTAAAATAACCCTGTGTTTTAGTTCCCTTATACCATAAAAAGCATGCCAGCCCGGGTTTCCGGTTTCGCGTGGCTTTGGGGCAGCAGGAATTCGCGACAGCTCGCAATTCCTGCTGTGCTAGCCGCCGAGGAACCCCCAATCCAAATGGGTCAGGGGGATATGGCTGCCCTGTAGGGACAGCTGAAGAGAGAGGGGAGTCGGACAGGGGGTTGGGGGTGTCGCAGACCCCCTCCTCCTCCAGAAAAAACCCTTTTTCCCAAGGCGGTGGAGCGGCGGTCAGCAATGGCCGCCACGAAGAAGCTAGCAAGTAAGCCAGTAAGATTGCGCTGGAGGAAGTAAGAAGAGTGAAAGTGCTGTCTGAGCCGGGTCAAGTAACATCTTTCAAATTGGTTGGAACTGAGCTGTTTGAATTGCTGGAGGATACATTGTATCCCTAAGAAGATCGAAAGCGGCGGAGAAGCTGTTAAAGGGAACTTTTTTTTTTCTTCACTCTCCCACCCCATGGAAACAGCAGATATGTTTGGACATATTGGACATTGAAAGTGAATTTTTCTGAAAGTTGAAGCTAAGGGACAAAAGGGTTTCTGGACATTGAAAAACTTAAGATATTGGAAAACCCTTATTAGAGGTATGGATTTCTGATTATTTAAAATTGATATTGCAAGTGGGAAGGGAGAGGAAAAAAAATTGGAGCAGAAGCTGAAAAAGGAGGAGATTGCCTAGAATCCCAAAGAAAGGTATATGGTAATTGGACCTCTTTGATTAAACATTAACCCCAGAAAGAGAAAGAGAAGAAGGAAGAAAAGTATTAATTTTTGGAATTTTTTTTTTGAATTATTTTTGATTAAAAATATTTGTGGTTGTTTTGGGAAAAGTTTCTTTCTTCATGATGGCATCGCTTGTGGATGAACTAAAGACTGAATATCAAAAATATAAAAAGGAAGATACTTTGGGCACTTTGTTTCAATTCTTAGAAATGGCGTTATGTACTTATGAAAAGTTGACTACGCAGCAGAAGGACTGGGACAAAGAAGAAGAGGAAGAAGAAGCCATCTTTGATGAACAATGGGTTCTTTCCGGGGAGGAGGAGAAAAAGGATAAGAAAAAGGGGATTTTAAGAATTATGAAAACAACCAAAAAAGAGAAAAATGAGCGGAAAGGTGGAGGCAAGGTTAGAAAGCAAAGGAAAGGGAGTAAGAAAAGGGAGGAGGAAAGACAAAGGGGTAAAAAGGGCAAGGAGAAGAATAAGCAAGAGAGAAAGGGGGGGAGGAGAAGCCTCAATGGGGGGAAGCAAGATCTAAAGAAAAAAAGTTTATTCAGAGACAATGGGTGAATTTAATTTAAGATAAAAGAGGGATTCTGGAGGGTACATAAGATTGTGTTTTTTATATGTGTATTTAGAGTATAAAATTCATTGTGTAATTTTAGAATTTATTAAACAGAATCCCAAGAAAAATTGTTATATGAAGTATTTTTAAGTTAGGGTAATGAGTTATAGACGTTACTCCAATTGGTGTATAGGAGAAGTATAATAAAAGAAAAAAGATGAATGGATAGTTGGAAATAGAACAGACAAAGAATATTATTGAAAATGGTAATAAGATATGAAAGGATATATAAAGGTTTTGTTATTTTTTTTTTTTTTTGGATTTTGTATATTGAAATAAGGCAAAAAAAAATTTTAATTAATAAAAAATAATTTGGATGAAAAGGAGAAGTTGGGATAAGATATGAAGTTAAATAGATAAAGTATTGATACTATAATTTGGAATTGTTATGTTCTATTGGTTTTCTTCTTTTATTATTTTTTCTTAGAAAAGAACTTATAAGCTGTTATGCCTTGTGCATTGTTTATATAAAATTGATAAAAATGGTTTATATATATATATAAAAAAGAAAATGATAATAAGATATGGAAGGATATATAAAGTGAATATGATGTTTGAATTTGTGTCTGTGTGAAGAGTTTCAACCCGGGATCAGACAACCTTCAGAAAAGATCTTTTAGTTTTGTTTATGTTTTATTGTGTTTTTTGTAAAATTAATAAAATTTGTTTAAAACAAAAAAAAAAGCATGCCAGCCCAACAGCAAATCATGCCCTTCTAATGTCAACAATCTATGCTTTCTTAATGTTATCCATTCTTTGACCCACATCAGACTTGCAGCTTGATAATACAATTCCCAATTAGGCAGGCCAAAACCTCCTCTAATTCTTGCGTCTTGCAAAAGCTTTAGCTTTATTTTCGCTTTTTTTACCTTGCCATATAAACTTCAACATGATTTTATTTAAATCTTCAAAATAGTCTTTTCCAAGCCTAATTGGTATTGTTTGGAACAAAAATAAAATTCTAGGTAAAACATTCATCTTGATTGTTGAAATTCTCCCTATTAATGACAATTGCAAGTTTTCCCACTTGTTCAAATCTGTAGCTATCTGTTGTTTAAGTTTAATATAATTATTCTCTTTTAATGTGCTACATCTTGCTGTCAAATATATCCCCAGATACTTAACCTTATTTGTAACTTGGATTTTCAAAAGATCTGCCAGTTCTTCTCTCTGTCTCAATAGCACGTTCTTTGTCAAAATATTTGTTTTATCTTTATTTATTTTCAAACCAGCCATCTCACCATATGTCTCTATCTTTTCCAATAACTTTGGAGCTGTTTCTAGTGGGTCTTCCAGAATAAAAGCTAAGTTATCAGCAAAATCTTGTAGTTTAAATTCTTCCTTCTTAATTTTCATTCCTTTTATGCTTTTATCATCCCTAATATTTCTATTCAACACTTCCAAAGTCAACACAAATAGCAAAGGAGATGGGGGACACCCTTGTTTTGTGCCTTTTCTTATATTAATAAAATCTGTAAGTTCCCCCTCCATCATTACCTTTGCTGTCTGTTTATTATATATGGCTTCTATTGCTTGAATAATTTTTTTGGCAAAACCCATCTGTTCCAATAGTAACAACATAAATCTCCAGTTCACGTTGTCAAATGCCTTTTGAGCATCTAGGAATATCAAAGCCATTTGCTTTTCAGGATGAGCCTCATAGTATTCCAAAGTATCCAAGATTACTCTCATATTGTCTCTGATTTGTCTCTTTGGCAGAAATCCATTTTGATCTGGGTGAATAAAATTATTTAAATATTTTTTAAGTCTTTCTGCTAAAATTGAAGCAAAGATTTTATAGTCTGCATTCAATAAGGAAATAGGTCTATAGTTCTTAATTTGCAGTGGGTCAGCCTCTTCTTTTGGAATAAGTGTGATATAAGCCTCTGACCATGTTTTAGGTATCATCTTCTTTAACATAACTTCATTCATAACTTCTAGCAATGGGATGCTCAATGATTCTTGAAATGTTTTATAGAATTCTGCCGGAAGCCCATCTGGACCCAGTGCTTTCCCATTATTTTGTCTCTTAAATGCTTCATTTAGTTCCATCATTGTTATATTGCTTTCTAGCATTTCTTCAGTCTCTTTAGGTATCTTCAGTAAATTAGCATTCTGTAAATACTGTTTGACTTTTTCCTCATCAATATTCTCTTGTTTATATAGTTGCCCATAAAAATCTCGAATAATTTCCTTTTTCTCCTTATTACCATAACAAACTTGGCCTTGATCATCTATTAGCTTCAATATTTTTCTTGATTCCTTCTCCTTGCTCAATTTATATGCTAGCCATCTACCTGGTTTATTTGCATCTTCAAAGTAATTCTGTTTAGAATTTCTGATTTTCTGTGCCAATTATTCTTTCTCTATTAATTCCATTTTATGTTTAATTACATCCAGCTTCAATTTAATATCTTTTTTCTGTGGCATTTTCTGTAATTCTTTTTCAAGTCTTTTATACTCATCTTCCAAGGCCTTAGAAGCTTGCCTTTTCCTAATATTCTTTTTTCTTGTTTCATCTATTATCAGACCTCTAGCATATGCCTTCATTGTATCCCAAACATTCTGCGTTGAAGTATCTTCTTTTTTATTTTCTCTGAAGAAAAAAGCCAATTCCTTCTCCATCCGTTGTATAAAATCTTTCTCCTTTAAGATAGTATTATTTAATATCCATCTCGATCTTTTTTTTTGTCCCTTCCATTTAATTGTCATTGGGCTATGATCTGCCCAAGTACTTGTTTCAATATTTGTTTCTTGAATATTGGATATTAATTTTGTTGAGATCCAAATCATATCTAATCTGGACCATGATAAATATCTATTTGAATAAAAAGTATATTGTTTAGCTTTAACATTTCTTTCTCTCCAAATATCTTTTATAGTTACTTCATCTGTCATTTTAAAAAAAGATTTAGGGAGAGCCTTTCTATTTTGCTTTGTTGTTGTTGCTATGTAATCCAATTTATTGTCCACAATTCCATTAAAGTCTCCCATCATAATTATATTAACATAGTCCAGTCCAATTATTTTCATATGTAGCTTTTTATAAAACTCTTCTTGTTTTTCATTCGGAGCATAAATTGCAATCAAGAGTATTTTTATATTATTGTCCATTATTTCCACCATTAATACTCTTCCATCTTCATCATTGTAGATCAGTTTTGCTGGGATAGCCTCTTTAATGTATAGAACCACTCCTCTTTTCTTACATTGAGTCAAAGAAGTAAATATTTTCCCCAATTTTGGCTGTACTAACAATTGTTCATGTTGTTTTTTAATATGAACTTCATGTAGACAAATTATATCAAATTTTAATTTCTCTAATTTATGAAAAGTTTTCCTTCTTTTAACAGCTGAATTAAGTCCATTTATATTCATTGTAATCAGTTTTTTTTCTTCCATGATTATGCTTTATATTTAGGTCTAACAGCTCTTGTGTATCTCACTTCACGCTGTTCTTTACTATCCACCTGTCCACCTACAGCTCCTTTCTCTTTTTCAGTCTCCAGTTGTTCCTCTTGAAACTCAATTAATGAGACCTCTTTCTCTGCCTCCTCTTTTCTTCTTCCAAAAAATTCTGCATGGAAAAGTTCTGCTTTCTCAATTGAATCAATTCTATGTCTCTGCTCTTGCCACGTAAACATTAATCCTTCTGGAATCAGCCATCTATAATTCACTTCGTTTTCCAGTAGCATTTTGGTCAGAAATTGATATTCTCTTCTCATCTCTCTCACTCTTCTGGGTATTTGTTTTAAAATCACAATCTCTTTACCTTTGTATTTCAATGTTTTCTCTCTTACCACTTGTAATATTTGTGTTTTAATGGATTTTTTGGTAAATCTAATATGGACTTCCTTTGGTAATTTATTTCTCATCGCATATCTTGTATAAACTCGATATACCTCATCTACTCCATCCATCATCTTTTCCTCTGTAATGTCCAAAGCATCTGCCAAAATTTCTATCATTATCACAACCAAATTTTCTCCTTTTTCCTCTTCTATATTTTGAAATCTGAGATAAAATTCTGACCTTTCCATCTCCCACCTCAACATCCCACTTTTTTCTTGTTCAACCACTGTTAATCTACTATCAATATTTCCAATCTTCTCCTCTCTTTGTTTTCCTTCTTCCTCAATTTTTTGGAATCTCTCCTCATACTTCCCCATCATTTGTTTAATATTTTCCACTTTTTCATCAGTCTTCTCTATTCTTTGTTCAATGATGTCTGATTTTATCTTGAGATCTTGGATTCCTTGCATAATCATCTATAAAGTTACTTTTACTTGTTCTTTATCTTGCTTCAACATTGTCTGAATTAAACATTGTCCTCCAGCTCGTGGGGAAGCAGAGGTAGAAGTAGAAATGCCAGATAGTATTGGTTTCCTGGTCATTTTAATGCTTCCAAATTTTCAAATTCTTTTTAACTTTTAATCCAACTGGTAGAATAGCCAATTATAATCCAAAATGGAAAAATCCAATAGTAAAAGGCCCAAAACCAAAGAAGAAAAGGGAAAAAAGGAAGAAAAAAGATCTTTAGGTTCTTCTAGACCCTAATCCAATTACACCATAAAAAAGGGAAAATAGAAAGGAAAAAAAAAAAACCCCAAAATAATAATATTGATTAAGAGCAAGAAAGAACAAAAAGAAAAGAATAAATTCCTTCAGGTTCTTCACACCTTAATCCTGTTGAGAAGTCTCAATAATCAAAAAAGAAAAACAGAGTGGTCCAAAAACATGGATAGAAAGAGCAAAAAAATCCCAAGAAAAATAAGGAGAAAAAAAGAAAAATAAAGAAAAAACTCTGAGGCTTTCCCTTTAAAATAAAAAGCAAAAATAAGAATATTACTAGAATTAAAATTTACAAAAAGGCTGGTGAGTAAGGATATCACAAGTAAATATATATATATTATATATATATATATATATATATTATATATATATATATATATATATATATATATATGGCATTCAGCTTTGTTCGGGTATTTTCCCACGTGGTGCTTTTAAAGTTGTAGCAACGTTTCAGCAGAATCTCATCTGCCATCATCAGGCTTCTGTATGGTGTTGATGATGAGCCTGATGATGGCAGATGAGATTCTGCTGAAACGTTGCTACAACTTTAAAAGCACCACTATTATGACGTGGGAAAATACCCGAACAAAGCTGAATGCCAGACATGTAAGTACCCGTGAAAACTTAAGAATATATATATATATATATATATATATATATATATATATATATATATTTATATTTATATTTATATTTATATTTATATTTATATTTATATTTATATTTATATTTATATTTATATTTATATTTATATTTATATTTATATTTATATTTATATTTATATTTATATTTATATTTATATTTATATTTATATTTATATATGCACACTGCACTTTATTTAGTTATCCAAGGCTCTTATTATGACTCTCTTCTCCAGCAGCTTCAAAGCCAAGCCTCAAGTGTTGAAATATTGATAAGAATCCAGGAAAACACCTGTAATAATATTTTGCTGTGCTCTCCCTCTATCTTATCACATTGAAATGTCCTTGAGAAGGAGTCTTCTTACAGTTCTCTCCAATTCAGATAAAATATTTTCAAGCCTCTAGTTGGCAGTGTTGCAAAGTTTCTTAATGCTCTTCCCCCCCCAGCCAGAAAAAAGGAATAATGTATACCCCCCAAAAAAATAGCCAAAGGGAGCCTCTATCCTAAAAGAAAATTAAAAAATCAAAAGGAGCATAAAAATATATATAAGAGAAAATTCAATCCGGTTATGTACAAAGTCACACTAAAGTCCCCCCCCAAAAAAAGTAAGAAAAAGAAAAAAAAATCCAAGATTCAATTTGACATCACTTTAAAAAACGCTGCTCAAACGGTTTTGGTCAAAAAAAAAATCTCACAGATTTCTTCTCTGTTCAGGATGCCCTTTCAAATCTCAGCGAATTTACAACACAAAAGAAGTTTCTCACCCAGCTGACACACTTTATTTCCAGCCACTTTCTTTCCGGAGCTGTCCCGACTTCAGCAGCTATGGAGGCTGCCTCTCCGCTGCCAGCAAAAGGGCTTCTCCCGGATCAAACCAGAGATTTTGTGATATCTCTGGGATCCTGGGACAGTGCCCTTCACAATCCCCATCTCTATGGGACAGTTTATGTCCGTTGGGACCGATCAGGGGCGAAAATATCCGCTGCGATCTTAGAGCCCCTAGATCGCAGCTGTATCGCCGAAACGAAGCTCCGCCTTCTCCACCTATGTTGTTCTTTATTAATACGAAATAATTTCAAGAGTCAGAGCTATATTAGCCTTAGTTATATTCATCATCTCTATTCCAGTTCTCCCCTTTTATTTTTTCCAGACTCCTTTCTGATGAATTTTAAATCTATTTCTGTTGCCAACTCAACATCTGTAACCTTTCATTCTATTTCCTATAAATAGCTTTTTTATAAGAACCAAACTATTTCTATTCTCATTGTCAGAAAACCTAAAGCAAACCAACACAGACTTTTTTCAGTATCTTCATAAAGACTAGATCCATGACAAGCAAGAAGATACAACTGAATAGCAAGTTTGTCGCTATTATAGTGCACTTCCAACAAAGGTCTCTTACTTCCATCCATCAGAGGTATATAGTTATCATGTTTGATTTTTATATCATGAATTTTCATTTCAGTTTCTTTCTCTCTCTTTCTCTCTTTCTCTCTCTCACTCTCTTTCATTCTTTCTTTTTCTTTCTTTCTCTCTCTCTCTTTCTTTCTTCTAGTTCAGTATTTATAATAATATATCTTGAGATAAATTAAAGAAGATGACGCTCGACAACTTTTCCACAATCCTTTCTCAAATTTGATCCATTGACCCATTCTACTACAGAGAAACTACCTTTGGAAAGTAGGCAGCAGTGAGATTTCAAGGGCCCCTGCCTCTTTTGAATTTAGCATGCACATCTGGCAGCTTTCTTGTCATATATTGTATTATTCTACTAACTAATTACTAATTATCCTACTAAGTTAGGTATAATTATTCAGAATTTTGAGCATCCTTTAGCATTTTAAAAATGTTGAATACTACTTGGTATTTTCTAGTGCCTTGACCATCACTGTCATTGTTATACCTTGTTACAATCCATAGGTAGCACTTTAACTGCATCATTTTGCAGGATTTTAAACATTTTAGGTAATATTTCATCAATAGGTTTTGTTGTTACTAATATCTTAGAGGACTCATTTAACTTTAAGTTTCAGAATGTTTGGAATATTAAAAATCAAAGTCTGGATCTTCTTTTCAGCATGTTTTTCTTTTTCCAGAAGTTAATGAGCATTCTTTCACTCAGTCTGGTAATTTTCACATTTCAGTCAAAGGTGGTATTCAACAGGTTCTGGCCAGTTCTGGAGAACTAATAGTGGAAATTTTAAGTAGTTCGAAGAACAGGCAAATACCACCTCTGACTAGAGATTTTACAGTATCCTTCCCCTGCCACGCCCACCAACCATGCCCACAGAACCGGTAGTAAAAAAAATTGAATCCTGCCACTGATTTCAATCATTCAGCTGAGCCTCTGTAACTATCAATTCTTATTACCAACTATTTATCCAAGATCATTAAAAATGCTAACATATCTTGCCAAAGCCTGGATTCTGAGTAGATATAGGTTAAAAGCAAATCCATCCCACTTGAAGTCACTGTACTTACAAGATGCGCTGGAAATATTCATAATTCCTTTTCAATATAGTGGAGAAAACAAACTATAACTCTTAACTAGTTTATGTTTGGCCACAATAACCTAATATTTTGGGTTTCTGAACACACACAATTTATGCAGTCTCACAAATCCCTTTAGCTTGGCAAGTAGGATAGCTATCATAGATTTGTATTGTCTGGACTTATTGCTTTACAAAACTAGTTATAAAAAGTATTATGGTTTTCATTTGTAGGAATCTTACAAGTTTCTTTTTAAAAAATTGCACAGTAAAACACATTCCTTCTTTTGAAGCTGTTCAACAAATACCAACCTCTCTCTACGAACAAGAAAAAAATCAGAATTGACTGGTCATAGGTCAGTAGAAATATGGGTTTGCCTTTATATTTTCCAGATGATGAACTATTTTACTATGGTCATCTTTAAATATAGTGTCTATCCAAGTCCTGTGTGTACTTGGACCAGAAGCCCAAAGATATTAAAATTATTGTGGCTAAACATAAACTAGTCAAGAGTTGTAGTTTGTTTCTCCCCTATATTGAAAAAATGGATTATGAATATTTCAGTGTGCCATCTAAATACAATTCCAAAGGAATGGAACGAGTAGTGATTTGTTCTTGGAAAAACTATAAATGCTTTAAAAGCATTAGCTATAGCAGCAATAATAATCCTATAAAACAAATGCAGTCTTTTTTTTGGCCTGGTGACTTAGACTTCAAAAGATTCATATGATATCATTAAGTTTATATATTGTGTTCTAGCTTCTACAGGTACTTACATCTCAGCCACAGGCACTGTCTTCATATGAACTTTGTTCTTCCTTTCCTTTCCTTTCCTTTGCTATTTTCTTTTTCTTCTCTCCTGCACAGATTATTTCTGCAAAACATTGATTGAAAACAAATCCCAAGCAATAAAGAATGGCAACTTGTTTAGTATCCACAGGAAAAAGGGACTGTGTTTTGTTGTTGATACAAATCAACAAGAATAAATTACTGAAAAAGAAATTAAAAAGTAATAAATTACTTAAAAAGTAATAAATTACTTAAAAAGAAATTAATTTAAACTCATGGCCTGTTGGCTGGATCCAGCCCACGGGGTGCTTAGATCTGGCCCATGGAGTCACCCTGGAAACAGCGAGGGACTGGCCCGCAGTGCCTCTGCCAGTGAAAACGAAGTCGGGAATGCCACACTTGGCCCTCCTGAGTTCCGTTTTCACTGGCAGAAGGTTGTAAGAGGCAATCACAGCCAGTAACAGAGTTTGGAGCCCATTTTTGCTGAAAGAGAACTCGGGCCACCAGTGCTGTCAAGCTGGCCACAGCCACTATGACAACACCTAGTTCTGCCACCTGAGGTCAAACACAAAACTGATACAATTCTCAATAAAATTGAGTTACTCAGGAAAGATGCACAATTTATCATAGTCTAATAGATGGAGACTGCAATGCTTGTAAGGCTGATTCAGACTTTAGAAACTTCAAAATTTAGAATATCCATAAAAGTTATAGTATTGACAAACTTGTAAACTTGAACATAATCCCACTCAGTATCTTTTAAACTCATGGCTCTGTTTCTGTAGGGAGCCCCTTTTCAGTGGATAGTTCTAACACTGATACTTTATTTTACTTCACTGTGTTTGATACAAATGGCAAAAAATCCATTTCAATCTCTACTGAGATGTTCCAGTTTAATAATCCTGTGCTTTAATTATGCAGAACAGTTAGGTAACACACAAAAAGTCAAACAGCAGCCAACAGGTGGACTATTATGTATGGTCTTATTTGTTCAATAGCTATTCCTTGCCCACTGCTGGTTCCTGTTTTGAATGCAGTCTCTCAGAGGCAGAAATGACAGATCTAGCTTTCCAATGAAAGGAAAACAACAGCTGCTAAATGCTAATTGCTGAGGTACTGTGAGAATAAACAAACTTGTAAGCATGAACTGGTGCTAACCCTCCTCCCCCAAACAACAATTTCCTACTGCTCCCACACAGCAGCCATTTGCAAAAACAAAGTAGCCTTTTTAAACACTGAAAGGATTTCTTGCAGTCTTTTCTTTTTTTAACAAAACCTGCCATCTTACACTGGTTTAATGCTGTACAGATCCCTTATAGGGGCAGCTGCAAAGAAACAAGACTTTTGTAATGCTCATAGGATTGCCACTAGCAGAATAAGTCCAACAAGAATAAGCCCAACAAGCCCTATTTCTATCTAAATTGTTTAGAATTGTTTGGCTAGAAATTAATGCCTATGGATCCAGAACAAGCAAAATAATCCCTGGCAAAAATACACTTAACCGAGCCAAATAGATTCAGATTGAAATACCTAGAATCATGGACAATAACAACTGTTGTGAACTAATAAAATACTCAAATAAAGTTTATCAAAAGCTTTAGAAAATAGCAGGGTTCTAGCCCTGCACTTCTGATTGGCCGATAAAAGCGATATCGGATTGGTCTGTTCAGGAAAATCTGATTGGCTGTTAATGAGCCACTCTCATTGGTTAAGGGGGTTAACACTCCACGTTTCCTATTGATTACTAAAGCAGCAGCTTGCCTATAAAAGGGCTGCTTTTGCTCTAGGGTTTTGCTCTGTTCAGAATGTATAATAAAGAGTTGAAGTTCACTGTTCATCGTCTCGTCTCCGTTCCTTGCGCCCATGCGCAGAACGTAACACTGGCGACAAGGGTGGGATACGGAGACGTCAGAGCTGACGGAACACTACAGAGCACGAAACAGAGCACATGGCTGAAATCGCATCAACGGCGGAAACAATGACCGGCAGCACCATACCACCTGCTCTATTCGACCCGGCACAAGAAGACTGGAACTCATACATGGACCGGTTCCAGATGTTTCTGGAGACCAACAACTTGAAGGATGCCACTACTGGAAAAAAGCGAGTGGTGTTCCTGACTCACTGCAGACCTGCCATTTTTAAGATGGCTAAAGCACTAGCGAAAACGGCTGAGGTGAAATCCATGGACTGGGACGTCCTTGAGCCCCTCCTACGGGCCCACTATGCACCTACCATACCAACGCTTGTCCGAAGACATGAATTTTACCAGAGGGACCAGCGGAAAGGAGAAAGCATTGCAGATTTCATCACGGATCTCCAGAACCTGGGAGGCCTCTGTGGGTTCGCTGACCTCGAAGAAGCTCTTAGAGACTGAATAGTTCTGGGATTAGATGCACCACACATGTAAAGCAAGCTGATGGCGAAAGGCGACATCAGCCTTGCAGATACCATCGCTGACGCTACTGCAGCAGAAGCAACCAGGAAGTCGGCTGCCCGAATGCGCCGCACCAACACCCCACCCCGTCAACTCGCTGGCGAAACCTCACTTCGCCTTGAGGGACATGCAATGGCAACTCACCATGAGGACCTTGAATTGTCATCAGAAAGTGATGAGGAAGAAGTCAAACGGCTCTGGTCTGAACGAGACCAACGCCACCAGCGTAACCAGAGACTGCAGTACCAATGTGCAGGTTCTGGGGCAAGCCATCTATGATCAGACTGCAAATTCCTCGACGCACTCTGCTATATTTGTGGAAAGAGAGGCCACATCAGAAAAGTCTGTAGAAGCAAGCTAGGATCCAGCCCACTTCAGAGGGGGACCAACTACCGCCAACCCACAGGAAGTCGTCCTGTGAATCGGGAGCAATCGAACCACCAATGGAACAACCACTCCTACAGAAATAAACCACTAGCCCATTCAACGAAACGAGAAGAGGCACACCAAACCATCACGATTGGTCACGCCTCATCATTAGATGCAAAGAAGATCCGAGTGAAGGTCGCCATCGAAAACCAGCCCTGCATGATGGAAGTCGATTCAGGATCATCCCTCTCGATGGTTTCCTGGAAGACCCTTAAACAATTAATCCTTGCCATCCGACGACAAGACCTCAGAGCCCAAAGAATCATTCTCAAGGATTATCAAGGAAACCGAATTCCGGTCGTTGGATCCAGCCTAGTCCAGGTCTCATTCAAAAATCGTACTGCATCTTTACCATTGACCGTCGTCGACCGTGATCGGCCTAGCTTGTTAGGCCTTCAATGGTTCGCTCCACTTGGGATTGAGGTAGCCGGCATTCACCAAACCAGCAGCGACGACTGGGAGGAGGCCCTCGTCCAGGAATTCCAGGACGTTTTTGCGGACAAACTAGGTGAGTATAAGGGGACCCTGATATCATTTAACCTTAACCCTGAAGTAGCTCCCATCCGCCTTAAGCCTCGTCGAGTCCCTTTTTCCCTTAAACCAAAGATTGACGAGCAGCTTGATAAATTAATAGCCCAGGGCATTTTAGAACCAACCGACCATGCTCCTTGGGAAACCCCAATCATAACACCCATCAAGCCGGATGGATCATTAAGGATCTGTGGGGACTACCGTGCCACCCTGAATCACGTCCTTCAACAGAACGCTTACCCAGTGCCGGTGGTACAACACCTCATCCATTCCCTGGGGGGTGGAAAAGTCTTCGCTAAATTAGATTTAGCACAGGCGTACCAACAACTGGTACGCCTGTAGATAAAAAAACAGCAAAGGCACAAACAATCGTTACGCACCAAGGCGCTTTTAAGTGCAACCGACTCCAATTCGGAGTTAGCATGGCCCCAGGGATCTTTCAGAGCTTGATGGAGAGGCTATTACAGGGAATAAAAGGGGTTGTACCATACTTTGATGACTTTTTAATTGCTGCCCTGAATTGAGAAATACTAAAGGAGCATCTTAAACTGGTTCTCCAGAAATTTAAAGACTCTGGCCTTAAAGTTAAAAAAAATAAATGTCAACTGTGTACAGATAAAGTAAAGTTCCTGGGGTACCTAATCGATAAACAAGGCATTCACCCTACCAGTAGCAAGTTAAGAGCAATCAAGAACGCCCCAAGACCCAGAAACAAGACTGATCTCCAAGCTTTCCTGGGGCTTATTAATTTTTACAACATCTTCTTGCCCCACAAAGCGACCGTAGCCGAACCCCTACATCGGCTCCTTGATAAAAAAGCAACCTGGGTTTGGGGGCACCGAGAGGAGCACACGTTCCAACAAGTGAAAAATCTATTAACTTCAGATGCTGTTTTAATGCAGTATAACGAGACTTTGCCTTTAACAATCACATGTGACGTGTCACCATTTGGAGTAGGAGCCATTTTGAGCCATTTGTTACCAAACGGTAGTGAAGTCCCTATTGCCTATTTTTCAAGAACTTTATCAAAGGCTGAACGTAACTATAGTCAAATCGATAAAGAGGCTCTTGCTGTTGTATCTGCTGTGAAACGGTTTCATGAATATGTTTATGGATGAGTTTTTACTATTGTTACCGACCACAAACCTTTGCTGGGGATTATAGCGGGAGACAAGCCAATCCCCTATATATTATCACCTAGAATGACTCACTGGTTGGAGTTTTTGGCTGCATACAATTATAAGCTGCAGCACTGCCCGGGGAAAGCCATTCCCCACGCTAACGCGCTGAGCCGTGCACCACTTCCGGAAACCGTCGACGACCCAGCTCCAACCCTTACAACGCTCCAGATTGAAACGCTACAGTCACCGCTGTTAACAGCTAGAGATATCGCGATCGAAACAAAACGCGATCCTATCTTAAAGCGGGTTCTTAGCTGGGTCGAAAGAGGATGGCCAGTAGATCAAACTCCTGACGACTTCATTCCCTTCAAGAATCGGCAAACGGAACTTTTTTCGCAAAAGGGTTGCATCTTGTGGGGGGATAGAGTCGTTGTCCCAGAGCGGTTACAATGAGCTGTATTAAAGACACTGCATGAGGGCCACCCCGGCATTGTGCAAATGAAAGCACTCGCACGAAGCTACGCATGGTGGCCGGGCATCGACAAACAAATTGAAGCCTGGGTAAAGACTTGTTATAAGTGCCAGGAAGTTAGTAATGCCCCACCAAAAGCAACTCCGACAGAATGGGAAACACCTCGGGGACATGGTCCCGCATTCATATTGACTTTGCGGGACCTACTAAGGGACATACATTCCTATTAACAGTGGATGCCTATTCAAACTGGCTTGAGATCCACGAAATGATGAGTACCACAACCGAGTCCGTCATCCGGAAGTTAAACAGATTATTCGCGACGCATGGACTGCCAGATGTTCTGGTATCCGACAACGGACCCTAGTTTACCGCACTTCCTTTTGAACAATACTTAGCGGACCGGGGTATTCGCCATGTGCTAACTTCACCAGTGCACCCTGCGGCTAACAGAAGAGCCAAGCGCATGGTACAGTTTGTTTAAAAATCCTCTACAAAATGGACTATGGGGACATTGAAGATAAGATAAATAGAATACTCCTTCTCCAACACATCATTCCGCATAATGTCACCAACAAGACTCCAGCAGAACTATTGATGGGACGCAAACTCCGCTCCCACCTCGACCGGCTTCACCCGTCTTACGAACCAGAGAAACCCTGTGGATCTAGCCGAAAATGCTGCGAGTTCAAGATAGGGGACTTAGTTTTCGCCAGGAACTTTTCTGGTGAACCGTTGTGGATCGAGGCCCCTGTTATTCAAGCCACTGGACCCAGGTTGTACCGGGTGAAAACCTGCGATGGATTAATATGGAAACACCATATAGATCAACTTCGCTTGAGGCTACAACCTAGTTTCCGTGACTCCGGTAACTCCCAAACTGAGGGGGAAGGGGATGTTGAAGAAACCAAATTCAAGATGGTGGAAAGCAGGAACGAAAGAAGTCAGCCATTGAGCGTGACAAGTGAAAAAGCATCAAGGATGGGGGTGGCCTCGCCACAGAGGAACAACCCAACAGAGGCAAGCCCACAAGGGCCAGAGGACAACGACGAGAACATTAGCGGCACTGAGTCTTCCAACAAAGAACCACCAACACCCGACTTGCCCAAAAAAGCCCCACCCAAACAGGCTTATGGACAAGAACCGGTGGGACAGCGTAAATCCAATAGACAGTCGAAGCAACCTTCCTACCTCAGAGATTACATCACCGCACCCCCCAAACGGAACCCGGGGGGAAGGGGTGTTGTGAACTAATAAAATACTCAAATAAAGTTTATCAAAAGCTTTAGAAAATAGCAGGGTTCTAGCCCTGCACTTCTGATTGGCCAATAATAGTGATATCGGATTGGTCCATTCAGGAGAATCTGATTGGCTGTTAATGAGCCACTCTCATTGGTTAAAGGGGTTAACACTCCACGTTTCCTATTGGTTACTAGAGCAGCAGCTTGCCTATAAAAGGGCTGCTTTTGCTCTAGGGTTTTGCTCTGTTCAGAATGTATAATAAAGAGTTGAAGTTCACTGTTCATCGTCTCGTCTCCGTTCCTTGCGCCCATGCGCAGAACTTAACAACAACCTTTGCCTCACTATCTATATTCTGTTTGATGGACAAATAAACTGACAAATCAGAGGAACACCCATGGGAGGCCACTCTCAGAAGTCATACCAGAGACTGAAATGCAGCATCTAAAACCTATAATACTCCTTCATGTACAACCCAAAGTATGAATCCAATATCTAGACTAGAGCAAAAAAGAAGAACTAAAGAAGACACAGGAAATTGAAACACAACATCTTGAAAGAAAAAAATTCACAAGGAAAGAAGAAAACAAGAATACACCTTCCTTCCTGGATACATTCTTTAACAGAGAAAACAATGGCAAATTAGAAAGACAAATCTATAAAAAACAAGAACAACCCACCCACACTAAATGCTCTGTTACCAAAGCCATAACTCAATCTCTCATAATAAGATCCGTATAAAAATAATATTCAGATAAACACAAAATGTACCACAGCAACCAGAACAACAAAAAAGGACTATTGATCTTCTAACAAAATGGATACCTATGCCAGACAGCTCAACCTACTATAGCACAATCAACATAAGCTATGAAAAATTAACATTGTCATCTATCAAAAATATATCAGAAACAACCAATAGTCTATTACAACCATTTGTTGTCACACAAAACAACAAATCTGCAAGTGAGCAACCAAATTCAGAGTACCAAGGACTGCATCGTTCGATCCTGAGTTACATATATTTTCTTCTATTGCAATTTAGAATTGCAATTGAATTGTAAGAGAATATATTTTGAGCTTTGTGTAAATAGAAACTTGAAAAAAAATCTTATATGCTTTTGTGACATACTCTAAATCTATTTCTGAATTAGCAGTTTGTTTTCTGTTCTTTGGAATCAGCTTGATTTTATGTTTATATTTATCAATACAGCAGTTATTACAGATTCTACTTCTCAGCATTTTCTTATTTCAAGTTGTAGAATTCTCAATTTTTTTGGTTATTTTAGGAAAGAAAAAAGCACATTCTTTTTCCCCTAATAAATAAAGCAGTCACATGCTTTATATTGCATCTTTCTTGGCTATATTTTTCTATGTTCCTTCTATTTGTGTTACTTAAAATTCACCACTTCTAAATCACATCTGTCTTTTTCATATAAGTTATAATTTTTCTGAGCTCTAGAAACATCATGGACTATCTCATTGTGTTCTTGTGATTAAGAGCTAAAAACAGATTATGATTGCCTAATACCACCTGCCTATTTTTCCAGCACATGCCTGCTCATAACTTGTACTGAACAATTTGTTCATGATATCTTAATAATTTTATAATGCTTTCTTTAGGAGAATTGTTGTCCATTACCTTCCTCTTTTACCAGCAGAAGATTTTTAGCAAGTGGGGTCATTAATATTCTGTATCTTATTTCTTATATTATATTATAATATTCTGCATTTATTCACCATTAAATTTGATAAACTACAAACTTATGGAAAAGAGTATTAATAATATTGTTAATAAAGGTGAAGTTCATATTTGCATATGAATTTGCTCAATTGTAGAAACTCAATTCTTTGGAGAATTCCCTTTTTGTATCTTCAAATAATTTCAGAATATTTAGAATATCTTATTGACCTTAGCAGTTTTCAGATCTTTGCCAACAATTCTTTCCAAGATTTGGAAAAGATTATGTAGGAATGATAAAACCAATGTCTATAACTGCAATTAGCTAAAATTATTTATATAGCAATCTCTTTCTATCCATTTGTGCTGAATTCAGAAAGTTATGAGAACAATGAACTTTAGAATTAACTTAACCCAGTTTTAGGATCCTTTTTTTTTTGTCAGTTCTCTTTGTGTTTTACTTGTGCAATAAAGGTTAAGAACAGAACTGACAGGCAATTAATTTCAGGTGGACATTAATCTGCTTTCTTCTTTGTTCTTGATGACAACTGCAAATAGGACTAATGTAACGTTATGACATGTTTTTGCATGATTTAAAGAATGTATAAAAGAATTTTTTCCAATCAGATGTATTGAGAATATAAATCGCATAACTCACAGCTACCTCTATGCCAATACATATGAAACACAACTGGTGGAAAAACAAAGGAAAAATAAATAAATCAGTGAAGTTAATTTTTTTCTCAAGGGATAACACAGACTTTGTGAATTCCTGGGACATTGATTTAAGATACTACACATCTGATACTGTTTGTGATTTTTATTTTTTGCTCTTTTTATGCAATAAAGAAAACTACACATTACTTTGGTCTTTTACAGTTTCTCATTATGTCTCCTTCCGGGTACATATAACAGCAAAAATAAAGCAACCAGAAGCTGCTGAGACAGAAGCAACTTCATAGGCATTTTAAGTTATTTTTTTCTTACTAGCAAGCTAATCTTCCTGTTATAGAACAGTGTTCTTATTACAGGCAGCCTAGATGTTGCCTAAATATGAATTGTTATTCCTGTATTCTATTCCTTTTTAGAGAAAAGTAAGGAATAATTGCATTGGTTTTCATTCTCTCTAAATCACATTGTCAGGAGGTGATTTCCATCTTCTCAGCTTCCCACAAAATCCATTGCATTTGAGCTCTCCTGGAAACAACAAACTAACCCTCTCTAGATCCATCTTGATTACCCAGACTTCTTTTTTCACAAGCTTATTATTAAAATTATTATTATTAAATTTATTTTGTGCCCTTTACTAACTTTTTTGTAAGTTCAGCAGTTTTTTTCTCATAAAAGGTTCCTACTGGAACTTTGTGAGAACATATGCTATGTCTCCAGTAGTCAGTTTATCCTTAGGAGGGAGCCATGGATAGCAATAGGCTTTCACAGGCCTGTTGATGTGAAATATGCACCTTCAAAATTTCAGCAATGGCATTTGCCATTTATTAATGGCATATATGTACGCAGAAGCTTAAATAATGTTCGTTGCAAATGCATTTAAAAAGCTGGACCTACTTCAGAAACAGTCTCAGTTGCCTAAAATGTAGACTCTCTATGATTGGAAGTGTGTCTAAGGAGTGGAAGCTGTCTTAGACATTTGATCTTAGAAGAAGTATGTGAACTTCAACTTTTAGAATTTTTAGCAATGCATCTGCCTGAGGAATTTTGAGAATTGAAGTCTTGAGAATACGAAGACTTCAAGAGTATATTTTGGGAATACAAAAACTTCAAGAGTATATTTTGTCTGATAAATACCCTTTTAATTATTTTACAATGGTGGTCCTCTGTTGAAAAAATTCTATTTAAAGGCTGCTAACTGCAGCTTTGTAAGCTGAAAGAAGTAGGGTTGTTTATGACATCTTTCAGCAAATGATGTCTAAACATGTCTGAAACAGCTTCAATAACCACTGGGTGATGGTCTTCGCCATTATGAAAAGGTTTTCTTTGTCTTTCAGTAATAAGAATTATTTTGAACTTACATTAAACCAATAAATCACATGTATAAATCATGGCTAAACTTGGAGGTTTTGCACAAACTTTGTTGTTGTTGTTGTTGTTATTCAGGACAGAAACTTTTTATTCATTTTTTTCCACATTGGATAGCTGGCCTCTGCTTTTTATTCCAGGCAAGCACTGAGATCATACAGCAGCTGTTTGTTTTCAGATTCTTTGACCTATAGCCCCAAACTTAGTTGGCTCTGTTCCCTAGAACAGTGTTTTCAGTCTCAACAACTTTAAGATGGGTGGACTTCAGTTCCCAGAGTGCATTGGCATATTTGGCTGAGGCCTTCTGGAAGCTGAAGACCACACAACTTACACCACCCTAGAGATTCCAAAATAGTAATTGCTCATGCTGATAGAAAACATGTATTTGACATAAAAACATATATAATGCAAATATATGGGAACATTATTATGCAAACATTATTTTTCATTATTGTATTTCTATTTTAGCTAGAGTCCTAGAAATTTCTATAAGATTGCTGCTAAATTATGTTGTGGTAATAAAACATGGAGGTGGGTTTTTTTGTAAAGGAAAATTGTAACATCAGCCTCTGGCAGAAGGTCTGATGGTGTCAAACTTTGCACCTATATCTCTATTCCACAAAATTGAGCCAACATTTTTCATCTGGAAACCTTCAGCTCAGAATTAAATCTTCAATGCAAGAGTGGGGGAAAGAAGAATATTTCACATATTGTACTTTAATTTCTACTTGAGGCTTACTACTGTATCACATAGAAAGTGATTGAGCAAGAAAATTGTTAAGACGCAACATCAAGCATTCAGATCAATTATGGGCAGCACACACAAAGACAAAGTGTGTTACTGAGAGAAAAGGTTAATAGATGAGCTTTGAGCTTATGGACAAAAATTTTCATGCCAGCAACTAGTATTGCATGTGTAAAATAAGAGCAGCAGTATATATAATCATGATTGAAGGCAATGTAATCCTTGTTATAAAACATAAAGGGTAGCAGGTCGGAAACATAATAGCATAGCACTGCAATAATTATTTAAAAGACATGAATGCTTTGTAAATAGTACAGTGCCACTGCATTGCACATTTTATATATGTATAAACAGGGATGGGATTCTACCAGTTCAGACTGGGTGTTAAATTTCCATCTGATTCACCGAACTGGTATTTCAACTGACTGACTGGTCCCACCCATCCCACCCCGCCCCATGCAGGAGTCTCCATGCAGGTAAGTGCAGGGTCTATGTAGAGGCTGTGGGAGGGGGAAAAGGGGGCCTGTTTCCGGCTTCCAATGGGCCTCCAGAACCCAGGGGAGGGTGTTTTTGCCACCAGAGGCCTGGAGCAGGCCTCTGGATCCTTGGGAAGTAAAAAACGGCTCTCCTGGAAAAACTGGAAGTCATAAAACAGACCTGTTTCTGGCTTCTGGTAGGGCCTCCAGAGCCCGGGGTGACCATTTTCGAAGTCCCCGAGGCCCAGGGAAGGTGTCCAGACCCTTGGAGAGATGAAAAACACACTTCCAGGAGTTCCAGTAGATCATGCCTACCATGGCTATGCCCACCCAGCAGCAAACCAATTGCTGGGATTTTTGAATCCCACCCCTGTATATAAATATAAAAAAATATCTGAAAGAAGAAAACTCAGAAAAGAAAAAAGTGAAAATGAAAGAAAGAAAGAAGGAAAAGAAAGAAAATGAAAAAGAATGACTTCTAAGTTTATTTGATACAGATTTAAGTTAAAAAAAAATCACTGTTACTCAGAAATTGAAATATATCTACTTTATTTCTATAAACCCACATAATCCCCAAATCAACTTCTCATTTGTTTTCATCTCTTAGAAAACCAAAAATGGTTTTCAAATAGATATAAAATTTATCAAAGTCTTTTCTTCTTCCATCAAGCCTATCCGTTTCACCTCCAATTCCAGCAGTCTTACCATCTATTTTACATATTTGTAAATCCTTCACTTTTGAGCATAGAAATACAGCAAATCTCCACTGGAAATTATGATTTTTTTAAAAAAAAAAAATCATTTCATTCTTCCAAACTGCTCAAAAGTATATTTTGCCTATGTAGAACTTGTTTCTAATTTTTTGTCCAAATCCGTATTTGCTCAATTTATTATAATGCATTCCTAATGATATAGTTACATTTTAGAAAGGAGCTAATCAACAGAATGTTGCAATCATGACTGCTTTCATTGTTTAAACAACCATTGCTATTGAGATACAGCAGTTTATATTTCATTCCACCATTATTCTGCATTTAAAATTACATTCTCTTGCACACTTTTATAATTTTACGAAGAATAGAACGCAACACATTTTAATTGATGTAGAAAATTTAAAATAATGATTTTTCCCCTAAACATGGTAGGATGACCATTCATGCCAATTTCAAGCTTAAAGTGTTTGTTACAATTTAGTTGTATCTTTTTAAACCTGACATTTTATATACAAAATATACTTAAATAAATGTCTTTTTCTTGACTGTCAGTTGAGTTATAAATGACAGCTCTGAGAATGCTTCATCTCCGTGGGAGCAGATGAACGCATAGGTAGGAATCAGAGGTCATATTCAACAACTTCTAACTAGTTCTGGAGAACTGGTAGCGGAAATTTTGAGTAGTCCAGATACCACCTCTGACTGGAGATTTCACAGTGTCCTTTCACATGTCCACCGAGCCACACCCACAGAACTGGTCGTAAAAATTTTTGAATCCCACTACTGGTAGGAATATTCTGTACTTAGAACTGAACGAGATTTTCTAGCCCTTCTTGTATACCAAGTTTGAGTGGATGAAGGAAGGCAATGAGATTTATGTATAATTCATCAAGCATAGAGACTACACAACATTTGTTTCTGGATATTAATCAGAGGTGGTATTCAGCAGGTTCTGATCAATTCTGGAGAAGCAGTAGCGGAAATTTTGAGTAGTTCGGAGAACTGGAAAATACCACCACTGGAGATTTTACAGTATCCTTCCCCTGCCACAGCCACCAAACCACCCCACAGAACCTGTAGTAAAAGAATTTGAATCTCATCACTGATATTAATACAGTAGTTTTACAATTAACCAGGAACCATTCTAGTAAAATAGGCCTGTACCAACTATGATAAATATGCAATATGCTAAATATATCCTCTGACATTCTGCCTGCTTCACATCTTTCACATGTGAAAGAGATTTTGTAGAATTTATTTTTTTCCATGTGTAAACATTCAGCTATTTAGTTACTGAAAAATGGATGCAGCTAAAAGGGTATAAAAGGGCACTGTGAGGATACTGAAGCACTACTGTCTTTTGTGAATCAATTCTACATCCAATCATTGCAAGTAATTACCTGCCTGGAGTTATACAAACCCTTCAGGTTGCCTAGAGCTGCTTATTGATAATTTGCTTAGAAATTTTAAGAAGATCAACTGGCAAAGAAAGAAGAGTTTTGAAACTATTTTTTTTCTGTCAATGTCCTATGATCATGAATAAATATGGTCTCATTTCAACAAATTCACTCTGAAAATATGTCCCCCCCCCCCAAATTGGGAATGTTTTACCTCTCCTAGGCTACTGCTGTGAAAATTGGTTTTCTAATCATATTGTAGGAACAAACTATTTATTCTGCTTCATTAAATTGTTGCTTTCCCACGCATCCTATTGCTTGAATCCTTTTTACTATTACCAACCTGCTATTTCTTTAGAAATTGTGAAAAGTGTTTATGAGCCCTCTTTACTGCATAAAATCTAAATACGTAAAAAAATCTATAAAAATTAGAAATCTACTACTACAAAATTGAAGTATCATGAATGTATCCATTTTATACTTAATAAAAATAAGCTTAGCTTTAAGTTTTACTATAATGGGCAACTTTGGAGGATCTGACTATACAACACAGATATTTTTTTTCCTTTGAGAGAGGTAAGTTAATATCTATATTTTCTAGGGAAGATAAGGAATCTACATAATAATAAATTATTCAGTGTCAAAATGTTCTAATTAATGTATCTTGGTCCCCTTGTCAAAATTGATAAAACTACTATTGGGCTTTGGAACTCATCTCCTAGTTTAGGCTATGTCTGTAACTCCATTAAAGAAAGCTAACACTGTCTTACCATTTGGAAGCAAGCAGTCGCAAAGCTAATCAGGCTGTCAGGGTTCCGACCAGTGCCCTAGCGCAATTAAAGAGTTCAAGCCATCTGGCAATAAAAATCCAGTCTTTTATTAGGGGCACCATTACCTAGATAAAGCCAACTCTGAATTCACCCCTTTCGTGCCTTGCCTGTTTCTCCCTCCCCCAAAATGTGTCATCCATCATATTCCCCAATGAGGTAATTTCCTGAGTTGTAAGTCACTCTCTCCAGGCATTGCTGATATCCATTGGAGATGGCCTTGACTTGCTCAGACAAACTGCATCATGTTATGATTGAGGAGTAAATTCCTTGGTGCAGCTGTGAGGCATGGTTTCCCATCCCCCTGCCTATGACAACTCAGGAGTGGGTCAGGGAAGCTTCATGAGTTGACACAGGGACTGGAATATTAAATACTGTATATTGTATGATTTTCCATGGTTGATTGACAAGGCCAGTACTTGTTGATGTAATAGTAAATTGAATTTCCTGCTACTTCTTATTGTCGCTTCTGCAATTTTCTTATTTTTTGACAAGCCTAATACTTTAGGAAGCATCAAGCCTGCCACCTCAGGGATCATCCTGATCTAATGGCATGTTAATGTCCAAATATTTGGAAAGTGCCCAGGTTAAGGATGTGAAATAGACTTGATACAAAGATAATAATCCAGCATTTGTTTAGGGAACCTATAAAAACTCAGTGACCATAATTATAAGTAATCAATCAGTCAGTCAATACTGTTTGTTTAGGAAAAGGCATTCATTTAATAGGCTTAATATGGTCTCATTCCAATTCTAATTATTTTTACTTCTTCATAATAAATGACCATTGCTGTGGTTGGTACTTTGCCATACTTAAATAGGGTGAGATATAACCATATTCAAATGGCATGCATCTTTTCCCAACAAAATAATGCTGGCTGACATTCTACTATAATATATAATCTTTGTAAGTTGGCCTGGCAATCAGTGGATCGTTATTTATCACCAAATGAATGTTTAAAACCCTGTGAGAGATCTTATAGTCCAATAATTATTCAAATGTTCTTGAGATGTACTTATGGAAATCACAGATACCATTTTCAAGGATATTTTTAATACCCACTAGTTTAAGAAGGGTCCATCTACACTTTTCATTAAGCAGCTTTCAAATGCATTGTGATTTTTTATTTATGTTCATTTGATTTTCTTAGCTTTATGTTCTTAGGACTTATACATGTTCCCTCAATACTTAATCACTAGAATGGGCCGAAAGTCATTTTTGGAGGGCACAACCAATGATAACATTGTTTACCCTAACTGGTTTAGGTAAATAATAATATGTAATCATAGTTTGTATGTTAAAGTGTCTGCAACTTTAACTGTGGGATAGTAATTAAGGGAGTGGTTGTGAAAGCACTTTAAAAGAAGCAAGACGACAGCTTGCTCTCTCTCTGGCTTTGATGATCCCTGATTACTGCAAGGACTCAAGACTGCATTGCTTGAACGGGAGAGAAAACAAAGGACTGACTTGTAAGTGAACTGACAAAGGATATTCAACACGGACTTTGCTAACTGAATATCCCTGAATGGACTGACTAAATGATACATGACTATTGGACTGTTATTTTGACTATGCTATGAACTCATAATGGAATAAACTATATTTTTGATAGCACAAGCGTATCTGTTATTTTTACTGTATGTTAATAAACATACAAGCTTAGCTCACTCATTTATCTGTGTGCCTATCTGACTAACGCTGCACATTCTGTTTAGCTTGTCTCCCTAACCCTGGTTGGGAAAACCAGGCATAACACTGGTTATGGGCCCAGAGGCTGCAAAGTCAGTTTAACTAGGATAAAACAGATTTATGTAAAAAGTGAGAGTTTGTGTTGTTATACATTACAGTAAACAGACAGCTGTGTTTTATTAATTATAGTTTTATATCCATATAAGAAAACATGGCACAAGTCAATTTACAAAGTTTGTCCCTTATATCCAAGCTGGATGGAACAAACTATATATCATGGTCTATGAAATGCAGTCTGCTTCTACGAAGAGAAGGTTTGTGGAACATAATTGAAAATCCACCAAACGTAGAAGAATGGGATCGAGAGGATGATGAAGATAAATTAAAGATAGAAGAATTTATGCATAAAAATGAATAAGCTATTTGCATAATTGGGTTAACCTTAACTGATCAACAGCTTGTTCATATCCATGGAGAGAAAACGGCTGTTGGGTGTTGGCAGAAGCTGAAGAGGATTTATGTTCGAGATAATGTTGGTGCTCACATAAATCTAACACGGAAGCTTTTCAGTACACATCTCCAAACAAATGGTGATATGCTGAGTCATTTGAAAACTATGCAAAGCATTTTTCAAGAACTGCACGAGAAAGAGCTTATTTTCTCTGAACTACATCAAGTCTATATAATTCTATCTTCCCTTAATGAAAGTTATGATAACTACGTAACTTCCCTTGAAATATTGCCAAAGGAAAGTTTAACTTTAACTGATATAACTGGCAGATTGATTGAAGAGGCCAGAAGAAGGCTTGAAAGAGATGAATTAAGGAGGCAGCAACCTCAAAAAGAAGGTAATGAATCTCCTACTGCATACGCAATTAAAAAGTGTTTTAATTGTGGAGGAAGGGGACATTTGGCAAGATTTTGTAAAAAGGCAAAGTGCCAGAACGCTGGCCAGAATACTAAAAGTCATCAAAAGAAAAATAAAAATTTAGAGTTAGCCATGTATACTAACGGAGCTGTAAAAAATAATTTGTGGGTGGTTGACAGTGGAGCATCCCATTGTATAACAAATGATAACAGAAATTTTATTAAAATGTCCAACAGTACACAGCAGATATCGTTAGCCAATGGCTGGAAACTGAAAGCTAAAGGTCAAGGTATAGCATATTGTTCTTTTATAAAAGAGAATGTAAAAATGTTATATGTACCACAACTTAAGTTTAATTTAATTTCAGTTAGAATTTTGGTTAAACTAGGATATGTAGTTACATTTAGGGGAGATAACTGCATAATTGAAAAAGAAGATAAGAAAATTACTGCATCTTTAAGAGGTGAATTATATGTGTTAAATGATGATGGTTTAAAGGTGGCTAACACAATTTATGAAAATAAGAAACCTCATGATGAATGTATTCATTTGTTACATCGAAGGCTAGGGCATTTAAATTTTAAAATGCTTAAGAAAACTGTTGAATTATCTAAGGGAATAAGTTTGAAACCTTGTAATAAGTATTTGCAATGTAATGCCTGTAATCAAAGTAAGAGCAGGGTCACACCGGCTAAAAGAGTTGATGGATTTACTACCAAAGAACCTTTAGAGGTAGTATTTGTAGACTTAATAGGTCCGAAAAAACCAAGTGTAGGAGGAGCTCGTTACATACTAAGTATAATGGACCACTATTCTAGATATGGGTTTTGCTATTTAATGAAGAGCAAAACTGAAACATATCAAAATCTCTTTAATTGGATTAAATTTGCAGAAAGGAAAACTAAAAAGAGATTAGTAACTCTTATAACAGATAATGGTATGGAATTTACAAATAATACATTCCAGAACAGACTAAGAATGTTAGGTATTCAACATAAAAAGTCTGCACCATATAGGCCACAACATAATGCCTTTATAGAGAGAAGAGGCCAAACATTACAATCAATGGCACAAACTATGATGTCTGATTCAGGATTACCTGACAATTTATGGGGAGAAGCAATAATGTGTGGTAATCATATATTAAATAATGTTGTTAATTCAACAACAGGTGAATTACCATTCACACTGTGGCATGGTACAAAACCTGATTTAAGTTACATGCACACATTTGGAGCACCAGCATGGGTGCATATCCCTTCACAACTTAGACACAAAGGACAGCATAGAGCTAAAAGATTATATTTTGTAGGATATACATCTAATCATAGATCTTATAGATTCTGGGAACCAGGTACATCTAGAGTTTACACCAGTGCTAGTGCTAAATTCCTAGAACATGTAGGATGGAATAGATTAGAGCAAGATTTAAATAATGAAGTAATTATTGAACCCTACAAAAGGCAGAAAGATCAGACTAGTTATAAGAAGAGTCCAATTAAAGAAGAAGTCCACGAAGAGCAAATAGGACCAGAACAAGAGGAAACAGTTGATCAGGAAGAGTTAGATAATCAAGAAGAGTTAACAAATGAAAGTCCACCTGTAAGTCCTATAATACCTAGACGTACTACACGTGTAACTAGACCACCTGATAGGTATCAAGCAAGTATAGTTTGCCAAGTAACTAAAGTTCCAACTAGTGTAGATGAACTTAGGATGTATCCTGCTAAGGATCAGGAGAATTGGCAAAAGGCAATGGAAAAAGAACTAAATTCATTAAAGGTAATGAAAGTTTATGAAGATACTAAATTACCTCCAGGAGAAAAATCCATTGGGTGCAAATGGATATTTAAAGTAAAAACTGGAAATGATGGGACTGTTACCCATAAAGCTAGGTTAGTAGCTCAAGGATTTAATCAAACTGTATCTGATTACGATGAAGTTTTTGCACCAAGTCTTAAAGCAACATCTTTAAGAACAGCATTAGTGTGGGCAGCTAAGAAAAACTATGTCATTAACCATTTAGATGTAGAAACTGCCTATCTGCATGCACCATTGCAGCACACTATATATTTAAGAAAACCAGTAGGTATAAAAGACAATAAATTAAATAGTAATGATTGTTGGAAACTCAAAAAGAGTCTTTACGGGTTGAAACAATCTGGGTTTGAGTGGAATCAATATATTGTGAAAGAGTTAAACAATATAGGTTTTAAATCTGGTTTAGCAGATCCATGTGTGTTTAAAAGAGAAAATAATGGAACGGTGTCATTATTGTTTTTATTTACATATGATATTGCTTTGATAACTAAGACTAAAAATGAAGCTAATGAGATTATATCATTATTAGCTAAAAAGATAAAATTAAAGCATTTAGGTGAAATTAAAAAGTATCTAGGATTGACAATTAACAAAACAAAAAATGGTTTTAAGATATCTCAAGAAGATAAAATTTGCCAATTAATTAAAACATTTAAAATGGAACTTTGTAAACCGGCAAAGATTCCAATTAGTCAGGAAGTTTGCCAAACTAATGATCAAAGTCCCAAATTTGATAAGTCTATATATCAATCTTTGATTGGTAGCTTATCATATATAAGCAATTGGTCTAGGCCAGATATAGCTTATAGTGTAAATCAGCTGGCACGTTTTAATTCGGATCCACATCAATGTCATTGGCAATTATTAAAGGAAATTTTAAGATATCTTAAAGGAACAAT
Organism: Hydrophis major; assembly: GCA_033807585.1. Taxonomy (NCBI): domain Eukaryota; kingdom Metazoa; phylum Chordata; class Lepidosauria; order Squamata; family Elapidae; genus Hydrophis; species Hydrophis major. Next base: position 62,506,941 of record CM066331.1, on the reverse strand, counting down.
GAACCATGCATTGTATATAGAACCAAAGGGTGATTTGAGTCTTAGTGCCTATGCAGATGCAAGTTTTGCAACTGATATAAACACAGGAAAATCAACATCTGGGATGGCTATATTATTTGGTAAGACACTAATAGGGTGGAGGTCAATCAGACAACAGCATATTAGCTTGTCCACGATGGAAGCGGAATTTTCATGTCTGTCATTACTATGCACTGATTTGATTTTGTACAAACAGTTATTATTAGACATGGGTATAACTGTTAAAGATTCCATTATTGTGTACGAGGATAACCAGGCAGCTATAAAGTTAGCTACTAGTATTGCTGTAAAAACTAGATCAAAGCATACTGATTTAAGATACTTAAATGTTAGAGAATCTCTAAAGAATGGGCTCATTAAATTGGAATACTGCATGACGGAAGAAAACATTGCAGACCAATTTACAAAAGCTCAAGGAGTAACTAAGTTTAAAGAGAGTTGTAACAAATATGATTTAAAGATGTAAATAGTTATATTATTATTTAACCTAAAAGGGGAGAATGTTAGGGATAACATTGTTTACCCTAACTGGTTTAGGTAAATAATAATATGTAATCATAGTTTGTATGTTAAAGTGTCTGCAACTTTAACTGTGGGATAGTAATTGAGGGAGTGGTTGTGAAAGCACTTTAAAAGAAGCAAGACGACAGCTTGCTGGCTTTGATGATCCCTGATTACTGCAAGGACTCAAGACTGCATTGCTCGAACGGGAGAGAAAACAAAGGACTGACTTGTAAGTGAACTGACAAAGGATATTCAACACGGACTTTGCTAACTGAATATCCCTGAATGGACTGACTAAATGATACATGACTATTGGACTGTTATTTTGACTATGCTATGAACTCATAATGGAATAAACTATATTTTTGATAGCACAAGCGTATCTGTTATTTTTACTGCATGTTAATAAACATACAAGCTTAGCTCACTCATTTATCTGTGTGCCTATCTGACTAATGCTGCACATTCTGTTTAGCTTGTCTCCCTAACCCTGGTTGGGAAAACCAGGCTTAACATGTTTCCTCCATTGCTTCTCCACCCTTTGCCAAAGTGACCGCAAGGTGTAGTTTGTGCTCCACTTGCAGAGAAGCCTTTTCCATCTTATGTCATCTGGAACATTTCTGGGTATTTTGCATTATATTCTTTAATTATGCATTTTGCATTATGTTTTCCATTTGAATAAGAGCAGTAACAAAAAAATGCATATTTTGGGAAACAGTTTTGTTTTTTTCATTATCTCAATAAGATAATAGACATTTCTTGAAGTATTTACAATGTCACTGGAAAAGCTGATAAACCACTTTTAATCCCATTTCCATGAGGCTGCTGGCCAAGGCATAGCCATTCTCCCCCTGCTCTTTTTCATTCTGCCAGAGCTAAAGTAAAAATCAAGCATTCTTATGCCACAGTTCAATATATTGGCATACAAAGGATTGGAATCCATTATAGAAAGCTATTTAAGAAATACTCAATTTGAGGTGAAGGGTAGCCAATCCCCAAGTCAGAAGATAACTTTGCATGAAAAAGAGCATGTAATCTAGCAAGCACAGAAATCTACATGTATGTAGGCTAAATCTAGATGCAGATATGCTATTGGATTTTTAAAAAATGTATAGGTGTTTTTTTAAAACAATTGTTACACTTTCAAAATAAGGGGAACAATTCAGCAATCACTCTTTTGACTACCAGGGACAACAACTATGCTGTGACACATACTCATTATAATTCATAGTTATTGCTAGCATAATATGGGCATCTGTAATTACATTCAGATATCATGCTGTGCATTACCTTACCAACAGCACATTCTATAGGAAAATTTTCATTTACTGCAATTTTTGTTTCATACCCAGAGAAGCAATTATGGAAGCCAAGTTATATTCACAGGGTCACCTTTTCAAAAGATATTTGCTGTATTAGTAGTATAACCTTGACTGACATGAGTGAACAAATGTAAGATGTTTTGCCCTTATAGCAGGAGTGGGTACACCCATGGATTTTCAAATATTGCTCTGGTAGGTCCGGGCATCTCAAGATGCTTCAATTTATGGACTGTCACAGAGTTCCTGTCCCTGCCTTAAGGTCACTAGTATTTAAACATCTCCACCACATAAAAAAATCAGATACATCATATATCAATTTTCTTTCAGTCTATGCCACCTGTAGCTCACCCCAAATAAGAAGTATAATATATTACATATTGCACTGCTCTTCATGAATATCCTTATTGTATAACTCAGATTATCCACCAATGCTAAAAGGTTTCCAACCTGGATTTACATCTATCTAATAGATTGTACTTCACACTTCTAAATGTTAATGATTTAGTGGTCTTCTATGTAACATTGAAATGAAGAAATAGTAACAGAAATAAAGAACTGATTATCAGGTGTCAAAAAATGATAAATTACAATGTTTGCCATAATCATACATAAATGTCAAATATATGATCACTGAACCAAACAGACTAAGTTCTATAGATATTTAGTACTTATTTTCTAATTACAGTAAAATTTGACATGCACTAAAACTATATATCTATTATTTTTAGCTGAGGCTTTGTCTTGAAGAGAAAGAGAGGGAAAAAATAGAAATTGATTGAAATTATGTTCGGTTCCGCTGTCAGCTGGATATTTAAATTAAATTTGGCATTTTTTTTCTGTCTTTTGAGTCATTTTAAGCCCTTCCCAAAGAGCTATGATAGATAGTTGTTGTTTAATAATATTAAAAGTATCGTTGCAGTTGGTGCAATTGACTAATGGTAATTTTTTAAATGCCAATCAATGCTGAAGCATCAAATGGTGCTTCAGGTATGTTGGAATTGCACCTAAGGCAGGGGTGGGATTCTACTGGTTTGGGTGAAATGGTGGTGGGATTCAAATTTTTTTAATACTGGTTCTGTGCGCATGGCTTGGTGGGTATGGCAGGGGAAAGATACTGTAAAATTTCCAGTCAGAGGTGGTATTTGCTGGTTCTTCGAACTACTCAAAATTTCCTCTGCCAGTTCTCCAGAACTGATCAGAACCTGCTGAATATCACCTCTGGGATGAACTGGTAGCTCCGAGAATCAACTGTGGGTGAACAAGTTCGTTCTGACAATCAGCTATTGGGCCCACCTGCCCACCCCAGCTTTAGTCTTGCTTTATATCCTGGTTTTCAAGCTCAGCTGATTCATGCGTCAGCTGTTTAAAGTTTGCTGGAGAAGGTCAGTAGCAAATGTTCTGCTCATGCTTTGCACATGCTCACCAAATTGGTACACTGGTACACAGGTTGAATCGCACGCCTGACCTAAGCCCTAGTCTGAAAAGATACAGTATATAATGCAAAATGCAATATAGAATACATAGTAAAAAGTTCTGTAATTTAAAAACCAAAAGGAAAGATATAGAATATGTGGCATCTGGTTCAATAGTAGTAACTGCAAGAGGGATCTTGAAGCCTAGTGAACATTCATTTAAATATGAGCCAGCAGAAGTCAAAAAAGCCAACACAGTCCTAAGTTGCATTAACAGAGGGATAGAATCAAGATCATGTGTTAATACTGTTATGAACTAATAAAAATGCTTAAATAAAGTTTATCAAAGCTTAAAGAAAAAGCAGGGTTCTAATCCTGCACTTCTGATTGGCCGATAATAGCGATATCGGATTGGTCCATTCTAGAGAATCTGATTGGCTGTTAACTAGCCACTCTCATTGGTTCAAGGGTTTAATACTTCCATGTTCTCATTGGTTAATAGGTCAGCAGCCTGCCCTGTAAAAGGGCTGCAGTTGCCCCAGGTTTTTGCTCTGTTCACGATGATTAATAAAGAGTTGAAGTTCACTGTTCACTGCCTCGTCTCCGTTCCTTGCACCCATGCGCAGAACTTAACTCTGGCAATGAAGGTGGGATGCGGAGACATCAGAGCTGACTGAACACTACAGAGCACCAAACAGAGCACGTGGCTGAAGGTACATTGACAACAGAACCATGTCCGGAGGCGCCATACCACCCGCTCCATTTGACCCAGCACAAGAAGACTGGGACTCATACATAGACCGCTTCCAGATGTTTCTGGAGACCAACAACTTGAAAGATGCCATTACAGGGAAAAAGCGAGCAGTGTTCCTGACCCATTGCGGGCCTGCCGTCTTTAAGATGGCCAAGGCACTAGCGAAACCGGCTGAGGTGAAAACTATGGACTAGGACGTCCTCGCGCCCCTTCTACAGGCCCACTATGCACCCACCATACCAACGCTTGTCTGAAGACATGAATTTTACCAGAGGGACCAGTGGAAGGGAGAGAGCATTGTAGATTTCATCGCGGATCTCCGGAACCTGGGAGGCCTCTGTAAGTTCGCGGACCTCGAAGAAGCTCTGAGAGACCGAATAGTTCTGGGATTAGATGACCAGACGGTACAGAGCAAGATCATGGCAAAAGGGGACATCAACCTTGCTGATGTCATCAAAGACGCTACTACAGCAGAAGCAACCAGAAAGTCGGCCGCCCGAATGCTCCGCACCAATGCACCACTCCGCCAACTTGCTATCGATACCTCACCTCGCCTAGAGAGGCACACAACAGCGACCCACTACGAGGACCTCAAATCGCCATCAGAAAGTGAGGAGGAGGAGGACAACCGGCTCTGGTCTGAACGTAACCAAGGCCACCAGCGAAATCAAAGACTACCGCACCAATGCACAGGTTGTGGGGCAAACCCGCGATCAGACTGCAAATTCCTCGACGCACTCTGCCATTTCTGTGGGAAAAGAGGCCACATAGGAAAGGTCTGTAGAAGCAAGCAAGGACCCAGACCACTTCAGAGGGGAAACAACTACCGCCAGACCACAGAGAATTGCCCTCTGAGTCGGGAACAATTGAACCGCCAGTGGAACAACGACTCCTACAGAATCAAAACACCAGCCATTTTATCGAGAAGAGAAGAGGCACACCAAACCATTACAATTGGTCATGCCTCATCGCTAGATGCAAAGAAGATCCGAGTGAAGGTCGCCATCGAAAACCAGCCTTGTGTGATGGAAGTCGATTCAGAATCGTCCCTCTTGATGGTTTCCTGGAAAACTCTTAAACAATTAATCCCTGCCGTCCGGCGTCAAGACCTCAGAGCCCAAAGAATCATACTTAAGGATTATCAGGGGAACCGAATTCTGGTCGTTGGATCCAGCCAAGTCCAAGTATCATTCAAAAATCATACTGCTTCATTGCCACTGACCACCGTTGACTGTGACCAGCCTAGCTTGTTGGGCCTTCAATGGTTCGCCCCACTTGGGATCGAGGTAGCCGGCATTCACCAAACCAGAAGCGACGACTGGGAGGAGGCCATCGTCCAGGAATTCCAGGACATTTTTGAGACGGACTAGGCGAGTACAAGGAGACCCCGATATCATTTAACCTTAACCCTGAAGTAGCCCCCATTTGCCGTAAGCCTCGTCGGGTACCTTTTGCCCTTAAACCAAAAATTGATGAGCAGCTCGATAAGTTAATAGCCCAGGGTGTTTTAGAACCAACGGACCACGCTCATTGGGAAACCCCAATTGTAACACCCATCAAACCAGATGGATCGTTAAGGATTTGTGGGGACTACCGGGCTACCCTTAATCACACTCTTCAACAGAACGCTTACCCGGTACCAATCGTACAACACCTTCTCCATTCCCTGGGGGGTGGAAATTGGATTTAGCACAGGCATGCCAACAACTGCCTGTAGATAAAACAACCGCAGAGGCACAGACGATCGTTACGCACCGAGGCACCCTTAAGTGCAACCGACTCCAATTCGGAGTGAGCGTAGCCCCAGGGATTTTTCAAAGTCTGATGGAGAAACTCTTGCAAGGAATCAAGGGGGCCGTACCATACTTTGATGACATTTTAATTGCTGCCCCGAATAGAGAAATACTAGAAAAGCGGCTTAAATTGGTTCTCCAGAAATTTAAAGATTCTGGCCTTAAGGTTAAAAAAAATAAATGTCAACTGTGTACAGACAAAGTAGAGTTCCTGGGGTACCTAATCGATAAACAGGGCATCCACCCCACTAACAGCAAACTGACAGCAATCAAAAACGCCCCAAGACCCAGAAATAGAACTGATCTCCAAGCTTTCCTGGGGCTCATTAACTTTTACAACATCTTCTTGCCCCAGAAAGTGACCATAGCTGAGCCCCTACATAGACTTCTCAACAAAAAAGCAACCTGGGTCTGGGGACACCGCAAGGAGCACGCATTCCGGCAAGTGAAAAACTTACTAACCTCAGATGCTGTTTTAATGCAGTATAACGAGACTCTGCCTTTAACAATTACATGTGACACATCACCGTTTGGAGTAGGAGCCATTTTGAGTCATGTGTTACTAAATGGTAGTGAGGCCCCTATTGCCTATTTTTCAAGGGCCTTGTCAAAGGCTGAACGTAATTATAGCCAGATCGACAAAGAGGCTCTTGCTGTTGTATCTGCTGTGAAAAGGTTTCATGAATGTGTATGGACGAGTTTTTACTATTGTTACCGACCACAAACCATTGTTAGGGATTATAGCGGGAGACAAGCCAACCCCCTATATATTGTCACCTCGAATGACTCACTGATCGGAGTTTTTAGCTGCGTACAACTATAAATTACAACACCGCCCAAGGAAAGCCATTCCCCACGCTGATGCATTGAGCCGTGCCCCACTTCCGGAAACCATCGATGACCCAGCTCCAACCCTTACGACGCTCCAGATTGAAATGCTACAGTCACCACCGCTAACAGCCAGAGACATTGCAATTGAAACAAAATGAGATCCTGTCTTATCGCGAGTTCTTAGCTGGGTCGAAAGAGGATGGCCAATGGAACAAACCTCTGATGATTTCACCCCTTTCAGAAACCGGCAAACAGAACTGTTTTCACAAAAAGGCTGCATCCTATGGGGAGATAGAGTCGTCGTCCCAGAGCGGTAACAACGAGCAGTATTGAAAACATTGCATGACGGTCACCCCGCCATCGTGCATATGAAAGCGCTCACACAAAGCTACGCATGGTGGCCGGGCATCAACAAACAAATCGAAGCCTGGGTAAAGACTTGCTTAAAGTGCCAAGAAGTCAGCAGTGCCCCACCTAGAGCAACTCCAACAGAATGGGAAACCCCCCAGGGGCTGTGGTTCTGCATCCATGTTGATTTTGTGGGACCTACTAAAGGACATACATTCCTCCTAACAGTGGATGCCTATTCCAACTTGCTCGAGATCCACGAAATGAAGAATACTACAACGGAGTCCGTCATCCGAAAATTGAACAGGCTATTCGCAATGCACGGACTGCCAGATGTCCTGGTCTCCGACAACGGACCCCAGTTCACCGCCCTGGCATTTGAACAATACTTAGCGGATCGGGGAATCCGCCATGCGCTAACTTCGCCAACGCACCCTGTGGCTAACGGCAGGGCCGAGCGCATGGTACAATTTGTTAAAAAAACTCTCCATAAAATGGACTATGGTGCCATTGATTAAAAAATAAACAGAATACTCCTACTCCAACACATCACTCCGCACACCGTCACCAACAAGACGCCAGCTGAACTATTGATGGGACGCAAGCTCCGTTCCCACCTCGACTGTCTTCACCCTTCCTAAAAGCCAGAGAAACCCTGCGGATCCAGCGGGAAATGCTGCGAGTTCAAGGTAGGTGAGTTAATTTTTGCTAAAAACCTCTCTGGCGAACCATTATGGATCAAAGCAACCATAATTCAAACCACCGGGCCCAGATCGTACCGTGTGCAAACCTGCGACAGGAAAATATGGAAGCGCCATATAGATCAGCTTCGCTCTAGGCTACAACCCAGTTCCCGCAACTCCTGGGACTCCCAAACTGAGGGGGGAGGGGATGTTGAAGAAACCGAATTCGAGATGGTGGAGAGCAGAAGCGAAGGAAGTCAGCGATTGGGCGCGATTAATGAAGAAGAATCAGGGAGGGTCCACACCACAGAGGAATACCTCAACAGAGGCTAGCCCGCTAAGATCGGAGGACAACAACAATGACAGAATTAGCAGCACCGAGTCGTCCAGTGAGAATGAGGAACCGCCGGTACCAGATATGTCCAAAAATGTCCCACTGAAGCTGGACTGCAGATGGGAACCGGTGGGACAGCGCAAATCTAATAGACAGTTAAAACAACCCACATATCTTAGAGATTATGGCACCGCACCCCTCAAACGGAACTCGGGGGGAAGGGGTGTTATGAACTAATAAAAACGCTTAAATAAAGTTTATCAAAGCTTAAAGAAAAAGCAGGGTTCTCATCCTGCACTTCTGATTGGCCGATAATAGCGATATCGGATTGGTCCATTCTGGAGAATCTGATTGGCTGTTAACAAGCCACTCTCATTGGTTCAAGGGTTTAATACTTCCATGTTCTCATTGGTTAATAGGTCAGCAGCCTGCCCTATAAAAGGGCTGCTGCTGCCCCAGGTTTTTGCTCTGTTCACGATGATTAATAAAGAGTTGAAGTTCACTGTTTACTGCCTCGTCTCCATTCCTTGCACCCATGTGCAGAACTTAACAAATATCGCTTTATAATACGTATAATACCTTGGTAAAACCACACTTGGAATACTGCATCCAGTTTTGGTTGCCACAATGTAAATTGCCACAATATAAAAAGTAGCATGTACATAATGAAAGAATTAAAGTTTCATTCTCTCCCCACCTTTTTAGAAGGATATTAATTCCATTGTTATGATGTCTTTGTATGAACACAACATACTTAATAATTTGAATGTTATATATTTAATATTTCGTTATACCAAAATCCAGACATTTCTAATATGCTGGCCAGGCTTAGTGTGATTATTTGTATTCTAAGCCAGCAACTAATTAAAATCACCATGCTTCAGTAAAGCTCTGTCGATATCGGCAGAATCTTAAACTGTAGCTAGAATGTCAAGATATTTGTATTCAAAGCATGTATTGTCTGAAAGATAAATGTTGTTGGATGTTTTTTAATTCCTTATTTTATAGCTGAAGGTTTATCTGCTGGCTTCTCTGGCAGAAATAAACATTCTAAGCAGAAATCTGCTTTTCTTTTTCATTTTTGGTTCTATATTTCCAATGTACAACCCTAACCGATATTTTTCATCTATATTGTCAGAGACCAGGAAAGAAGTAAGAAATATTAAATCAAATAAATTAAGACTTGAAATAAGAAATAGAAAAGAATTGGGTGGCATATACTTTTAATATCTAATAATAAAAATTATATGTTCAGTAAATCTATTTTACATCAACATCATTCACTATCTTGCTTCATATCTTTCTATCCTGGACTTTCATATGCACATATCTTAAACAAGTTGAAGCAAATTTTATCCATATTTTAGCATTTCTCACATTATGCCATCTACAACTGCAAACTTACATTTTTTTTCACAATCATATATCATTTATCATTTCCTTTTCATCATTTCTTTCAGTTGATACCAACTTTCTTGGTATTTATTTCAATTGCATTCTTTATTATATTACTAATGGGATTTTTAGCAACTGCCTTAAACTGTAAGTGACTTTAAAAAAAATCTAGAAAATTCTCTTTTGCAAGATCATCCCTCAGCTTTGAACCTCCCAGGGTAATACTGTTTCTCAGGACAACTTTCATTAATGCATAGAATAAAAAAGAAGAAAGGAGATTCCATGAATTAAAATAAAGTCTTTAACAAAAGGAGGGTTAGGAACATAAATATAATAAACAAACTAAGCAAGCATTCTTTTTCTAACTTTCCAGGATGTATGCAGCATAATTTTATTGCTGTCTAAAACACAGTGCTTTTAACTTTGTTCCAAACAGTTTCCTCATACTCGTACAGTGACTTTCCACTCATCTACTGGAGAACAATCTAGTATTATATGCATGTTCTCAAGTTTGGCTTATGGTCACTCACTCATTCATAGCCATAGTTAGGATTAGATATCCTTTTTGTAAGCCATGTTGGTTGCATGTGGTTGACATATTTTTATAGGTCTTTAACAGGGCTGTATTGATCATTTAAATTTCCTATGTTTTGGAAATGCCAGAATTACAGAATGGAAATAAACAAACCTTTGTAATACACTAAGCAAAACTTTATGAATTTGACTCCAGTGAAATAAAGACCTTATAAGTACATTTGGCAATGCTATTCAGCATCCAACTGGGCTTCATAATAATGTAATGAACCCTGTTCAGAGCAAAGTAAATGTTTCTTGCTCTGGTTATGAATAGTTAACTTCCTTTGCTTGAAACCCCTCCTGCATTAATAAATAAAATAAACAATAGATCAATAAAATAAATAAAATAATAGATAAATTCCTTCTTTGAACCTTCTTGAGCTTTGAAATATCTCATAGAATGAAAAAGAATATTTCCTGTTTGTAAACTCTGTATATGTTTTCCTGTTCGGAAATTAGTTATGAGCAAAAATACTGAATGAAAGTGAAATTCAGATGACATCTGATAAATATAGTTACAAGTTGAAGCTTGTCGATCAAGTTCAGACTGTTTCTGAGTTATAGATTATTCCACTTTTTATAATTTCCCTTTTAAGCAACCAAGGTTTTGTAATTATTTTAACCCAGAAGCAAACAAGTCACAACTTGTACACACAACCTTCCCAAATAAGTAGAATTATTTTTTACTTTTACTAAAAGTTTTCACAAAAAAACCATATTATGTAAAAAATATTTGCTGCTGCAGCAAGTAAGTTCTACTTTACCAAACGTTACAAAAAAAAAAAAACATTTGTATCTTCAAGGTTTTTATAAGATGAAAATGTAAATATTCAGTGAACTATTTTACTGTTTTTCATTTAGAAGTAAAGCTGAAAATGCAGAAAAAGTATTCCAAAGTTCTTCCAGATAGTCCTAATCACTGGTCGCATTGGTTGAAGTTTATAACAACAATAAGCAAATTGCAAATTGCTGATTACAGTCTTATACATTCTAGGCCCTGTGCAGTTCAAAACTTGCTTAACAATTCTTGGTTTAAAAATTTAACATTAAAGTCCAGTAAATCGTCAGTCTGTTGAAGCAGAAGTAATCCTCTTCCTAGGTGCTCCTTACATATTCCAAACCCTATTCAATTTGTACATTTTATTCAATGCCTTTTATCTGCAATCTGCATTGCTAAAGCCATTCAAATACTTGCAAATACTTTTCTGATAAGGCATCTACCCTTCATGGAATTTTGGAAAGATAGGGAAAAATCACTTCTTTTCTCATGGCTGCCAACTCTCACGCAATCAGCGTGAGACTCACGCAATTCAACCAATTTTGACTGTCTCACTCTGATAAACGAAATCTCATGCTAAACCCCCAAAATGGAATGAACAAAAATAAATATATCTCTACATTCTCTGATATTCCGAATATCGATATGCCCAAGCCCAAAGTTTCGAGAAGTGAAGCCTCCGATCCTGGGCGGCTTCAGAGGGCGAACAGAGCATGTGCGAGAGGACGTTGCCCTCATTGATTTCTGTACTGGGGTGAGGAGAGAATTCCACGCTGCAGGAAGCGGTTGCTCCTTTCCGCTCTAGGATGTCACAATTCTCTGGGCTTAACCCTTGCGCTGCACTCTGCTCTGGCAGGCGGAGATGAGAGAGACGAACTCTCTATCCCCCATGAAGTACGACTACAGGGCATCCCTGGGCCTTTCTCGAGAGCTGAGCTCCCATCATCCCCTCCCCGCACCCGTCTGGTCTCAAGGCCGCTGGGATTGGGGCGCAAAGGCGCGTCCCTCTCCGGCCTCCCTCTCGCAAGGGGAGCTGCCGTGGCTGGCCTCTTGCGCGCCTCGGCTTCTCTCGCTCCCCAGCCTGATGGGAAGTCCCTGGAGAGGGAGGGGGAAGAGGGGGGGAGGGCTCCTTCCGGGTACATTGTGTCCCTCCCCCCGCCCTTTGCACCTAGATATGCACCCCCCCCAGCCTCCCCTGGGTCCAAGAGGCTGCAAGAGGGTCTGGCAGGGAGGAGCCTCTCCAGGAAGGGGGTCCCGCCAGAGGGCAGGCTGGAGCGGGGCGGGGGGGCTCGCAAGGAGGGGGGGTTCCTGTCCCCTCCGAGTCCCAATCGCAGCCGGTGCAGGAGTTTCTCTCTTTTTAGGCTTCTTTCCCCACTTGATGCCAGGAACGTTTGGATGCTCTTTGGGAGCCCCTGGGAAGGAATCTCGCCTTGAGGGGTCTCCCCACAAATGCCAAGCAAAGGGGGGGGAGTGGCCACTGTCCTCTCCTCTCCTCCCCCAGACAATCCAGGACTTCCCTGCAGGGGAGCAGCTGATGGCAGCATTGCTGGGGGTCCCATGCACAGACTGGGAGGGGGGCGTTTGGGGAGTGAAGGACACCAGCCTCCCCCCCATTCTTGTGTGTGTGTGTGTGTGTGTCCATCTGCCTGCCTGGCCCTTTCCGACCCTTCAGCTGGACTGTGAGGCTGGTGGGTCCAAGACTCAGCCTGGATCCCCCTCCCCTCCGCAGGTGGGAGGCCCAGAGGGTGGGAGAGGGCTGGGAAGGGCCGTTTCTGCCCAGCTCCAAGGCCGGGAACCCTGGCAAGGCCCCCTCCACCCCCGGGGCCATGTGAGGGAGGCTTCTGTGGCCCTGAAGAGGCAGCCTGGAGGGGCCGGATCCCAGGCACTTGGGACGCCCCTCTCAGCCAGGGACCCTGGAGGAGGAGGAGAGCCGGAGCAGCCCAAAGGGACGGAGCAGATGGGCAGAGGCCCAAGAATGTGGACCCTTTCCGGCCAAGATGGTCAGTGAACTGCATTATTAATATCTTACAAATCCAGTTCAAGTACATTGGTGCTGCTTGCATGTATGTATGTATGTATATGTCCAAATCATGACTAAAGTATGCATCAGATTGCACCATTTAAAATGTAAAATTGTCAAAGCTCCCTACCGTGGAAGGGGGGACACCCCCCTTCCACACCATCCCCCCCTCGGTCGCTCCGCTCCCTCGCAGTGTCTCACTCCGAACTGTCACTCAAGGTTGGCAGCCCTGCTTTTCTTCTTTGTCCATTAAAAACATCACGGTTGGCAACTGGTGATCTCTTTCTTATTATTTTCAACCCTGAAATGTTCCTACTTTTCATGATACAGGAAAGATAAAGGAGTGGATGTAAAAATCCAAAAGGACTTTCTTTTTCATTGATCTTGGGTCATAACCTGAGCCAGGCAATTTTTGAGTGATGAGTTTTTGGAACTCAGTTGGAAACAGCATTTGTGTATTTTGTTAGAGTATGGTTTCATCTAACTCAGTATTGTTTTAGATGTGCAGCAGCTCTTTGTGGTTTCAGAGACAACTGTTTGATTCTTTTTTTAGAACCACAGTTCAAAAAGGAAAGCTATCTTTTAAATCATTTTCAGCCCATCATATAAGTTCAAGCTTGATAATTGCCCGATAGGAATGTGAATACAGAAGAATCATATGGTAAAAGGACAAAGAAATTCTATTACCTTTCAGCATAGTTTGATCTGGGGAAAATTTCTTAAAATATAAAATTAATCCTAATAAATCCCCATATGAATATATTTATTCAAAATTCAAATTTTCTCAGAAACTAGCTTAAAATCAGTCTCCTGAAGGAAAATTTAGACAATGGTAAAGCAGCAACCAAAGGCTATTGAAATGAAAGAAATATTTGAGGTGGAAGACTGTATATGCAAACTGACTGCATCACTTGTATGTACATTGCCTATATTTTGAAATATGCCTCAGACTTACCAAGTACATGCATTTCTGATATACTCTAAACAGGGCTTTTTTAAAAAGTACTTCAGTCCATTTAATGATGTTACCTTCCCTAACACCTCTTAAAATATCTTTGACCGGTGACTTGTTGAAAGGATTTTCTTCTTCATAATATTTTGCTATATTCTAGAATATATGTTTGTATATGTTTGTTGAGAGTTTTCTTTGACTAATCCAGCCAATATTTTTACTAATTGATCCATTTAATTAAATTGATTGATACTAATTGATCCAAATAATTAAATATCATAACCTTACTTTTTAATTTTTTTCCTAAAACTATACTGAAAATAGGATGTGCTTGCCACTTCCTAACTTCTTCAAGAATGAAATTCATGTTAACAACAAGTAGCTTTTCTATTGTGCTAAAAGGGAGAATATTAAGGATTATATTAACTTCCAATCCTTTATAATAATTTAAAATACTTCTGCCTCTTCAGGTGTCTAAACGATTCTGTAAGTGTGACTATCATAAGAGATTACTACTTTTATATGTTCCTCTCCCAGCCTTTCAACATAATACCTCATCAGTGAGATCATATCTAAAAGAGTAGGTTTCATTATCACCATATCTCCAAAAGGTCAGAAAGTATATGCTCATTTTGGTATCATATGCAATAATGACATTCATTTATATCATTTTAGTGTATAAAATCTGTTGTGAATGAATAATACCAATAAAGTTATCTTGAGCTTGAAGTCAAGTGCAGGGTTCTGGCCCTGCACTTCTGATTGGCTGTTAATGGCAGGATCGGATTGGTCCATTCAGGAGCATCTGATTGGCCATTAACAGGCCATTCCCATTGGTTAATGGAGCTAGTGCTCCAGGTTTGCTATTGGTTGAATAGTTAATAAGTTGCCTATATAAGGAAGGCTATAGCAGCCCTCCAGTTTGAGCTGTCACACCATGTAAATAAAGAGTTTGAAGTTCACTGTTTCTACCGGCTCGTCTCCATTATTCGCACCCATGCTCCAGACCTAACAAAATCCATCCAAACTGTCTCTCTGAGTAGTTGGCTTTTTAGCAAAAAAAGTTCTGCAACTTAAATTTTTAGATTACATTCTAACTTTGTACAAAGTGCTATCTGTAGGGACAAATTTATACATATCATTTACTGGTAGCTATTATTGCAGTAAACATGAGCTGGCGGAATGACAAAAGAAGAAGAGTATTGTATCTTATGTCAGGAGCTAAGCAGCTTACATAAGTAATTGAATCTGAGCTGCCTCATAGCTAAAGCTATTCTGGAAATTGATATTGCTTTGGGCCACTTCACTTCGTTAAGATGCCAGAGCAGTCAAAAAGTGCCTGTTTAAGCCATATATTTGTTTCCCATTGTAGCATTTAGCACAACTTATTAATTAGAAAATGTTTTGTACAAAACCAGTTGCAGTCAAGTATAATGAAACCATCAGAATTTGGTGGAGGGGGTGGTAGATAAGCCAGAATTTTAAATTAAAATATATTATATATTATTGAGCCTCATGTTTCCTTACTCTACTTGGCAAGCTCACTTACGAAAGCAACTATTATCTTTTTAAATTGATATTAGGCACAATATGCAAATAAGTGCTAAAATATAAAATAGCATTGCTGAATTGTAAAATTTCATTAAATTAATAATTGTCATAATAAATATTTGTTAAATGTAGTAGTCTATTAGCTGCATGAGTTAAAAAATTTGGTAATAGAACTCTGACATAATAAGATCTGCTGGTATTCATGGCAACTGATATAGATAGGGATGTTAAGGTAGCTATACATATAGTCATACACAATTCACCATTGAACACATTTACCTTTCTTGAATATACATAACCATATATTTAAATAAATGTGAGCTTATTTTCTATTAATTGCTTAAAGTTTTAAATGGATAAGACATTTGCACTGCCTCTTAATGTTGTTACTAACTACCAACTGTGCAACTTTTCAGTTATATCTTCTTTTTTTCTTCCTTATTTAACAGCACTGATATAACACTGATTACACAGAATCCATAAAATCTATAAGAGCAGTTAAAATCAATACACATACCCTAATAATTAACAAGTAATAATTCATACTCCTAATTGTCATTATTTTCAATATTACTTATTTTCATTAATTTCCAGCCAGAATAATCGCTTAATAGAATTCAGAAACTTTCTCACTGCTAAAGCCATAGATGTTCCTATTTCATACTGGTAAAAGTTAATATCTTAAAGTAAAACTATTTCCCCGCACATACATATTTGCATAAAACCTTGGATAAATTGTGCTGCTGCTTTAATGAATAGCAGAGAGTTACTGGAAATTCAATCATTTTAGAACTATACATTTTTTCTATTTACTCTGTTATCAAAGTCTGTGACATTTGATCCAGTGAAGATCTTTTTCTGAAAAAACACTGACACTTTAATGTCCCATTTATAACACTATTGCTTTATTTTTTAAGTTGACTATTTTTAAGTTGACTATGTATTGGTATTGGGTTGTTATTTTTGCACTGTGGTTTTATGACAAAAATCCATTAACTAAAATCCATTAACTATGCTGCTCTTATTGCTGAGTTACTTCCCACACCCTACCCCAACTGTTCAAGGTTATTTTTCACTCATACTGTGCTGCCTTTCAGGTCTGAGTTCAACTCAAGGTTAAGAAGAAATATTATTTCATGATTTATTTAATCCGAATGTCACAGCTAAAAATCAGAATGTATTGGGATTGTTGGCTGTGCAGATGCCAAAGATTGAAGTAGCCACAATAATGCCCAGGAGTTATATAACCCTCAGATTTGAAGAGATGCTTTATTTTATTTATAAATGTGTATCACAGGGTGGACAGTGGAAGAAAGAAAGCTGAGTACAGTGAAAGCCATTTTTCAATAATTTATATTTTTGGATACTATAGTTATATTCTATAAAGATTTAGATCTATGGTGTACAGAGTGCAGAACCAAAGATAAAGTTGTTACCTTTTTTTTCTCAGTCCTTTGGATCCTTAATAATAACCTTCACTAGACTGGGAAATTTAATGCTCAGGCTATTCTGAATTATCAGGATCTATTCTCAGCAAACTTATCTTGCTTTAAAATAATTTATTTTCTTCATTTATATTTCAGAAATAAGGTTATAATGATATTTGGAAGGAGAGAGAAATAGCATCATTTTGTTGTGTTCAGTTGGATTTTTTTTTTAAAGTTCTGTGGAATGAGGTGCTCTTACATTCTGGGAGGCTCTTGTATTACAGAAGAAATAATGCAATATTAGTTGAAGCATTTGATTCTGTGGGTTTAGATATTGAAACCCACATAAATACATTTTAGCAGAACTTGGCTTCTCTCTAAAACAAAACACTATCTTGGAAACAAACTTTTAAGAGATAGCAATACCATATTTGAAAAGTAGGATATTAAGAGAAGGATTAGTGAGAGAATTATAGAGTAATTCTTGACTTATGTATATTTCATGAAAATATATCTTGCTGTATTCATAAACAAGGAAAACGATTTGGATAGTAGAGAGAAACAACTTTATACAAATGTCTTTAATTACAAGTAAATTTTTAAAATATTTTAAGTCCAACTTTTTTTTCTTCAACCATGTGTAATACTTGTGCACTTTTTGTGTGCTATCTATGATGTTAACTCTACAGATGAAATGACATGAAAGCTTAACCAAGGATTTCTTCAGGTCTATAATAAACCCAATGTATTTGGACCATAGCTTAAGGCCTTCTTTGTACATTGTTTGATTTTAATGGGCAAAAAAGGTAAGAGATGTAACTGGTAGTTTACATGACTTATGTTGCTATTATGAGATCTTTAATCTGCAGAAACTTGTTTTACTTTTAAAATATTAGATTTGTGTGTGTGTGTGTGTGTGTGTGTACAGCACTTTTCTCAAAATGTTAATGAGATAAATGCTCCATACCAATCGTCAAATTTCTAAGTGCATTTCACAACAAAAACACATTAATATGAGACAATGGAACATTTTCCTTTTCTTCAATTTACTCTAACTTATTCTGGCCTTATAACGTAAAAAGGAAAAAACAAATAGAATTTGTTATTTGAAAATTTTACCTTATGATATTTTTCCTGCTATGGCAGGTGTGACAGCAAAGAGTTTAAAATATTTTCAGAGTTGCATTATCATAGATAATGATAACAGAGAATTTTTTTATTACTGTTGTCTTCTTTCTCTTGTGAATTGATCAAAAGTTTATTGTTCTGGTTGTCCAAAGAACATGATAAAAGTGATTCACTGAAATGAAGAGGAAAAATAAAATTTAAGGACAAATAGACTTAAGAACAGACTGCATCTTACCAATGGCTCTTGAGATCTATCATACTGTGATTACATAACTGTATGGATATTTATTTTATAGAAATTATTTAATATTTATACATTTTGATTATTTTCGGTGCAAGTATGCTAAAAAGTTGGCATCAGCTTATTTTTTAAAATTAAAGCCATTCAGTAGACCTTATCCCAAACAGGATACAACCCTAAGATAGGTAAAAATAATTAAGAAGGTCAATTATCACATTTATCATTCCAACAAATATGGCTTCTTCTTTCTTCTGCCCTGTTTGTCTATCATACTCAGAGATCCAGGTTGGGTTGGATCTTTAGCCCTGAAGTTTTGACTTTGCAATGCTCAAATCTCAAAAAGAAAATTGTCTTGTTCTAACAATCTTACAGTATATGAGTACATATGCAAGGAAAACAATACAGTACTTACTCAATAACCTAATTGTCAAGCTTGTAAGATTTTCATATACTTATATTTTTCATCTGATTTTAGGCTAACCAGATAGTTTTATATATTCTTTATATCTATCAATAGATAAATTTCATAGTTCAGCAATCGGAAATTAAAATGATCACTTCTTATCCCCCCCCCCCCCCATAAAGACAGAAGATAATATTTGGATGTGTTCTTGGTCATTTTTCTGAGTTTTTTGAAAATATATTTCTGCTGTCCCTTTTGGTAAGTTGTAAGAAAGTGTGCATTGGTGCTTGTATCTCTCTCTTTCTACAAACCAAATATCATTTAATTCATGCCTTTTACAACTGTTAAGGAAAGTAATCTCTACATATCATTTTTGACAGGGCAGATGGAAAAGGTGATGGACTTTTTGTGCTGTTGTAAAAAGTATCTCTGGAGCTGCAGAGAAAAGCAGTAATTTATTACTGAGCATTTGAACCAGTAAAGGAGAAAGCCAAGTCTCATGGCAATACATTCACAAATAAAGGACTGCATCTATACAGAAGACCTTACTTTCAGGTCACATTAATATTTATAGTACAGTAATTTTCTCCTATCCGTTTATTGTAAGTCAGATAGGGCTACAATCTATATGCTATCATGTATATTAAAAACCACTTTTTCATGTCACAGGACAATATTTTTTCTTGCCAAGACTAAATTATTATTACTTATTTGGCAATTTAGTATATTCACTTAATATTACTCATCTAATGTAGTTTTATTTTACATGGCATCATAAATAATGAATATGTATTATAAACTTATTAAGTGATTTTAATTGTTTATGTAATTCATCCACTACAATGCACTGACTGGAATTTATTTTATCCTCTTTTTTGTAATTTACAGATGTTATTAGTAAGAAGAGAATTAGACACTGTGATGTGGTTCAGTAATAGGCTTTTTCAGGGGTGGGATTCAAATTTTTTAACAACCAGTTCTGTGAGCGTGGCTTAGTTGGTGGGCGTGACTTGGTGGTCATGTGACTGGGTGGACATGGCTTGGTGGTCATGTTATTGGCTGGGCATGGCCAACTCAATATCACTCACATAGAGGCATGCATCTCCTCGCCTGGCCTTTCATGAGTGTGGGGATGCAGCAACAGTTGTAAGTGTGAAAAATTGTCATATCACTTTTTTCAGTTCCATTGTAACTTTGAATGGTCACTTCACACAAAATACCAGCAAAGGAGGGAAAAATAATCCCAGAGAAGTTCCTGAGACAGGAAGTCTAGTCCTGCCAAGAATATAATAAGGGTTAATGGAGAGGCAGTTTCTGTAAGCAACACCAGAATGTTTCCTTCCTGCCTTCCTTACAGGATTAAGCCAGTAATTTCTTCTAACAACCAGTTCTCTGAACTGCTTAGAATGTTAACAACCAGTTCTAGAGAACTGGTAGAATCCCACCCCTGGGCTTTTTAAACAGATATGTAAAATATAAAGTATAGCTTTATCTGCTTGTTTTCCACTTTCTCTAGCTGTTGTAATTGTTAACTTTACAAAGAAAATAAAATATCATGTTTTAAGGAACAAACACCTGGAATAATTTTACTTTAAATGATAAAAACTTTCATGTCAAAGAAATCAATTCAAAAAAATTGACCTGAAATCTTTTATCATGAAATAATATTCATATTATCCACATTTCTCTATTACTTTAAATAAAGCACAATTCATAATAATTATTGGATAAAATTCAGTAAAGAATGAGATATTATGATGCAAAAAGTCAAAACAATGTGATATACTCCTAACGTGACATATTGGCACTATGAACAAAAACAGAATATTATCTAGACATTAAAAATGTTGACAATGCAAGTTTAATACATAACTTGATGCACAAGTTATAAATACAACAATTCAAATATGAACTATTTGTACAATCAAAATCTTTTATGACTAATGTTCATACTGTTTTGGTCCACTATGGTTGGTTAGTCCATAATATTACCATATTATTTGAATAAAAGATACTGTAAACCACAAATTAGTATTACTTAACAAGCCCTCAAATATGTTATAAGGAAAGACCACCCTCTGGTGGAATCATTTTAAGAAGTGACATCATGGCAAATAATATGTAGAAAATATTGTTTTAACAATTATCTAGACTATACAATCATTATTATATTAATAATCTTAACTATAATAATCTTGACTACTATATTTTCTACATATTATTTGCCATGATGTCACTGCTTAAAATGATTCCACCAGAGGGTGGTCTTTCCTTATAACATATTTGAGGGCTTGTTAATACATTAAAAGTAATACTAATTTGTGATTTACAGTATCTTTTATTCAAATAATATGGTAATATTATGGACTAACCAACCATGGTGGACCAAAACAGTATGAACATTAGTCATAAAATATTTTGATTGTACAAATAGTTCATATTTGAATTATTTCAAAGGCTAGGGCATTTAAATTTTAAAATGCTTAAGAAAACTGTTGAATTATCTAAGGGAATAAGTTTGAAACCTTGTAATAAATATTTGCAATGTAATGCCTGTAATCAAAGTAAGAGCAGGGTCATACCGGCTAATAGAGTTGATGGATTTACTACCAAAGAGCCTTTAGAAGTAATATTTGCTGATTTAATAGGTCCGAAAAAAACCAAGTGTAGGAGGAGCTCGTTACATACTAAGTATAATGGACCACTATTCTAGATATGGGTTTTGCTATTTAATGAAGAGCAAAACTGAAACGTATCAAAATCTCTTTAATTGGATTAAATTTGCAGAAAGGAAAACTAAAAAGAAATTATAACTCTTATAACAGATAATGGTACAGAATTTACAAATAATAAATTCCAGAACAGACTAAGAATGTTAGGTATTCAACATAAAATGTCTGCACCATATAGGCCACAACATAATGCCTTTATAGAGAGACGAGGCCAAACACTACAATCAATGGCACGAACTATGATGTCTGATTCAGGATTACCTGACAATTTGTGGGGAGAAGCAAGAATGTGTGGTAATCATATATTAAATAATGTTGTTAATTCAACAACAGGTGAATTACCATTCACATTGTGGCATGGTACAAAACCTGATTTAAGTTACATGCACACATTTGGAGCACCAGCATGGGTGCATATCCCTTCACAACTTAGACACAAAGGACAGCATAGAGCTAAAAAATTATATTTTGTAGGATATACATCTAATCATAGATCTAATAGATTCTGGGAACCAGGTACATCTAGAGTTTACACCAGTGCTTGTGCTAAATTCCTAGAACATGTAGGATGGAATAGATTAGAGCAAGATTTAAATAACAAAGTAATTATTGAACCCTACAAAAGAAAGAAAGATCAGACTAGTTATAAGAAGAGTCCAATTAAAGAAGAAGTCCACAAAGAGCAAATAGGACCAGAACAAGAGGAAACAGTTGATCAGGAAGAGTTAGATAATCAAGAAGAGTTAATAAATGAAAGTCCACCTGTAAGTCCTGTAATACCAAGACGTACTACACGTGTAACTAGACCACCTGATAGGTATCAAGCAAGTATAGTTTGCCAAGTAACTAAAGTTCCAACTAGTGTAGATGAACTTAGGATGTATCCTGCTAAGGATCAGGAGAATTGGCAAAAGGCAATGGAAAAAGAACTAAATTCATTAAAGGTAATGAAAGTTTATGAAGATGCTAAATTACCTCCAGGAAAAAAATCCATTGGGTGCAAATGGATATTTAAAGTAAAAACTGGAAATGATGGGACTGTTACCCATAAGGCTAGGTTAGTAACTCAAGGATTTAATCAAACTGTATCTGATTACGATGAAGTTTTTGCACCAAGTCTTAAAGCAACATCTTTAAGAGCAGCATTAGTGTTGGCAGCTAATAAAAACTATGTCATTAACCATTTAGATGTAGAAACTGCCTATCTGCATGCACCATTGCAGCACACTATATATTTAAGAAAACCAGTAAGTATAAAAGACAATAAAGTAAATAGTAATGATTGTTAGAAACTCAAAAAGAGTCTTTACGGGTTGAAACAATCTGGGTTGAGTGGAACCAATATATTGTGAAAGAGTTAAACAATATAGGTTTTAAATCTGGTTTAGCAGATCCATGTGTGTTTAAAAGAGAAAATAATGGAACGGTGTCATTATTATTATTATTTACAGATGATATTGCTTTGATAACTAAGACTAATAATGAAGCTAATGAGATTATATCATTATTAGCCAAAAAGATAAAATTAAAGCATTTAGGTGAAATTAAAAAGTATCTAGGATTGACAATTAACAAAACAAAAAATGGTTTTAAGATATCTCAAGAAGATAAAATTTGCCAATTAATTAAAACGTTTAAAATGGAACTTTGTAAACCGGCAAAGACTCCAATGAGTCAGGAAGTTTGCCAAACTAATGATCAAAGTCCCAAATTTGATAAGTCTATATATCAATCTTTGATTGGTAGCTTATCATATATAAGCAATTGGTCTAGGCCAGATATAGCTTATAGTGTAAATCAGCTGGCACGTTTTAATTCGGATCCACATCAATGTCATTGGCAATCATTAAAGAGAATTTTAAGATATCTTAAAGGAACAATGAACCATGCATTGTATATAGAACCAAAGGGTGATTTGAGTCTTAGTGCCTATGCAGATGCAAGTTTTGCAACTGATATAAACACTAAAAAATCAACATCTGGGATGGCTATATTATTTGGTAAGACATTAATAGGGTGGAGGTCAATCAGACAACAGCATATTAGCTTGTCCACGATGGAAGCGGAATTTTCATGTCTGTCATTATTATGCACTGACTTGATTTTGTGCAAACAGTTTTTATTAGACATGGGTATAACTGTAAAAGATTCCATTATTGTGTACAAGGATAACCAAGCAGCTATACAGTTAGCTACTAGTATTGCTGTAAGAACTAGATCAAAGCATACTGATTTAAGATACTTAAATGTTAGAGAATCTGTAAAGAATGGGCTAATAAGATTGGAATACTGCATGACAGAAGAAAACATTGCAGACCAATTTACAAAAGCTCAAGGAGTAAGCAAGTTTAAAGAGAGTTGTAACAAATATGATTTAAAGATGTAAATAGTTATATTTATTATTATTTCCTAAAAGGGGAGAATGTTAGGGATAACATTGTTTACCCTAACTGGTTTAGGTAAAATAATAAATATGTAATCATAGTTTATATGTTAAAGTGTCTGCAACTTTAAATATGGGAAAGTAATTAAGGGAGTGGTTGTGAAAGCACTTTAAAAGAAGCAAGACTGCAGCTTGCTCTCTCTCTGGCTTTGATGATCCCTGATTACTGCAAGGACTCAAGACTGCTTTACTCGAACGGGAGAGATAAACAAAGGACTGATTTGTAAGTGAACTGACATAGGATATTCTGCACGGACTTTGCTAACTGAATATCCCTGAATGGACTGACTAAATGATACATGACTATTGGACTGTTTTTTTAACTATGCTATGAACTCATAATGGAATAAACTATATTTTTGATAGCACAAGCGTATCTGTTATTTTTACTGTATTTTAATAAACATACAAGCTTAGCTCACTCATTTATCTGTGTGCCTATCTGACTAACGCTGCACATTCTGTTTAGCTTGTCTCCCTAACCCTGGTTGGGGAAACCAGGCTTAACAATATCTATATCTATCTATCCATCCTTATATATCCACACACACACACACACACACACACAGACGCAAGTATTGTGGGCCGAATTGGCAACAGAAAGCTCAGGACTATATAAATTGGAAACACTGAAATGCCAATGAAACAAGTAGATAGATTGCCAAACTAAAAATTATTATAAGTGAATATATGATCTAAAAGGAATATTTACACAGACAAAATGCGTGTAGAAAAATTTGTAAGCGGGGGAGCATATATTCATATTCACCCTGAGTTGGTGGAATGCAGTGCTTGTTGACTTACCTTGAATAGCAGGAGTAAACCTATGTCTTGGTTGTGCTTATGGCATACTGGATAAAATATACCAGGTTTATTGGTATTATGATCTGATTGTTTTGTAAGGAATGTTTCACATGGACAGAAATGATTGAAACCAGTAGCCTAGTTTTCACTTTCTTAAAAATATTAAGTGATCTAAACTATGGTGATTGGCAGAGGTCAATATTTATGGGAGCCACTTGATGATTGCAGATGGCATAAAACCTGGATACCTGGAATGTAAAATGAAGGCATGGATTACATTTTTATTTTATTATGAATTATTTATTAATTTGATTATAATAAAATATACTGATTATATTTATTGTTTATTTATTTAGGAAATAAATATTTATGAAATAAATAAAACATATGCATTTTCTGATATAACAGGATACAACAGATATGAATCATTTGACCTGATGGAGTAGATTTGATGAAATGATAATGATTTTCCAGTCAAACAACAACAATAATTATTTTCAATTCAATGAAAGTCATGCATTGGCTACATACGTAAAAAAAAAAAAAAACAGCAAAGAACAAGAATTTGCAAATTAAAAATTGGAAGTTATTGTGAATGTCTAGGAAGCAAAATATAGATATATTGAAACAATGTAATGACAATAAGCTGTCCACTGTGTGTCTGTAGGTGAATGGTAATGTCTATATAGGCATGGAATGTCCTGCCACCGGATCCTCAGAAGTCTGCAGAGGCAGATCATGTGGAAATGGTTCAATTGCCTAGTGTGCCTCCTGTATACAGTCCAAGTCTCACTGGCATATATCAAGATAGTTAGCAGTTAGTAGTTGAAAATGAACAGGTTTAAATATTGTGGGATAAGTCTTGGCTCATAACACATCAGATTTAACTGTGGTTTAATAGAAGAAAATGTGGAAATGATGTGGCAACACTGAAGCAGATTAGAATAGAAGATAAAAAACTAAGAAGATTCCAAAATATCAAGCTCTGAAAATCAAAGCTGAAAGATTATGATATAAATCAGTGTCCCAGTGGTGATCAGCTCATTAAATGCCTTACCCCAAAACATGCATATTGACAAAATTTCCATCTATCAATTACCAAAGACCATGCTAATTAGATCTACACATATACTGGATATATAATGAAAGGGGTAAAATGCAGGTTAGAAAGCATGTCATCTTGGGTTGTTATGGGTAAGGATGAAAGTATGAATTCATACTTTGTAATAGTTCTTTTTATGATCCAATAAATTCTGATAACAGAAGAATAAGAAATATATTGTATAACATTCTGAATGAATTTGTTTCATGGGACAGAAATTACTCTCAGATGTGTTTTTATTGGGTGGACAGATTTAAAAAAAATGACGGGACTTTTGAGAATGCAAGAAAAATACTATAAATAAAGCCTGTGTAAAAATATATGAAATAGTCATACTGAATTATATTTCTTTCACATAGGCAGTTGTGCCTGATAATTGTCAAAATGCTATTATTGTTTTCATATAAGAAATGAAACTGTTATTACTCCTTCATACAATGTTTTTCTAAACTGGCTTTCTCCAAAAGTATCTAGACTATAACTTTTCACTGAGAATAGCTTAAAGTTGAAAGCTGCTGAAGCGGATAAGGTAAAGAAAATCAACACACCAACTCAGTTGTATTCAAGCTAGGACAGCAATATGTAAACTGTAAAGATAACAAAACACATTAAGTCTATATAATATTAAACTGCAGCAATTCTAACATATTTTAGTCTATCATCTTTCAGCTGCTGCCTTGAAAAAGTAAAATAAGTTTAAAGCCCTTTTGAAAATCCTTTGTAAACGTCCTTGACCAAACCTTCAACAGTACCCCAAACTGCAACCATGTAGCAAAAGAAAGAACAGATCCTATATCCATGTCTTTTTATGACTAATTTTCCATATATTTAAGCTATGGTTTAAGCCTTTTTTGATTAAGTTAATATCCTAGCCTATTACTTACTCTTATACTATGCTTTATGTTTTGTATAGTACAACATTCTGTTTTATAGCTCTGTTTTGTCTCCAGTAGCATTCCATATCTTATACAGGTAGGCCTCAATTCACTTAATTATAACAGCAGTGAAAAAAGTGATATATTTCTGTTTTTCACATATATGACTATTAAAGAATCCCCACGGTCATGTGATCAAAATTCAGACGCTTGGCAACTGATTCATATTTATGACAATCCCCAGTGTTCTGGGGTAATCATCTTCTGAAAACTTCTGACAAGCAAAGTCATTGCGGAAGCCAAATTCACTTAACTAATTTAACAACTGCAGTGATTCACTAAACAATCAAGGCAATATATTGAACAAATTGGTGTATCCTGCAAGGGTGATCTATTATCTGATTTTTGACTCCCTGGTTTTCCACATATGTTTTTATTACTGTATTCTTATATATCTAACTTATCTGTGTTTTGTCTTGTTATATATTTATGTTAAGTTAATGATAAGGTCTTATGATAATTCAATAAACCTCTTACACTAAACAACTGTGGCTACAAAGCTTGTTAAATGGGGCAAAATTCATTTAACAAATGTTTCACTTAGGAACAGAAATTTTAGGCTCAACTGTAGTCTTAAGTTTTGTATACTGCATATAATACTTGTATACTGCATCTTCTATTATTTTCTACTAACTTCGTTATAAACGTCTCTGTTTTATCCAGACCTAGCCTTAGTTACTTTCAGTTGGTGCAGCAGCACTTCACTTCTCTGCTAAAGCTGCTGCTTGGGCTTGCTGCTGGAAGGAAATATTAATGTTCTGAGTGTTTCCATTTTTTAAAATTGCTGGTCAGAGACCAAGCTTTTGACTGGGTCCTTATGTTCTTATTTTTTATTTATTTATTTATTTTTATTTGTCAATTGCTTACAAGATAATAGGTATAAGTAAAAACATAGCTATGAATACATGGATAAATATAAGAAAAATATATATAAAAGAAACAATAGGACAAGGACGGTAGGCACGTTGGTGCGCTTATGCACGACCACTACAGACCTCTTAGGAAAGGGGTGAGGTCAATAGTAGACAGTCTAAGTGTTCTATCTCAGAGAATGGGCGCAATAACAGAGACGAGACATCGAATAGTGACTCCAACTCTTTATAAGTGACTTCGGGAAAGCAGCTCTACACATATGGCAGCAGCAGCTACTTTTATAGAGCTGGCTGCTGTCAAAGCATCCAATGGTTTAAGTTTGCCGCGCTTGGAACATCCAATCGCGGCAGCCCATTAACTAGCCAATCGGATCAGTCCGGAATGACCAATCACGACCCGCTGTTCACAGACCAATCAAGTATGCAGGATTTCGAGCCTGCTTGTGAAAAGCCAGTCAGGTTTGCAGGCTTACGAGCCTGCTAGTTCATAACACTAAGGTTAAAGTTTTGGGGGTTTGGGGAAGAAATCACAGAGTCAGGTATAGTATTCCGGACATTGACCACTCTGTTGCTGAAGTTGTATTTCTTGCAATCAAGTTTTGTGCGATTAACCTTGAGTTTGTATCAATTGTTTGCTCTTGTGTTGTTGTGGTTGTAGCTGCAGTATTCATTGACAGGTAGGACATTGCAATGTATGATTTTATATACTATACTTAGATCAGACTGAAGGTGGCATAGTTTTAGATTGTCTAGGTCTAGAATTTCGAGTCTGGTGGCATAAGGTATTCTGCAATATTCTGAGTAGAGGAGTGGAGAACTCTTCTTGTGAAATATTTCTGGACTTTCTCAACTGTGTAAATATAAGATACGTAGTGTGGGTTCCAGACTGATGAGATGTATTCGAGTATTGGTCTAGCAAATGTTTTATATGCTCTAATTATTAGTATAATATTACCAGAGAAAAAGCTACATAAGATTAGGTTAACAACTCTTAATGCCTTTTTGCCTATGTAGTTACAGTGGGCTCCAGCACTTAAGTCATTTGATATGAATACTCCAAGATTCTTGACAGAGTTTGGACCATCAACAATGTCTTGACTATTCAGCTTGTATTTAATTTTCTGATTTTTTTTGCCAATATGTAGGGCAAAGCATTTATTTGCTGAGATTTGAAGTTGCCATTTGTTTAACCATTTTGATACATAGTTAAGGTCTTTTTGAAGGGTAGCAGTATTGTCTGTGGTGTTGAATAGCTTTAGATCATCAGCGAAGAGAACTCAGTTGCTCTTGATATGATCACAGAAGTCATTTATGTAGAGTATGAAAAGAGTTGGTCCTAGAACATTGCCTTGGGGGACACTACTGTTGACAGGTACAGAATTTGATAGGACAATCCCAATTTTGACCATTTGTTGTCTGTTTGACAGGAATGCTTCTATCCAGTTATGCAGTTACGTGTCCAGAGATACTGTAAGATTTTAGTTTTGGGAGTAGTTTGTCATGTACCACTGAATCAAAGGCTTTACAGAAGTCTATCTAGATTGCATCTATTGTTTTGCCCTGATCGAGTTGTGTAGTCCATATGTTTTTGCAATGTAAGAGTTGCAGATTACAGGATAGTATTTTCCTAAAACCAAATTGTTTATTAGAGAGTAGGTTGTTTGTTTTTAAGTGGAGGATGATGGATTGGTTAATAATTGATTCCATGACTTTACAGGTGACACAGCATAAGGAGATTGGTCTGTGATTTTCAACTAAGCTGGGGTCTCCCTTTTTGAAGATGGGGATGACTGTGGCTTGTGACCATAGTTTTGGCAAGGAGCTGGTCCTGAAAGATTTTTCAAAGATTATGCTTAGAGGTTCTGCTAAGGCAGTGGGTAGCTTTTTAAAGAAGTAGGCACATATTCTGTTCTGTCCAATAGATAGAGATGGTTTTAGATTGCACAGTGCTTTTTTAACAAAGTCTTCTGTAAAATCGATCATTGTAGATCATTGTAGCTGTTTGTGGTTCGACTACAAAATATTGGGCATGATCCATTGCTCTTTACAAATACTGATCCAAAGAATATGTTAAAGAGGTTGGCTTTAATAGTGTCATTGTTGCAGTCACGACCCGCTATTCACAGACCAATCAAGTATGCAGGATTTCGAGCCTGTTTGTGAAAAGCCAGTCAGGTTTGCAGGCTTACGAGCCTGCTAGTTCGTAACACCCCTCCCCTCTAGGTTTTGTCTCAGGGGTCGGGTGATGTATTCACGCAGGTAGGCAGGTCTTCGCACCTGTCTACCTGACCTGCGTTATTCAATCAGCCTTTGCTCAGATTCTGGTTCTGGTGGACTGTTTAATGGTGACCCGGCTTCTATGCTGGGTATCCTTGGAGGTGACTCGGGGATGCTTTCAACATTTCCCTCGTTCCTTTCATCGGGTCCTCAGGACTCGCTGAACCCGCTCGGCTGCTGTTGCCTGAAGAGATGAACCTCTGCCACAGCTCCTCTTCAGCAGGTGAGTATGCTGGGCTTGATTGTGCGGACTGTGGGTTTGCATGTCCAGGACCAGGTGTTAGTTCATTTCCAAAATCCTCAGTTTCCCTTCCCCCTCTGGTTTCAATTTCAGAGTTCATGGAGGGGGTAGTTGTCAGCCTTGAACGCAGCTGGTCGATGTGGCGTTTCCACAATCTTCCATCTGTGGTTTCCAATCGGTAGGAACGGGGACCTGTAATTTGTATTATCTTGGTAGGGACCCACAATGGGTCACCTGTAAAGTTTTTTGCGAATACGAGGTCTTCTACCTTAAATGTGCGATGTTTGCTGCTGGACCCCAGGGGCTTTTCTGGGCAGGGTGTAGGCGGTCTAGATGTTATCTAAGTTTCCTGCCCATCAGGAGTTCGGCTGGGCTTTTGTTTGTGGTGCTGTTTGGTGTAATATGTTGGAGAAGGAGCATGCTGGTGACTCTGTCGTGGATGTTTCCTTGGTCCATTTTGTGTAGGGCTGTTTTCATGAACTGAACCATTCGTTCAGCTCTGCCATTGGCTGTCGGGTGAGCAGGTGATGTCAGGGCGTGACGTATCCCCCAGTCCGCTAGGTATTGTTCAAATGCCAAGGCGGTAAACTGCGGGCCATTGTTGGAAACCAAGACATCTGGAAATCCGTGCATTGCAAACAGTCTGTTCAGTTTTTTGATGACCGCTTCTGTGGTGGTGGTCCTCGAGCCAGTTCGAGTAGGTGTCCACTGTTATTAGAAAAGTATGTCCCTTTGTAAGTCCTGCAAAATCAATGTGGATGCGGGACCATGGACCACTGGGCGTCTCCCATTCCATCGGTGGTGCTTTTGGTGGAGCCACACGTGTTTCTTGGCATTTGCTGCAGGTGACAACCCAGGCTTCAATTTGTCTGTCCATACCTGTCCACCAGGCATAACTCCTTGCCAGCGCTTTCATTCGTACGATGCCCGGGTGTCCATTGTGCAGCATTTTCAGGACTCTGCATTGAAGTTTTTCTGGAATGGCTACTCGGTCTCCCCACAATACGCACCCTTTTTGGGAGAAAAGCTCTGTCTGTCTGCTTTTGAAGGGTTTGAATTTGTCGTTGGGTTCGATTTCTGGCCATCCCCTCTCCACCTAGCTGAGGACTCACACCAAGCAAGAGTCTTTTTTTGTTTCTAACATGATATCCTGCGCAGTTAGTGGAGGTGAGGGAAGCATCTCAATTTGTAGCATGGATAGCGTAGGAGCTGGGTCATCTAGGAGCTCAGGTAATGGTGAACGGCTTAAGGCGTCAGCATGGGAATGGTTTTCCCCAGACGATGCGTTAACTGGTAGTCGTAGGTGGCTAAGAACTCCAACTATCGTGTCATTCTTGGTGATAATATGTGAGGAGTTGGTTTATCTTCTGCCAAAATGCCAAGCAATGGCTTGTGGTCTGTGATTATGGAAAAGGATCTCCCATACACATATTCGTGGAACCTTTTAATTGCGGATACAATAGCAAGGGCTTCTTTATCTAATTGACTATAGTTCCTTTCAGTTTTAGACAAAGTTCTTGAAAAGAATGCAATAGGTGCCTCCATACCATTTGGTAGAACATGGCTCAGGATGGCTCCGACTCCAAAAGGGGAAGCGTCACAAGTCACAGTCAAGGGTAGTGTCTCGTTATATTGGATTAACACTGCATCTGATGTTAGGAGGTCTTTAACTTGCTGGAAAGCTTGCTCCTCTCGATGTCCCCAAAACCAGGAAGCCTTCTTGTCAAGGAGCCTATGCAGGGGTTCAGCAACAGTCAGTACCTGACTCTGTTGTTATATCCTCAAATCCCTACTCCTTTACCCTTAAACTATCCACTATTTACCTCACCCCATTCCTAAGAGGTCTGTAAAGGGCGTGCATAAGTGCACAATCATGTCTACTATTCATGTCCTATTGTCCCCATTTATTCATACCTATTTCCTGTATTCTTACTTATGTTTACACTTATTCCTATTATCTTGTAAGCGATTGACAAATCAAATAAATAAATAAAAATAAAATAAGATCTCTTTCTGCTTTTCTTCCATTCCATCTTCAAATTCCCAGATTTGTTAAGCCCATTTTAAAAGACTTGTTCAACTCTTATTCAAAGTAAATCCTTTAAAAGATAAGAGTTGGAGGGAAGGACATGGCTATTTTTACTACTTCACTCCATTGTTTCTCACTACTGGTCTTTGAAAAATATGTTCAGGTTCTTTATGAGTTCAAGTTCTGAAGCTCACTGTACTAGGAGTGCAATGCATGTTTATTGTGCAATGTACGTTTATTTCTAATTAGATATTAGCAAAATCCAATAGGGAAAATATCCCCAGATGTCTTATATTTCTATTATCACAATATTTTACATTACTTTATGATCAACAAAGCAAATTGATTTTCCTTTTGCTGAAATATTCCCATCAGGACATCAATTTGTTGTTACAATTAATAATATGAATAAGTATAAAAAAATAAGAATATCTACTTTCCTAATTTTGCATGCATGGCTCTTACAGATCATCATGAATTTTAGCACCTTTTCAAATACTTTATTATTTCCATCTTCTCACATCACTGGGTATTTCTAACAAAGGCAACGAGAGCAGCATGGTTTGTTCTTTGACAATAAACCGATGCCATCTTGGTCACAAGAGAATTCCACTTAAAAGCAAAGAATTGCTTCTGAGGTTTATGTTTCATGAGGGGGTAACTCTGCTTTTCCTATAACTCTGCTTTTCCTATAAGCACACAGAACAAATATTAAACATAATAGGTTTTCATGAACATTAAAACTGTTTTTTCATTGGAATGGAATTTAGTTACTAGAGACTTTTGCCATTTAGTACAGAATAATTACTGTTCCACATCGATGAATCAAACATACAGTTGAGATTTGGAATATAAGTAGTTATTATGTTACTAAATACTGTATGTATTTAGTAACTTTCGCTGTTTTTTTCTCTCAAAGCAGGATGACTTATGGAGGACTTATAATTTTGCAATTCTGCTATGGCATAAACAGTAGGGACTAAAAGAAATTGCCTTTTTTGTGTAAGCACTGGATTCTTGAGCACTGTACTATTAAAACAGAGATACTCACTCCCATGAAATAGTGGGCATTGTGCTTGGAAGCCCAGGCAACTAGAAGATTATAAAAAAGATATCATATGAGCTAATAGTCTCTTCTCTTGCCCTATCCCACTCTTATAGACATATTTTTTTCCTAGCTATCAAAATAACAGAATAACAGAATAAGAAAGGACCTTGGACAACTTTTAATCCAATTCCTTGCCCAAGAGGAAACCTTATACCATTTCAGACAAATGGTTGTCCAATCTCTTCTTAAAAACCTCCAGTGTTGGAACACCCACAACTTCTGATGGCAAGCCATTCCACTGATCAATTGTTCTCACTATCAGTGAAGAGAAATCAAATTGTATACCATAAGGAATAGGTAACAAAAATATGGGAAAAGGAAAAAAGGGTAGAAGTTCCTCTTCATAGTCTCTTTTCTTCTCACAGTCACTCATATCCTGGTTACCTTTGGACTGACTGCTGTAATGAATTCTACATGAAGCTCCCTGCAAAGAGTACCTGTAAACTTCAGAGGACTCACTTCTACAGTGGCACACATTACACTTTTGGTCCATGAACTGATTTTGGTTGCCAGTTTACGCGCAGGTTCGATTCACAGTGCTGCTTTGAAGACTTTCAGTGTTAGTTTTAAATACCTTCATGGTATTGGCCTAGGTTATTTGAGGCACCATTTCTGTCTAATTACATTTTCCTATCCTGTCATAATCTGGCTGAAGAAATGTATTGTGGGCCTTTTCTTGAAAGGAATTATATCTAGTAGGACCCAGAGATGGGCCTTTTTTTGCTGTGGTCCCCATTCCCAACTCATCCTTCCCCCTGGGGCAAGGCCAGCCCCAATCTTGACATCATTCTGCAAACCCTTCAACATCTGATTATGTCAACAAGCTTGGCGATCTCAAGCTAATAGTAGATTGGGGAGGTTACTGCATTGCCTGTAACATCAAATTTTCTTTTTTATCTTATTAATAGGAAATACTATGGATATTTTAATTGTAGGATTTTTAAAAAATATTGCTTATTTTATGGGTTTTTTTATTGTACACATCAGAATCATAACTTCTGAAATGGATGGCTAAATGAGTGGTGGGACTCATCTCTGGGGGGATGAGTCTGCCTATCAACACCAATAAGACCAAGGAGCTTATAATGGACTATAGAAGGAACAGATCAGACATCCAGCTCTCTTGCTTATCAGTGGAGACCGAATGGAGCAAGTGGCCAGTTTTAAGTTTCTAGGTATTACTGTAAAAAAGGACCTGACTTGGTGCTCACATTCAGCCCTGGTCAAAAGGGTCAGCAGAGATTATACTATCTGACACTTCTCAGAAAACAACAACTGAATGAAAAATGGCTAATGACCTTCTACTGCTGCACCATAGAAAGTATTTCAACTTACTGTACCTCTGTATGGTTTGCCAATTGCACAGTGGCAGATAGGAAAGCACTCCAGAAAGTTAACATCATTGCTCAGAAGATCATTGGTTGCCCTCTCCTCTCTTTGGAGCTTTATAGCTCCTGCTACCTTAAGAAAGTTAAAAACATTCTCAAAGATCCATCTCATCCTGGGAAGTCTTTTTTTGAACTATTACTATCTGGCAGATGGTACAAAATAATAAAAACAAGGACAAATAGGCTGAAAAACAGTTTCTATCCCAGAGCAGTAGCTCTTTTGAATTCTGCTGCATAGGGCAGTATTGGTGCGGTGTGGGGGATTTTCGATTCAATGTGTGGAGAGTGAAGGATGTGTGTTTGTGTTTATTTTCATGGTCATGGTCATGATGTGTGCTGAAGATGATGTTTGATTTCATTGTACGAGGTGCAATGACAATAAAGTAAACTAAAATTATGACTGTATGACTGTAACTCTGTTGCTTGTATCCTTATGATTTTTATTGATTGTTTCCTAGTATGATTTGATTGCTTATTGTACCCTATGACTATTATTAAGTATTGCACCTTATGATTCTTGAAAATGTATATTTTATTTTATTACACTGAGAGCATAAGCACCAAGACAAATTCACACTTGGCAAATAAAGAATTCTATATAAATACGACTAATCAACAAAGAAAGAAAGAAAGAAATTGGCTGAGATAGACATTGCCCATCTCTTTAGTCTATCCCATTGATGGGGAAAAAGGGGATGTCCAAGTTTTAGGATAGATTCAGTTTTTCTTTCCTATCTTATATTATGATGTTCCCCACAAATGGTATCCTTGCTTCTCTCTCGCAGATTTCAGCTTCGGTCTTCATTGAATGATGTAAGCTATTTAGCACAAATAGTTTTCTTGGTTTATACATAGCTAATCTATTAAATCCTTTAATAAAGCTTGTAATATGTAATTATAAAATTATATTTGCAATGAAGCCTCCATTTTAAGTATGTTTAAACATTAGAAACAGGAATTCTTAAAAATGGAAATCTTTTGCTTATTATCTTCTGTCTCTTTACATGTGGTGTTCAATGACTCATGAACATATGAAATTTACAACTTGAACACCATGAAGATTTAAATCTTCAGCAGAGACAAGCTGTGTGCAATGTAAGGGCAAATGGATTATTGCAATGTGTGACAAGTATGATCTGTCATACTTCTGAATCCATATGGTTGAAGTGCTCAGCTGATTATTTTTTTCCATGTTGTGAAAAATTGAATCAGCCTGGCAGATGGTGATTTGTTTCTTTAGAGATATCATGCCAGGAAGTTGAAATAAACTTCTAATTGCCCTGAGGTATTTGTGTGACAAATTTTGCTCTAGAGAATACGGAGTTGGATTTAAACCTCAAGGAAAACAACTAGGGGCCTTCAGAAAATTGATGTGTGACTACTGATACTTATGTAAGCTCATCCACTTCTGAAGTTTGTAATGGGTATTTGAACATTTGATCCAAATCTTTCAACTGTATTACTTTGATTTTAAATGGATTCCTCCCTTCCACCATTTATTTGGTATGAAGTTTTTTAAGTTGTTTTGTTTGCCTGTCATGTAATATTATGTGCATTTTGTTGTATGTGTATACTGTGTATATATGTACAACGGCAATAAAGTATTATTAAAATGTTCCTCTGAAATGTTGTATGGAATTTTATTAGTAACATATGACAAACAAAAATCACATAATAAATCAATTGGTATGCTATATCTAATTAATATAAAAATATAATATTGGTTTAGGAAAAAAAGCCAAAATTAAAAATCCACTATGGGGAATGATTCTTATAAAATAGCTTAGCTGGTTTTTTTTAATCAGGCAAATTAATTAAAAACAAAGCAAAGCAAAACAAGGATTTACCCAAAAACAAACAAACAACAACAACAGGGAAAGAACTTGAAATGTTGCTAGAATTTCTACACTAGATTACAATTTCAGTTTTAGGAAGGAGTAGCATGCTAATGCAACTGACTCTATCAAATGCAGGCATGATGTTAGCTATATACAAGGATGATGGCTAGATTTGGGAAGGTTAAAAAAGAAGGTTTGCTACAGTAACAATGCACAGAAGTGAATCTTAACCAAAAGTTGGAGGTTCTCTTGCATAGATGGGTAAAGGAAATGCAAAGATTGACATCTCATTGATCTCTTCTTTAACTTCCAATTGTATGCAATCAACATAAATTACAAACAGATTGTATAACTTACACTAAACATCACCCTACAAGATTTTAGCTGGGAGTAGACTGACATCAAATTCAGCAACACTGATTTTTAAAAGAAGAAAAAAATAACTTTGGGTTCCTCAACTTAGGCCATGGCAACCTACTTTCTTGAAGTGACACTAAATGCAGACAAATTGCCTATATCTTGCTTTTCTATCGGAATCAGATGGCAATAGATCCAGCTCCCACAAATCACCTCTTTCCATTCAAGATCCCAGAGTCATGGCAAAAATTACAGATTTTCTTTCTTAAAAATCTATCAGTGACCTCTTAAAATGAATTAAGAAACTAATAGCTTTTTGCTTGACAGAAAACCAAAGTCCTATTAAGGAAGCTTTCACGGTTAATTTTCCAAGTGCATTGTTTCCATTTTATTTATTAAGCAAAATGTATGTTTCATACTTTATCAAATAGTAGGAGTACCAGGAAACAAAATGTATTCCTTTATAAAGCAATAATTTCAATTTGAAAGCCTTTTAAAAGTCTTCGTGCAATCAACTAATGTGAATTTTCTTTAATATTTTAGAAACTCTTTCCTTACATGAGAATTATTTACTTTTATAAATACAATGGAAATTATATTTTTATCAAGCCTGAGTAAAAGGAAAAGTGAAATTTCAGGTGCCTCATTATCCTAAAACAGCAGTGTGTGGCCTCCCATTTGGAAGGGTAAGAGTTCCATCCTAGGTAGTGGCAGATGTTTCTCTTCTAGAGAAAAAAAAAGAAAAAAAAATGCTGTGAATTACATATAGGTATTATGCATACCAGGTGTGGGATTCAAATTCCTTAACAACTGGTTCTGTGGGTGTGGTTTAATTTGTGGGCATGGCTTGGTGGCCGTGTGATTGGGTGGACATGGCTTGTTGACTGGGCGTGGCTTGTTGGTCATGTGACTGGCTAGGCATGGCTTGGTCACATGACTGGCTGGGCATGGACAACTCTAAGTCATTTGCTTGGGTGTTGCCTCTATGGACCAGGAGGAAAGAAAGATCCAACCTCTGTGCATGTGTGTGGGGGGGAGGAGAGGGAGGTTAGTTTTTAAACAAGCTCAGAGGAGGAAAAAGATAAAATTGTACCAAAGAAATCCCAGGGTGGGGGCAAGGAAAAAAAAGGAATCACTGCTCTGAAAAGAGAGTATCCTCCCAAGAAAACAAAGGAGTCAAAACCTTATTTACTCATACTTTTTTTAAAAAAAATAATTTAATATACATTAAAAAACAATTTCAGTTTTACTTTCCCAGGTTCAAGTCTCTTTGCTTAACATATGTGATATGTTAACATATTTATACCCCTCTATGTTTTTAAGCACTAGTAATTCTCTATTTAACTAGAGTTAAGAAAAGCACTAACAGTAAGTTAGTGGCAATTTTCTGCATCTCACAGGCATCAAATCAGTGTGGAACTACTTTATAACCATCAGACATAAACTTTTGGTCTTTTTTTTAATCCCATCTGTTTTCTGACACATCCTCATTCTTAGATTCAAAAGTGGTTTTCCTTTTCATAAATTCTCCTGTGAGTCTCACCCTTAAATACTTTGTGGACTTCATCTACTCAAACACAGATAAGCGTTTAATAAAAAATAACAAAATAACAAAAAATACCTGAACCATTCTAGGCTATCTAAGGGCTGTCTTTAGACTGAAGGGTGATGCCCAGGTCCTGAAAGAGATATTGAAGTTGGTGTGCTTTTCGTGCTTCTGCTTCAGCCAACTTGGGAAAGATGAATTTGGCAGCGATTGAACGAAACGTCTTCCAGCTCTTCAAGATTGAGTTTAAGAGTGCCAAATGGAAGAAACTGAGAGCAAGGTGGGGACATGTGCATCTGCAAGGAATGTGAAGGAAGGGAGGCACTGCGCTTCTGAGGAAAAGAGGAGGCGAAGCCCTGGCTGTCACTTGGGAGGGGACTGTGGAGGGACATGTCACACACCCCTGTTGCCCTCGTAGCCGCTACTTTTGCTCTTGGCTTCATGGATTCTTCCATGGGACATTCTTAAACTCAGTTTGAAAGGCTTGCAAGTCTTCCTCCCATTGGAAATTGGCTCTGGCCGGCAGCAGAGAAGCAGCCAGGTTCCTCTGTTTCTCTCTGCCACTGGGACCTGTTTCCCAATGAGAGGAGGACTTTCTAGCTTTTCGCTGTGTCAGGAAAGACTCTCTTGCTCTTTGAGCTGGAGCAGCAGGAGAGAGAAACAGCTGCTCACCTGGCTGGAGCTGACAGAAGCCTCTCCATGTGCTCCCCAGTGGAAGGCAAGTGGTGGCGGTGGGAAAGGTGACTGGCGGTGGCAGATAGGCAACCAAGGCTTGCAGAGCTTCACTCACCCAGGGAGATCAGATCAGGCAGGGCCATAGCGGAAGGCAGGCAGCAATGGCTAGCCTGTTGGGTGGGCAAAAGCAGGCTGCAGGCAGCTATGTTACGATGTTGCACATGCATGATAAGGATTGACTGGGCAGGGAGCAGAGAAGTGGGCAGAGAGTAGCGGGGCCAGAGGCCCGATTTACTGTTTCTCCAAACTATGGAGAATCATAACAACTGGTTCTACTAAACCAGTAGAATCCCATCGCTGATGCATACCTTATCCATATTACTCCTATGAAACTATAAGCTTGACACACATTGCTGGAATTAATGGATAGATAACTAAAAAAGCATTTATGAATGATTGTTTTTATACAGAGTAACTGGAGTGAGATTATTATATGTACAAGATTGAAAGATTCTGAAATGGAGAAATGGAGAAATGGAGAAATGGTTGGTAAAGATAATAGAATTTGCTGAGAAGACCAAAATGATTTCTTTGATTAGGAAAAAGGAAATAAACTGCAAAACCTTTGTGATTTTTTTTTCAGAAAATGGGGGGAAAATGAACTTGTGATGTATGGGTTTGAAGATTAGAAAAGATAGAGCATGGAAAGAAGGGACTTATATGCAAAGTTAGCACTTTTCTTTAAGTATTGGTTCTTTTTTTCTCTATTTCTTATAAATTTGTACTGTGCAAAAAATTCTTTTAAATATATATATTTTTTTAAATGAGAAACTTTAGGCTTACCTTGCTTGTTTTATCCCAAGACAGCAAACAGCAGAATTCTGAGTCTGACAAATAGATGAAGAATACAAAATCATATTTAAGCCATGCCAATGCCTGCTTCATTTTCTTCTCTAATTTGACGAAATATCTTTGATAATATAGAATCCAAATGTCTTTATAGAACTGCCATTAAAGATGTCTTTCTCCAAGAACAGCAAAAATTTGAAATTAGTTTTCTATGGAATCGTCATATACATAAAGTAGTAGTCATCTATTAAAATAAATGTGAACGTAATGTAATGTAAAATATTTATGTGTTTATTCTGCTCTGTGCATTGTTAGCAAATGGTTGAAATCAGCACTTTCCATCTACCAGTTTTGCAGTTGCAGTCCACACTGGACAATAACTAATAGCTTACATACAATTACTGATAGTTGGCAGTATTTGAGAATGTGTGTTCTGCAATATCAGCATCAAATAAAACTAATAATATCTAGAATATTTTTACATTTATTGTACTTGAAAAATTATTTGCAAATGGTCTTAAACTTATTCATGTTTACTCAGAAATATGCCTTCAATAAAACATATATCCATCTCTGATTTTTAAAAAAAATTGGATATCCATTCCAATTTTGTCAAAAATTATTTATAGATCATTCAGCAAGGACAAGCTATAAAATGAATTTTGAAATGAATGTAGCATTGTGATGTAAATGAAATAAGCACCAATATATCTCTTGTAATCAACTACAAATAGTTTGAGCTAGCAATGATGTAACAGAGATTCAAGCTGTCACAAGTCCTGAAATGAATAAAAATTGGCCCACAAAATAAATATCTACAAACTTCTATTAATTTCTTAGAGCATCTAATACAAATTAGGGATATTTCTGCTGACTAAACTCAAGTACTACTTAAGAGAAGTAAAGGAAGACATATGTTTTACATTCTGTTTTAACTGAGGCAAATACATTTATATCTTTCTCAATTTACAATAATTGCAACTGCTGTCTGGGTACATATAGATCAGCAGTCTCCAACTTTTACACCTTGGCAGCCTGGGACAGGGATGTGGACAGGCATATGAGTGGCAGGTGTATGCTTACATGCACAGCTCCATTGGTGTGAGTGGCATGCAGGCACACCCTCCACTTGAATGAATGAGCTTCGCACATGAGTGGAGGGTGCTTGTGCTTTCATGCAAGCTCCACTCACACAAGTGGCGGGTACTTGCACTTGCTTGAGCAGAGGGAACTTTGCACATGTACACACTTGATCATTGATTACATGGTCCAGATTCAAACAAGTCACAGTCCGGTAGTGGGCTGTGGCCCAGGGGTTGGAGACGATACATTTATATTATCATGTGTTATCAACTTAAACCACATGGGATTGTGGGTATTCCATAGGAAATATGGAGATTTTTATTTTCTAAGAGTGATATTTTCAAAAAAGAATACATAAATATCATTTAATAAAGTTATTCTTTGAAAATTAAAAAAATAAAATATTAAAAACAAAAATGAAAGTATGTGAAAGAACAATTCTGTAAAATGGCTGCAAAATATCAAAATAAAGCAAGTATTTTTTAAAAAATTCCCTGAGCGGTTTGAAAAAAATTCCCTGAGCAAGATATTGAATCTCAAAATAGGAATCTACCAAATACGTGCTCATTTTAATTAGACTTACATTTTCACAGTTTTGGAAAATGAATTTCTCTATTCTCCAAAGTACATTATTTATTTATTTATTTAAAACAAAAATAATTTATAGGACAATGCTTTAGAAAACTGAGAAAGTCTTCCTGAGCCTGAATGGATTCATAATCCTTAATAGTTTCTACTGGTCTCCACTGGTCTCAAAACACTAAGTATATGTGAGCAGTATATTATATTTAATTTTATTGGGAAAATGAGATAGCCTTGGATGTTAATCCCCAGGCATTTCCTCAACACATTCATTTTTATCCTAAAATCCTACTACAACAAAAATGGCAAAAGTTTTCCATTGCTAGCCCAGGGTGACCTTCCAATCTATGCAAGAATAGTATGTTCTGCCAAATCCAAACTTTCTCAGTGATATTTTAAGGAACAGGGTTAATACATCATTGAAATGTACTATTTCAATGAATGGAACAGGAACTGTTGATAAAGTTCTGTAAAGGAATTTTTGAATGTCATTTGTACTTCTATAATTGGTTAGGTGCAGCAACC
Source organism: Hydrophis major (assembly GCA_033807585.1). NCBI lineage: Eukaryota > Metazoa > Chordata > Lepidosauria > Squamata > Elapidae > Hydrophis > Hydrophis major. Next base: position 62,465,064 of record CM066331.1, on the reverse strand, counting down.
AAACAGGAGAAGTGAAGACTTCAACAGATAATGAGAACTGAAAAAAGAACAACCACAACCAATCTGCCTTCCATTTGCATTAGCCAAAAAGAGGGCTGACAAAAATCTACAGTCCCTCACATCCTAGACATAAACTATGCAATACAGACTGTAGAGCATTGCATGCCAAAACAACTAGTTAGGTTTTTTTTCCCCTCTGCCAAATGCCTAACTGCCATAATACCTATCATCTTATGTCAAAGGATATTTATCCATGTAATATGGTTGTATTATTATTATCCTTCTCATCTTTTCTACTACCATCTTCTCCTATTGGTAATTTATGATTATATTAACTTATGATTGTACGTACATTTGTTGTTTGTATGTGCATGTCTTTGTATGTTTGCATGTACACTGATTATATTAAGTTGTTGTATGTATGCTGAGAGCCTATGCACCAGAGACATATACCGTGTCACACTTGGCCAATAATACCTCATCAATAAGGTATTCTATTCTATTCTATTCTATTCTATTCTATTCTATTCCATATTTTTATTTGCTTGTTAGATATGCAGTATTATCCTGGTACTTCAAATTCTATAAATAAAATAAAGCTTAAAAAATATTGCTTGCTCAAGTTCCTTATTTGACAGTCCAAACATGGGATTAAGATTTTGGTAACAAGAGAGCAAGAGAAAGATTGTGCTGTCACAATCTCTTTCTCAACCTTGAATTTGGGCTATATTTTAAACTATGCTGTATACTTTAATTGCATTGTCTCTACACATATAAATGGGAAAACAAAATAATCTTGTCTGTTCAGCAAAATAAATCAGATAATGTTGTAAAGGTCACTACAATAGAGTTTCCTATTACAGTGGGGAGCATTAGCTACATCTAATCCTCATTCATTTGACAAAGATTCTAACAAGATGTGAAAATGGCACTGCCTTTAGACTACCTAATACTAGAAATAAATCTTACTTCCAATTTAACCCATTCTTATGGTAGCTTTGCCACTATTTTTTTTACAGTGAAGCATTATAATTTAGTGATATTAAGAGAAGTTGTGACATAATAGGAATCAATAAAAATCAAGTTATAAAGCTGATAAAAATGAAGAGATTTTCTGGACGTATATAGATCAGCATAACTTGGAATTGTTTGCATTAGTAAGTTGGCTTGTTTGGGTTTTTTAAAATAGCTTTCAAAAAGTCTTATGATGCACATAATTAGGTTGCTTGATTTTTTTTTCACATGCAAGATACTAATTTTTTTAAATTGCAGATTTCTGGCATATCTTATTAACGTATCTTCAGTAATGGTTTTTTTGTATGAAAATTTCTCTAATTTAATTCTTCTAAATTTCATTTTTTAATTCGATACATTAATTTTTTTGCATGAATGAAACCTTTATTAATATAAATACATCTCGTATGGATTTTGTACTGGTGAAATATGAATGCTAGTGGGCTTATTTGAATGGTGCTGTTTATACTATAGCAGATTTAGCAAATTCATTTGCATACAATAACTCCCTGTTAAACTTGAAGTTTTCTGGAGTGCTCCCACTATTGCAAATGGACTTATTCAATTAGATGCCTATTTTACCTAATGGGGTTCCAAAGAAAACTTAGAATAGATCCTGAAGCATTGATGCTGGCCTTAGTTGCTTTCTGGAATGTACAAATGACAGAAAACATGTGCAAGATTGTACCTGTGCAGACCCTCTGATATATCCTAGAGATGATCCTCAGATTTTTCCAAATCTAGGGGGATAAAGTGGCACAAGAGACATCTAGAGCACTGTTGAAGGAAAACAATGCATGTCCAATTGAGCATGGGAAAACATGTACTAAGGTTTATCTTCTAGTAATGACAGCAAAATGCATTTATTTATCTGCCTTGATTGCCTTTGCAAATAGCTGCTTATAACCTTCTTTTAAGTGATTCGGTCTTTTCTTGACAAGTAGGGATCTTTTCTGTGCCAGAACTGCTGGCTGTCAGCCAAGATAACAAGCTGGATGCCTGCCATAATTAGCAATATATGAGCTCAGGATTTGGGAATAAAAAGAGTCATTTTCGACCTTAATTATAGAATGGCAACTGCAAATGTGGGCAGCAAGACTGAGACCAGTAATCAAGTGACATATCCAAGAGACCGGAGACACAGTGGGGTGCAATCCAATAATCTAAGAATGGCACAGTAAGTCAGCATAATAGAGGTGACACTTGAACAGTTTTTCTCCACATTTTCTCCCATGGATTCAGGCCAACCAATCAACAATTCCAAGTCAGTAACCAAATGCAGACATGAATCATGCTATTCATTAGCATCTATTCTTCTGCTTATTGGCAACCCTCTCTGATCTGCAGAGCTAAGTTATCTCCTATTGGACCTTTATCACCAGCCTTTGATTAAAAGCAGCTGAACTGTAGAGATTGAGAGTCCATCAGTGGGGCAGGCAAAAAGTATATCCACTTTCCATGCATATACAGGTAATACTCAACTTTCAACAGTTCATTTATTGAATGCTCAAAGTTAAAATGATTCCAAAAAAGTGACTTATAACCTGTTCTTACACTTATGACAGTTGTAGCATCCCAATGGTCATGTGGTCAAAATTCAGATGCTTGGCAACTGGTTCATATTTATGATGGTTGCAGTGTCCTGGGGTCATGTGATAAGCTTTTGTGACCTTCTGATAAACAAAGTCAATGGGGAATCCATATTAACTTAATAACCACATTACTAATTTAACAAATGTAACGATTCATTTAACAACTGTGCCAGGAGAAGTTTTACAAGTTTTAAAATGGGACAAATTCACTTAACAAATAAGTTAGCAACATAAATTTTGGGCTCAATTATGGTAATAACTTGAGACTTACCTTTATATCCAAGACAAAATTCCCTTTTTCCTGTCCAAAATTTCACATGACACTGATTTACTAAAGTATGATTTTTAAAACTTGACGTACATTTAGGGGTTAAGTAAGAATAAAGATGCTCTGAAATGGCCCAATTCTTCATCTCAAGCAGATAAATGCCTTTTTATTTCTCTCATTGTAGGAAATAAAGTATGAAATATAAAATTTCATCTAAAATAAATCCTGAAGTCAAAGATTTTATTTAAGTAAAGGGAAGGTAGGAAAAAAGTTAACAAATCTATTCCTAAACTTGTGATCTTAATCTAAAGTAAGTGTTCTTCCATTATTGTTGTTAACATTGAAAAAACAGAACTCCCGGTAATGAATTTAAGTTATTTATTTATTAGAACTATAACCAGTGGTGGGATTCAAATAATTTAACAACCGGTTTGCCCAGGGTCAGGTTGGCAGTTGTGGGAGGTGTGGCAGATCCCTGTCCTCCAGCTCTGCTGCACATATGCAATGAGCCTCCGATGATGGCCAACCTGACCCTAAGTGAATGCATTTTAATTATACACACACCCTCTATCAAAGTGGAGGGTCCTGGGCGCTGCACTGCAATGGAGAAACGGGCAACAGAGTGGACAGCATGAGGGAAGGAAGAAGAGCAGGGAGAAGAAAGAGGGAAAGTGGCCTTCTCCTTCCCTTGTGTCGACCGTTCCATTGCCTGTTTCTCCATTGCAGCACAGCGCCCAGCATCCACTTTGACACTGGTGGGTAATTTAACAACCAGTTCACATGAACCAGTGCAAACTGAATCCTACGACTGGCTACAATCATATTATTCTTAAGAGAGGGTCATATCAAAACAAGGAAATAATTTTACTTCTTTACTATGTGTTATTGAGTGAAAAACAACATCCTTCTTAATGATGAAAATTTTACTTTTAAGGAAAAAACTAACTGAATCTATTCATTGATGGATTAGGATACTATTAAAATTAAATTCTCCTGCATTATGGCATGTAACATATAAAAATTATGAAAAAGAAACCTTTTCATAGATACACAGCATTTGGAAATATGACCTGTGCAGAATACCTGGTTTAGATTAGTGAATTACCTTCAGACGAGCATTAAAAATGGTAACAAGCATTTCTATTTTCATCAGATAAATACTAATAGTTATTTTAATGTAAACAGTTTATGAATCTGATGTATATATTAATCAGAGCTCCATTTCTCAATTTCTGTCTCAATTAAGTCTTACATTACAGAAAACAAACCTTCCAAGTCTAAAACTAGTTCAGTTTTTATCTTTTCTGTTGATATAAGCAACTTGTGAAAAGCAAGTGATAAATTATATGTCTTGGAAAGCTCAAGGAAGCTATTTTTAAAGTAAGCATTTTAAGCAGTTAAGAGTTACATTTCAATACTCTGTGCAGTGCAAAATTCTTTTTGCAGTCCAGTTTATGTTGGTGCCTGTTGACATCTAGCCCATTCTGCTGTATATGCTATAAAAGTTCTACAGGCATTGGGTTTTCTTTTTAGAAAAAAAGAAAGTTTAGGAAACTGTTGAAGTGTTGAAGTTTCCTAAAGGAAAATAACCTTTTTCTGCCAAAGTATGTAGAACAGAGTCTTTTTGGTGTTGCATCAGTTCTGGAACTCTTTTCTTTGGCAATTGTTTCAACATTCATCTTGCATCTTGCATTCAACGTGCAGTATTGGTTCTGGATGACCATAGTGCCAAGGCTTCAAGTGCTTTTGCTATTTTGCTACATTTTGCTATTTTTTTCTCGGAATCTGCCTATTGTAATTTCTATTCTTGTCATATTGGTCTTATTTGAATTAAATTAGCTTCTGATATAGTTACATACCCAGCTCATGGTACCTGGAACAGGGATTTAAACTTAAATAAACGTTTCCTACCTAACTATCACTGGTAGTCCTGTCTTTTTCTGCAGAAGTAATGGGACTAATGAACATATGGAAATCATTAAAGAAGAAACAAGAATGCTCACTTTCCTGTTGTTTTTAAGGCAAAGGGGTTAATATATATATATTTTAAAATCTCCCCAGACATGTATTATATTTTAATCTTGCTAATCCTAATCCTATTTTATTTTTTTCCTTCTGGCTGTGAATACTCTCTTTAATTGAGTTGTGATGATATCATTACAAACAATCTGCAATCAGATTCATCACTGTGCTTATGACAGCGTATAATTTGAACACATGCAACCTGTAAAGCTCTGTAAAGGACCTTGGAATACTCATCTCTAATGATCTAAGTGCTAGAGCCACTTGTAACTACATAGCCAAAAAGGCATTAAGAGTTGTTAATCTAATCCTATGTAACTTTTTCTCTGGTAATATCACACTACTAACTAGACCATAAAAAACATTTGCTAGACCAATACTTGAATACAGCTCATCAGTCTGGAACCCACATTACGTATCTGATATTAGCACAGTTGAGAAAGTCCAGAAATATTTCACAAGAAGAGTTCTCCACTCCTCTAGTCGTTGTAAAATACCTTATGCCACCAGACTTGAAATTCTAGAACTAGAAAACCTTGAATTATGCTGTCTTCAGTCTGATCTAAGTATGGTATATAAAATCATACATTGCAATGAGTTACCTGTCAATGAATACTTCACCTTCAGCCATAACAACACAAAAGTATACAATAGATACAAACTCAAAGTTAACCACACCAAACTTGATTGCAGGAAATACTACTTCAGCAATGGAGTGGTCAATGTCTGGAATACTCCACCTGATTCTATGGTTTCTTCTCCAAACCCCAAAAACTTTAACCTTAAACTGTCTTCTATTGACCTCACCCCTTTCTAAGAGGTCTGTAGGGGGCATGCATAAGCACACCAATCATGCCCGCCGTCCCTGTCCTATTGTTTCTTTTATTTTTCTTATATGTACCCATTTCATGTATTCATAACTATGTATATACTTATACCTATTATTTTCTAAGTAATTGACAAATCAAAATAAAAAATAAATAAAATAAAATAAACCTTGTTTTATATTTTAAAACTGCAGAATACTTGGATGAGGCTGTTATGCTGGTAGGTAGACATATTATATGATATATGTTTAAGAGCTATTTCTAAATAGAGAAGTAAAATATTTCTTAAGTTTCAGATTCAAGTTAGGAAAAATGTCAACATTCTTGGTGGTATTGCTCCTTTTGGTAGAAGAATCTTTATCACTTTTTAAAAAAGTCTCAGGATAGGAGATACTTCAGTAGCAAAACATGATCTCTTAGCAACAGTCTGACTCACTTTAAAACAATTTTCTAGAATGATAAAGTGATCAGGCCTATTCATCACTCTCACCAATACAATGGCCAGCATATTTTTCAATGGATCTATTTTTATTAATTAAGTAATTGGGAAGATCAATAACAGAACAGCAATATAAATTTGGCTCTGACAGATGAAAGCTTTAAACCAAATTGCGCTTTCATATTCTTGACAGTGTGACAAACCAACTAAAGTGGGGGAAAAGAATCACATTAAAAATGTCCATGGAAATGTTCCCTTTTTGAATTAGTTATGTATTAATTGCTTAAAAGTTAAAATTTAAACGCATATATTTTAATTTTAATAGTAATTGAATTGTTAACCATTTCAAGGTATTATTGTAAACTGCCTAGGTGGTAGCAATATATAAATTATTGGATGGATAAATTAATTAGCAAGTCAAGCATCTTAAATTTGTGGGCAACCTCTTGAATTATTCCATTATTTCTGTTTCATATATATTTTCTTACAATTCAAGTCTTTCACCCATTAATTATCATCTTCTCAAAGTATACAAATGAGGAGTTGTGAGAAAAATCAAGTCCTAAACTCCAGAAGTAAAGGAATTTTCTTAGCATCCGTGATGATGAAAGGTGTGATAATTTAGTGACATTTTTTTCATATATTGTAATTAAAAAATTTATGCATGTTGATATGCATTATAGGTCTTTCTTTAGCCATGTCTATATGTCTATATGAGTAAAACTATATTGAATGTTATCATCTCTTTCATCAATTTGCTATTTTGTGCATTTGATTTTAATGATGCATGGTTTTATTTTCTTTCTTCTTTTTTCTCTGTTGGCTGTTATATGCCAACCAGATGTTGTACTCATATTGTATGAGGTAGGTAGCCATATAAAAGCTTGTAAAAAACAAACCTGAGCCAAAAAAAGGTTTGTTTATTAAAGCATAAATACTCTAATTACGAGGAATGAGTTAACTTTTTTGAGTTAGATATATTGTGATTTGGAAACGATGGAAGGTAATAAATGAGAACCATATGTATAATAAAACAAGTACAGTGGATTGGGTCTAAGAAATAAATTGACAATGCATTATCACAGTGACAGGAGAGTTACCTGTAGCACCAAGTTACTGAAGCAGCTCATGAAAGGAAACCAATTAAAGTTAAAATGACCTTTGTAGCTTTAGCACAGAATTAATATGAAGTAAAAGGCCTGTGTGGATAGAACATTTTATCCTGGTCAACAGATAAAAGCCTAGGCAATGGATAAAAATACCAGCATTAGTCAGAGGAAAGTAAATACCATAATGAATTTTCAGAGAACATTGATAGAAACTGTGGCAGTAAAACTGAAGAAGAATAACTTGTTATATATAACAATCATAAAATTAACTTGTTGTGCAGAATGATAACAGAGCACAAGATCTCTATAGCTATGTAACCAAGAAGGACAAGACTTATTTTATAATATGAATACACGCACACACACATACATACACATTTAACTAATAACATGAGTTCATACGAAGTGGATGGCTATAATAAATTCAAATAAATAAATATCATCTTAGACATTGGGACAATAGCAATGCCTTGTCTCTCTTTCTCATCTTGAGTGATGATGTATGTGGATATGAAAAGGAATAGGGAATATGAATAATGTATTATATTTTCCTCCCTCTCTCCCTTCTGTTTCACATCAAGTTTATCTTGACTTTTGACAATTGCATGATATGACCATGCAGTCTTTTTTGGCAGAATTTTAAGAAATGTTTTGACATTTACTTTTTCCTTAAACAGAGAAGAAATTACTTCTCAAAAATTATCCATTTGACTTTTATGTTCTTGTCCTTGGCTTCTAGGATAACAACTCATGATCTCCAAGTTTTTAAATTAGCATCTTTAATCACTATTCTTTCATTAGCGGACTGCTAATCAGAAAATCTAGCAAGGAATATTTTTTCCATTACATAATCTTTCCAGGTTCTGAAAGTCCAGTTAATCTGGTGCTTTTAGTTTTGAGACTCAATGAATGATAAAATCTCTTGATTTGTTTCTATTTTATTAGTTATTAGCTTCTTTTTTTCAAGAATTCAGGACTTTCATTTTTAATTACTTTTCTTTAAAAAAAAAAAATCACTAATACTGCCATAAAATTGTGCGGGTATTGCTTTCTTAGTCCCAAAAACTTAAGTTGCACCATCTGTCTGGCACACATCTGCAAAGATCTTTATTTTCAGTTTGTCTTGTTCAAAATAAGTGCTGTATGTAACCTGATTTTAACTAATCAGGTTAAGTGTTAATTCAGGTGTTAACCTGGATTAACACAGCTGAAGTCTCTTAGCAACTGGTAAATACTGATTTCTCCTCTTGAACCCTTCAGTGCCCTACTTATGGACAAAAATGCTGAGATTGACTTAAAAAGAGCATCAGTGTCTATTGTGGACCCTGCTCTAGGAACTGCTCTCTTAATCATATTATAATGTGGCAGAGATAGCGTCATCAAATTATTCAGGTAGATATGTATTCCTTCATGCACATTCTCTCTTGAACTTAGCAGTGTTAATTTTCCAATAAAATTTTCCAAATATTTTAATAAAAAAGCAGCGAGCCAGTATTATTTTTATAAATTTTGTAATAAAAGTAAATAACATTAATATATAATTTATTTTAATATAATTTCTGCAATTAAAAGTTTACGGTGCTTGTTTTTAATAGTAAGGTAGCAATGCTATTCTTATGCTTTTAGTTAACAAAGTTGAAATGAGGTTCATTAAAATATTTTCTAAGAGTGTGTGTCTCTCAAACATTAGAGTACCTTAAAAGAAGAGAGTATGTTTTAACTCAACAACATTCTTAACCATTGGTTTTTTTGTATCCTATAATTGTATTTGAAAAAAATGCTTTAATTCTGTTGTTTCATCTATAAAAAATGGGCATAAAGGATATTAACATTTAACTGACTGCAATATTTGTTCCTTTAGTTATATTTTGTTACAAAAGTATTAGTGTCTATTTATGGTTTCCAGCCTTCTCGTTCTAATTGTTTATTTTTATTGAAAAAACACATTGGATTTTGGCATCTGGTCTATTTGTAATTTACCAATCACTATTAAATTACATTTAATAGATGAATTCTTTAACTTAATTGTGAAGGTGATGTCATAGTTGTCCTTATATGGATCCAGTTATTTTAGCCTAGTTTCAGATCAAAATACACAAGGACATGTACATAAGAAATGAGTGGATAAGTAGATAGCTTATAATTATTTTTAAATTTTGATAATCAAGAGCAAAAATATAGCATTTGCTATCAATTCAGGAAGCTGAAATAGTTGTCTGATTTCTTTTATAAAGCTTAAAGTAAGGCCATCCTATTAAAGAGGAGAACATAATAGGATTTTTAAAGACGGGATACACTACTACCATATTAACACAAGTTTCATATAAGATTTAGATGATGCTAGACATGCGTTAACATTTTAAATAATTTCCTAATGTGTGAAGATCATGCTGCATTGGTCTTCTTATTAGCGTGTTTCTTATTAATGTGCATAAATATTCACTGACAAGTACAAAAAACAAATTTACTTATATATGTCTCTGAACAGTTTTTAGTTAGGGATCCTATGTGGGTCCTAATTATATCCTATCTACCTATCCACCCATTTCTTATGTTCATGTCCTTATATACTTTGATCTGAAACAAGATTTAAATAACTGGACCCATATAAAAACAACTATGACATCACTTTCACAGTCAAGTTGACTTCTAGTCATAGACAATGAGAGACATGAATTTGATCTACACATTGAATTGTAGACAAACCAAATGAAAATAAGGCAAAACAATTAAATCCAGTACCAATCCTATGGATACATTTCATTTAAGAATACTTTTTAGGTCTGGTTCTGAGAAAGAGTAATGGAAAATGTTAAGGCTATATGAAACCTCAAATAAACTGTTTAAGTTTGATTGACATTTAAATCAAAGCATGATTTTAATATTGTTCCATGAATTGGTTTTTTTTTTTTTTGGTAAAATTTTTATTGATTTTAATGACAGACAAAAAAAATATAAGACATAAAACATTACATAAAAAAAAAATTATATCATTCTTCATAAATTTACAGTGTATCGGTTGGTTTACCACTCCCTTTTGTGCATCCATTTCATAGTCATCAAAATAATTATATTACATAATAACACACATTATCAATCATCAATAAAATATCCCAATATCATTATTGAACAATCATTTGACTATAATTTTACTAATTCATACTTAAGCGAGATAACTATAATTAAGTTAAATTATTTTATAACAAATCATAGAATCATACCAAATCTATCTTAATAAAATATTCTTAAAAATTATCAAAACCAAGAAAAATTATATATTCATTATTTCCTAAATTTCTAAATATTCTATTATTATATTGTATTATCTAACCATTGATAAAAAAGATCCCAAACTTCATAAAATTGTTTATCTTCTTGTTCTCTAATTTCAAATGTCAATCTACTCATTTCAGCACATTCCAATATTTTCTTAATAATTTCTTCCTCTAATGGTATTTTCTCACTCTTCCAATGTTTAGCAAATACAATCCTAGCTGCTGTTAATACATTTACAATCAAATACTTTAAATTTTTATTATATATATCAGGTACGATTCCCAATAAAAAAATCTCTGGTTTCAAATCTATGTGTTTCTTTGTCATTTTTTCCAGCCATATGCGAATTCTAGTCCAGTATTTCCTGGCCTCCTCACAAATCCACCACATATGGTAATATGAGCCAGGTATCTGATGACATTTCCAGCACTTTTCAGATTTATTCTTGAACATTCTTGCTATTCTTGTCGGGGGAAAGTGCCACCTGTAAAACATCTTATACAAATTTTCTTTATATGCTGTTGACATTGTCATTTTATAATTTTGTGACCACAATTTTTGCCATTTCTCTAAATCCATCCCATATCCAAAATTCTTCCCCCAAGCAATCATTGTTTCTTTAACTTGTTCTTCCTCTAATTTAATTTCCAACAAATAACTATATAGATTTTTAATCACTTTTTCATCAGTACCTGTCAAAATCCTATCTAAATCAGTCAATTTATCATAAAATCCTTCTATTTTAGAATCTTTAAGATACCTTGCATGTATTTGCGCATATGAAAACCAATTCATCTTTATACCTTGTTCTTCTAAATTTTGCATCATTTTAAGTTCACCCTTTTCATCCAATATTTCCCCATATCTAACTGTTTGTTCCTTCTTATCAGTTATAGGATACGAAAAAGCTTCAATAGTTGATAACCAAACTGGAATTTTCAAATAACATTGTTTCTTAATTTTCTCCCAATTCAACCATAACAATTCCCATATATAATGCCTTCTAAAATACCCCTGTGATTTAGTTCCCTTATATCATAAAAAAGCATGCCAACCCAATAATAAATCATGACCTTCTAATGCCAACAATCTAGTCTTTCTTAACGTTATCCATTCTTTAACCCACATTAAGTGTGCAGCTTGAAAATACAACTCCCAATTAGGAAGGCCAAATCCTCCTCTAATTCATCCTGTAAAAGTTTTAATTTTATTCTCGCTTTCTTGCCTTGCCATATATACTTCAACACAATTTTATTTAATTCTTCGAACTAATCCTTACTTAACCTAATTGGTATTGTTTGGAACAAATATAAAATTCTGGGTAAAATATTCATCTTGATTGTTGAAATTCTACCTATCAATGACAATTGTAGGTTTTCCCATTTTTTCAGGTCGGATGCTATCTGCTGTTTAAGCTTAATATAGTTATTCTCTTTCAGTGTAGTACATCTTGACATCAAATATATCCCCAAATATTTAACTTTGTTCGTAACTTGAATTTTCAATAAATCTGCCAGCTCTTCTCTTTGTCTTAATAAAATATTCTTTGTCAGAATCTTTGTTTTGTCTTTATTTATTTTTAAACCAGCCATCTCACCATACATCTCTATCTTTTCCAATAGTTTTAAAGCTGTCTCTAAAGGGTCTTCCAAAATAAAGACCAAGTCATCCGCAAAGGCTTGCAATTTGAATTCCTCCTTTTTGATTTTCATTCCTTTTATGTTTATATGCTCTCTAATATTTCTATTTAAGACTTCCAAGGTCAATACAAATAACAAAGGAGATAATGGGCATCCTTGTCTTGTACCTTTTTAATATGGATAGAGTCTGTGAATTCTCCATCTATCATTACTTTTGCCGTTTGCTTATAATATACGGCTTCTATTGCTTGGATAAATTTTCTAGCAAAGCCCATCTGTTCCAATAGTAATAACATAAATCTCCAGTTCACATTATCAAATGCCTTTTGGGCATCTAAGAATATCAAAGCCATTTGTTCTTCCGGGTGCGCCTCATAATATTCCAATGTGTCCAGGATTACCCTCATATTGTCTTTAATCTGTCTCTTTGGTAAAAATCCATTCTGATCAGAGTGAATAAAGTTATTTAGGTATTTTTTAAGCCTTTCTGCCAAGATTGAAGCAAAGATTTTATAGTCTGCATTCAATAAGGAAATAGGTCTATAGTTCTTAATTTGTAATGGGTCAACCCTTTCTTTTGGAATAAGTGTAATATAAGCTATATTGTTCCATGAATTGTTAAGGTACTGAGTAGCTTATGGTTATGTTCTACTATATTATTCAGCACAAGAAAAGCTGTACTATAATATCTGCCTTAAAGGCCTTTGATATATTTATTTTACAAGGTTGTGTATCTTCTTAATACCTTAACTTTTTTAAAAAAATTTATTGGTTTTTAAGACAAACATAGACAAACAAAACATAAAAACATCAAGCCATCTTCCATATATAAACATACAGTGTGTCAGTTGGTTTACAAATTGTTTTGTGCTTCCATTTCGTAGTCTTCAATTACAATTACATTGTATATATACTCATATTTTCAATCAAATATTAAATACATTAATATCATTGTTAATGAATCATTTGACTATACTTTTATTCTTTCATGTTTTATGAAATAATCCATATTTTACTTAATTTGTTTTATGACAGTTAATATTATCATCTCAATCTATACTACAATCATTTTGTAGATATAATAAGAAAAGAATATATCTTTATATCTTTATTATTTTCTAAGAATCTACATATTTCATTACCATGTTTTATAGTCTAACCATTGATAGAATAGATCCCAAATTTTATAAAATTGTTTATAATCTTGTTCTCTGATTTCAAATGTCAATCTACTCATTTCAGCACATTCCAATATTTTCCTAACGATTTCCTCCTGTAATGGTATTTTCTAATTTTTCCAGTTTTTGGCAAATACAATCCTAGCTGCTATTAACACATTTACAATCAGGTATTTCAATTCTTTACTATATATTTCAGGTAAAATTCCCAATAAAAATATCTCTGGTTTCAAGTCTATATGCTTTTTTGCCATTTTTTCCAACCACGAGTAGATTTTAGTCCAATATTTTTTAGCATCCGCACAAGTCCACCACATATGGTAATATGAGCCAGGTATCTGATGACATTTCCAACATTTTCGGATTTGTTCTTGAACATTCTTGCTATTCTTGTCCGGGGAAAATGCCACCTGTAAAAAATCTTATATAAATTTTCTTTATATGACATTGTCATTTTATAATTTTGAGACCACAATTTTTGCCATTTCTCCAGATCAATCCCATATCCAAAATTCTTACCCCAAGCAATCATTGTTTCTTTAACTTGTTCTTCTTCTAGTTTAATTTCTAATAAATATCTATACAATTTTTTAATCACCTTTTCATCAGTACCTGTCAAAATCTTATCTAAGTCAGTCAGTTTATCATAGAAACCTTCTGTGTTAGAATCTTTATCATATCTTGAATGTATTTGCGCATATGAAAACCAATTCATCTTTATACCTTGTTCCTCTAATTTTTGCACAGATTTAAGTTCACCCTTTTCATTCAATATTTCACCATATATGACTGTTTGTTCCTTTTTATATATTATAGGATAAGAAAATGCTTCAATAGTCGATAGCCAGACTGGAATTTTCAAGTAACATTGTCTTTTATTCTTCTCCCAGTTTAACCGCAGAGACTCCGGTATATAATGTCTTCTAAAATACCCCTGTGTTTTAGTTCCTTTATACCATAGTTAATACCTTAACTTTTTGACAGACTACAACATTAAACAGATTTCATGAATATGTGTATGGCCGAGCCTTTACTATAGTGACTGACCACAAACCTTTGCTGGGAATAATAGTGGGAGATAGGCCAACACCTTATATATGACTTGCTGGTCAGAATTCTTGGCGGCATATAATTACAATTGCAACATCGCCCAGGGAAGGCCATTCCCCAAGCCGACGCATTGAGCCACACACCACTTCCGGAGACCATTGATGACCCCGCTCCGACAGTTACAACACTGCAGATCGAGACACTTCAAACACCGCCATTAACAGCCCGAGATATCGCAATGGAAACGAAACGTGATCCCATTTTAGCACGAGTCCTCAGTTGGGTCGAGCGGGGATGGCCATTGGACCAGATACCTGATGACTACGTCCCATTCAAGAATCGACAAACGGAACTATTTTCACAGAAGGGCTGCATTATCTGGGGTGATAGAGTCATTGTCCCAGAGCTGTTACGACGAGCGATACTAAGAACCCTGCATGATTGCCACCCCGGCATCGTGCACATGAAAGCCCTTGCACGAAGCTACATGTGGTGGCCGGGTATTGACAAGCAGATTGAGACATGGGTAAAAGCTTGTCACAAATGCCAGGAAATAAGCAACGCCCCTCCGAAAGGTTTTCACTAGGAACTTTTCGGACGATCTGTTGTGGATCGAGGCCACTGTTGTCCAAGTAACCGGCCCTAGATCGTACCGCTTGAGATGTCACGACGATAGAATATGGAAGCACCATATTGATCAGCTGCGTTCAAGGCTACAGTCTGGGATCTCCAAGTCCCCTGACTTCCAAACCGAGGGGGGAGGAGATACCGAGGAAGCTGAATTTGAAACGACAGAAAGCTTAAGCGAAAGTAATGACCGCTCAGAGGCAACATGAGAAGAAAGATCGGGAATGGGTGTGAGCTCACCTCGAGGAGATGCCGAGAATATTAGCGGCAACGAAAATTTGATTACAGAATGGGAGGCACCCTCTTCACCAAATAACGTCCTACCCCAACAAGACTGTAGCCAAATACCGGGAGAACAACGTAAATCAAATAGACAATCAAAACAACCTGCCTACCTCAAAGACTATGTGACCGCACCCCTTAAACGAAATCCGGGGGGAAGGGGTGTTGTGAATTAATAAAAGTACTTGAATAAAAATTATTAAGAGCTTGAAGTAAAGTGCAGGGTTCTGGCCCTGCACTTCTGATTGGCCGATAATAGCGACATCGGATTGGTCCATTCAGGAGAATCTGATTGGCTATTAACGAGCCTCTCCCATTGGTTAACGGAGCTAGCGCTCCCTGTGTTTTCATTGGTTAAATACTCAAGAGTTTGCCTATATAAAGGAGGCCATTGCGGCCATTGTTTAGAGCTGTTACACATGTAAATAAAGAGTTTGAAGTTTACTGTTCACTGGCTCGTCTCCATCCTTAGCGCCCATGCACAGAACATAACACAAACCAATCAGGATTGCTTTATATTGTCTAATCACGGCCCGGCTCTTCCGGACCAATAGGAATGCAGGCCTACAAGCCTGCTAGTATGGAACAAAGGCAGCATTCATTTTTGTTATTGCTTTTATTAGATTTCATGAGTGTATTGAAAAGTTCAGTATCTTTGTTCGTGAAAACAGGAATTGCAATCATTCTATTGCTAAAATCATGTATGTCTTTCACATATTTGACTTTTATACATTAATTTCTTTTGCAAAGTTGTTATGATCATAGGTCAATACACCAGAAAAATAGAGTACAATCATCATATTGTACTTATTCATAGATGAAAACAAATTTGACTTTGTACTAGCAGTTATCCATTTTTAAAACACATGAAAAACCAAACTTAGAGAAATCTATTCAATTCAATTTTCTCATAAAGAAATAAATGTCCAAAGCATGAATTAATGAATCTGACCTATTGTTACCAAGCCCATTACTGTCATTAGATGGAAATCCAAAACTTTTTAAAGGAAAAATAAATATGCTAACTTCTTGTCATTATGCTGGTAATAGTTTCACTAATGCTGCTATTAATGTTTCACTAAATGCTGCTATTAAAGGGTATAGAGCAGGAATAAGCAACTCATGTCCTCCAGCACTACATTTGCAGTACAAAAGCATCACTTTTACAGAGATTAAGCATAGCTAATGTTAGTTTGTCTCTTAGTTTTTTAATTTTACAAAAATAAAGATGGAATCAGTCCAGTGGGGACAAAACAACTCAATTTCCTTAACTCTTCCTTACCATGTTTAAAAAAAAAATTACACTGCCTGGTTTCAATAATTTTGACACTAAATTTCAGAAGTGTGTTGGACTAAAAAAAAACTAGTTAAAAGTCACCCAGGTAGCTCTCACGCCTAAGACAGGAATAGAATTCATAATCTCTTGGCTTGTAGAATGGGGCCATATTCAAAATATCACATTTTATTGTTGGTGGTTTGTTCTCCAAGCTTGCTCCAAGTCTCACAAACACCCATTTCTGGTAGAGTTTGGGGGAGAGAAAGAAAGACTTTTGTTGCTTCTGCTGCTTTCCTTGCATGGAGCCAAAAGTCTCAGTCTCTCTCTTTCTCTCTCTCCCTCCCTTCCCCTCTCCCTCCCTCCCTCTCTCTTTCTCCCCCTTAGAACAGAGCTGGAGATGGTATCCTGCGATTCCAAATAAAGAATGATCGATTGGTAGGAAATTTTCCTACAGACTTTTGGGGGGATTGTTCCAGTTTCTCTGGTCCGTGGTATTTAAAATTATGAGTTTGGTGGTCCCTGAGATCCAAAAGGTTGGCGACCCCTGCTTTAGAGCATAGCTTAACTCCTATTCCTTTGTCACAACCCCTGAGATATTGGAACACTATCATGACAAATTGATGGCAGCAAAGAATTCATTTTCTAACTCACTTTGCTGCCATGTAGTGGCCATCTGAATTTTTGTAGTGCAGATATGATAGAACCTATATAACTATGCAATATTTAAGACACAAAAAGTAAGTTGGCAGGATATAATGTAGATGACATAGAGAACCTTTTAAAAAAAAACCCAGAAGAATACTTCATAAAATAGAATACATTGCAATATTAGCCGGAAAATAATAGTGAAAGCCTTTTATTCTGTGACTTCTTTGGATGAAGCTCAACTACAACATGAAGGTTTCTTCCAAATAGATTTAGGGTTTATAAATAAGACAGGAAAGATAAAGCATGAATAGATTTGGGATGGAAGACTAGAATAAGCTCCTGAAAGGAAAGAAGATTATTCATTGAAGCACAGAGTAATGAATAACAAAAAAACAAAAAAAAAAACCAGAATTGGAAGGGACTTTGGAGGACTTCCAGTCCAGGCAGGAAACCCTATACCATTTCAGACAAATAGTTGTCCAATATCTTCTTAAAAACTTCCAGCACCCACAACTTCTGGAGGCAAGTTGTTCCACTGATTAATTATTCTAACTGTCAAGAAATTCCCCCATAGTTCTAGGTTGCTCCTCTCCTTGATTAGTTTCCATCCATTGCTTCTTGTTCTCATTTCAGGTCCTTTGGAGAATAGGTTGACCCCTCTTCTTTGTGGCATCATCTTATATACTGGAATATTTGCTATCATGACACCCCAATCCTTCTTTTCATTAAACAAGACATTTATTAAATAGACATATAATTATAAACTAGGTTCATTAAACTAGAATGACCACACAAATCTCAGCTAGGCAAAGATGCAAGTTTTGAGAGCACTTAAGATTTGCATACTTCAGTAATTAGTGCAAGTGAAATAATGGCAGAGAATAGTCCATTAGTCACTCTTACAGAGAGATTAAAAAAGCAATATGCACAATTTATGGAGCAGTAAGTTTGTTCTGTGGATGTGCATATTCTCCCTCCAAATACGCCAAGAACATATTAGCAAAGGAAGACCAAGCTACTGTTCTGGCTTCATTAAGGGGAAGGGGGGGAAAGCAAGCAGTCTCTGAAATGTTATTTAAATTCTCTATAACTCTGGCCAATGTCATTGGTCCTAGTCAATGATAAGGAATGCCAAAAATAATACAGCAAGATGAACTACATGCATACATGTATATCCCACAATTTCCTTTGGGTATAAGCAGAGCTTTACAAGTACAGAAAAAGATCAAGAACTAGAATGCAAAATAAATGAAAGAGAGAAGATAAACTAGGGTAAATTAAATCTAGCCTATATCATTTTGTATGTTGTTCTAGCAAAGAACACAAATTAATCTTCTGGCTCTAATTTTTCATGATTTATATATCTAAGCTTTTTATATTTCTCAGTGATTTGCCAAGCAGTAAAAATCCTGCATTTCCAAAATTTTATTCATATTCACCTATTGTACCTTTAGCCTGAATTTTGCCAAATTCTTCCCTAGGCAAGCTTAAAAAATATATAGTTTTTGATATCTTTATTTTCAAACAGGGACTTTCACTTAACAAGCAAAATTCTACCTTTACAGAAGTATTAAATGAGTAGCATATTTTCCTGCTACACCTGTAGTCTTATCATTGTACTCCCTTACATTTATGACTTCTTATCTTTTTTTGTAGGATTCTAATATTTGTAGCACTTTCTTTGACCAAGCTCTGCAGTACATCACTAACATTCCATACAGAGCTCTAAAATGTTCCTTCCATCATTCTTCCACATTCCATGTATTTTTCTCTCATCTTCATATGTTGCAGTACTTTTATATATATTCTTTTTATCCACATCCTCTTTCAATTCATAATTCACTATTTTCCACAGTTCCTACTAACATAACTCACACAAGCTTTCTGTCATCTAGTTTTGTTCACTGTGTTCTGAGCAGTTTGCATGTCCTCTTTCCTTGCCTTTATTTACCATTTATTCCATTCAAAGACTAATCCATTTTATACTACTTTTTAATACAGAATTTGTACTTCTTCCCACCATTATTGTACATTTAGTAGTTCCTTTCATTTATTTAATTTTCTTCTGTGCTAATTTTCCTCTGATAGATACTAAAGCTTCCAACAACGATCTGTTTCACCTTCACTACCACTTTTTAACAGAGTAACAGAGTTAGAAGGGACTTTATAGGTCATCTAGTCCAACCCCCTGCTCAAGCAAAGGACTCTACATCATTTCTGATAGATGGCAGTCCAGTCTCTTCTTGAAAATTTCCAGTGATGAAGCTCCAACAACTTATGAAGACAAGCTGTTCCATTGGTCAGAAAATTTCTCCTTATTTCCAGGTTGAATCTCTCCTTCACTTCAGTTTTCATCTATTATTCCTTGTCTGGCCTTCAGGTGCTTTGGAAAATAGCTTGACCCAATGGTGGGATTCAAAATTTTTTACTACCGGTTCTGTGGGCATGATTTGGTGGGCTTGGCTTGACTTGGTGGGCATGGTTTGGTGGGCATAGCAGGGAAGAGATACTGTAAAATCTATCCCCACCCCACTCCAGGGGAAGGATATTGTAAAATCTCCATTGCCTTCCCACTCTTGGAATAAGGTTACTGAAAAATCCCATTCCCTCCCCATCTCACTAACCTGTTTTCCAGCTCCATTCTCCTGTGCAGGGCAACAAAAGAAGAATCAGTCGATCAGCTGGGACTCAGGAGGCAGAGAATAGATGGGGGACGGGCCAGTCAGAGGTGGTATTTGCTGGTTCTTCAAACTACTCAAAATTTCTGCTATCAGTTCTCCAGAACTGGTCAGAACCTGCTGAATACCACCTCTGGCTTGACTCCCTCCTCTCTGTGTCAGACCCTCAAATATTGGAACACTGCTATCATGTCTCTCCTGGTCCTTCTCTTCACTAGACTAGCCATGCCCAGTTCTTGCAACCATTCACTGAATGTTTTAGCCTCCAGTCCCCTAATCATCTTGGTTGCTGTTCTCCACACTCTTTCTAGAAACCCAACACCTTTTTTTATACCAGTAGTATAACCCTCATCTCTCTTATGTCCTTAATAAATTCTGTCAATCAATTATTATAAGCAAACATACAAAAAGTTTTAGTTTTTTATTTTTGCTCATGAAGCAATCATCATTCACATTCATTCTTGGATCTCCACACAATTCAACCAACATTTTCTGTCCCCTCTCTTGTTGCCAGCATCCACTCATTGCGTTTCTTTTTCCTCTGAATCACATTTATTCAGAATATTGCACAATTATCTTGAAATACATCCCTAGTTCTTCTATTACGCCATTCTCTGGAACCAGTTTTCATATTCCATCAACTGACATCAATTTATGAAATGCTACTTTCATAAAGTCTTGTAACAATATAGATGACTGCACTTCAGACCTTAAAACATAATCTTAAGCTTTTTTAAAACTCATAATTAATACACATATTCAATAGCATTCATATATTTATCAATGGTCCAGAGTTGCTAGGAATCAGGCTTATAAATTATTATTTTACTTCATGATATCATATCACACTTTCATTCAGATTTGTTACATCTTTCCTTTTTCTTTTTGTTTCACAAAAACACAACTATTTGCCATATACCTTTCATATAATAAAGACTCACTTTGGTCACGCACTATGGCTCTCATTAGTTGAGGTGCTCATTTAATGAAGAAGAGGAGAGAAGAAAAGTGAAATAAGAGGAGAGAAAGAAAAGGAGAGAGGGGAGAGAAAGGAAGAGGAAAGTTGTTAGCAGCCTTAGTTGTGCAATATGCAAGTTGCAGCAAGTAGACATGAGGAAAGTGACAAATATTGCAATACAGATTTTGCTCTGTTTATACTTGATAAACATATGCAATACAAGTAAGAAAGAGCAGAGCTTGCATTGTAACATCACAATATATTTCATCATTGTGACCAGTTATGGATGACTATATTCCTAATGGCAGTGCTTTTCTATACATATGCATGCAAACGTTAGAATTTTTTAAAACTTATATGCAAGGATATGTATTTTTTTAAAGAAAGGAAAAACCAGAGTAAGGATATTTCATTGTTAGCTTAGAGGTATTAAATAAAGCTTGTCACCTTGTACCTGTTTTTTAAATTGGTCTCAACAGTGATTTGTTTAACAGGAATTGTACAGCACACCATAAAATGGGCTTGATTTTGCTCTCTAAAAATGCTAGAACTTTTCAAAATGTTGCTTCCTAACCACTCACAAAAGAAAATTGATTGATTGTTGTGGCACACTGATCAATCACAATTGCACTTGGAGCTGGCTTCTTCCTACTATAGTTGTGAAACTTTTTTTAATGGAACTGGAAGCAGAGATCGTTGCTACAGAAACAGAAGCAATTCATGACATCAACTTTTGGGTGGTGGCTCACCAGTTATTGGAAGAGATGCCTGTTATATTTTGCTTTCCAGGTTTTCTACTCCTGGTGTGGAAACTGGATAACTTGATGGCAGGACAAAATAAACCAATAACATACAAGAAACACCTACCAGAGAAATTCCATTATAATTAATACATGAAAGACTTGGAGATTATTCTTACTCTTAGTGTTATTCTTTTGATGGAGAAAAAGGAATATATATATATATATATATATATAAGAAAACATTTATATATATATATATATATATATATATATATATATATATATATATATATATATAAGAAAACATTTTTATATATATATATATAGTTATTCGGGTTTTCTCCTGTGTAAAATTGGAAATATCTAGGCGACGTTTCAATGAAGTCTCATTCATCATCTTCAGGCTTGTGTCTTCGGCTTTGTGCTTCTCAGAATAATGTGAGCTTGCAGCTGCTTCTTCCTTTTAACTGCTGGTGGGGGTGTGGCTTGATTGGGTGGGGGCTTGGCTGTGTTCTGATTGGATGGGAGGAAGACCCGAACATACCTACATATATATATATATATATATATATATATATATATATATATATATATATATATATATATATACCTACATATATATATGCCTCAACACACACACACACACATGTGTGTGTGTGTTTTCTTAAGTTTTTGCGGGTATTTATATGTGTAGTATTTATATGTATGGCCACATACATTGGACAGACCAATGGAAAAATAAGTATCTGCCTAGATGAACACAAAAATGCAGTAAAAAAGCTGGAACACACTTCCTCACTAGTCCAATACATGAAAGCTACAGGTCATAGCATCAACTTCAATGGCACAAAAACCCTAGCCACTATAGAAAACCCCAGCTACAGAATTATCAGATAAGTCATAGAGATTGAAAAAAGACCTGAAAGCATGAATAGAAGAGATGACTCCACCAGACTGTCAATTATTTGGAAGCCTGCACTCTCAAACAAAAAAATCTCCACACCACAAGCCAGGAAAACACCTGGGCACAAACAGACTCCCCCTGATACCTCCAGCTCAAAAACACCCCAACCAGGCACCCAGATGAAACCTAGCTTGCTAATAAATGATAGCTGTCCATTTACTTGGAGCCAAGCTGCACTAAAAGCCTCTAATACAGGAAACACAATGTTGCCAGTCAATCAAGAAAAAAAAAGCTACAAAACAGAAAGAAGATATTAGAAACACCAATCAAGCAGAACACAGCAAACTCCAAGACCAATAAACACAGACCAAGACTCCCAACCAATCAGGATGAAGAAAAAACTATTCTGGCACAGCAGTAGGCTAGCCCCAAATTTAAAACAGAAACGGCTGTGAAAGTCTGACTCACAGATGAACACAATACAGAAGCCTGATGATGGCAGATGAGATTCTGCCGAAACATTGCTGCAACTTTAAAAGCACAACTACAATGACATGGGAAAATACCCGAACAAAGCTGAATGCCATACATGTAAGTACCCAGGAAAACTTAAGAAAACATACACTGCTCAAAAATATAAAAGGAACACAAAAATAAGACATCCTAGATCTGAATGAATGAAATATTCTTATTAAATACTTCATTACATAGTTGAATGTGCTGACAACAAAATCACACAAAAATTATCAATGGAAATAAAATCTAGCAACCCATGTAGATCTGGATTTGGAGTAACACTCAAAATTAAAGTGAAAAAAACTGATCCAACTGATCCAACTTTGATGTAATGTCCTTAAAAAAAGTCAAAATGAGGCTCAGTTGTGTGTGTGGCCTCCTCGTGCCTGTATGAACTCCCTGCAATGCTTGGGCATGCTCCGGATGAGGTGGCAGATGGTCTCCTGAGGGATCTCCTCCCACACCTGGACTAAAGCATCCCCCAACTCCTGGACAGTCTGTGGGGCAATGTGGCGTTGGTGGATGGAGCGAGACATGATGTCCCAGATGTGCTCAATTGGATTCAGGTCTGGGGAACAAGCGGGCCAGTCCATAGCATCAATGCCTTCGTCTTGCAGGAACTACTGACACACTGCAGCCACATGAGGTCTAGCATTGTCTTGCATTAGGAGGAACCCAGGGCCAACCGCACCAGCGTATGGTCTCACATGGGGTCTGAGGATCTCATCTCGGCACGTAATGGCAGCCAAGCTACCTTTGGCAAGCACATGGAGGGCTGTGCAGCCCCCTAAAGAAATGCCACCCCACACCATTACTGACCCACTGCCAAACCGGTCGTGTTGGAGGATGTTGCAGGCAGCAGAACGTTCTCCACAGTGTCTCCAGACCCTGTCACGTCTGTCACATGTGCTCAGTGTGAACCTGCTTTAATCTGTGAAGAGCACAGGGTGCCAGTGGCGAATTTGCCAATCTTGGTGTTTTCTGACAAATGCCAAATGTCCTGCACGGTGTTGGGCTGTAAGCCCAACCCCCACCTGTGGACGTCAGACCCTCATACCACCCTCATGGAGTCTGTTTCTGACCATTTGAGCAGCCACATGCACATTTGTCTCCCTGAAGAATGTAATCACCTGCAAAAGTATAAAAAAGTATTAAGTGGCAGGTACCTATACTTGCTTGCAGAGTTTGTTTAAAGTTTATTGGCAGTCATAGATTTTCAAAATTCTATGATGGTTGATAACAAATGCAGGATATATTTCGGACATGCTGCAGAAATAATAAACCTTAGATAACACATGAGGGATTTTTGAGCTATGAAGATGAATCAAAATGGTAATAAATATCAAGCCCTTTGCTCTTGAAGGGTGCACAACCCTGGAAACAAATGTGGTTTAAAATTCTTTTGAAGATAGCACTCTAGATTCTAATATTAATTAATATTCAGGGGTGTTTTGAATCAGCATTCAAGCATATATTGTCTATTGTCTTCCAAACATTATTTTAAAACAGACATGACTTTCAAGAAGATGATGTCTATTATACTTGACTAAGCAAACTTGTAAACATAAGGAAATTATTATCATTCAATAACATCCATTTTGAAAACACATTTATTAAATCCAGCTTCTTTTTAGTCTTCTTTCTGATCTGAATAGATTACTTTAATGGGATAGCAGTATATAGAAGTTAAGTGATTAATTCATGGAGAAAACTTATCTATATGGATGCTAAGAATTGAAAATTATTTTACAGCAGCCCAAAGCAAGGAATTCTGAGAATTGTCACCCTAAAAACATGTGGTACCAGGTTATCTATTTTTGAATTATATAATAAAGTCATAGGCTGGCATTGACTACTTCCTCAAATGTTTTCCTCCTTTTTCTGATATTGTTGGTATTAAAATTATGCATATTGTATAGAAAACTAGGATCACAAGCAGTTGAAGGCATCATTTAAAGTTCAAACCCTGCTAAGGAAACCACATTAAAGCATCCACAAAAGATGTTTGTCTGGATTCTGCTTTAAACATAACAAGCATAGGAAGTCCACCAGTTCTTTAAGTTCATTTAATTACTGTTTAGTGAACTACTGAACTATGATTAATATTAAAAAGTGGTTGTTGTTTTTTGAAAAGCCATCAGAATCTGCCTTCTTATAACTTGAAATCATACACCACGTGTTGCAATCTGCAACAGTCGACAATAGGATTCCAGAACTCTAACCTTCCAGTAAAACTGCTGCCCAAACTTCCGCCTACATCATTGATCATCTGCGATTGTCAAATCCCACATCGGAGGTCCTAATCTAAGAGCGCAGCCCTGCTAATTCATGCAGTAGCCTAATTTCTAAGATCACTGACCAAAGACAAGGGGAACCATGAGAAGACAGACCTAATCCCTAAGATCACTAGCTGATGATCTGAAGTAACGAGTGAAGATTAACCTTCTGCCAAAAGACTTCCATAGTTACCTTCAGCCTAATATGTTCCTGAAGACAAGAAGATCCGTGTGAAGACAGATCTGGTTCCCAAATATCACTAACTGAAGATCTGAAGAAAAGAGTAAAGAGTAACCTTCTGCCAAAAGATTTTCATCTATACTTCCAACCTTATATATGCCCTTTTCCTATACCCCCTAGGACCATCCAAACTAAATCTTCTCCTCTTCCTCCCATTATTCTCTTCCTGCCCTAATTTTTCCCAATATAACTCTGTTTAATTGATTAACTGATCTTACCAAAATGATTAATTAATTTTTACAATTATTTATCATTATTGAGTAATATATTATTATAGATTATCATAGACAAGTGGTTATTGATTAGTTTGGTTAACTATTTTGAATATTAGTATGATCAGTATGTTTAGCGCAAATTAATGATTAGGACAATTAATTGACTAGTGTGTTTATTGATTTGTGTAATTTAATTATTAGTGTGATTATTGATTAGTCAAATAAATTGACTAGTGTGATTAGTATAATGGACTGTTTTGCACGATATTACTTTATTGATTACCACAATACCTTGTTTGATTGACCAATCTAATCAACAAACCATCTCAACAAACCCACCATGCCAGGAAAACAATCCAATGTCAAACCTCAACCTAAAAAGAAAAAAACCCCTACTAAAGAACCACAAGACTCTTGCTCTTGCTTATTTTAAGGAATCTTTAAAAGAGAATGAAGATTACATCAAATGTTCTCTTTGTAACAGCTACTCTCACCATAATTGCTTAGGATTACCCAAGCAAATGGCTCTATTCCTAAAAACATCTGCCAATGCTTTTCCATATTTCTGTTCGCCATGCAGACCCAAACTAGAAAAATAGATTACCCTGTTTGAAAGAGTTGATACCATTGAAACACGTATAACATCCCTTGACACCATTGTAGCATCCCTGGACACTATACAAACTAAATTGGCAAACCTTAAAAAAAAAGATACAGCACTAAAAAACGAACATCAAACATCTATAGAACATATCTCATTCAACAACCACAACCAAAACCCAGTCCACAAAAAACAACAAATCCTACAAATATTGATATCCCATCTCATCAAAGAAGCTGTTGAGCATGAACGGAAGTGACCAAATGCAATCTTATTTGGTCTAGAGGTCAATGACAATGATGGCATCTCTAATATTCAAAACATCATCAGAGAAAATCAAACATCAACATCTCCCCTGAAGAAATACTTGATATTTTCCGTGTTGGTCCTGAGCTTAAAAACAAAGATGGCTTTGATGTTCCCACACCTTTGCAGAGTTGTTTGTAAAAATGAAACAAGTAAATGCAAATCCATTTTCTCAATAAATTCACTCGTAAAGAACAACTACAACCATAAGAACCTTCGTTCTCAGCCTGATCTAACCTTACAGCAACATGTATGATCCCAGGAGCTACGTTCTGAGCTCAAAAGATTACATGAATTAGGTAATACAAATCTATTCATTGATTACTGTGCTGACTGTATCAAAAGCAAGAGCCTCAATCCACATCACAATATCCATCACCCAAACATCCAACGTTAGGGATGCGTGCCCCTTACTTCCTCCAGACCCACTAACTTCATATCTTAAATGCAAACTACTTAATGCAAGAAGCCTTGTAAATAAAATGCATTAATTCCTCATCCTTCTAAGTTCAACCACATTTGATATTATATTTGTCTGTGAAACATGGTTAAATGCATCTTTCCCAGGCTCCATTACCACTACAAGAGAATATCAAGTTTTTCGGTCAGATTGCAAAATCGGTAGAGGTTGTGGACTTGCTATATTCTATAAAAAGTCTCTAAATCTAAAAAAAGATCCAAATTATACAAGAGCTTGCTCTTCCCGAGACCATCATCTGTGAACTGTCCTTAAACATCTCAATCCACTTCTTACTTTGCTATCGTGCCCCTATGATATAATTCATGCAAACAAGCTAATTTCACTACTGACATGGGCTGCCTCCTGCCCACACCCTCTCATTTTTCTTGGTGACCTCAACTTACCTCTTATAAATTGGACATCTGAACCCATTCATACAACCCTGTACAATGCCGTTACCATACTAGGACTGGAACAACTAGTAACCAACAATACTAGACTTAACAACAGCCTTGATCTCATCTTCTGCAACAGTTTGAATTCAATTTATGGAATACAAATTAATGAACCCTTTTCCAATAGTGACCACAACATGATTGACTTTTGTCTCAACATATGTCCTCACAAAAATCACCATAACAACAGGATCCCCAATTATAACTTCAAAAAAGGCAACTATGATTTTATAGACAACAATTTCTCATCTCTTGATTGGCAATCTCTATTCACTGGATGCAAAACTTTTGAAATACTTTTAAAAATAACATATTTTTACTTGAAGTCAAAAGACTCATCAAACTATATGTACCAATAACAACTCCCAAAACCAGAAAAAACAAATTACCCATAAAAATAAGAAAGCTCCAATCCAAAAAGAAATCCCTCTGGTGGAAAAACAAATCTAGTCACGTTGCCAACTTCAAAAGCCGATACAAAAATTTATGCCACCAGATAAAGACTGAATGTACCAATTATCACATTAAACAAGAGGAAAACCTTCCACGCACCAATTCCACCCGCGCTTTCTACAATTTTGTAAACAACAAACTAAAAGACTCAGGGTCCATCCCACTCCTAAAAGAACCAAATGCTAAAGACTGCAACGATGACACCATTAAAGCCAACCTCTTTAACACATTATTTGGCTCAGTATTTGTAAACAGCAATGGATCATGCCCAATATTTCCTAGTCAAACTACAGACAACTACAATGATCTACTACATATCGATTTTACAGAAGACAATTTTGAAAAAGCACTATGCAATCTAAAACCATCTTTATCTATTGACCAGATGAAATTTGTGCCTAGTTCTTAAAAATGCTATCCACTTGCCATAGCTGAACCTCTAAGCATAATCTTTGAAAAATCTTTCAGGACCAATTCCTTGCCAAATTTATGGTCACTAGCCATAGTCATTCCCATCTTCAAAAAGAGAGATCTCAGCCTAGTTGAAAATTACAGACCAATCTCTTTATTCTGTGTTTGTAAAGTCATGGAATCAATTATTAACCAATCCATTATCCTTCACTTAGAGACAAACAACCTACTCTCTAAGAAACAGTTTGGTTTCAGAAGGAAACTGTCCTGTAAACTGCAACTTTTGCATTGTAGAAACATATGGACTACACAACTTGATCAGGACAAAGCAATTGATGGAATTTACATAGACTTCTGTAAAGCCTTTGATTCAGTGGTACACGACAAACTACTCCTAAAACTAAGGTCTTATGGTATCTCTGGATACCTGCATAACTGAACAGAAGCATTCCTGTCAAACAGGCAACAAATGGTCAAAATTGGGAGAATCCTATCAAATCCTATACCTGTCAACAGTGGTGTCCCCAAGGCAGTGTTCTAGGACCAACTCCCTTCATACTCTATATTAATGACCTCTGTGATTATATTAAGGGTAACTGCATTCTTTTTGCTGACGATGTAGAGCTATTCAACACCACTGACAATGCTGCCACCCTTCAAAAAGACCTCGACTATGTGTCAGAATAGTCAAACAAATGGCAACTTCAAATCTCAACAAATAAATGCTCTATCTTACATATTGGCAAAAATAAACAGAAAATAAAATACAAGCTGAATAGTCAAGACATTGTTGATGACAAAAACTTTGTCAAGGACCTTGGAGTACTCAACTCTAATTATCTAAATTCTAGAGCCCACTATAACTACATAGCCAAAAAGGCATTAAGAGTTGTTAACCTAATCCTGTGTAGCTTTTTCTCTGGTAATATCACTCTACTAACTAGAGCATATAAAACATTTGCTAGACCAATACTTGAATACAGCTCATCAGTCTGGAACCTGCATTACTTATCTGATATTAATATAATTGAGAAAGTCCAGAAATATTTCACAAGAGTTCTCCACTCCTCTACTCATAGCAGAATATCTTATGCCACGAGACTTGAAATTTTAGACCTAGACAATCTGGAACTACACCACCTTCAGTTCAATCTAAGTATAGTATATAAAATTATATATTGCAATGTCCTTCCTATCAATGAATACTTCAACCAAAACAATACAAGAGCACTAAATAAATACAAACTAAAGATAAACTGCACCAAACTTGATTGCAGGAAATACGACTTCAGCAACAGAGTAGTCAATGTCTAGAATAGTCTACGTGACTCTGTGGTTTCTTCCCCAGACCCCAAAATCTTGAACAATAGACCTCACCCCTTTCCTAAGAGGTCTTTAGGCATTTTTTTTCTTATTCGTATCCATTTCACGTATTTATAACCATGTTTATACTTATACCTGTTATATAATAATTGTTTGACAAAATAAATAATTAAATAATAAATAAATAAATAAATAATATCATAGTCTTCTTTAGTCTAATATCTTTGTGGATTTTTGAAAAGTGCTACAATATTCTTTCTGTATCTTATTTTCTCAAGAGTAAACATTTGCAATTCCATTAAAAGTTATCCTCATAGCACTTTCTAGTTCTTTAATTATACTTACTGCCCTTCTCTGAATGTGTTCTGGTTTGTTTAAATCACTTTTAGCATGGTGACAAGAAAAGGGCAAATCTCCCAACTAAGGATCTGACTAAAGCCTATAAAGTGAAACTATTATTGCTTGTAATTTACAATTTATGTTTCGGTCAAGTCAGCCTAACATTATGTTTCCTTTTTTGCAGCTGTATCATACTGCTGACTTATATTCAGTTTGTCATCAAGTACTATTTTAAAGAGTTTTTTAAAACAAATATTATTGTCAGACCAGGTAAGCTCCACTCTAGGACAGTTGTATTTAATTTCTGTTTTCTAAATGAAGCCTTTTTATTTGTTCCTATTATTTTTTTCATTCTGCTTTTTCTTGAACATGCCAAGTACTGTAAGGTTATGACAAAGCCATAGAATCAAACCTGACAATTATTTTCATTATATGTCTTAACAAGAATTATTTTTTGACATTTCATAGGCATAAAAACGGGTGTAAACGCCTGATGCATTTTGTTGTGTCCGCGAAATGATTCCAGGAGTCGGTGACTTTAGTGCAAGCTCTTTATTTGTGAGTTAGAACCGAACTGGCGAAAGGAAAAAAGCCCGCGGCTTTTATTCCTTTCGCCGCAGCGGCCGCGGCCAATGCCACCACTTTGAATCTCCCGCGATCCGAATGGACCAATCGCGGGAGATTCTTAGCGAGCCAATCGGCGCGGCTCGCCTGACCAATTGGAGAGCCCCGCGCTTTGGCCAATCAAAGCGCGGGGATCTCAAGTATGTTAATTAAGGACAGAACACCCCTCCCCTCTTGGTTCAGTCCTTACGTTGCATAGTCACGTAGGTAGGCGGGGCTCCGTCTGGGCCTACTTGACCTGCGCAACTCAGTTGTAGGCTGGATCCCTGCCGGTTCGGTCGGGATCTCTGCTGCTCCTGCTGCCGTCGTGGGAACCGGCTGGTCGATCGGGCCGGTCCTTTCTCTGTAGCTCCCTCCTGGGCCTTCCGGGTTGGTTGAGCTGCGGGTTTCGCCGCTCCCGCTCGGTCTTTCCGGGTCGGTCGAGCTGGCCTGGCTGTTTCTTCCTGGCGAGGGGTTGTGATGGCTGCTTTCCGGTGAGTACTGCTGGTTTATTCTTCTTTGGTTTTGGTCCCCTGGGTATTACCTCCCCCCTTGGTTCGTGTTGTGGGGGTTGGTTTCGCCTGTTTGCGCATCGGTGGTTTGTTGGTTGGTAGTCCTCGACCTTAGTTGGTCGACGTGGCGTTTCCACGCTCGTCCGTCTGCTGTTTGTAGCCGGTACGAGTGTGGGCCTGTTGTTTGTGTGATGACGGCTGGAATCCATAGTGGGTCTCCCGTCAGGTTCTTTGCGTATACGGGGTCGCCGGGTGCGAAGGTTCGGTGTTTGCTGTTTGAGTCTGGGGGCCTCTCCGGGTTATACGTGGGGTGTAACCTGTCGAGTGGGGACCTTAGTTTTCTGCCCATTAATAGTTCGGCTGGGCTTTTGTTGTTTGTGGTATTTGGGGTTATGTGTTGGGTGAAGAGTAGTTTGTTTATTTTCTCCTGGATCTCCCCATGGTCTATTTTCCGGATGGTCTTTTTAGTGAATTGGACCATCCATTCCGCCCTACCGTTCGTCACCGGGTGCGCCGGTGCTGTCAGCGCGTGGCGGATGCCCCTTTCTGCTAGGAATTTTTCGAATTCCAGCGAGGTGAACTGGGCCCCGTTATCGGAGATGACGACGTCTGGGAGGCCGTGTGTTGCAAAGAGTTTGCAGAGTTCCTTGATCATGGCCTCCGTGGTTGTCGCCTTCATGTTGCTTACCTCCAGCCAGTTGGAGTAAGCGTCAACTGTTATGAGGAAGGTGTGTCCTTTTGTGGGCCCGGCGAAGTCTATATGGATCCTAGACCAAGGTCCCCTTGGGGTTTCCCACTCTAGGACGGGTGCTGTGGGTGGGCTTAGTTTCCTGGCATCGTTGGCAGGAAAGTTTCCTGGCATCGTTGGCACCTAGCTACCCAGGCCTCTATTTGTTTGTCCATCCCTGGCCACCAAGCATAACTTCTAGCCAGGGCTTTAGTCCTAACGATGCCAGGGTGCCCCTCGTGTAGCAGTTCCAAAACCTTCCCCTGTAGCTTTTCCGGAATGACCACCCTATCCCCCCATAGTATGCACTCTTTTAATAAGGAGAGTTCCATTTGGCGGTTTCGGAACATTTTGATGGACTCGTCATTGTCCCTTTCCAGCCACCCTTTCTCCACCCAATGCAACACCCGCGCCAGACGTTTGTCTTTATTAGTCTCTCGGGCAATGTCTGATGCGGTTATGGGCAGGTTGGGTAGAGTCTCTATGCTGAGGGTGGTCGTCGTGGGTGCTGGGTCGGTGTCAGGTTCCGGTAGCGGCAAGCGGCTTAAGGCGTCTGCATGGGAGATTGTCTTACCCGGTCTGTGTATGAGTTCGTAGTTGTAGGCTGCCAGGAACTCGGACCACCTTGTCATTCGGGGAGACAGAATGTTCGGGGTGGCCCGGTTTCCTGCAAGGATTCCCAGCAGCGGCTTGTGATCCGTTATGATGGTGAAAGTCCGGCCGTAGAGATATTCGTGGAATCGTTTTACGGCGGCAACGATAGCCAGAGCCTCTTTGTCCAGTTGGCTATAGTTCCGCTCCGGTTTGGTGAGGGTCCTTGAAAAGAACGCGATGGGCGCTTCTTTTCTGTTGGGAAGGGTATGGCTGAGGACAGCGCCGACGCCGAAGGGTGATGCGTCGCATGTGACGGCCAGAGGTAGGGTCTCGTTGAATTGTATAAGGACGGCGTCCGAGGTGAGGAGGTCCTTCGTTCTTTGGAAGGCGGCTTGCTCGCGTTTCCCCCAAGTCCAGGTCGCCACCTTTTCCAGGAGCCTATGCAAGGGCTCCGCCGCCGTCGCCTTTTGGGGTAGGAAAACATTGTAAAAGTTCAGTAACCCCAAGAACGCCTGTAGTTCCGTCTTTGACTTGGGTGTGGGGGCTTCTTTGATGGCCTTGATTTTTTTGTTTGTGGGGTGAATGCCGTGACGGTCTAGGAGGTAGCCCAGGAATTCTACTCGTTCCGTGCATAGCTGGCATTTCTCCCTCTTGACTTTTAGTCCGGTCTCTTTAAATTTGGTTAGGACCTCCCTTAGTCGACCCTCTAGTTCGGCTTGGTTGGCTGCCGACACTAGGATGTCGTCGAAGTAAGGTACCACCCCCTTGATACCTTGCAATAGTCTCTCCATTAGGCTTTGGAATATGCCCGGTGCCACGCTGACTCCAAATTGGAGTCGGTTGCATTTGAATGCCCCCCGGTGGGTGACTATGGTCTGCGCTTCTGCCGTTTGCTCGTCGACCGGCAACTGTTGGTATGCCTGGGCGAGGTCGAGCTTGGCGAAAACCTTGCCCCCTCCCAGTGAGTGCAGTAGGTGTTGCACTACTGGGACGGGGTAGGCGCTTTGTTGCAGTGTGCCATTTAGGGTGGCCTTATAGTCCCCACAGATCCTCACCGACCCATCGGGCTTGATCGGGGTGACTATGGGGGTCTCCCACCGGGCGTGGTCTATGGGCTGTAGAACCCCTTGTTTGACGAGCTTGTCAATTTGCTCGTCTATCTTGGGTTTCAGTGCGAATGGCACCCGCCTTGGTTTCAGGCGTTTTGGGGGGACGTTAGGGTCTAGGTCGAAAGATATAAGGGGCCCTCGGTACTTGCCTAGGTTTCCGTCGAAGACCTCTTGGAACTCCCGGGCCAGTTGCTGCACCCAGCTGTCGTCGGTGACGTGGTCGACTCCCGTGAGTGCGATGTCGAGCGGGGTGAACCATTGCAGTCCCAGTAGGCTTGGGCGGTCGCGGTCGACGATTGTCAGGGGAAGTCGTTCGGTGCGCCCCTTATACGTGATGTTGAAGTGTTTGGTTGCGACTACCAGGATGCGTTTTCCCTGGTAGTCCTTTACAATGAGTCTCTGGCTGTCTACGTTCCTCCTTTGGAGGTAGGCACCAAGCGCTTTATTTCATGCCATGCAATCATGGAGAGGTAGGACCCGGAGTCCACCTCCATTTTGCATGGCTGGCCCTCGATGCCTACCTCCATGTGGACCTTCTGGGCGTCTTTGGTGATGGCGTGGCCGATGGTGACCATCTGGTGGGTCTCCTCTCTCCGCCGGTTGTCGCCGCCTCGCGAGGATCGTCCGTTCCGGTCCCATCGGCTGTCCGAGGGGCGATCTCTGATCCGGGGTGGTGTGCTTTCTCTCCTCCGGTCGTTCTGGTCCCATCGTGCCGGGCTGCGATTTTTCTTCAGGCGGCAGACACGGGCGATGTGTCCCTTCTTGTCGCAATGCCGGCAGATCGATTCGAAAAACCGGCATTCCGACCTGGGGTGGTCGCTGCCGCAACCGGCACTGTTGGTCCTCGACTTACGACCTCGTCGGCTTCGTGGGTCGCGGCCTGTCTGGAATCGATGGATGTCCTCCTCATCATTGGAAGTGCCTGATGCCGAGTGGAAATCGCCCTGGTGGGTGGTCGTCTCGGGTTGGGGCTCGGTCGACCTCGCCGGATTGTTGTTTCCGCTGCGGTCCCCAGTGTTCGGTCTGCGCATGCGGTCGGCGGAAGTTCGGGTTGCTTCGGCGGCTGCGGCTGCAGTGAGGGTGTCTGCTAGGCTGATGTTGCCCTTGGCCATCAGTCGGCTCTGGAGGATGGGGTCCTACAACCCGAGCGCGATTCGGTCTCGCAGGGTGTCATTTAGGTTGTCGAACTCACAGAGCCCCCCTAAATGCCGCAGCTCAGCGACGAAGTCGCTGAAGCTCTCACCCGACCTCTGGTCCCGCCGGTAGAACTCGTTGCGCCGGATCAGGATGGGTACCTCTGGAGCGTAGTGTCGCCGAAGTATGGGTTCGAGGACGTCCCAGTCCATCGCGGTCACATCGGAGGGTTTGGCAAGCGCCTTGGCCATCTGGACCTCGGTCCCGCAGTGGGTCAGGAAGACGGCGCGTTTCATTGGGCCGGTGGCGTCCTTCAGACTGCTGCACTCGAGGTACATGCGGAATCGGTCGGAGAACAATTCCCAGTCCTCGGTGGCGGGGTTGAAGGGTGCGGGTGGTGCGATTTTCGCCATCGTGGTGGTTCGTCTGGCTTCCGTCGGACACATGGTTCGGTTCAGGGTCTGGATCCCACCTTCGTTGCCAGTGTTGTGTCCGCGAAATGATGCCAGGAGTCGGTGACTTTAGTGCAAGCTCTTTATTTGTGAGTTGGAACCGAACTGGCGAAAGGAAAAAAGCCCGTGGCTTTTATTCCTTTCGCCGCGGCGGCCGCGGCCAATGGCACCACTTTGAATCTCCCGCGATCTGAATGGACCAATCGCGGGAGATTCTTAGCGAGCCAATCAGCGCGGCTCGCCTGACCAATCGGAGAGCCCCGCGCTTTGGCCAATCGAAGTGCGGGGATCTCGAGTATGTTAATTAAGGACAGAACACATTTGCTTATGGCTGCTTTTTGATTCCAATATTATACAACATATATAGGTAGTTCTCAACTTACAGTCATTTATTTAGTGTTCATTTGAAGTTATAATGACATCAGAAAAGTGACCTATGATAGAGATATATTTATTTTGTGATTTTAATATATTTGTCTTTACAGTGACCTAATTATTAAAAATGTGTAAATGAAAGATAAGTCTTTATTTGATTTACTTGAATATCTCACATCTAGAGGAATCTAGCACGGTAAGTGAATTGTCCACTAGAAAAAAACCCAAGGATAAGCAAACCTGGGAAGAACACATTTGGGGGTCTGTTTAGAAGTGCTTAAACGTCTTACCATAGCCCATTTCAAGAGTGTGCTTACATGGAAACACCCCCACCCCCCCTTTATTTCAGGTACTACAGCTTTCCCACTGATCCAGGCATATTACTTTTATAAAAATTACCTTGTTGCAGCCTTTTCTGCAATATATGTATTCTGGCTATTAAAGGTATTAGGATAGTTCCATAGTGATATCAAACAAGTGGTGAATACCTACAGCTTTGGAATCAGAACTCCTAGGAAGTGATTAAGGAATAACAATGGCCAGCCTAACTTGCAATATAGAGAATTGTATGATTTCAACTCCCTGAGGGCTAGCAAAAGATTGTTCTTATTGGTTCCAAATCACCAGAAATTTCCTAGGTGGGGAAGTCCTGTATAATGAGCAGAGGGGCTAACAATGCATATTATTTGAATTCAGGTCTTGAATTCAGGTTGAATGGAGGGTCATTTAGTTGTAACCAGCAGAATACTTTTCTATGTTAAGAATGTGCTTTGTTTTCCTATAGGAAGAACCCTTCTATAACAAACCTGTAATAATTAGGTCAGCCACACTTGACATCAAGGTCATCCAGCTGGGGAAGGCTGAGTTACAAGACAAATTTCAGTATATAGTAGATATGTTTACTACTTTGAATTATTTATAAAAATAACAAACTATAAAAAATAAATTTTAAAATAAATTTTAAAAAATATATATCAGTAAAATGCAAAGTAGATGTTTTATTATCTACTTACACTAAATATGTGAATTCATAAAAGTTTTCATTTGTGTGTTGACTTTTGTTCTTACAGTTCTATATTATATAATACTGCATTCACAAAATCTTTAGAGAAACAGTCAAGAATATGGAACACTGAGACATGGGATATCACTTTCAATTATAAAATATTTTCTTTCCTTCCTTCCTTTCTCTCCCTCCCTCCCTCCCTCTACTGAAATATTTGAGTTCATCAATCAAATACTGAACAAAATGAAGTTTTCCCATTGCTGTTTCCATAGCAATGACATAGGAAG
The DNA here is from genome assembly GCA_033807585.1 of Hydrophis major. Taxonomy (NCBI): domain Eukaryota; kingdom Metazoa; phylum Chordata; class Lepidosauria; order Squamata; family Elapidae; genus Hydrophis; species Hydrophis major. The sequence goes on along the minus strand of CM066331.1, from coordinate 62,428,138 downwards.
ACTACCCTGAATAGTTGATATCAATCAGAACCACAAAAAAAGCAGTTTGAAACATATTCCCTGAACAATAGTTTTGAATTCACTCAACATTGGTCCATTTGAGATATGTTTTGTAAGCAATAGCTGCATTTTTGCACAGATGTTGTGTATTATTCCAGTATTTTCTCCAATAAAGATTTCTACCACTGTTTTTTCTTAACTATTAAAGCAACAATATATTTTCCTTTAAACAGTTCCCTTCTTTACATGACTAATCAACAGGTATTTGGAAACTTTTGTGACCAAAATGGTATTAAGAAAGTGGGTTAAGGTCTCTAGAAAGCAGACAAAAAAGTTTTTATAAATGCAGTTTAATTTCTGAAAGATATAAACCTAACAAATCAGGATGGTAAAACCAATTCTTACCTACTTGTATTTGACCTTATTCCTAGCCACAGCACACTTTAACTTAGATAAAGTGACACAACTTTTTAGGCTAAGCAATAAACTGTAAGGAATATAGCTTTCTATCTCACTAGAAACAGAACTGATGATAAAAACATCAACTTCTTCCTCAACTTCTAGCTTAGATTTTGATTAGTTCTAGGACATATTATATAAATTGGGTCCAAAGGACAAATTAAATTTACTACAATATCAAAATTAGAATTGACTGAAGTGAAAAAAAACCTACGTAGAAAAGATTGTATTGGAACTCTGCTTCAAGAAGTATCATGAAGAATTATTGAATTAATTTTCATGCTTCTGATCAGAAACCATTGAGAATATATTGAAATCATGTGCTACAAGCTACAAATTGAAAATGACTCACCCTTCCATAATTTGACTTTAATTAAATTGTCATACTAGTTTCATCACGTGGAATACTGTAAAGGTTTTCAGATTTATTCAGATTTATTCATTTTATGTTTTACATATTCGATTTATGTATCATCCAATTCTTGACTGTTTCTGGGCAGTTCAAAACATAGCAAACAAAATAAAAACATAATACATAGTGTGCTGAACTCAGTTTAAGGTTCCATAAAACATTTATACATTATAGGAAATTTCAGACATCAATTCAGTGAACTTGAAAGCAGTGTGCAAGGAATTTATATCCATTGAAGGAGAATCCATAAAGCATCTTAATCTAGCCCCATCAAAGGAAATCTCAACTCTGAAATTAAATTTTATATAGTAGTAAGAAAATAGTTGAAGGCACATCTTTCTCATCTCATGAATTTATATTATGGTCTGAAATGTTCAGAGCAGTTGGTATCCAAATAATGCAATGCTGTTTGTGGTTTTTTGAAGTCTGAACTTTTGGGGTTAAGGAGGATGTTTCACAGTTTTAGTGTGTATTAGCTCAATAAGCTACATACAAGTTTGAATTAATGAGCAGGCACTTTGCATATAAACAATACAACTCTCAGAAAAATAAGGTTGAAAATTATGCCCAAGAAACATCATATTTATAATTTATTTTTCTTTTCCTGGAATCTTCTGTGATTTTCAATTAACTGTGGCAAAAAAATATGGCTGACTTGTTTTTGTTGCTGCATCTTCATGATGTTGCTTTCATGTTCTCCCTAGCCTTTATCCCAATACAGCTTTTGCAAAGAATGCAATCTGATGTGCTTTACCAACTATTTTTGTAAATGGCATACAGAAAGAGGAATCAACTGGCAATGATTGATTGAGATGCATCCCCTCTTCTATAGTTCTTCAACATCATTTTCCACCATCTTTAAGTAATGAGTCAACTACAGTGTTGTGAATAGCAATTAATCCATTCACTCAGACTGCTTTTGAACATGGGTTTGGCAGTGTTGTGCTATAATAACAATCCAAAGAGAATATGGTTTAGCACTATTCCAGAATATACCCAAAACCTTTTAAACAAAAGGTTTTTGCCATCTGTCAAAATGCATCTGTTTTCCTAGAGTCTCCTGTCGAGTCTAACTTGGGGATCATCATCATGAGGCGGGAATTGTGGAGGCAGCTTACTGGGGCAGGAGACACCACACATACCATGACTGATCATCTCACGGCTTCAGTGATACAGAGAGGGGGGATGATGGATATGAGGAACAGAATAATGAGGGGCGTGGCTGCCAGATGTATGGGCCAGGAACTGAATGGATAAAAGTTGCACTGAAAGGCAAAGCTCCCAGTGCTAACTTTGCATGGGCATTCCCCAACTCGTAATGTGTTGTTGCTCCATCTGTATGTAAAGAAGCTGGATTAAATGTCGGTTTGGCCTCTGATGGTAGGTGTCCGGATCCCTTTCTTAACTACATTGGTGAGCCCAAGGAGCGGCTCCATATTAAGAAGAGTAATTGATGGGTGTTTGATAATGTAGGAAAACAGGGTAGGAAAAGCTAGATGGAACCACCAATTCTATCCTTAACATGTCCTATAGAGTATAACTAAGGATGGATGACAGGGTTTTAGCAAATGGTTTACCACTTCCTGCTTCCTAGAGCTCAGAGAGTAGGATTTGCCCAAGTTATCCCACTGGCTTTTGCCTAATATAGGACTAGAACTCATGGTCTACCTGTTCCTAGCCTGATACCTTACCCCTACAACAAACTGGTTTTCATTCTAATCATACTCTGGCATTATTTTAAGTAATAAGATAGGTAAAGATAGTTCTTCTAATCTATATGTTGAATAGTTCTTCACTCAGGATTTATACTTACATATTCCATATCTATTTAAAGAAAACTTTAATAGAATTTGGATTGGGTACACATTTATCTCGAAGTTCGATAGAAAGTTTTAAGGGAAGTACCTTCAAGCAAGTGTGTGTTATGCATAAGATGGTACTTGTTAATTATTTTAGTTTATATTTTATTTTGTTTAGTAAACAGATAATTTAATCAGGTAAGCAGAACATATATTAAATTTGCACAAGGTGGTGCTATAGGGGTGAGGTAAATAATGTGACAGAGAAATGGGATTATTTCACTAGTTTGTTTTGTAGTACAACATCAGGAATTTGAGATTTTTTTTTCCTTAGTTTCTTTCTTCCTTAGTTTCACTATGCAATACAGTTATTAAAATACAGATACAGTAGAAAACATACTCCATGAATTTTTAGCATGTTTTATAAGGAAGATAAGAATTGTAATACCATTATTGTAAAATTTTATTCTGGTCATTGAAACAAATGAAAAAAAAACAAGTAACTTTTTGCAAGATGGTCATCTTTACTTGGAAATGTATAAAACAGTTTAGGTTCAGTGTTACCTTGGTACTCAACTGCTTTGAAACTCATCAAATTTGGTACTCAAACATTTTTACAAGAACATTTTATCATCATTTGTTTGGTACTCAATGAACAAGCTAGAACTTGTCAGTGTTGGCAACCTTGTCATTCACTACACATGACTCCTTATGAGGAAAAATGTTTTTGGTACTTATTGTACCTCCCAGAACCAATTAATGATGAGAGGTGAGTTAGGCTGAAAGAGAGTGACTGACCTAAAAATCACCCAGGCAGCTTTCATGACTAATGCAAGACTAGAATGCCCAGGCTCTTCCTTTCTAGGCCAGCACTTTAATCTCTACACCAAATTGGTTCTTAAACTTTATGGCTTCAAAGGTTTAAAAAAGGGTTAAGTAACTGTGCTAAAAACAGGAATATATTGAACTTTATAACTTTATTGTTTACTAAAATATGCTTCATGTCTATCTACTTCACTTTTACAACTTAATCTATTATGGAATACAATAAATGATCTGCTGTTATATGTGGAATTAGATTTCATGCAAATTTGATTAAAACAAGCTATGCCATCAAGTATTGTCCATATACTATTGTGTGGTGGTTTTTTTTAATCACTGACTGAAGAAAGTAGCCTTTTCACAGGCATCTATTACCAGGCACTATTGGTATGAAATACTACGTTCAATTAAAGAAAAAGGAAAAATATTGAGGTGAACTTTGTTTCCTTTTTAATACTAAAAGTGGCTGAGCAAATTTAAAAATCATGGAACAAATTATATCACCAGGAAATGCATCACTGATTGATATCCTTCCACTCCTTGTATTCAAAGTACTGATTGAAGTTCTTTTGGCACAGCCCTGAAATATGAAGGTAACAACTTGCCAAAATTGGATCTATCAATCCAGCCAAGCCTCAAGAGAGAGGTGGTAACTGAGTCCCTCTCCTTGCAAGACTCATTAGATATGGGCTATGTGTCATATCTTCTAACTGGTAAGACACAATTTATGGAGCAAACTTTCACTGGAGAAAAAGATGCATGTCCCTATGTTACTGCCACTATTATTCCAGTGCAGTGGTGGTATTCTACCGGTTCGGCCCAGTTTGACTGAACCAGTAGTAAAAAAGCCTCCCATGATCAGTTGAGAGGAGGGGAAAAAAGCCTCCAAGGATCAGCTGAGATTTGAAAGAAGAGAAAAGTGCAGAATTGGCTTCCACCTGCTCCAGTACTTTTCTCTTCTTTATCTTCTCAGCTGATTGGTGTGGCAGGCCTTAGCTGGTATGTGGAAAGTTGCATGAATGTGCACGTGATCACAGAACCAGTAGTGGAACAGGCAGGATCCCACTGCTGTTCCAACGGTTGGAAGTTTAGTTCCAGTTATGCCTATGATGTATTAGATGTATTACTGATTATTCTTTCTCATTATTTGTATCTGATTTTTGATATTTTGCTTTTGTCTTCACTTTACTATACCCACTCAGGTTGATTTAGATTGGGGAAGACTATGAATATTATAAAATAAATAAAGTTCAAGCTGAATTATCTTTTCAGATTTTTTTTTCTAATATTCCATTACAGTTTTTAAGTCTAAATACAACAATCTGTATTTTAATTGTTTAGAGAAACTTAGTTTAGAAAATGTTTAACAGAAAATAAACATTTTGATACATATTTAATGCCTATTAATAGGGCTTATTTAACTGGATTGTTTTCCTAGAATGATTTACCACTTCTCAAATTAATTATCTAATTAAGATTTACAGTGAATGTAAATTCACTTTACATTGAATCATATCATACACAAACTTGTGTTTGCACAAAATGGAATTTGGTGTTACTATTATTAGTTAATGTATATTAAAATATGTATAGGCCAATATTTATTTAAGTGGTTTCATACATTTTTAAACAGCTTCCATAAATAATAAAAGAACACTGTTATGCAATAAAAACAACATATGAAAATCTAAATTGGGGGTAAGAGAATAGCTTTCTTCAGACTAGATGCTGCATTCTGTCCCAGTTGTGGCATATAAATTAATCTCAGAGACAATTTTGTGTATAGAGCATATTACGGTGATCCAATTTGGTGTTATCAATGTGTGAATCAAAGTGGCTGAACTATCTTTGTTCAGAAATACACACAGTCTTTTTCATTTCATAACCTCCAAATCTGAGTGGCTTAACACTTCTGTATAGAGAGAAAGTTTGGAGGAATAGAGCCCTCTTCAGGAAGAAATGTCTACTTATAATGTCAGAAGCAATTTAAGTATTCATTCTGGACAGCATTCAACTGGATCTATGGCAGAGGCTAATACTGGAAATATAAATGGGGTCTGGTTGATAATTATAACTATGACTTGGGAACATAGCAACAGCAATTAGATTTATATATCACTAATTTAAGCAGTTTACAGAGTGAGCATTTTGCCCACAACAATCTGGGTGCCCATTTTACCTACCTAGAAAGGATGGAAGGTTGAGTCAACCTTGAGCTGGTGACAACTGAACTGTCCATTTGAACTGAGAATTGAACTGTCCACAGCAGTCCATTTACAGTACTGCATTCTAACTACTCTGCCACCACGACTCATCCCACAAACTTTACATATATTGTGACAGAATGGCCCCAGAAGGTTCCCAAGATCCTTTCAGAAACCCTCTTGAGTCATTGATGTCCAATGGCCAAATGATCTAGATATCCTGCCATAGGTTTAGTTAGTCACTCCAGTAGCTCCTCATATATAATTTAATTTTATTCATATTTTTATTAATCACTTATAGTGTCTGTTTTTAAAATAATACACTGCTTTTGTGTTTTACATTTTTATTTGTGGTTATATATGGTTCCTGTGAATTTATGCACTATGTTGCATTATGCCATGCCATACAAAATAAATAAACAAGCAGCAATTTAGAAAAGTCTCATAATCCATATCTAGCACACACTCCAGAAGTTCTTTATTTTGGCACTGTAGCATACAAATAATATAACTTTACTAAAGTTATTTTTAAAGAGTACTCGTTATGCCTTTAGCCATGCTGCAGTCCAAGAGTTGTTATACAGTGTGTGTACAAGTTTACAAATTCACTAAACATTATTTTCAGTTCCTTTAATACAATGCACTTGGATACATGAAATTTTTGTACAAAACGGTGACACTCTCAATTCATTGTGACGTCTCCATAGCTCTAAACAACTCTTCCATGACCTCTAAAAGGCATTTTGATAACAGTCTTATCAAAGAGGAATAGAGATAAAAAAAAAAGAGAGATCAGAAAGCAGCAATTAATTCACCTTGGCAAGTCAAAAGCAAATAGGAAGTCTTACAGTGTAAATATGGTACTTGTACTAGCAGCTGTTGTAATTTGTAAAAGGCTGTCAAAGTCAGATCAGTCCAGGGTACTGTGGCATAGATTAGCTTGGTAACATTTCACCTAATATACATTTATTTGCTTGTTAGAAAGTTCATGTTTGGTTTACATATTGACAGTTTAGATAAATTTTAATGAAAACAAAAGGTCATTAAAGCTTATCCTTACAACTGAATTCAACCATATTCCTGCTTTTAACCATTTCTCCATTGCAATCAATAAAATATTTTAAGAAGAATTAAAATAGGTACAAAATAATCAAAATATTGTATAGGTACAACATAATCAAAATATTATTAATATTATGTCATTAATAAAAGTGCTTCTTTCTTATCATGCATTATATATTTTCCTGTATGCATTTATCTTTTGTATGATCTCCTGCCATGGCTGTCATATTGCCTGCCATACATTGAAATAAGCTGCCATTCTCTACAAAGTCATAATTTCATAGGTTGTTTGGGGTTTTGCAGTAATACAACCTTGGTGACTTTAAGATGGGTAGACTTCAACAAAGCCATCTTAAACTTGAGAAACACTGCTTTACCTTAACCATTCTTCCCATCCTGGCTTGCTGCCTCACACTGCTCTCTCCCAGGAAGCAACTCAGCCAGCCACAGCCCACTGAGCAACTAGTAGCCACTTTCTATCACAGTAGCAGTATCTTCTTGGCATTACCATAAAGCCCCACACAAGCCTGGCTGTAGTATTCTGGAGTAGAGGTCCACACATTGAAAGGTAGCCACGGTTGAGAAACACTGACACAAAGCTTATCTAGGTTTTGTAGGCCAAGATAGCCCCAACAGTCATTTAACTGGCCTAGATGTTCATGGAGGAACTAGAGGAACCTCATAGTTAAGGAGGAAGAGAAAACAACAGAGGTCTTTTTAATAAATTGGTCCATTCTTGATGTGAAATGCAAACGTATTCAGCAATAAATGTTATATTGAAAAATTTAGAACAATATATAGAAATTGCTACACGTTTGGTTTGCATGTGGACAATAATAGGGTTTGATGCAGTCTTTTTTGTGTGCTTGTTTTGCAAGAAAACAAGTTCCCGGTTTTAAAAAAAAACAAATATCTGATAGAACAGAGATCAAGGGAAGTCTTGGCAAAGAATACAGGGTACTAGAGACTACATGGTGTTTTACTATGTAGCCAATAATTGTGCTCATGCTGTTTACAGGGCAATAAGCAGTGTGTTTTCCAAAACAAGAGCTGCTGGAAATTCTCTATTTATACTTAAAAGGTATAAAAGCAAAGGAACAATTTAAATTGGCCACTTCTCATCTTGAAGTTTAAGTGATTTAGACAGAGCCTTGATATTATAAAAATGGATTTAATAGGACTAAACATAGGTTCAGTGCAATTCATGTTGTTGTCTAGATTGTGTTTCAGAAAAAATGGATGGTTTATTATTATTATGAATTAATTAAACACTTAAATAAAGTTTATCAAAAGCTTTAGAAAATAGCAGGGTTCTAGCCCTGCACTTCTGATTGGCCAATAATAGCGATATCGGATTGGTCCGTTCAGGAGATCTGATTGGCTGTTAACGAGCCACTCTCATTGGTTAAGGGAATTAACATTCCACGTCTCTTATTGGTTACTAGAGCAGCAGCTTGCCTCTCAAAGGGCTGCTGTTACCCGAGGCTTTTGCTCTGTTCAGAATGATTAATAAAGAGTTGAAGTTCACTGTTCACCGTCTCGTCTCCGTTCCTTGTGCCTATGCACAGAACATAACACTGGTGACGAAGGTGGGATGCGGAGACGTCAGAGCTGACTGAACACTACAGAGCACTAAACAGAGCATATGGCTGAAGGCGCATCAACGGCGGAAATCATGACTGGCGGCACCATACCACCCGCTCCATTCGACCCGGCACAAGAAGACTGGGACTCATACATGGACCAGTTCCAGATGTTTCTGGAGACCAACAACTTGAAGGATGCCACTACTGGAAAAAAGTGAGCGGTATTCCTGACTCACTGCGGACCTGCTGTTTTTAAGATGGCTAAGGCACTGGCCAAACCGGCTGAGGTGAAATCCATGGACTGGGACATCCTCGAGCCCCTCCTATGGGCCCACTATGCACCTACCGTACCAACGCTTGTCCGAAGACATGAATTTTACCAGAGAGACCAGCGGAAAGGAGAAAGCATTGCAGATTTCATCGCGGATCTCCGGAACCTGGGAGGCCTCTGCGGGTTCGCCGACCTTGAAGAAGCTCTAAGAGACCGAATAGTTCTGGGTTTAGATGCACCTCATGTGCAAAGTAAGCTGATGGCAAAAGGCAACATCAGCCTTGCAGATATCATCGCTGACACAACTGCAGCAGAAGCAACTAGGAAGTTGGCTGCCTGAATGCGCCGCACCAACACCCCGCTCTGCCAACTCACCGGCGAAACCTCACCTCGCCTTGAGGGACATGCAATGGCAACCCACCACGAGGACCTTGAATTGTCATCAGAAATTGATGAGGAAGAAGTCAACCGGCTCCGGTTTGAACGAGACCAACACCACCAGCGTAACCAGAGACTGCAGTATCAATGCGCAGGTTGTGGGGCAAAGCACCCATGATCAGACTGCAAATTCCTCGACGCACTCTGCCATATTTGTGGGAAGAGAGGCCACACCGGAAAGGTCTGCAGAAGCAAGCTAGGATCCAGCCCACTTCAGAGGGGGACCAACTACCGCCAACCCGCAGGAAGTTGTCCTGTGAATCAGGAACATTCGAACCACCAATGGAACAAACACTCCTACAGAAATAAACCACTAGCCCATTCAACAAAATGAGAAGAGGCACACCAAACCATCAAGATTAGTCACGCATCATCATTAGATGCAAAGAAGATCTGAGTGAAGGTCGCCATCGAAAACCAGCCCTGCATGATGGAAGTCGATTCAGGATCATCCCTCTCGATGGTTTCCTGGAAGACCCTTAAACAATTAATCCCTGCCGTCCGGCGGCAAGACCTCAGAATCCAAAGAATCATTCTCAAGGACTATCAAGGAAACCGAATTCCAGTCGTTGGATCCAGCCTAGTCCAGGTCTCATTCAAAAATCGTACTGCATCTTTACCATTGACCGTCATTGACCATGATTGGCCTAGCTTGTTAGGCCTTCATTGGTTTGCTCCACTTGGGATTGAGGTAGCCGGCATTCACCAAACCAGCACCGACGACTGGGAGGAGGCCCTCATCCAGGAATTCCAGGATGTCTTTGCAGACAAACTATGCGAGTACAAGGGGACCCCGATATCATTTAACCTTAATCCTGAAGTAGCCCCATCCGCCTTAAGCCTCGTCGAGTCCCTTTTGCCCTTAAACCAAAGATTGACAAGCAGCTTGAAAAATTAATAGCCCAGGGTGTTTTAGAACCAACCGACCATGCTCCTTGGGAAACCCCAATCGTAACACCCATCAAACCGGATGGATCATTAAGGATTTGTGGTGACTACCGTGCCACCCTGAATCATGCCCTTCAACAGAACGCTTACCCGGTGCTGGTGGTACAATACCTGCTCCATTCCCTGAGGGGCAGAAAAGTCTTCGCTAAATTGGATTTAGCACAGGCATACCAACAACTGCCTGTAGATAAAAAAACAGCAGAGGCACAAATGATCATTATGCACCGAGGCGTTTTAAGTGCAACTGACTCCAATTTGGAGTTAGCGTGGCCCAGGGATCTTTCAGAGCTTGATGGAGAGACTATTACAGGGAATAAAAGGGGTCATACCATACTTTGATGATGTTTTCATTGCTGCTCCGAATAGAGAAATACTAAAGGAATATCTGAGACTGGTTCTCCAGAAATTTAAAGACTCTGGCCTGAAAGTTAAAAAAAATAAATGTCAACTGTGTACAGATAAAGTAGAGTTCCTGGGGTACCTAATCGATAAACAAGGCATTCACTCCACCAGTAGCAAGTTAAGAGCAATCAAGAACTCCCCAAGACCCAGAAATACGACTGATCTCCAAACTTTGCTGGGGCTTATTAATTTTTACAACATCTTCCTGCCCCACAGAGCGACCATAGCCGAGCCCCTACATCGGCTTCTTGACAAAAAAGCAACCTGGGTTGGGGGCACTGAGAGGAGCATGCGTTCCGACAAGTGAAAAACCTATTAACTTCAGATGCTGTTTTAATGCAGTATAACGAGACTTTGCCTTTAACAATCACATGTGACGTGTCACCATTTGGAGTAGGAGCCTTTTTGAGCCATGTGTTACCAAACGGTAGTGAAGCCCCTATTGCCTATTTTTCAAGAACTTTATCAAAGGCTGAACGTAACTATAGTCAAATCGATAAAGAGGCTCTTTCTATTGTATCTGCTGTTAAACATGAAACATTCATGAAACATCTGCTGTTTCATGAATATGGTTATGGATGAATTTTTACTATTGTCACCGACTACAAACCTTTGCTGGGGATTATAGCGGGAGACAAGCCAACCCCCTATATATTATCACCTAGAATGACTCGCTGGTCGGAGTTTTTGGCTGCGTACAATTATAAGCTGCAACACCGCCCAGGGAAAGCCATTCCCCACGCTGACGCATTGAGCTGTGCACCACTTCTGGAAACCATCGACGACCCAGTTCCAACCCTTACAATGCTCCAGATTGAAACGCTGCATTCACCGCCACTAACAGCTAGAGATATCGCGATCGAAACAAAACACGATCCTATCTTAAAGCGAGTTCTTAGCTGGGTCAAATGAGGATGGCCAGTAGATCAAAGCCCTGATGACTTCATTCCCTTCAAGAATCAGCAAACAGGACTTTTTTCGCAAAAAGGCTGCATCCTGTGGGGGGATAGAGTCGTCGTCCCAGAGCGGTTACAACAAGCGGTATTAAAGACACTGCATGAGGGCCACCCCGGCATTGTGTGAATGAAAGTGCTCACACGAAGCTACGCATGGTGGTTGGGCATCGACAAACAGATCGAAGCCTGGGTAAAGACTTGTTATAAGTGCCAGGAAGTTGGCAATGCCCCACCAAAAGCAACCCCGACAGAATGGGAAACACCTTGGGGACTGTGGTCCCGCATCCATGTTGACTTTGCGGGACCTACTAAGGGACATATGTTCCTATTAACTGTGGATGCCTATTCAAACTGGCTCGAGATCCACGAAATGAAGAGTACCGCAACCGAGTCCATCATCCGGAAGTTGAGCAGATTATTTGCGACGCATGGATTGCCAGACGTTCTGGTATCCGACAACGGACCCCAGTTTACCGTGCTCCCTTTTGAACAATACTTAGCGGACTGCGGTATTCGCCATGCGCTAACTTCGCCAGCACACCCTGTGGCTAACGGAAGAGCCGAACGCATGGTACAGTTTGTTAAAAAAACCCTCTACAAAATGGACTATGGGGACATTGAAGATAAGATAAATAGAATACTCCTTCTCCAACGCATCACTCCGCACAGCGTCACCAACAAGACTCCAGCGGAACTATTGATGGGACGCAAACTCCGCTCCCACCTCGACCGGCTTCACCCATCTTATGAGCAAGAGAAACCCTGTGGATCTAGCAGAAAATGCCACGAGTTCAAGATAGGCGACTTAGTTTTTGCCAGAAAACTTTCTGGCAAACCGTTGTGGATCGAGGCCACTGTTATTCAAGCCACTGGACCCAGGTCGTACCGGGTGAAAACCTGCGACAGAAAAATATGGAAACGCCATATAGATCAGCTTTGCTCGAGGCTACAACCTAGTTTCCGTGATTCCGGTAACTCCCAAACTGAGGGGGGGGAGGGGATGTCGAAGAAACCGATTTCGAGATGGTGGAAAGCAGGAACGAAAGAAGTCAACAATCGGGTGTAACTAATGAAGAAGGATCAAGGAAGGGCGTGGCTTCTCCACAGAGGAACACCTCAACAGAGGCAAGCCCGCAAGGGCCAGAGGACAATGACGAGAACATTAGCGGCACCAAGTCTTCCAACGAGGAACCGCTGGCACCCGACTTGCCCAAAAACACCCCGCCAAAACAGGCTTACGGACAAGAACTGGTGGGACAGCGTAAATCCAATAGACAGTCAAAGCAACCTTCCTACCTCAGAGATTACGTCACCGCAGCCCCCAAACGGAACCCGGGGGGAAGGGGTGTTATGAATTAATAAAACACTTAAATAAAGTTTATCAAAAGCTTTAGAAAATAGTAGGGTTCTAGTCCTGCACTTCTGATTGGCCAATAATAGCGATATCGGATTGGTCCGTTCAGGAGAATCTGATTGGCTGTTAACGAGCCACTCTCATTGGTTAAGGGGGTTAACACTCCACGTCTCTTATTGGTTACTAGAGCGGAAGCTTGCCTATAAAAGGGCTGCTGTTATCCTAGGCTTTTGCTCTGTTCAGAATGATTAATAAAGAGTTGAAGTCTCTGTTGCTTGCACCCATGCGCAGAACATAACAATAGAAGTAAATGGCAAACTACATATGTCATACTTTCTGAAATTGCAAGGTTTCAATCTCAAGAGTTAAGTTGGACTTGAAGGCATATTTATCTTGCCTTTTTTTTTTACACTGCTAGTACTGGTAGAGAAACAGCCTATTACTGGTTGCTTTTTTTTTTTTTTAATCAAAGGTTTAGCGTCTTTTTTAAAAAATCAGGTTTATTATGTTTTTCTGGAAAGTCATCATACTTTCTTTCCCTCTGAGAGCTCATTTTTCGTTCTCATAACAGCAGCACAAACAATCCCCACTAACTATTTTTCATGTCATGTCCTCTTGACATTGCCTCTTGAGAGAACACTAGTCATGTGTTCCACACAGGTTTATATAAACTGAGAAAAGTTCCGGCAATTGTGTATTCGTCTTCTGTCACCAATGAGAGCATTATATATTTTCTGCTGTTTTTACGGACATGCTTTTTTATTGTTTAATTTGCTTTGCAATTTTGCACATTTTCCTACTTCTAGGTAGTGTTGACCCCAGACAATTATTGACAGACCCACCATTTTTTCTATGACTAGTTTAGGATTTCAATAATTTTTTCAACAATCTAAAGAGTACCACCACAACAATAAACAATTTAGATAGAAAAGAAGTAAATTTCTAGGACTTAAAAGATTTTTCTTTTTTCTAGTATTTTAATTTGAGTTTTTTATTTTTTTTCATTTTTTAAAAAATATATATGTATACTTTATTTATTAAAGGTGGGGGGAGGAATGCATAAGCATGTGCATAAGGGAGCCAGTAGTAGTTAAGACACCAGGTTAGAAAGCAAGATACCATGAGTTTTACTCCTGGCTTAGCCGTGAAAGATTTTGGGCCAGTTATTCTGTCTCAGTCCAATCCACTTCACAGGGTTGTTGTCGTGGGGAAAACAGGAGAAAGAAGTACTAGATATGTTTGCCATCTTGAGTTGTTTACAAAAATAATAAAGACAGGATATTAAATAAATAAGCAGGTTGCATAGGTATTATGTATTGTTCCAAAATATGGAATGTACAATTTAATTCAGTTGAAAATAAGACACAATTCAATATTTTTTAAAAAAATGGTTTGGTTATGAACTAAATGGGAAAGCATCAGAATGTCTTCAGCTGGTTTTTTTCATTTTTTGAAAAGAATGGAATGAAGATTGTAGAAATGATAACCCATTAAAGGACATTAAAAGAGTAAAAGTTTCACTCAGTGGGTTTGCTTCAATAAATATCCGCAGTATTCTTTCTGCACAGCTTTTAAAGCAGACAGAGGCATGAGGAAAGAGCAACATAGCAGAATGCCAAAATGTCTGGCAAACAGATTATATAGACATTGTGCTGAAGCAACGCAGAAATTATTCTGCTTGGTTTAGGTTTGATTCAATTCATTTAATGAGCTATTTGAAAGACAAAGTCTTACTTTTCTATTTGCTTTTTTGGACAAGCAGGCTGATTGGTATGAACTTCATTGTCAAGAGTAACCTCTCCTAGGAATGCTCTTGCAAACCACTCAGTCTTCACTTTTGGCATACTGGCGAGCATGGCTCATGAACAAGGAGAACCACTCCAGGGAGTCACCTGTGACTACTAGCTTTGTTTTAATTTAATTTTATATTGAAATTTTAAATGACCATTCATTTATAACACATATCTCTGAATATCTGACAGCTAATTTAAAAAGACAGACACATGGGGGGGAAAGGGAAAGGAGAAGGGAGGAGAGAGAGAGAGAGAGAGAGAGAGACTGCATATATAGATATATTGTACCTACCCATCATTAACCCATAACCCATATCTATAATTCCATTACCACAGAAAATAATCCAATACAGAATTTACATTGTTCTGTGAAGAAACCTGAAAATGCCAGTTAAAAAGCTTTAAATTATGTGCCCTTCACTTGCTATGCTGGATTGGCAGACTGTCTAGAATCCTTTATAGATAGGGAAGTCTTTCTTGGAAATCATGCTAAAATATTTGCTTCAATGGTGGGATTCAAAAATTTTTACTATCAGTTCTGTGGGCGCGGCTTGGTGGGTGTGGCAGGGGAAGAATACTGTAAAATCTCCAGTCAGAGGTGGTATTTGCCGGTTCTCTGAACTACTCAAAATTTTCCACTACCGGTTCTCCAGAACTGGTCAGAACCTGCTGAATACTACCTATGATTTGCTTCTCTAGACTGGCAGATAAGTTGGTATTGAACAAGAAGAGATTTAAACTGGAAATATGATGAAACTTTCTGACAGTGACAACGATCAACCAATGGAACAGCTTGCCCTAGGCAGTTGTGGGAGCATCATCACTTGAGACTTTCAAGAAGAGATTGGACTGCCATCTGTCAGAAATGCTGTAGGGTCTTCCGCTTGGGTGGCGGGGAGGCGGGGGGTTGGACCTCCAAGATCCCTTCCAACTCTGATTATTTGTTATCTGGTATTGCTCATGAATACAGAAAACCTTTTACTGCAAGGACACAAAATAATGCAAATGAACAAATCTTGTTGCAATATAACTCCCTGGATTTAAGGACAATCATCTATATGCAATAACAAAAGTATCCAGGATAAAAAAACAATGAAACTGACTTTTCATTTTGAATGTCAACATTTGTTATCTTCTAAAGATGGTAGCCCATCCAAACCACATTAAAAATGCAATTAATTTTAAATAACAAATGCAATAAAATTTACATAAGAAATGGAATTCCATTTGTTATGCCTGCCTTAATTTTTTTATTTTTAGATTGGGAATTATTTATTGAATACTAACATTGGTTAAAATTGGCTTTAGTCCTTTTAATGTGTTTCTTTGATTTACTTAACTGAATAAATTTTAAAGTCAAATTGTTTGCAGTTTGAAATCTCGTTGGCTTGGAAACATAGAGACTAGTTCTATACAAATACTGTCCTAAAGTTAGGGGATTCCTTGGTAAGTGAATGAAGAAATGAAACATGAATAGAGGCATCAAAGTAGTTACAAATACTATATAATAACTTCTGATTATTTTTTTAGTAGTTAAAATAACAAGTAGTTTTTATGTTCTAAATACCACTTGCACTGAAAGGAACTTTTAGGGTTGTCCCGAAGACTACAGATATTTCCAAACTCTTAGGTGAAGTAAGATATTAAATGTCATCATTTGTTTATCAAAGATAAAAGAAGAACTGTTCATAGTTTGATAACTAAACGTGCCTATGGTCATAGTATTTTATTTATTTCAGCCTATGCTTATTTTGGGGTATAAAACAACTCAAGTCAGAAAGCAAAAATATTCAGACCAGATTCTTCAAGAGGTAGTGTCTTCATTAAATGGGATAAAATGTATGCAAGCATCATACCACCTATAATAGCTATCAAAGATGATTAAGGAGATGATTAGAGAAGACAGCAATTATCCGGTTTCTGAACATTGGTACTAATGCATGACCAAAGGTAGATGTATCAAGATTCCCAGACAAAGGGTCTGTTGTATATGACTCTCAAAGCAACAATTGATACAGATTTAGTATTTTGGGAAAGAAGCAGACACAGACATTATTTCCAAAGCTTTAAAAATGTGTATTTATGTGCACAAAAATGCAATTAAAATTGCTATATTAAAAAGCATTCTTGACTATAATGCTTCCCAAATATATTAGGTTTTAATTTTCCTTAGTCTTAAAACATAATCAATCATCTTATACATATTTACCTTGGAATAAATCTCATTGATTCAGTGGAATGTTTTTTTGAGTAGTTAAGAACATCTCAGGGTAATTTTAAAAGTAAGGAAAATAGAAGCTAACAGGCTTCTATTAATAGGCAGAATGGTAGATTAAAGTAGAATCTGATTGTCTGTCTGTCTGTCTTTCTGTCTATGAGAGAGAAAGACAGAGAATTAGAGAGGGAGGGAGAGATTTATTAAAACAATTACTAACCAAGAGGTATTAAACAAAATTCAGTCTCTGTGGGAAAGAGAACAAACTGGATTTCAAAGCAATTATAGTACTTTAGAATTTTTATCAATTCCTCATGAATTATTCTGAAAATGAAATGAATATATGAGTTCCCATTGTGTACAGAGTTAGTCAATTATGAGCAGACATTCAATTTCTTATTGTAATTTACAAGTAGAATCACGATTCATGGATGTTAGAAAGCCCACACAAGCATTAGAAATTAGTTATACTGGAATTCTGTTTGTTGCTGTTGTTGTTGTTTGCAATTAAGTATGGCAGAGGGGGAATGAAACCCAAGAATTATGAAAAGGGAAAAATGAAAATTTAAACTACTTAAATTACAATAAATTGGAATTGTGGAAGTAATAATACAGTTCTTTTTCAGAAGAATCCAAGAAAAATTTGTTCATTGGATTTAATGGAACTTTATTCCTAAAAAGTGTAGTAAGGGCTGGAGCCTTTGTTATTTTGCCTTTTAACAGTTTAGAATTACATTAAAATTCTGTTGTCTATTTTACAGAGCAATCCAAAGTAGAATGGATGGAATATAAAATAGTGAATAAATTACTGTTTAACAGACTTCAAATCTTCAACTTTCAAAAATATTCATAAACTGAAAATTAGACACCCTGCCAAAATATACTATGAATCCAAAGCTAATTTGATACTGTGCCAGTATACCAGCAGCAGGTGTGCAGTTTCTTCTCCCCCTTTCCCCCGTCTCATTGGCCTTCTTTGTCAGAAAGAAGAGAGCTTCAACTAACCCCAGTCTATATAAAATTGGGTTCTCAAGGCTTTTTCTAAATGTAAGTTAAACTTCTACGTTTACTGTTAGAACTGATCTTCTTTACTGTACTTTCCAGTACAACATACCTATCTTTAACTAGATTTAATGAGTCAATGGGCTATTATATGGGGCAATTGGCTATATGACTCTCAAATGACACTGTAAAGACATCAAGACAGATAAAGCCAAATCACCAATACAGTGTGGGGGCGCTCACAGCCTCCTCTCCCTCACTCTCCCTCCCTCCCTCTCATAGAAGGACAGCCCATAGGAGGTTATATTTCTCCCTGAATGGGTCTAATTTTCACAGAAGTGAACAAATCCAGTTGGTTGTATTATGGAAATAGCCTATCAAGAGACTGATTTTGCAGATTTACAGTATAAAGGAAAGAGTTGGAGAGTCACTGAGTAAGCTTTTTTTTTTTTTAAATTGATTTATATGACTCTCATGGAGGGTTTATAGGTGACAGCCATGGAGATATTAATGGGCTAGAATCAGCCATGGAGGGATTTATAGGTGACAACCAACAGTTGCCTACAGAGAGTGTGAAGAAAAAACATTGATTTGTTTTCCAGGTGAAGTGAGTTAATTCTAACTAAGAAGGTTGGTGGCTACCTGTGGATGCAAAAAGGGTGAGAAATATTGGTGTTCTGCCACCCTTATCACCACACCCCTTAGAAGCAGTTCTAACTTGTACTTGGTTGTATTCATTCTTCATCGTTTTTCTGCATCACTCCAGGCATCTCTCCATTGCAAGAATAGTCTCCTGAGTCTTGATGTGACACACACCCTCTGAATATTGGTTGGCAACATTGGCCAAGCCACACCGCTCTGGCACTTGGCCAAAGGCTTCTGATATTAGGAAACACCAAGATCCATGGAATGGTAGGACTTTTCTAGAGATAGTGAGGAAAGAGAGGTCTCTTTCTAAAATGGAAGACAGCAGACTAAGAAGATAAAGAGTCACTGAGTGAGTTAAGAGGATTCTTAGAACAGTGCCAATAAGTAAATGTTCTCTCAGTTGGGATTTATCTGTGTATCCATCTGTTTATCAATCACATTTATATAGCTGCCCATCTCACCAAATATAACTCTCGGCCAGTGATGGCATGTGCAACCTCCCTAAGCAACACCACACACACCCTGTGCACACGAGAAATTTACCCGACAATCAACTGGCTGGCGGGAGGTGCGCACACATGTGCAATGGATCAGTTCCAGGTGACAGCTTGCATACTGGCAGAAATAACTCTGCATGCCACTTTTGGCACATGTGCCATAGATCCGCCATCATGGCTCTATGCAGTGAACAAGAATAAATAAAAAACAAGAATAAATAAAAAACAAGAATAAATAAAAAACAAGAATAAATAAAAAACAAAAACAAAAAATGTACAATATAAAAAAACTTTATTGGAATTTACTGAGATGCCAGTTTTTCTTTCTTTCCATTCAATTCATATTTTAAGGAAATGTTTATTTATGAGGAAAAGAGATTGATTCTCCAAAAGACCAAAATGGATGACAGTGTTTTATTTTTTCTATAAATTAGACTTATTTTTACAATAGAGACCTATTCCATATTTTCATTAATCTCAAATTTGGACATTATAGTAATTTAGCTAGGATTTATGGGCAGACAGCACATTATTTCTTGCCTTCTCAATTTTGTGATTGTTTTACTTGACTTATAAATTGCAAGCAAAACCCTGAAATCTAGGTAAGAACTGTGTACGTGAGGGCTAATTGCTGTTAGACAGGAATACAACTTGGCTGCTATTAAGGTGAACATAGTGCAAATTAATTTCCATGAGAAAGGATACATTTGAGCCTGGGTTTTGCTCATCCCTCATGCAAGTCTTCCTCATGCAATTCCATGATCTTATCTATACTTGGTCTTATTTATTCAGGTCCTTCCTCCCTTCTTTCACTTTTTTTTTCAATTCGTTGAAGATCAGACTGAATCAGTTAAAATATAATCTCAGCATTTCAAAACTGATTAGGACAGAATATGTGAAGATATTTCTGATTTTTTTTTTATTGAAAACCAACCCATAGGAACAGTCTATATATTATATAACATTCTATGTAACTGGTAGCCTGAAATTATACTCAAGCAATTAAAACTCATATTATGACAGGACACTGCATAACACTTTTGTTAAGCCTGTGTTCCCCAACCAGGGTTAAGGAGACAAGCTAAACAGAATGTGCAGCGTTAGTCAGATAGGCATACAGATAAATGAGTGAGATATGTTTGTATGTTTATTAACATACAGTAAAAATAACAGATACGCTTGTACTATCAAAAGATAGTTTATTCCATTATGAGTTCATAGCATAGTCAAAATAACAGTCCATTAGTCATGTATCATTCAGTCAGTCCATTCAAGGATATTCAGTTAGCAAAGTCCATGTAGAATATCCTATGTCAGTTCACTTACAAATCAGTCCTTTGTCTCTCTCCCGTTCGAGTAACGCAGTCTAGAGTCCTTGCAGTAATCAGGGATCATCAAAGCCAGAGAGAGAGCAAGCTGTCGTCTTGCTTCTTTTAAAGTGCTTTCACAACCACTCCCTTAATTACATTCCTATATTTAAAGTTGCAGACACTTTAACTTACAAACTATGATAACATATTTATTATTTTACCTAAACCAGTTAGGGTAAATAATGTTATCCCTAACAATTTTCCCCCAATTATTTGGCATATTGAAATTGTAATGTGCTAAAATCTGTTGTTCGGGATCTGAGAATGTTGATTCATGAATATGAAATGCCTTTTCCATATTACTACAAAAATTTTCAGGAAGTAGGTAAGATCCAATAATCAGGAAAGGATAATGTTTTTAGAGAGTCTTTATGGAGAAGTTTGGACCTGTTTTTAATACTGTTATCAATTTAAACAAACTAACTCTATACCATAGGAAAGAAGTTACACTTTTTCTCTTTGGGGAAGATTGGGAAAACATTCCTTGATGTTATAGATCTCACAGTTTTATTAACAAAACAGTGCTTATTTATGTATCAGTAATACATTTTGTAAACATAGAAATATATAGCATCACATTCAATGCTAAAGATATTTTGTCAAAAAATAAGATAGTTATGTTTAATTGAAGAAAATATTTAAGTAAAAAGGAAAAAGGAACCAAGGATGATTGGAGATGGTAGATGGTAGATTGACTGTAGATTGTACATTAAAAGTATTGGTGTGCCTACAAAACAGCCCTTAGTTATTGTGTGTTAAACACTACTAAACTAGCAGAGCTGAAATAATAAGTAATGACACATAACAGAACAAATCACTCTGCAAGCAAGTCTGAACAGCTGCAAGTCCAAAGGTTCCCATAATCAGTGGACTTATTATACATTCTGCCAACATACAGAAGCAATGGGGGATTATTAGCTTTCAGAGGGCAATGTCATCTTATTCGTCAGCATCTCCCAGAAGTGAACAAATTAATCCTCAGTTCTGGACAAACAGTAGCATAGTGTGAAATAGTGACTCTGACAGCATCGCTACATAACAGAACGTTGGAATTGTGAACTAATTATTTTTAATTAGAATGATCTAAATCATCAATTTTATCTAATAAACTATAGCATTAAAAGCTCTGGATGTTTCATATTCAATGTGATTTACAGGAAATGAAGAAGTGTAACTTGTATGGTTTATGATTGTTGCCAATATCTTTCTAGGATATATCCAGAGATACAAATTCATCCCTTTCCTTATACTTATTATCTACTTCACTACTTCTCCATTACCTGCCATAATATGAGTGATAACAGTTCAGTGAAAAGTAATCAAGTATATCATATACTGCTCTGATCGCAGCCCAACAGGATTGGTCACACAGGAGATTCTTTTGGATTCACAAAATAATGATACTAAAGTACTTCAGTATTGGTATTTAAGGCTTTATTCTAAGACAGTGTAGAAAAGCAACATAGTACCATGACATGAGAAAGCAATCAAGGAACATTCAAGAACATCAGAGTACAATAAGATAAAGAACCTTGAGGTCAAGTGGGCCCTTATCTTCCTGCCCTTGAAAAATCCATGAAATTCTGGCTTTTTTATCAGCCTTGGGTAATGTGAGTCTGCAGCTAAGTGAAGCTCTAAGGTTTCCTTCCGGATATACAGGGATACGTTCTGCTTGGGCTCTTTTAAAAATGTTTTTATTTTATTACTGATTATCTTCTATACAATACAAAAAGCAGTTATGCAAGAAAAAAACCCAAATAATTGTCAATAAATTAATTATGCCCCTTCTGGTAACCAGGAAAAGCAAAAAATGTGACAACATGTAAACCAACCCACCAAATATGCAACACGTTTCCAGTAAGTTCTGCACTGAAATTCCATCCAATGGAGATTTCTACCTGGGTTAGATAAATCTCTGGTCCATTATTGTTTTTATTAAGGACAAGGATGATGAGTTTATCTTACCTTGGAATGTACTGTCCACCCCTGCCAGAAATGAAATACTGATGTCAAATTGGATTCCCACCAAGGGATGACACCATTAAGTTTAAGAAGTATTTATTTATACCAGGTGCAATGACACCACCTCAAACTTAAGAAATATCTCTTTCCAAAGGTTATGTTAAAACATAAGAAAAATCATCCTATTTTACAAGGCTGTCCCAACAAGGAGACAAAAATAAAATATGTTTTAATGAGTACACACATACATATACATACATAAATAAACACATACTGCTTTCTTAAATTTTAGCTGAAGTTGATACCAACTCCTCCTGAAGTAATAGCTCAATTCATTTCGAAACAAGCTGAAATTTTTTATGGTACCACATACATTACCCAAATATATCCTGGAAATGGAGCTTCTGAGAGATAGCTTCACTAACAAAGCAACATAAAAGCCTATAAATCAGATGAAGCAGCAGGGAAAAAATAAGACATCCCTGCTAATGCATTTGTAAAAAGACCCAGCTTGAATCACATACCCAACACTTATCATTTCCCTTGGCATCCCTTTGGACAATAGATTTCATTCTCCATTTGGCAGGTACTTTAATGAAGAAGACTCTTTCACTCTTCTTTCAGACACAAGTAATAAAGTGGAAAGACCCCAGAGACTTGGTCAAAGATACAAGTTATTCTTCTTGAAATCATCCTTTCCTGCTCTCTCCCAGACCCATCATTATGTTACAGCTATTTATTCTGCCCTTAATTATCTTGATGGCCAGTCCAGTGTAAAAGGATGGTTTGCTCATATCTGATACATTTGTATCTCAGAATATAATGAAATACTGGAAATTTATTTCCAAGTTCAAAACCATAATGTCTCCATTAGTCTTCTACGGGAAACATTTCCCACAATTTGTCTGAGCATTCTTTTTGTATATGTGTTTCATGAACAATGAGATATCCTCTCAGAAATCATCCCCTGAAGATGCATATTATATCAAATGATTGTTTTCTTCCATCACATTTTCCAGTACTCTTACTCCAACATGAAAAGTTCCAATGGGAATTTTACAGTATCATATTTATAAGCCTTTCTTGTAATACTGACCATATAAAACTGATTTAAACATGAAAGCAATTTTCTGTCACTCTTTGCATATAGTAAGGAAGTTGGAAATAATTTCTCTTTTTATACCAACAGAAAATCTTACACTCCTGTAGTCCTTGCTCATGATTCCAGAATATCCCCTGAGTATGCTTCTGACATTCTTCTACCAACCATGGCTAAAAGTCTGGGGTCATCCCAAGTGTGTGATACACAAAGACACTTTATTCATTTATGTATTTATTTTATATGGCCATCCATCTCACACAGGTGACTCTGGAAAATGTACAATGATTAAAAGCATGAAACTAAAACACACAATTCTTCATGGCCAAGGATAAAACAATGATTCTCCCCCCCCCCCCCAAAAAAAACCCCAACCACAGATCAATAGCATCAATGGTCTACTAATGTCCTGATCCAAATGCCTAGAGAAACAACTAGGTGTTCAGTGTCTTATGAAAGATTAATAGGGGAAGGTTATTCAAATATCTGGGGAGATGCTTTTCAAAAGACAAATGCTGCTAAAAAGGTATAACTCCAGAATTAATGAGATAACATGTTTTTGGATGGAAGTGACATGTAGCATACTATCTTTGTTGGATTTTGTCAGACAAGCAAAAGCAATGGGAGAAAAACAGAGAAAGAATCACACTGGCTGGGAAACAGTGCAGCTGTCAGAACAGTAGTATTACATGGGGTAATAAATAACACTATAAATTGTCTGTGCCATTATATTCTGCAGCTTCCAAGTATAATTTAAGAGTAGCCTTATGTAGACCATGCTACAATAATCCAAACTGGAAGTAATTAGGACATGAGCCACCTTGAGCAATGCTTCCCCATCCAGGAATAGGCACAACTAGTGCACAAGATAAACCTGTGCCAAGTCTCCCCCGGCAATGCATGCCACCTGCTCTTTGAGCAGGAGCCTAGATTCTAAAAAGGTCTCCATAGTGTCCATCAGCTCTAACTGAGGAAGTTAAAATGGAAGATTTTGTATCATAGCTATACTCACTGCAACTTTTAAATCTTTGGTCTGTATGCCTATAATAATATGAAAATAATATTGTGTCTTTTGCAGTACTGTTTTTGATATTTTGGACTATTGTTTCTTTTGTCCAACCTATCAAAAGCAGAAATGGATGTACTATAATTATTATTAAATCTACATCTTATTTCAGTATATCTTTTAGGGAAGATTATTATGAAATTTGAACAGATAAGAGGGAACTATTCAACAATTATTTTCCTCAGACTTTTTCCAAAAATAGAAGCTTCCAAATCTGGGGGAAGTATAACAACTGATATATAGTATGTAGGAATTATAAGTAAGAAATTTAATTTAAGTTAACTATTTGGTTTAAATGAGTTCATCTCACTGATATTGGTCACTTTATTTCAATCTTTTGAACTAAAGTTTATGAAGGCTAGATAAAATTGTTACAGAGCCATATTTTCATTACAAGTCAAGATAAAAATGTTTTGTTAGAAGCGTCTCTAATTACCATCTGGCTATTTATTAAACGAACTGAGAGAGTTTTTATGTTGCTTTGGCTTTTAGCTGACTTGTATCCTGTCCAAAAGCTAAGAGCCTTGGTCAAATTTAGTAAAGGCAGGATCAACTCACAGCAATCTCTAACCAGTCTAGAATCAAACTCAAGAAATTAATCATTCAGACTCAGGAGCTGGAGACATGGATGCTAGACAGCCAGAAAACCAGCTATGTTGAAACAATATATAGAGCTTCCATTAAAGAGTATGGTTGAAAGATAATATGAAAATAATAAGACCAAAGAATCAAGATAAGCCACAGAAACTGGCATGACATAGATATGGCAACAGTAAGAAGACAAAAAACACAGTGTGTTTTCTGTTTCTGATTTTTCTACAAAGAAACAGCAGGACTTGTGAAGACCCAAGAGAATTCAAGATTTTTCCTTTAGCTCAGACAAAGGCCAAATTCTTTCCTTTTTAACAGCTATCACATACATACCTTCTGTAACTCAGAATCAATGGGATGAGGTATTATTTGGAATATGGCATTTCCCAAGTGCTGCCTATCTTTAAGGTGTATTTTTTTTTATAAAGTTTGTTAGGGATAACATTGTTTACCCTAACTGGTTTAGGTAAAATAATAAATATGTAATCATAGTTTATAAGTTAAAGTGTCTGCAACTTTAAATATGGGAATGTAATTAGGGGAGTGGTTGTGAAAGCACTTTAAAAGAAGCAAGATGACAGCTTGCTCTCTCTCTGGCTTTGATGATCCCTGATTACTGCAAGGACTCAAGACTGCATTGCTCAAACGGGAGAGAAACAAAGGACTGATTTGTAAGTGAACTGACATAGGATATTCTGCATGGACTTTGCTAACTGAATATCCCTGAATGGACTGGCTAAATGATACATGACTATTGGACTGTTATTTTGACTATGCTATGAACTCATAATGGAATAAACTATATTTTTGATAGCACAAGCGTATCTGTTATTTTTACTGTATGTTAATAAACATACAAGCTTAGCTCACTCATTTATCTGTGTGCCTATCTGACTAACGCTGCACATTCTGTTTAGCTTGTCTCCCTAACCCTGGTTGGGGAACCCAGGCTTAACACTGGTTATGGGCCCAGAGGCTGCAAAGTCAGTTTAACTAGGATAAAACAGATTTATGTAAAAAGTGAGAGTTTGTGTTGTTATACATTACAGTAAACAGACAGCTGTGTTTTATTAATTATAGTTTTATATCCATATAAAAAAAAACATGGCACAAGTCAATCTACAAAGTTTGTCCCTTATATCCAAGCTTGATGGAACAAACTATGTATCATGGTCTATGAAATGTAGTCTGCTTCTACGAAGAGAAGGTTTGTGGAACATAATTGAAAATCCACCAAACGTAGAAGAATGGGATCCAGAGGATGATGAAGATAGACTAAAGATAGAAGAATTTATGCATAAAAATGAACACGCTATTTGCATAATTGGGTTAACCTTAACTGACCAACAGCTTGTTTATATCCACGGAGAGAAAACGGCTGTTGGGTGTTGGCAGAAGCTGAAGAGGATTTATGTCCGAGATAACGTTGGTGCTCACATAAATCTAACACGGAAGCTTTTCAGTATGCATTTCCAGACGAATGGTGATATGCTGAGTCATTTGAAAACTATGCAAAGCATTTTTCAAGAACTGCACGAGAAAGAGCTTATTTTCTCTGAACTACATCAAGTCTATATAATTCTATCTTCCCTTAATGAAAGTTATGATAACTACGTAACTTCCCTTGAAATATTGCCAAAGGAAAGTTTAACTTTAACTGATATAACTGGCAGATTGATTGAAGAGGCCAGAAGAAGGCTTGAAAGAGATGAATTAAGGAGGGAGCAACCTCAAAAAGAAGATAATGAATCTCCTACTGCATACGCAATTAAAAAGTGCTTTAATTGTGGAGGAAGAGGACATTTGGCAAGATTTTGTAAAAAAGCAAAGTGCCAGAACGTTGGCCAGAATACAAAAAGTTTTCAAAAGATAAATAGAGTTAGCCATGTATAGTAACGGAGCTATAAAAAATAATTTATGGGTGGTTGACAGTGGAGCATCCCATTGTATAACAAATGATAACAGAAATTTTATTAAAATGTCCAAGAGTACACAGCAGATATCGTTAGCCAATGGCTGGAAACTGAAAGCTAGAGGTCAAGGTATAGCATATTGTTCTTTTATAAAAGAGAATGTAAAAATGTTATATGTACCACAACTTAAGTTTAATTTAATTTCAGTTAGAATTTTGGTTAAACTAGGATATGTAGTTACTTTTAAAGGAGATAACTGCATAATTGAGAAAGAAAATAAGAGAATTACTGCATCTTTAAGAGGTGAATTATATGTGTTAAATGATGATGGTTTAAAGGTGGCTAACACAGTTTATGAAAATAAGAAACCTCATGATGAATGTATTCACTTGTTACATCGAAGGCTAGGGCATTTAAATTTTAAAATGCTTAAGAAAACTGTTGAATTATCTAAGGGAATAAGTTTAAAACCTTGTAATAAGTATTTGGAATGTAATGCTTGCAGTCAAAGCAAAGCAAAGGTCATACCGGCTAATAGAGTTGATGGATTTACTACCAAAGAACCTTTAGAAGTAGTATTTGCTGATTTAATAGGTCCGAAAAAACCAAGTGTAGGAGGAGCTCGTTACATACTAAGTATAATGGACCATTATTCTAGATATGGGTTTTGCTATTTAATGAAGAGCAAAACTGAAACATATCAAAATCTCTTTAATTGGATAAAATTTGCTGAAAGGAAAACTAAAAAGAAATTAGTAAATCTTATAACAGATAATGGTACGGAATTTACAAATAATAAATTCCAGAATAGACTAAGAATGTTAGGTATTCAACATAAAAAGTCTGCACCATATAGGCCACAACATAATGCATTTATAGAGAGAAGAGACCAAACATTACAATCAATGACACGAACTATGATGTCTGATTCAGGATTACCTGACAATTTATGGGGAGAAGCAATAATGTGTGGTAATCATATATTAAATAATGTTGTTAATTCAACAACAGGTAAATTACCATTCACACTGTGGCATGGTACAAAACCTGATTTAAGTTACATGCACACATTTGGAGCACCAGCATGGGTGCATATCCCTTCACAACTTAGACAAAAAGAACAGCATAGAGCTAAAAGATTATTTTTTGTAGGATATAAATCTAATCATAGATCTTATAGATTCTGGGAACCAGGTACATCTAGAGTTTACACCAGTGCTAGTGCTAAATTCCTAGAACATGTAGGATGGAATAGATTAGAGCAAGATTTAAATAATGAAGTAATTATTGAACCCTACAAAAGGCAGAAAGATCAGACTAGTTATAAGAAGAGTCCAATTAAAGAAGAAGTCCATGAAGAGTAAATAGGACCAGAACAAGAGGAAACAGTTGATCAGGAAGAGTTAGATAATCAAGAAGAGTTAATAAATGAAAGTCCACCTGTAAGTCCTGTAATACCTAGACGTACTACACGTGTAACTAGACCACCTGATAGGTATCAAGCAAGTATAGTTTGCCAAGTAACTAAAGTTCCAACTAGTGTAGATGAACTTAGGATGTATCCTGCTAAGAATCAGGAGAATTGGCAAAAGGCAATGGAAAAAGAACTAAATTCATTAAAGGTAATGAAAGTTTATGAAGATGCTAAATTACCTCCAGGAGAAAAATCCATTGGGTGCAAATGGATATTTAAAGTAAAAACTGGAAATGATGGGACTGTTACCCATAAGGCTAGGTTAGTAGCTCAAGGATTTAATCAAACTGCATCTGATTACGATGAAGTTTTTGCACCAAGTCTTAAAGCAACATCTTTAAGAGCAGCATTAGTGTGGGCAGCTAAGAAAAACTATGTCATTAACCATTTAGATGTAGAAACTGCTTACCTGCATGCACCATTGCAGCACACTATATATTTAAGAAAACCAGTAGGTATAAAAGACAATA
The DNA here is from genome assembly GCA_033807585.1 of Hydrophis major. NCBI lineage: Eukaryota > Metazoa > Chordata > Lepidosauria > Squamata > Elapidae > Hydrophis > Hydrophis major. Next base: position 62,399,325 of record CM066331.1, on the reverse strand, counting down.
AAGTCAATAGTAATGATTGTTGGAAACTCAAAAAGAGTCTTTACGGGTTGAAACAATCTGGCTTTGAGTGGAACCAATATATTGTGAAAGAATTAAACAATATAAGTTTTAAATCTGGTTTAGCAGATCCATGTGTGTTTAAAAGAGAAAATAATGGAACGGTGTCATTATTGTTATTATTTACAGATGATATTGCTTTGATAACTAAGACTAATAATGAAGCTAATGAGATTATATCATTATTAGCTAAAAAGATAAAATTAAAGCATTTAGGTGAAATTAAAAGGTATCTAGGATTGACAATTAACAAAACAAAAAATGGTTTTAAGATATCTCAAGAAGATAAAATTTGCCAATTAATTAAAATGTATAAAATGGAACTTTGTAAACTGGCAAAGACTCCAATGAGTCAGGAAGTTTGCCAAACTAATGATCAAAGTCCCAAATTTGATAAGTCCATATATCAATCTTTGATTGGTAGCTTATCATATATCAGCAATTGGTCTAGGCCAGATATAGCTTATAGTGTAAATCAGCTGGCACGTTTTAATTCGGATCCACATCAATGTCATTGGCAATCATTAAAGAGAATTTTAAGATATCTTAAAGGAACAATGAACCATGCATTGTATATAGAACCAAAGGGTGATTTGAGTCTTAGTGCCTATGCAAATGCAAGTTTTGCAACTGATATAAACACAAGAAAATCAACATCTGGGATGGCTATATTATTTGGTAAGACACTAATAGGGTGGAGGTCAATCAGACAACAGCATATCAGCTTGTCCACGATGGAAGCGGAATTTTCATGTCTGTCATTACTATGCACTGATTTGATTTTGTACAAACAGTTATTATTAGACATGGGTATAACTGTAAAAGATTCCATTATTGTGTACGAGGATAACCAAGCAGTTATAAAGTTAGCTACTAGTATTGCTGTAAAAACTAGATCAAAGCATACTGATTTAAGATACTTAAATGTTAGAGAATCTGTAAAGAATGGGCTAATTAAATTGGAATACTGCATGACAGAAGAAAACATTGCAGACCAATTTACAAAACCTCAAGGAGTAATTAAGTTTAAAGAGAGTTGTAACAAATATGATTTAAAGATGTAAATAGTTACATTTATTATTTCCTAAAAGGGGAGAATGTTAGGGATAACATTGTTTACCCTAACTGGTTTAGGTAAAATAATAAATATGTAATCATAGTTTATAAGTTAAAGTGTCTGCAACTTTAAATATGGGGATGTAATTAGGGGAGTGGTTGTGAAAGCACTTTAAAAGAAGCAAGATGACAGCTTGCTCTCTCTCTGGCTTTGATGATCCCTGATTACTGCAAGGACTTAAGACTGCATTGCTCAAACGGGAGAGAAACAAAGGACTGATTTGTAAGTGAACTGACATAGGATATTCTGCACGGACTTTGCTAACTGAATATCCCTGAATGGACTGACTAAATGATACATGACTATTGGACTGTTATTTTGACTATGCTATGAACTCATAATGGAATAAACTATATTTTTGATAGCACAAGCGTATCTGTTATTTTTACTGTATGTTAATAAACATACAAGCTTAGCTCACTCATTTATCTGTGTGCCTATCTGACTAACGCTGCACATTCTGTTTAGCTTGTCTCCCTAACCCTGGTTGGGGAACCCAGGCTTAACAAAGTTTTTTTATTTTAACAAGAAACATAGACAAACATAAACATAAAACAACAAATAAAACCTCTTTCAATTATACAGTGTATCATTTGGTACATATTTCTTGTGCACAATATCTATAGTCTTTTCCTCTTGGATTTAAGTTTACATTCATATTACATAAGTCAACTTTCCATGTCAAATTATATTATTATTACATCATCATTAAACTTTAATTTCAAATTCACATTATCCTTTAGAGCCAATGTCAGTTTTTACTAATTTTAATTCATATTATTATTCATTCCATAATAATCAATTATAAGATATCATTGCTATTGTATTATACTTCAATTTCCTACTTTTCTATCTAACCATTGGTAAAATAAATCCCATATCTTAAAGTATTCTTTTTTTCTTGCTCTCTAATTGCTAATGTTAATCTACTCATTTCTGCACATTCCATTATTTTCTTAATCACCTTGTCCTCTATTGGAACTTTCTCATTCTCAAATGCAATTCTAACTGCAATTAAAAGATTAATAATCAAATATGTCAATTCTCTGTTATAACCATCAGGTAAGATTCCCAATATAAATATCTCTGGTTTTACAGCAATATGCTGTTTTGTCATTTTTTCCAACCATGTGCATATTTTAGTCCAATATCTTTTAGCTTCCGCACATGTCCACCACATATGGAAATATGATCCATGTATCTGATGACATTTCTAGAACTTTGCCAATTTATCCTTGAACATCTTTGCTAGTCTTGCTGGGGGTAGGTGCCACCTTTAAACATCTTATACAAATTTTCTTTATATGCTGTTGTCATTGTTAATTTATAATTTATAGTCCACAATTTCTGCAATTTTTCTAGATCTATCCCATATCCAAAAATTTTCCCCCATGCAATCATTGTTTCTTTAACTTGTTCTTCTTCTAACTTCACTCCCAATAAATAACCATATAATTTTTTAATCATCCGGTCATCAGTACCTGTTAAGATTTTATCTAATTCAGTAAATTAAACCCTTCTGTCTTACTATCTTTATCATATCTAGAATGTATTTGCACATATGAGTACCAGTTCATATTTATCCCTTGTTCATCCAGTTCTTGCTTTATTTTGAGTTCACCCTTTTTATTTAAAATTTTACTATATCTAACAACATGTTCCATTTTAAAAATAATTGGATACGCAAATGCCTCTATTGTTGATAACCAGACTGGTATTTTCAAATAGTTTTGTTTCCTTAATTTCTCCCAAGTTGATAACAAGGCATCTTGAATGTAATATCTCCTAAAATATTTGTGCGCTTTACTTTCCTTATACCATAAAAATGCATGCCACCCCAATTGTATGTCATGGCCTTCCAGTCTATCATTTCTCAGAACAATCCATTCTTTCACCCACATCAGTGTTACAGCCTCGCAATATAGTTCTCAGTTGGGTAATCCAAAACCTCCCTTTGTTCTGGCATCCTGTAACAACTTAAGTTTAATTCTTGTCTTCTTTCCCTGCCAAATATATTTCAACATTATTTTATTTAAGTCCTTAAAGTATTATTTCCCTAGTTTAATTGAAATCGTCTGGAACAAATATAATATCCTTGGTAGTATATTCATATTGTTTGTGGATATTCTCCCTGTTAGAGATAGTTGTAGGTTTTTCCATTTTTCCAAGTCTGTCACAATCTGTTGTTTAAATTTGTAGTAGTTATCTTCCTTTAATGTTCCACATCTTGCTGTCAGTTGTATTCCTAGGTATTTCACTTTGTTTGTGATCTGAATATTTAATCTGTCCATCAATTCTTTCCTTTATTTTACTGTTATGTTCTTAACTAAAATCTTAGTTTTATCTTTATTTTTAGTACTGCCCCTTTGAGTGCTGTCTACACAGAGGGTCCTAGTATCAGTTATTCCAGGATCCATACATGGACAATTGTTTCTTGCACTTGTATCTAAGGTTAGTATTTAAGCAGGAAACCTGCTAGAATCTTTCTTTTATTTCATTCACTACTGTCTTTTTTACTGTGTAAAATCAGTGTCAGAGCCTTTTCTAATGCGAACAAAATATTAAATATTTCTTTTCCAGTATGTCATATTTCTATTTATTTATTTCTGTGTTTGTTTACATATTTGAACAATTTATATTGAGATGGCTGTCCACCTCAAAATGGTAAGATGAAAAATGAAAAAAAATTGAAAGTCAAGAACAACAAAATAATACAATAAAATACAGTTAGAAACAATTAGTATAATCTATGCCAAAAAGATTTAAGATCAGATTACTTTACAATCAATATAAAAACAATATCCAAACTATTTAACAATAAGGGCTTGTTATTTATCTCATCCAAATATCTAAAGGAGCAATCAGATCTTTAATACCTTACAGAAGGCCAAAAGCTGATCCACGGGGCACAGAAGACAGAGAAGATGACATTTCTTAACTGAGGAACCTGGACCAAGACTACCCAGTAAATTCTGGAGTGGAATCATATACTGTCATACATAACAGTATTACCTAGTCTTACCCCCCAGTCTCTAAATGTCAATTAGATATTAAGAGATTGAAATAGCAGTAACAACAATAGTAGTAATAGTGACAATCTCTTAATTGAGAGACTGGGAGATGGGCAGTTATTAAATATTGTTAAGTCTTGGGCATGGGCGCAAGGAATGGAGACGAGACATCTAACGGTGACTTCAACTCTTTATTAACAAGAAAGAACAGAGACAAATATCTGGGCAGCAGCAGCTTTTTTTATAGAACTGGCTGCCATCAAAACAACCAATGAACTGAGTCTACCGCTTTCACAAGCGTCCAATCGGGGGTCCCGTTAACAGCCAATCAGACTGGCCAAAAAACTACCAATCATGACTCGCTATCTATGGGCCAATGAGAAGTGCAGGATTACAAGCCTGCTGCAAGATGAAGCTGTTGAGGGTTGTATCGCTACGTTGGCTTAGTCCATAACACCCCTCCCCCCTTGGTTCCGTCTGAGGGGTGGGGTGATGTATTCTTGCAAGTAGGCAGGTCGCTTCACCTGTCTGCTCGACCTGCGCTGTTCCACCGGGTTCTGTCCTGGTTCTGGTTCTGGTTCCGGTGGGCTATTAGCTGGGTTGGATGGCGAAGATTGTGGCCCCAGGCTGCTTTCCCTGCTTACGTCAGTGCTGTCTTCTGGGTTCCCTGGATCCGCTTCCATCGCGGTGCTGTCATGTGGTGAGGCCGTTCCCTGGCTCAGTTCTCCTTCGGATGGTGATCATCCCCTGGTTGGTTGTGTGGGCTGTTGGGTTTCGATTATCATTTCTTCTTCATCCTCCTCAATGTTCCTTCCCCCCCCCCCAGCTAGAGGTTCCGGTGCTAATCTGGAACGGAGTTGGTCTATGTGGCGTTTCCATATCTTACTGTCTGCCATTTGTAGGTGACAGGATCGGGGTCCTGTAAGTTGCGTTATTGTCGCAGGGACCCACAATGGGTCACCCGAGAAGTTTTTTGCAAACATAAGGTCCCCTTCCTGGAATGCCCGACGTTTGCTGCTGGTTCCCAGGGGTTGTTCTGGCGTGTAGTTTGGGTGGAGGCGATCGAGATGCGAGCGAAGTTTGCGGCCCATTAGAAGTTCAGCTGGGGTTTTGTTCATGGTGCTGTTTGGGGTTATGTGTTGGAGAAGAAGCATTCAGTTTATTTTGTTGTCAATGTCACCGTGGTCCATTTTGTGCAGGGTCTGTTTTACAAATTGAACCATTCGCTCAGCCCTACCATTGGCCGCAGGATGGACTGGCGATGTTAAAGCATGGCTGATGCCGCGACCTGCCAGGTATTGTTTGAATGGCAGGGCAGTGAATTGGGGGCCATTATCTGAGACCAGGACATCAGGAAGTCTGTGGGTAGTGAATAGGTTATTCAGTTTTTTAGTGACTGCGTCTGTGGTGGTGCTTTTCATCTTGTGGACTTTGAGCCAGTTTGAATAGCATCCACTGTTAGGAGGAAAGTGTTTTCTCTTGTGAGTCCTGCAAAATTGATGTGGATACGGGACCAAGGACCTTGTGGCGTTTCCCACTGAGTTGGGGGAGTCTTTGGAGGAGCGGAGCGGGTTTCCTGGCATTTACTGCATTTTGCTACCCAGGTCTCTATCTGTTTATCTAAACCAGGCCACCATGCATAACTCCTGGCTAATGCCTTCATCTGCACGATGCCTGGATGTCCATCATGCAGCATTTTGAATACCTTATATTGCAATTTCTCCGGGACTATGACTCTGTCTCCCCACACTATGCAGCCTTTCTGGGAGAATAGTTCTGTTTGACGATTCCTAAATGGCTTGAACGTGTCATTGGTTGCACTGACCGGCCAACCCCGTTCTACCCAGCCGAGGACTCGTGCTAAAACAGGGTCCTTTTTTGTCTCTAAGGCTATGTCTAAAGCAGTTAGTGGCGGCGATTTGAGGGTTTTGATTTGCAATACTGCTATGGTTGGAGCAGGGTCCTCTATGATGTCTGGTAGTGGAGAGCGGCTCAAAGCGTCAGTGTGTGGAATGGTTTTCCCCAGGCGATTTTGCAATCGGTAATCGTAGGCGGCTAAAAATTCTGACCAACGTGTCATTCTTGGTGATAAGATATGGGGAGTTGGTTTGTTTCCCACCAAAATACCAAGTAGCGGCTTGTGGTCTGTAATTATGGTAAAGGGTCTCCCATATACATATTCATGGAAACATTTAATTGTGGATACAATAGCAAGGGCCTCTTTATCAAGTTGACTATAGTTCCTTTCGGTTTTCGACAAAGTTCTCGAAAAGAACGCAATGGGTGCCTCATTTCCATTTGGTAGGACATGGTTTAAGATAGCTCCTACTCCAAATGGTGAGGCATCACAGGTAACCATCAAAGGTAGAGTCTCGTTGTATTGCATTAATAGAGCATCGGAGGTTAAAAGGTCTTTTATCTCTTTGAACGCTTTCTCTTCACGCCATCTCCAGACCCAGGGAGCCCTTTTATTGAGAAGTCTATGTAGGGGCTCAGCTACGGTTGCCTTCTGGGGCAAGAAAATGTTATAAAAGTTAATGAGTCCCAGGAAGGCTTGGAGGTCTGTCTTATTCCTAGGTCTTGGGGCTTTTTTGATTGCGGTTAATTTTTTTTCGGTGGGGTAGATTCCCTGTCTGTTGAGAAGGTATCCCAGGAACTCCACTCTCTCCGTACAAAGTTGACACTTGTCTCTTTTTACCTTCAGACCAGTGTCTTTGAATTTCTGAAGGACTTTTCTGAGTTGTTGTACTAATAACTCTTTAGTGGGGGCAGCTATTAGGACGTCATCAAAATAAGGCACGATGCCTTTTATACCTTGTAATAGTCTCTCCATTAAATTTTAGAAAATGCCCGGCGCCATGCTTACTTCGAATTGGAATCTATTGCACTTGAAAGCGCCTCTATGTGTAACTATTGTCTGGGCTTCTGCAGTTGCTGAGTCTACAGGTAGTTGCTGGTACGCCTGAGCTAAGTCCAATTTCACAAATATTTTTCCACCACCCAGGGAATGAAGAAGGTGTTGAACCACTGGTACTGGATAAGCGCTCTGTTGAAGAGCATGATTTAGGGTGGCCCGGGTAATCCCCGCAAATTCTTAACGAACCATCTGGCTTCATGGGCATTACTATCGGAGTTTCCCAACTGGCGTGGTCAATCGGTTCCAATACACCCTGGGCTATCAGTTTGTCTAGCTGCTTGTCGATCTTCGGTTTTAAGGCAAAAGGTACTCGACGAGGCTTAAGCCGAATGGGAGCTACATCAGGGCCGAGATTAGATGATGTAGGGGTCCCCTTGTACTTGCCTAATGTTCCTGTGAACACGTCCTGGAATTCCTAGATGAGAGCCTCTTCCCAGTCATCGCTTCTGGTTTGGTGTATGCCGGCTATTCAATCCTGAGTGGGGCGAACCACTGTAACCCTAACAAGCTGGGTCGGTCACGATCGACGACAGTCAGGGGAAGCATTGCTGTGCGGTCCTTAAAGGATACTTGGACGTTGCTGGAACTGACAACTGGGATTCTGTTTCCCTGGTAGTCCTTCAGGATGATTCATTGTGTGCTGAGGTCCTGGCGGCAAATGGCAGGGATCAGCTGTTTGAGGGTTTTCCAGGATACCATTGATAGGGATGATCCTGAATCGACTTCCATCACGCACAGTTGATTCTCAACAGTAACCCTTACGCAGATCTTTCTTGCATCAAACGATGAAGCGTGGCCAATGATAATGGTTTGGTGGGCCTCTTCTCGTCTCGTTGAAGAGGCAGGTGCTTGGTTTCTGTAGTAGTAGTGGTTGTTCCATTGGTGGTTCAGACGGTCCTGGTTCTCGCGAGGTTTGCCTATCTCCCGACGGAAGTTGTTCTCCCTTCGGTTGGGACTGCACTCTCATCTGCTTCTGCAGACCTTCGCGATGTGGTCTTTTTTCCCGCAGTTACGGCAGAGTGCATCGAGGAATTTGCAATCCGATTGTGGGTGGTTTGCCCCACAACCAGCACACGGACGTCTCTGGTTCCTTTGCTCTCGTTCTGAGCGGAGCCGGTTGGCCGCTTCTTCATCACTGTCTGAGGATGACTCGAGATCTTCGTGGTGGGTAGTGGTAGCATGCTTCTCAGTGGTGAGTGGTATCTCATTGGCGAGTTGGCGAAATGGTGCATTTACCCGGCGCATTCGAGCAGCTGACTTCCTGGTTGCTTCTGCGGCAGTAGCATTGGCGATGACATCTGTAAGGCTGATGTCGCCTTTCACCATCAGCTTACTCTGCACGTGTGGTGCATTTAAACCCAGAACTATGCGGTCTCTTAGGGCTTCCTCTAAGTTTGCAAAACCACAAAGGCCTTCTAGGTTCCGGAGGTCGGCTATGAAATTACCAACGCTCTCATCCTTCAGTTGGTCCCTCTGGTAAAATTTGTGTCTTCGTATCAGTGTAGGTACTGCGGGTGCATAATGGGCCCGGAGGATTGGAGCAAGGGTATCCCAATCCATGGTCTTCACTTCCGCCGATTTCACTAGTGCTTTAGCCATTTTGAAAACGGCGGGGCCACAATGAGTCAGGAACACCGCTCGATTCTTGCCAGGCATAGCATCTTTTAAATTGCTGGTCTCCAGGAACATCTGGAAACAATCTATATATGGGTCCCAGTCTTCGGTTGCTGGGTCAAATGGAGCAGGTGGTATGGCGCCGCTGGTCATCTTGCCATTGGTTGCGTGCGCTCTTTCGCCATGTGCTCTGTCTTGTTTGATGCGTTCTAGTCAGCTCTATCATCTCCGCATCCCATCCTCATCGCCAGTGTTAAGTCCTGAGCATGGGCGCAAGGAATGGAGACGAGACATCGAACGGTGACTTCAACTCTTTATTAACAAGAAAGAACAGAGACAAATACCTGGGCAGCAGCAGCACTTTTTATAGAGCTGGCTGCCATCAAAACAACCAATGAACTACCGCTTTCACAAGTATCCAATCAGGGGGTCCCATTAACAGCCAATCAGACTGGCCAAAAAATGACCAATCACGACTCGCTATCTATGGGCCAATGAGAAGTGCAGGATTACAAGCCTGCTGCAAGATGAAGCTGTTGAGGGTTGTATCGCTGCGTTGGCTTAGTCCATAACAAATATAATAAATAAATACAATAAAAATATTAACAAATTAAACAAATCCTATTGTGAAATGTGGATGTTAAGCCTCATATTCCCAGCTTCCCAGCTTTCATACTTAGGCCTATTCCATACTCCTTATCATAGGCTTTTGCAATTCATCTCAACCTCTCTTTTGTGAAAAAGATACTTTTGTAGAATTGGAGCAAGATTTCTGGGAAAACAAGTAGTATGTCAAGGAAGAGGGGAGAAAGCTAGGGCCATTCTTCTTTAACTCCAAGGATGGAATTTGAGTTTGAAGTCCAAGTAAAAGGAAATCAGAAAGGAAATCTGATTCAAAGAAATAGTGGAATGCTTCATTAGAACCGTATTATTTAATATTTAACTTATACATCTTCCACAAAAAAATGCATCTGCATAATTTAATAGTATTGCATTTTTCTGCAAAGGTAAATCAAACTTATCTTGCACTCTATCTGGATTCTGATATTTCTTATATTTATTTTTATGCATTCTGTTGCATCCTGTTTCTAATTCTATTCCTTGACAGTTGCTGTATCACCCTGTAGGAATCTTTTAAAACTCTCTTTTTAAATGAATGTTAAAGGCTAAAATAACTTTTTTATATAAGTTATTTTATTTTTAAAATTTTCACATTTCTGAAACAACCATCTTTCTCAAAGAGGGACTTTGGTCAGTATACAATAAAACATAAAAATATAAAAACAATATACAGTAAACAGCAAATCATAAATTGTTAGACTTAAAAAATTTTAATTATTTTTTTAAAAAATTAAAAAATTCTAAGGAGGTAAGAATAATTAAACCCTGTTTAAATTAGTTGACAAAGGCAAATGATGGGCTCTCATGGCACCAACCTACCTCATGGTTTTGTGCCACAATTATTTGTAATAAATAAAAATAATCCCATTAGATTTATGTTATTACTCCAAATAAATGTGTACCATACAATAAGGAAACCATAATCCATTCACTTCACCTGAATACTGTCCCTTACCTCTCCGTTCTTTCAAAAGGAATTTCCTTCCCTCTCTTCCAACATTTTTATAGTAGGGCATAGTGTTTATACTGCAAACATAAGCTTGAAGTGAAAAATTAGGTGGCTGTTTAATGCAGTTTTTATGAGATCATGGGAGTGCTTAAATATCCCTATTTGATGGTTTTTTATAGCAAGCTAAGATATTTTACCTGAGGTGCAAAATGTACCTTTCTTAGTACGAAGTCTAATAGATTGCCTGCTAAATAAAATAAAAAGTTCTATGCATTTGAAGATATAGATCAGTCCAAGTAAGAACATAAGTAAATTTACTTCCAAAAAGACATAGTTACTTTCTACTTCCACAACATCTGCTAGTAGTCACTTTTCTTTAATGGTACAACTGGCATATTACTATATTTAACATCCTTAAAGGAAAAATACATACTTATTCTATGTTATAAAGTAGATTTACTATTAATATCTACTTGTGTTGTTTTTCAACATAGCCTAATATAGATTTATCAAGCATATTCCCAAAGTTGAAGAGAAATTTCTAGAAAATGACAGGCTTCTATTTTATGGTTGTTATTTTATGTCATGTGGTTTGTCTGACATTTGCACAGATTGTAGTTTCACAGCCATTGAGTAACATCAGTTATTCGTTGGCAGGCATGATATGGGTTTTTTTTTATGAACTGCGTAAGAGACAAAAATTAGGATTGCATGATTAGGAACAAACAAATTAAAAAATCAACCTCTCTTATTATTAAATAGCAGGTCAAATATAATATTCAGAAGTCCATTTTTGTGGATAATTATAAATAAATAAATAATTGTTCTCTAAAGTGATAAGTGATAAGTGGAAGGAAACAATTTCAGGAATTATCTTACAATAAAAAATACACTTCATAATTTCTAAAATTATTATTGAAATCAAACAATTCTGACATGGAAAAGAATTTTCTCTTCATTTTGGTCACATCAACTTCTTTTATTCAAGGCATTTTGGGTTGTTGTGATGATTTGTGCAGATGTACAATTTTGAGACATTTTGTTTTACTTGAACCTGCAATTTAAAAAGATGCCTTCAAGTCAAGCTCAGCCTAAGATGATTACTGAACATGGACATGAACGTGAACATGCTGCTTTTTAAACAATGGCATAGATGTATATTCTGTGTACCCAGCAAAACATTGATTTAAACATATCTTAAAATGTCTGCATATTCATATTTGCATACCCTGTAGTCTGCTGCAGAAAAAGAACAGTCTATTTCAAGAAGAACTTGATACCTGGTAACATCATCAACATATTCATGTGGTTTTCTTTTCAAAAATATGGAAATGGCTTCCCGGTGCTCTCATCCAAGTACTAACTAGTTTGGATCTTGTTTGTTTTTTGATAATATCAACTGGATGCTACCTGTGCTAAGACTTAGGGTACTGTACAATGTTTCTGTTCGTCACATAGGAAATGGATTCATCCATTTCGTCCATATTTCCTTTCAGATTTTGCTGAGCAATACTGAGTGGTTTTAGAGGCTACTTGGAGGATATATAAGCACAGGCCTCTCAACTTAGGACCACTTTTTTTCTCTCATATTACTTCAATAGTTCTAATTTTGTTTCTATACTCTTTAGTAAGCATGGTTCAACAGATCACAATTGATTAATTGATTGATTGATTGTACAGCTTCAAACTATCTTGACAAATTTTCAAAGGATTTCAATATTACATATACTATGCATTGGACTCTTTACTTAAGCACATTCCATAAACTGGTGTTTTTTTCTCATAGTAATCATTTTGTAGGTCAGTTTTATCTACTTTCCTCTAACTGATGTCCACAAATCTTAAAAGAATTTATCCTACAGGAAGGATAGAATTTACATACAAGAAAATAATGTTTATCACAGGGCTGGTATTCAAAAATCTCAGCAAGCGGTTTGCTGCCTGGTTGCTGAATGGGCATGGCCATGGCATACCAGAACTTCCTGTTTCCAGCTTCCGGTCACCCTCCCAAGGGTCAAGAGGCCTCCTCCAGGCCTCTGAGAGGACAAAAGCAGTGTCCTCTAGCCTCTGGAGACCCACTGGAAGCTGGAAATAATTTTGCCACTTCTGGTTTTTCAGGGAAGGCCATTTTTCACTTTCTCAAGGGTCCAGAGGTCTCTCCAAGGCCTCTGGGAGGGTGAAAATGGCCTTCCCCAAGCCCTGTACGCCTTCCAGAAGATGGAAACAGGCCCATTTCCAAACTTCCAGAAGGCCTGTTTTTCCCCTCCCAGAGCCTCTGCACGGACCCTGCACTTACTTCCATTGAAAATGGGCTCCATAGAGACTCCTGGGAGGGGCAGGGTGAGCTGGTCAGTTGAAATATCAGTTTGGCAAACCAGCTGTAACTTTAACATCCAGTTTCCCTGAACCAGTCCGAACTGGTAGAATCCCACCCCTGATTTATCAGCAGAAAATATTATTTGCAGTTTTTATTTAGAGAATAAAATTCCTCCTCACAGGCAAATATCTTTGAGTTTTAAAAGTAATAAGAGACTACAGTTACCATTTGAGATTCCTGCATTGTTGACATCTCTTAACCAGCCACAGTTAGATTGGATAATGTTCTTTCTATCACATTACAGCAGAATTATCTTCATGACGGTAGCACTTTGACACAATTATGCCGACAAGCTTTGCCTTTTGTGTGAATGTATATGAGTCCTTCTAATCTTTTTAGCATCATTCACTGAAGATTTTAGTTGCAATTGATTTTTAAATTTACCTGTAATTGCAATTTCAGTATAGCAACCTTACAACAGTGACAATTAAGCACTGATTAAAAGTGATTGAAGTAGTCTCTATTTTTCCAACTTAAAGATTCAGGAAATAAAACATTGATCATAATCCCAAAGCAAGGGCTATCCTTTAAATAAGGAACAAATAAAAAATAATTGTAACACGGATATCCTAGCATTTGGGGGATATTATTTAGGATTTTGGATATGCAATATGTTATGAACTAATAAAACGCTTAAATAAAGTCTTATCAAACCTTTAGAAAATAGCAGGGTTCTAGCCCTGCACTTCTGATTGGCCAATAATAGCGATATCGGATTGGTCCATTCAGGAGAATCTGATTGGCTGTTAACAAGCCACTCTCATTGGTTAACACTCCACGTTTCTCATTGGTTACTAGATCAGCAGCTTGCCTATAAAAGGGCTGCTGCTGCCCAAGGTTTTTGCTCTGTTCAGAATGATTAATAAAGAGTTGAAGTTCACTGTTCACTTTCTCGTCTCCGTTCCTTGTGCCCATGCACAGAACTTAACACTGGCGATGAAGGTGGGATGTGGAGACGTCAGAGCTGACTGAACACTACAGAGCACTAAACAGAGCACGTGGCTGAAGGCGCATCAACGGCGGAAACCATGTCTGGCGGCACCATACCACCCGCTCCATTCGACCTGGCACAAGAAGACTGGGACTCATACATGGACCGGTTCCAGATGTTTCTGGAGACCAACAACTTGAAGGATGCCACTACTGGAAAAAAGCGAGCAGTATTCCTGACTCACTGCGGACCTGCTGTTTTTAAGATGGCTAAGGCACTGGCCAAACCGGCTGAGGTGAAATCCATGGACTGGGACATCCTCGAGCCCCTCCTATGGGCCCACTATGCACCTACCGTACCAACGCTTGTCCGAAGACATGAATTTTACCAGAGAGACCAGCGGAAAGGAGAAAGCGTTGCAGATTTCATCGCAGATCTCCAGAACCTGGGAGGCCTCTGCGGGTGCGCTGACCTCAAAGAAGCTCTAAGAGACCAAATAGTTCTGGGTTTAGATGCACCTCACGTGCAAAGTAAGCTGATGGCGAAAGGCGACATCAGCCTTGCAGATACCATCGCTGATGCTACTGCAGCAGAAGCAACCAGGAAGTTGGCTGCTTGAATGCGCCGCACCAACACCCCGCTCCGCCAACTCGCCGGCGAAACCTCACCTTGCCTAGAGGGTCATACAACAGCAACACACCATGAGAACCTCGAATTGTCATCAGAAAGTGATGAAGAAGTCAACCGGCTCCGGTCTGAACGAGACCAACGCCACCAGTGTAATCAGAGACTACAGCATCAATGCGCAGGTTGTGGAGCAAACCACCCACGATCAGACTGCAAATTCCTCGACGCGCTCTGCTATGTTTGTGGGAAGAGAGGCCACATCGGAAAGATCTGTAGAAGCAAGCAAGGATCCAGCCCATTTCAGAGGGGGACCAACTACCGCCAAACTACAAGAAATCGTCCTGTAAGTCGGGAACATTTGAACCACCAAAGGAACAACCACTCCTACAGAAATAAACCATTAGCCAATTCAATGAAACGAGAAGAGGCACACCAAACCATTACAATTGGTCACGCCTCATCATTGGATGCAAAGAAGATCTGAGTGAAGGTCGCCATCGAAAACCAGTTGATTCAGGATCGTCCCTCTTGATGGTTTCCTGGAAGACCCTTCAACAATTAATCCCTGCTGTCCAGCGGCAAGACCTCAGAACCCAAAGAATCATACTCAAGGATTATCAGGGAAACCAAATTCCAGTCGTTGGATCCAGCCTAGTCCAGGCCTCATTCAAAAATCGTACTGCATCTTTACCATTGACCGTCGTTGACCGTGATCAGCCTAGTTTGTTAGGCCTTCAATGGTTTGCTCTACTTGGGATCAAGGTAGTCGGCATTCACCAAACCAGCACCGACAACTGGGAGGAGGCCCTCGTCCAGGAATTCCAGGACGTCTTTGCAGACAAACTAGATGAGTACAAGGGGACTCCTATATCATTTAACCTTAACCCTGAAGTAGCCCCCATCCACCTTAAGCCTCGTCGAGTACCTTTTGCCCTTAAACCAAAGATTGATGAGCAACTTGATAAATTAATAGCCCAGGGTGTTTTAGAACCAACAGACCACACTCGTTGGGAAACCCCAATCATAACACCCATCAAACCGGATGGATCGTTAAGGATTTGTGGGGACTCCCGTGCCACCCTGAATACGCCCTTCAACAGAACGCTTATCCGGTGCCGGTGGTACAATACCTCCTCCATTCCCTGGGGGGACAGAAAAGTCTTCGCTAAATTGGATTTAGCACAGGCGTACGAACAACTGCCTGCAGATAAAAAAAACAGCAGAGGCACAAATGATCGTTACGCACCGAGGCGCCTTTAAGTGCAACCGACTCCAATTCGGAGTTAGTGTAGCTCCAGGGATTTTTCAAAGTTTGATGGAGAGACTCTTGCAAGGGATCAAAGGGGTCGTACCATACTTTGATGATGTTTTAATTGCTGCCCCAAATAGAGAAATACTTAAGGAGCGTCTTAAACTGGTTCTCCAGAAATGTAAAGACTCCGGCCTTAAGGTTAAAAAAAATAAATGTCAACTGTGTACAGATAAAGTAGAGTTCCTGGGGTACCTAATCGATAAACAAGGCATTCACCCCACCAATACAAACCTATTAACTTCAGATGCTGTTTTAATGCAGTATAACGAGACTTTGCCTTTAACAATTACATGTGATGCATCACCATTTGGAGTAGGAGCTATTTTGAGCCATGTGTCACCAAATGGTAGTGAAGCCCTTATTGTCTATTTTTCAAGGACTCTATCAAAGGCTGAACGTAACTATAGTCAAATCAATAAAGAAGCTCTTGCTGTTGTTTCTGCTGTTAAACGGTTTCATGAATATGTTTATGGACTAGTTTTTACTATTGTTACCGACCACAAACCTTTGCTGGGGATTATAGCGGGAGACAAGCCAACCCCCTATATATTATCACCTAGAATGACTCGCTGGTCGGAGTTTTTGGCTGCCTACAATTATAGGTTTCAACACCGCCCGGGGAAAGTCATCATCCACGCTGACGTGCTGAGCCATGCACCACTTCCAGAAACCGTTGACGACCCAGCTCCAACCCTTACGACACTCCAGATTGAAACGCTACATTCACCGCCGCTAACAGCTCGAGATATCGCGATTGAAACAAAACTCGATCCTATCTTAACGCGAGTTCTTTGCTGGGTCAAACGGGGATGGCCAGTAGATCAAACCCCTGATGACTTCACCCCTTCAAGAACCAGCAAACAGAACTTTTTTTACAAAAAGGCTGCATCCTATAGGGGAATAGAGTCATCGTCCCAGAGCGGTTACAACAAGCAGTATTAAAGACACTGCATGAGGGTCACCCCGGCATAGTGCGTATGAAAGCGCTCGCACGAAGCTACGCATGGTGGCCGAGCATCAACAAACAGATCGAAGCCTGGGTAAAGACTTGTTTAAAGTGCCAGGAAGTTAGCAATGCCCCACCTAAAGCAACTCTAACAGAATGGGAAACAACCCGGGGACTGTGATCCCGCATCTACATTGACTTTGTGGGACCTACTAAGAGACATACGTTCCTACTAACAGTGGATGCCTATTCAAACTGGCTCGAAATCCTCGAAATGAAGAGTACTACAACCGAGTCCGTCATCCGGAAGTTGAACAGGCTATTCGCGACGCATGGACTGCCAGATGTTCTGGTATCAGACAATGGACCCCAGTTTACCACTCTACCCTTTGAACAATACTTAGAGGACTGGGGTATTCGTCATGCGCTAACTTCACCAGCACACCCTGCAGCTAACGGAAGAGCCGAGCGCATGGTACAGTTTGTTAAAAAAACCCTCTACAAAATGGACTATGGGGACATTGAAAATAAGATAAATAAGATAAGCAAAGGCCAGAGGACAACAACGAGAACATTAGCGGCACTGAGTCATCCAATGAGGAACCACTGGCACCCGGCTTGCCCGAAAATTGATTGTAATGTTTGGTCTCTTCTCTCTATAAATGCATTATGTTGTGGCCTATATGGTGCAGACTTTTTATGTTGAATACCTAACATTCTTAGTCTGTTCTGGAATTTATTATTTGTAAATTCCGTACCATTATCTGTTATAAGAGTTACTAATTTCTTTTTAGTTTTCCTTTCAGCAAATTTTATCCAATTAAAGAGATTTTGATACGTTTCAGTTTTGCTCTTCATTAAATAGCAAAACCCATATCTAGAATAGTGGTCCATTATACTTAGTATGTAACGAGCTCCTCCTGCACTTGGTTTTTTCAGACCTATTAAATCTAAAAATACTACCTCTAAAGGTTCTTTGGTAGTAAATCCATCAACTCTATTAGCCGGTGTGACCCTGCTCTTACTTTGATTACAGGCATTACATTGCAAATACTTATTACAAGGTTTCAAACTTATTCCCTTAGATAATTCAACAGTTTTCTTAAGCATTTTAAAATTTAAATGCCCTAGCCTTCGATGTAACAAGTGAATACATTCATCATGAGGTTTCTTATTTTCATAAACTGTGTTAGCCACTTTTAAACCATCATCATTTAACACATATAATTCACCTCTTAAAGATGCAGTAATTTTTTTATCTTCTTTCTCAATTATGCAGTTATCTCCTTTAAAAGTAACTACATATCCTAGTTTAACCAAAATTCTAACTGAAATTAAATTAAACTTAAGTTGTGGTACATATAGCATTTTTACATTCTCTTTTATAAAAGAACAATATGCTATACCTTGACCTTTAGCTTTCAGTTTCCAGCCATTGGCTAACAATATCTGCTGTGTACTCTGGGACATTTTAATAAAAATTTTGTTATCATTTGTTATACAATGGGATGCTCCACTGTCAACCACCCATAAATTATTTTTTACAGCTCCGTTACTATACATGGCTAACTCTAAATTTTTATTTATCTTTTGATGACTTTTAGTATTCTGGCCAGCGTTCTGGCGTTTTGCTTTTTTACAAAATCTTGCCAAATGTCCTCTTCCTCCACAATTAAAACACTTTTTAATTGCGTATGCAGTAGGAGATTCATTATCTTCTTTTTGAGGTTGCTGCCTCCTTAACTCATCTCTTTCAAGCTTTCTTCTGGCCTCTTCAATCAATCTGCCAGTTATATCAGTTAAAGTTAAACTTTCCTTTGGCAATATTTCAAGGGAAGTTACGTAGTTATCATAACTTTCATCAAGGGAAGATAGAATTATGTAGACTTGGTGTAGTTCAGAGAAAATAAGCTCTTTCTCGTGCAGTTCTTGAAAAATGCTTTGCATAGTTTTCAAATGACTCAGCATATCACCATTTGTTTGGAGATGCATCCTGAAAAGCTTCCGTGTTAGATTTATGTGAGCACCAACGTTATCTTGAACATAAATCCTCTTCAGCTTCTGCCAACACCCAACAGCCGTTTTCTCTCCGTGGATATAAACAAGCTGTTGATCAGTTAAGGTTAACCCAATTATGCAAATAGCTTGTTGATTTTTATGCATAAATTCTTCTATCTTTAATTTGTCTTCATCATCCTCTGGATCCCATTCTTCTATGTTTGGTGGATTTTCAATTATGTTCCACAAACCTTCTCTTCGTAGAAGCAGACTACATTTCATAGACCATGATACATAGTTTGTTCCATCTAACTTGGATATAAGGGACAAACTTTGTAGATTGACTTGTGCCATGTTTTCTTATATGGATATAAAACTATAATTAATAAAACACAGCTGTCTGTTTACTGTAATGTATAACAACACAAACTCTCACTTTTACATAAATCTGTTTTATCCTAGTTAAACTGACTTTGCAGCCTCTGGGCCCATAACCAGTGTTAAGCCTGGTTTCCCCAACCAGGGTTAGGGAGACAAGCTAAACAGAATGTGCAGCGTTAGTCAGATAGGCACACAGATAAATGAGTGAGCTAAGCTTGTATGTTTATTAACATACAGTAAAAATAACAGATACGCTTGTGCTATCAAAAATATAGTTTATTCCATTATGAGTTCATAGCATAGTCAAAATAACAGTCCAATAGTCATGTATCATTTAGTCAGTCCATTCAGGGATATTCAGTTAGCAAAGTCCGTGTAGAATATCCTATGTCAGTTCACTTACAAGTCAGTCCTTTGTTTTCTCTCCCGTTCGAGCAATGCAGTCTTGAGTCCTTGCAGTAATCAGGGATCATCAAAGCCAGAGAGAGAGCAAGCTGTCATCTTGCTTCTTTTAAAGTGCTTTCACAACCACTTCCCTAATTACATTCCCATATTTAAAGTTGTAGACACTTTAACATACAAACTATGATTACATATTATTATTTACCTAAACCAGTTAGGGTAAAACAATATTATCCCTAACAATCATTATCCAGTAACATTAGGAAATTGTAACTTTTCTTCTCTGTTTAATATGTGAAACCTCTTTTTTTCCCCTAGGGAAAGTTGGATATTTTCCCCTCAGATTGCACATAGCTCTTCTATACAGAAAATATAATTTAATTAATACAAATATAAATGTTTCTCATGAAAGTAAAATGTAATATGAGCATAGGCTTGGGCCATGATCTGTATTCTGCTTCCTTTCCCTTTAGAATAATATGTTACAAATGTGTTACACATTTGTTTGCTTAGATGTATGAAGTTATGCCAGTTTGCTCTGGGTAAAAAGAAACTGGGCTAAAACTCTTACAAGCTTTTGATGTTAATTGTAATATTTTGGTAAGCATTTCCTGTTATAGTTTTATTGCCGGTCTTTTTTGCTCCACTATTCAAAACCACTCTACTGCAGTTGCTTATTCTTTATTGCCTACAATGGAATCATCATTTCCCAAGCTATCCTTGAAACATAATGATAGTTTGTCAATGTGGCAAATGATTTTATCTGGCCTGGACTTTTTGCCTCAGGATATTAACTAACAAATTGATCCTGCCAGAGCTCTCTTTTGCGTGCATTGTTTCTTAATTACATGATGTGTAAGATACATCAGGCTCAATTATTCAATTTGAAAAGAGACGGGGAGGGAGGGGGGAACCCATACAACAGAGGAGAGCAAAGAGCAAAAAGAATATGTGAGGAGATATAAAAGAGCTCCTGCTGTAACAAACACAAAGCTGAAAACCATAGGGAATTCCCTTCACTTGATAACCAAAAAGTAATTTATATTTAGCTAGAATATCTCCCAGCTCAAAGCATTGGGTTTTTGTTATCCAAAGTTCAGCTCACAGCTCTGCAATGTAGTAGTGGTGCACATTGGATGTGAGCATGTTGAATGAAAAACAGACAGATTTGTAAAAACAAAAACAAACAAAACAGACAGATTTGTAAAAACAAAAACAAATCTGAGTTGTTTACTCATTTAAGTTTATGGAATACCAAAGTAACTCCACAATGAAGACACCACAGTTTAGCCAAATGAAGTTTTTTGTCCTGTTCATTCAGTATCTTAAAGTTGAAACTTGTTTACCTAAATCAGTTCAGGTAAAGTAGCATTGACTCCCTAGACTGAAGAAACTGATGACTGAAGTTTATTACTTATTTTGAGTTTTATTGTTGATTGGAATGACAACCACACTTGACTTGAGTAATAATTTATGTTATCATTGTATTGAGTTCTAAATAATGAATGTACTGCTATCATAATACTGCAATTGGGGGGGTAATGTTTTCAGTTTTAAGAAATCTTAAACTGTCATCCAGGAAACTTTCATCTATTACTATGAAATTTAACATCCTTTAATCCAATAAAGAGGTATTAGTGGATGTTGCCTATAGTTTTTGTTCAATTCATTTTGTTTGGTGTTTGATCCAATTATTGCTTTGTTGCAGTTTTCTTCAGGTATCATTTTACCTAGCAACAGATTAAAAATAAAGGTGATGTAGGAAGTCTTTTACCAGCTTATTTCAAGGCAGACATTTAAAAAAGTAACTACATTAGATGTTCTATTTCCTCACATAGAACAATGAGTATCTCTTCTCAAAAGATTCTAAGCCAACATTCAGTGACCAAGCAACCCAAAGAATAAAAACATTCATGCAACATTAGCTTATTAATGAGAGGTTTAAAAATAATCAGTATCCTGATATGATTGAGAATGGACTCAACCATATGTTACCTCCTGGGCAGTCTTAACTAAAGAAAAGATAGCTGACTAAACATTCCCCAAAATTTTGCCTCCTTTGTCAGGAATTATGGGTCAACCACCACCAGGCAACAGGACAAGACAGTACCAATCAGAGACAGAATCAATTCTGAACACAGCTGAATGACTTTATCTGATAGGTCTCTACAGCATTCCCCACATCTAAAGGAATAGAAAGAGTAGCATGCAAGTTGGTGAAAGTATAGTTCATTATAGTTATATACAACCTTTTAGCAATTATGGGATTAAGCAATTAAATTAAGTAATATGTTTTCTTAATTAAATATCAATATTACTAATCTTAATTATATTTTTGCCTCTATTTGGTGGAATTCAACTGATACATTATTTTGAAAATATTTTCTCTGTTCTCTTTACTTTTCTTCCACTTGCATTTCTACTTCTAAGCCTGGAAAAACTATTATTAGTGGTAATTTGAACTATAAAGTATCAGCTTGTCATGATGGTTACAAAGCTATCTCATAAGATTCTTGGGATAGAATTTAGTGGTTTTGTTTGTTTAATACATGAAACTATTGGTGCCATGAGTAAACTGGAGACTGAATGATTCAATACCAGAAGATGTCAGCAGCTAATAACAGCTATTGCAAAAGCTTTCCCTTTTTCCTCTATGGTTCAGGAAAAAAGCACTAGTTATCACTGCTTTTGGTAAGCACATATGTTATCATCTGCATACTGTTGAAGATGTATGGATACTTCTCACATAGCTATAGATACACCCTGACAGTAAAAACAATGAAATGTATTTGTTTTGTCTGTTGTTGCTTAGAAATTATAAGAATTGAAGACTGGAAGGAATCAAATGTTTGAGGGGGAGAACAATGGGCTCTGGTATAAGTTGCTGCTGATGGAAACATTTCTAGAAGCAGAATTCAAATGGCTACTTTTGAAAGAAGGCTTAATTGAAAAGCCATCATTTAATACAATGTGGCCCTAAACACTCATGAAAGCCTACTGTGTAAAAATAACCCAATATTATAGTCACAAAGTTGGTCAGTAATTAAGTTAATTGGTCAGTAATTAAGTTAATTGAATTGTTATTTCTAGGGAAGCAAAACTTAGAGGGTTATTTGAACTTTCAGCACTTTAATATACAATATGTTTTCTTTTTTCTTTTTTATAGAATTCACCAAGCTTGGATTTAATTCTGAAGTTTAACATATAGAGAATAGTAACTGTGGTTACTCTCCAATAACAATTTGTTTTTGAACCATAGGATTGTGTTTCCAATCTTTCGAACACAAATTATTCCATCCCTGCCTAGAGGTAAGAAAGAAGCAACCGGACACTCTTTGTTTTTCCTTGAAGACATTTCACTTCTCATCCAAGATGCTTCTTGAGTTCAAAACTAAAGAACTCCAGAACTGAGTAAATTTCTTGGATGAGAAGTGAAAAGTCTTTTTTAAATAAACAAAGTCCAATTGCCTCTTTAAAAAGTATCTTTGGGACAACCATAACCTGATGTTTGAGAATCTCCATACACATTTAGGTAAATTTTGGTCAAACATTCCTCATTTGAAAAGTTAATTCGATCAGAATTTTTGCAACTAGCACTAGCAAATTAATCCCAAAATACATTTTCCCCTAATCTAAGTAACAATCAAATGCTTTCAAATCACTTTAATCTGTCTACAAATGTATTATAACATCCCAGTTTTTTTTGTCCTCACCCACAATTACTTAAGGAATTACCTAAGGAAAATTTCTGCTATCACTCTCTTAAGCCTGTTGTTAAGGATGTAAACAGAAGGATTATCTGAATCCTCTCCCATAAATCAGGGCAGGAAACTCATACCTGCAAGTTGCATGCAATGACCTCAGGTTTAGGGTTCATTTCATCAAATTTATTTATTTATTTATTTGATTAGATTAGATTTGTCAATTGCTTACAAGATAATAGGTATAAGTATATACATAGTTATGAATACATGAAATGGGTACATATAAGAAAAATAAAAGAAACAATAGGACAGGGATGGTAGGCATGTTGGTGCCCTTATGCACGCCCCCTACAGACCTCTTAGGAAAGGGATGAGGTCATGGTGGCAAAGTGTTAGGAAATTTGTAGTCTGATTTCCTAACATTTTTATTGTAAAAAATGGACTTTTTATGGGCCCATAAACAGACACAAAACCTCCTTAAGTAGAAGGAGAAATATTGCTAAGTAGAAATGTTGCTTCCAAGTGCTTGATTTTTCTAGGTCTAGCACCATATTTTTGCCAAGCTGTAGCTCAATGTATGTTGGGTAATACTTTCTTAATTATCTTTGTCCTAAAGTCTTTAACATATCAGGCTATGGAAATTCTTAGTCATCCAGAAGCTAAAGAAGTTTATTGAATGAGAAGCAAATAGCCTTCAAAGAAAAACCAGAAAAGTCCAGTTGCTTCTTGAAAAAGCCCCTTTGAGTCTTTAACTTAATAAAGATTTGAATTTATTGATAAAGAATTAAGAAATCTTTCTAGATTGTCAGTTAAAAACTAAATCAAAATAGGGTATTTCTATCCTTTCCCTGCTCATATTCTTAACTCTTCTGCCTTGGATTTTTCAGTACAGTACAGAAAAAAAGTAGAAAAGAATTTGAATATTCCTTTTGAAGCAAATTTTTAGGCACAGGTTTATTTATAAAATGGAAATGAAGAATATTCAGGTCAAGTAGGTAAAACATCTCTCTTCCTAATTCTCAATATACTTATATATACAGTGATGCAGTGACTCATTTAGTGACTGTCTCGACAGCAAACATTCAAATTTATGACAGTAATGAAAAAAAAAACTTCATGAGCAAATGAAAGCTGAAGTAGGTTTGTAAGCATAGTTATGGTTTCACTTAGCTATCATTTTATTTAATGATTGAGTTGTTGGTCCCCAATTTTGGTCGATAAATAAGGACTACCTTTATGTGTGGAGAGAATATGGTCATGAATGTCTTATCCCCAAATATATATGTCTATGTATTTGTTGTGTGTTTGTACATCTGTAGATAGTAATAAATAACTTTGAATGAATATGCTTAAAACTTTATTCACCTTTTCAGAATTTTTGAGTACAGATAGGATTGTACCCAGCTAAAGAAACATACAATTCAACTCAGATCTTTACAAAGAGCCATATTTTGGAAAATAATTTAGAAGAATATTGTATATTTTAATTCACTAATCTAGGGTTTCCCAAATTGTATTCTATGAGAACTTGATGGGGTTCTATGATAGACTAAGGCCAAAAAAAAAGCACTTGAACACAGCCAATTTTCTATCATTAAACTTTTCCTCTTAATCATTTGTTTTTTTTTAAAAGGATTTTTTAACCTGATAAAGATGGAAACATTGTTCTAGGTCTTTTATTCTATACTTTGACAAACACCCATATATCTTCATATAAAACATATTTTTAAGCTGAAACAAGAAGCTTTAAATAAATTTATAAAATAAAATAGATACTGAACGTACCAGTGCCTGTCACTGATCATTTGTGGATGAAGTCTGCACATAGTATAACTAATTCTGTAAAATTATTTTGATAAATAGTGTAAAGATTGTCTTGGAATTTAACTCTGACAAAAAGGAAGAACATGGGCCATGGTTTTTAAAACAATTGTGCCACTGACACAATTTTGTGTTTCTAAAGAAATGTTCCTGTTTTTCCCTTCCCAGCTTCCTTAATATGTGGTAACAGCTCTCCATTTCGGTACTGAAATTTGGTATATATTTGAAGCAGTTGGGGAATTAACATTCAATGATTTATATAGCCTATGATAGGCAGCAGATTCTGTTTGATCTATTATGGCTAAAATACTTTACTTTAAGGTTAATTTATCTTGATATGGCCAAATGGTAGCTTAACATCATCAGAAAAGCTCATTTTATTTTGGATTGATTTAGCATTCTCTGCCATTGTTAAGTGCACAAATCCAAGAGCATTGTGCAACCATTTCAGCTAGCAAGTAAAATATTTATCCAACTATTAGTTTCACATTTATTTCTGCTTCTTGCTAGAATATCACAATTAGATCCAGTAGTTAACTTACAAAATGTTTTTTAACATTAATTTGGACTCTCTAGGGAAGGCACGTTGTTATATGATCTAGCTGAGATTAATAGAGCAACTGAGCTCAGGCTTCAGCTCAAAAAGATTTAAGGTAGCAGATATAAACTGAGTACTTCAAGCAAAATAATAAACTCTGATCTCTGTGTATTTTGGGGATAGATAATCCAACTAGAAGCTTGAGAAGCTAGCCTTAAATATTTGAAGATCTTGACCTGCTCTAGTTTCTAAATCTTTCATTCAGCTGAAGGAACTGTATTGAGGAATTTTACAGTAATATACAATATCTTATGTAAGATAAAGGGGCAATAACAAACAAATAAATAAACAATAATAAATAAACATTTATTAAAGAAAAAGATAATAAGATTTACAACTTTGTCTTTTACTTTTCACAATGCTCTTATAGATAGATGGAGCCTAAAGCAGTTTAGAACTTCATGGCCATTGTTTGTCAGTGGTATATTTTCTGGATAATATTTCAAGTTTATTTTGTTATCATGGGAATCCATGGGGAATTAATTCTATGTAGGATCCAATCTGGGTTAGTCACAAGGGACCAGAAGTTAATCTTCTGGGCTTTTGGAAGCTAATGCTGACATATATTTGCTTCAGAAATTCTAGTCCATGTACATAATGCAATATTTATGTTAATCATGCCATTGTACATTTGATGACTTAGATGTCAGTGAAGTTTGCTGGTTTTTCTGTTGCTAATTTAAAGAAAAATAACAGAATTTTATTAAAATCAGCAACATATAAACCATAAATCAGCAAAGTACAGTTCATCAAAGGGACGAAATAAAGAATCTTGAATTTATGCAGTTGAAAATTCACCTATATTAGAGCTATAAAAGCTCAAGAAAAGTTTTAGTTAGATTTATCTATATTAAGTGTTAAGTTTGAGCATGGGCGAGAAAGAATGGAGACAAGTTTCTGAACGGTGAACTTCAGCTCTTTATTTACATCGTGACTTGCTCGTTTAACATCAGTAAAACCCGCCTTATATAAGCAAACCTTATAACGTTTAACCAATAACAAGCTAGGAACGCTAACTTTTGTAACCAATAAGAACTCTCTGTTAAGGGCCAATCGGATTCCCCGGAACAGGCCAATCCGGTCCGGCCGCTTAACAGCCAATCAGAAGTGCAGGGCCAGAACCCTGCACTTATTCCAAGATCACACTTTATTAATTATATTGCATACACAACATTAAGTGATTGTTTTTCTCATGAAGATCCTATAAGAAAAGCATATTTTTTCTTATGATCAAAGTGAAATTCATAACAAATGAAATTTTAACTTGCTTTTTGATCACTGAAAAACCAATATGAAATATATTACCCTGATTAACCAGCCCAAGTCTGTAATCATGACATATAACAACAAAATACGTATGCTGACTATGAATCATTTGGAGTAATTTAGGGTTCATACGACTTAAAATATGCTGTAAATGAATTACTATATAGGTTCTCTTCTCTCTCTCCCCTCCTCTCCTCTTTCCTCCCCTCCATTGTCCTCGATTCCATTCCATTCTATTCTTAGCTATGTTAGATATTCTGTTATCTTAAATCAGGGGTGTCAAACTTAATTTCATTGAGGACCAAATCAGGGTTTGTTTGACCTCATGGGGGCTGGGGTGTGTGGGTGTGTGGCTGAAAGCATGGCCAGCTCAACATCAAGGCTTCATTTTTGCCATGATGGCTTGGGCTCTGTATTTGGTAGAAGAGGGTTTCACAAGGCTGTTGCGGCCAAAAACAGAGACCAGGCAGCTCTCATGCAGCCTCCCCAAGCTGCATTTTCATTGGCAGAGGGCTGCAAGAGGCTATTGTGGCCAAAAATGGAGCCTGGCAGAGGTACTGTGGGTCGGTCCTTCTCTATTTCCAGTAGGCCTGAAGGCCAGATCTAAGCATTCTGCAGGCCAGATTTGGCCCTCAGGCCTTGAGTTTGACACCCTTGTCTTTAGATAGTCTCTTTTATTGGATTAGAAATGGTAGGTAAATGAATGGTTTCACTGGAACAGCAACCAGAAGAAAATACAATTCCTTGGAAAGTACAGTGTTATGCAATTAGTTAATGGGGACAAATTTTTATATCAAGCATTCTTCATTTATTTCAATTGTTAATTTAAGTTCATACATTTTAGCAATTACTTGTCCATCATTTGTACATAACTCCATTTCAAATTCAGTCTTACCTATTCCAAATAAAAAACCCTTTGGCTTAATTTAAATATTTATAATAAAGGTTAACAAGAGCTTAGTGTCTCACAATAAGTTAGCCATTGTGTTTGTCTACTATTTTTCGCTATAAAATGCTTCTTGTGCTAAGACCCTCAACCAAGATTTGTAGGCATCCATATTCTGAATATGACATGTTCAGATATTTTATGGTACTAATCAAAAAGAAGAAATGACAGATAAGCACAGTTTGATTTGTAAATAACTAGATAGGCAATTTGATTACTATTTTTGGTAATTACTGTATTCACTAAATACTTTGAACTTTAGGTATAGCTGTAAAAACTTCACTTATTTCTCAACCAATCATCATAAATGGTTTGGTTTAAATCTAAATTACCAATAGAGATATTTTATATAATAGAGAAATAATTGCTGAAATTTGATAAGCTTCTTCTTTTCTGCTATAATGGCTAATTTATTTAAGCTTTGCTAGCTTTTAAAATTGATCATTGAGAGTAGAGGAAGTGAAAAGCATGAGTTCCACCATGAATGTCATCAGAATCCCAAGTATGAAACTAAGTACAGATGGAAACAAATTGAAAGTTGGACTGGAAGGTGTTCTAAAATTAGAAACAGGACTATTCCAATACAATTTCACCTCAATTTTTTGAAATGATTAAAAATAATAGGTTGTACACATAGAAGAAAGCATATATAAATTTATCTGATATAACTACTACTTTGGTGCAATATAAAATACAAACATTAACTTTGTATTTACGCAAAATTTAACTTTGGGTAAGTGTGACTACACATATACAGATAGAAAGTACATATGTACAATAAAACATACTTTTAGAAAGGAAAGCATTGGAATGAAAATGTGAGAGGAGAAAGTAATAAGGTGATAGAAAAAAATTTATAGCTGAGGGTTGAAATGTTTTTTTAAAAGAACATTCTACAAACTGTTTAAAAAGTCAGGGGACCTTTGTACCTTGGAGCCTGGCTGTTTTTTGCAGGCATTTCATCACTCAACTGGGTGACATTATTAGTGCAAGGAGCTTACTCATTACGTATACCCAATTGATTTATCCTGTCAGTGTTGGTGAGAATGTTCTTTGATTAGACTATTGTTATTGTAAACTTGTTTGTCTGCATTGGTAGTTCCTTGACTGGAGTATTGTTTACTTCTTCATTGTTGTTCTTCAAAAAGGTCTGTAAGGGGTTGTGCATAAGAGCATCAGTGCGCCTATCATCCTTGTCCTATTGTTCCCATTTATCCATTTATTTGTACTCATTTATTATGTATATACTTATACCTGTTTATACTTATATGTTTACATGTTATGTACATACTTATACTTGTTTTATCATACATGCTTGACAAACAAAATAAACAAAATAAATAAATAAATGCTATTAATCTTGATGTCTGTTTATGTGGGTGTTGATTGATAGCATAAGGAGGTGTTTTGAGTTTTAATTTCCTTTTGGCATTTTAATTGTTTCTTTTGAATGATATATAAATGTTGCTTATCTCTATGTGCTTGTTGATGGTTGCCTTGTCTGAAGCCAGGGTTCCAGGAATTCTCTGGAATTTTTAGACCCAGCTTGATCTAGAATTCTCACCAATGTCTGCTATTAATGCATGCCCCTTCTAAATATTACTTATATATGACTGACTTCTTTGAAGTTCAGTATAAGTATGAGCTCAGTGTAGGTATGCAAAACTCTCAGTCCAGAACTCATGTAATGGGCTCTGTGGATGGAAAACAACAACAAAGAAATAATATTAGGTAGGTTAGAGGGCCTCAGCATTTCAATGCCACAGTCAGATTATTAATGACTTTTTTACTTACCATTATCAAACCAACCCTGTAAAACTTCTCTCTTTCTACATCTTGTCTTGAAATCCATGTATCTGCAATTAGTACCAGTATAAATTATTTCTAAATTCTAATTCCATGTTCCAGGTTTGCTATTAAATGCAAGCCTTGCTTTCTAATGAACACAGAAAGATGAGAAAAGCAATTCAATTCAAACTTAATAGATTTAGACTGCTCATCTTCACTTGGAGTAAGACTGATGGTTTTTCTACTCAATTTTTGAGAAATGATAAACTGTTGAAATAAGGAGAGATGTAAAGATTTTCAGTGATCAAATTCTAACTCATGACAACTTTGTTTCTTAATAATTCAGTTGGGTACATTTTTCTATTGCCTTGAAATTATCTTTTCAAATCAGAAATAACTTTTACGTTGATCAAAGGAAGCAAAAGGGAATAATTTCACTTAAGTCTTTTGGACAGAATTACTCTGCTCAGCCTTTATATCTGAGCAGAGAGAAAATGCAATCAGTTTCTTTATAACAGCTTTTCATCTTCAGCGTAGGGAATGAGTGAGAGAAAGAGACAGGAGAGAAAGAGAGAGTTACAATACAGGTGAAACTTGAAAAATTAGAATATTGTGCAAAAATTCATTTATTTCAGTAATGCAACTTAAAAGGTGAAACTAATATATGAGATAGACTCATTACACGCAAAGCAAGATAGTTCAAGCCATGATGTGTCATAATTGAGATGATTATGGCTTACAGCTCATAAAAACCCCAAATCTACAATCTCAGAAAATTAGAATATTGTGAAAAAGTTCAATATTCTAGGCTCAAAGTGTCCCACTCTAATCTGCTAATTAAGCCATAACACCTACAAAAGGGTCCTGAGCCTTTAAATGGTCTCTCAGTCTGGTTTAGTAGGAATCACAATCATGGGAAAGACCGCTGACTTCACAGTTGTGCAGAAACCATCATTGACACCCTCCATAAGGAGGGAAAGCCTCAAAAGGTAATTGCAAAAGAAGTTGGATGTTCCCAAAGTGCTGAATCAAAGCACATTAATAGAAAGATATGCGGAAGGAAAAAGTGTGGAAGAAAAAGGTGCACAAGCAGCAGGGATGACCGCAGCCTGGAGAGGACTGTAAGGAAAATGCCACTCAAAAGTGTTGGGGACTTTCACAAGGAGTGGACTGAGGCTGGAGTCAGTGCATCAAGAGCCACCACACACAGCCCTGGACATGGGCTTCAAACATTGTATTCTTCTGGTCAAGCTGCTCCTGAACAACAAACGTCAGAAGCGTTTACTTGGGCTAAAGAAAAACAGAACTGGTCTATTGCTCAGTGGTCAGTCCTCTTTTCTGATGAAAGCAACTTTTGCATCTCATTTGGAAACCAAGAACCCAGAGTCTGGAGGAAGAATGGAGAGGCACACACTGCAAGATGCTTGAAGTCCAGTGTGAAGTTTCCACAGTCTGTGTTGATTTGGGGAACCATGTCATCTGCTGGTGTTGGTCCACTGTGCTTCATTAAGTCCCAAGTCAACGCAGCCATCTACCAGGAAATTTTGGAGCACTTCATGCTTCCTTCCACAGACGAGCTTTATAGGGATGCTGACTTCATTTTCCAGAAGGACATGGCACCTGCCCACACTGCCAAAAGCACCAAAATCTGGTTCAATTACCGTGGGATTACTGTGCTTGATTGGCCAGCAAACTCACCTGACCTGAACCCCATAGAGAATCTATGGGGCATTGCCAAGGGAAAGATGAGAGACATGAGACCGAACAATGCAGAAGAGCTGAAGACTATTGAAGCATCCTGGTCTTTCATAACACTTCAGCATTACCACAGGCTGATAGCTTTAAAATTTTGGAACTAAGTCCACAGCCTGTCCTTGCAAGACAGGATTCTCTATAGATCACCAAGTCATGGTACTGCAAAAGTTTGAGAGCCACTGATATACACTTTTAAATTAACATGGAACATCAGAAATTATGACATAATCAGATAACCATTTCAGCTGAACCAGTTTCTTTTTATTATGTCAAGTATTTGCATTGGATTTGCACACTGTTAAATAGATTTCTTTATTAATTTATTCCTCCCTATCACATCCAACTGAAAGTCACAAATATTTCCCTTTCCCCCATATTATTACTTGAATTATTTTTTAAATAAGACCCAAGAACTGGTTCTTTAACTTTAATCTATAACTTTAAATACTTCTGTAGCCTTTTAAAAATACATTTACTTATAGATGTATCTGAATAGATGGATGGATTTATCTTCAGAAAGCTTACCTGCAGATATAGCTGCTTTATAAATTATTACAGAAATTGTTAATAGAATTAGTATTAATCCAATTTATAATGCTGCCTTATAAAAGTTATTCACTGTAGAATGAGTTATAAAAGTCACACAGCCACTATCTATCTTATTTTTTCTTTGCAGACCACTTATATATATTGTGTGGCTAACAAATTCCACAGTCTTTACTTGTGTGATTATATTCTTTGTCCAAAACATACAAAGAAAGATTCTTCACAAAAGTTTCCCACAAATAAATGTTTTAAAACTTAGACAGAGTAGGAATATAATAATATAGCCTGCTATGAAAAACAGGCCAGTAAAATTGTTTTCTCTCAATTCTGATTATATTTCTTTAATTTTTATAAAATGTTTCTCGAGAATTCTGCTAAAGTGAACTGCACTATAATCTTTAAAGTATGGCAAGTAAAAACTATGCATAAGTGACAATATTTTGTGGCAATTTTTTTTGAGGGGGGGGAGTTGACAACTCATGAAAGCAATGCTTCACTTACTCTCATTACAGCACATATTTCCCTTTTGCTTTCTGACAGGATTAAAAGCAGCTTCCAACTTCTAAGTTAAAAAATTAGATGTGATTAGCAAATTTGCCAAGTTAAAGAAAGCTATGGCTAGTGCAATCAGTTTTTCCTCATATAGAGATAGTAAAACAGCTGTATCCAGCAGTCACAATTAACATCAAGCTCAGTGATTCAATGAAAGCTCATCACTTTTCAGCCAATTTACTCTTTATCTATATGAAGTAATTATATAGAGGAGGCAATGGTTTGGAAAGAGGAGGGGAGGAAAGAAGAGGAGACTATGTTAACATGATTAGGGAAAAATTCTCTTTAGTTTATGGCATTCTCTTTCATCAGTTAAAAGTTCCTATACTCCATTACACTGAATAGAAACTGCTGGCCAGGATATTACAAACAATAGGATGTTACAGCATTTATTATATAGCACTGAGTTGTGATTAAGGTTAGGGTTGCCCTAGGTTCAGTAATACCATTACTGTGAATTGTCACAAGAGAATTTCATTGTCTGAACCAATGAAAGAACTGTTTTCAGATTAATCGGGGGAAATACATACCTTGCATAGCCTTTGTCAATACTTCATCAAAAAGCCTTGCTAGTTCTTTTAGAAATCAGAATTCCTTTTTTTAGATACATAGAAACAATCTGTTTTATTTTTCACGGTAGAAAAATTTTCTGATTTCTAAAAATATAAACACTATTTAATATTTTCTTTTTTAAAAAATCCATTGTATTACAGTTGCTTTTATGACATTTAATTCAGGCAAATTTATTCTAATTGATTTGTGCTTAAACAAATGAACCATAAGAATAAATTCTATTCTTCTTATCTGCAGCTTTTAGGCTGTATGTTACAGTAGTTCAGTTATTCAAGCTATGAATAACTGTCTCCTTCTCAGGAATGGTTACAATTATTGCACTAGCCAAAGTGTGGAAAAGACTCTTTTGGCCACAGGTCTTCATCTGCTGATCTATCAAGAGCTGTAGTATAAAGCATTTCCTTTTGAGAAGACCAACCCCCCCCCTCAAAGCTAAAATTGGAATCGGATAGCATGCTGAAACTGATACCTGAACAGTTGAATTTCTTGTCCCAATAGGTACATGTCCCTAAGATAGGGAGAGTATTCAATCTTGAAGCACATCATATTAAAGAGACTGAAGGGTCAATATCTTCTCTCACACATACTCTGACTGGAAATGTCCACTCAGAAAGGAGTGGAACTAGCGGTGGGATTCAATTTTTTTTACTACAGGTTCTGTGGGCTTAGCTTGGTGGGTGTGGCAGGGGAAGGATACTGTAAAATCCCCATTCCCACCCCATCCCACTAACCTGATTTCCAGCTCCGTTCTCCTTGCAAGGTAACAAAAGAAGATTTATGCGATCAGCTGGGACTCGGAAGGCAGAGAATAGATGGGGGCAGGGCCAGTCAGAGGTGGTATTTGCTGGTTCTCTAAATTACAAAATTTCCACTACTCATTCTCCAGAACTGCTGAGTACCACCTCTGAGTGGAACCATTTAGAAATAGTGTCTTCACTTATAAACTTCTGGGTAGTCCACTGCAGTGTTACTAAGTCCAGAGTAATTTTTCCTGAAGACACTTGAATAATAGTCATACATAACTACTTGATTAATATTTTGAGCCATGGTTTACTAGGCTCTTTTCAGCATTTACCCTTCCCCCAGTGAGGTATTCTCCACATTCTTGGTCAATTTCCTTCTCCATCTCTGATAGTTTGTTCAAGCTAAGTGGGGTATTCCTTTGGAGTAACTAGAGCAAATGCTTCCCAGAGTCATCACAAAGCATTATTCTGCTCCCAACATCAGATTCTGGCCAGCTAGCTTCTAAACCAAGGATCTTCAGACTTGGCAAGTTTAAGAGTTCTGGACTTCAACTCCCAGAATTTTTGAGCTAACCTGACTGGAGGAGGAATTCTGGGAGTTGAATTCCACAAGTCTTAAAACTGTGAAGTTTGAAGACCCCTGTTCTAAACCTTGAGCAGATCTGAGTGGCTTTATCTAGATCAGGGGTGTCCAACCTTTCACCTTCCCTGGGCCCCATTAGAAGATGAAAATTTGGTTTGGGCTGCACATAAAATAAATAAATTTTGCGGGGTGGGGGGGAGGGGGGAAGAAAGCTCACCCGCCTTGCACCTACCTCTCCTCCCGCAAATGGCCCGGCTGGATCCGGCAGGACTGGAAGGCAAGGACCGGGAGGCTCGGGGCAGCAGCAGCAGTGGCGGTGGGGGCAGCGGGGCAGAAGCGGCGGGAGCGGCGGGAGCGGCGGCGGCACAAGCGGCGGTGGCACAAGCAGCGGGGGCACAAGCAGCGGGGGCAGCGGGGGCAGCGGGGGTGGCGGGGGCAGAAGCTGCAGTGGCTGTGGTGGCGGTGGGGGCAGCAGCTGTGGCAGCAGCGGCGGCACAAGCAGCAGCGGCGGCAGGGGCAGAAGCGGCAGCAGCGATGGGGGCAGAAGCAGTAGCGGGGGCGGGGGCAGAAGCGGCAGCAGCGGTGGGGGCAGAAACAGCAGCGGCGGCAGGGGCAGAAGCAGCAGCGGCGGCAGGGGCAGAAGCGGCGGCAGCAGCAGAAGCAGCAGTGGCGGCGGCGGGAGCAGAAGCGGCAGCAGCGGCGGGGGCAGAAGCAGCAGCGGCGGCAGGGGCAGAAGCAGCAGCGGCGGCAGGGGCAGAAGCGGTGGCAGCGGCAGAAGCAGAAGCAGCAGTGGCGGTGGCGGGGGCAGAAGTGGCGGCAGCGGTTGGGGTGGGCACTGGGCCGCATTACGAGGCGACCTGGGCCACATGCGGCCCGTGGGCCACGGGTTGGACAAGCCTGATCTAGATAATCAGCTGATATTTCAAAATGCTCCTTCAAAAGCTTTTTGTATGCCTTCTTTCCTAAAAGCATCTGGTTTAATAAAAAAAAAATTGCTGGACAGCACTTTACTAATGTTTTGCTGTTCATTGCAGCCTACTCTAGGCTAACCTGAGGATGTACGTGTGTCCAATTAGATTTGTTCTTCTATTCCTTAATCATGCAAGATTCCTCAATAAACTAGTTCTATCTACGTCTCCAGCAATTGTAACTTCAGATTTTTTTTAAAAAAGAATAAATTTAAGCAATCTCCCTTTTTTAGAAGCATAATTAAGCAATGTCCCTATGTAGTTCTCATTTGAATCAAAAACACTTTTGTCTGATGTTATTTGTTACCTGTAATAATAATATAAAATATAAGATCATCAAACAAAATCAAATTATAACTCAGCATCAGACAGAGTTGTAAATAAAACTATTCAATATAAAAGCAATTTTACACATTTTCATATTGCTTTGTCCTTCACAAGATTGGAAGCCGGAGTAAAAAGCATTCTAATTAGCAACTAGTGTTTGACAAAAGACAATTTGTATCTGAAAAAATACCTGAATGAAGGATTTACTGGTTTTTGGCCTTTCTAATGATTATGAATTCAATCAAAGTGGAAGAGTACAAGCCTGAAATCAGATTTCAGGATTTCACAGCATTTGTGAAAAAATAGTAGTTGATTAGAAAACAAATAATGATCAATTCTGTGTTTTTCAAAACAAATTTAGCTCTATCAATAGAAATGCCATTTCCAAATCACAGGAGTAATGTTTCTATTTTATTATGCAGTTGTCAGCATCTGCTTAGAGTATTTGTCCCACTTTAAATCCAAACTTTATGAAAACTCAGACTAATCAGACGCAGAAAATAATTGGATTGGGTATTGGTATGCTTGAAACTTTGTTTTACATGGAAATAAATAGACATGTTTAGCCTTTGAAAGAGTAGGGTGAAGAAAGAAATGCTCACAGTCTCCAAATACCTTAAAGGATGCCATCTATTAAGACTTATTTTCTATTGTTCCAGACTGAAGGACATGAAATTGTGGATTTAAGTTACTGGAAGCCAGATTCTTATTAAGTACCAGCAAAAATTGCTAACAGTAAGAACAGTTTGACAGCAATACCAATTACTCAAATCAGTGGGTTCTCCTTCAGTGGAGGTATTCAAGTGGAGACAAGAAAGATATCCATCTGTCAGGGATACATTAGACTGAATTCCTCCACTGCACTGCAATGTATTTGGACACATTGACCTAGGTTCCTTCTCTTCCTTGATAGTAGACAGTCAATTCAGCAGTTGTATATTGACTTAGCTGCTTTGAAGAGCTTTGTTTATTTGTATAGGTTTAAGATAAAGACAATAATAATATAGAAATAATTATGCAAATTGTATTGACAGCTGTTTCCAGTAAGGGTAGAACAAACATTTATTGGGTATATCTTATATGCATTTAAATATAGTTTACCTTGTGTAAGTGTTGATGGATGGTCTTATGCCCTGGTATTCTCCTGTTTTGTAATTTTGTGATAAATTTTATAAATTAAAAAGGCACAAAACTACATAGATCAAGAAACAATATATGGTTTATATAAAGTGGAATAAAATCACTTGTTATAAAAAGTGCATATAAAATTTATGCATTTAGGAAATGGACCAAAAGGTATAAAGGTGTCCTTTTGTTTGAATTTAAAAACTAATATGGGAAAGGGCTGAAACAACTTTCAATCAGGGGAACACATTGGGCAAAACCCAAATGAATACAATCCTTAGTATTAAATTAAAAATTGTCTTTGATTTGAGCTTGACATATGGTAATGTAGTGGAAATCATACATGTAGTTTTCTTGCCATGATAGAAAATTAATTTGCCTTTGCCTTCTTCCAGGATGGTCTTTTGTCATCCCTAAGAGGTACAACCATGGGCATATTATGCACACACAAAATGTAAGACTTTTTTCTTGAAGCAACAGTGCTGCTAACCTAACAGATCTCCAACCTAACCAAGCTGATCAATACAAACTTACAATAAAAAATGGCCAAAACAATCTTCCAGAACCATGCTGTCTGTCTGTCTGTCCATTTCAAAGCGACTCTGAGCAGCATACAATTAAATGTAGGTGCAGCTTTTATTAGCCAATCAAAGTGCATTATGGAATCTTAGAATTCAGATACATGTTAGGTGGGGCACCTCCACATGATGCTATTATCTCATTCCCAGGAGCAATTACATATTCTGCTCTTTGCCAGCCATTGGCACATTTTAAGACTAACATGTTATCCATTCAGAACTGAAATTTGTGGTCAGTCTGTTTTTATGTTGGCATGATTATTACATCACTATGGAAACAAGCTTTCACTGCAACCTCCCCATGCTAGATAAATAAAAGGAGAAGGGGCATAAAAATCAGTCAAACAGAATGAACAATGGCAGAGGATTGAACTGCCAGGAGAGGAAAGTAAAGCAGGAATTATCCCTCCCCACCCCCTCTGCCCATGTCCTTGTAATTATAATCCTACTTTACATTTATTTTCTATATTAAT
This sequence comes from Hydrophis major, assembly GCA_033807585.1. Lineage (NCBI taxonomy): Eukaryota > Metazoa > Chordata > Lepidosauria > Squamata > Elapidae > Hydrophis > Hydrophis major. The sequence goes on along the minus strand of CM066331.1, from coordinate 62,361,719 downwards.
TTGCATATTGGATCAGTGGTTCATTATTTCACTCCTTTAGCTTTCAAAGTCCCACTGATGTGATGACTTCATTGCATGCTCCCTGAGTTTCCTTCATTGCATGTTCTGTTTGAAGATGGGGACTAATCTCTTTCTTCCCACACTTCCAAATTGTGAAGATTTAGTAGGATATTAACCTTATCGCCAGAACTGTTGGAGTTTAAATGGATGGGACTGTTGTCAGCCAGAGAGAACATTGATTAACTCCTCAGAGCAGTTCTTGTAATTTGGGGCCAGCAAGACTAAAAATGATGACATGGCAACTTCAAAATTGATAGAGTACAGCCAATCTACTGACTGAAATCATTCAAAGAAGAGGTCATTTAAAAAAAACAGCCTAAAGTGTTCAGTTTGCAATATTTTTTCAGGTGTCTGAGGCAAAATAATGTGTGAAAATGATCACTTAGAGCAGGGCTGTCAAATTCACTGCCTGCAGGCCGGGTGCATCATGCGCTGGCCACACCCATTCCCATTTTAGCAAAGGGAAATAAAGTCCTGATACATTATGTGACATTGCCATGATGATGTGAGTTTGACACCCCTGACTTAGGGCATTTTGGAATGTTGATATTGCATTAATTTAGCTGTTTTTATTTTTCAGTGCTAACCAATAGGTCACTTTTGATTTGGCTCCAAGTCAAATATGGTTGTTCTAGAACTCAGCTGAACTGAAACAATTCTTGGAATTGCTGTTTTAAAATCTAAATTGCACATTTTCATAAAATATCCCTAATTAGTCTTACAGTTGCAAAAAGATTTTAAAAAATTAAAAAAAAATCTTTGAAAAGTGTTAAGTCTGAGTGGTGGGTCCCAAGGAGAGACGAGACTCAAAGTGAGTGACAACAGCTCTTTATTAGGAAACCAGATACTGAGATAAGACTCCCAGCCGAGGCAGCTCCTTTTATAGAGCTGGCTGCGGCTAGGCAGCCTATGACATGCATTTGAGCTTGTGCGCTTGGTTTTACCCAATCGCAGCAGCCGAATAAGAACCAATCAGAACGCTTAATTTTGTCCAATCATGGCCCGGCTTTTCCAGACCAATAGGAATGCAGGCCTACAAGCCTGCTAGTATGGGACACTCCTCCCCTCTTGGTTCCGTCCAAGGGGCGGGGTAACGTAATCATGCAAGTAGGCGGGTCTTTGTACCTTCCTACTAGACTTGCGCAGTTCACAATGTCTCTGTTCACCAATGGGTTTGGACAGGCTCTGCGTCGCTCTCAAGCTGCAAGATAGAACTGCCTGGAAGGGTGAGCCGGTCCTCTGGCTGCGACTCCTGCCTGGTGATTCCGGGTCAGTTGAGTCATTTGCTCTGCTGCTCCCACCTGAGCTCTCTGGGCTGGTGGAGCTTGTCCGGCTGCTGCTTCCAGATGAAGTGCCCATCTGCCACGACTCCCTTCTGGCTGGTAAGTATTGTTGGTTTTTGTTTAATGTCTGTGGGGGGTGTTCTACTTGTGCAGATGTTCGTTCATTTTCTGAATTTGAGGTCCCCCCCCTTCTGATTTCTTGGTTAGAGTCTATGAGGGAGGAACCGGCCAGCCTGGATCTTAGTTGGTCAATATGATGTTTCCATGACCTCCCATTGGTGGTCTCGAGCCAGTAGGCGTGGGGGCCTGTGACTTGGGTGATTTTTGCAGGGATCCAAAGTGGGTCCCCTGTAAAGGTTTTGGAAAATACAGTGTCTCCTACCTTGAAGGCGCGGTGCTTGCTGCTGGAACCAAGGGGTTTTTCTGGAGTGTAAGCAGGATGCAGGCGGTCTAGAGGTGACCTGAGTCTTCTGCCCATTAATAGCTCTGCTGGGCTCTTGTTGGTGGTGCTATTTGGTGTGATATGTTGTAGAAGAAGCATCCTGGAGATCTTCTCATGGATGTTGCCATGCTCCATTTTGTGCAGAGTTTTTTTTGTAAATTGAACCATGCGTTCAGCTCTACCATTCGCCGCTGGGTGAGCTGGCAATGTCAATGCGTGTCGGATGCCGCAATCTGCCAAGTATTGTTCAGAAGCCAAGGTGGTAAATTGTGGCCCATTGTCAGAAACGATGACATCTGGCAGACTATGCGTCGCGAAAAGTCTATTTAATTCCTAGACGACAGCTTCCATGATGGTTGTCTTCATTGTGCTCACCTCGAGCCAATTTGAATAAGCGTCAACAGTGATTAAGAAAGTGTGCCCCTTGGTTGGCCCTGCGAAGTCAATATGCACAACCAAGGGCCTCTGGGTGCCTCTGCCTGCCATCTCGATCCCCAACGGTGCAAACCACTGCAACCCGAGTAGGCTCAGTCTGTCTTTATTGATGATTGTGAGTGGTAGGATGGTGGTATGGTTTCTGAACAAAACTTGAAAATGTCCAGTGCCAACGACCGGAATGCGATTACCTTGATAGTCTCTTAATATTAGCTTCTGGTCGCTTAGCTCTTGGCGGTGGATGCTGGGAATTAGTCTTTTGATGGTCCTCCAGGAGACCATAGAGAGGGAGGAACTGGAGTCTACCTCCATGGTGCAAGGCTGATTCTCGATGTTGACCTCTACACGTATCTTTCGTGAGTCTATTGATGAAGCATGGCCGGTAGTGACTGGTGCGTTTCTTCTCTTCTGGGTACCTCGATGAACTTCCTGGGTCGGCTGTCCTGGTTCCATTGGCTCTCATTATGGCGGTCCTGGTTTATGGTGCAGGTGCCATATCTTCTTCTTGGGCTGTTTCCCTGTTGTCGGGGGCTGGAATTTCGTTTGTTGCAGCATACTTTGGCAATATGCCCTCGTTTTTCGCAAAAACGGCAAACAGCATCCAGGAACTTGCATTCGGAATGCAGGTGATTTCCTCCATAGCCGGCACATTAGTAACTCGACTTACGACGGCGCCAGTCTCATCGCTCGCGTTTCGACTGAAGTCTGTGAATTTCTTCCTCTTCGCTGTCAGAAGGGGATTTGATGTCGCCATGGTGGGTGGATGCTGCGTGTTTGTCTGCTGCGGTTGCTGTCTCGCTGGTGGGTTGGCGGTCATTTCCGTTTGAATGCCGCATTTGTGCCACTGACTTATGGGTGGCCTCGGCTGTGGGGGCTTCGGCTATGGCGTCAGTGAGGGAGATGTCCCCTTTAGCCATCAGTCTGCTTTGGAGAGTTGGGTCTTTCAAGCCGAGGACGACTCAGTCACGCATGGCCTTATCTAGATTGGTGAATCCGCACAAGCCTCCTAGGTCCCTCAGATCGGCTATGAACTCTCCAACGCTCTTGCCCTTGCACTGATGCCTCTGGTAAAAATCACGCCGACAGATGAGGATCAGCACCGCCAGGGTGCAGTGGTTCCGGAGGATGGGAGCTAGGGTATCCCAATCCATGGTCTTGATGTCTGTTGGCTTTGCGAGTGCCTTGGCCATTTTAAAAATGGCGGGTCTGCAGTGTGTTAGAAAAACCGCTCGCTTCTTGCTGCCGGTGGCATCCTTCGGGTTGTTTGATTCCAAGAACATTTGGAAACGATCAATGTAGGACTCCCAGTCCTCTCTGGCTGGATTGAATGGTGGGGGTGGCACGGCGCTGCTGGCCATCTTGCAGGTCATCTATGCACTATCTGCCACGTGCTAGTCAGCTCTGTTGTCTCAGTATCCCACCCTCATCGCCAGTGTTAAGTCTGGGCGGTGGGTCCCAAGGAGAAACGAGACTCGAAGTAGTGACAACAGCTCTTTATTAGGAAACCAGATACTGAGACAAGACTCCCAGCCGAGGCAGCTCCTTTTATAGAGCTGGCTGCGGCTAGGCAGCCTATGACATGCATTTAAGCTTGCCACGCTTGATTTTACTCAATCACTGCAGCCGAATAAGAACCAATCAGAATGCTTAGTTTTGTCCAATCACGGCCCGGCTTTTCCGGACCAATAGGAATGCAGGCCTACAAGCTTGCTAGTATGGAACAAAAAGATCAACTGAAATAAATACCTCTTTCTCTTACTATAATCTCATTTTAGCAATATTATCTGGCCAAAGACATCTGGATATTTGATTATATCCTAAATCAAATCAGAGCAAAGCAAGGTTCCCTTCCTTCTTATGCAGTTCTTTTAAAGCTCCCTTCTGTGGAGTACAAAGACAATAAATTGGTAGGAAAAGTTGCCCCTCCCAGAAGAATACAGACGGAAGAAGAGACTTTTCACCTTCTGCAGTTTCTTCCTCAGGCTCAGAATTCATGTTGATTTCTAACAAGATATGAAAAATCAATCCTAGAAAAAAACAAAGGAACCCATTCTTTCCTCTTTTCACATCCTGGACATAAACTGTTTCAACTCCTTCCTTCAAAACAATGCGATAGAGCACTGTACATTAGTACAACTAGACACAAGGACAGTATTTTCCTGAATGCCATCACTCGACTAAATAAATAATTCCCTCAACACTGTCCAACTATTTACAAAGACTGCACTACTATTACTATTAATGTTCTCATCACTCCTTATCACCGATCCCCTCCCACTTGGATGACCTTGGGCCAGTCACTCACTGTCAAGCCAACTCACCTCGCAGGATTGTTACAATAAAGGTGGAAATAAATAGTCTGAAAATTACTCGTAATACAATAGCAATATATGACTCTTCAGGAGGAAAATATAGAATCCTGGTAAAGGTATTATACTTTCTTTGAGAAAACTAAAAAATATCCACAATCTATATATTGTGTTTATTAGCTAATAATTTCTGAAGGAAGGCATAATTAAGAAAAGCTAAAACTGATCTAAGTACCAGAAAATTTCAGTTTCACATCAGTCTTTGTAACATTTTTTCTTCACTGGATTTAAAAGTAACGCTAGCCCTTCTCATGGTGCATAACGAATGAAAACTCCTTTATAAGTAACCTTGCAGCTTCAAATGTGGGCTATTAATTGTAGCACTTAAATTATGTCTTCTTTTCCTATTACTTTAATTAATTTTCAAAGAAATTTAGAACTGCAGGACCTTATAAAGTCAATCCATTTTAATCTCATGCAGTGGCCAGGAACCACCCAACATCTTTAATCTGATTAAATTGTTCATATAATGACCTATAATTAGATTTGATTATCATATCCTGAAAAAAAAAGTTGCAGCAACCATTATGTATCAATGATACACAGTTTGAAACCCCAGAAGCAAATGTTTCTATAAAGAAAGGAATGGTTAAAAAAAGACAAATAATTCACATAGTGAAATATTATTAGAGTTTTCTTGATTAGTTTGAAATTTGAACTACAGAGAAATAATTTCATAAATAGTTACATCATTATCAAGAGTTACATCATTACCAATACCTATGTTTGCTATGAGAAACAAAGAACACATCCATATACGTAGGCTATGTGTTACCATTGAACCAAAGACATACAAGCTTTTGAACAACACAAAGTTGATATCCATCATGAGTATTGTAGAGAGGAGAGAGGGAGGAGAGAGGAAAGGAAGAAAGAGAGTAGAGCTAAATCATTGAAAGTGAGTGGGAGGCCATATAAATTCAAGGAAGGAAGGAAGGAAGGAAGGAAGGAAGGAAGGAAGGAAGGAAGGAAGGAAGGATTGGATTGCTTGTGGGGAGATAGATCTGCCATATCCCCACAAACAAATACAGCTATTTCCATTCAAATTTTCTTTTGTCTGGCTGTAGTCATTCTGTTTCTCTGTTTACATAAGGAAATATGTCTGAAACAGTATATGGGTATAATGAATGAAAAGTAAAATGAATTAAAAATTGTTATTAAATTCAAATTAATAAGTAATTTATTAAACTACATATTTGCTTTGCATCATTAACTGGAAACAAAAATATTGAGTAAAGATATACCTGGTTATGGTTCCAGTTATATAAGTTAATCCACAATAATTATTTGATCCAAAGCCACTCAATAATTTACATGAATATAGATTTAAATCTAAATATCCCTTGCTCTTGTCTAGCATTCTGAACACTATACCATACTAATTTTTGATCAACGATAATTTTCTTTCAGTTCAGAAAATGACTTTATTCATAATAAATAACAAAACATTTGTTATGTACAGCCAATTTATAGCATTTCTATTCTTTTTTTAACCCACCAACAGAATTAACACTATTCGGTCTTTATTGGTTGTTCTTATTATTTGAATGACAATTTATTTAGGATTGCTATTAGACAAAATAATCATTAAAGTTAGGCAGCTGAATAATTTCTATGTCATCCATTTCATATATAATCAATTATAATTAAACTTCTTTGTTTTAGCATAGAACAGTGAATACTTATAGTCAATTACTCCAGGTATTGTGATTTGGTATTGTGGTATTACTCCAGGTATTACTCCAGGTATTGTGAATTACTCCAGGTATTGTGATTGACAGTGATTTGAAGATACATGAAACCAAACAACATATTTATGAATACAAAACAGTTACATGCAAAAGCTTTACATCATTCTTCTCATGCCACTAATTTTGATAAAAAATAATTACACTGAAATGTCAGATTTGATTTCATATATGCATACTGGTCAAACAAAAGTTTACTATACCAGACTCAAATTTGAGGGAGGTAGTTGTGCAATTCTACGGTAAAATTCATGATGCAGTAATTAGCAGTCAGTTGAAAGATTTTTTTCTATTTATCATAATATGTATTGACAAATGTATTGTCAATGTATATTGACACAATTTCATTAATTCTTATATTCTAAAGCTGTAGTTTTATAGTAGTCATCCAACCTTGGAGAAAGAAGTAAAATATTTTCCTCTTTCCAGATGCTTCAGTCTTTAAGATTTATTATCCTTGACACAAGCTACACTGAAAGGATGGCAAAGTATGCCATGCAAAGAATAGGAGAAACATTATATCTATTTCCAAAAGGAAAAATAAATTGTGAAGTTTGAATTAAATAATGGGAAGGGCATGGGAAAAAAGCCAATGGATAAAAAGATACACATTCTGATCTCGTGTATTTATTTCTTAATTTGGAGCACTTGGTCATAGAAAAGAAAATTAACTTCCTGTAGCTATCTTACTTTTAGCGTCTTGTCACATTGCCATATCCAGGGTCATGAGAAAGATATAGCCTGTTAATCAAAAATCTATTTTCGTACCTTCGACTTTTGTGAGCGTTATCTTATTTATTTTTCCTCTTTCATGTGTTTTATTAAAAGGAATAAGGTTACCTCTAAGAAAGCAATGACAGCTCAGTATTAGTTGGTATCAAAAGGCAAGGTCAAATGTCAGTGGAAATATTAAAATAAAATCATTCTAAACGGTTATGATTGGTAATTGGGAAAACCTATTCATTTATTTCTTCTATAATGCCAACAACAGATAGAATAACATTGAGTTGTATTAAAGAGCATAGCGAATTCTTAATAGTTCAGACTAATTAAGGCTGTAAAGAAGAGGGAATTATATTTTTTAATTATTTTGATAATATATAAAATTAAAAAAAATATAATGCATGATGAACTGGTTTTTAACATCAAAAGGAATATTACTAGTGAAAATCAGTTTTGACCAGAGTTGTCAATCAGAAGACAACTCTGGTCAAAACTGATTTTCACTAGTAATATTCTTTTGCATGTTAAAAACAGTTCATATGCATTATATTTTTATTTAATTTTATTATATTATCAAAATTAATTAAAAAATATAAATCCATCCAATATTAAAGAATTAACTCAACTTCAGAATTGTATGACTTTAATACAACTCAATGTTATTTATTGTAGAAGGCATTATAGAAGAAATAAATGAATAGGTTTTCCCAATTACCAATCACCAATCATAACCGTTTAGAATGATTTTATTTCAATATTTCCACTGACATTTGACCTTGCCTTTTGATACCAACTAATACTGAGCTTTCATTGCTTTCTTAGAGGTAACCTTATTCCTTTTAATAAAACACATGAAAGAGGAAAAATAAATAAGATAACGCTCACAAAAGTTTAACAGGCTATATCTTTATTAACAGGCTATATCTTTCTCATGACCCTGGATATGGCAATGTGGTCCAGGGGAATAAAATTCTTGCTTATGGTCCCACAGTAAGCTCAAGACAGAGACAGAGTCTGAAATTATTGCTCATTCTCTTTACCACTCAGTTGTACCCTATATTAGGTAATTCCTGAAGCAACAAATTTATCAAATCAATGATCTAAAAGATTTCAGATCTAGTTTAGACTACATTATAACATGTGAGGGGTTAGGTCATGATAGATAAATTTAAAAAATGAGTCCAACTGGATGTTCTTTATTGACATAACGTGAAAGCATCATAAAGCACCCCCCAAAGGACAAATAAATAAAACCCCAAACATTCTGTATAGTTTCATTATACTGTATATCTGTTCATATATAATGAAACTATAAATTATGACTTGTATTATGGTGTTTTAATTATAAAATCTATTTTGTTCAACATTTGTCATTTATGTTTTTTTTTCTTTCAAATAGTTCTAGGTCAGATTAATCTGTTACAGCTCTTAAGGGAGCAGCAAATGTTTGTCTGAAAAATATGCGACATTTTAATTATTCCCTTTAAAGTTATCAAATATATATATTTTTAAAAAATATATCTTTCTGAGCCTGTCAATTGCTGCTTTTGTAGGTAATAAACTATAAAAACTGTTATTATGATGTACTCATAGATCCTTAAGAGTTCTTATCCATTCTCTGTTCCATACAGGATGCAAGTAAAGCATTCCTAATATTTTAATATTGAATCTATTCTTAATTATTTTGGGTGAAGAAGAATCCACCCCATACAAATACTTTGCACTGAATAGCTTGTAGAATACTAACTAACTAACAGTGCATACTAACTAAATTTTGCTTCCTGGAAATTTGTATCCATTCCTATCCTGATCTATCTTGAGCAGATTAGGAATAATGATGCACTCCAGATGTTCATTCGAGGCTATGAATAAATCAAAAGGAAGGACAATATATAGCAGAAATGTCAAACTCGCATCATCACAGCAGCAACACATGGTATATTGAGACTTTTTTCCCCTTTGCTAAATTGGGCGTAAGTGTGCCCAGCACATGATGCATCCTTCCCACAAGCCAGGAGTTTGACAGCCCTGATATAGAGCAACATAATTTAAAGTTGTTATCAAACATTTAACAATACATGGTGATTAACCCAAGCTTTCCCAACATAACATCTCCAAATATACAAGGACAGGAGAAATTTAGCAGTTACAGACACCACAAAGCTTAAAAGTACAAGGCTGAGGAAGGCTAGTCAAATCTAACCTTACATTATGTTTTCCCATTTCAAGCATTTCAAGAAAATTTCATTTAGTTCCAGAAGACCTTTAAACTTTTGCAGTGGCTTTAAAGCTACATGGTGATTCATAGTGGCCGCTTGTGAATAAACAACTTCCATTTACCTTGAATTTCCCCCCCAGTATATGTTTTTCTGGAAACTTTTTTTCAACAGTAGCTGAATTGTTTTTCAAAATTTGGTGTTCAACTGATGGATATATATACCAGGGATGTCAAACTCGCATCATCATAGCATTGTCATGTGATGTATCACAACTTTTTTCTCCTTTGCTAAACTGGGCATGGATGTGATCAACACATGATGCATCCAGCCTGTGGGACACAAGTTTGAAAGCCCTGGTATACACCATCACTTTGGCAGATAATGTGTAGTTGTTTCTTCCTTTACAGCACATCAATACAATTGCTGATTATTTAGATGATGGGTTGAGATGTCAAATTGGGTATGTGATCTCTATTTCAACATGTTATTTTATATCCTCCAACACTCTGACAGTGAAAATGGAGCTCAGGAGGACCTCATGCGCCCCTTGCAAGTTCCATTTTTACTGGCTGAGGCACAGAGTCCTTCACTGTTTGTAAGGTGGCCCCATGAAACAGATCTAAGCACCAGCCCATGCGCCTTGAGTTTCATACCTCTGTTTTAACTGCTTAGTGCATTCTTCTTTAACCTGCTGCATATAATTCTGGATAAGAATAGGAAGATTTGTAATCCTATTATATCTATACAATCCCAGATTGGGAAAGACTGATCTAAAAGGTGAACATAAGAAAGAATTAATAGAGCTATAATGAATAATGACCTTTGGCAGCAGTGGTAGAATTCAAATTTTTTTACTACTGGTTCTGTGGGAGTGGCTTATTTGGTGGGAGTGGCTTAGGGTCACATGACTGGGCAGGTGTGGCTTGGTGATCATGTGACTAGGATGGTCATGTGATTGGGTGGTCATGTGACTGGGTGGGTGTGGCTAAGTCAATGTCACTCACATCAAGAGGTGCCTTGCCTGGCCCCTCCTCTCCCAGCTATTTCTTGTCAAACCCAGCATCAATATATCTATAGTTCTGTAAAAATGTTGTTCACCTTTTTTTGACTTTATTATCTATCTATAGATGATAATAACTTGCATGGACCACTGAAAGGAGGAAATGCTTTGCCCAAGAGGATGATAGGCAACAGGCTTTTAGGGGGATGCCAGAAAGAGGGGTGGGCAATGTATTTTCCAAAGCACCAGAAGGATGGAAACTGAACAGAGAGAGAAGCAACCTAAAAGTAAGGAGAAACTTCCTGACAATGAGAAATATTAACCACTGGAACTGCTCGCCACCAGAAGTTCTGGGTTCTCCAACACTGGAAGTTTTTAACAAAAGACCAGACAGCCATTTCTCTGAAATGGTATAGAGTTCCCCCTAAGGTCCCTTTCTAAGTGTTATTCTGTTATTCTGACACCTTTTCCAGGACCTCTATTCAGATTTTGGATTCCTCAGAGTTTTCCTGCCTGAGCAGGGGGTTGGACTAGATGTTCTCCATAGTCCCTTTAACTCTGTTAAACGCAACTGTATTTATGCTCTGGACTATTGACATGTAAACCCTGAAAAATACCTGGGCAAAAGAAAGGTAGTAAGATCACTTTTGGAATAGGGACAGTGCAAAATATTAATATATGATAAATAATGGAACAATTAAAAATAATAGCACAGCGTATTCTCTCTTCCCCCTTCCTTTTTTTCTTTCTCCCTCTCTTTCTTTCTCCCCCTTCCTCTTTCTTTCTTGCTCTTTCTTGCTCTTTCCTTCTTGTCCTTCCTCCCTTCCCTTCCTTGTCTCTATCTCACACATACACCTCTTTTCTGGGAAGAACTTATGAGCAGCGAGGGGGGGGGGGACAATTTGAATGTTGGTTTGGCATGCTGTGAATTGAGTCAAAATCACCTTACCAAGAGTTAGAAGATTCCTGTAGGCTCTGGGTTACTAGATGATGCTATCTGCTTGGAGATGATCAGCTATCAACTGCATGACCATGTTACTGGATGCTTGAGGTGCTTTGCATCAAAAAGTGGAGCTGGTCTTGCTAATTCTTTTTCCCCTGTTCCAAATCCACAAAAGCTTTCCATTTGCTTTTCCTCCGCTTTCCCTGCTCTGCTGGGCTGGGAGGGCGGCGGATGCGCTCCGAAAGGGAGGCCAGGAACTCCTGGGGCTGCTTCCCATAACCGTGCTGCCACCATTGCTGCTCCCCCACCCTCTGGACTTGCCCGGCACCCCATCTTGACCTCCCCCCATCCAGAAAGGTCCCTGGAGGTGGGGGGAGGCATGGGAAGGCCCCACGCAGTCGGTGAAGGCCTAGCACGACTCGCAAGCTTACCTGTGAGCAGGGCAGGCAGGTCAGGGCTGCTCAGTTGGGGGGGCAGCGGCATGAGCGAGTATCAAGTGCGTGGGACAACTGAGCAACCAGCAACCAGAGAATCGGTTCGGGGGCATGGCCAGCAGAAGTTACTAATGGTTCTGTGCCTAATCACCACTACAGGTTCTCCAGAACAGGTGAGAACCGGTTGAATACCACCTCTGTTTGGCAGGAAACCCAACTATGCAGATCAAGAAGCTTCAATTTTGCATCCTGCTTCTATTATAAATTTTTAACTTGGCTTTAACTTCATTTTTAAATTATAATCTTCCTTCTGAAATATGGAATAGAATAATTTATGTTAGTTTTTTTATCCTTCCTTTTTCCCCTTTGATATAGTTTCAGGCATGGGTGAAATGACTGGAGACAATCTTAGTTGGTGAACTTTCAGCTCTTTATTACATAGTGACTTAAGAGGGTGAACAACAACAACTCTGCCTTATATAGGTGACCTTAATGTGAAATAACCAATAGGGAGCTGTAAGACGCTAGCTCCAGAACCAATAAGAGTCCTTCGTTAAGGGCCAATCGGATTCTCTGAACCCAACCAATCTGATCGAGCCGCTTAACACCCAATCAGAAGTGCAGGGCCAGAACCTTGCACTTTACCCCAAGCTTGCTTTTATTTAAACTATTTACATACATAACACCCCTTCCCCCTGGCTCCTCAATTATGGTGTGGTTATATAGTCCTTCAAATAGGATGGTTGTCTTTTGGGTCTATTAGATTTTCTTTGGACTGGCTGTGCGCAGTCCTGTTGAGGTAAAATGTTGTTTGGCAGTGGCTCAGCTTCTCGTTCTGGTGTGATTTCCCTTGGAGTGTACGATTCTTGCTCCTGCTCCCTTTCCTGAGTTTCACTAGATTCATCGCTCTCTTGGAACAGGATCTCTGGAATGTCATCTTCTTCCATTCCTTCCCCCCCCCCTCAGTTTGGTTGTAGGGGAGTTGCTGGCTGGCCGAAAGGAGTCGTGACCGTAATTGGTCAATATGTCGTTTCCACAGTCTTTCATCAACACATTTTAAAATATAGGATTTGGGCCCAGTCTCGCGTATTATCGTTGCTTAAATCCAAACTGGGTCGCCCGATAAACTGTTGGTGCTGGATCGTCGAGAGTTTCTGGTAGCGGTGCTCTGCTGAGTGCATCGGCGTGGGGAATGGCTTTCCCCGGGCGATGTAACAATCGATAATTATAAGCAGCTAGGAACTCTGACCATCAAGTCATTCTTGGTTTGTCCCCAGCGATTATCCCCAGTAAAGGTTTGTGGTCAGTTACAATGGTAAATGTCCTTCCATATACATACTCATGGAATTTTTTTACGGCTGCCACAATTGCAAGAGCTTCCTTATCTATTTGTCCATAGTTACGTTCTGCCTGAGAAAGAGTCTTCGAAAAGTATGCAACAGGGGCCTCGTTTCCATTAGGCAGCATATGGCTCAAAATAGCGCCCACCCCAAACGGTGAGGCATCACAAGTTATAACCAATGGTAATGTTTCATTATATTGCATAAGTACAGAATCAGATGTAAGTAAATCTTTTACATTTCGAAACGCTTTTTCCTCCCGGTAACCCCAAACCCACAATGCTTTCTTATCTAATAACCGGGGTAACGGTTCAGCCACAGTCGCCTTATGTGGTAAAAACACATTATAGAAATTAATAAGGCCAAAAAATGCCTGGAGATCTGTTTTGTTAAGGGGTCTGGGAGTATTTTTTATCGCCCTTAATTTACTCTCAGTAGGGTGGATACCCTGACTATCAATGCGATAACCTAGAAATTCAACACTGTCTGTATACAGATGACATTTATCCTTTTTTACTTTCAATCCCGCTTCTTGGAATTTCTTAAGAACACATTTTAAACAATTCTGTAGAATTTTTTTACTAGGAGCTGCAATTAACACGTCATCAAAATACGGAACCACACCCTTGATTCCCTGCAATAATCGTTCCATTAAACTTTGGAATATCCCCGGGGCTACACTTACCCCGAATTGCAATCGGGTACATTTAAAAGCACCTCTGTGCGTTACTATCATTTGAGCTTGTGCTGTTTTATCATCCACGGGCAATTGTTGATAGGCTTGAGCTAAATCTAACTTAGCAAAAACCTTTCCGCCTCCCAGGGAATGAAGGAGGTGCTGTACCACCGGCACTGGATACGCGTTCTGCTGGAGGGCGTGGTTTAGAGTGGCCCGGTAGTCCCCACAGATTCGGATTGACCCATCTGGTTTCATGGGGGTTACAATAGGAGTTTCCCATGGAGAATGATCAAAGGGTTGCAATACCCCTTGTTTAATTAGTTTGTCAAGTTGTTCATCTATCTTGGCCTTACGGGCGAATGGAACTCGACGGGGCTTTAAACGGATCGGGGCGACCTTAGGGTCGAGGCTAAACGAAATTGGGGTCCCCTTATACTTGCCCAGATGATCTGCGAAGACATCGCTGAATTCAGTAATAAGGTCCTCCTCCCACTCGCAATCACCGATTCGGTTCACGCTGGCTACTTTGATGTCGAGTGGCGCGAACCATTGGAGGCCCAACAAACTAGGCCTGTCCCTATCGATGATCGTTAGAGGTAAGTATGCCGTATGCTTTTTAAACGAGACGCGGACTCGACAAGACCCAACCACAGGGATCCGATTCCCTTGGTAGTCTTTAAGGATGAGACGTTGCATTCGAAGGTCTTGGCGTTGGATGGTAGGAATGAGTTGCTTTAATGTCTTCCACGACACCATCGAGAGGGACGATCCAGAATCAACCTCCATGTGGCAAGGTTGGTTCTCTATGGCTACTGTGACTCGAATCTTCTTAGCGTCCATGGCTGAGGCGTGACCTATAGTGATAGTATGGTGGGCCTCTTCTTTCTGCAACGCTCGATATCTGTAGGAGTGGTTTGTTGGATCTCGCCTTACAGGACGGTTTCCTGCCGATTGGCGAGAGCTGGTTCCCCTTGAGGCCTGACTTGATCCCGGTAAACTGCGACAGACTCGACTGATGTGGCCTCGTTTTCCGCACTCATGACAGATCGCATCACAGAATTTGCAGTCTGCCCTGGGGTGGTTTGCCCCACAACCAGCGCAAGGGCGTGAGGGTTAGAGCGAGGGACCTCATCGAACCACAGTCGATGGACCCCTTCTTCGTCGCTGTCTGACGATGAAGAGAGGTCCTCGTGGTGCATCGTAACAAGCTGCTCTTCTGACTTGGATAAAAGGTCACCTGTCTGTGGGGTCGTTGGGTTTCGGCTTCACCGGAGTTGCGCCGCGGACTTTTTGGTCGCCTCAGCAGCAGTGGCTTCGGCGATGGCGTCAGCAAGGTCGATGTCGCCTTTTGCCATCAGCTTGCTTTGCACGCCCAGCGCATCTAATCCCAGAATTAAGCGGTCTCTCAGTGCTTCATCTAAGTCTGCGAATCCGCAGAGGCCTCCCAAGTGTCGGAGGTCTGCCACCAAGTCAGCCACACTCTCTCCTTTTTGCTGGCTTCTTTGATAGAATTTGTGACGTCTCACGAGTGTAGGTACAGTTGGCGTGTAATGGTCTCTCAGGAGAGGTTCGAGGTCGTCCCAGCTCATTGCTTTAACTTCTCGAGGTTTCGCGAGTGCCTTTGCCATTTTAAAGACAGCCGGGCCGCAGTACGTCAGGAACAGCGCCCGCTTCTTGGCTGGTGTGGCGTCCTTCAGGTTGTTTGTTTCAAGGAACATTTGGAAGTGATCCATGTAGGATTCCCAATCCTCTTGGTTCAGATCGAACGGAGCAGGTGGTACGATGCCGCTGGACATGGTTTCCGTTGGTGGCGTCGTCTTGGCACGTGCTCTGTTTTTCTTCCCGGTTCCTTAAGATCAGATGTCTCCAAATCCCACCCTCGTCGCCAGTGATATAGTTTCAGGCATGGGTGAAATGACTGGAGACAATCTTAGTTGGTGAACTTTCAGCTCTTTATTACATAGTGACTTAAGAGGGTGAATAACAACAACTCTGCCTTATATAGGTGACCTTAATGAGAAATAACCAACAGGGAGCTGTAAGACGCTAGCTCCAGAACCAATAAGAGTCCTTTGTTAAGGGCCAATCGGATTCTCTGAACTCAACCAATCTGATCGAGCCGCTTAACACCCAATCAGAAGTGCAGGGCCAGAACCCTGCACTTTACCCCAAGCTTGCTTTTATTTAAACTATTTACATAAATAACACCCTTTGCATACAAATTATAGAATTTTCTATGAATATTGTCTATCACTTTTTAAAATTCAGTTTGAAAGAGCCTTTTCTTTCCAACAATGAAGCTAGTTTAAAGCATAATGAAAAATTCAGCCTTGGCAGTTTTACTGCCGCCATTTGCAATGGCAACAAACTCAGATAATCAGAAACAATGCTTCTTCTGCCATACAAATTGCAAATGTATTCTTGGGAGTGGGAGACTAACAGGGTAAAATTATTCTTTTCTTGCAGATAGGACAGTTAACTCCAAAAGTTCATTTCCTTACAACTTTGCTCATAATACCAAAATGGTCTAAACATGACTGCATATATGCATCTTCGTTGTAATTTACAGTTGACACTGTAAATCTTGAATATTATTTATTTAGGATTGGTAAGGCAAAGATTATTATTCTTAGGTTTATATTCTTACTTTATTTTGTACAATTCAAGGTTTCCACCTCCTATTTCACTCATAACAACAACGATTGGCCCAGTTACCTTATTATGCATAAGTAAAGATCAGAAATCATGGTCTTCCAGTTTCTAATCTAGCATTTTAACCACTGCACCAGATTGGCACAACTTCTAATGTTAATAGTTTTGACAGTGTTCAAAAGAGTTATTCATAAAACCTTTGAAAATTGAAATCCATTGATCCTTACTTATCCTTCTAGGGTCAAGGTACAGGAAGAAAGGGTACATTTGATGCATGATGCCAAACATCTGGATACACAATGATAGCATTCAATGTACTATAAATACAAATTGGACACAAGAGGGTGGGAAAACAAATCAACACTTCATTTTCATTACAGATAAATGAAAAATAGAGTTTAAAATCAATACATATCTGTCACCAGACCAAGATAATACGACACCTCATTTGGAATTTAGATGAAAGTCTGCCTCACATCCTTATCTTTGATAAGGAAGGTGGGCAACAAAGCTTAAATTCTGCCAGATGTATAATGTGAAGTCTCGTTTAAATTTCAATGAAAACATGATGGATTAAAAAGAATCACAACTCAGCAGACAATTAATTTTACTTTGAAGCACATGCCTAATATTAGATTTTGTAAATCATACTATAAGATGTTTGACTTCTACTCTGCAAAACAGAAACATTAATTCTTTAAAACCATGCTACATTGTATAGGAAAACAAAATGTTCTGGTCTGGAATGGTTCTGTTTAATGTTCCAGTCAGTTACCACTCTTTCCTCCAAAGTATACCATCCCATTTTCCCTCTCATTTCAAAGACTCTCTCCCACTGAGGAACTGGGAATTTTACAAGTAATGCCTTGCTTACTGAGCTACTCAGATAAGGGTATCTCCTTCTAGGTATTTGACCCCTCCATTTAGAGAGTTCTTAACATGATACTTTATTCCAACTATACCAATGACCAACATTAATAAAAAGATTTTTATAAAGAGAAAGAATAACAGAAACATTATTTATAGAAAAAACATAATCTGAATTTTAAGGGATGGCTGTTTCAGATATACTTGGCCATTGTTATTTCTTACATGGGCTAATCCTGATTTAATTTATAGAATTGTTTTTAGTATTTAATGGCTACAAAGTTCCAGATGGCCACACAGTGTTGGAATCATATCTGAAATAAGTAATCATGACAAATGAAAAACAGTTTTGCCATTTTGTTAGTCTTATATATTTTTATATATCAATAAATTCAAAGAGAAAGAATACATGGCAAAGAGAAAAGAGATACTTTCATTTCTATCTATGGACCTTGGAGTAGCAAATTTTTCTCAAGGTTACATGTCACTCAACAGCAATGAAACTATCCTATGCTTTCCACTAAAATAACTCCACACATCTTCTTTACTAATTTAGTCACCAACTTTGTTACTGGGCTTTCAGTCCATGATCCAATGATGAAGCCCAGATGTTTTTAAAGGAAATTGATTAAGATTCTTTTGGTCTATAGGATTTTTTATATACTAAGCCAAAGGCTTCAAAACATGTACATGATCTATCTATCATAAGAATCCAAACGGTTAATAACCTTCATTTTGGAGACTAGCAAATATGATTGTTGATACAATAAATAGAAAACACATGCTGCAAAATATCACTACTGCAAACTTGTCTGAAATTAAAAAAAATTCTGCATAACAATAAAAAAGGATACTGAGGGTAATATAAATTTCTGCAACACTTAATTTGTAGTCCTTTAATTAGTAGAGTAAAAAAGTTTTTGATTTTCCAAAATTGTTGTTGAATACATGTCCTAGCATTTCTGATCATCCTTTCTAAAACAGATATTGACCTCATCCACATTTGGAGTTCAGCCTTGACATGTTGGAAACAGTCTTTGAATCAGTAGGTTGTATAACCCTGATATATAAAATCAGGCTAACTGTCATGAATTTAGCAGTGATATCTGACAGTTTAATATAACCAAACAAGGTAGAACATTGTAGAAGCATTTAAATTAAAATAACTTTCCTTTATACTGGGCCAATTCATACAATGTTTTTTATAGCAAAGTTTTTATGGCTTTCATATAATTGTTTCTCTTGGCTTTTTCCATGTTACTGCAACATGTAGAAATGAATGGCCTAGTTTTCATAAAATGGGAAACAAAACAAGCCAACCTAGAATGTTGTATCAGAATATTCCAAGGAGATTCTCTGAACTGGAAAAGAAAAAAATGAAAATGTAGAACCAAAAAACAAAACAGAATTTATTTTTTTATCCTAAGTCCATGATAATACTTTATTCAGTCTGCCAAAAAAATTTATGGAAGATATTTTTTTTGAAATGTGGTTTTTTTAACTTACAGAAAACTTTAGTCAGGGAAAAATGCTAACCATGGAAAAAATGCAGTTATTGGCATTCTAGGCAAGTCTAATCTTCCCTTGCAAAAACAAGTAAATAACTTGCTATAGACAAAAAGTCCCAAACATGCTTTTCAAAAGGCAACTAGATTTTCTTGTTTTTTTCCTTGAAAATGTTTCACTTCTCATCCAAGAAGTTTCTTCAGTAAAACCCAAGAAAATGCAACTGTCTTTTGAAAAACACCTTTGGAAAATCATGACCTGGATGATTGGGAATCTCCATAGATATATAGATAAACAGAGTAAATGTAAAAAAAATCCTATGCTCCTATGCGTGACATGTTTTTTCCCCCTCAATCTTAGATCCTCTACAAAGGTGGGACATTGAGGTTTCTGCATGGTGTCTTAACTGTTCCACATTCTCCCGGACAAAGAGCTCTTGGATCCAAATGGGGCACACTCCCCAAGCCTAGGTTGAGGGCTCTTGCCACCACTGGGACCACTTTGGCTTTTACTTTCCATATCTTTTCTAGTTTTTCCTTCAGGCTTATTCCTTCTTCCCTAAATTGCTGTCACATGGCAGCACTAACTCTATCACCATGCTGTCTTTTGGTCCTTGTCTACCACCACAATGTCTGATTGATCACCACACCTGCCTCTCTGTTTGGATTTAGAAGTACCACAGGATCTTAGTGCTATTATTTTCCATGAATGCCCCATCTGGACTTGGGACTGGCTTTAGAACTGTGCAGATGGTCCTGTACACAATGTCAGTTACTTACTTTTGTTATTCAGTGTATGCTGTTCGTGGCTGCATCTTACACTCTACCACTATGTGTTGGAGGGTCTCTAATCCTCTGCACAGTCTGCATTCAGGTCTTGTCTAGTGTGATAGACCCCGCCAATTCTATAAAGATTTATTGCTTAGTTCCTGTTTTTGTGCTTCTATGATCAGTGTCTCAATGCTATCTTGTAGTCCAACCTTTTCTAGCTACTTGTAAGATTTCTCAGTGTAAACCACTTCCGTTATCTGTCAGTGGTATATCCCATGCAGGGTCTTGTCATGGCACTTACTCTGCTTTATCTTCCTCTCAGGTCTACTATTGCCTCAGGTATTCTCTAGCAGTTCATCTTTTGGTACCATCTTACTGATTTACACCTGGATAACTAAATTTCACCCCGGGCAATGGCTTTGACACTCATCAAACCCCACTTTTCCTCTTTCCAACTGGTATAGAGCTTCTGGGTGTTGGGTTTGGGATGAGAACTTCCATATATTGGGAGGAGCTTCTGAGTCTTCATATAAGCATCTCCTGTGTCATTGACCAGATCATTATACCACAGGTTATTTCATGCTTGCCAGAGTGTACATGTTGATGGCATGGATATTGTTTTTCTCCACTAACTTGGCTCTTTATCATAATCATTTGGTGTTACTTGGATGATACTGTTTTCCTTGCCTGTTCATTGTGTTAGTAATGTGAATAAAGTATTCATAGCTGGTCTATATTTCTGCTATGTAGAATGCTGGTATTTCTATCCTATTAATTTTAACTACCTTTCCTCTCTTGACTACCATCCAGCCACATTTCTCCTGTCCAAATGACACCCCAATGTTTTCACTGTAGATCAGTGTCAGCTGGATCAACAAGTTAATGTCTCATTCACTTTTATCACACAGCTTGATGTCATTCACATAGAGGAGGTAGGTGATGGTAGTTCCACTCTTGAACTTGTATCTGTATCTAGTCATTATGATCTGTGTTGCTAAGGGTTCGTGCACCTTTCTGGAAGATTGATGTGGTATATCTTCACATCCTGCAGCCACTTTGCACTAGTATTATATATCTTCTCTTTCTTCCAATACTATTCAGTTTCTGCTAGTTGATGACTCTGCTATTACTATGTTGAAAGTACATCTTGAATGGCCTTTGGAGAACAGGGCTTTTACTTTCTTGATCTTCATTTCTGCAGTGTATTTCCTTATCCTCATAGCCAGTGCAGTGAGACTTGTTTAGGTTTATGTTAGTAGAGAATTGGGCTTTTTTCAGTAGCCAAGTCTTATCTTTAATCTCCCTCCTTTCTGTAGTTTCACTATGTGACAAACTTCTCTCCAAACTTCTCTCCAAGGATCCCCTTGCACATACGTGCTAGTTGTTTCTGGCTGTAGGGGGTGCTCATCTCTGTTACAAAGCCAAAGAGCCAGTGCTGTCTGAAGATGTCTCCGTGGTCATGTGGCTGGCATAACTAAATGCTGAAGGCACACAGAACACTGTTACCTTCCCACCAAAGTAATTCCTATTTTACTACTTGTATTTTTACATGCTTTCAAACTGATATGTTAGCAGAAGCTGGGACAAGTAACGGGAGCTCCCTCCATTACATGGTGCAAGGGATTTGAACCACCAAACTGCCGACCTTTCTGATGGACAAACTCAGCATCATAGCCAGGGAGCCATCACATCCCTCTCCAATTGATTCTTATCTACTGCAAATTTGCTTTGACCATTAGTAGTTCAAATTTTTGTGCAGCATATATATGCAATGTACTAAATGTACTCATTTGAACAACCTTAATTTCCTGAGCTTTATAAGAAACAAGTAATAAAAAATATGACCTTCCAAGGTACCTTCCAGCCCTAAGATTCTGTAAAGCTTTTGATATTATACTGCTAAATTGAAATATTTTAAACAATACAAATATTATTAATCCTTCCGGTTTGCGTGGCTTCGGGGCAGCAGGAATTCGCGACAGCTCGCGATTCCTGCTGGCTAGCTGTCGAGGTACCCCCGATCCAGATGGGTCAGGGGGTTAAGGCTGCCCTGTAGGGACAGCTGAAGATAGAGGGGAGCCGGTTAGGGAGGTGGGGGCATCGCAGACCCCCCCCTTCTCCGGAAAAACCCCTTTTTCCCAAGGCGGTGGAGCGGCGGTCAGCAATGGCCGCCACGAAGAAATCAGCAACCGGGTAAGAACTGTGCTGGAGGAAGTGTGAAAAGTGAAAGTTCTGTCTGAGCCGGGTCAAGTAACAACTTTTAAATCTCCTGGAATTGAGCTGCTTGTTGCTGGAGGATACATTGTATCCCTAAGAAGATCGAAAGCGGCGGAGAAGCTGTCAAAGGGAACTTTTTTTTTTCTTATTTTTTTTTACTCTCCCATCCCACGGAAAAAGCAGAAATATTTGGATGTATTAGACACTGAAAATGGATTGCTTTGAAAATTAAGCTAAGAGACAAAGGGATTTTTGGACATTGAAAAATTTAAGAAATTGGAAAATCTCTGTTGGAGGTATGGATTTTTGATTATTTAAAATTGTTATTGCAAGTGGGAAGGGAGAAAGAAAAATTGGAGCAGAAACTGAAAAAGGAGGAGACTGTCTAGAACGTCTTGGTGGATCCCAAAAGAAGATATATGGTAATTGGACCTCTTTGATTAAAAATTAATTTAGAAAGAGAAAGAGAAGAAGGAAGAAAAGTATTAACTTTTGGAACTTTTTTCTTTTTTTCTTTTTTTAATTGCTTTTGATTGTCTTGGATCAAAAATACTTGTGGTTGTTTTGGAAAAAGTTTCCCTTTTCATAATGGAATTGTCTGTGGATGAACTAGAGATTGAATATCAAAAATATAAAAAAGAAGATACTTTGGGCGCTTTGTTCCAATTCTTAGAAATGGCGTTATGTTCTTTTGAAAAGTTGATTACGCAGCAGAAGGACTGGGACAAGGAAGAAGAGGAAAAAGAAGCCATCTTTGATGAACAATGGGTTCCTTCCGGAGAGGAGGAGAAAAAGGATAAGAAAAAGGGGTTTTTAAGAATTATAAAAACAACCAAAAGAGAGAAAAATGAGCGAAGAGATGGAGGCAAGGTTAGAAAGCAAAGGAAAAGGAGCAAGAAAAGCGAAGAGAAAAAGCAAAGGGGTAGTAAGGGCAAGGAGAAGAATAAGCAAGAGAGAAAAGGGGGGAGGAGAAGCCTTAATGGGGGGAAGCAAGATTTAAAGAAAAAAAGTTTATTTAGAGACAATGGGTGAATTTAATTTAGATTAAAAGAGGGATTCTGGAGGGTATTCAAGAGTGTGTTTTTATATGTATGTATATTTAGAATAAAAAATTTATTATGTAATTTTAGAATTTTTTAAACAGAAACCCAAGAAAGATTTATATGTAGTATTTTTAAGTTAGGTAATGAGTTATAGATGCAACTCCAACTGGTGTACAGGAGAAGTATAGTAAAAGAAAAAAGATGAATGGATGTTTGGAAA
Source organism: Hydrophis major (assembly GCA_033807585.1). Taxonomy (NCBI): domain Eukaryota; kingdom Metazoa; phylum Chordata; class Lepidosauria; order Squamata; family Elapidae; genus Hydrophis; species Hydrophis major. Next base: position 62,338,769 of record CM066331.1, on the reverse strand, counting down.
TAGAACAGACAAAGAATGTTGTTGAAAATGGTAATAATGGAAGGATATATATGCTTTTTTTTTATTTTGTATATTGATAAAAGGCAAAAAAATTTTAATTAATAAATAATTTGGATGGAAAAGAGAAGTAGGGATAAGATATGAAGTTAATATTATATGAAATATTGATATTATAATCTGGAAATGTTATGTTTTATTGGTCTATCATTATTATTTTTTTTTAGAAAAGAATTTATAAGCTGTTATGCCTTGATTTTGTGTGTATTGTTTTTAGAAAACTGATAAAAATGGTTTTTATATATATAAAAAAGAAAATGATAATAAGATATAGAAGGAGACTTAGGTTGAATATGATGTTTGAATTTGTGTCTGTGTAAAGAGTTTTAACCCGGGAACAGACAACCTTCAGAAAAGATCTTGTAGTTTTGTCTATGTTTTGTGTGTGTATGTTTGTGTATTATGCTTATGATAAAACTAACAAAATTTGTTTTTTATTAAAAAAAAGGAAAAAAAGAATCAATAAAACCTTGGAGGAATGTTAGATGAGAGTAATTTAAACAAGCCAGAAAGAAAAGAATATGATGACTATAAAATGGATAAATATGGAAGAGAACTGAAATTGAATTGGAGTAAAGAGAAATAATGAGAAATTTGATGAAAGATATTTGCGTATCCATATGGGGATGGGATAAATTGGAATTATGTTGTATAAAAATATTGTTTTGTTTGACTTGTAAGGATTTACAATATTAAGAGGTTTTATGTGTTTATGTATTTAATGGTTAATGATGTGTTGTTTTATCTTTAAAATTAATAAAAATTTGTTTCAAAAAAAAAAAAAAATATTATTAATCCTTTAACAAAAATATTTCGTATGTCCAGAGCACTGAGATCTATTTTATTTTAATTTTTAAGGCTTATTCTGAAAAGCAATTCAGTAAATAGTTGAAGTTACTTTGATGTCTCTTCCATATAAACTTAGAGAAAGTTTTAGTAAAGACAAATTTATCAAAAATATATAAGCCTGCTTGGACATTTGTAAATGTAATTTATATCTCCCTAATCACTCAGAGTTCTTGATGGTACCTGGAAAGATTTTAATAGGATGATACAAATAATTGTATTTGTGGATTTTTAATGATTTACAAAAAGTCCCTGTCCAAAATTTTTGAACAGATCTAGCAATTGTTTGATAAGCAACATAAATCCTTATATGAATTCAACAAATTAAAACCAGAAAGCAGAGAGCAATAATAAACTTAACAATTTTTTATAACTAGTGGACATTATATAAATGATTATTAATTTTTAGGCATATACATTATCTCCTGTACTAGATGTAAAGTACCTGTTATGAAACATAACAGTAGTAAATTGCTAATATCTTTATGTGTTGCAACTGAATTTTCCATGGGTGATGAGCACTGGGAAAAACAATGTGCAATTAAATAGATGTTTAGTCCACTTTACCAGAGTTCTTCTTGTAACTTATAATTAATCATAATTTGGCAGTTATGACAGCATATTATCAATGAATGACTATAAAGTTAATTTAATTTTTAAAGCTCTTCTGATTGCTTATATCAAAACTAAATGTGCATACATTTCGTAAATATTTATTTGGAATCCATGAGGGCACAACAGTAGTGCATTGTTTCAACTACTTAAAGAAGCTGATTTATTTAAAGCAAGAAACAAATCAGTACATACTGCAATGGAGGTTACTGTCCTATTGGGGTCCATAGAAAGATTATATTTTATAGTCAGTCAGAGAAGAGTTGTAGGGCCCCTTAAGAAATATGACTAACTTTCCTCCTAAAAAAAACTTCACAGGTAGTTTTTGAGATGTGACCGTAATGGACCCTCCAATTAAGGTAGCAAGTGATGTTTGCCATTAAGCAAGATGGTGTCCTTAATGACCCAAGCTCTCCCTCATGCATCCATTAAACAAATTTTAAACAAGTTTTTAAGTGGAGAACATGGTGTCCATGGGTAGGAGAGACCCTAGCATAGGTGTTATGCCCCTGGTGGAGTCTGACTCTGAGGAAGAGAAGAAACAACCAACAGGGAGTGGGAGTGTGGCTCCAGAGGTGGTGGAGGCTGGGGAAGGGCAGTGGCCCGCTGAGCAGTCAGAGGAGGATCCAGGCCCATCCCCTATCTATCCTAGATCATGCAGGGAGGAGATGATCAGGGAAAAGTGAGGTCTACTCAAGAGGAGATTACCATGATCCTCCTCGTGGCTTGTAGGTGGGAGCTATTTATATAAGTTTGCAACTGTGCAGTTAGAATTGCTGAAGTCAATTAGTGTTTACCTTGAAAGAGGCTTATCTTTGCTGGCGTTCTTCCCATGGACTTTTCTTGGTTATTTTTCCTGGAGTTTATAATTAGTTATCTCGGCTTGCTTCAGAACTCTCATCAATGCAGTTTGTTTTGGTTTTCTGGTTGCCTCATTATTTACTTTTGTGACTTTAAGCTGTGCCTAATAAAACAGTGAAGTTAAATTGAAGGCTTTACCAGACTTTAATATATGTTTTGGGTTTGGGGTTATTTTGAGAGACTACGGGTCATCACAATAGGTCTTCCTGCTATGAACTTTCCAAGGTATCTCCTCCCCTCCCCCCCAAGATAACCCATATTCCACTTCCCTCTCCCACTGTCCCTGCAGATATTTTCATCCTCCATTATGACCCTGCAGGCCTTCAGCCTAATTCCTACTCTACCAGGCCCCACATCTTTCTCCTCAATTATCTTTTGAAAACTTCCAGACTTCATGTTAGGGTAGGAAGGCAGATCACACATCCCTGGGTCATTTTCATTGTGCCTGCAAGTCCTTATGGTGTGGCTATCAAATGGCTCAGGGATAAACCATTCCATTTTGCTCAGTTTTTCTTCACAAGGAGCTTCTGGAACATTGTGCGGACTGCATTGTCATCAAAACAAAGTGGTTTGTCCCACCCACATGGCAGTCCAGAGATCTTCAAAAGATACAATAGTGATGGATATATAATTAGTAGAACCAAGGCCTTCAAGGTCCCAGCAGGGAACGGTGGGAGGAAGAAATGCTGGGAAGGGATTGAAGAGTTCCTGCAGTTAATTGTAAAAGTGAATGACCAAGCAGGTGTGGATAAGTTCAAAATGTGGTCATAAGCAGCTTTGGGAGAAGGTCTGTGCTGTGTCTTCAAGTTCTTCCTCTGGTCCGATCCAGCAGGGATTGGCAATGTGATTGGCAGCTAGGAATAAAAGAAGCTGTCAAACAGGCCAACAGCTGTTGCCTCATGGCTGAGCTTAATCTGCATTATTAGTGCGTGAAGCTTAAATAAAGCCTGAGCAAGCCAGCTACCTCACCTCATTTTGTGGTATGTTTGTTTCTGAGAACAAAACAATCTGTCTTAATTTCAAATGGCTATATCTCAAGATCTACCTGCATTTCTTATAGATTTTTAAAGTGCCTCAGACACTGTCCACTCTAACTAGTGAGAAACTGCTTTGTTTCTGCCCCATTTATACCATATTGTCTTCTGAAGTGAAAAATTTAAGTGGAAAGGCAAAAAAGATTTGATGTGTATCTGACAAGAGATAAAATGACATTGTCTCCAAAATATGTTGAATAATTCATTGAATATATTCTAGTTCTTTATAGTCATATAAGTCGTTTATAAGTCACTATAAATTTGAGTGCTATGTTTATTTCATAGATACACAGGTAATTAAGTACATAGATACACAGGTAACAAAGTAATTAAGGATTGAAGCATCACTCGTTCAATGTTCTCTTATTATGCAAAACATGTTTCGTGTTAAGTTTAATGTACAGTATCTCTAGCAATATTTATTTTAAACCTGCCAAAAGCAAAAATGAAGTTTGTCTTTCAGAAGCTTTCTTAACTTTTCAATTGTAGTTCTTCAAGAGTGCTTTAAATTCCAAAGTATCCTAAGAAATTCTTGCCAAAATTTTAAATTTTAATGTCTTTTTAGCACTTAGATAATAAAAAATACATTCACTTGTTGGCAATTGGCTACAGATAAGCATCACAATATGATTCTGTGGTAGCTTCATCAGCACATATAACTAAAATTGGAATGATATACTATTGTTCTCGTAGCTAAATTATATCTCCCTAGATTCCTAAGATACATGTAGTAAGTATATGCTTAACAATATTGCATATTAAAACTTATTAAAGCTAATTTTACAGCTTGGAAATTTCCCAGTGGTATCTTTGGGGCAGAATTGGTCCTCCTCTCAGAAAGAACAAAGCAATAATTTCAGGAGCTAATTGTTAGTGGCAGCAGTGGTAACTTTGTGTTATAATTCCTGAAATCCCTAAATGTTTTCTGTGTCACAATAAAGCGATGGCTATTACAAGTGATCTTGCTACCTGACATTTGGAGCAAGATTTCACTAACAATCTAACTTTTTTATGCAAACCTGTTTTATCCTTTGCCTTTTGCATAAAAAATAATTTTGGTAATTTCAACAGAATTTTTATACTTTCCATAATTCTCAAAGAGAAACTAGTTTCAGTGGAATACTACCCTGTTTAAATTTGTTTGTACAAGAGCAGTAAATTTTGGTAGTGTGATGACAGTGCTTTTTTATAAGTATACAGATGAAATGTATATCTAAAATGAAAGCTAGTAATATTGCAGGGAAAATACTATAGCTATTATAGTATTGGATTACTGCATCAAACCAATGATTTATTCAATATAATATTACTTGCAATTATGTAGTAACATTATTATTAATACATATTTCCCAAGTACCTAATCAAGTATCTTAAGGCAGCCTGTCACTATGCTAGGCAGCCTGTCACTAAGCATAACAGCTTTAACTTTCTCTTAAGAGCTATCAGCAGTTATTCAGATATCACCTAAATTGCAATTTCCATATAACCATTATGATTAAAGCTTATCTTCCATTAATGTATCTAATTCCTTAAGAATGCAATGCTGCAATGCCGTAACCCATATAGTGCCCTTTAAATGCAAATTTTCACTTTTCATCAAGTCAAGGTATAAATTATTCATTTCTAGGCATTGACCTTAACTCCATCAATTATAAAAGCACAATAAAATCATTATATGAATGTGTGCCTTTAGAAACAATTTTTAAAAGAAAAATCTACTTTGATATAAAATTCACTGTATAATATTGATGTAAAAATATTCTTAATGCTTTTTTAATTACAGTTGTTGTAGAAACATATTTACATACATTTATATTATACAATTGAGATTATAATGAAAATAAATGCTGAAAATAGATATTCAGCCTTATGGTCTATACTTGCATTTCCTTTAATGATGTGTTCCCTTTATTCTGGAATGGAATGAAATTCCATGTAAGAAGTGACCCTGTGTAATGCTAAGGCTCAAAGCAAGGAAAATCAAATCAGCATTCAGCTCAAATAGTTCCATAAAGCCAGGTTGTTACTATATTGGTATAATTATTATAATTTGCTTACTATAATTTTCTGAAGAATTCTCAGCATATGCTGCTGGTTTAGGATCAATTTCAGCTTTATCTAAAAGCCTAGGAACTGCCCAAATGTCATTGCAATGTGTGTTTCATAATTGCCCTTTTTTGTATGCTGAGCACTGTAAAATTGAATAATTCATTTTTTTCAGCCGCTTTGTCAATTCTGCTATTATATCTTTTAGTCCAGGAGTCACCAACTTTTTGGACCTCAGGCACCACTAAATTCATAATTTTAAATCCTGTGGACCACTGATATGATCTTCCTAATGACGGCTGGGTGGGCAAGGCTAGGTGGTTACGTGACTGGGTGGGCATGGCCAACTTGATGTCACTCACATTGAGGGGTGTCTCGCTAGCCACTACTCACCCGTCCCCTCCCAGCCACTCCTTGGTTGCCTGCCCAGGCTCCTTAGCACCCCAACAGGAAGCTGTTGTTGGAGCTAAGCAACCACAATGAGAAAGAGTTGGTAAAACAGCTCAGTTCAAATTGGATCTGACCGAGAAGGAGAAATACCTCATTGAGGACTACAGCAGAAGTACCTCACTGAGGACTACAAGGATAGGCTTTCCAAAAGAGGGAAGACCTGTGGGAATGCAAGGCCAGGTAGAGTATCTTAGCCACCTGGAGACTCAGGGGGCTAAGATAGTCAGCCAGGTCTAGGCCATGATGCAGTCCCAATAGAACAAGGTCTTCTGGCTCTTTACTACCAGCGGCACTTCCCTCCAATCTTCACCCAAAGTCCTGCACCAGGAGGCTGAAGCAGACCCCAAGTGGGAATTTCTGCCCCCTCCAACTCGCACAAAAACAACCCTGAAGGGAGAGACTCTCTGCAGCAACACAACCATTGCACATATCCGGCCCAGGGGGAGGACCTCTGATTTAGTGCAATGTAAAAAATGCAAATAATTTTTCTGCGGACCATCAAAATTTTCTCATGGACCACCAGTTGGTTACCAGTTGGACACCTGTTGGTTACCACTGCTCTAGTCTGCAATGTCTATTCTATAGTTATTCTATAGGTAACTATTCCTTAATTACATTCTAGTGTTCCAATAACTTTTGGAAACATTTATGCCAGTTTATTCCATTATCTCTATATTTTAATTGTTCAAGCCAACATTTCATGATTTTTCCAGGTCCTTTTAAACTATTATACTGTAATTTGATATGTCCACTTCTATAAATAAATTTATTTTATTTTATTTATCTATTAAATTTATATGCCACCCATCTCACTATCCAAAGCTACCCTGGGTTGCTTAAATAAAACTTTGTTTGTTTGTTTGTTTTAATTACATGTGATATTACAGTTCGGAATCATTGCAGTTGCTGCTCAAGTGAGACCTCTTCTAGTGCCACTTCCAAATTCTCTGATAAAACTACTTTTAATTTTCATCTTCAGACTTGAAGTTTTTAATTGAATCACTGAGCTATTCTGAAATCTGCCTTCAGAAATGTAATAAAGAGGCCGCACTTTCCTGTTTCTGTTATTCCCAGCTTTTCTTACCAATTAAACATTCTGGGACTTCTCCATTAAATCTCTATTGTATTATGTGTACTGGCATCTTAATAACATTTATTTTATTTACAAATACATAAGTGAAGGAGAAGCAGCTTACAGATTGTTGTGGGCAAGATTTTCCTCAGACAACTACTTAGGTACTCCTCCAAGGCTTCAGTCCTACCATACCTAGTTTAGAAATTCTTAGTGAATAGAATAGAATAGAATAGAATAGAATAGAATAGAATAGAATAGAATAGAATAGAATAGAATAGAATAGAATAGAATTCTTTACTGACCAAGTGTGTAGCCAAGGAATTTGTCTTAGTGCATATGCTCTCAGTATGCATAAAAGAAAAGATACATTCATCAAGAGTCAAGAATCATAAGGTACAACACTTAATAATAGTCATAGGATACAATAAGCAATCAAATCATACTAGGAAATAGTCAATATAAATTGTAAGGACACAAGCGATATAGTTACAGTCATACAGTCACAAATGGGAGGGAATGGGTGATAAGGAGTGATGAGAAGATTAATAGTAATAATGATGCAAATTTAGTAAATAGTTGGACAATGTTGAGGGAATTATTTGTTTAGCAGAGTGATGATGTTCAGGAAAAAACTGTGCTTGTATCTAGCTGTTCTGGTGTGCAGTGCTCTATAGCATCGTTTTGAGGGTAGGAGTTGAAACAGTTTATATTCAGGATGTGAGGGGTCTGTAAATATTTTCACAGCCATCTTTCGGACTCGTGCAGTAAACAAGTCCTCGATTGGCATAATTGTTGGTATAATTGTTTTTTCTGCAGTCCTAATTACTCTCTGAAGTCTGTGTCTGTTTTATTGGGTTTCAGAACCAAATTAGACAGTGATAGAGGTGCAGATGACAGACTCAATAATTCCTCTGTAGAACTGTATCAACAGTTCCTTTGGCAGTTTGAGCTTTCTGAGTTGGTGCAGAAAGAACATTCTTTGTTGTGCATTTTTGATGACATTTTTGATGTTAGGTGTCTATTTTACGTCTTGTGATATGATAGAACCTAGAAATTTGAAAGTCTCTACTGTTGATACTATGATGTCTAGTATTGTAAGAGTAGTATGAGAGGGTTTCTCCTAAAGTCTACCACCATTTCTATGGTTTTGAATGTGTTCAGTTCCAGATTGTTCCAGTTACACTATGAGGCAAGTTGTACAACCTCCCATCTGTATGCGGAGTCATTGTCTCGAATGAGACCAATCACTGTTGTATCATCTGCAAACTTCAGTATTTTAACAGATGGATAATTTGAGATGCAGTCATTTGTATAAAAGGAGAAGAGAAGTGGAGAAAGCACATAGTCTGGGGGGGGTGTGTGTGTGCTAATTGTACAGGTGTCAGATATGATTCTGTCTAGCTTCACCTGCTGCTTCCAGTCTGTTAGGAAGCTTATGATCCACTTACTTCTTGGACTCTTCTAACTGCAAAATGCAATTTTTCAACTGTTGATCATGATACTAGTACTATCATGTTGCTAACTGTCCATTCAGAAAACAATTCAGTTATTAAGACACATTAGCATTATTTTTTCAAAGACAATTAACTGGCCAGTCAAATTCAGAAAAACATATTTCTCTTTTTGTAAAAAGCAGATTCTAAAAGGACTGTTCTAGTCAAATAATAATGTATAAATAATAATGTTCCATGAAATGGTACTGATGCAATTCAAAATCTATGTAGCCTCATAGCAGCTTAGATTTTACTTAAATAATTAAACAGTCACAAGAAATTTACATTAAGGTTATGTTAAATTAAATACAAAAAGTTATATTATATTAAATCTGACCTCTTATCTAAGAAATGCCAATAAGGAATAGGGAATTAAGGATTTGGCAGGGCTTCCACTGAGCCTATATATGGGCAATAAGAAGAGATAAGTTGAAGCAAAAATGCATGATATTATAGGTGTTCTGTTACTTACAACCATTTAGCAAGCATTCACAGTTACAATACAGCACTGAAAAAGTGACTTATGACTAGTCCTCATACTTATGAATGTTGTATCATTCCCATGGTCATGTGATCAAAATTTGGACACTTGGCAACAAATATGCATTTACAACAGTTGTAGCATTCTGGGATGATGTGGTTGCTATTTGCAATCTTCCCAGCAGGCTTCTGGCAAACAGAAAACAACCCACAAGGTCTGCTATCTAAGCTAGCAGATACCTGAGTACTTCACTCTGCTGTTCTTTTAAAATCAGAGCAGAACTACAGGGAAATGGAAAAAGCAGTTGTGTCAGAGATGGGGTATACCATCTTCCTATGAGCTCTGATAATGGCTGGAATAATATCAAAGCTAGGGAAAAGAAGCAGAGAGCTTTGCTTAAATATTCAAGTTATTTCTAAGAAATAGGTAAAGAATAAATATTGATGCAGAAGCTGCATTAAATTTTAATTTCTGTTGATTGTGCGTGCCTAAGTTGAATATTCTTTATATTTCTGTACATGTTGAGTAATTGTATATATTTCGGACTTGTGTGCATATATCAAGTTCTTTTTTTTCTTTAAATCTCTTGAGAAATTATCTGAGTCCTATAAAAGTCAGAACCTAAGAGAGTTATACTGAACTATTGTAATGTTTTGATTTTTTTTTCCTTTAACCACTTTACTGACTGCTCTATATTATAAATTGGGGATATATAAATAAAGTTTGAGGGGAAAATTTATATACTTCTTTACTTCTTATGAGATTAGTCTGCCTCTCAAGAGTGAGAAAGAAATACTTCTGTCTTGAGTCATATGGACCAGGAAATGGTGCTGTAGCAATGATTTCATAATTCTGTTTTTACTCACCAAAAAGGCAGAAGAATGTGGGACATCTATATTGTTTCCACATCACTGGCTGGTGAGGAGGAGGGATATGCCAGGTGATCTCCAATTCATACTTTCTTTAGAAGGTAAATAGTAGCAGCAGAAACTTTCAGGACATGTTTTGAAAGACTGAAAGAGTTTCTGTAAGAGAAAGTTATTCTACTCTATGTGATCAGTTCTGCTTACTACATCCCTGTAAATGAGCATTTATAGACATAATACTAAAAATTCAAGAAGTAGGCCATATCTCTTTTTGAGAGAGACACAAGCTTCTTTGCTGTATTCTAATCCAGGGTGGCAATTCATGTTTTTCAGACAACAGAAAACTTCCATCTCTTCAGTATCTCCATTCTTGAAGATACTGAAAACCCTGGTAGTCAAACTCAGATGCATTAAGTGTCTGTACTGCTTTAAAAAGAGAGACATTAACTCTTTTTTATGGACATGGGAGCTTTTGTTTCTATAGTTTTAAAAGTTTTAAAAACTATTTACCTGAAAAGAATGAATTGGCCTGGAGAAAAAAAATAGATTGATCCATTTTATATATAGTAGTCCCCATCCACATCAGGCTATTGCTGGTCAATTCAATAAAAGCAGAAAGCAGAATACAATGCCATTGTCTTTGTATCTCATAGAAATTATTCTCGATTATTTTTTATTAATAAACAAAAGTTAGGTAACAGCATTACAACAGGATTTTACATTGATTTGGGTTATATAATGTACCATACTAACCTTAACTTTGAATTCTGGAATCTCAGTCTTTCAGTTTTCATTCAAAAAATTAGCTTTATTTAATTTTAGAAAAGTTTACCTTAAAATGATTTTAAATCATTTTCTCTAGATAAGACTGTTATGCTAAGGACAACAAATTACAGGAAACAGCACCAAATGTTTATTTCTGTTGGAGCTGTACCTATTATCTAAAAAAGCATGGTCTTAGATTTGATCAAATGTTTGCTTTCTCATTTAGCCTTGTATTAATGTTTTAACAATGGAATGCAAAAGAAGCCAGAACTATTTCAGACCAGTTTTTAATTTGAATCACTTGCTCTTATTTTGTCCTACAGACACTGAGTTCCAATATGAGCTAGCAAATATGAGTTCTGGACCTGGCTCAGTTCTGGGAACTTAGTCTTCTAATGACCTCTAAACCTGGGGACAAGGTGTTTTAATGAATAATGGTATGTAAACAGATTACAGATTGTTGCCTTTTAATGGAAATGCTATGGCTAAGAGAATATAATTCTCATTACAAGCAAATGTGATATTTGCTAGTTGAAATGTGTGCAGAAAAATAATTACATCTGAGATTAAAATAACATCTGGGCTATATATTACTGAAAGGTTAAAGGACAGAATGGCTCTGTTTGGCAGACTATATTTTTCTAACGTTTTTTTTTCTTCTTTAGCTTCAAAAATGTTAACTGCACTACATTTTCTTAATGACACCATGAAAATAATTGCTGGCATCTGGAATCCATTATAGAATATTATTTTTTACAGTATGGTAAAAAATGCCATTTTTTATTTTGTAATGAAGATAAGTTGAATTGATGATTGAAACTGACAATAGTATGGCAATAGTCTCTTATTCTGCTGTTTAAAAAATCTTTCAAATAACCAATGAGTTACAAATAAATGGTACATTTTATAAACATGGATCATAGCCAGTCAATTAAAATATAATTTGTCTCACATTTTAATAATAAATACAATCAATAGCAGGAGGCTGAACTATTGACATACATACATATGATGACACAAAATGGCAAGGGACATCATTGATTTAGTGCAGGGGTGCCAAACTCATGTCGTCATGGTGGTGTCATGTGACACATTGGGACTATTTTCCACTTCATTAAACCAGGCATAGGCATGGCCAGACATGACATATCCAGCCCATGAGCCAGGAGTTTGACAGCCCTGATTTAATGTGTCAAAAAAGTAGTGGCCAATCAGCTCTTAATTATATATTATGAAATACTTTTATTTAAACTAGAAAGCATTGTAGGCTTTCTATAAGCTAAGTAGTTTGAACCAACTGCAACTTCCAAGTAGTCTTTAAAGCAGGGGTCTCCAACCTTGGCCCCTGGAAGCCTGGTGGACTTCAACTCCCAGAATTCCACAGCCAGGCTGTGGAACTCTGGGAGTTGAAGTCCGCCAGGCTTCCAGGAGCCAAGGTTGGAGACCCCTGCTTTAAAGGAAGCTCCATGTAAACCATGTGGCAGTAGGCAAGTGATAAGAGATATATGAATCATTAATAGCAAGTTCCTCTTAGCTCACATAGAGCTCCAACTAGCATATCAGTTAAAGAGCAAAAAAAGCTTTTCAGTCTTCTTCTTAAATAACAGCATATCTTATTTTAACATTGATGAAATAAACCAAGTTTATATTCCTTTACTTTACTTTTAATAGTCTGGAATGTAAGGCGTGCATGTAATAGTAATGGAGTCTAAGAATGAGTTTGGGAACAGTGAAAGAGATGCTGCCTGTGTAACAATCAGACAAAAGAAGCAGGAGCTTTTAGTGACTTAACGATCACTTAGGACTTAGCACTTAGGAAGGAGCTGTCCTAATGGATCAAGCAGTTAAAAGTGTCAGTGGGAATTTTGTACTTCAGTCTTCCCAGGAAACCTAGACCAGAAACACAACTAGATGAACAAATTCTATTTTATTGTAAGGCAAAAACCAACAGAATCTTGCATGCCTGGGAATACTAAGGTCCCGCCACCACTTTTAACTCTTTGACCTGTTAGGGAAGATCCTTCCTAAAGTTTTTTTCCCCTGATGGTTAAACTTTATTCTAACATAATGAGGAGGAATGTTAAAATGTTTCTTGGTACCTCTGTTTTCTATTTTTCAACATGTTATTGGTTAGTTTTATGTGGATCTTATCTTCTTACTGGCAGACAAAGGCACTTTCAAATCAGTATCATCAAGTTGTAGTTTTCTCATTGATACCAAATTTGTATACATTGGTCAGGATGTATCATTTACAAATATTGCAAAAGGATCATTTTTAAGGCAAAGACATATTTTGATAGAACTGATTCTGTATTTGAATTGCAGGTATAATAAAAAAGATTAAGTCCACTTCTGAAAAGTTACTTCAACAAAACACCAGTGAATATACTGTAGAGTAAATATACTGTAACAGAGAATTATAAACTCAATTTATAATTATTATATATTATATTATTATTCATTCCTGTTTGGGATAACATTGTTTTACCCTAACTGGTTTAGGTAAAATAATAAATATGTAATCATAGTTTATATGTAAAATTGTCTGCAACTTTAAATATGGGAATGTAATTAGGGGAGTGGTTGTGAAAGCACTTTAAAAGAAGCAAGGCTGCAGCTTGCTCTCCCTCTGGCTTTGATGATCCCTAATTACTGCATGGACTCAAGACTGCTTTGCTCCAATGGGAGAGATAAACAAAGGACTGATTTGTAAGTGAACTGACATAGGATATTCTACATGGACTTTGCTAACTGAATATCCCTGAATGGACTGACTAAATGATACATGACTAATGGACTGTTATTTTGACTATGCTATAAATGGAATAAACTATACTTTTGATAGCACAAGCGTATCTGTTATTTTTACTGTATGTTAATAAACATACAAGCTTAGCTCACTCATTTATCTGTGTGCCTATCTGACTAACGCTGCACATTCTGTTTAGCTTGTCTCCCTAACCTTGGTTGGGGAAACCAGGCTTAACAATTCCTACCATCAAAACTTATATTATTCATTCCTACCATAGGAATTAATATATTGCACTGTCTAGAAATAGAACATTGCATAATCTTTATCTTGCTAGATTGTAAACAATATATGAAGTAAATAAATATTAGGACTGTCACACTTCAAAAATGATTTGGAAGAAATGCTATGTATCTTAGACAATCATGAATATGGTATCCCTCTATTATTATAAACCACTTTCACATTTTTTAGGCTTCTGCATGGGACTGAAGAAAAACCCTATGCTTTGAAGAAAGCCATTAAAATTCGTGTGAGTCTTAAGGATGACACACCTTTTTCAGTGAAACCTGAAGAAAAGAGAAACTGCTTTGAGGAATAACAAAGAGTTGCAATGTTTATGTATCTCCAAATCATTTTCAGAGCACGCATATTTCTCACAAACTTCATTTCTGTTGATATATAAATGGCTTGAGAATATATTTGAGTCTACTTTTGTTTGAAAAGTCAGCTTTGATTACCAGGTGATACATTCTAAATTCTGAGGTGGGAGATATCCCTCCATCCCTATCCTGTAACCTAAATACACATTACTTTCAAACTTCTTCTTGTCCTTTTTCCTCCTCTTTCTTACTGTTTCTATAGGCCAGTGTTGGTGAACCTTTTCAGCACCAAGTGCCAAAATGGGAACATGTGCGGGGGAGTGCCAGAAACCAGAAGAGCAGCTCCCTGGCATGCATTCATTTGCTGGGAAGCTGAGCTTCCAGTTTCCAGCAAGCATGCATACATGAAGACCAGCTGGCCAGCATACTTGGCATGCCGGAAACCAGAAGCTCAAGTTGCCAGAATGAGTATGCATGCCGGGGAGCTGTTCTTCTGGTTTCTGGCACTCCCGTGCACATGAAGATCAGCTGGGCAGCATGCATGCACATGGCAGAACCCAGAAGAACAACAAGTGATGGCTAGCATGCCTAGAGAGATGTTGCATTTCATGTGTGCACGAGCAGAGGCACAGGGCATGCGGGGAGGTCACACATGCATGCACAGGAGGGCAGGGGCACACGCTTTCAATTCTGGGTGCAGGCACACGTGTGCATGCACACCCACACATGCACGCACTTTTGGCACCCGACGACAAGAAGGTTATCACTGATCTAGCTAGTATCTGACTACAATTGCCATTTGCCATGTTGTTCTCATTATGCATGGCAGGAACAAACCAGAGTTGGCAAATAAAATAAGAAAATATGATCTATTTTCACATAGTAAGATTGAACTTCCATGGGAAAAAAAGATGATTTCTTTCTCAAACCATTTCCCCATCCCCATCTTTAGATACACCAAAATAACAATATTTTCTCAGGGTATCTTTACATATCCGACTTTTGTTTTCTTTTCTCAAATTTCCTCTATTGTTGCTCATCTCTCTCTCCTCTTAACAAAGGTCTTAAGAGATTGCTACTGAGAAATAGCATATAATTTTTCAAGAATACATGTCAGAGCTGAATATTAATCAGATGGTTACTGCTGAATCCCTGGGGCAAAAGCAGCAATTCTCTTTCAGTATATAAAATATTATGAAGAAAAATGAGTTGTAATAATGACACTTCTAATTTCATATCCCTTCCAAAAGGATAGAAGAATTACTCCCATTAAACAAAGGAAAAATCATTTTGGTTGGAATTTAGATTAAGGTTATATTTAAATGAGCAACTGAGTGCATATTCTACATTCTGGGAATATTTGGAAACTAAACATTCTTAAAAATAAGATTTTTTCTAAGTGTGTCCATGGGACCACACACACACAAAAAAAGAGTTATTTCTAAGCAGTTTCCTTAATTGTTTCTAACCTATAGACAGAAATATTGCCAGCTAAAATAACTACTTGCATCATTAAAGATATATTTTAAAAACTTATATGGAGAAGCTATATTGACCTTGTTTTCAACCAAATTTCTAAACTTCACTGTATCTTGATCCTCTAGAACCCAGCCCTACCCTCCTGTGAATCCAGATTACATTCCACTACATCTAGAGTTTTATAATGGGGTTTTCTACAGACAAAGGAAGGAAGAGAGACAGCTGACTTGAATACAGTCAGTTTTCTAAGGAGTTCTGTGGCCTGTAACAGTCTGAAAACTCAGTGAAAAATCTCTGTTTTATAGCAATAGTACTTAGACTTATGTATTGTTCCATAGTGCTATACAGCACTCTCTGAATGGTTTACAGATATCAGCATATTCCCCCCTCCCCTTCCCACAATCTGGGTCATTTTACCAACCCTCAGGAGTTGAAAAGTTGAGTCAACTTTGAGCCAATCAGGATTGAACTTCTGGCTGTGGTAGGTTAGCCTGAAATACTGCATTCTAACCACTGCACCACCACAGTTCCTTATCTTGCAGCATAGGATGATTAGCAAACATTTCAAATGGTATTTTTAACTAAGAGCTCATTTTATAACAGTATATTTCGATAAGTCACTCTTTTCAGAATTTCAGAATTTGCTGTATTTCAAACTCATAATGATTGAGTTTCCATTAAATTTCCATTAAATGGGAATTAATAATGAGTTATAATTTGAAATAAATAATCCTTTTTAAAATGATGTATTATAATTAATAATACTATATTAATATTAATGATAATAAGGGCAAAGCAAGAGAAACAATTTACATAGATTTCTGTGAAGACTTTATTCAATGGTATACAACAAACTACTTCTAAAACTAAAATCTTATGGCATTTCCAGACACCTGCATAATTGGATAGCTGCATTCCTGTCATACAGGCAACATATGTTCAAAATAGGGAACTCCCTATCAAATCCCGTACTTGTTAACAGTGGTGTCCCCAAGGCAACTTTCTAGGACCAACTGTCTTTATACTTTACATAAATAACTTTTGTGATCATTAATAGCAATTGCATTCTTTTCGTGGATGATGTAAAACTATTCAGCACCACAGACAATGCTGCTACAATACAAAAAGACCTTGAGTACATGTGACATTGGTCAAAGAAGTAGAAACTTCAAATCTCAACAAACAAATGCTCTGTCTTACATATTGGCAAGAAAAATCCGAAAATAAAATACAAACTGGATGGACAAGACCTTATAGATGACCCTCACTCTGTCAAGGATCTTGGAGTTCTCATATCTGATTATCTAAGTGCTAGAGCCCACTGTAACAAAAAGGCATTAAGAGTTGTTAACCTAATCCTGCAAAGCTTTTTCTCTGGTAATATTGTACTACTAACTAGAGTATACAAAATATTTGCTAGACCAATTATTGAATACAGCTCATCTGTCTGGAATCTGCACTGCATATCAGACATTAATACAATCAAGAGAGTCCAGAAATATTTCATGAGAAGAGTCCTCCACTCCTCTACTTGCAACAGAATACCCTATGCCTCCAGACTTGAAATTTTAGGCTAGGGTAACTTAGAACTACACCACCTTCAGTCTGACCTAAGCGTACTACATAAAATCATCCATTACAATGTCTTACCTGTCTATGACTACTTCAGCTTCAACCTCAACAATACACGAGCACACTTTAGATACAAACTCAGGGTAAACAACACAAAACTTGATTGCAGGAAATACAACTTCAGCAACAGAGTGGTCAATATCTAGAATACTCTACCTGACTATGGCTTCTTCCACTAACCCTAAACACTTTAACCTCAGATGGTCTAGTGTTGACTTCACCCCATTCCTAAGAAGTCTGTAAGGGGCATGCATAAGCGTCCCTGTCTTAATGTTCCCTTTTATTCGTATCTATTTCATGTATTAATAATCATGTTTATACTTATATATATTATCAAATGCTTGCTTGACAAAATAAATAAATAAAATAATTGTCAAAATGACAATTTTTAAGAAGCTTGTTTAGGTTTTAAAAGGAACATATTATTAGAATTAGAAGTTTTCCCTTTAAAATTATTGGTCAAGGAAGCTGAAAGGAGATCAGGGCCACGACAGAAGCAATGGAAATGGAGATCAAAGGCAGGCAGCAATGGTGGGCCATGGCAGGTTAGCAATGGCACAGCAGGCAAGATGAGAAGTGACTGGTAGGGCAAGCAGGTGGACAGGGCAGGGTGAACAGGAGGGCAGGGCGAGCAGGCAGGCAGGGCAGGCAGACAGACAGAGCAAGCAAGCAGGAACACCCATAGTGGGCAGGCAGTGATGAGTGGCAACTGAGTGGGCAGGGCGGAGCCAGCCATGGGTGGTATTTGCTGGTTCTACGAACTACTTAAATTTTTCTCTACCTGTTTGCCTGAACCAGTCTGAACTGGCTGATTACCATTCCAGATCTGTTGTTATCCTCCAAAAGCTTTCCAGAAAGCTCCATTTTAAGAAGGTTCCAGAAAGTAACCTAAATAGCCTCTTGTGAGAGGCTATTCCAAAACACCGAATTGATGATTAAAAAAAAATATTTTGGGTTTCAACCTCCTTGTCTTTATTTTAAAAAAATCTAAGTTTTAAATAAAACAGTAAAATGTAAGGGAGATTAAGAAAAACAAAAACAGAATGGCAAAAAATAAACGTATAGAAAAAATAAAAAGCCTTTCCAAAACCTTCAACCAATATCCAATTTCTTAAAAGGAAAATGAAATAAGTAACATCTTCAATCCAATTGCCAGAAAAAGATTCATACAGAAGTCAAATATTTTAAAATTAATTCTACATACATTCTACACATAATCACTTATTTATAACAAAATCTCATTAAACACCCTAATATAAACAAAAATTTAAAAATTCTAGTTTAACATAACAAAACAGGATCAATTCCTTTTTACAAGAGACAATACATAATATTCCAAATAACATTTTATTTTCAAATATGGATTCCATCTTAATTCTAATAGGCTCATCCACACTTCATAAATGTATTTTAACTAAAGAAAAGCAGTTAAATGTAAAATTACTGTAAGTACTAAAAAATTAGAATTACATAAAATAACTATTTAGGAAGAAGTTTTCATATTGTGTCCTTTTAGGTAAATCCAGAAAGATACCCATAAATCCAGAAAAAATCCATGTTATTCCTGATTGAATAAATCAACATTATTGTCTTTTTTTCTTTTATTCAGAGCAGTTCTTCTATACAATCCATTGAGGTTAAACTTTAACTTGTTAAACTTTATTATAAAGTTCTTTAGTGCCTTAAATTATCTCTTTTTATAAATCCAACGAAGGGAGATTATTGCCATCCATTGTATCTAGTGACAGATTTTTATTCAAAGCTTATGTGTTGTCCTCAAGAGATGCTGGTTATCTTGTTCTGTAATATCTTCATTTGATAACAGGATATTATCTAGAAAACAAACAGCTTCTAATTCTTCTAATTCTTGATGTAGATATTTATATGTTTCTTCAAGAATGACTGTAAATGTCATTTGTCTTATGACTTGAAATTCAAAAACACTTTTTCTTTTCCAAAAGCCTACATTTTTCTTTAAAAAAGTTTCCAAATCTTAATAATCATACCAACATTTTTAACCTTTAACCTTAAACGATGAAAGCAGATCTTCATATTTTTATATTAAGGAGTAAGAATTCACTCATCTGGTGTTCTGAATATCATTCAAAGACTTTCTTAAATTCATTAATAGGCAATTTTTGAAAATGGTTAGCAAGGGAAGTGTATAAATGTGGTGTTCGCAAAAGGCTCCTATCTGCAGCTGGAGCAAAATGGTGAATTCTCTATCTCCTGGTTATCTCCCCTTCACAAAGTGTGCTGTCTTGCAGTCTCTTCATGCAGAAACGAAACAACTATAATGAGAAACAGCTTGGACAATTGCATGTTGTTCCCTGTAATCCACAAAAGATTAAGGTAAGCAGATCTGCTTCTGTTCCCTTGTACAAAGCTGCAAATTGTCAGCACCACTTATCTATATGATGATTTCAGTTGGCCATCTTTTCCTAGTAACTGGCTCCCTTGATTTTCAAAATTATCACAGAGGTTGGAATTATTATAGTCCCAAAGATAACCCAAATCATAAAGGAATTTACAGAGTAAAATCAGGATTTTAAATTGGAAGCTGAAAAGCAAATGTACAGAGAATGGAGAATAGATGGAATGTAAGCATTGGGACCATAGCATTTTGCATTAACTGAAGCTTCCAGTTAAAGGCAGCCCTATATACTGGACATTGCAGTATTGATAAAGGAGTTAATCCACTGTAATTGAGGCTTATTGCCCCAAGTAAGGCTGCACTGAACCAGCAATAGCTGGGAGTCCAGGAGGACATCCATAGGCAGCTAAGGGCATGGAAAAGTCATAAAATATAAATAATAGTTCCAACTTACTAGGATTCAAATTTATATTTCCTGAGATCTTTTTATCTGATTCTATTTAAGACAGAAAAAGGTATATCTAAATGCCTACCACTCTGAGTTAAGGGTGAGGTATCAGAAATGCTAGGAAGCAATTATTTATATTTGCATTATGTTATCTATATATTAAATTAAAAGAGTAACATGTTGAATGTGCAGTATTAGATTGTGAAAATATAGAAATATTCTCACAGAATCATAGAATGGATGTAGAAGGGCCTAAAAAGATTTATGGCCTAGTTTCAACACTGATTTTTTTAAGAAAGAAAAAATTGATACAATATTTTGCTAACAATATTTAAATTTTAAAGATTATTTTGTAAACCATCATTTCTTACTACTTATTAATATATTAATGTTACAAACAAACAAATAATCAAAAAATGTACATTTATTCTACCATTTTTATTCAATCTGATGAAAAAGGGTTTTCCTTTCTGAGTTCCTCTCAAAGGAAAAGTGAAATGTTCATGTTTTTACTTGATTAGAAGGAAGCCAACAGGTGTACTTGAATTATCTGGCTTTCATAGTACAATAATGTATTCAAAGTTGGCAGTCTCCGTGTCTTCCTATCCCTCAATTATATATTTTGGAATTGAGTTTGAGGGAACTCTTTCAGTTATTTTCAAACTGGATGGTGAAAAGACTACAACCGCCATGTTCCTAGAATATTACTGAAAGAAATTACCAAAACTTCTAGGGATCATTAGAAAAGAAAATGCCTTTTTTTGCAAATGAAGAAATGTTTGATAAATTGTTATTTTTATAGTTGGAACAATAAAACATTTGAATGGTTTTACAGTCTATATTGTTACAAGTGATTGGGTTGTATGTGTGCGTGTGTGCATGTGTGCATACATATTCTTTGGGCCTTGCCATTTTATGACTTGCAGCAATATTGTTAGTGAATTGCAAATATTGCAAAGAATCTGATTGACCAAATATATGCAGAAAGAAGGAAACAAAAGGTAAGAAAGCCAGAAATAAATTATTCATTATGAATTTGTTTCTGTGCTGCTGTCAGTAGAGTTATTACCCTATGAGATACAAACGTTTCCTTTGAGAGAAAGAATGATCCTCTCATCTAATTCTTCCCACCGAATAGAAATGGTTAGCAATAATTGAGATATTCCATTTGTTCTCAATGGTTTCTTCACTTCAGTCCCTGTCTTTTATATCTTAAACATTGTCCTAGTTGGATTAGTGCATAAATAAGCAGATCTGGTATAGTTCATCTGCTCGGGCAGCTCGGCACATTAATATTGTTACTCACATTTTAACTAATAAGATTTTTATTGACAGGAAAATAAATTCCTCAGCAGGAAATATGATTCACCCTGGCTTGCTTAAGTGCAAAATAAATCAGGATTAGGAGATAGTTCCTGTTATAAAGACCTTGCTTTATTTTTTCTCCTTCAGCAGTTGAAGTATAGAAAAAGATTCTAAGTACACTGAATACGAACAAAAAAAGTTTGTCCCAGTAAAAACTTATATGTATTTGCTTTAAAAAGGAGTAATGCTCCCCTGCTGGTAAATTCATAGCTACATCCACATAATTTTCATAGACTTTACCACTGACTCCATTCAAGTATGTTTCAACTTTTTAGAGTGGACTACAACTCTGAAATTACTAGCTGATCTCCTAAGACTCATCCTGCTTAACTGCAAATATCAGGGACCACAGAATTTAATTAACTCTTAAAACTTCTTCAGAAATTGTTATTGGACAGGCTTTTATCAAAATACTTACCTCTAGGATGTAACACTTCGAGCATTTAATTATGGAGGTTAAAATGGAAGTTACTGGTGGGTTTTCAGGGATGAAAAGGTTTCTTTCTTTTTTTTAATTTCAAAGTATCCACTAGTGAAAAGAGTTGAATTGTGTTCTATAAATTTCTCCTTGAAGGACAGTTTGAATGAAGGTTCCTTTTGTTAATACCAAAATATTGCATTCAATAAAAGAGAATTTTTCCTTACTTTCTTGGGAACAGAACAGCAATGCTCTCAATTACTAAGAAGACTTATGGTGCCATGAATCTACCTTCACAAAATTACAGTTTGTTTCTATTCAGCATCACAAAAATATTGGTTTGTATCTTAAAGGATATGGCACTAAATATCACTTTCTTTTACTTCACTTTCTTTTCATCTCATACGAATTGTAAACAATAATGAACCTTTTATATATGTTTCTGCAGTAGTTGTATGTCAATTAACACTGTCGAGGAAAACATCCTAAGTATAGTAGTCTATACTTAGTATAGTAGTCTATACAATTACTGCCAGTAACATAGTGACTCCAAATGGAACAGGGATATTTTTGACCAACTGCAACTCACTGATCAACACATTAACCATTAGTGCAATTTTTTTTTCATGGAATAATATGTTTATATGCATGCTTTATTTCAGAATATATAAGTTACGTGCATTTTCT
The DNA here is from genome assembly GCA_033807585.1 of Hydrophis major. Taxonomy (NCBI): domain Eukaryota; kingdom Metazoa; phylum Chordata; class Lepidosauria; order Squamata; family Elapidae; genus Hydrophis; species Hydrophis major. The sequence goes on along the minus strand of CM066331.1, from coordinate 62,316,429 downwards.
TTTTGAGTCAGGATCTAAATTGCAAGATCCAAGGAACTTTGAAAATTATATTCTGATCCATTTAGTCACAAAAATGTAAATCAGATCAGGTGTCTGCCCCAAAATTCTTCAATTAACCCTAGTATTAGCAATTCAGTCTTTTTTCCAATTTAATTTGAAACATACATAACATTAGCTTTATCAAAGTTTATCAAAGGATCCCTTGTTGATTTATATCATGTCATATAAATCCATTGAGATACATACCATCTCAAGCACATTTATATACTAGCAACAGTGTTGTTATTGGTCATTTCAATCCATACTATAACATTTTCTCTTTATGCTCAGTGCTATGTAATTTAATATTAACAAATAAATAACATGTTGAAGTAATAGTAAAACAATTAATATAAAGCAATTAATATAAAACACACACAAGGAAAAGAGGAGGGAGGGAGGGGGGAGGAAGGAAGGAAAATATTGACGTATACTGTACACAACTAGATTCTTCTGAAAAAAACATTTGGAAATGAACAAAATGGATTGAGTTTCCCTTTAGTGAAAGAATAATAGCCAGTTGGCATCAAATGATCCTTACAGTTCTTTCCTATTACATAATAGAAGTTTATTCCATTCATTGGATGTCTCTACCATAAAACCTCAATTAAATAATGGCAAACCAGATTACTTTGTTTTCTTTCTTATGGCACCCTATCTATTTTGTTTTTCTTCTAAAACTGTGCTGAGCTTGCCAGTTTAACTATTTCTTGCCATTTATCACAGTGTTTTGTTGGTCCATTGTATACAGAATGCTCATCATTAGCTTATTTTTATAAATAGTTAGATTAGTTAGATGTTATAATTCTTTATTGGCCAAGTGTGGTTGGATACACAAGGAATTTGTCTTGAGTTGGCACAGAAAGAACATTCTTTGTTGTGCTGTTTTGATGACATTTTTGATGGACGTTAGGTGTCTATTTTAGGTCATGTGATATAGTAGAACCTAGAAATTTGAAGGTCTCTATGTTGATACTCTGCTGTCTAGTATTGTAAGAGGTGGTAGTATGGGAGGTTTCTTCTGAAGTCTACCACTATTTCTAAGGTTTTGAATAACCACACTAAATAAACCAATTACTTTGAAATAGTGTCTGTCCAAAAGCTGGCATAAAAATTCATTTTATTCCATCACTGACAAGTTGCCCTAGTTGTGGTGAAACAACCTGAGATATTGAAAAACACTATCTTGTATCAGAGAAATTAATTATGATATAACAGAAACCCAATTATTTTTATGCAAATTAAAGTACACTTGTTGAGAGTAATATAAGTATCCAGCTAAGATGCTCTTTTTTTTTTTACCTTGCATGCTTGCTAGAAGAATATTTTATGAAGCAGATCTTTTTTCCCCCACTGGAAGCACTTAGCCCTCAAATCATCTGTAGCTAACAGACAAAATGATCAGTTGCTGCTTTGAATTTGTAGTAAATCCATAGAAGAAAACAAACTATAGCTGATATAGCAACAATAATAGCACTTAGACTTATATACTGCCGAAACAGCCTTCTCTAAGCAGTTTACAGAATCGGCATATTGCCCCCAACAGTCTGACTCCTCGTTTTATTGATCTTGGAAGGATGGAAGGCTGAGTAAACCTTGAACTGGTGAGACTTGAAATTGCAATCAGCAGAATTAGCTGCAGTACTGTATTGTTACCACTGCACCACCAAAGCTCATACAATTCTCATGTTAATTTAAATGTCCCAACATGTTTAAAACATAAAAAATCCATAAATGTATATTTTACCATCTTCCATTTTCAAGAGACTAGGATGTAGCAAGTCAGTTATGATATAATATAGAATACCCTACACCACCAGACTTGAGATTCTAGGCTTAGACAACCTTAAACTACACCAGCTAAGATTGGACTTAAGCATAGTATATAAAATCATATGTTACAACATCTTACCAGTTAATGAATATTTCAGCTTTAACCTCAACAACACAAGAGCACACAACGATATAAACTAAATGTAAACCACTCCAAACTGGATTGCAGGAAGTACGATTTCAGCAACAGAGTGATCAATGTCTGGAACTCACTGCCTGATTCTGTTGTCACATGTTCAAACTCCCAACTAACCTCTATCAACCTCACCCCATTCCTAAGAAGCCTGTAAGGGGCGTGTATAAGCACACAATTGCTGTCCTATTGTCTCCAATTATTAGTTTCTATTTCATGTATTTAAACTTATGTTTATCCTTATTTCTATTATATTGTAAGAGTTTGACTAAATAAATAAATGAATAATATCTTAAGATCTTACTATATAAGTAAGTATATAAGTAAGTTCAAGTGGATAAAACATTGCATTATCCTTTCTTATTAATCATTTTGTATCATTTTGGTAAAGAGCAAGCACTCTTCTGCCTTGTTTTATGCAGAGAGGAGAGAGAGAGAGGGAGAGAGAAAGAAGGAAAGAGGGAGGGAGAGGGAGAGGGAGAGAGAGAGACAGATATATATTTTTCCAAATATGTGGGATCAGATAATATTTAAAATATATTATGTATATCACCAGCTATAAATTACAAAACATTAGTAACAAATAACAGATAATCAGAGTTGGAAGGGACCTTGTAGATCATCTAGTCCAACCCCCTGTCCAAACAGGAGACCCTACACCATTTCTGACAAATGGCAGTCCAATCTCTTCTTGAAAGTCTCAAATGTTTACACTCCCACAACTTCCGAGGGCAAGCTGTTCCATTGGTCGATTGTTCTCACTGTCAGAAGGTTTCTCCTTGTTTCCAGGTTAAATCTCTCCTTGTTCAGTTTCCATCCATTATTCCTTGTCTGGCCTACAGGCACTTTAGAAAATAGCTTGACCCCTTCCTCTCTGTGGCAGCCCCTCAAATATTGGAATACTGCTATCATGTCTCCCCTGGTCCTTCTATTCACTAGCCAGGCACAGTTCCTGTAACTGTTCCATGTTTTAGTCTCCAGTCCCCTAATCATCCTGGTTGCTCTTCTCTGTCCTTTTTCTAGAGTCTCTAGTAGTCTTGCTTTTTCCCATAGTCTTGCTTTTTCCCATATTGTTATTTTATAATTGCACGCTTATTCTATCTCAGACTAAATGTAAAGATTTTCAAGAATATTTATCAAAAAAAACCCCTAAACTGAAAACCTTTATGTTAAGTTCTGCGCATGGGCGCAAGGAATGGAGATAAGACAGTAAACAGTGAACTTCAACTCTTTATTAATCTTTCTGAACAGAGCAAAAACCTAGGGCAGCAGCAGCCCTTTTATAGGGCAGGCTGCTGATCTAGTAACCAATGAGAAACGTGGAGTGTTAACCCCTTTAATCAATGAGAGTGGCTTGTTAACAGCCAATCAGATTCTCTTGAACGGACCAATCCGATATCACTATTATCGGCCAATCAAAAGTGCAGGATTAGAACCCTGCTTTTTCTAAAGGTTTGATAAAACTTTATTTAAGCATTTTATTAGTTCATAACACCCCTTCCCCTCGGGTTACATTTAAGGGGTGCGGTGACGTAATCCCTGAGGTATGATGGTTGTTTGACTGTCTATTGGATTTACGCTGTCCCACCAGTTCCTGTCTGTAACCCGGTTTCGGCGGGACGTTTTTGGGCAAGTCAGGTATCGGTAGTTCCGTATCCCCATTGGATGACTCGGTGCCGCTAATGTTCTCATTGTTGTCCTCCGATCTTTGCGGGCTTGCTTCTGTTGAGGTGTTCCTCTGTGGTGAGGACACTCCCCTCCCTGATTCTTCTTCATTTGTCACGCCTGATTGCTGACTTCTTTCGTTCCTGCTTTCCGCCATCTCGAATTTGGTTTCTTGGATATCCCCTCCCCCCTCAGTTTGGGAGTTACCAGAGTCGTGGAAACTAGGTTGTAGCCTTGAGCGAAGCTGATCTATATGGCGTTTCCATATTTTTCCATCACAGGTTTTCACACGGTACAACCTGGGTCCAGTGGCTTGAATTACGGTTGCCTCAACCCACAACGGTTCGCCAGAAAGGTTTCTGGCAAAAACTAAGTCGTCTATCTTGAACTCGTGGCATTTTCCGCTAGATCCACAGGGTTTCTCTGGCTCATAAGACGGGTGAAGCTGGTCAAGGAGGGAACGGAGTTTGCGTCCCATCAATAGTTCAGCTGGAGTCTTGTTGGTGACACTGTGTGGAGTGATGTGTTGGAGAAGGAGTATTCTGTTTATTTTATCTTCAATGTCCCCATAGTCCATTTTGTAGAGGGTTTTTTTAACAAATTGTACCATGCGCTAAGCTCTTCCGTTAGCCACAGGGTGCACTGGTGAAGTTAGCGTATGGTGAACACCCCGGTCCGCTAAGTATTGTTCAAAGGGTAGAGCTGTAAACTGGGGTCCGTTGTCAGAGACCAGAACATCTGGCAGTCCATGCGTCGTGAATAGCCTGTTCAACTTCCGGATGACGGACTCGGTTGTAGTACTCTTCATTTCGTGGATCTCGAGCCAGTTGGAATAGGCATCCACTGTTAGTAGGAACGTATGTCCCTTAGTAGGTCCCGCAAAGTCAATGTGGATGTTGGACCACGGTCCCCGGGGTGTTTCTCATTCTGTTGGAGTTGCTTTAGGTGGGGCACTGCTAACTCCTTGGCACTTTAACCAAGTCTTTACCCAGGCTTCGATCTGTTTGTCGATGCCTAGCCACCACGCGTAGCTTCGTGTGAGTGCTTTCATATGCACGATGCCGGGGTGACTCTCATGCAGTGTTTTTAATACTGCTCGTTGTAACCGCTCTGGGACAACGACTCTATCCCCCCATAGGATGCAGCCTTTTTGCGAAAAAAGTTCTGTTTGCTGGTTCTTGAAGGGGGTGAAGTCATCAGGGGTTTGTTCTACTGGCCATCCCCGTTCGACCCAGCTAACAACTCACGCTAAGATAGGATCGCATTTTGTTTCGATCGCGATATCTCTAGCTGTTAGCGGCGGTGAATGTAGCATTTCAATCTGGAGTGTCGTAAGGGTTGGAGCTGGGTCATCGACAGTTTCCAGAAGTGGTGCACAGCTCAGTGCGTCAGCGTGGGGAATGGCTTTCCCCGGGTGGTGTTGCAGTCTATAATTGTACGCAGCCAAAAACTCCGACCAGCGAGTCATTCTGGGTGATAATATATAGGGAATTGGCTTGTCTCCCGCTATAATCCCCAGCAAAGGTTTGTGGTCGGTAATAATAGTAAAAACTCATCCATATACATATTCATGAAACCGTTAAACAGCAGATACAACAGCAAGAGCCTCTTTATCGATTTGACTATAGTTACGTTCAGCCTTTGATAGGGTTCTTGAAAAATAGGCAATAGGGGCCTCACTACCGTTTGGTAACACATGGCTCAAAATGGCTCCTACTCCAAATGGTGATGCGTCACATGTAATTGTTAAAGGCAAAGTCTCGTTATACTGCATTAAAACAGCATCTGAGGTTAATAAGTTTTTCACTTGTCGGAACACGTGCTCCTCTCGGTGCTCCCAGACCCAGGTTGCTTTTTTGTCGAGAAGTCTATGTAGGGGCTCAGCTATGGTCGCTTTGTGGGGCAGGAAGATGTTGTAAAAATTAATGAGCCCCAGAAAAGCTTGGAGATCAGTCTTATTTCTGGGTCTTGGGGCATTCTTGATTGCTTTTAGTTTGCTATTGGGGAAGTGAATGCCTTGTTTATTGATTAGGTACCCCAGGAACTCTACTTTATCTATACACAATTGACTTTTTTTTTTTTTAACCTTAAGGCCGGAGTCTTTAAATTTCTGGAGAACCAATTTAAGATGCTCTTCTAGCATTTCTCTATTCGGGGCAGCAATTAAAACGTCATCAAAGTATGGTACGACCCCTTTGATCCCCTGCAAGAGTCTCTCCATCAAACTTTGAAATATTCTTGGGGCTACGCTAACTCCGAATTGGAGTCGGTTGCACTTCAAGGTGCCTCAGTGCGTAATGATCGTTTGTGCCTCTGCTGTTTTTTTATCTACAGGCAGTTGTTGGTACGCCTGTGCTAAATCCAATTTAGTGAAGACTTTTCCGCCCCCAGGGAATGGAGAAGGTATTGTACCACTGGCACCGGGTAAGCGTTCTGTTGAAGGGCATGATTCAGTGTGGCTCGGTAGTCCCCACAAATCCTTAACGATCCATCCAGTTTGATGGGTGTTATGATTGGGGTTTCCCAAGGAGTGTGGTCTGTTGGTTCTAAAACACCCTGGGCTATTAATTTATCAAGTTGCTCATCAATCTTTGGCTTAAGGGCAAAAGGTACCCAACGAGGCTTAAGGCAGATGGGGGCTACTTCAGGGTTAAGGTTAAATGATATCAGGATCCCCTTGTACTTGCCTAGTTTGTCTGCAAAGACGTCCTGGAATTCCTGGACGAGGGCCTCCTCCCAGTCGTCGCTTCTGGTTTGGCGAATGCCGGCTACCTCGATCCCAAGTGGGGTTAACCATTGAAGGCCTAACAAGCTAGGCTGATCACGGTCGACGACAGTCAATGGTAAAGATGCAGTACGATTTTTGAATGAGACCTGGACTAGGCTGCATCCAACGACCGGAATTCGGTTTCCCTGATAATCCTTGAGTATAATTCTTTGGGTTCTGAGGTCTTGCCGCCAGACGGCAGGGATTAATTGTTTAAGGGTCTTCCAGGAAACCATCGAGAGGGACGATCCTGAATCGACTTCCATCACGCAGGGCTGGTTTTCGATGGCGACCTTCACTCGGATCTTCTTTGCATCTAATGATGAGGCATGACCAATTGTAATGGTTTGTTTCATTGGCCAGTGGTTTATTTCTGTAGGAGTGGTTGTTCCATTGGTGGTTCAAATGTTCCCGACTCACAGGATGATTTCCTGTGGTTTGGCAGTAGTTGGTCCCCCTCTGAAGTGGGCTGGATCCTTGCTTGCTTCTACAGACCTTTCCGATGTGGCCTCTTTTCCCACAAACATGGCAGAGCACGTCGAGGAATTTGCAGTCTGATCGCGGGTGGTTTGCCCCACAACCTGCGCATTCATGCTGCAGTCTCTGATTAAGCTGGTGGCTTTGGTCTCATTCAGACCGGAGCCAGTTGACCTCTTCCTCATCACTTTCTGATGACGATTCGAGGTCCTCGTGGTGGGGTGGCCGTTGTGTGTCCTTCCAGGCGAGGTGAGGTTTCGCTGGCGAGTTGGCGGAGCGGTGCGTTGGTGCGGCATAGTCGGGCAGCCGACTTCCTGGTTGCTTCTGCTGCAGTAGCATTAGCGATGGTATCTGCAAGGCTGATGTCGCCTTTCGCCATCAGCTTACTTTGCACATGTGGCACATCTAGTCCCAGAACTATTCAGTCTCTCAGAGCTTCTTCGAGGTCGGTGAACCCACAGAGGCCTCCCAGGTTCCGGAGATCCGCGATGAAATCTGCAATGCTCTCTCCTTTCCGCTGGTCTCTCTAGTAAAATTCATGTCTTCGGACAAGCATTGGTATGGTAGGTGAATAGTGGGCCCGTAGGAGGGGCTCGAGGACGTCCCAGTCCATGGATTTCACCTCAGCCGGTTTCACCAGTGCCTTAACCATCTTAAAAATGGCAGGTCCGCAGTGGGTCAGGAATACCGCTCGCTTTTTCCCCATAGTGGCATCCTTCAAGTTGTTGGTCTCCAGAAACATCTTGAACCAGTCCATATACGAGTCCCAGTCTTCTTCTGCCAGGTCAAATGGAGCGGGTGGTATGGCGCTGCAGGAAATGGTTTCCGCTGTTGATGTGCCTTCAGCCACGTGCTCTGTTTTGTGCTCTGTAGTGTTCAGTCAGCTCTGATGTCTCTGCATCCAATCCTCGTCGCCAGTGTTAAGTTCTGCGCATGGGCGCAAGGAACGGAGACGAGACAGTGAACAGTGAACTTCAACTCTTTATTAATCATTCTGAACAGAGCAAAAACCTAGGGCAGCAGCAGCCCTTTTATAGGGCAGGCTGCTGATCTAGTAACCAATGAGAAATGTGGAGTGTTAAACCCCTTTAACCAATGAGAGTGGCTCGTTAACAGCCAATCAGATTCTCCTGAACGGACCAATCCGATATCGCTATTATCGGCCAATCAGAAGTGCAGGATTAGAACCCTGCTTTTTCTAAAGGTTTGATAAAACTTTATTTAAACGTTTTATTAGTTCATAACACTTTATATTTGAACTGCATGGATACATTTAATAGGAAAGATATTCCCAAACTGAGAGAACAATGGTATACCACCTTATCACATAGCTGTTTAGGATCAGAAAATTGGAAGAAAGAAAGTTGCAACAGCATAAAAATTCCTAATTCCTAATTTTAAGAATCTAAACACTTAAAAACTTTGGCCAGGATGGACAAAGTTTTAACATGAATGTCTTTCCTTGCCATTGATGTAAAATTTTATGAATTTAATTCTCTTATTTTAAAAAAAATGAACAAATATTTTTCTTATGGATTATAGCTATACTGTTATTCTGCATATATGCAATGTCATATGTTCAATTCTTTACCTAGTTATATTGATGAAAATATGATATCAGTGCTTCTGTAGGCTTTCAATGTTATTGTCTGTAAGATACAGTCTTGTTTTTCACATGATCAATATCCATATATGAGTTGGTATAAACAGTTTCATGTAGCAAAAAGAAAAAAAGGACGACAAACACTTAAGGAAGGAGTGTGAATTTTAAAGAAAGTATTCTTGAGGCTGCTTGCAAGAAAGAAAATAAAGATAAGTTTTATTTAGCAATAACATAGTGACAGGAAAGCTTAAGTTACTCAATTCTGTCTACAGCAAAAAGCCTTTAAAGTGATATCCATTATGGAAAAAAAGTGAATCAGGTAAGTATCTGAACTGCACAAGAATAATAGTCGGCACAGAAGGAAAACTAGCTGAGAGAAAAAGGATAAGATAAGAATATCACTCTAGCCTATTGGGGCACACAGAGGAGTGAAAAATAGCTCTAAATATTTTATCCTTAACATCTCAATCTTGTCCATGGTATATTTACATATTTACATATTCCCTCATTCTTTTCCTAATTGCCATTTTATTTTATTTTTATTTCTAAACCACTCATACCAGGTATACCAGTCCTTATAATAAATTGAATCTTCTCTGTCTTTTATTTTCATTGTTAGCTTGTCCATCTCTATACAATCTATTATTTTTTTTATAACCATGCCTTCCTGTGGAACCCTTTTTTCCTTCCAGAGTTGTGCATACGAAATCCTTGCAGCTGTTAATATATGTAACATAATATATTTATCTCTTTTATTGCATTTTTGTGTTATAATACCTAATAAAAAAGTTTCCAGATTAAATTCAATTTTCTGATTTGTGATTTCTTCTATCCATTGTCTAATTGTATTCCAATATTTTTTCACTTCCTCGCATGTCCGCCAGGTATGAAAATAAGTGCCTTATTTTTTCCCACATTTCCAACAATTTTGGTCTGAGTTAAACATTTTTGCCAATCTAGTGGGAGGAAGGTGCCATCTGTAGAACATTTTTTATTGATTTTCCTTGTATGCTGTGGATGTAATTAGTTTGTAATTTGGTCCCCACATTCTCTCCCAATTTTCCAAGTCTATATTGTGGCCAACATTTTTCGTGCTGGGCCTTTTGACCAGGGCTGCAATGTGGGCACCCCAGGTTAGGTCCTCTTTTAGGGTAATACCCAGAAACTTAAAACTGGCCACTTGCTCCACTCAGTCTCCGTTGATAAGCAAGGGCTGCTCTACCTCTCCCTTTATTATGCCTAGTGATGAGGAGCTTATAGGTGAAGAAAGTTTATGTGTACAAAGTTAAATTTCAACAATTACAAATCTGATATGAGAAGAATTCTTCTCAAATTGAGGCTTTTGTATACGGGAAGTCTCTTCATTATAAACAGTTACCCTATAAACATGGAAATCATCATTATGTCACCAACATGATTACACTGAACTCTTGGTGATAATGCCTTTTTATCATGACTGAGTGTTGACAGAATGTTGAACTGTGAAACTTAAATTATCAGCCCTGGACACTACATTAGATTTTAAAAAAATCCCCTTGAATGTTAAATCAAACCAGCCCATCTGGAGAAAAGTATTTTTCATTTTGCCCAAAGATGAACATACATACATTGCAGTGCCTCATACCTTTCCCCTTAAGGAGACATTGGCTACCAACATAAACTTTTAATGGCTATGAATATAGACAAATGCATGCAGCAATCTATATAAAAATCCCAAGTCTCAGGGTATGTTGCCCAGGGTGTGCATTGCTGAATGACAAAGCAGCATTAGGTGGTCATGAAATTAACCCCATACGTTTTGAATGTGCATTCCTATGTTCACATCATATTGTCTAAAGTAGGGAAACCTGCAGATGCTCATGTTTATGTTTATAAAGTGAAAATATCACTTACATGTACTTTACAAGTTCTAGCAGAAATAATGCTGAAAAGCTTTGTGCTTCAGGTAGAAGGCTTCTGTTATGATTCTACATTTTGGACCGAAAGATGTCGCTTGTTGAAATTCCTTCAAGTCCAGAATTCATTGTTACAAATCTTGCATTTTCTGTGGTGATGCTTAAATAGTAGAAATAAGGTGCTAAATATGTGAAATAGTCTATTTCCCAGTCCTAACATCTGTAAGTCCTGGAATTTTAAACAAAATGGTAGTCATCGTCACTCAACAGAAAAGGAAATAAAGTAAGTTTATATTTTTTTTATATTTTTTTGCATTTCTTTAGTTATAAAAACAAGAATCTGAGCGGCTAGATTGTTAAAATTTCAAGCTAAAATAACCATGAAATGCCTCATAAGAAGCTGAAGCCTTGAATCAGCAGATAAAATAAGTAATTAAATTATTTCCAGTATGGAAGTACATCCCCATAAACTATGTATAGTTCTAGCATTTCAAAATCATTGTTAATTTTAAAAGGCAACAATAATGGTAACTGAAACAATCAAATATTAGAAATTAATATTTAATATATTACTGAAGACTCAATATTATAAAAGTGTTAACATAAATATTGCTATAATAATTCTGAAACCTTCTGCATGCAAAGCAGGTCTTCAATCATCAGAAAACAAGGCCTATTTAGAACAGAAGTCTGTAACAGACTGTATCAGAAACCTGATTCCAAATAAAATTTAGGGAAACTGTGAAGAAATCATCTGAAAGGTTTTGATACTATTCTCTCTAGAAACTCACCAGAAAAGTGGAAATGTATCAGAGAAAAATGTCTTGGTTTTTCATGCTTCTCAATGCCTCAGTCTCTAACCAGTGGGTCTGTGAGAAAATTTTGATGATCCGCAGCACACCGTGTCTGCAACAGGGATGATACCCACAGCAGATGACTGATGCGCACGCGGAGAGAGATAGCATGCAGGAGATCGCAGCTTCGAAGCTCTTCCCTGGCCTGCAAGGGGGTGTGGGTGCCATGATCTCCATGAGCATCAGTCCATCCACTGCTGGTATCACACCTGTTGCCCCACCTCCCTGCCAGCCATCTGGTCTTTAGCATGTGACTTGTCAGCCTCTGGACATCAGATTCCCACCACCCAGCACCAGTTCAGAGGTTCCTTTTCCCCCACCCCCAGCCCAAAACAGACAGGGGGAGAAATAGAGAGAGAGGCAGAGGCAGGGGCAGGGGCAGAGGCAGAGGCAGAGGCAGAGGCAGAGGCAGAGGCAGAGGCAGAGGCAGAGGCAGAGGCAGAAGAAGAAGAAGAAGAAGAAGAAGAAGAAGAAGAAGAAGAAGAAGAAGAAGAAGAAGAAGAAGAAGAAGAAGAAGAAGAAGAAGAAGAAGAAGAAGAAGAAGAAGAAGAAGAAGAAGAAAGAGAGAGAGTGTGGGAGGGAAAGAGAGAGAGAGAGATGAGAGATCCTGGTGTTTTGTTTTCTGTGGGAAACAGGTCCAAATGACTCTTTGAGTATTTAAGGTTGCAGAAACAGGCAGCCAAGCTAAGTCCCTGAAGGACCCCACCCATCAGTGGGAGTCCAGGTGCTTCATTGAGTGGCATGTTGCATTCATATTAATGGTCCACAGAATTTAAAATTATGAGTTTGGTGGTCCCTGAGGTCCAAAGATGGGTGGCTCCTGACCTAGGATGTTAAAAATATTTCTATAAAATCGGTGGACTGATAATACCTTTACCCATACTAGTGTGCATCTTATTTATGTTGCTTCTGTTGTATTTAGAAAACTGCTAATGCTTTGAATTAATACTACCAAAATCTAAAACAGCTAGGGAAAAGTAACTCATTTTTTTAAATGGCTGGCTTTATATGTTTATGTATCGGCATATGTTGTTTGATCAGTCAACAGTGAAGAATAAAATCGGCATATGTTGTTTGATCAGTCAACAGTGAAGAATAAAATACAGCAGAACCAATAAAATATAGAAGTAAATATTTCTTCTAATTGAGAATAACTTTACCAATTCAAAAGATAAAATAAAACAAAATATAAGTTTCTATTGTAGTTCTTTTTCTTCCTTCTTTTAAACAAATGTGAATAGAAGAGAAATATAATGAGAAAGAGTCCATTTCTGAAATTGGGGTAGCAGCACTGAAAAAATTCACATAGGATCCATATAAACTACAGTCTTTGTAGATACGAACAAAAGAAGGCAATATTTCTACCTTTCTGTCCCAAGCTCTTATCAACCATCAATGCCCAGAAATCTTTCACTCATCACACTGTCAAAGTCTCTTTCTGAAAGGTCACTTTGAGATCTGCAATAGATATCAGATTGAAATACTTTAACATTGTTTTGTCCTTGTTGTGAATCCCAATGTCAAATTTGTATCTTATGGTCCCTACTATACGACTGCCGTGTTTCTCCAACAATACGGCCTCCACCAATAGGAAGCCCCACTATGTTTTATTGGCATAAAATCAAATTAAGCCCCTCCCCCAAATTAAGGCCCATATTAAACATGCAAAATGGCGAGGGGAATGGGGGGGCTTGCCCTTAGGAAGTACTTTGTTCCATGCCTAGATATGGTGCTGCCTGCATGGGTGGGGCACTTCATATCAGGAGACCTTCCACCATTGCTTTCCCTTCTCCCTTGCTGCTGCAGCGTTAGGCATTTGGCACAGCCACGGTTCTGGCGCGGGCCTGGTGGGATGAGCAGAGGGTCTGGTGGGGAGGTGCTGGGTAGACCTGTGAAAGCGAGCCTCGGGTGCGTGCATGCCTCCTCCTGCCCCTCGTTCCCAAATCTCGCCTGGAGGAGTCAGTTGGAAGCAGCGTGGCTAGGCTGGCCGCGGAGGCACTCGGTGCAGGTCCCTCCAAAGGCGGGAAGGATGGGCTGGCAGGCGCTAACCTCTGTTGTTCTCCCTGCATCAGGCTAAGGGTGGTGGCTGTTTCCGCTGGGAGCGGCTCAGACCCACTGCTGCTGCTCCGCAGCCATCCGCCTGGCCTTTCTTTGAGGTGGAAGAGCTTGCTGGGCTGAAGGGACCGGCGCATCAGAGGCGCGCAGTGTAGGGAGGTTGGGGAGGAACCAAAGAGGCCCTGGGAGATTAGCCTCACCACGTGGGGTTGGGATGCCCTCTCAGGCAGGGGAGGCTTTGTAAAATAATTTGCTTTACCTTTGAAAGCAAAGGGAAGACGGGAGCGCCTGAAGCCACGTGTCTCCTCAGGGGTCCGGTTGCAGGGAGGAGCCCTGACTGGCTGCACGTGGCTGTGCCAAACGCCACAGTATTGGTCTAACGCTGCGGCAGCAAAGGAAAAGGGGCAGCAAGGGAGAAGGGAAAGCAACAGTGGCCCGAACCCAAAGGTCTCCCGAACATCCAAGCTGTCGCTGCCCACCCGCCTGCCCACCCACCCACCCGAGGATGCAAGGGGGGGAATTAAGTCACCCCCGAAAAGACGACCTAGCCATTTTTTCAGGGGTCAAAAAAAAAATAAGGCCCGGCCTTATTATGTGAGAAACACGGTATATATAGCAGTTACGTGATGAATCCTTTTGAATGTTTAATATTTGTCCATAAATGTGATCCAAAATATGATCTGTTCTTCATACAAGTGAAAAAGTTCTCGCAATACATGAATAAACAAACATAATGTTTTTGATTCATTTGTTTGACTGAGTTCCCTTTATCTAGTTTTAGAATTTGTGTGAAGAACATATAACATGTTAGGTCATATTTATGCAGAAATGTTGAAAATTCAAAAGGGTTTATACCACATCAAGGTGAGTGTAAAATAACCAAGACTGACTTTTTTGATGGATTTTTCTAAAGCTTACTTGCTTATATAGCTATTAGCACTGTTCAAAGTGGTAACCTTGTAACCTTCTCTTTCTCTCTCTCTGACTCTTTATGATTTTATTTCTGAATAGAACTATCTGTCATTTCTCTGTGATCTCAATTTCTTTTCTGCTTCCCTATTTTGAATCCAAGTGCAGAGGGACGGATTGTTGGACGGATGCATTTTTGCTTTGAAGTCACTTTTGCACTAAAACATTAATACAGTATGCCCAAGTGAGAATACATTGCTTTTAGGTTGTATTCTCTTGATGGATTGCAAATGATTTCTGAACAAAAAACATTTTATCATTATTTTCTTGTAAAATGACACAACAGTGAGCTTAGTTCTGCTTTCAGTTACTTTCCAGTGCAGCTTTTATCAACATAATGTTGAAACTGCAATTCCAGGATTTTCTACCAGTATGGCTAAAGCTGAAGACTTGCAGGTCTAATAAATCTTTTCTTGAAATGCCTGGAAGAAATTCCATTTTAACTATACTGGCACAGTTCTTTCTAAAAGAGCCCTCCCTGCTGTTCAGTGTGCTGTTTCCTTTGATCCAACTGCTTCTGATTGATTGTAACAGCTATCATTACATTAGAACAGGATAACCAAAGTGACATCCTTGGTGCTGTCAAGTTTTCTGCCCCACTTATTCGCTATTTAATGAGTTTGTTTGTTAAAATTGATATCTGGCTACATAGCTCCATGAGCATTCTTAGAAAATAAAATGCCATACCGTTGATATATTAAAGGTAAGGAAGCAACGGACTTCTTCCATAACAAAATAGCTCATCCCAGGTTTTCTTTCCACCTGCTGCTGAAGATAACTTAATTAAAGGAATTACATTTAATTTCTTGGCTAGAATTAAAGTGCAGGGATGTTTTAATTTGAATTCCTCACTGATCAAAACATTGGACTTGGTTACTTATATGGCACCTTTTAGTTGTGTAATGTTATTATTTTTTGTAACTCATTTAGAATCAGAACCATAAGCTTGGAAAGTATCTAGGAGGTCTTCTAGTCCAACCTCTGGCTCAATGCAGTAGTCTTATACCATCCCAGTCAAATGGTTGTCCAGTCTAGTTATGAAAAGTTACAGTAATTGAGCAGCTACCACCCCAGTAGGCAACGTATTCTATTGATTAATTACTCTCACTGTCAGAAAAGTTCTCCTTACTTCTAGATTGGATATCTCTAAAACAGTGCTGTCAAACTCATGGCCCACAGGGCAGAGGTGATATTTAGCAGGTTCTGGCCAGTTCTAGAGAACTGATAACAGAAATTTTGAGTAGTTCGAAGAACCGGTGGTAATCTTCCCCCAGGAGTGGGGAGGTAATGAAGATTTTACAATATCCTTCCCCTGCCATGCCCACCAAGCCACACCCACCAAGCCATGCCACACCCACCAAGCCATGCCCACAGAACTGGTAGTAAAATTTTTTTGAATCCCAGCAGTACCGCAGGGGTGTTTAGATCTGGCCTGTGGGGCTGTCCTGGAAACAATGAGGGACTGACCTGCAGTGCCTCTGCCAGTGAAAATGGAGCTCGGGAGGACCGCAGGTGCAATTGCCTCTTGCAATCCTCTGCAGCTTTCCTGAGCTCCATTTTTGCTGGCAGAGCACTCGGGCCACCACAGGCATCCCCGACATGAGTGACATTAAGCTGGCCACACCCACCATGGCCATGCTCACCCAGCCCCCTGAGGTCAAACACAACCCTGATTTCAATGAAACCGGATTTGAAACCTCAGCTGTATAACAAGCTTCCTCCCATTACTTCTTCTCCTGCCCATTGGTGCCATAGAAAATTGGTCAATCGCCTCTTCTTTGTGACAGCACCTCAAATACTGGAAGACAGCTATCATGTCCTCTAACTAATTCTTCTCTTTGATAGGCTGGACATAACTAGGTCCTTCAATCATTCGTCATAAGATTTAGCTTCCAGATCTTTAATCATCTTTGTTGCTCTGTTCTATACACTTTGGGAAAGACTTCTATATTATTTGGAATATGAAAAAGCAGCACTCCCAAGTAGAAATATCAAATGTTGACAGGTGTGGTTCAGACTCTGAAGAGTTCTAGATTGTGTACATTTCCTCTAATATTTTTAATAGGGAAGGTTTTGCTTTTTATTTCCTTCCAGAATCTTTGCAGAGGTTTCCAAGATTGACAGTTCATTATTACTGAGATTAAGAAATATAAAATAATATTCTATATTTATTCCTTTAAAATGAAATCAAATAAGTGGGGCACAGTGGCTTTCCCCTGAATCACTCTTAAGGTGATCTTATTTTAGTTCCATCTTCACCAGTGTAATAGTTATACTGGTGAGATTTTTCACCTAAGCATTTGAGGTGTTCCAAATGGTGATTCTCAAGTGATAGCATATCTACATATACTGCTAATATAGGCTACTAATATAATGGTAGTATTGCTATATCTGATCTGCAAAATACAGGTGACCAGCAAAATGTTTTCTTCAATAAACCTCTTTGCAAGCATTTAATTTAGATTTGTATAGTCAGATATGCCAATCATAATAAAGGAACTTCTTCCAAACTCAATAGTTGAAGAGTAGATTATCCTTTGGGCATGATGACTACTATCTTCTGTAACCTACTAAAGCCAATTAATAAAAATGGCAAAATAAATGTAACATTTTCATATTCACTCCCTCAATATGCCATTGTTTCTTCCCTTTTATGTATTACCTCTTTGAAGCCGAACGGGTATTTCCTTTTCCATCCAAAAGATAGAAACACATTTTTAATTTTTTCAGTAGTTTCATTTAGAACAACTTGACATATGGAGACCTCATGAGTATGGCAAGGATTAAAAAAGGCAATAGAAATCAGACTTTCTGAGAAGGCGGAGCTTCGTTTCGGCGATACAGCTGCGATCTTGGGGCCCTGGTCGGTCCCAATGGACCTAAACCATCCCGTAGAGACGGGGATTGAGAAGGGTACTGTCCCAGGATCCCAGAGATATCGCAAAATCTCTGGTTTGATCCGGGAGAAGCCCTTTTGCTGGCGGCGGAGAGGCAGCCCCCATAGCTGCTGAAGTTGGAACAGCTCCGGAAAGAAAGTGGCTGGAAAGAAAGTGTGTTGGCTGGGCGAGAAATTCCTTTTGTGTTGTAAATTCGCTGAGGCTTGAAAGGGCATCCTGAACAAAGAAGAAATCTGTGAGGCTTTTTTTTTTGACCAAACTGTTTGAGCGGGGTTTTTTAAAGTGATGTCAAATTGAGGCTTGGATTCTTTTTTGTTTTTCTTATTTTTTGGGGGGGACTTAAGTGTGACTTTGTAGGTAACCGGATTGAATTTTCTCTTATATATATTTTTATGCTCCTTTTGATTTTTTAATTTTTTCTAGGATAGAGGCTCCCTTTAGCTATTTTCTTTTTCCTTTTTTTTTTTTGTATACATTACTCATTTTTTCTGGCTGGGGGGGGGAAGAGTATTAAGAAACATTGCAACACTGCCAACTAGAGGCTTGAAAATACTTTGACTCCTTCTCAAGGACATTTCAACGTGATAAGTTAGAGGGAGAGCATAGCAAAATATTATTACAGGTGTTTTCCTGGACTCATCAATATTTCGACATTTGAGGCTTAGCTTTGAAGCTGCTGGAGAAGAGAATCATAATAAGAGCCTTGGATAAATAAATAAAGTGCAGTGTGCTCTTATATATATATATATATATATATATATACCCCATTCGCCAGCCTGTTTGTAAATCTCAATTCTAGTAATATTCTTATTTTTGCCTTTTATTTTAAAGGGAAAGTCTCAGATTTTTTTCTTTATTTTTCTTTTTTTCTCTTTATTTTTATTGGGACTTCTTTGCTTTTTCTATCCATGTTTTTGGACCACTTTGTTTTTCTTTTTTGATTATTGAGATTAAGGTGTGAAGAACCTGAAGGAATTTCTTTTTTTCTTTTGTTTTTTATTTGCTCTTAATCAATAATATCATTTTTGGGTTTGTTTGTTTTTTTCCTTTCTATTTTTCCTTTTTTATGGTGGACTACTTTGTAATTGGATTAGGGTCAAGAAGAACCTGAAGATTTTTCTTCTTTCTTTTTTCCTTTTTCTTCTTTGGTTTTGGGTCTTTTACTATTGGATTTTTCCATTTTGGATTATAATTGACTATTCTACCAGTTGGATTAAAAATCAAAAAGAATTTGAAGCTTTAGAGGTATTAAAATGACCAGGAAACCAATACCAGTTGGCATTTCTACTTCTACCTCTGCTTCCCCACCAGCTGGAGGACAACGTTTAATTCAGACAATGTTGAAGCAAAATAAAGAACAAGAAATAGTAACTTTACAGATGATTATGCAAGGAATCCAAGATCTCAAGATAAAGTCAGACATCATTGAACAAAGAATAGAGAAGACTGATGAAAAAGTGGAAAATATCAAACAAATGATGGGGAAGTATGAGGAGAGATTCCAAAAAATTGAGGAAGAAGGGAAACAAAGAGAGGAGAAGATTGGAAATATTGACAGTAGATTAACAGTGGTTGAACAAGAAAAAAGTGGGATGTTGAGGTGGGAGATGGAAAGGTCAGAATTTTATCTCAGATTTCAAAATATTGAAGAGGAAAAAGGAGAAAATTTGGCAGCGGTAATGATAGAAATTTTGGCAGATGCTTTGGAAATTACAGAGGAAAAGATGATGGATGGAGTAGATGAGGTATATCGAGTTTATACAAGATATGCGATGAGAAATAAATTACCAAAGGAAGTCCATATTAGATTTACCAAAAAATCCATTAAAACACAAATATTACAAGTGGTAAGAGAGAAAACATTGAAATACAAAGGTAAAGAGATTGTGGTTTTAAAACAAATACCCAGAAGAGTGAGAGAGATGAGAAGAGAATATCAATTTCTGACCAAAATGCTACTGGAAAACGAAGTGAATTATAAATGGCTGATTCCAGAAGGATTAATGTTTACATGGCAAGAGCAGAGACATAGAATTGATTCAATTGAGAAAGCAGAACTTTTCCATGCAGAATTTTTTGGAAGAAGAAAAGAGGAGGCAGAGAAAGAGGTCTCATAAATTGAGTTTCAAGAGGAACAACTGGAGACTGAAAAAGAGAAAGGAGCTGTAGGTAGACAGGTGGACAGTAAAGAACAGCGTGAAGTGAGATCCACGAGAGCTGTTAGACCTAAATATAAAGCATAATCATGGAAGAAAGAAAACTGATTACAATGAATATAAATGGACTTAATTCAGCTGTTAAAAGAAGGAAAACTTTTCAAAAATTAGAGAAATTAAAATTTGATATAATTTGTCTACAAGAAGTTAATATTAAAAAACAACATGAACAATTGTTAGTACAGCCAAAATTGGGGAAAATATTTACTTCTTTGACTCAATGTAAGAAAAAAGAACTGGTTCTATACATTAAAGAGGCTATCTCAGCAAAACTGATCTACACTGATGAAGATGGAAGAGTATTAATGGTGGAAATAATGGACAATAATATAAAAATACTCTTGATTGCAATTTATGCTCCGAATGATAAACAAGAAGAGTTTTATAAAAAGCTACACATGAAAATAACTGGACTGGACTATGTTAATATAATTATGATGGGAGACTTTAATGGAATTGTGGACAATAAATCGACTAAATAGCAACAACAACCAAGCAAAATAGAAAGGCTCTCCCTAAATCTTTTTTTAAAATGACAGACGAACTATCTTTAAAAGATATTTGGAGAGAAAGAAATGTTAAAGCTAAACAATATACTTTTTATTCAAATAGACATCTATCATGGTCCAGATTAGATGTGATTTGGATATCAACAGAATTAATATCCAATATTCAAGAAACAAATATTGAAACAAGTACTTGGGCAGATCATAGCCCAATGACAATTAAATGGAAGGGACAAAAAAAAAAGATCGAGATGGACATTAAATAATACTATTTTAAAGGAGAAAGATTTTATACAATGGATGGAGAAGGAATTGGCTTTTTTTTTCAGAGAAAATAAAAAAGAAGATACTTCAACACAGAATGTTTGGGATACAATGAAGGCATATGCTAGAGGTCTGATAATAGATTATACAAGAAAAAAGAATATTAGGAAAAGGCAAGCTTCTAAGGTCTTGGAAGATGAGTATAAAAGACTTGAAAAAGAATTACAGAAAATGCCACAGAAAAAAGATATTAAATTGAAGCTGGATGTAATTAAACATAAAATGGAATTAATAGAGAAAGAAGAATTGGCACAGAAAATCAGAAATTCTAAACAGAATTACTTCGAAGATGCGAATAAACCAGGTAGATGGCTAGTATATAAATTGAGAAATGAGAAGGAATCAAGAAAAATATTGAAGTTAATAGATGATCAAGGCCAAGTTTGTTATGGTAATAAGGAGAAAAAGGAAATTATTCGAGATTTTTATGGGCAACTATATTAACAAGAGAATATTGATGAGGAAAAAGTCAAGCAATATTTACAGAATGCTAATTTACCGAAGATACCTAAAGAGACTGAAGAAATGTTAGAAAGCAATATAACAATGATGGAATTAAATGAAGCATTTAAGAGACAAAACAATGGGAAAGCACCGGGTCCAGATGGGCTTCCGGCAGAATTCTATAAAACATTTCAAGAATCATTGAATATCCCATTGTTAGAAGTCATGAATGAAGTTATGTTAAAGAAGATGATACCCAAAACATGGTCAGAGGCTTATATCACACTTATTCCAAAAGAAGAGGCTGACCCACTGCAAATTAAGAATTACAGACCTATCTCCTTATTGAATGCAGACTATAAAATCTTTGCTTCAATTTTTGCAGAAAGACTTAAAAAATATTTAAATAATTTTATTCACCCAGATCAAAATGGATTTCTGCCAAAGAGACAAATCAGAGACAATATGAGAGTAATCTTGGATACTTTGGAATACTATGAGGCTCATCCTGAAAAGCAAATGGCTTTGATATTCCTAGATGCTCAAAAGGCATTTGATAACGTGAATTGGAGATTTATGTTATTACTATTGGAACAGATGGGTTTTGCTAAAAAATTTATTCAAGCAATCGAAACCATATATAATAAAGAGACAGCAAAGG
Organism: Hydrophis major; assembly: GCA_033807585.1. NCBI lineage: Eukaryota > Metazoa > Chordata > Lepidosauria > Squamata > Elapidae > Hydrophis > Hydrophis major. The sequence goes on along the minus strand of CM066331.1, from coordinate 62,295,091 downwards.
TAATGATGGAGGGGGAACTTACAGATTTTATTAATATAAGAAAAGGCACAAGACAAGGGTGTCCCCTATCCCCTTTGCTATTTGTGTTGACCTTGGAAGTGTTGAATAGAAATATTAGGGATGATAAAAGCATAAAAGGAATGAAAATTAAGAAGGAAGAATTTAAACTACAAGCTTTTGCTGATGACTTAGCTTTTATTCTGGAAGATCCATTAGAAACAGCTCCAAGGTTATTGGAAAAGATAGAGACATTCTGGTTTGAAAATAAATAAAGATAAAACAAAGATTTGGATAAAGAACATGCTATTGAGATAAAGAGAACAACTGGCAGATCTTTTGAAAATTCAAATTACAAATAAGGTTAAGTATCTGGGGATATATTTGACAGCAAGATGTAGCACATTAAAAGAGAATAATTATGTTAAACTCAAACAACAGATAGCTACAGATTTGAAGAAGTGGGAAAACTTGCAATTGTCATTAATAGGGAGAATTTCAACAATCAAGATGAATATTTTACCTAGAATTTTATTTTTGTTCCAAACAATACCAATTAGGCTTGGAAAAGACTATTTTGAAGATTTAAATAAAATCATTTTGAAGTTTATATGGCAAGGTAAAAAAGTGAGAATAAAGCTAAAGCTTTTGCAAGACGCTAGAATTAGAGGAGGTTTTGGCCTGCCTAATTGGCAATTGTATTATCAAGCTGCAAATTTGATGTGGGTCAAAGAATGGATAACATTAAGAAAGCATAGGTTGTTGACATTAGAAGGGCATGATTTGCTGTTGGGCTGGCATGCTTATTTATGGTATAAGGAAACTAAAACACAGGGTTATTTTAGAAGACATTATATGCGGGAGTCTTTGTGGTTAAACTGGGAGAAGATAAAAAGACAATGTTATTTGAAAATTCCAGTTTGGTTATCGACTATTGAAGCATTTTCCTATCCTATAATTTATAAGAAGGAACAAACAGTTAGATATGGGGAATGTTTGGATGAAAAGGGTGAACTTAAATCGATCCAAAACTTAGAGGAACAAGGTATAAGGATGAATTGGTTTTCATATGCGCAAATAATTCAAGATATGATGGAGATTCTAAAACGGAGGGATTCTATGATAAGCAGACTGATTTAGATAAGGTCTTGATGGGTACTGATGAGAAGGTGATTAAAAAATTATATGGTTATTTACTGGGAATGAAATTAGAGGAAGAACAAGTCAAAGAAACTATGATTGTTTGGGGGAAGAATTTTGGATATGGGATTGATCTAGAGAAATGGCAGAAATTGTGGTCTCAAAATTATAAAATGACAATGTCAACAGCATATAAAGAAAACTTGTACAAGATGTTTTACAGGTGGCACTTTCCCCCGACAAGAATAGCAAGAATGTTTAAGAACAAATCTGAAAAATGCTGGAAATGTCATCAGATACCCGGCTCGTATTACCATATGTGGTGGATTTGTGAGGACGCTAGAAAATATTGGACTATAATTCGCATGTGGTTGGAAAAAATGACAAAGAAACACATAGACTTGAAATCAGAGATCTTCTTATTGGGAATTTTACCTGATATATATAGTAAAGATTTGAAGTACCTGATTGTAAATGTTTTAACAGCGGCTAGGATTGTATTTGCTAAAAATTGGAAGAATGAGAAAATACCATTAGAGGAAGAAATTATGAAGAAAATATTGGAATGTGCTGAGATGAGTAGATTGACATTTCAAATTAGAGAGCAAGAGGATAAACAATTTTTTGAAATTTGGGATTTTTTTATCAATAGTTAGATGATAAAATACGATAATAGAACATTTAAAATGCTAGACACTAAGGAATATCTTTATTTTGCTATTTTGCTATTATTTTGTTATTCGACATTATATTTATAAAGGGTTTTTTAGGATTGATTTGATATGATTGTATGATTTGTTATAGAGTAAACTGGTTTAAAGTATTGTTAGCTCATAAAGCATGAATGATTAAAAATATAGTCAAAAACTTTTTTTTTTAGTGATATTAGGATATATAAGTTTGGATTGACAATATGAGTTGTTATGTAACATAATTGTAATTGAGACTACAGAATGAATGCACAAAAATGATGAACCAACTGACACACTGGATGTACATATAAGAGTTGATGTTTTTATGTTTTGTTTGTCTTGTTTGTTTGTAGAAAATTAATAAAATCTTTTTCAAAAAAAAAAAAAGAAATCAGACTTTCTGTCAAAATTTGGTGATGAATCTAGTTGTAACCAAAAAAAAGTTACAGGGAGATGAATGAACCTGCAGCTTATGGATTCTCTACTTCTGCCAATCAGTCAACAGTCAACACTTCACCAACTGATTGATACTTCACTAACCAACAGTACTTTACCGGCAGATAACAGACTAATGATCATGGGCATGGCTTAAATATGAATCTGTGATATAAATTCAAATTTTATAAATCTGTCTGCTAAAACTTATTAAACATACATAACATGGCTTTTTACTCAGCCATGTTTTTCGCTTCATGCCTGTAAAAAAACAAGTTGTTTGTCTTCATTTATATACCATAAACCAGCAGTAGGATTCAAAAATATTTACTACAGGTTCTGTGTGCATGGCTTGGTGGGCATGGTGTGGCTTGGTGGGCATGGCAGGGAAAAGATACTGTAAAATCTCTATTCCCACCCACTCCAGGGGAAGGTTACTGCAAAATCCCATTTCCTCCCCACTCCACTAACCTGCTTTCCAACTCTGTTCTCCTGTGCAGGCAACAAAAGAAGACCCAGCTGATCAGCTGGGACTCAGGAGGCAGAGAATAGATGGGGGTGGGACCAATAAGAGGTGATATTTGCTGGTTCTCCAAACTATTCAAAATTTCTGCTACCGGTTCTCCAGAAGAATCTGCTGAATACCACCTCTGCCATAAACCCTTCTTAATGTCCATTTTTCTGTTCAATATTTGAATATTATATAAACTGAATAAAATAACTATTTCCAGGATATAAAAAGTTACTTTCATTAGCATCTGAACTATACCTCCTTTTTATTTAAACAAAAAGGACAATATTACAATTTTGGGGGCTATTTTCCCATAGTTGCTTTATGTTAATCAAAAAGAAAGTACTCTCAGGGGGCTTCCGGTTTGAGCTTCTTCGGTGACAGACCGAAATCCACGATCGTGCATGGTTTTGATCTGTGCTTGCCACTGGAGCACCCCGAGCCGGCTGGTTTCAGGGCTAAGTCACCCCATAGAGGTGGTGAAGAGGGGGGGGAAACTTCCAGCAGGGTCGAGGAGAGTCGTATCTCTCCTCCCCAGCTGGCCCTTACTCCCTTTCATGAAGGCAGTTGCAGTGTGGTCAGAAATGGCCACCTCAAAGAAGAACTCGACCGGAAAAGAATGTGCAGGAGGAAGAAGAGAAAGATTTTGGCTGACCAGGTTGAACTGAAAAAGCAATAATATAAGGTACCCTGCAATTTGAATTATAAAGAATAACATTGGTCCCAAAGAAGACTTTGAAGCAGCAAATGAGACAGAGAAAGGATTTGGGGGTTTTTTTCTTTTCTTCCCTATATTGACAACTAAGAGATTTAAGCAAGAAATCAGAAAAAATCCACTTTGACATTAACAGATATTTAAGCTGAATATAAAATGTCAAAGGGATAATAAAGATTTCTGGATTCTCAAAAACTTTTAAAAGAAGGGGAAAAAAAACAAAAGGGTGGGATCTGGAAAAATGAAGGAGACCACCTGGAAGTGAAAGGAATTAACAGTAAAACTTTAACAAGATTCCTAAGATGTACATTTTAACTGAAACTTTGTAACAAGATAATCGAAGCCCAGGAAGAGAAAGTGGAAAAAAGAAGCAAGAAGAAACAGCTTTGGATTATTTGGATTACTTGGTGATTTTTGAATTTTTGGCTATTGGATCTAATGGGCTAAAATTAATCGGGTGGTTGTTTAAAAGTTTTTAAAATGGTATCACTCTTGGAAGAATTGAGAATGGAACTTAAAAAAAACAGAAAAAAGATGCACAAGAAGGAAGAGGTTCTTTTGGCTTTGTATTTCAATTTTTAGAAATGGAGATCCTGAACTATGAGAAACAACAAGAAATGCCTGTAAAACAAGAAGGACAGGACAAAGAAGAAGCCATCTTCAATGACCAAGTATTTCTATGTGGGGAAAAGAAAGGAAAGTGGGAAAGAGCATGAAAAACTTAAGATTTGAAAAAACAACCCCAAAAAAGAATAGTTTGAAAAGTAATTACAATATTAGGAAGAAACAGAAGACAGGATTACAGAACAGACAATCAGAATTAGAGAGAGAAGGGATCAAAAAGGGAAGGGAGAAGAAGAAGGGGAAGAGGGAAAGGAAAAGAAATTATAAAGGACAGAACCAGGAAATAGAGAAACAGGGAAAACGTACAAGACACAGAGATAATGGCTGAAAACTTAATTGAAAGGGGGATTCTGCAAGGTTACATAAGATAGTACTGTTATATTAGAAATAGAAATGAACTTTGAAAATATGAAACAAGTGTGATTAAAATGAAAGATAAAATACACATTGTAATGTAATGGAATGTTTAATAAATAAATGAAATAAAGAGAATGAGAAAATGGAGGAAAGGAGGGGAACATTTTAATTATCATTAATTTGTTATAAAAATTTAAGTGAATATGAAAGAAATATGAAAAAATTATGGAAATATTATAACTGTTTCTAGAAGCATGATATCTTATTGAAAAGAAATGTTAAAGAGGTTAAAGATTATAACTAACATTAATGATAGAGCTGAATTGGAATAGAATAAGTATTTTATTTATTATTGTTGTATGTATACTTTTTCTTTAAGCACTTTGTACTTATTTTAAGAATGTACCAAGCAGAATTCGACTGGAAGTTATGTGTTATATTGAATGTTATAATTGTAAAGGCATAAATTGAAGTTTAAATAAGAGTTGAAGGGATAAAAATTAAAAGATGTAAAGGTGTCATACTCCAATCAGTAACTACAGGGAAACATTTTGTTTAATGAGAAAAGAAAATATGAAATTGAAACAGGACAGACAAAAGTATAAATATAATGATTAGAAAGATATTGAAACTTAGAAAAAGATATATATATAATTGAATTTAGAAAGGAACGAGATAATTAAAAGTAAGATTGAGAAAAACTTAGAGAAGGGAAAAATTATTGAGAAAATGTTAAAATAGTAATAAGATATGGAATAGAACACAAAGATGAATATGAAATTGAATTTGTGTCTGTATGGAGAAGTGATAATTCGGGACCATGCTATTCTCAAAAAAAAAGAAATTTTACTTGTATTATGTTTTGTGAAAACCCAAATAATTTTTTTACATATAAAAAAGTAAGTACTCTCAGAAATAGCGGTAGTGCTTGAATTGATTGATAGCAGTGCTTGAATCAGAACAATTCTGGACAATGTTTGTCCATGCAACTTTCATAATTATTTTCTGCTTGGATATAATATTACAGACATAAAATCATGATAGTGTCTTTATTTATATGGCATTCATGTTCATCTTTTTTTTTCTAATGAGAAATTCAGATGTAAAGACTTTGCAAAACAATTATCCAGATTTTTTTGAGTAGGCAAAAAGAAACAAGGGCTCTAAATAACAAATTTAAAATACCAACACATAGCATAAATCTCCAGGGAAAAGTTGAGAGATTTCTTTTGGCAAGTTCTTCTTCTACTTATTATTTAATTTTCTGTTCCCTGAAACATGACTATGAGAAAATTCTCAAATTTCCATCAGAGAGAATAAAGTTTTAAAACTGAAACTTGGCAACTATTTGTTCAAATTTCTTGTATGATACCTGTACACTAATAAATATAAAAATATTTGAGACTGGAACTATAATTAGGAATTTGAAAAGTAACAACAGAATGTGAAATGGAATGATAGAAAGTTCCAGCATACATGTATATCCAAGGATACCTTTCTCTATTGTATCCATAGACATAGCTTGAAGGAAACTTGTTAGAAATAAAAAACTTGACAAATCATATCAACCAATTTACAGGTTGTCCTTGTTTAATGACCGATTGCTTAGTGACCATTTTAAGCTATGACAGATCTCCTCATAACTACTTACAATCAGTTTTCAAAGTTCTGATGACTGCTTCCCCCATTAGGATGTACCAAATTTTTCAACTTTCAATTTCTAAGCATTAGAGGTATTTAAAAGTTTTGATACACCTTGGAGATTGTAAAGATAGTTTGGTTACTTTACTATAATATAGATGTGCTTGTTAAATAACTACATAATTATCATAACTTTAACATTTTGTTTGTTTTATTTGTTCCCAATTTTCATGTGATCATTTCTGGTACTTGAAACCCAGCTCTTATTTATGGTCGTTTGTAGCATCCTATAGTTACCTGATCACAATTTTTTGTGAGGTTTTTTTTGCCGGTTTCTAACAAAACTGTTTTGGCCGAGTGTCTGGCAAAAACACCCATTGTGGAAAATGGATTCATTTAACAGGCTCTAATTTGCTTAACAACCACCATGAACATAATTCCAGGCTCAGTTACATATGAAAATTGCCAAACATAGTCAATATCATAATTTCTAGAAACAATTTAAAAATACATGCAATTTGTAAGAAGGAAAATATCTGTATGTTTGAGACACAATTATTGTTAATAAATAGTAATTAGTCAACTGATTTTCATACATTTCAATTTAAGGAATATAGATTTCTTTAATCTATATAACATACTAATTGTTATAATTTGTTTTGTAAATTCCCTTCACAATATTAGAATTAAAGCTCTTTCTGGAGGGAAAAGCTCATAAAAAGTACAGGCAAGGGACAATATTTCTTCACTGATATTGATATGTTTAATATCAATTGAATAGCTTTGATCTCTCAATTTGGCCTGTCCTTTCTAGGGGTTTTGTAAGCAATCAATCAAGGCTATTTACAAAAGCAAAGACAATTGTTTGAATGTTTGAATATATTCATGTTCAAGATAAGCAGGCAGTGTTTGCTTCAGGCTTTCAATCCATCTTTGCACCATTGGAAATACTAGCCATCTTAAGGACCTAAACTAACTACAAGAAACCTGGAAAAGAACAATGGGTTTTAACATCATGGCTTGCAAGATTTCCTGCCCAAAATTATTTATATTGTTTACTTTCCAGATATGGGAATGGCCTTCAGATCAAAGATCAGTTCTTTTGGAACCAAATTACAGAATGTTGCTGCAACATCTTTTCAAGAACTTGTTATTGAACAAGTTATTGTTGATATAAATATTAACAGGTGCTTCTCCATTCAGTTTATTCCTATTTCAAATAAAAACTATAATAACTTTCAAAAAGTTTATGCTGTGAAAAGCATGGAAATATTCCACAGATGTGAAGCAACTTGTTACCCTTGTTGATACTTTGTAGAACTAACATCATTTCTATTGAATACTTTTTACCATATTTGTCAGACTAAAGTACAAGGAAACAGATAAGAAATTGATATTGTCAGCTTTTAAATTCAGCTGCCACATTTTTTTAAGAGAATGGAGGAGTTGAAAAGTTCAAGGTTATTCTGTATGGCATATTAGGAAATTCCAGTGGCAGTTAATTGGTTCTCGTGATTTATGAAGTGTAGGAGTGGGAGGAGAGAAGGTGGATTCTGTGTAACACGTGAAAAATTTTCACTTTGGGAAATTGCCTTTGACATGTCAGATCTATTTCTAAATAAATCAATTGGAGAGAAAATGTCTTGGAGTGATTGATATCATGGATACTTTCTGGATGCCTTACATTTATTTCCCAAAGTCACTTTTTATTTTTTGAAAGGGTTGGCTGATACCCTGAAGCTCTTTTCCCAGAAATGGAGAGAGAATCAGCTGAAGTTGAAGATGTGCAGGGGGGAGCATGTGGGGGCCCTCCCTCCAGACCATTAATTGAACCTGCCAGCCCTTGTTTGAAGGAGATGATGGATACTTTCAGGATGGCAGTAGGAGAAAGAGATTTGGGAACTATACCAAAGCGTTTCAACTCATTCAGTGGTTATAACCCAGATGTAACCGAGTTGTCTGAAGATAAATCTTTCTCTAGGCCCAGGCATATGGCTATTCTGTCAGATTGAACGGAAGAGAGACAATTTGGGTCAGATTTCTCTCAAGAAGATAACCCCCAGATTATTCCTGGAAGTCCATCAAGGGCAGATTTACATCAACAGTTCCAGAATTTAAAGGTGACAGGTTTGGTTCACAGTCTGTTTGGACAGGTGGAAGCTTGAGACCACCCATATTCACTTCCCAAAGTATCATGAGGAACGAGGAGATTATACAGATGCCAGTTGGTGGAAGCCAGAAAGAAGCATCAACTGACAGAGGTATGTTGCAGCCTCCCAAGCAATCCTTTCATTTTCCAGAAGGAATTTTGCCACCTGCAGAGTATCCCTCCAGGATGGGGATTATATCCAGGCCAGGGGTGGATTCAATGCCAATGGTAGCCAGCACCAACATAGCCTTGGTCTGAAGGGGGGTTACCCAGAGAGCAGCCACTTCCCCTCCACCCGACCAGGGAATCACACCCATCTTCCTTCTGGCAACCACAAATGCAGCCCCAACTGGCAGTGAGGCCACAGGGACCCCTATTCCAGAGAGGCATCACCCAACCAGGATACAGGGGGCCTACCCTACACCACCAGACCAGTTCCTTTCATTCCAGTACAACCTGCAGAGGCCTGGCCTGTGCCACCTCTGCAACCATGATCCAGGCTGGACCAAATACCCTTTAAGGCCATATTTGATGGCTGCCATGAACATTTCAATTACTTCCTCACTCGAATCCAATCACATATAGAAAAATTTGGAGATCAATATGCCACAGAGCGCAATTTGGTTATGGCCATAACAAATGGGATGAATGAAGGGGATACTTCAGACTGGGTGGCCCAACTTCACGATGAACACGCCCCCAAATTATATGATATAAATGGATTTATTCAATTATTAAGACTCAGATTTGAAAATCCAGACAGGGTAGCAGAGAAGGAAGAGAAGTTAATGGAAATGAGACAAGGCAAGAGACCCTTGTCAGAATTCATTTGGGACTTTAGAAGGGTTGCAAGCCACCTCATGGATTGGCCTGAAAGAATGACTTTACACTATTTTTAAAAAGCCAGTAAAAAAGTAAAGAAGGCCTGTGAAATTAGGGGAATCCCAGAGACCTTACAATCATGGTATGTCACATCCCTCAGCTTAGATCACAGCATCAACCCACACAGAAAACCCCTTCCGGCAGCCCCAACTAAGAGAATGATGTCAAGGAGACCACTGACCAGACCAGCCAAAACTGCTCGTACCCCACCCACCAGGGTGCTGAAATGTTACTGATGTGACAGAATTGATCATAGGGCAGCAGACTGTCTGGCCCTTGCTCCTGTACCACAAGCTCCGCAGTTGAAGCCTAATACAACTATTAGAGGTTGGAAGAATCAAGGAAGACCTCTGGGTAGGGGTGGGTTCACCAAACACAGCTGGGAAAGCCCCCTCTGCACAGATGGGAGCACTGGACCACTGGACCAACACCATGTCCCTGAGAACCCAACCCAATGGTGAGTGATTCCCATCATACCTTTTACAGTTAAAGTCAAGTTTGTGGTACCAAACACAGGGGAGGCCAGGGAGTTAGAAGCTGTCATTGATACTGGGTGTTCTAGATGTCTTATTGGACTCCCCATCATTGAACAATTGGGCATAAAGACTAACCTGCTAAAATGCCGAATCAGATTTGAGCAAGTGGATGGAATCTTAATTGGGGTGGCCCCAGCCACATAAATGACAGAATTGATCAAGATGGAATTAGGGCCCCATCACATACTCATACGCTTCATAGTGCCCCCAAGATGTCAGAATCAATCATACTGGGACTTGCTTGGTTAGACAAATGGACCCCAACGATCAAATGGGAGGATAGATTCAGAAAAATCCTCATTGGACTGGGCCCATTGCCCCCTCTTCCACCCACTACAAAGCCACCTTGAACCCAGAGCCCCCTCTTCCACCCACTACAAAGCCATCTTGAACCCAGAGCCTAAGCCAGCATCCATGGCATCCCACCTTCTCCCAGATAACCCCCAGGTATCCAACCAATACAAAGACTTGGCTGAAGCATTCAGTGAAGAAGAGTGTAATGTTTACTTCCCCATCGAGCCACTGATTGCGCCATAGAATTAGAGGCCAGGGCAAAATTACCTAAACCAAAGATGTATTCCATGATGCCGAATGATGAAATGACTGAATTAAGGAAATAAATCAACAGCAATTTGACAAGAGGTTTTATTGAACCTGCCAAATCAAGATTAGCTGCCCCCATATTGTTCAAGGAGAAGAAAGATGGTAGGTTGATATTGTGTGTTGACTTTAGAGGCGTGAACGTCGTATTTGTCAAAAATATATATCCTCTCCCTCTTATGAAGGACTTATTGAACCACCTGTTGAAGGGCAAAGTATTCACCAAGCTAGATTTCAGAGAAGCTTACTACCAGGTCTGCATTAAAGAGGGAGATGAGTGGAAAACTTCTTTTAACTGCCCTCTGGGTACTTCCAATTCAAAGTCATGTCTTTCAGACTTCAGAGTGCTCCTGCAGTGTTTATGCAGCTCATCAATGAGGTGCTACACCCACACCTTTACCGGGGGGGTCCTCGTGTACCTGATTGACATCCTTATCTTCAGCGAAACCATGGAAGAACATGTTCAATTGGTCCGACAGGTTCTAGAAAAACTTCTAGCTGCCAAATTATATGTGAAACTCTCAAAATGCAAATTCCACAAGGAGTCGCTGGACTACTTAGGCTACCGAATATCCAACATGGGGATTGAAATGGACCTCGGAAAGGTGAAAGCGGTGCTGGACTGGAAATCTCCCAGATACCGAAAACAACTTTAAAGTTTCTTGTAGTTTGCCAACTTCTATAGACAATTCATTCTGTCCTTTTCTGAAGTTGCCCTCCCATTGACAGAGCTATTAAAAATGGGCCCGTCACCCACCAAACTGAAGCCAAGTCAACCCCTGGCCTGGACTATGGACTGTCAGAAAGCTTTTGAGGCCTTAAAATGCCTCTTCCCAGCTGAACCCATCCTCCAGCACCCAGACGTGACCAAGCCTTTTATTGTCCAAACGGATGCAAGTGATATAGCAGTGGCTCTCAAGGACTCTCAAGGCTGACTGATGCCTTGCACTTATGTGTCCCAAAAGCTAACAGACACAGAGCGAAGGTGGGTGGTCTGGGAGAAAGAAGCATTCACCATACGATGGACTTTGTTGACTTTTTCTAGAAGGTGCGACAGAGGCCTTTGACGTATGGACTCATCATAAGAACCTCGAGGCTCTAAAGACCCTAGAAGATTATCACCCAAACAAGTCCGCTGGGCTCAATATTTCAAGCGATTCAATTTCAACATTAAATATATCCCTGGAGGATATATTTGGCAGATACTCTGTCCAGAAAACCTCAGTTTGACAGCCACCGAGAAGAAATAGTACAAGCCTTAATTTCAGAAGCTCAATCAGCAGGCCAAGTGACCACTCAAGCCCAAGCCAACCACAACCTCAAACACCTGGAAGATAAGCTGACTGCAGAATTGAAAACATCCCTATTGACTGATCCTTGGTTCCTGGACCATCAAACTGAGTTGACAATGAATGATGGACTAGTTTGGAAAGGGACTAAGCTTTATGTACCCACAACCCTAAGACTACTGGTACTAAAGTGTAGCCACGACTCCCAGCTGGGAGGCCACTTCGGATTCCTAAAAACTCTACATTTACTGAGAAGACAGTTCTGGTGGCCAAAATTGAAACCTGATGTTGAGGACTATGTAAAAAGTTGCTCAATTTGTGCTACAATGAAACACCAAACTGGAAAACCCCCTGGCCTCCTGCAACAAGTCGCTGAACCAACCCAACCTTGGGAAGAGATTGCAATGGACTTTATTGTTGAATTACCTAAGAGTGAAGGGAGTACAATCATTTGGACTATAATTGATTTATTCTCTAAATAGGCCCATTTTATAGCCTGCAAAGGACTTCCATTTGTGAAAAAACTTGCAAAGCTGTTCATGAAACATATCTATAGACTACATGGAGTACCTCATAGAAAAATATCAGACAGAGGGAAATTACCACAAAATTTTGGAGGGAATTTTTGAAATCCATTGGTCCTCTCAAGGGTTATCCTCAGCTTTCCATCCTGCTTGTAATGGAGCAGCAGAGAGGACTAATGCCATGATTGAACAATACATTAGATGCTATGTAAATTATCAACAAGAAAATTGGGCTGTTATTACCTTTTGCAGAGGTTGCTTACAATAATGCAGTATATAGCAGCACGGGATTGACTCCATTCCAAATCAACACTGGAATGGATTTTGTCCCGATGCCAGAGTTACCTAGACAACCTCCCTCATCCATGTCCCTAACAGAATGGATGAACTCATTAAAGAAAGGGTGGGAAGATCCAAAAAAATGTTTTGACTGAAGCTGCAAAAAATTATAAAAAACAGGTGGACAAGCATAGATCCCTTCAACCACCTTTTAAAGTAGGGGACAAAGTATATTTGTTGCCCAAGTATCTTAGCTTGAAACTGCCCAGTAAGAAGCTGGGTCCAAATTCTTTGGTTTATTCCCAATTTCAAAGATAATCAATCCTGTCACTGTCCAATTAAGTCTTCCTCAAATATTGGGGAAAATTCATCCAGTATTCCATTGTAGTTTACTAAAACCAGCTACTACATCAATGATAAGACCACTGCCAATTGCTCCCCTAAACCATTAATGGTACAGGGGGAAACACATTATGAAATTCAAAAAAATCTCGATTCTAGATTACACCTTGGCCGATTGCAATATTTGGTCTTATGGAAATGATACCTTCTCTAAGATGCTAGTTGGGTAAAGAGTTGGGATGTTCATGCTGATCAATTGGTTAACCAATTCCATAAGGATTTTCCACACAAACCAAAGGGTCCTCATGGAGGGGGGCGAGGGGGTTAAGGACAATGTGTTAACCCCTGTATCAGTTTTTTTTTTCTTTTCTTTTAGGAGGCGAGTTTTCAAGGGGGGAAGCCTGTCAGCTTTGAAATTCAGCCACTACATTTTTTTAAAGACAGTTGGAGGAGTTGAAAAGTTCAAGGTTATTCCATATTGCGTATTAGGAAATTTCAGTGGCAGTTAATTGGTTCTCGTGATTTATGAAGTGTAGAAGTGGGAAAAGAGAAGGGAGGAGAGAAGGTGGATTCTGTGTAACAGGTGAAAAATTTTCACTTTGGGAAATTGCTTTTGACATGCCAGATCTGTTTCTAAATAAATCAGTTGGAGAGAAAACGTTTTGGAGTGATTGATATTATGGATACTTTCTGGATGCCTTATGGATATCTTATGGAACTTTCCATAATTTGTTATTCAGGCTTATCTTTTCATCCTCAACTCAAGTTCTGAAAGGGAACTGCCTGGTATTCCAGGTTTCTCCTGCCTGGGAAAGCTATTACAGGTAGTCCTCAGCTTATGACTACAATTAGAACCAGAACTTCTGTCACTAATCAAGGCAATCAATAAGTGAGTGACACCTGATTTTACAACATCTTTTGCCCATGGTCCATAAGTAAACTATGCAGTTTTTAAGTAAATCCAGCTTCCCTCATTATCTTTTCTTGTTGGTAGCTCCATGGAAAGTTCTCAAACAGCAATTGCATGACCCCAGAACACTGCAACCACAGTAAATACATTCTAGTTGCCAAGTCGCTAAATTGCGATCATGTGATGATGGAGATACTGCAACAATCATAAGTGCTAGAACCGTTCATAACTCACTGTTTTCAGCCCAGTCATAATTTTGAATATTGATTAAACAAGGACTCTTTATATATCGTGTATTCCTTGATGGATCTTTCATAAACATTCACAAAATACAGCACATGATTATCAAGTATATCATAAGTAATATACTGGGTTGAGTTTCTATTTTTAAAAACACAGTTTTTATTTTGACAAGTAACTACAGGTCCTATTTTCAAAAGTATGCACATCTAGCTATAACGGAATGCAAGCATTATGAGATTTTTCCACCCCCTAAATCCAAATTAAAATAAAATACCTTCACTTTGAAAATAAAATAATATAAATTATCCCTGGCTTTTAAAGCAAAATAACAAGTCTGAGTCAGGATCATTTTCTTTAAAAGCTTAACATCAAGTAAAAATATAAAGTTATGCAACTCATTGGTACTGGTGATTCAGCTGAGCAAAGCTTCTAAGCATTTCAAAGTGTTTCAATTATTTGATACATTTTCCTGTTATTTCTTGCTTTGTGAAGGTCACCCCCACCTGAGCTTTATTGGTATGTCCTAGGAGGGAAAAAATGGATATTCTGGAGAACACTAAAACAGGGATCCCCAATCCCTGGGCTGCAGCCCACTTTTGGACCTTGAGACCTTCAGAACTGAGTTGAGGAACTGAGGGTGACCTATCCCCTCTCCCCACCCTCCAGCCAGTCTGCAAAGGCAGAAAGCTGGAGAACTGTGCAAACATTCCTTGACGGGAATACTGAGTGTTGCACATACCTGGCTTTCCACTGGCAATATAGGCTATCTCACATATTTGTGCCACCAAGTTACAGGGAACTTTTACAATAATGTGAACAGTATCAAACTGCTGCTGGAGAAGCAGGAGGTGGTGAGCCTTCTTGGCACTGACTTTTGAGCCTTCTTGGCAATGACTTTTCAGGTAAATTGGTCAAATTTCATCTACTTCTTGCTTGATCATCTGGTTTAACAGCAGATAACGATGAGGCTGCCAGTGAGATATTATCTCACAAATGGTATTGCTCCTCAGGCATCCTTGATGCCACTGAATTCAGATATGTAGCAATGAATCTGAGCTTCTTTGTGCCCCACTCCATTTCAGGTCTTTGCCCAGGGTATGGCAAAGAGATTGAGGTTGCTTAAAGAGGCTTCAGGGAGAGGCCCAGTGCATGTTGGTAATGTTTGTCCCAAAGGTGCTTTTTCAAAAAGCAATTGGAGTTTGTTTTTCCTTGAAGACGTTTTGCTTCTCATCCAATAAAATCTTCGCAGTCATCTTGTCCTTAGCTTCAAAGAGCTCAGTAAAAGTACCAAGGACCGCAAGACTGCAAAGGATATAAATTCTTCCATTCTCCACTATTCAACCAGAACTGAAGAAACTGAAGGTCTTGTCTTCAAGGAAAAACAAAAAAAGTTCAGTTGCCTTTTAGAAAAAGCACCTTTGGGAATTTTTTCTGGAACTTTGATTCAATATCAGGTGTTGCAGAATCTGGCAATGCTTGCTAGAGAACACCTTCATTCTCTAAAACTTTTCATCAGTAAGTGGTATGATGAAATGGCTAATGGAGGAGTCAATATTCTCGAAAATTGACTTCTTATTTCTGGATATCCCAGATTTTAGTGCTAGTATCTTCACTCTGTTCCATGATGCTACTGCTACTTTTCTACTTCCCCTACTCAATACAAGTCTTGGAAACAAAGTTATTCATTTATTTGGCAGCTTTCTTCAAAGAGTTTCTGAACAAATTAATTTGCCATAAGGCAGATTTTGGCACAGGTTTTTTTGAGACGCAACAGCCTCACTTCTTCCCCTTTATAATAGTCTAATTATTAGGCTTTAGTAAGAGTCAAGGCTTTATTATCCATCTCTTTGACAATACTTCCCTAATATTAACTGGTAAATGTCACTGTGCAATTTTTGGTTTCACAATGCAATTGATTAAGATTTATAGATCACTATCCTCTGCTCCTAGACCATCAAGTCCAATTATGGATGTCTGAACAATTTTCTGGAGGATTGCAGAGAAAAACAAAAACTGTAATTGCAATGCAGAAAATGACATGTCACAGATGGTATTTTAGGCCACCAACATAAAGGATTTAGAGAAATCTAAATTTAATTAGGTTAATTATTAGACTACTGTGTTTGTTATGTCCTGGGCATGGGCGCAAGGAATGGAGACGAGTCAAAGAACGGTGATTTCAACTCTTTATTATAAAATAAGAACAGAGCAAATACCGTATATACTCGAGTATAAGTCGACCCGAATATAAGCCGAGGCACCTAATTTAACCACAAAAAACTGGGAAAACTTATTGACTCGAGTATAAGTCGAGGGTGGGAAATGCAGCAGCTACTGGTAAATTTCAAAAATAAAAATAGATGCCAATAAAAACTTTCACTAGGACAGTTGAGAATAAGTTTGATGTTCACAATTTCCTCTTTGAAAGAGACCAGTAAATAGGGAACAAGAAGATGAAGAAAAAGAAGTGTGTTTTTTCACACTTTTCACACTGAAGTGAACAAAAATGGCATCATAGGAACAAGCTTATTCTCAGCCCAAAGGTTTGTTTCTGATTTCTTCCCTGATTTAAGGGAAATTTGGGAAACGATCTCACTATCATGAAAGGTTTGATTGATTCACTAACCCAAAAGATGATGATGATGACAGTGGTAGGCAGGAGTCACTCTCTCCCTTGCAAGAAAAAACCAAGAGCCGTTCTTATGATATATATATCTCTCTCTCTCCCCCTCCTCCCCCTCCTCCCGAGTGGACTGAAAGCAGCTGGAGCTGAGGAAATGAAACTGAGTGGAGCGACCTCAGCTCGCGTTGCTTTCTCAGCCTAGAGCTCAGAAAAGCCTCCCCCTCCTCCTCCCCCTCCTCCCGAGTGGACTGAAAGCAGCTGGAGCTGAGGAAATGAAACTGAGTGGAGCGACCTCAGCTCGCGTTGCTTTCTCAGCCTAGAGCTCAGAAAAGCCTCCCCCTCCCATGCTTAAAAGTTGCAAAGGAAACACGGAAGCAGGGAAGTGGCTGCCCAGCTTCGGAGCTCCACACCATTTTTTTTTCAGAGGGGAATCTGACTCGAGTATAAGCCAAGGGGTTTTTTTTCAGCACAAAAATGTGCTGAAAAACTCGGCTTACACTCGAGTATATACGGTACTTGGGCAGCAGCAGCTCTTTTATAGAGCTGACTGCTGTCAAAGCAATCAATGGTTTGAGTTTACCACTTTTGCAAGTGTCCAATCAGAGGGGCCCGTTAACAGCCAATCAGACTGGCCAAAAACGACCAATCATGACTCGCTATTTGCAGGCCAATGAGAAGTGCAGGATTATAAGCCTGCTGTAAAGTAAAAGCTGTTTAGGGTTGCATCACTGTGTTGGCTTAGTCCATAACACCCCTCCCCCCTCGGTTCCGTCTGAGGGGTGGGATGACGTATTCTCGTAAACAGGCAGGTCGCTTCACCTGTCTGCTCGACCTGCACTGTTCCACCGGTTTCTGTCCTGGCTCTGGTTCCGGTGAGCTGCTAGCTGCGTTGGATGGTGAAAATTGTGGCCCTGGGCTGCTTTCTCTGCTTAAGCCAGTGCTGTCTTCCAGGTTCCCTGGATCTGTTTCCATCGCAGTGCTGTCATGTGGCGAGGCCACTCCCTGGCTCGGTTCTCCTTCTGATGGTGAGTATCCCCTGGTTGGTTGTGTGGACTGTTGGGTTTCGATTGTTAATTCTTCTTCGGCCTCCTCAATGTTCCCTCCCCCCCCCCAGCTAGAGATTCCGGGGCTGAGATAGGACTAGGTGCTAATCTGGAATGGAGTTGGTCTATGTAGTATTTCCACATCTTACCATCTGTAGTTTGCAGGCGATAGGATCGGGGTCCCATAAGTTGCGTTATGGTAGCGGGGACCCACAATGGGTCACCCGAGAAGTTTTTCACAAACACGAGGTCACCTTCCTGGAATGCCCGACACTTGCTGGTGGATCTTGGGGGTTGTTCCGGCATGTAGTTTGGGTGGAGGCAATCGAGATGCGAGTGAAGTTTGCGGCCTATCAGGAGTTCAGCTGGGGTTTTGTTCGTGGTACTGTTTGGGGTTATGTGCTGGAGGAGAAGCATCCGGTTTATTCTGTCGTCAATGTCACCATGGTCCATTTTGTGCAAGGTCTTTTTTACAAATTAAACCATTCGCTCAGCCCTACCATTGGCCGCAGGATGGACTGGCGATGTTAAGGCATGGCAGATGCCCCGATCTGCCAGGTACTGTTCGAATGGCAGGGCAATGAATTGGAGGCCATTATCAGAAACCAGGACATCCGAAAATCCATGGGTAGCGAATAGCTTATTCAGCTTTTTAGTGACCATCTCTGTGGTGGTGCTTTTCATCTTGTGGACTTTGAGCCAGTTTGAATAGGCATCCACTGTTAAGAGGAAAGTGTATCTCTTGTGGGTCCCGCAAAATCGATGTGGATACGGGACCTAGGACCTCAAGGCGTTTCCCACTGGGTTGGGGGAGTTTTTGGAGGAGTAGAGCGAGTCTCCTGGCATTTGCTGCACTTTGCTACCCAGGTCTCTATTTGTTTATCTAACCCAGGCTACCATGCGTAACTCCTGACCAATGCCTTCATCCGCACGATGCCTGGATGTCTATCATGCAACATTTTTAATATTCTATGTTGCAATTTCTCTGGGATTACGACTCTGTCTCCCCACACTATGCAGCCTTTTGGGAGAATAGCTCTGTTTGACGATTCTTAAATGGCTTGAACGTATCATTGGTTTCGCTGACCGGCCAACCCCGTTCCACCCAGCTGAGGACTCGTGCCAAAACAGGATCCTTTTTTGTTTCTAAGGCAATGTCTCGAGCAGTCAGCGGCAGCGATTTGAGGGTTTCTATTTACAATACGGATAAGGTTGGAGCTGGGTCCTCTATGATGTCTGGTAGTGGAGATCGGCTCAAAGTGTCAGCGTGGGGAATGGTTTTTCCCGGGGGATGTTGCAATCGGTAATCATAGGTGGCTAAAAATTCTGATCAACGTGTCATTCTTGGTGATAAGATATGGGGAGTTGGTTTGTTTCCCACCAAAATACCAAGTAGCGGCTTGTGGTCTGTAATTATGGTAAAGGGTCTCCCATATACATATTCATGGAAACGTTTAATTGCGGATACAATAGCGAGGGCCTCTTTATCAAGTTGACTATAGTTCCTTTCGGTCTTAGGCAAAGTTCTTGAAAAGAACGTAATAGGTGCCTCATTCCCATTTGGTAGGACATGGCTTAAAATGGCTCCCACTCCAAATGGTGAGGCGTCACAGGTAACTATCAAAGGTAGAGTCTCGTTGTATTGCATTAATACAGCATCGGAGGTTAAGAGGTCTTTTACCTCTTGGAATGCCCTCTCTTCATGCCATCCCCAGACCCAGGAAGCCTTTTTGTTGAGAAGTCTATGTAGGGGCTCAGCTACGGTCACCTTCTGGAGCAAGAAGATGTCATAAAAGTTAATGAGTCCCAGGAAGGCTTGGAGGTCTGTCTTATTCCTAGGTCTCGGGGCGTTTTTGATTGTGGTTAGTTTTTTTTGGTGGGGTGGATTCCCTGTCTGTCGAGAAGGTATCCCAGGAACTCCACTCTCTCCGTACAAAGTTGACACTTGTCCCGTTTTACCCTCAGACCAGTGTCTTTAAATTTCTGAAGAACTTTTCTGAGTTGTTGTACTAATAACTCTTTAGTGGGGGCAGCTATTAGGACATCATCAAAATAAGGCAGGACGCCTTTTATGCCTTGTAATAGTCTCTCCATTAAACTTTGGAAAATGCCCAGCACCATGCTTACTCCGAATTGGAGTCTATTGCACTTGAAAGCGCCTCTATGTGTAACTATTGTCTGGGCTTCTGCAGTTGTCGTGTCTACAAGTAGTTGCTGGTACGCCTGAGCTAAGTCCAATTTCGCAAATATTTTTTCGCCACCCAGGGAATGAAGAAGGTGTTGAACCACTGGTACTGGGTAAGCGCTCTGTTGAAGAGCATGATTTAGGTGGCCCAGTAATCCCCACAAATTCTTAACGAACCATCTGGCTTCATGGGCGTTACTACTGGAGTTTCCCAGCGGGCATGGTCAATCGGTTCCAATACGCTCTGGGCTATCAGTTTATCTAGCGGCTCGTCGATCTTTGGCTTTAGGGCAAAAGGCACCCGACGAGGCTTAAGCCGAATGGGAGCTACATTGGGGCTGAGATTAAATGACATAGGGGTCCCTTGTACTTGCCTAATGTTCCTGTGAATACATCCTGGAATTGCTGGATGAGAGCCTCTTCCCAGTCGTCACTTCTGTTTTGGTGTATGCCGGCTAGTTCAATCCCGAATGGGGCAAACCACTGTCACCTTAACAAGCTGGGTCGGTCATGATCGATGACAGTCAGGGGAAGCATCGCTGTGCAGTCCTTGAAGGATACTTGGACGTGGCTGGAACCGACAACTGGAATTCTGTTTCTCTGGTAGTCTTTCAGGATGATTCGTTGCGTGCTGAGGTCCTGGCGGCAGATGGCAGGGATCAGCTGTTTGAGGGTTTTCCAGGATACCATCGATAGGGATGATCCCGAATCGACTTCCATCACAAACGGTCGATTCTCAATAGTAACCCTTACGCGGATCTTTCTTGCATCGAACAATGAAGCGTGGCCGATAATAATGGTTTGGTGGGCCTCTTCTCATCTCGTTGAAGATGCAGGTGCTCGATTTCTGTAGTAGTAGTGGTTGTTCCATTGGTGGTTCAGACGGTCCTGGTTCTCAGGAAGTTTGCCTGTCTCCCGACGGAGATTGTTCTCCCTTTGGCTGGGACTGGACTCTCGCTTGCTTCTGCAGACTTTTGCAATGTGGTCCCTTTTTCCACAAGTATGGCAGAGTGCATCGAGGAATTTGCAATCCGATCGCAGGTGGTTTGCCCTGCAACCAGCACATTGGTACGGATGTCTGTGGTTCTTTTGCTCTCGTTCCGAGCGGAGCCGGTTGACCTCCTCTTCCTCACTGTCTGAGGATGACTTGAGGTCTTCATGGTGGGTGGTGATAGCGTGCTTCTCAGTGGCGAGTGGGCTATCATTAGCGAGTTGGCGAAGTGGTGCATTCACTCGGTGCATTCGAGCAGCTGACTTCCTGGTTGCTTCTGCAGCAGTAGTGTCGGCTATGACATTTGTAAGGCTGATGTCGCCTTTCACCATCAGTTTACTCTGCACATGCGGTGCATTTAATCCCAGAACTATGCAGTCTCTTAGGGCTTCCTCTAAGTTTGCAAAACCACAAAGGCCTCCTAGGTTTCAAAGGTCGGCTACGAAATTCCCAACGCTCTCGTCCTTCCATTGGTCCGTCTGGTAAAATTTGTGTCTTCGTATCAGTGTAGGTACTGCGGGTGTGTAATGGGCCCAGAGAATTGGGGCGAGGTTATCCCAATCCATGGTCTTCATTTCCGCTGGTTTTGCCAGTGCTTTAGCCATTTTGGAAACAGCGGGGCCGCAATGAGTCAGGAACACCACTCGTTTCTTGCCAGGCGTAGCATCTTTTAAATTGTTGGTCTCCAGGAACATCTGGAAGTGATCTATATACGAGTCCCAGTCTTCGGTTACTAAGTCGAATGGAGCAGGTGGTATGGTGCCGCTGGTCATCTTGCCGTTTGTTGCGTGCGCTCTTTCGCCACGTGCTCTGTCTTGTTCAATGTGTACTTAGTCAGCTCTATCGTCTCCGCATCCCACCCTCGTCGCCAGTGTTATGTCCTGGGCATGGGCGCAAGAAACGGAGACGAGACATCGAACGGTGACTTCAACTCTTTATTGTAAAATAAGAACAGAGCAAATACTTGGGCAGCAACAGCTCTTTTATAGAGCTGACTGCTGTCAAAACAATCAATGGTTTGAGTTTACCACTTTCACAAGCATCCAATCAGAGGGGCCTGTTAATAGCCAATCAGACTGGCCAAAAACGACCAATCATGACTCGCTATTTGCGGGCCAATGAGAAGTGCAGGATTACAAGCCTGCTGTAAAGTAAAAGCTATTTAGGGTTGTATCGCTGTGTTGGCTTAGTCCATAACAGTGTTATACTTTGATGCCACCCAGAATGTTTATGTAACTTATTTCCTTTAACAAGGCACTTTTTTAAAAAAATTCCATCCTCATCCTGCTTTAGTTTTTTTTCCCAGCCTTTTTCCATTCCTTTTGTTTTCTAAATCAGCCTTTCTCTTTTTCTGTTTCTTGCAGAAAATAGGATTTCTCAATTTCTCAATTGTTTACTTCATTCTCCTACCTAATTATATATTGCCTAATATATATTTGCTATGATAAATGTTGTTATAATCATCACTGTCATTATTGTCATCCTTTATTATATATGGGTAAGCATATGTTTTCTTTATTTGTATGTTAGCCACAGGAAAAAGATTTCATGGACATAGAAATAAACACTACAGAAATATTCTAAAATATCAAGGATTGAGAAGGAATTGAATTGGCAGAGAATTATTGGGAGTACTGTGGAAATCAACAAGACATTGCTAAAACATAAAAATACTTAAACTGAAATATCTATAAAATTTGGCAATGTTAGCTTATCTCAGCAATCTAACATTCATGCAATTTTCATTCTGCTCATTAAAAATGAACCAAAAATATAAATATAAAAATATGCTGCTAGATATGTCTCTGTTTCCAGTAATTTTTCTGAATAATGCTGTAGAATTGGGAATGAAGAGAATTATTCCATGGCCAGCATAATTAAGAATCAGGCCTGATTGGTCTTGCAACATTATAAAGTTCATGGATTAGTTGTACATAACAGGTGTAATCAATCATAGATCAAAGAATTCATGGCTGATTTCTAGAACCATTCCTCTCTTATTCTGTAGAAGCAGATAGCATTGCAACGAAGCAATGGGGCGTGCAGTTTATTCAAAAACATGAAACATTGATATCTGTTTGCAGCAATTAGTTTTCGTCCATCTGCAGCAGCCCCACAGGAAGCTGCTTTATATCAAGGCAGGCACTTTTGCTGATCTCCAACACTAGCAGTGACTGATCAGGATATCAAAGATGTGGGTATCTCAATGGGGAATATAAGAGACTGAAACAAAGATGTTGTTTTTAAGAAACTCGGGAGCTTTTTTTTATTATTATTATTAAATGATGGTTCTTTCCTTATTACAAGAGCAACTTTTTGAGGCATAAGTCCTGAGTGCTTTATTTCTTTTATTTGGGCTTATGGTTCAAAACAAGTCAAATAAATCCATTTTTACATTGCTTTTTTCCTAGCTGCAAAACTCAGCATGACAGTATGCACTGAACCAGATCCATCTACAACCTTGGACAATTATGCATCATTATAGTGCATTGTATATCTGCATGGATCTTCCACATGAATAAAATAATAATGACTTTGCAGAGGGAAGCAAAATGCTTCTTTTGTTTAATAGTCTTACAACTAGAATTAATAAGAAAAAAAAAAATTAGTTTGCTAGGTCTCTCATTTTTCCTAAATAATATTTTCCTGTAAGAGTTCCTTCGTAGTCATATATGATTGCTCAAAAGGAGAATGTACTACTTTTTTCAAAAAATGTTCTTTTTTTCAGATACTTTCACATTTTCATAATTCAATCTGGACTAATGTGTTATAATGTGATGAAAGCTTCATCACAATAATCTTGTTCCATTTAAATAATTTAATCTATCTAAATCGCAGCATAAAATTTTTATGTCTTATGTGTCCCTTATCGTTTCCTAACGTTTACTTAAAATAATGTGTAGTTTGTGTGAAAACTAAAAATGCTCTTTTTTTAAAAAAAAAAGAAAACTTTATGGAAAAAAATGAATGACATTATAGTATTCTAAAATCATGACCAAGGTATGCGTTGGAAAAAGGCAACTTGGCAAGATTGTAGTCTTAAAACTAAGGAGTACTACAGAAGAAGCAAAGAGTACATTTAGTGATGTATTCACTAAATGATGTAACAAAGAATAAATTTAGTGATATTAATACAGACATGATTATTATTTTTCTTCATCAAAATTTTACAATACACCTTGTACAATGCCTCAACATTCCAAATCCTCCATCTCACCGTTTTCAGAACTTAAAGGTATATGCTATTATTTTGTTGAACAGTATTTCAAATTATTTTTTCTTTTAAAAAAGTCAATTCTTCAATATGGTAATTACTTTCTACAAAACTATTCATAATTTAACTATATGAAAAATAACTAAATTTGCTTCACCTGTATATTTTTTGTTACAGTCAACAAAGCACTAAAGGGGCAAATGAATATTTCATCGTCTTGGATTTGGGGAATGTATCCATTAATGGAAGATAAAATATATACTTCGGGGTTGAACTGTTGAGCCCTTAGTGCTCTCTAAGCTTGCTTAAAGATGTTTCATTATCCAAGTAGGTCACATCACCAATGCTGATGTTGTTATTATTCGGTTACTGAAACATCTGCACACAAACAACCAAACTCAGAAAGTAGCAAAGATTCCACAATGGGTATATTAAATTGATTTGCTATATGAAAATATTTGTAAAAGAATATAACTACAACTAATTTATTTTAAAAAATAAATCCCATTGTAATTCCTTTAGCAACATTAAGTCTGTGCTCCTGGTTAGAATATTTCAGTGAGACTTTTTAAAAATTTTTTTACAATTTTAAGGAATTGTTTGCATATCTTATGTTAATGAAGATGAATAGTAGACTTTATAATTATACTAGCAAAATTCACCACCATCATCATTTTTACTATGCGCAATTATCTATTTTTCTGTGCTCCAAACTTTTTATCAGAATCAAGCATTGGTAGTACATCTATACCATATATAATAATGGCAAGTATGTACAGAACGTGAAAAAAAATCCTTAATATTTGTCCATCGCTTCTATCAACAGTTTAATTTGTAATTGCTTATATACAAAAGTATATTTGGAAGCATGTTTGATAAGTTTTCAAAGTGCCGATGCATTTCTAGAAGGAAATTTGAAAACTGTTGCTATATAATATTTAGACATCTTTTACAACTGATGTACAGTAGGACTGGTTATAAAATGCATTAAATCATTTTACAAATGACAAATTCCCCAATCAGTCCAGTTGAGATTGGTCAAAATAAAGTTAGGTCACTTGAACAAGCATAATATCAAGAATGGCATTTAGCATTTTAATTTATTCTCCATCTTTACCATCTCTATAGTAAAGACTCAATGCCTGTAAAAACATCAAGAAATACTAGGAGTTTTCTTTAAAAGAAATAGAATATGGGGGCTATTTGTTCTGACAAATGGAAAAAAGAAATCATTGCATTTTATTTAGTAATTAATTAAATTATATACAGTAGTTTCAAAGAAAAAAAAGCAAAGTCTTTTTTAAATCAGTCACCTTTATTTTAACATCTATACGCAAAATCTCTTTAGCCAATCATTGTGATGTTCAGGTTATGAAACATTTGAATTTGCCTTATAATGAAATGCAAAATACTTTTGAGACTCAAGGCAAATCATCCAAAATTATTCTAATGGGACATTGAGAAGGAGCTGAAGGAATTATGCCATACAGTACAAGCTAATTAGCAAATTCAAGGCAATTTCAATTATTCCTTAGGATAGGTTTATATAAACATTAAATATCAAAGAAACTTTCTCTGCACCTAAATAATTATTATATAAGTTTTTTAATGCATGAGCAATCAGCAAGTTCAACTTTTGAGTTTTGATTAATATGTACAAACTTTAGCTACATTTTTATATTTGAGTTTCTTTAAATATATCAAGAAACATACTTCTGAAGAACTATGTTGTAAATTTAGCTATAGGTATTGATGACATTTACAATTACATTCAGGATTCTTCCATACAACTATTATTATCACTTGATAGTTAAATGTCTTAAAAACATGTAAAAAATGTTAAAAATGGATTATCTCTAAAGAATATAATGTGTTGATCAAGGGATTATTCTGCAGTGTTATACATATACATTATATATTTCAAAGAACCATTTATGAAAATGGGTTTTCTTAGTGATCCGTAACATTCAGTGTAGCTAATTTGTAATCAACGAAATAGGAAATAAGATCAAGAGAACTGATAAATGCATTAATAAGTATAAAACAACGAAGCCAGCCATGGGTATGATTAGCTAGGAAAATCTTGCCATTTTGGACGATGTTTAACTAAGAAACCAAATAGATCTTAAAAGAGTTGCTCTTGCAGATTACCCCACATGATGAACTGGTTTTCATTCCTTCAATTTGTTTAAATTGTAATTGGTACATGGATCATTTTTTTCTATATCAGACTGAAATTACCATTAAGCTGACCACTTTCTTTGCTATTAACATAATGGGCAGCAAATCCCATCAGAATTTAATACTTGAAAATATGGAAGAAAAAAACAATATCAAATGCCAAATCTGTGCAATACATAGGCCCTCCATCTGTCACTTTGTTTGTTTGTTTATTTGTTTGTTTGTTATTTAGTTTTCCTACAGTGGCAGGGATGGGTAAATAATAAAACTGCTCAAATGCCACTGGTGATTCTAAACCCTTTCTGATTGGACTAGAGTCAGGAAAAATTTGAAGGTTCTAGATATAATTTCTTTCATGTTGTTAATTTGGGAGAAGACCAATGGAAATCAGTGCTTTAGATATTGAACTTCTTAAAAATATTGAATCCTACTCCAAATCATTCAAATTTCTCCTAGTTTAAAAAAAGTTAAGGGAATAATTTTGTCTCTTACTGCCCTGCAGCAATAGAAGGAAACATCTGAACTATGTAAATTAGGGTTTCAATTCTTGAATCTCATCTAAAAAAAAATAACAACAGCATTTGCTTCAAATCCTTAATTATCCAAATGTTGTATAAAAATATTAACATAGGATAGCAAATTTATCTGGAGCAAATAAGTGGAAACAGAAAAAATGATTTGTTACTTTTCCTTTAAGTTTCAACAAGAAACATATACAGATGTATTATTTCATGCCCCTGTGCAAAGTTTTATATGACTTCCATCCCTCCTTGAATGGGAGACAGCAGTTATTCTAGTTTCACCCAATGTGTATCATGTAGTGTTTTACAATTACCAGGAAATAATATTTTTGTATTTTCTTACAGCTTTACCATAATCTCACTATACGTCTTCCTTACTTCTACAGCCTTAACATTTTGCAATAAAAACCAGTTGTTAGCAACTGTATGAACTGTATGAATTTTCTCTGTGAAAATTCTCTGTGTAAGAATTTTTTCAGCAAACGTTTTCCTTTATTTTAGGGACTTGGCTTTATACCATCCATCAAAGGTATTACTCTTATATCTAATAAATGCATTGTAATATTTAAGAAATAAAGACAAGTTCTTTCCCATTTGAATATGTTGCTTTCTTATTCTGAAAATGCTCATTTTATCTAAACCTACATTTAAAAATAGATTTTTCTTTTTAGCCTCTATAATTGGAAACATAAAGCAAATTATGACACAGAGATTCAAGTTCTTAATAGTTAACATTAAGATCAAGATTTCACAATATACCATAAGCAATGTTCAAATAGGATTCTTCTTTCATATTAAATTAGACTATTACCATAATTTTTCATAAAGTAATTTAGAAAAGTACTTCCAACTGGCTACTCAAAATGAAATAATATGATACAGTATATCAAAATTATCAAGTGGTGCCAACCTCTGATTATCCTAAGTCAACAGGACAGGAATTGTAATGAAAACTAACAACTGAAAGTTGAACCTCTAAGGAGCATTTTTCTCAGAATAATAGGTTTTCCCAAAATAAATCAGACCGTAGAATAAAATAAATTGTACTATTATTTTTGTATGAAATAGGCTTAATATGATTCTCAAATTTTGAATTTCTCCTTTAATGCCTATATCTATGGATGGCAATTTATTATATTTTTTTGTTGTTTATTTGTTCTGGTGTTAGATATAATTTGTTCACAATTCTATAACTAAAAACACTCTAAACAATCAAAGGTTGGGGCAAAGTTATTTTTCCCACATATCTTTTTCTATTATCTACAAGAAACATAGATGAGGTCACCTTTTATTAATTTTGAAAACTTATGTTTCCTACACAATGACAGAAGAGAGTTTTATACAAATGGCATATTCAAAGAGATAAGATTACATAATAAGATTAACAGTGTTAATTAGGACATCTATTTGACAGAATAGTTACTGTTAATAGAGTTATTAAATGGACAAAAACACTTTTTGTCAGTTAAACACACATACACACACATTCTTTCATACACATGCATACACAAACATGCTAAAATAGGAGTAGGCGTGGCCAGCATGTGACACATCCAGCCCACAGGCCACGAGTTTAACACCCTGGTATCGGGATTAATGGCCTAAATGTTCCTTTTAACTGTAGCGTGCTAAAGTTGCAAAATTTGAAATGACAGAGCACAGAGATAAAAAGGAATAAATGATAAGCTACAAATATGTAGAATAAGTAATAGTATAATACACGATCAAAATACATAAGGTTCACATTTGTAAATAGTTTAGCACAGTGGTGGATATAAGGGCAAGATCACATTTTCCCAACATCTTATACCTTTTGATATTTTTCTTTCAAACCATGAGATCATGAAGACCAGGGCTGTTTATTTATTTTAACTGGAAGCCTACATTTTATAGTAGGAACTTCCCCACAAATTTGCTATATCTTAGGTACTCTGATTGTAACCAAATGGATGTTTTTGTCTAATTAAGCAGTCAATGAATTTAAACTAATATCCGCAGTTTAGTGCAACAACTGTCTATCAAAGTTTTCCCCTGTACAAACAAGGATTTCTCCCAGGCTGCCTTTAAGCCTGTTTTTCATTAAAAGGCAAATTATGACCTACATAAAGCTTAACACAAGAAGGATTATCATTTTTGGTACAGATATTACATTTGGTATGTTTGTCTCATTGACAAACTGAAAACTGCATATTTTTTGCATATAAACAGGAAATTAAGTAAAATAAACAATTACAGCTGTCATTTCAGATTATATGCAAAGAGTATTCTTAATCATTACTATTTGCAATGGAACCAGAAGACTTTGTACACTTAAAATCAGGTGTGGGATTCGACCAGTATAACTACTGGTTATACCGGTTCAGTGATTTTATGTTTTGCGCGTGTATATTTGCTATGTGTGCATGTGTATTGTCGTCAGCTTGCTGCCTGGACAGCTGAGCAGCACTGCATGTAAGTGCGCAGCGTTTGAAAAAGCATTTTTTTCCTGCTTTTTCAACCGCAGTTAAGCGGCACAAAGCAGCTGAGGTTGAAAATGCAGGAAATAAAGGTCAGGTAAGAGCGCAGGTGGGCGGGTGGGCCAAAATAGAAGCAAGCATAGAACTGGTTCTATGTCTGCTGCTCTTCAGAGCTAGCGGTTCTACAGAGCCAGATAGATCAGGTAGAATTCCACCCTGCTTGGAATGTTTTCTTTGTGTGTGCTTTATATTTTATATTATCTGATTTTTTTCCACCAGCTGAAATGTAACTATATAGAATTTTCATGGCATAGCACATGAGCAATATGTCTTAACTTGCTAGCCAGCTAACAAATTTATGCGCAATACACTCATTATGATTTTCTACTCTTCCAATATCCATAGTACATATACAATCAATAATTAAAAACATCACAATAGCATGAACAAACTCTGCTATTATAATGGTTTCATATGTCACATAAAAAAAACAATCATAGTTACAAACTAATATTCAGTAGAAAAATAGCAGGATAACATACATATTCCAAAGGCTCTCTGGAGAACTTAATCTTAACTAGTTTCTGGGAGCCATCAAGGTTCTACAGCAGTTTTTCTCAATCTTGGTAACTTTAAGATGTGTGAACTTCTTCAACTTTCAGAATTCTCCAGCCAGCCAGGTTGTCTGAAAAATTTTGGGAGTTGAAATCCACGCATTTCCATGCATCTTAAATTTGACAAATTGAGAAACTTTTATCTGTAATATCAGTGCTATAACAAAAAGAATTTGTATTTTCCTTGCACTATCCTAGAGCAGATTTGTTTCTATTGTCCTGAAATATAAGACTGGACAATCTATAGAAATAAGATGCAAAATTACCAGCAATTGTTAGGAGAAAATTTCCAACAGGGGCCTCTTGTTCACAGCAGAATATTACATAAGTAGAATTAAGCCCCAGCCACACCTTTTCTAGAAGCTGTTAACTAGAGGCTGAACAGAAATCTGTTAAGAATGTTATTGTTGTATCCTATACTGACCAGTGTTGATATCCCCCAATTCTCTTATAATTTCATGGAATTTTTTGGCTTGTACCTATTTTTTCATTAAACACAAGCTTCATTGTTAAGAAAAGAAACAGAGCTTTTTTTTTTTTTTTAAAGTGATTTTTATATTGATCCTTTCTAGCACAGGTGACAAATTAATTTTGCACCATTTTGTCTTATTTGCTTTGTTTTTGTTCTGTTCCACTGGATATTTTATTATTTATTTATAGTTTGTGTTTCTAGGCTGCCCATCTTCCTCAAGAGAAAGGAGTGTTTTCAGAGCACCAGACATTCCAACATAGTGAGACTGCCTGTTTGATTGACCATGCTGTGTAACTTTGGGCTTGCTTGAAGCAAATTGCAAAAGATGCTTGTCTTCTGCAATTTATTTCTGAGTTTTGGCAAAGTAAAAATTATAATTGAACTTTCTGCTAAAAGAATAATGGAATTTCATTGCTTCTTCTCATATTTCTAGGGAATACTCACATAACTGTCCATAACAAAAGGTATTCCTTTGTAGAGCATATAATTCTTCCCATTATGAATTTGTTACTTTCTTTGTTCATACTTTTCTACTGTATGACACTTTGTGAAATGCTTTACAATGTTTCATAGGAACACAAAATTCTACAAACATTTATGTTTTAATTCACACTTCAGTCTAGAAAAGGCCAATAGAAAAGTTCATATTTATTTGCCAGTTGAATTTCTTGTGCATCCCTATTCACAGATAGACAAAACAAAAACAAAAAATGGGATCATCAAACAAATAAATCAGAGTTCTCATAAATGACCAGGCTTAAATGATCATATAAAGAACACATTATGTGAAGACATAGCTCTCCTGAGAAACCCATAACACTGGTAAAAGAAGATGAAGGGAAAAGAAGAAAATGACTAGCAGCCAGGTAGATGGAGTCAATTACAGCAGCAATGAGTGCAATGTTTATATTGCTGAAGCAACTGATTGAAGTTGGATCACTCTACAGGAGATCTATCTATGTGATTGCTAAGAGTCATTGCCTGCTTAACAGCACATAGTCAAAAATCAATTCATGGATCCCAATATCTGGCATCAGTGACAAAAGCTGTGATTATTTGAATAGGTTTGAGACAATCAGCAAGCCATGTGCTTCCAAAGCTATTATTTTCTTATTTTCTTTTTTTACCCCTTTTTTCTTTTAGATAGTAAAGAAAAAAATTGAATATAACGAGAAACATGTGGGAATAGAAATAGCACAATGTAGACATTCTTATAACTTCTGATATATATTGACAATCTTGGAGTGGAAAACTTCAGAGAGTTAACCTCTTCTGGTGCTTAATTTTATTTCTTCCACTCAGTGAATAAAAACTGTAGTAGTATAACCATATAGCTTTGCATTTTCAACAATTGTAGTAAAGTAGAAAAACATAGATCTTTGAATTGTGGCATACTTACTAAAAGAAACAATCCATGTACTTATTCCAAAGACTGCTATGCAAAGGTAAACTCAATTCTGATATGGTCTTGCTATTTTTTTTCTTCTTGCAATCAAGAAACTTCAAGGAAAGAGCAAAGGCATGTGAGTTTCTCTTACTCAACAGTCTTTGGGGCTTCTTTGATTTTAAGATCAAAGGAATAGATGGCAGTGTCACTTCTTTCCTCTCCTGGCTGTGCTTACTAACTCTATATTCAGTATGAAGCATCAGTGACTTAATTGCTTCTGCATGCACTCACTGATTCACATCTATTGAGAATTTGTTTTGTTTATTGTCTTACAACACAGTGTACATACCAAATCTATTGCCTAATTGGTGTTTAAAGTGAAGATAGATATAATAAAACTATGTTTTATTGCCCTTCCTATTGAATCTGCACAGTAGTATTATAACCTTGTAGTGACTAGTAATGATACAGCTAATTAGAAACAAACTCTGAAATAAATCTGAATTGACCTGTAGGGAGATATAGAGAGAAGACTAAATCTTGTTTTAAAGTTATATGAAATAAAGAATACATACACCAAAGGCCAATAGGATAAAACCAGATCATAATTAAATTCAGCACCACAATTTATACCATACCATATCATGTCTTGATAGCCAAAAATGGGGGGAAAAAACTCCTGTGAAAAAATACGATTAAAATTAAATATAAAGAAGTTTAAAATAATGACAACAGATAGAAGAGCCAGCCTTAGAGTTTACAATGTAGATATTGAAGCAGAAAATAACTTCTGCCTTTTAGCATCAACCATGTCCAGTAAAGGAACAAGCAGTCAAAAAACATGTTGCAGACTAGTACTTGGTTGAGCAAACATGAAGGCCTTGGAAATAATATTCAGATGCTCTTTTGTGTTTATATGTACAAAGATAAGATTTGTGCAAGCCATGGTATTCCCTGTGGCTCTCCAGGAAAGCGAAAATTGCATTTTAAAGAAGTAGGAAATGTCGTGTCCGCAAAAGAAGCTCAGAGTCGGTGACTTTCATTCAAAGCTCTTTATTAACAATGGGAGAACCGAACCGGCGAAAGGCAAAAAGCCCGCGGCTTTTATACCTTTCGCAGCGGCGGCCGCAGCCAATGGCAGCGATTCAAGTCTCCCGCTCTTGGTTTGCACCAATCGCGGGAGACTTCAATCGGGCCAATCAGCGCGGCTCGCCTGGCCAATCAGAAATCCCCGCGCCTTAGCCAATCAAGGCTCGGGGATTTCGAGTATTCCATTTCAGGACATAACACCCCTCCCCTCTTGGTATGGTCCATCACGTGGTGTAGTCACGCAGGTAGGCGGGGCTCCGTCGAGTCCTAGTTGACCTGCGCAACTCACTTGCCTGCTGTAACTCGGCCGGAGCGGTCATCTTTTTGGCTGCTCCTGCCTCTGTGCGAACCGGCTGGATGATCGGGCCAGTTCTTTCGCCGTGGCTCCCGCCTGGGCCTACCGGGTTGGTTGAGCTATGGATTTCGCCGCTCCCGCTTGGCTTCTCTGAGTCGGTAGAGCTGGCCAGGTGGTTCTTCTCCGGAGGGGACTCGCGATGGCTGTGTTCCGGTGAGTATTTTTGGTTTATTTTTTCCTGCGATTGTCTCTCCAGGTATTCCCTCCCCCCTTGGTTCGTGTCTTGGGGGTTGAGGTCAGTCGCTGTTCGTGACCTGAGCTGGTCGATATGTCGTTTCCAGGCTCGCCCATCGATGGTTTGGAGCCGGTACGACCGTGGACCAGTGACTTGAGTTATGACGGCTGGGATCCATAGGGGGTCCCCCGTCATGTTCTTTGCATAGACTAAGTCACCTGGGTCAAATGTCCGGTACCTGGAGCTGGAGTCTGGGGGCCGCTCCGGGTTATAGGTCGGGTGCAATCTGTCGAGTGGGGACCTCAGCTTTCTGCCCATTAGAAGCTCTGCAGGGCTCTTGTTAGTTGTGGTATTGGGAGTGATGTGCTGTATGAAGAGCAGTCTGTTGATTTTGTCGCTGATCTCCCCGTGGTCCATTTTCCGGAGGGTCTTTTTCGTAAACTGGACCATCCGTTCCGCCCTACCGTTCGCCGCCGGATGCGCCGGTGCTGTTAATGCGTGGCGGATACCCCTCTCTGCCAGGAACCGTTCAAAATCGATGGAAGTGAACTGGGGTCCGTTGTCTGAGACGACGACGTCTGGGAGGCCGTGTGTGGAAAACAGTTTACATAGTTCTTTAACGACGGCCTCTGTGGTAGTGGATTTCATGTCGCTTACTTCCAACCAATTGGAGTACGCGTCAACTGTGATTAGAAAGGTATGCCCATTTGTGGGGCCAGCAAAGTCTAGATGGATTCTGGACCAGGGCCCCCGTGGTGTTTCCCAGTCCCGGATAGGTGCTGCGGGTGGGCTGGATCTGGTCTCCTGGCATCGGTGGCATTTGGCGACCCATGCTTCAATTTGCTTGTCCATCCCCGGCCACCAAGCGTAACTCCTGGCCAGGGCTTTAGTCCTGACGATGCCAGGATGACCCTCATGTAGCATCTCTAATACCCTCTCTTGCAATCTGTCCGGAATTACCACCCGGTCACCCCACAGAATACACCCTCTTAGTAGTGAAAGTTCAGTCTGGCGCTGACGGAATGTTTTAAAAGTCTTGTCACTGTCTTTCTCCGGCCAGCCTTTTTCTAACCAGTGTAAGATTCGTGCCAGATGCCTGTCCTTAACGGTTTCTCTGGCAATGTCTGATGCGGTAATAGGTAAACTCTCGATACTTAGGGTGTTTGCTGTTGGTGCTGGGTCAGGTTCAGAGTCAGGTAAGGGCGAGCGGCTTAAAGCGTCCGCGTGCGAAATTTTCTTACCTGGCTTGTGTAGCAGTTCGTAACTGTAGGCTGCCAGGAATTCGGACCATCTTGTCATCCGGGGTGACAAGATGTTTGGCGTGGCTCGGTTTCCAGCGAGGATGCCCAGCAATGGCTTATGATCCGTCACGATGGTGAACGGGCGGCCATACAGGTATTCGTGAAAACGTTTAACGGCGGCAACTATAGCCAAAGCCTCTTTGTCCAGCTGGCTATAGTTCCGTTCCGGTTTAGTCAGAGTCCTGGAGAAAAAAGCGATGGGTGCTTCTCTCTGGTCTGGGAGGGTGTGGCTGAGGACAGTGCCGACGCCGAAGGGTGATGCGTCGCAAGTGACAGCTAAGGGCAAGGTTTCGCTGAATTGCATCAGGACGGCGTCGGAGGTGAGGAGGTCTTTGGTTTTTTGAAAGGCGGCTTGCTCTCATCTCCCCCAAGTCCAGGCTGCCTTCTTGTCTAGGAGTCTATGTAAAGGTTCCGCCGCCGTTGCCTTTTGAGGTAGGAAAACATTATAAAAATTTAGTAAGCCTAGGAACGCTTGTAGTTCCGTTTTGGACTTTGGGGTGGGGGCTTCCTTTATGGCTTTCACTTTTTTAGTCGTAGGGTGAATGCCATGCCGGTCTAGGAGATAGCCCAAAAACTCTACTTGCTTTGTACATAGTTGGCATTTTTCTCGTTTGACTTTAAGTCCTGTTTCTTTAAATTTTGTTAAGACTTGTCTGAGTCGGTTTTCTAATTCGGCTTCGTTTGGCGCCGCCACTAATACGTCATCGAAATAGGGCACCACCCCCTTGATGCCCTGTAGTAAATGTTCCATCAGGCTCTGAAAGATGCCTGGTGCCACGCTGACTCCAAATTGGAGTCGGTTACACTTGAAAGCCCCCCGATGGGTCACGATTGTTTGGGCTTCCGCCGTTTTCTCGTCCACAGGTAGTTGCTGATATGCCTGGGCGAGGTCGAGCTTGGCAAAGACCTTGCCCCCTCCCAGTGAGTGCAGTAAATGTTGCACTATTGGAACTGGGTAGGCGCTTTGTTGCAACGCGCCATTTAGGGTGGCCTTATAGTCCCCGCAGATTCTCACGGACCCGTCTGGCTTTACTGGGGTCACTATAGGGGTTTCCCATCTGGCATGGTCTATCGGTTGCAATACCCCTTGTTTGACGAGCTTGTCGATCTGCTCGTCAATTTTAGGCTTTAAGGCGAATGGTACCCTTCTAGGTTTAAGCCGCTTAGAGGGAACCCCTGGGTCTAGGTCAAACGAGATAAGGGGCCCCTGGTACTTGCCCAAGCCTCCATCGAAGACCTCCTGGAACTCCTGGGCTAGCCACTGTTCCCAAGCTTCGATGGTGACGTGGTTGACACCTGTCAGCGCGATGTTAAGCGGGGCGAACCATTGTAAACCCAGTAGGCTTGGGCGGTCGCGATCGACGATTGTGAGTGGCAGTTGTTCGGTGTGGCCTTTGTAAGTTATATTGAAGTTCTTGGTGCCCACTACCGGGACGCGATTCCCTTGGTAGTCTTTAATGATGATCTTTTGGGCATGCACGTTTCTTTTTTGTAGTGTAGGCACCAGTCTTTTGATTTCGCGCCATGCAATCATGGAAAGGTAGGACCCGGAGTCCACTTCCATTTTGCATGGCTGGCCTTCGATATGGACTTCTACGTGTACCTTTCTGGCGCCGTCGGAGATGGCGTGGCCGATGGTCACCGTCTGGTGGGTTTCTTCTTTTCGCCGACCGTCGCCGCTTCTTTGAGATCGTTGAGTGCGGTCCCACCGACCGTCTGGCTGGCGCTCTCTGGTTCTGGGCGGGGAGCTTTCTCTCCGTCTGTCGTGCTGTTCCCATTTGGGCGGGCTGCGGGTCTTCTTTTGGCGGCAAACTCGGGCGATGTGACCCCGTCGTTCACAATGCCTACAGATAGAGTCAAGAAATCGGCATTCTGACCTGGGGTGATCGCCGCCGCACCCGGCGCAGTTGGTCCTCGACCTACGACCTTTTCGACTTCGTTGGTCGCCGCGTCCCGTCTGCACGCGATGTATGTCCTCCTCGTCTTCCGACGTGCTGGAGGTTGATTG
Source organism: Hydrophis major (assembly GCA_033807585.1). NCBI lineage: Eukaryota > Metazoa > Chordata > Lepidosauria > Squamata > Elapidae > Hydrophis > Hydrophis major. The sequence continues at coordinate 62,258,610 of CM066331.1, read as the reverse complement.
GTATTCACCGTAGTGTGCGGTTGCTTCGTTTCTTGTGTCGGCCGACCTTGCCGGGTTGTTGTTTCCGCCCTTCGCGTCAGATCTTCGCATGCTGTCTGCTGACGTGCGGGTTGCTTCAGCGGCTGCGGCTGCGGTAAGGGCATCGGCTAGGCTGATGTCGCCCTTGGCCATAAGTCGGCTCTGGAGTGTAGGATCCCATAAGCCGAGTACGAAGCGGTCTCTTATGAGACTGTTCAGACCTTCGAACTCGCAGAGTCCTCCTAAGTGCCGTAGCTCTGCGACGAAGTCGCTCAATTTTTCGTCTGGTTTCTGGTTTCGGCGGTAGAACTCGTTGCGCCGTATCAGGATGGGGACTTCGGGGGCGTAATGGCGCCGCAATATAGGTTCGAGGACGTCCCAGTCCATGGCGGTTGTGTCTGCCGGCTTGGCCAATGCTTTGGCCATCTGGAAGACCTCTGGTCCGCAGTGTGTAAGGAAGACGGTGCGTTTTAGCGGGCCCGGGGCGTCCTTCATTCCGGCGCATTCCAGATACATCCGGAACCGATCCGAGTATGATTCCCAATCCTCGGCGGCGGGGTTGAAGGGGGCGGGCGGTGCTATCTTCGCCATCTCTGCGCTGGAGCTGGTTCTTGGGTGGACACGGGGTTCGGTTCAGGGGCGAGATCCCACCCTCGTCGCCAGTGTCGTGTCCGCAAAAGAAGCTCAGAGTCGGTGACTTTCATTCAAAGCTCTTTATTAACAATGGGAGAACCGAACCGGCGAAAGGCAAAAAGCCCGCGGCTTTTATACCTTTCGCAGCGGCGGCCGCGGCCAATGGCAGCGATTCAAGTCTCCCGCTCTTGGTTTGCACCAATCGCGGGAGACTTCAATCGGGCCAATCAGCGCGGCTCGCCTGGCCAATCAGAAATCCCCGCGCCTTAGCCAATCAAGGCTCGGGGATTTCGAGTATTCCATTTCAGGACATAATAGGAAAAGTATTGACACCTTTGAACTTTGGTGTTGGAGAAGACTCCTGAGAATACTATAGCAGCCAAGAATACAAAACAATGGATTATTGAACAAATCAGTCCTGAGTTGTCACTTAAGACAAATGACTCGAATTATCTTACTTTGGAAACATTATTATTACCTTTATTGTCAGAGTACAACATATGTACCATCAAATTGTCTGAGCCTCCCTTCATGAACCCCACTCCAACACAACTCACAGTGAGGACAGAAATCCCTAACCCAGTCCCAATCTCAATCTTATTACATTATGCAAGAACCAAGCTCTCTGATGCTGAGAAACATAGAAGGAAAGGAAAGAGGACAGCCAGCAGAAACAGGCAATTATATTGTCAATGAGGGCATCATTGTGAGAACAAGTTAGGGATATATCATCATGGAGAAAATGTATCTATGTGTTTACTAGGAAGTGAAAATGACTTGCACATAATAAATCAACCAATCCCATGTCGAGTGAAAGACAAGCACGTTTTTGTGCATAAACACAGAACTGAAAAACATATGTCCTTTTAGATTAAAACACTCACATTTCAATTATTATTATTACTAGTACAAAATTAGTGTATTTGACATTCAAGCCCTAAAAAGAAAGAGGTAAGACATAATTTTAGAGCGAAGAATCCTATCACAACAAATGTTTCCTGATATAAGAGATTAGATTTGACAGGGTATATCAGGGATTAGAAATGGTAAAGATGCACCTTTGTCAGCAACGAGGCTGTGGGGAGCCTGACATCATAGAAATTGCATTGCACTCTGTGTCACTTGCTCCTCTGGAAAGGTATCATCAATTGCTGATTACAAGCAAGCCTTCCTGTGAAATAGTTCAGAAATAAGGATGAATGTTCGCTTCTACTGGAATAAACTTGATATAAACCCTTTGCTACATCACCCTGGAATTGTCATAACTAAATCAACCCTTAGACTACTTTTAATTTTGTGGGTGGATAATTTACTTAAGGAGATTTTACAGTATGTTTATATATTGTGTATCATAGATAAAAAGATTCCTTAGAATGCCTTTGTTTATAATGGCAGGGTAAAATGTTCCAACAAAATGTAATCTGGTGCAAGGAACATATGGATTATAAAACTAAGAGTTTCTTATAATTTCAACCACTATTATAATCAAATACAAAAAAATGTATTCCTGAAGGTGGGGTATATGTATTTCCTAATCTATTTCTTCTAGAAAAAAACTATTGTCATAATTTCCTAGAAATACAGCTGCTTTTCTTGAAGGAAATGGTTGCTAGATTTATTTTCAAAGATAGATACTGAACATTTTAGAAATAAGATCTATCTGAACTACAACTGAGCTGCATGAGAGCATTTTGTTTTCAAAACTTTCAGTCAATACTTGATATGAAGTGTTAACCTGTTTCATACTTTTCCTCATTTAATCATTGCATGAACATAAACATAATATTTCAAACGGATTGTAGTTACTTAATTGTTTATCCTCAATCCTGCCTCCCATTGTTTGGATCTCATAGATTTAAAATTAAATGTAGAAGTGCTTGAAGATTTTACAGGGAGACTGTTGTTTTTCTTTTGATTACTGTATATGGTTTGTGCTCTATTTGCATTTAAATTGTATTATTTTTATAGTAAGTTATCTAGACAATTTTGTTCTAGAATAAGATGCAAATATAGAATAGGAAGGAAGCAGGCTAAAAACATTCAGCGTTTCCAGCCATCAAACTTGGCCTTCAACAACTCAATACTCCAAAGTGATTTCTCTTTCAACTATATTGACCATTAACTTTGAAAATGAGATCAAGGCTTCTTTCATGCTTAAACCTCAAAGTGCAATATTCTTTCCTATCAAGGAGAGAATTTGAATCATAAACACCAGTTTTCCCATCAGTAAAAAATATTGCTGTGTATGTAATAAAATGGAAAGAGGGTGCTAAATAAATGAAATAGGGAGAATGGGAGTATAGTAAGCTTTAATATTAATCTCCTTTCATTCATCTTCATGAAGATTTCTTGCTTAATGATTTCAGCAAAGACATTTTGTTACTTAGTACCTATTTATTTCTGAGACTGAACCAGGCATTTTAACACTTCTGCCTTCACTAGTTCATACAATCAATAGTTTCATCCAGTAACCATATATATTTCCATGGTTAGACATTTTAAATTTATTTATTTATTTATGTATTTATTTATTTATTCAAGCATGTGATAATATATATATATATATATATATATATATATATATATGTATAAACATGATTATTAATACATGAAATAGATACAAATAAAAGGGAACATTAAGACAGAGATGGTAGGCATGTTGGTGAGCTTATGCACGTCCCTTACAGACCTCTTAGGAATGCAGTAAGATCAACAGTGTGAAGTGTTTTATTTACTACCCAATCATCCAATATTTAAGAGTTGAATAGATGGGATGCATTTTCTTAAGTTGTCTATTTTATAATAAAAGATCTTTTTCCTTTTGTCAATCACCTTTCTCTGTTCTTAAATTTAATACCCTCCTTCCAATGCTTTGCTAGAGAGGCAACAGTTCCATTTTCTTTCCATCACAGGAATAGAGTCATGTGCTTTGTTCTGGCACATTAAACAATTCAGTCCTTATAAAGATATTAGTCTGCAATAGATGATGTACTGCCAAATATAAAAGTGTAAATGCAACTATTTGACTTCCAAGTTGATTGGTGGCATTTTCTCTGGATAAATGAGGGTGGATCAAATTATAGAAATTGCATAAACATTTTTACAAGGAAGACAATGATACCTGAAACTGAAATTAAATCAGTATTTCATAGGCTATGGTCAATTATTACCACTATATATTTATCAAAGAAGTAAATAATTAACCAAGTATTATTTAATTAATAGTTTATTCTATCTCTTTTCTACATTAACATATTCCAAGAAAGTTTAAAAAGTTTATGTACGATACATTTAAAAATGTACTGATCCACAAATTTGCCAGTACTGTTTCTTGATATGCAGAAAATGAAATAGTCTCTTCATATTTTCTATCTGAAAGATAAGCAATTATTAATCATACAAGCTGAAATGGAGATGACAGTAAGTAATATAAAACCTGGTCTATTTCAGGTCAGTCTCAGAGTAATCTGTTCTGATTCATTTCCTGACTCAGAAGGATATTCAGAAAAATAAAACCTAGCAGTGGCTGGAGCATCCATATGTATTTTGTCTTCTATCTTGAAAAATGATTCCCATCATGTCCCATTTTTAAGCCTATCTCTTTCCACATATAGCATCACAAACACATCTCTCTAAATAGCTCCACATATGGCTACATCTTCTAGCATGTATCCTTCACCACAAAACTATTTTCTAGAGGAATGAAAAACCTGCAATGTCATGTGGGAATGACATTGGAGACAAGGAAAAAGAGACAAAACCAAGAGAATAGTGATATAAAAGACAGCTGAGTCTTTTATACACCCCGGGGGTGATTTTGTTTTTCAGGGTGATGATGGAACAAAAAGGGGCTACATGGGGGCAAAGAAACGGAAGGAGGATGATATGAGGATGATGGAGCAAGAAGTTTTGGGGACACTTTTGAGACTTTTTTCGTACAGTGAACTGTTGTATATCTGTCGTACAAAAACATCAGATCACTTGGTATTAGTGGATTGAACTGTTGCTCTAGCCGTCTTGATGCCTCCGATCCCGACGGGTCTGGAGGCTAAGGCTGCCCTGTAGAGGCAGCCGAAGACAGGGGGGATCCAGATAGGGGTTTGGGGGTGTCGCAGACCCCCTCCTCATCCGGCAAAACCCCTTTTTCTCAAGACGGTGAAGCGGCGGTCAGTAATGGCCGCCACAAAGAAGCCAGCAACTGGATAAGAATGTGCAGGAGGAAGGAGAAAGTTCTGAAGTGAAAGTTCTTTGGCTACCGGGACTTTAAGATACATCTAACATCCTGAAAATCACGATTTTTTTGAAGGATACATTGTTTCCAGAGGAGATTCTAAAAGTGGCGAATGGAAGTGCTGAAAGAGAAAGTTTACTCTCCTTCCCTACAGACTTAGCAAATGGCATTGAAAAACCTGACTTTTTAAAGAAGGTAAAATTTAAAGCTCTTTGTTATAAGTGGGAAGGGAGAGGACAAAAAAAACATATATTAAAATTTTGTTGGAGGAGATGCCTTGAAGATCTAGAGACTAGAAGTTAACTGCAATAAGGCTTTAAAATACAGACTGTTTTTTTTTTCTTAACTGATATTACCCCAGGAAAAGAAAGTATAAAGGGAAGAACTTTCTGCTCTGTTTGGATGCTTGATGACTCTGGGACTTTGGGGAACTGTCTTTTAAGTTTTGAAACATCTTGGTTGTTCTAAGAAGAAAAAGAGGGGGGAAAAAGAAGAAGAAAGGTTTATAATGGCTTTATCTATTGATGAACTAAGAAAGGAATATGGAAAAATAAAGACAGAAAGCAAGGACTCTTTGGGAGATATCTTTCATTTTTTAGAAATGGCGCTTGCTATTTATCAGCAAATACAACAACAAATGGAGGAGGAGGAGGAGGAGGAGGAGGAGGAGGAGGAGGAGGAGGAGGAGGAGGAGGAGGAGGAGGAGGAGGAGGAGGAAGAAGAAGAAGAAGAAGAAGAAGAAGAAGAAGAAGAAGAAGAAGAAGAAGAAGAAACCATCTTTAATGAATTAAAAAAACTGACTAAGAAAGAAAAGAGAAAGAGAGGAAGGAAAATGAAGGACTTAAGACCAAAAAAAAACACCCAAGAAAGAGAAAAATCAATACAATGTCAGAAAGCAAAACAAAAGAGGAATATAACAGAGAGGGAAAGCTAAAAAGACGGAGGTTGGGGGGGGGGGTAAAAAGACTAGGTGAGGTAAGAAAGGAAGGGAAAAGGGGGGAAAAAGCCACAAAGGTATAAAACAAGAAGGGGAAAAAGCAATTTTTTTAGGGACAAAGGGTAATATATAATTTATATATATATGAAAAAGAAGATTCTGCAAAAGTACATAAGATAGTATTGTAGTATTTGTATTAGAGATAGAAAATTAGAATTTTATAAGAACTAATAAAATATTAAAATGTTTAATAATGATAGATTTTAAGATTTAATAAAATATTAAAGGGAATGTTTAATATAGAGATTATTGGCTATTGTGTTAATGTTATTATAAACTTATTATTGTAGCATTTGTTTTTGAAATAGATAATTGGAATATTACAAGACTTAATAAATTAAAAATATTAAAATGTTTAAGATTTAATGATAGATGTTAATATTTAATATTATTGAGAATGTGTAAAATGCTTAAGATTTAATGATAGAGTTTAATTTGTTATTCTCTTAATGTTATCATAACTTCTCTTTTTTTTTTTTCTTTCTCCTTTTTACTTTTTTAGTTTAAAATGTATTATTTAAAATGTATTAAAAAACTAGAATGGTAATTATCTACTTAATTATTTTATTGATTTATTGTTTTCTTTATTTTTTTTTTAAATTTAATATGTAGAATGTACTAAGCAGAATCAGATTGGGAACTAGGTGTTACTTTAAATGTCAACTTAGGGAATAGAAAGGCACATACTTCGATTAGTGATTCCAGGAGAAACCTTTTTTTTTTCTTTTTAAATTAAAGAGAATGAGATAAATGGATAATTGGAAAAGAATGGACAAAAGATACAAATATAATGATTTAAAGTAAGATGAAATAAATAAAATAGAATTAAGAAGAGTGAAAAGCAGGGAGAAGTTATATAGAAGATATAGAATGGTAAACAAGATAGGTAATGATATATAAGATGAGCATGAATTTAATTGTAGTCCGTACAAAGAGAGATAATTTGGGGCCAAGCCACTTTCTAAAAAGAAGTTTTATGTTTTTTGTGTTTTGTGTGTTTATGTCTGATTAAGAATTAATAAAACCTTGGAGGAATGTCAGGCGAGAATGTTTGTAAACAAGTCAGATGGAAATATAAATATGATGGCTATAAAATAGATAAATATAGAAAAGAAATGTAATTGAATAAAAGTAAAGAGAAATAATGAGAAATAATGAGATATTTATGTGTCCATAAGGAAATGGGATAAATTAGAATTATGCTGTGTAAATTTTTTTTTTTATCTGCCTTGTAAAAATTTACAATGGAGAGAGGTTTTATGTTTTCAATTTCTAATGTTTTGTTTGTCTTTAAAACTAGTAAAATTTGTTTCAAAAAAAAAACTAATGGAGATCTGATAGCAAAGTCATACTGAACTTGGAATAGACCTTATCTTTGTCTGTCACCCTACCATGACTTTTCACATAATTAACAACAGTTAGTGATATAATTATCTTTCAATAGATATTCATATCACTACTATATCACATTTGAAAGTCACTGCAATTTTTTCACATAGTTAATCACAGACATGGGTGTGCTGTCCCATCATTTTTAGCATTGCAGGGTTGGAACTTTATAGCACTTTGCAGATTCACTTGATATTTCACTTATTTAAATCTATATAAAAAAAACAGAGGCAGAGAAAGAAGAAAAAATAGTACTGATTATGTTACGGACTAAGCAATTGCGCTAATTAAAAGCTTAAATAGTTTTACTTCCACAGCAGGCTCAAAATCCTGCACTTCTGATTGGCCCGCCAGCAGCGGATCCTGATTGGTCATCCCAGGCCGATCTGATTGGCTGTTAACGGGCGCTGCCGATTGGACGCCGCCAGCGCAGCAAACTCAAAGCATTGGCTGTTATGACAGCAGCGAGCCCTATAAAAAGGCTGCTGCTGCCCAAGTATTTTAGCTCTGTTCTGAAGTCACTAATAAAGAGTTGAGTCACTTTCCGATGCCTTGTCTCTGTTCCTTGCGCCCACGCTCCGAACAGAACAGATTAAAATTAATTTAAATCCATTAAAGGAATGTTAAAAGGTCACCTATTCCAAAGCTAAAGCTGAGTAGTAGGTGACCTTTTACTTTCATGCTGATCACATAATGTTGGAAGCATCTCTCAGACAATGCAGACTCCCCTAGACTGAGAATTGGAAATGAGCACCACACCTTTGAATCAGCTACAACTGGACAGGGAAACTTTTAAACCTTTATTCACTTTCACTGATGAAAGTCTTGGGATATAAAGGACATTTTGAACCAATGACTTTTGTCCCTCTATCTGAACAATAGGAAAACAAAAGACATTTTATCAGTGTCCTGCTCCAAGCTATTGCAACCCTCCTTTGTACCATACCAAAGAGACAGAATAAAGTACTAAGATGACCATTATATCAGAACAATATATATTGATCTTCATAAAAATATCTGAACAATATTGATGGCTGCAATTCTTCCAAAATGCCATTTTACTTTTTTATTTAAAAGTTGATTGCAAACCACAAAACTCCAACAATAATATGTAGGGAATTTTATAGCCAGACATATTGCCCAATGTAGCCAGAGCTACATATTACCACACTGGCTAGAAATGTGAATGGGGTGGGGTGGGAGAAAGATACCTTGAATAGGATGTATGAATAGATACTATGAATGGCAAACAGAGCGATGTGACCTGGGAAGAAGCAACATCATCTTTATCAACTTTATCAGAGAATAGAGAAGAAATTACAACCAATTAGGAAATGACTTGGGGAGGGGGACAGCAACAACATGGTATTTTGTAGCTGCTGGGTTTGTAGAAAAAAAGAAAGGGAAAAGGACCACATTCTGGTCAATTTTGCCTGTTCCCATTATTAGTATCTAAAAAAATAATCGATCCATCCAGATTATTTCAACAGGATTGATTTTAAACCCAGTGTGAACATCTAGAGCAGGGATGTCAAACTTGTGATGACATGTTGTTGTCACGTGATGTATCACAACTTTTTTCCCCTTTTCTAAAATGGGGGTAGACATGGCCAATATGTGATGCATCCGTCCCAAGGGCTGTCAATTTGATACCACTGATCTAGAGGGATTGTTGATGGAACTTTCTTTCATTTGATCTTAATAAAATAATAAACATAACACAAAAGGTGACTGATAGGTTGCAGTTTCTGGATCTCATTAACTTAATGCCAGAAATGAGTGCCTTTGATAATTGAATAATCTTGAACTATACCACCTACGGTTGAACTTAAGTGTAGTATACAAAATTATCTGCTACAATGTCCTGACTACTTCAGCTTCAACCGCAATAATACAAGAACACACAACAGATACAAACTCAATGTTAATCGCTCCAAACTTGATTGCAGAAGATACGACTTCAGCAACAGAATGGTCAATGCCTGGAATGCACTATCTGACTCTGTAGTTACATCCTCAAACCCCTACTCCTTTAACCTCAAACTATCCACTATTGACCTCACCCCATTCCTACCCCTGTAAGGGGTGTGCATAAGTGCACCATTGTGCCTCCTGTCCCTGTCTTATTGTCCCCATTTAATCGTACCTGTTTTCTGTATTCTTACTCATGTTTATATTTATACCTATTACTTTGTAAGCAATTGACAAATCAAATCAAACCAAATAAATAAATAAATTGCACAATACAAAAAGGATGTCTGCATCTACTGTTTATACTACAGGAAGGGAGGGAGGGAGGGAAGGAAAGATTTCTAATGGTCCCTGTGAGCAACCACAAGTAAACTCATTGGGAAACCAGCAGGAAATTGGAAGTATCTTTGGCTACCACTTCTTTTTTGTCTTCACATTGTCATTCTGTTAAGGTAAGGAAATATCTCTGAAATGATGACCCAACAGGGCACAGGTTTTTTAGTAAATTATATGCTCTTCACCAACTGCATAAATAATCTAAGCTGAATGACCAGCAGCACAACACACATACTGTGGGTTGATAGAGAGTTCTATATAGGAATGTAGGATTGCAGCCAAAGCTACAGAAATCCTGTCTATTTAATATTGTCAAATTTTCATCATAATTACTAGCTATATTTAATATCTAGTGGCTCTTGTTACCTGCTTGTCTAGATTGGCCATAAAACATGAAGTATGTTTAGTTCTTACAAAATAATCTAATATCCTATAGTAAAACCATTCAATTCAATTTAGTAAAAACAGTAATAAACTAATGACAAATTCTTGCTGAATTACAGTTGAGTGAAGAATACTTTCTAAGAATAAGTGGAATTAATTACTTGGAGAAGTGGTCTATTTCCCAACCCTAGAAATGATTGAGGCAAGGCTAGAGGGCCATCTGTTACAGATATTTCAATTTTGTGCTGAGCAGCATTTGGGCTTGGTAGCCTAAATGGCCAAATAGGCCCATTAACTCAATGATTTCCTGAGTTTGAAGCTTATGTACTGCCAAATCTTTTATAAACCTCAACAGAGAATAAAAACATTTATGACTCACCACATGTAATGCCACATTTTTGCTCTCCTAAAGCATTGGCTAGATTATGCCAGATCCTCTCCTGCCTTTTTAATGCCTCTTGTTCTTTGTTGATTTCTTTATCAGAAATAACGGGAAGCAAGTGTGTGATCTTGTACTGGCAAATGATTATGCACCTTAACATTTTCATTATTCAATCATGACTGAAAAATATTTTTAAAGTTATTGCAGCATTTTGGAGACACTAAGCTGAAGACATACAAAAGCGGGTCTTACTGCTTATTCTTACAATTTTTATTGAAACGCATAGTACAGAACTTTGTTTCTGTCTCAGAAATAACAATAGTATTGCTACACAATAAAGAATTTATTTTTAAGTCATAAAGGGTATGTAACACTATTAAAATAATACTGGAGGTAAGATTTTTTTTTCAGTGTAGCAAAGTTATCCAGATTATTGCTAAACTTCCTTTGAAAGGATCAAGTGCAAGGAATACCAAAAGGGACTATGATTTGTAAGTCTGGTGTAAAAGAACGTTTAGTCCAAGACACATAGGAAACAATGTTAATTATTTATTCAAAGTTAGCTCTTATAGTAGTCAATGGAATATGTTTCCAGGTAATTCTGATAAAGGTATTTCCACAGAGAATTGCCACAAAGACAGATTGCTTTTACTAATTTCAGATAATACATGCCATCATCCATTTCCACCCAAGGTAGTCTAGCCATAGTGTAGTGATCCCACTCGGGTGATTTTCAGCTTAGATTACTGCATTTTATAAAAACACCATGCCATTTTTCTATGGAAGCAAACAAGAAAAAAGTACTTCATCCATTTTACAGAGTTCTCTATTACTGTTGTCTTTTACATGTAGCATATTGTATTGAAATCAGTGGTGGGATTGCATTGAAATCAGTGATTGGATTCAGAAATGTTTACTACTGGTTCTGTGGGTGTGGCTTGGTGGACATGGCATGGGAAGGATACTGTAAAATCTCCATTCCCAGCCCACTCCTGGGGGGAAATTACTGCAAAATCCCCATTCCCTCTCCACTCCTGGGGGAAGGTTCCTGAAAAATTCCATTCCATCCCCACCCCATTAACCTGCTTTCCAGCTCTGTTCTCCTATGCAGGGCAACAAAGAAGCCCCAGCTGATCACTGGGACTCAGGAGGCAGAAAATTGAGGGGTGGGGCCAGTCAGAGGTAGTATTTGCTGGTTCTCTGAACTACTCAAAATTTCCACTACTGGTTCTCCAGAACTGGTCAGAACCTGCTGAATACCACCTCTGATTGAAATCCCAGTCAGCTATTTTTCACCCTCTATAAGGATTTATGGATTCATTTTATAACACTTTCCTGACAAAATATCTGTGAAATTCTGATCTCTTTTATGTACTACTACTACTATAAGATTAGTTTGATCAGCTTCTTTGAATGTATCTGAATTCTACTATATTATCTATAAAATTAGGCAGACTTTGGTCACCCATCAATGATTCCACTATTAATAGCAATACATTATTATGTCTTGCTCTGTTCTTTTATTTTACTTTAATGTTTTAATTTTTTATTCTAATCTGTGATCATAATAAAAGATTGAATTAAATATTGCATCCATTGCCAACACTATCATAAGAGGCCATCCCTAAAAATTGTGCAATGAATTTCATGCAAATAAATAATGGGTGGAGCTTGCATAATAGCACTGTGACAAACTTTTATTACTTCTCATCCTACTGTGCAAATGCAAGTGAACATGGGATTAAATACTGCCTGTCTCCTAAAAATGGAAGCTAAGATGGGGAACAGAGGACAGATGGTGTACTCTTCATTAGTCTCTTCCAAGGGGCGGGGGGGAACACCAGAAGGTTCAGGAATGGTATTTAGAGTCTGCAATTGTTTCCTCCTGTTCTGTTCCATGCCAAGTGCTATACGGGCAGCAGTTACAGAGCGGCTGACCATTCTAAGACACATGTCAAGAGAGAAAGGAATTAAAATGTCCCTCTTCCACAAAACAAGAAATAAGATATTCATTATCATCAAAAGTGAATGATGCATACTATCTGTTTTAAAAGACTATGGAAGAATATCTGGAATGTATGAAGTAGTTTAGGCATAGTATGTTCAAAGATAAGTCATTAAAGGGATATGTCTCATTCTGAAATAAGGTAAACTGACAGGATGAAACCATGTCTGCCTTGAGTAAAAACTCCCCAAGGAGAACAGTGGTTTGAGAGTTTGCATAGAAACATCTCATATTCTCATATTCACAGTGTAGCCTGAATTGAATTCAATATGTACGATGACCATTAAGAGTTTATTGGTTTCAAAACAAGGTCAGTTTTTTTTGGGGGGGGGATTCATTTATTTTTATTTTGATCTTCTTGCAATATGCTTTGCTTGGAATGAAAGAATCAGAGAAAAAGAGTCTAAAATTATTTCTAGTCTCAAGTTCCCAGAATTCATTCTTTCCAGATGTTATAGATTCCCTCCTTCACCCAGAAAGTCATGATCCATATCTGTGGCTAATACTGCTAAAAGCCTTCTGAGTTTCATTAAAGAGAAAAATGTGTGCATAGACCGGGTGCCACAGCTGATTGGTATTGCTGTCATGGAAGCAGTGATCAGAGTTTCTTTCAGTGTATAGTTTATAACATCCGTAAGGAGTTATGGCAAAACAAAAGAACTTATTAATGTCTCATAAATCAAACTTTTCAATAATAGTTTTACTTAGAAATCATTATATTTCTGTTATTATCTTTTGTCCCAGAATATGGGCTACATACACAGTAATATAGGAACTCTAGCCAAAATTTTCTTACCAATTGATCTTTTCTAGAGCTTAGATCTAGAAAGTTGTCTTTCTGACATAATATATCAGCTATCACCTCTCCCTGAGCACATGGACTTTCTAATAAAAGTAGATATTATGTAAGCACAGGGACTCATAAACCTGACATCCTCCAACCATATTCAAATTGTATATCAAAGCTGATGCAGTTTATTTAGGTTCATCTAAGTTCATTTATTCCTAAGACTTCCAACTTGGTACTTTCTTTCTACATTGATAATGTCAAGTTTTCCTTGGTTCGTGTTTCTGTCATTCTATGTACTGATAATATGTCCTTGTAAAACAAAATATTCCTCTTTCCCTCCAGACACTATCAGTGACCTGGCTTCTGTACAGCTTTTATCATTACTTCCAATCTAGCTATAAAAATGTGACACTTCTTAATAACTAAAGAACTGCTTTCCAACCTGTGTATCTCAACTTCTGGCTTCCAAAGGCATCTAAATGTTAAAGCTATCTCCCTACAACTTTCTTGGTAACAGAAATAATTTAGCATTATTGGAGTTTGTTCTGATAGATAGGCTGTAGAATGTCATTTGCTCCTTACTGTTGGTTATTTTTAACATTTCCATTGTCTTTTCAACCTTACCAATAATGTTGACACTATCAGAATCTCATGTTTCCATCAGTGTCGTAAAAACAAAGGCTTTTAAAACTCTAGTTTAGTACAAAGCATAAATTAACTCATTTTGTTTTAAAATGAAAATCAAAATTCTGTAAAATCTTAAAATGACTGCCTTTTCTATTTTCTTGGAAGTGTGCTTTATATGTTTTTGTGATATTCTTATATAGCTATTTTTCAAGTGATACTTCTGCCAAATTTTGATAAAAGAATTATGAGTTCACCATATTATCATGAGTATCAGCCCTAGTACAATAAATAAATGAATCACAGGGCAAAGAGCCAACCAGCATAAAATGTCTTTTGGTACATGAGCAAATGGGAATTTTATGTGAAGAGCTATCGGCGTCCTGGCTAGGAGTTAGACCTAGTAAAGAATCTAGCACTTTGTTACAACTAAATATATATGATCTCTTATTATTACAACTAAATATATATGATCTCTTATTATGATCTCTTAAATTCCTTTTCTTTCAAAATTTGTTCCTGACTTTGGTTTGCTCTGCAACGTTCTTTTTATATTAAAAATTATTATTTTTATTTAATTTAGATTCAGAATAACATGTGGCTACATTTAGGATACTGTTTAACTGTAAAGTCAATCCAACTCTTTCAATACTTAAAGAAGATTGCTGTTATGTTCTGCGCATGGGCGCAAGGAACGGAGACGAGATGGTGAACAGTGAACTTCAACTCTTTATTAAACATTCTGAACAGAGCAAAACCCTAGGGCAACAGCAGTCCTTTTATAGGCAAACTGTTGATCTAGTAACTAATGAGAAACGTGGAGTGTTAACCCCCTTAACCAATGAGAGTGGCTCATTAACAGCCAATCAGATTCTCCTGAATGGACCAATCCGATATCGCTATTATCGGCCAATCAGAAGTGCAGGACTAGAACCCTGCTATTTTCTAAAGGTTTGATAAAACTTTATTTAAGCATTTTATTAGTTCATAATACCCCTTCCCCCCGGGTTCCATTTAGGGGGTGCGGTGACGTAATCTCTGAGGTATGAAGGTTGTTTTGACTGTCTATTGGATTTACGCTGTCCCACCGGTTCTTGTCTGTAACCCTGTTTTGGTGGGAGGTTTTCAGGCAAGTCAGGTGCCGGTAGATCCTCATTGGATGACTCAGTGCCGCTAATGTTTTCGTTGTTGTCTTCTGGCCTTTGCGGACTTGCCTCTGTTGAGGTGTTCCTCTGTGGAAAGGACACACCCTTCCCTGATCCTTCTTCATACATTACGCCCGATTGTTGACTTCTTTTGTTCCTGCTTTCCGCCATTTTGAATTCAGTTTCTTCGACATCCCCTCCCTCCTCAGTTTGGGAGTTACCGGAGTCATGGAAACTAGGTTGTAGCCTCAAGCGAAGCTGATCTATATGGCGTTTCCATATTTTTCCGTCGTAGGTTTTCACCCGGTACGACCTGGGTCCGGTGGCTTGAATTACACTTGCCTCGACCCACAACGGTTCGACAGAAAGTTTTCTGGCAAAAACTAAGTCGCCTATCTTGAACTCGCGGCATTTCCTGTTAGATCCACAGGGTTTCTCTAGCTCGTAAGACAGGTGAAGCTGGTCGAGGTGGGAACGGAGTTTGCGTCCCATCAATAGTTCAGCTGGAGTCTTGTTGGTGACGCTGTGTGGAGTGATGTGTTTGAGAAGGAGTATTCTGTTTATCTTATCTTCAATGTCCCGGTAGTCCATTTTGTAGAGGTTTTTTTTAACAAATTGTACCATTCGCTCGGCTCTTCCATTAGCCGCAGGGTGCACTGGTGAAATTAACACATGGCGAATACCTCGGTCCGCTAAGTATTGTTCAAAGGGTAAAGCGGTAAACTGGGGTCCGTTGTCGGAGACCAGAACGTCTGGCAGTCCATGCATGGCAAATAACCTGTTCAACTTCCGGATGACGGACTCAGTTGTGGTACTTTTCATTTCATGGATCTCGAGCCAGTTTGAATAGGCATCCACTGTTAGGAGGAATGTATGTCCCTTAGTAGGTCCCGCAAAGTCAATGTGGATGCGGGACCACAGTCCCCAGGGTGTTTCCCATTCTGTCAGAGTTGCTTTAGGTGGGGCATTGCTAACTTCCTGGCACTTTAAAGAAGTCTTTACCCAGGCTTCGATCTGTTTGTCGATGCCCAGCCACCACGCATAGCTTCGTACAAGCACTTTCATACGCACGATGCCGGGGTAACCCTCGTGCAGTGTCTTTAATACCACTCATTGTAACCGCTCTGGGACAATGACTCTATCCCCCCAAGGAATGCAGCCTTTTTGCAAAAAAAGTTCTGTTTGCCGGTTCTTGAAGGGGTTGAAGTTGTCAGGGGTTTGATCTACTGGCCATCCTCATTCGACCCAGCTAAGAACTCACGATAAGATAGGATCACGTTTTGTTTCGATCGCTATATCTCTGGCTGTTAGCGGTGGTGAATGTAGCGTTTCAATTTGAAGTGTTGTAAGGGTTGGAGCTGGGTCGTTTAATTGCATCTAATGATGAGGCGTGACCAATTGTAATGGTTTGGTGTGCCTCTTCTTGTTTTGTTGAATTGACTAGTGGTTTTTTTCTGTAGGAGTGGTTGTTCCATTGGTGGTTCAAATGTTCCCGACTCACAGGACGATTTCCTGTGGATTGGCAGTAGTTGGTCCCCCTCTGAAATGGGCTGGATCCTTGCTTGCTTCTACAGACCTTTCCGATGTGGCCTCTCTTCCCGCAAACATGGCAGAGTGCCACGTCAAGGAATTTGCATGGCAGAGTGCCATGTCAAGGAATTTGCAGTCTGATCGTGGGTGGTTTGCCCCACAACCTGCGCATTGATGCTGCAATCTCTGGTTACGCTGGTGGCGTTGGTCTTGTTCAGACCAGAGCCAGTTGACCTCTTCCTCATCACTTTCTGATGACGATTCGAGGTCCTCCTGGTGGGTTGCCATCATTTGTCCCTCTAGGTGAGGTGAGGTTTCGCCGGTGAGTTGGTGGAGCAGGGTGTTGGTGTGGTGCATTCGGGCAGCCGACTTTCTGCTTGCTTCTGCTGCAGTAGCATCAGCGATGGTATCTGCAAGGCTGATGTCGCCTTTCACCATCAGCTTACTTTGCACGTGTGGTGCATCTAAACCCAGAACTATTCGGTCTCTTAGAGCTTCTTCGAGGTCAGCGAATCCGCAGAGGCCTCCCCAGTTCTGGAGATCCGCGATGAAATCTGCAATGCTTTCTCCTTTCCGCTGGTCTCTCTGGTAAAATTCATGTCTTCGGACAAGCGTTGGTACGGTAGGTGCATAGTGGGCCCTTAGGAGGGGCTCGAGGACGTCCCAGTCCATGGATTTCACCTCAGCCATTTTTGCCAGTGCCTTAGCCATCTTAAAAACGGCAGGTCTGCAGTGAGTCAGGAATACCGCTCGCTTTTTTCCAGTAGTGGCATCCTTCAAGTTGTTGGTCTCCAGAAACATCTGGAACCAGTCCATGTATGAATCCCAGTCTTCCTGTGCCAGGTCGAATGGAGCGGGTGGTATGGTGCCGCCAGTCATGGTTTCCCCCATTGATGTGCCTTCAGCCACGTGCTCTGTTTGGTGCTCTATAGTGTTCAGTCAGCTCTGATGTCTCCCCATCCCACCTTCATCACCAGTGTTATGTTCTGCGCATGGGCGCAAGGAACAGAGACGAGACGGTGAACAGTGAACTTCAACTCTTTATTAATCATTCTGAACAGAGCAAAACCCTAGGACAACAGCAGTCCTTTTATAGGCAAACTGCTGATCTAGTAACCAATGAGAAACATGGAGTGTTAACCCCCTTAACCAATGAGAGTGGCTCGTTAACAGCCAATCAGATTCTCCTGAACGGACCAATCCGATATCGCTATTATCGGCCAATCAGAAGTGCAGGACTAGAGCCCTGCTATTTTCTAAAGGTTTGATAAAACTTTATTTAAGCGTTTTATTAGTTCATAACAATTGCTTTGTCCTAACTTTGCTCCTGCTTTGTCCTAACTTGATTTACAGTTTGTCATATGGAGTTTATTCAGTTACATGCCAAAGATTGTAAGCTAAATCTAGAAATTTAGAAAGATTTATGAGGCATTGTTTTATACCATTTTTTTGTATATTTTTTTGTATATATATATATCCAGTTTTTTTACCAAAAATGGAAAAAGTTTTCCAATACTAAATAAAGCAAGTTTGAAGGCAATGATGTCAAATTACTGGAAGCCAACAGAAGCATTCAATCTTCCATTATATCACATGATTTGCATAGTTAATTAATCGTTTGAATAATATTCAAATAAGACAGTCCAGATGCAAGAATTGATATCATATGGTCATCCCTCAAAAGAATGTAAAAATATCTCATCCCTCCATTTCTATTTTCCTGCTTCCATTTCCATGGTATTTATAGTAAAATTGCTAACATAAATATTACACTTTTTATATAGTATAATTTCAAACCATGAAAAATTTAACTAAGCTACTATGTTTTTCTTTCTTGTTCTGTCTTGAAAAAAAATCCTATAAAGATTTTCTCTTCATTGAAAGTTCATGCTGTTAATTTAAATTTAATGATCTCCACAAAAGTGTATTCTGGAACAAGCCATGATATGTATATCAAACCCGTAATATTAGATCTGTGCATATTTCAAAATTTAAGAAAAATACTTTACAATTCGTATGATCATATGCATAACAGTTTCTCTGCTATTCATTAATATAGGCCAACATCTTTCATATGATTATGATCATATGATTATGGAAACACTGTGATAGTCATAAGTGCAAGGTCGAGTCATAAGTCACTTTTTAAATACTGTAATAACTTGAACAGTCATTGAATGAATTGTCATAAATTGAGGCCCAACTGTACTTTGCAGAAAAACAGAGTGTTCTCTGAAATGATTCATTAATAAGTTTTGTTTGTTCTTATTAACGGACACTTTATAGTTGAGCAATCTGAGCAATGAGAGGTTATCTAGTGATTCAGTGTCCTTAGAAAGAAGCAAAAATTCTGTCAGGTCTAACATTGGATTCAGGTTTTCCAGAAGGTGCCATGTCATTTTATTCAGCTATTTCAGGGAATGCATTTAATGGAGTAATATGCAGATCAGCTCAAAAGAAATGCAATGGAGTTTACCCAGGATAAATCTGGAAAAAAATTAGAATTGCAATTTTAATATCTTAATTTAAGAATTGGGTACTCCATGCTATCCTTGCTGCCATTTTTGACCTTTTACATGAAATCAGCTCCAATGGGAAGCTGTAGATCTTTTTATTTGTTGCAGATTCACTCACAGATGGATGAGTTTACTAGATGGTGTGTCTGTTGCTGAGTGTGGAGTTTATGACCATTAGGTGGCATTTAATATGAGAACTACTGGTCTGCATTCTTCTTATGTTTTTATTGATTTGTTTTAATCATCACCATCGCCGCTGCTGTGAAACATTTGTAGCATAAAAGCTGTGCAGATATTACAGTTTAATATTACAGTTTAATAGCCTCTCAGGGGCCATATATAAAAAAATGACAAAAGGTAAAAAGAAAGTTTCAGCAAGATTAGGAAGGGAGACGTTATGAAGCTATTCTTTCTTCAATGGACTGTTTTAAATTAGTGTCTACGGAGATGCTCAAGTTATGGTTGTTCCAAGGATACTTTTTTCAGGAGGCAGCTGAACTTCCTTGTTTTTCTATGGAAATGTTTTAAATTGAATCTTAATTTTCTTTGAATGTTGCTGTTTCTGTTTAGTTGATTGTTATTTTTATTATGTTGATTTTACAGCTATCAGGTATTTAAGCTACTTACAATAAAATCAACAAATATGGAAATGGTATATGACTGACTAAATAAGTAGTATACTTACACTAAATAACATACATGGAAATGTTCCACTCTGAGGTCTAATTGTTATGAAATCGTCTTGTGTACATATGTGTGAATTTATCTGAACCTTTTCTCTTCAAAGTCCTGCATGTAGAATTTCTTTTTACTATACCATGGATTAAAAAAAGAGTCACAAAAGCTGCTATTAAATTCTACTGTGATTTGTGCCATAAATATAGTTTGCATAAGAAAATTGCCAAAGCAAATAATATTGAGGGTTATGCAAAATCTTATTCATATGTTGAACACTCAGAACCACTTTTAACTACAATGGGACCATCAACTGTGGCAAACTATTAAAATGTTCTGTCTGACTCCACTTTTGTATGGCTTGTTTCTTTTAACCAAAACAGAGTAACAAAGTTTTACCATAAGTCAATTGAGAATGAGGTGATGATAAATAATATCTGAGAAAATGTATGTACAATCAATCCATCTTCAATATTATATGCAACTATCTCCATTCTGTATTCCCTTTTCTTTTATGATGAGATCAGAAAAAGCTTTTTTACTTGCTTTGTAAAACTGCAGTAAAACCTGAAAGTCAGCATTGCTACGCTGACCTAGATCAAATCTCAGTGTTTTCTTGTTCCAATAAAATTCTGTAGGTAAGCTTATGGGAAAACCTTGGGAGTTGAGTGGGAGATGAATAAGGAGAAAAATTGCTAATATGATTGGAAAATAAATATAAACATGTTCTCAACTACTTCCTGTCAAATATAATATAACTTTAGTGCTTCTCAGAATTACTAAGGATTCATCCAGGAATACATTATGGCAAATATTATAGAATTCACAAATTGTCCAGACATGGTCTATAACTGGACATTGTCATTTATGCAACATCAATGTTTATTCAAGGCTACAATTTTTCCCCTGCAAATTTGTTTCACATTTTTTCCAATATGATATTAGGAAAATAATTAAAGCTTAGTTCAATTTTCTGACAATTCAGCTAGGATGGAAAATCATATGTGTGCAAAATAGGAAAGAACTTTTATATCACAATAAATACAGGTTTAATAATTTTTATAACATTAGTTTGTTGTTTATTGATTATCTTTTATAGGTAAATATTATTGTTTTTACAACATTATATTGTGCATTCCCAGGATCTGTACAATTCAGATTATGAATTAAATACTATAAAGCAACAAAAAGGCGATTGTTCCTAATAGTAAGGAATGACATTGTGAAATCAAACAACAGTTATGACTTCTAGCTACTTTCATAGTATATATAAATTGTAAACTATGCTGTGACAAAAATAAAACTCAGAAACTCAAGTATTTTACATTGGAAACCCATCTGTTTTTCATTTTTGTGTTGTTGTACTTAGCTGATGTTCAGTCATATCTAGTAGTACTATCGTCATCAAGGCAAAATCATATTTAACATCTTTTCAAGCATATTTTCAGATTTACATACTCCAATCTGATCCAGAAACTGTTTTCTTTCTTGTTCTAAATGATATTATTGTTCATAGCAAAACTCTAAGAAACGATTTTTAAAAACATTCTCAGAAATAATAATCTTAAACTGATTATAAAATACAAGCAGAATGGTGGCCATCTATCCTTCCAGGGGACACAATTTCAAAGAATGGGACTGTTGGAAGGCCTGTCACCCCATGTGAATTTAGGTACTCTAATTAAGCTTCTCTGTGGATATATAGATTCTATTCTAACAAGGCATTGCTGGATATATTGTGGTGCTTTATCATATATAGCAAAAAAAGCCCTGTTCTTTAAAGTCCAATATTATTTGCTTCAGAATGTCTAATGCAAATATCTTTGCTGCACCACTTACAATAATTACATTATTATGCACATGCCATCATTTTTCATTGCCTCCTTTGTGGACATCCATGAAGAGATACCCATCACAGTTTTACTGCATTGCCTGAATTCTGAGCAGATCTGTATATATTTATTATGCAATTGTATTCCATCTCTTGTACTCTTATTATGAGTATCATCTCACCAGATTTAAATTACACTCCTTTGTTCCTAATGGCCTTCCTCTATTAAGCATTTAAGTTCCTTGTATGTGAGTATATGACTATGTCCTCGGACAGGTCATTAATCTTATGTTCTTTGTTTTTCAATAAAAATATAATAGATGTCATTGCAGATATTTCCTAATTCCATTTTACAGTACACAAGTTATTATATGTCCTTCTTCTAGATTCTCATCTCCAACCCATCCATAAAATCAATACACTAATAAACTCTCAAAAAGAGAGCTGTTAAAATATTTACAGACCCCTCACATCCTGAACATAAACTGTTTCAATTCCTACCCTCAAAATGATGCTATAGAGCACTGCACATCAGAACAACTAGAGACAAGAACAGTCTCAAACACAACACTGTCCAACTATTTACTAAGGCTGCATTACTACTATCACTATTAATCTTCTCATCACTCCTATCACCCCTCCCCTCCCACCTGTTGCTTGTTGTATCCTTATGATTTATATTGACTGTTTCCTAGTATGATTTGATTGCCTATTTGTACCCTATGATTATATTAAATGTTGTACTTATGATTCTTGACAAATACATCTTTTCTTTTCATGTACACTGAGAGAATATGCACCAAGACAAAATCCTTGTATTGACCTATAAACACTTGACCAATAAAAAAAAATCATTCAATATCATTAAAGTCATGACCTTTAATAAGGCAAAATAGGGCATCATAGAGCAACAATTTTTGAATCAAGCTTTCTCAAGAAATATATAACTTACAGAACATGTTCAAAATCTAGGATAATAATAATAATTCCTGAGGGAATGAAATTTAGAAAAGTTGTGGCTACTTCAGTGCTATTGGCTGATGCTGCATTTCTGGGCTGCTACTATAGTCATGTGATATACATTTTCAACCAGTCTTTCAATCCCTTGCTCCCTTTCCTGACTATCAGCAGCCACTTACCTGCCTTCTGGGAATGGAAGGGAAGGGAAGGGAAGCAATCCTATCCAAACTACCCAGCCCATGCCACCTTTCTCTGTGCTCCACAATGCATCTTCCCACACCCACCACCTGCCTGCACCTTCCCTGACCTGTACAGCATCTCTTGCACATTTTCAAGCACACCCAGGGATTCTTTTCATCATAGTGTTCCATCCATTACCTGCAATGCATCTCTTGTGCTCTCCCAAGCATTCCCAGGCACCTTTCCCAACCCCACTAGATCAACCCAGCATAGTACCTATTACACTCCCCTGTGAATCTCACATATCCTACTTGATTCCCTTGTGCATCATACCCAGTCTGCATCATACCCTTTAGAGCATACCACAGGACACCATTCCTGACCCACTCTCTACACATCCACCTTCCCTGACTGGCATATCTGGTATACACTCACACACCTTTCCCAACCCATTCACACCCATGCATATCATCCTTGACACACATCTCTGTGCACCACCTCAATCTCTCCCCACCTGGCCGGGATACTTGCCAGCTAATCTTGGACTTGCAATTTTCTGCTGGCTTCCCAACCAACTTTTCCCTGCAAAATTTCCAGAAAGAAAGTAAATAAGTAAATTGGGGAAAGGACAGGAAGAAGAAAGGAAGGAATGAGGGAGGGAGGGAGGGAGGGAGGGAAGGAAGGAAGGAAGGAAGGAAGGAAGGAAGGAAGGAAGGAAGGAAGGAAGGAAGGAAGGAAGGAAGGAAGGAAGGAAGGAAAATGCTTCCTGCTAGCTTCCCACAAGGAAAATCAATGGGGAAGATGGCAGGAAGTCAGAAGTCACTCCTGCTCCCATTGCTTTTTTGTTCCCCCCCCCCCCCCCGTTATTTTGTTCCTCAGCTTAAGTAAGGAAATATGAGACAATGATCCAATGGGGAATGGTTGTCTAGTTCAGCTTAAAGCATGTTCTGATCAAATTCAACATACTTCAACAATTTTCTTCCCAGGGTTCATGAGGTGCAACTCAACTTGTACCAGAGGTTCTTTATGTAGGAAATATAACTGATGCTCAAAAACAAATCTCACATTTTTATAACAAGATCACATGGAATCAGGATAAATAAGACATAAATAGTTGAGGTATTGTGAAGATACTGTAACTTAAGACTTTTTTTAAAAAAAAAAACATTTTTGTTCTTATAGAATTTTAACAGTAATCACTAAAAGAAAGCAGAATGTTTTCTATAAATCTAATACAGCTTGGGGTTTTTATCATATAAAGCCTGCCAATTCCTTGTTGGGTTCTTCACTGAATGAAGCCAACATGCTATCATGCATACTTCAAGCATATTAATTCTCCCTGTTAGGATATTTATATTGAATATAATTATGTTTATTGTTTGCAATTAGGTTTTGAAAGAATATTGGCCATGTAAATTATAGCGATTAAGCAGGTTGTTATATTATTATAGTTGATTGCACAGTCAGCCAGATGTGTAGACTGGATTTGGAATTTTAATCCACCTATCAAATCCTTGTTTGTTATTTGATGGTGTTAAAGATAATTGTTGCAGGATGTAAGCTGTTCTAAGTACAGCTAATTGACTAATGGTGATTTTATCAATATGAAGCTATTCAAATGGTGCTCCAGATGTTTTCAGATTGTACTTAAGGGGCCTATTACTATTGATACTATCTTTGCTTTAAGATATGAGATTCAATTAAGTCCAAGTTCCTATTCATTACAGGAATCCAGCTAAAATTCCAAGCAAATGCTAAGCTTTTTTAAAAAAATATCTTCCAAAGACAATACCTTTCACGACTCTCGGAGATTTGCTTTAATATTATTAAACAGTTCTTTCTGTTCATAATTTTCACTGATATCCAACTAATTTGTTGTCTACAATAGTCTTAGATATGACAGATATGATTAAGATTCTTAAGATTTTGCTAAAAGAGTCTACTTAAGATCTGCAGCAAGCAACTATTCTGTACCAATTCGTAAGACTCTATAAATTTTTCTGATCTATAATGTCAACAGTGTTGGAGAGCCATATTTATTCTGGCTAAGATCTGGCATGATAGAAACTAGCAATAATGTTAGCATTTTATTTTGCAATGAACAGATGTCAATTTTGTGGTTGGTTAAGTTTTCTATTTGAGAAAAGTCCAATAGTCTTTGGCTGCCATGGTACGTCCTTATGGGAAATAGGGATTTGACAGCTTTATAATTCAATAAACCAGATAATTTATGTTCTCAAATGAACACACAGAAGATGGGCAATGTGGAAAAGGATCAAAGATTGTATTTTTTTTTAATCTCCCCAGGCAGCTAGGGACTGGACAATTAATTGTCTAAGGATTCTACTTTTTTCTCTCAATATTTAAGACTGACAATGTAAGGACACCTATGATTGAGGTTGAATTTGGATGGGAGAGGAGGAGGAGGAGGAGGAGGAGGATCATCTTTATGTTCTAGTGTCTGATCCCATTCTAATTTTCTCAAAGTTCCATTGTATTAGAGATGTCATACTGGCACATCTTGGAAAACTCAAATCTGAGAGTTCCAGGTTTTCCACCAATAATTAAAAATCACAAAATTCATGCCCTACACCCATCACTCCATCACATGGACCAATCATCATCCGTTCCAACTTGAGACATCCCTTAAACTACTTCTCATCCAGGTGCAGGAATAACATGACCTTGACTATTATGTCTATCTACAACCAGTCTACAAAATCCCCCATCTCAATTTCCCAGGCTCAAGAATGTGGCAGCATAGAAGCTTCTAGTGCTAATATGGCTTCCAAAGCTGACACTTTTTTCACATACATTTTTCTTTTATGTAAAATCATTATAGAACTTTTAATCTTCCAGATGAAATATTTTATTTTAGTTCCTTGACTTCATCTTTTATTTTTCTACTTTTTCATTTTTAAACCTGTAATATATTTTTACTCTTTCTTTCCAAATTTACAACCCCAATGCTGTTAAATGATTGTACAGAATAAGAAAGTGTAGCAATTCATTTATTTATTGATGGATGGATTTTAAATATACCCTCAAGTGCTTTGGGGAAGAACAAGTATATCTTAATTTCATTTCATTCTCATGACAAGCAAGTGAGATTTTCTGGGCTGACAGACAGAAAAGCACTTCAGTCACACATGAATGACATCCATTCAGTGTAACGATTTTGTAATTCTGACATCCGACAGAAACAGCAACATCAATTATTGTTCAGTTTTATGATTTGTCCACATTGAAATACTGCCCCTGGGATTTGGGTAAAGCTTCAATAAAAACATTTAAGAAATAAATTCTTTTCTTCATTTATCATTACTGTCATAATGGATTAAGAAAGTTCAGCATCACCAAGAGTAGAGTCTGCTTAATTAATATATTTTGGACATATCGCTAATACCCATCTTGGTAAAGTTCTTCATGAGTTTGTGATTTTTAAGTTTCATGTAAAACAGAGGTGGTATTCAGCAGGTTCTGACCTGTTCTGGAGAACTAGTAGCGGAAATTTTGAGTAGTTCGGAGAATCGGTAAATACCACCTCTGACTGGAGATTTTACAGTATCCTTCTCCTGCCATGCCCACCAAGCTACGCCCACAGAACTGGTAGTAAAAAAATTTGAATCCCACCACTGATGTAAAAGTTTCATGAACATGTACAGTAAATTTGGTTCTACCCATTTTCATTAGAATTCTGTAAAGAGTACATTTTGAAAGCTAATTAAATTATTAAAATAATAATAAATTTTATTAAACTTTAATTTTAAGTTTAATTTAAGTTTAATTTTATTAAACTTTTTAATAAAAAAGTTAATATATTTATTTAAAGTATGAAATATATTTATTCATCACATTTTGGACTTACAGGACACAAATTCTGTGTGGTGTACAATAATTATTTTTCTTCCTCAAAAGAGCAATTCTAAAAGGTCTGAAATATATCTCAAACTTTGAAGATTTCCCTAGAAACAAATGATTTTTAGAAGACAGTTCCCAATTATTTATTTATTCATTCATTTATCAAATGTTTAAACCACTCATCTAGTTCAGAGAAGGACTTTTAAAGCCACTTCATATTAATAACAGAAATTTTGTGCTGGTACTCAGTATCTGGCCTGCAACTCAAATAAATGCACAGGTCACAATCTTCTCACTGGTCAAACTCTGTAATTCATTTTGAATAGCCAATCTTAGAATGAATTCTTTACATTCAGGGCACTGCTGGACATTATTAATGTCCATGATGTGCTTAGAACTTCCAATGAATGTGATTTCTATGATTCTACATTGTCGAGGAATTATATAGTTAAATATATTTCCTCTGGGAAAATTGATCTGCATAGCTTATCTTTTGTTTAAGAAATCATTAATAGACTTTCAAAAAACCCAAAGATTTCCTGTAGTGTTAAGTTCTGCGCATGGGCACAAGGAACAGAGACGAGGCAGTGAACAGTGAACTTCAACTCTTTATTAAACATTCTGAACAGAGCAAAATCCTAGGGCAGCAGCAGCCCTTTTATTGGGCAGGCTGCTGACCAGTAACCAATGAGAAACGTGGAGTGTTAAACCCTTGAACCAATGAGAGTGGCTCATTAACAGCCAATCAGATTCTCCTAAATGGACCAATCCGATATCACTATTATTGGCCAATCAGAAGCTCAGGATTAGAACCCTGCTTTTTCTAAAGGTTTGATAAAACTTTATTTAAGTGTTTTATTAGTTCATAACACCCCTTCCCCCCGGGTTCCGTTTAAGGGGTGCGGTGACGTAATCCCTGAGATATGAAGGTTGTTTTGACTGTCTATTAGATTTTCGCTGTCCCACCGGTTCCTGTCTGTAATCCGGTTTCAGCGGGACGTTTTTCGGCAAGTAAGGTACCGGTGGTTCTGTATCGTCTTTGGATGACTCGGTGCCGCTAATGTTCTCTTTGATGTCCTCCGATCTTTGCAAGCTTGCTTCTGTTGAGGTGTTCCTCTGTGGCGAGGACACTCCCCTCCCTGATTCTTCTTCATTCGTCACGCCCGATTGCTGACTTCTTTCATTCCTGCTTTCCACCATCTCGAATTCGGTTTCTTCGACATCCCCTCCCCCCTCAGTTTGGGAGTTACCGGAGTCGCAGAAACTGGGTTGTAGCCTCGAGCGAAGCTGATCTATATGGCGTTTCCATACTTTTCCATCGCAGGTTTTCACATGGTACGACCTGCGTCCGGTGGCTTGAATGACAATTGCCTCGACCCACAACAGTTCGCTGGAAAGGTTTATGGCAAAAACTAAGTTGACTATCTTGAACTCGTGGCATTTTCCGCTAGATCCACAGGGTTTCTCTGGCTTGTAAGATGGGTGAAGCCGGTTGAGGTGGGAACGAAGCTTGTGTCCCATCAATAGTTCAGCTGGAGTCTTTTTAGTGATGCTATGCAGAGTGATGTGTTGGAGTAGGAGTATTCTGTTTATTTTATCTTCAATGTCCCCATAGTCCATTTTGTAGAGGGGTTTTTTAACAAATTGTACCATGCACTCGGCCCTTCCATTAGCCGCAGGGTGCGCTGGCGAAGTTAGTGCATGGTGAATACCCCGGTCCACTAAGTATTGTTCAAAGGGTAGAGCGGTAAACTGGGGTCCGTTGTCGGAGACCAGAACGTCTGGCAGCCCATGCGTCGTGAATAGCCTGTTCAATTTCCGAATGATGGACTCGGTTGTAGTACTCTTCATTTCGTGGATCTCGAGCCAGTTGGAATAGGCATCCACTGTTAGGAGGAACATATGTCCCTTAGTAGGTCGTGCAAAGTCAACGTGGATGCGGGACCATGGTCCCTGGGGTGTTTCCCATTCTGTTGGAGTTGCTTTAGGTGGGGCACTGCTAACTTCTTGGCACTTTAAACAAGCCTTTACCCAGGTTTCGATTTGTTTGTCGATGCCTGGCCACCATGCGTAGCTTCGTGCGAGCGCTTTCATATGCATGATGCCGGGGTGATCATCATGCAGTGTTTTTAATACTGCTCGTTGTAACTGCTCTGGGATGACAACTCTATCTCCCCATAGGATGCAGCCTTTTGCAAAAAAAAGTTCTGTTTGCCGGTTCCTGAAGGGGGTGAAGTCATCAGGGGTTTGTTCTACTGGCCATCCCCGTTCGACCCAGCTAAGAACTCACGCTAAGACAGGATCTCGTTTTGTTTCGATTGCAATGTCTCTGGCTGTTAGCGGCGATGAATGTAGCATTCCAATCTGGAGTGTTGTAAGGTTTGGAGCTGGGTCGTCGACGGTTTCCAGAAGTGGTGCATGACTCAGTGCATCAGTGTGGGGAATGGCTTTCCCCAGGCGGTGTTGCAGTCTATAGTTGTACGCAGCCAAAAACTCCGAAAGCGAGTCATTCTAGGTGATAATATATAGGGGGTTGGCTTGTCTCCTGCTATAATCCCCAGCAAAGGTTTGTGGTCGGTAACAATAGTAAAAACTCGTCCATATACATAGTCATGAAACCGTTTCAAAGCATATACAACAGCAAGAGCCTCTTTATCGATTTGACTAGTTATGTTCAGTCTTTGATAGGGCTTGCTCCTCTCGGTGCCCCCAGACCCAGGTTGCTTTTTTGTCGAGAAGTCCATGTAGGGGCTCAGCTACGGTCGCTTTGTGGGGCAGGAAGATGTTGTAAAAATTAATGAGCCCCAGAAAAGCTTGGAGATCAGTCTTATTTCTGGGTCTTGGGGCGTTCTTGATTAGTTTGCTTTTAGTTTGCTATTGGGGGGGGTGAATGCCTTGTTTATCGATTAGGTACCCCAGGAACTCTACTTTATCTGTACACAGTTGACATTTATTTTTTTTAACCTTAAGGCCGGAGTTTTTAAATTTCTGGAGAACCAATTTAAGACGCTTTTCTAGTATTTCTCTATTTGGGGCAGCAATTAAAACGTCATCAAAGTATGGTACGACCCCTTTGATCCCTTGCAAGAGTCTCTCCATCAAACTTTGAAAAATCCCTGGAGCTACGCTAACTCCGAATTGGAGTCGGTTGCACTTAAAGACGCCTCAGTGCGTAATGATCGTTTGTGCCTCTGCTGTTTTTTTATCTTCAGGCAGTTGTTGGTACGCCTGTGCTAAATCCAATTTAGCGAAGACTTTTCTGCCCCCCAGGGAATGGAGAAGGTGTTGTACCACCGGCACCGGGTAAGCGTTCTGTTGAAGGGCGTGATTCAGGGTGGCACGGTAGTCCCCACAAATCCTTAACGATCCATCCGGTTTGATGGGTGTTATGATTGGGGTTTCCCAACGAGTGTGGTCTGTTGGTTCTAAAACACCCTGGGCTATTAATTTATCAAGCTGCTCATCAATCTTTGGTTTAAGGGCAAAAGGTACCCAATGAGGCTTAAGGCGGATGGGGGCTACTTCAGGGTTAAGGTTAAATGATATCGGGGTCACCTTGTACTTGCCTAGTTTGTCTGCAAAGACGTCCTGGAATTCCTGGATGAGGGCCTCCTCCCAGTCGTCGCTTCTGGTTTGGTAAATGCGGCTACCTTGATCCCGAGTGGGGCAAACCATTGAAGGCCTAGCAAGCTAGGCCGATCACGGTCGACGACGGTCAATGGTAAAAATGCAGTACGATTTTTGAATGAGACCTGGACTAGGCTGGATCCAACGACTGGAATTCGGTTCCCTTGATAGTCCTTGAGTATGATTCTTTGGGTTCTGAGGTCTTGCCACCAGACGGCAGGGATTAATTATTTAAGGGTCTTCCAGAAAACCATCAAGAGGGATGATCCTGAATCGACTTCCATCATGCAGGGCTGGTTTTCGATGGCGACCTTCACTCGGATCTTCTTTGCATCTAGTGATGAGGTGTGACCAATTGTAATGGTTTGGTGTGCCTCTTCTCATTTTGTTGAATTGGCCAGTGGTTTATTTCTGTAGGAGTGGTTCAAATGTTCCCAACTCACAGAACGATTCCCTGTGGTTTGGCAGTAGTTGGTTCCCCTCTGAAGTGGGCTGGATCCTTGCTTGCTTCTACAGACCTTTCCAATGTGGCCTCTTTTCCCACAAAAATGGCAGAGCGCGTTGAGGAATTTGCAGTCTGATCGCAGGTGGTTTGCCCCACAACCTGCGCATTGGTGCTGTAGTCTTTGTTTCCGCTGGTGGCGTTGGTCACATTCAGACCGGAGCCGGTTGACCTCCTCCTCATCATTTTCTGATGACGATTCGAGGCCCTCGTGGTGGGTTGCCATTGTGTGTCCCTTTAGGCAAGGTGAGGTTTCACTGGCGAGTTGGCGGAGCAGTGCGTTGATGCGGTGCATTCGGGCAGCCGACTTCCTGGTTGCTTCTGCTGCAGTAGCCTCAGCAGTGGTATCTGCAAGGCTGATGTCACCTTTCACCATCAGCATACTTTGCACATGGGGTGCATCTAATCCCAGAACTATTCGGTCTCGCAGAGCCTCTTCAAGGTTGGGAAACCCACAGAGGCCTCCCCGGTTCCGGAGATCCGCAATGAAATCTGCAACACTCTCTCCTTTCCCCTGGACTCTCTGGTAAAATTCATGTCTTCGGACAAGCGTTGGTATGGTAGGTGCATAGTGGGCCCATAGGAGGGGCTCGAGGACGTCCCAGTCCATGGATTTCACCTCAGCCGGTTTTGCCAGTGCCTTGGCCATCTTAAAAATGGCAGGCCCGTAGTGGGTCAGGAATACCGCTCGCTTTTTTCCCATAGTGGCATCCTTCAAATTGTTGGTCTCCAGAAACATCTGGAACCGGTCCGTGTACAAGTCCCAGTCTTCTGTGCCGGGTCAAATGGAGCGGGTGGTATGGCACCGCCAGACATGGTTTCCGCCTGTCGATGTGCTCTGTTTGGTGCTCTGTAGTGCTCAGTCAGCTCTGACGTCTCCGTATCCCATCCTCATCACCAGTGTTAAGTTCTGCGCATGGGCGCAAGGAACGGAGACGAGGCAGTGAACAGTGAACTTCAACTCTTTATTAAACATTCTGAACAGAGCAAAATCCTAGGGCAGCAGCAGCCCTTTTATTGGGCAGGCTGCTGACCAGTAACCAATGAGAAACGTGGAGTGTTAAACCCTTGAACCAATGAGAGTGGCTCATTAACAGCCAATCAGATTCTCCTAAATGGACCAATCCGATATCACTATTATTGGCCAATCAGAAGCGCAGGATTAGAACCCTGCTTTTTCTAAAGGTTTGATAAAACTTTATTTAAGTGTTTTATTAGTTCATAACACCCCTTCCCCCCGGGTTCCGTTTAAGGGGTGCGGTGACGTAATCCCTGAGATATGAAGGTTGTTTTGACTGTCTATTAGATTTTCGCTGTCCCACCGGTTCCTGTCTGTAATCCGGTTTCAGCGGGACGTTTTTCGGCAAGTAAGGTACCGGTGGTTCTGTATCGTCTTTGGATGACTCGGTGCCGCTAATGTTCTCTTTGATGTCCTCCGATCTTTGCAAGCTTGCTTCTGTTGAGGTGTTCCTCTGTGGCGAGGACACTCCCCTCCCTGATTCTTCTTCATTCGTCACGCCCGATTGCTGACTTCTTTCATTCCTGCTTTCCACCATCTCGAATTCGGTTTCTTCGACATCCCCTCCCCCCTCAGTTTGGGAGTTACCGGAGTCGCAGAAACTGGGTTGTAGCCTCGAGCGAAGCTGATCTATATGGCGTTTCCATACTTTTCCATCGCAGGTTTTCACATGGTACGACCTGCGTCCGGTGGCTTGAATGACAATTGCCTCGACCCACAACAGTTCGCTGGAAAGGTTTATGGCAAAAACTAAGTTGACTATCTTGAACTCGTGGCATTTTCCGCTAGATCCACAGGGTTTCTCTGGCTTGTAAGATGGGTGAAGCCGGTTGAGGTGGGAACGAAGCTTGTGTCCCATCAATAGTTCAGCTGGAGTCTTTTTAGTGATGCTATGCAGAGTGATGTGTTGGAGTAGGAGTATTCTGTTTATTTTATCTTCAATGTCCCCATAGTCCATTTTGTAGAGGGGTTTTTTAACAAATTGTACCATGCACTCGGCCCTTCCATTAGCCGCAGGGTGCGCTGGCGAAGTTAGTGCATGGTGAATACCCCGGTCCACTAAGTATTGTTCAAAGGGTAGAGCGGTAAACTGGGGTCCGTTGTCGGAGACCAGAACGTCTGGCAGCCCATGCGTCGTGAATAGCCTGTTCAATTTCCGAATGATGGACTCGGTTGTAGTACTCTTCATTTCGTGGATCTCGAGCCAGTTGGAATAGGCATCCACTGTTAGGAGGAACATATGTCCCTTAGTAGGTCGTGCAAAGTCAACGTGGATGCGGGACCATGGTCCCTGGGGTGTTTCCCATTCTGTTGGAGTTGCTTTAGGTGGGGCACTGCTAACTTCTTGGCACTTTAAACAAGCCTTTACCCAGGTTTCGATTTGTTTGTCGATGCCTGGCCACCATGCGTAGCTTCGTGCGAGCGCTTTCATATGCATGATGCCGGGGTGATCATCATGCAGTGTTTTTAATACTGCTCGTTGTAACTGCTCTGGGATGACAACTCTATCTCCCCATAGGATGCAGCCTTTTGCAAAAAAAAGTTCTGTTTGCCGGTTCCTGAAGGGGGTGAAGTCATCAGGGGTTTGTTCTACTGGCCATCCCCGTTCGACCCAGCTAAGAACTCACGCTAAGACAGGATCTCGTTTTGTTTCGATTGCAATGTCTCTGGCTGTTAGCGGCGATGAATGTAGCATTCCAATCTGGAGTGTTGTAAGGTTTGGAGCTGGGTCGTCGACGGTTTCCAGAAGTGGTGCATGACTCAGTGCATCAGTGTGGGGAATGGCTTTCCCCAGGCGGTGTTGCAGTCTATAGTTGTACGCAGCCAAAAACTCCGAAAGCGAGTCATTCTAGGTGATAATATATAGGGGGTTGGCTTGTCTCCTGCTATAATCCCCAGCAAAGGTTTGTGGTCGGTAACAATAGTAAAAACTCGTCCATATACATAGTCATGAAACCGTTTCAAAGCATATACAACAGCAAGAGCCTCTTTATCGATTTGACTAGTTATGTTCAGTCTTTGATAGGGCTTGCTCCTCTCGGTGCCCCCAGACCCAGGTTGCTTTTTTGTCGAGAAGTCCATGTAGGGGCTCAGCTACGGTCGCTTTGTGGGGCAGGAAGATGTTGTAAAAATTAATGAGCCCCAGAAAAGCTTGGAGATCAGTCTTATTTCTGGGTCTTGGGGCGTTCTTGATTAGTTTGCTTTTAGTTTGCTATTGGGGGGGGTGAATGCCTTGTTTATCGATTAGGTACCCCAGGAACTCTACTTTATCTGTACACAGTTGACATTTATTTTTTTTAACCTTAAGGCCGGAGTTTTTAAATTTCTGGAGAACCAATTTAAGACGCTTTTCTAGTATTTCTCTATTTGGGGCAGCAATTAAAACGTCATCAAAGTATGGTACGACCCCTTTGATCCCTTGCAAGAGTCTCTCCATCAAACTTTGAAAAATCCCTGGAGCTACGCTAACTCCGAATTGGAGTCGGTTGCACTTAAAGACGCCTCAGTGCGTAATGATCGTTTGTGCCTCTGCTGTTTTTTTATCTTCAGGCAGTTGTTGGTACGCCTGTGCTAAATCCAATTTAGCGAAGACTTTTCTGCCCCCCAGGGAATGGAGAAGGTGTTGTACCACCGGCACCGGGTAAGCGTTCTGTTGAAGGGCGTGATTCAGGGTGGCACGGTAGTCCCCACAAATCCTTAACGATCCATCCGGTTTGATGGGTGTTATGATTGGGGTTTCCCAACGAGTGTGGTCTGTTGGTTCTAAAACACCCTGGGCTATTAATTTATCAAGCTGCTCATCAATCTTTGGTTTAAGGGCAAAAGGTACCCAATGAGGCTTAAGGCGGATGGGGGCTACTTCAGGGTTAAGGTTAAATGATATCGGGGTCACCTTGTACTTGCCTAGTTTGTCTGCAAAGACGTCCTGGAATTCCTGGATGAGGGCCTCCTCCCAGTCGTCGCTTCTGGTTTGGTAAATGCGGCTACCTTGATCCCGAGTGGGGCAAACCATTGAAGGCCTAGCAAGCTAGGCCGATCACGGTCGACGACGGTCAATGGTAAAAATGCAGTACGATTTTTGAATGAGACCTGGACTAGGCTGGATCCAACGACTGGAATTCGGTTCCCTTGATAGTCCTTGAGTATGATTCTTTGGGTTCTGAGGTCTTGCCACCAGACGGCAGGGATTAATTATTTAAGGGTCTTCCAGAAAACCATCAAGAGGGATGATCCTGAATCGACTTCCATCATGCAGGGCTGGTTTTCGATGGCGACCTTCACTCGGATCTTCTTTGCATCTAGTGATGAGGTGTGACCAATTGTAATGGTTTGGTGTGCCTCTTCTCATTTTGTTGAATTGGCCAGTGGTTTATTTCTGTAGGAGTGGTTCAAATGTTCCCAACTCACAGGACGATTCCCTGTGGTTTGGCAGTAGTTGGTTCCCCTCTGAAGTGGGCTGGATCCTTGCTTGCTTCTACAGACCTTTCCAATGTGGCCTCTTTTCCCACAAAAATGGCAGAGCGCGTTGAGGAATTTGCAGTCTGATCGCGGGTGGTTTGCCCCACAACCTGCGCATTGGTGCTGTAGTCTTTGTTTCCGCTGGTGGCGTTGGTCACATTCAGACCGGAGCCGGTTGACCTCCTCCTCATCATTTTCTGATGACGATTCGAGGCCCTCGTGGTGGGTTGCCATTGTGTGTCCCTTTAGGCAAGGTGAGGTTTCACTGGCGAGTTGGCGGAGCAGTGCGTTGATGCGGTGCATTCGGGCAGCCGACTTCCTGGTTGCTTCTGCTGCAGTAGCCTCAGCAGTGGTATCTGCAAGGCTGATGTCACCTTTCACCATCAGCATACTTTGCACATGGGGTGCATCTAATCCCAGAACTATTCGGTCTCGCAGAGCCTCTTCAAGGTTGGGAAACCCACAGAGGCCTCCCCGGTTCCGGAGATCCGCAATGAAATCTGCAACACTCTCTCCTTTCCCCTGGACTCTCTGGTAAAATTCATGTCTTCGGACAAGCGTTGGTATGGTAGGTGCATAGTGGGCCCATAGGAGGGGCTCGAGGACGTCCCAGTCCATGGATTTCACCTCAGCCGGTTTTGCCAGTGCCTTGGCCATCTTAAAAATGGCAGGCCCGTAGTGGGTCAGGAATACCGCTCGCTTTTTTCCCATAGTGGCATCCTTCAAATTGTTGGTCTCCAGAAACATCTGGAACCGGTCCGTGTACAAGTCCCAGTCTTCTGTGCCGGGTCAAATGGAGCGGGTGGTATGGCACCGCCAGACATGGTTTCCGCCTGTCGATGTGCTCTGTTTGGTGCTCTGTAGTGCTCAGTCAGCTCTGACGTCTCCGTATCCCATCCTCATCACCAGTGTTAAGTTCTGCGCATGGGCGCAAGGAACGGAGACGAGGCAGTGAACAGTGAACTTCAACTCTTTATTAAACATTCTGAACAGAGCAAAATCCTAGGGCAGCAGCAGCCCTTTTATTGGGCAGGCTGCTGACCAGTAACCAATGAGAAACGTGGAGTGTTAAACCCTTGAACCAATGAGAGTGGCTCATTAACAGCCAATCAGATTCTCCTAAATGGACCAATCCGATATCACTATTATTGGCCAATCAGAAGCGCAGGATTAGAACCCTGCTTTTTCTAAAGGTTTGATAAAACTTTATTTAAGTGTTTTATTAGTTCATAACACCCCTTCCCCCCGGGTTCCGTTTAAGGGGTGCGGTGACGTAATCCCTGAGATATGAAGGTTGTTTTGACTGTCTATTAGATTTTCGCTGTCCCACCGGTTCCTGTCTGTAATCCGGTTTCAGCGGGACGTTTTTCGGCAAGTAAGGTACCGGTGGTTCTGTATCGTCTTTGGATGACTCGGTGCCGCTAATGTTCTCTTTGATGTCCTCCGATCTTTGCAAGCTTGCTTCTGTTGAGGTGTTCCTCTGTGGCGAGGACACTCCCCTCCCTGATTCTTCTTCATTCGTCACGCCCGATTGCTGACTTCTTTCATTCCTGCTTTCCACCATCTCGAATTCGGTTTCTTCGACATCCCCTCCCCCCTCAGTTTAGGAGTTACCGGAGTCGCAGAAACTGGGTTGTAGCCTCGAGCGAAGCTGATCTATATGGCGTTTCCATACTTTTCCATCGCAGGTTTTCACATGGTACGACCTGCGTCCGGTGGCTTGAATGACAATTGCCTCGACCCACAACAGTTCGCTGGAAAGGTTTATGGCAAAAACTAAGTTGACTATCTTGAACTCGTGGCATTTTCCGCTAGATCCACAGGGTTTCTCTGGCTTGTAAGATGGGTGAAGCCGGTTGAGGTGGGAACGAAGCTTGTGTCCCATCAATAGTTCAGCTGGAGTCTTTTTAGTGATGCTATGCAGAGTGATGTGTTGGAGTAGGAGTATTCTGTTTATTTTATCTTCAATGTCCCCATAGTCCATTTTGTAGAGGGGTTTTTTAACAAATTGTACCATGCACTCGGCCCTTCCATTAGCCGCAGGGTGCGCTGGCGAAGTTAGTGCATGGTGAATACCCCGGTCCACTAAGTATTGTTCAAAGGGTAGAGCGGTAAACTGGGGTCCGTTGTCGGAGACCAGAACGTCTGGCAGCCCATGCGTCGTGAATAGCCTGTTCAATTTCCGAATGATGGACTCGGTTGTAGTACTCTTCATTTCGTGGATCTCGAGCCAGTTGGAATAGGCATCCACTGTTAGGAGGAACATATGTCCCTTAGTAGGTCGTGCAAAGTCAACGTGGATGCGGGACCATGGTCCCTGGGGTGTTTCCCATTCTGTTGGAGTTGCTTTAGGTGGGGCACTGCTAACTTCTTGGCACTTTAAACAAGCCTTTACCCAGGTTTCGATTTGTTTGTCGATGCCTGGCCACCATGCGTAGCTTCGTGCGAGCGCTTTCATATGCATGATGCCGGGGTGATCATCATGCAGTGTTTTTAATACTGCTCGTTGTAACTGCTCTGGGATGACAACTCTATCTCCCCATAGGATGCAGCCTTTTGCAAAAAAAAGTTCTGTTTGCCGGTTCCTGAAGGGGGTGAAGTCATCAGGGGTTTGTTCTACTGGCCATCCCCGTTCGACCCAGCTAAGAACTCACGCTAAGACAGGATCTCGTTTTGTTTCGATTGCAATGTCTCTGGCTGTTAGCGGCGATGAATGTAGCATTCCAATCTGGAGTGTTGTAAGGTTTGGAGCTGGGTCGTCGACGGTTTCCAGAAGTGGTGCATGACTCAGTGCATCAGTGTGGGGAATGGCTTTCCCCAGGCGGTGTTGCAGTCTATAGTTGTACGCAGCCAAAAACTCCGAAAGCGAGTCATTCTAGGTGATAATATATAGGGGGTTGGCTTGTCTCCTGCTATAATCCCCAGCAAAGGTTTGTGGTCGGTAACAATAGTAAAAACTCGTCCATATACATAGTCATGAAACCGTTTCAAAGCATATACAACAGCAAGAGCCTCTTTATCGATTTGACTAGTTATGTTCAGTCTTTGATAGGGCTTGCTCCTCTCGGTGCCCCCAGACCCAGGTTGCTTTTTTGTCGAGAAGTCCATGTAGGGGCTCAGCTACGGTCGCTTTGTGGGGCAGGAAGATGTTGTAAAAATTAATGAGCCCCAGAAAAGCTTGGAGATCAGTCTTATTTCTGGGTCTTGGGGCGTTCTTGATTAGTTTGCTTTTAGTTTGCTATTGGGGGGGGTGAATGCCTTGTTTATCGATTAGGTACCCCAGGAACTCTACTTTATCTGTACACAGTTGACATTTATTTTTTTTAACCTTAAGGCCGGAGTTTTTAAATTTCTGGAGAACCAATTTAAGACGCTTTTCTAGTATTTCTCTATTTGGGGCAGCAATTAAAACGTCATCAAAGTATGGTACGACCCCTTTGATCCCTTGCAAGAGTCTCTCCATCAAACTTTGAAAAATCCCTGGAGCTACGCTAACTCCGAATTGGAGTCGGTTGCACTTAAAGACGCCTCAGTGCGTAATGATCGTTTGTGCCTCTGCTGTTTTTTTATCTTCAGGCAGTTGTTGGTACGCCTGTGCTAAATCCAATTTAGCGAAGACTTTTCTGCCCCCCAGGGAATGGAGAAGGTGTTGTACCACCGGCACCGGGTAAGCGTTCTGTTGAAGGGCGTGATTCAGGGTGGCACGGTAGTCCCCACAAATCCTTAACGATCCATCCGGTTTGATGGGTGTTATGATTGGGGTTTCCCAACGAGTGTGGTCTGTTGGTTCTAAAACACCCTGGGCTATTAATTTATCAAGCTGCTCATCAATCTTTGGTTTAAGGGCAAAAGGTACCCAATGAGGCTTAAGGCGGATGGGGGCTACTTCAGGGTTAAGGTTAAATGATATCGGGGTCACCTTGTACTTGCCTAGTTTGTCTGCAAAGACGTCCTGGAATTCCTGGATGAGGGCCTCCTCCCAGTCGTCGCTTCTGGTTTGGTAAATGCGGCTACCTTGATCCCGAGTGGGGCAAACCATTGAAGGCCTAGCAAGCTAGGCCGATCACGGTCGACGACGGTCAATGGTAAAAATGCAGTACGATTTTTGAATGAGACCTGGACTAGGCTGGATCCAACGACTGGAATTCGGTTCCCTTGATAGTCCTTGAGTATGATTCTTTGGGTTCTGAGGTCTTGCCACCAGACGGCAGGGATTAATTATTTAAGGGTCTTCCAGAAAACCATCAAGAGGGATGATCCTGAATCGACTTCCATCATGCAGGGCTGGTTTTCGATGGCGACCTTCACTCGGATCTTCTTTGCATCTAGTGATGAGGTGTGACCAATTGTAATGGTTTGGTGTGCCTCTTCTCATTTTGTTGAATTGGCCAGTGGTTTATTTCTGTAGGAGTGGTTCAAATGTTCCCAACTCACAGGACGATTCCCTGTGGTTTGGCAGTAGTTGGTTCCCCTCTGAAGTGGGCTGGATCCTTGCTTGCTTCTACAGACCTTTCCAATGTGGCCTCTTTTCCCACAAAAATGGCAGAGCGCGTTGAGGAATTTGCAGTCTGATCGCGGGTGGTTTGCCCCACAACCTGCGCATTGGTGCTGTAGTCTTTGTTTCCGCTGGTGGCGTTGGTCACATTCAGACCGGAGCCGGTTGACCTCCTCCTCATCATTTTCTGATGACGATTCGAGGCCCTCGTGGTGGGTTGCCATTGTGTGTCCCTTTAGGCAAGGTGAGGTTTCACTGGCGAGTTGGCGGAGCAGTGTGTTGATGCGGTGCATTCGGGCAGCCGACTTCCTGGTTGCTTCTGCTGCAGTAGCCTCAGCAGTGGTATCTGCAAGGCTGATGTCACCTTTCACCATCAGCATACTTTGCACATGGGGTGCATCTAATCCCAGAACTATTCGGTCTCGCAGAGCCTCTTCAAGGTTGGGAAACCCACAGAGGCCTCCCCGGTTCCGGAGATCCGCAATGAAATCTGCAACACTCTCTCCTTTCCCCTGGACTCTCTGGTAAAATTCATGTCTTCGGACAAGCGTTGGTATGGTAGGTGCATAGTGGGCCCATAGGAGGGGCTCGAGGACGTCCCAGTCCATGGATTTCACCTCAGCCGGTTTTGCCAGTGCCTTGGCCATCTTAAAAACGGCAGGCCCGTAGTGGGTCAGGAATACCGCTCGCTTTTTTCCCATAGTGGCATCCTTCAAATTGTTGGTCTCCAGAAACATCTGGAACCGGTCCGTGTACAAGTCCCAGTCTTCTGTGCCGGGTCAAATGGAGCGGGTGGTATGGCACCGCCAGACATGGTTTCCGCCTGTCGATGTGCTCTGTTTGGTGCTCTGTAGTGCTCAGTCAGCTCTGACGTCTCCGTATCCCATCCTCATCACCAGTGTTAAGTTCTGCGCATGGGCGCAAGGAACGGAGACGAGGCAGTGAACAGTGAACTTCAACTCTTTATTAAACATTCTGAACAGAGCAAAATCCTAGGGCAGCAGCAGCCCTTTTATAGGGCAGGCTGCTAATCTAGTAACCAATGAGAAACGTGGAGTGTTAAACCCTTGAACC
Organism: Hydrophis major; assembly: GCA_033807585.1. NCBI lineage: Eukaryota > Metazoa > Chordata > Lepidosauria > Squamata > Elapidae > Hydrophis > Hydrophis major. The sequence goes on along the minus strand of CM066331.1, from coordinate 62,217,977 downwards.
AATGCGAGTGGCTCGTTAACAGCCAATCAGATTCTCCTGAACGGACCAATCTGATATCGCTAGTATTGGCCAATCAGAAGCGCAGGATTAGAACCCTGCTTTTTCTAAAGGTTTGATAAAACTTTATTTAAGCGTTTTATTCGTTCATAACATGTAGGTTTTTTATTTTATTTGTATGTATATTTTATTAAATTATTATATTAAATTTAATATTGATTTTTTATTAAAACTTTTAAATTAGAATATAAAAATTAACACAAACTAATGAAAGTTACAGCAACTGAAAAAGAGAAAGCAAAAAGCAAAAAGTGAAAAAACAAAAAAGTTAAAAATCGGAAAGAAAGGGGAAACTATAAAGAAGTGGCTTCTGATATTCTTCACAGCAATGATAAATTTAACTCTTTTTCTAAAGTTACAATATGTATCTCTTTCTATAATATATAAAGAAAAATTTCTTGACAGTTAGAACAATCAATGGAACAACTTGCCTCCAGAAGTTGTGGAGGCTCCAACACTGCAGGTTTTGAAAAAGAGATTGGACAACTATTTGTCTGAAATGGTATAGGGTTTCTTGGTTGAGCAGGGGATTCGGCTAGAAGATCTCCAAGGTCCCTTCCAACTTTGTTATTCTGTTAATTTTTTTAAATTGTAAAAGAAGAGATTAGCTCTTATGCTTGAAGACTGTAAAAGTCAGGTCTCTGATTGGATGGTATTAAATGTCTAAATTATTTAATTTTTTAATTTTGCAGGACAACATAATTTTTTTACAAAGAAAATATGGATATTTGTGTCATATTCTGAATGTTTGTGATATTGTATTCTCTATCCCTTTACTACTATCAACTTAACACTTCAATAAGCAATATATAGATTGTAAATATAATGATATAGGTATATAGATACAGATATATTTTATTAGTGTCATTTAAAAATCCAAAGCAAAGTTCTGAAACAGGAACAACATCTACAAAATTATATAAGTAAAAAAGGTAACACCCATCATTGACCAGTTATTTGTCATTATTTTGATGGTACCCTTATATTACCAAGCTATATCTCTTGGCTATCCCCCATAAACGTTACATTAATTTTCTTTCCATGGATATGTTTTGTACATATGCTGAAAAATAAATACAAACTGTATCCTAAGAATCCATTTAAGAATCACAAGCAAATATAAACAAGGCAACCAAATTCATCCTCCATATAAAAAGAAGAAAATGTCATTTTTCAATTACAGATAAAAAAAACCATTGGATAATTGGAAAAAAATAATCCATGAAATATGATATGAAGATTTAAATAAAAGATTTAAATAAAAGCTAACATTTATATCCTTTTGGAAGTTTTGATAAAATGAGAACCATATCTATCTGCGACAATGGAAGTGTTTATAATAGTAGCACAGATAAGATCATGTCTAGCTCTTAAGTACATGGAATTATTACTCCTAAAAGGTCTAAAAACATGTTGATTTAGGTAGAGTCCCACTGATAATGACATAAGGTACATTTAAAACCAGATGAGTTCGCCAAAAAATCTTTATGAGAGCGATGATTGTATAGCATATATTATGCCAGCTCTGCAGTATTCAAAGCTATCCCACCTGGATGAGCTGGTTTAAGGATGTCCATCTTGACCAATGTTTGCTCATAACTCCTGAGGGGGCATTTGCCCATAAATCAATCGTAAATCATCCGATATATGTTTTTACTATTTTTTTAACCCCTTTTCTTAAACCCCTTTTCAATGAACTGCACAGCTGTTTACAGTAGCACTAAGCATAATGAAAGATTTAACTTTTTTTTTCTATCACTTAGATGAATGGCTGGCCATTGTTTATTTATTTCAATGCAGCAACTAATTTTCTGTGGCAATCTGAAGCGTTAACATGATGGACCCATAGCAAACTGGCTTTGAGAACAGCAGGAGAAAGTAGTTAAAGTTTAAAATCTGACTTTGAAAACATCAGGAGAAAGAATTGAGTGCTCTTTGACTAAATCAGTTTCAATTTGATTTATTTCTGCTAGGATGACAGTCAGGATCCATTAGGCAACAATGGGCTCATGGACAACTGCTTTGGCAACAGCCAGCCTCTATACTGATCTTTTTCAGGTTCTATTCACTTAAAAAGAAAAATATGAAGCTACTTCAAAGTATTCTAATGGGAGAGCTAATAATAAGGCATAGGAATAATTGAACCAGTTTGCTTCTGGGTAAATGGATCATTTGTAATTGGCTATATACAGGACTTCAGTGACAACCATTTTGTTAGCGTCCACGATAAATGTTCTGTGCTATTCCCAAAGTGTTGCCTATTCTTTCAGTAAAAGGATGGCATTAAGAAATTAAGACATCCTGAATAAATAAGTTGTAAGAAGGTGTTATAGTAACTTAAAAAATAGAAAGATATATCGAAAAAGAATAAAACTCTTTGAGTGTCTGTGCCTTTGAGTCTGTTTTTGATTCCTGAGGGGAAATCCCTGCAACTTTCTTGGCAAAGCTTTTTAGAAATAATTTGCCATTGTCTTTTTAATTTGGCTGAAAGAGAACTGGCCCAATGTCATTCAGATAGCTTTTTTGGTTTTAAGGCAGGACTAGAATTTGTGGTCTCCCACTTTCTACCCTTGTGTCTTCACCACTACACCAACAGGGTTCTTACAAAGACAAAGATAGCTTTAAAGATAAGGATTGGAGTTACGAGTTAGTGGTAAACACATTTTAGTATTTATTTCATTTGTCAATCGCTTACAAGATACAGGTATAAGAATAAATATAATTTTTACATGAAATAGATACTTATAAGAAAAATAAAAAACAATAAGACAGGCACAGTAGGCACAATTGGTGCGCTTATGCACACCCCCTACAAGCCTCTTAGGAAGGAGGTGAGGTCAACAGTAGACAGTCTAAGGTTAAAGTTTTTGGGGTTTGGGGAAGAAACCACAGAATCAGGTAGAGTATTCCAAACATTGACTACTCTGTTGCTAAAGTCGTATTTTCTGCAGTCAAGTTTGGTGCGGTTTACCTTGAGTTTGTATCTATTGTGTGCTCTTGTATTATTATGATTAAAGCTGAAGTATTCATTTGCAGGTAGGACATTCCAATGTATGATTTTATATACTATATTTAGATCGGACTGGAGGTGGCGTAGTTCTAGTTTTCTAGATCTAGAGTTTCAAGTCTGGTGGCATAAGGTATTCTGCAATGAGTAGGGGAGCAGAGAATTCTTCTTGTGAAATATTTCTGGACTTTTTCAATTGTGTTAATATCAGATACATGATATGGGTCCAAGACTGATGAGCTGCGTTCAAGTATAGGTCTAGCAAATGTTTTGTATGCTCTAGTTAGTAGTATGATATTACCAGAGAAAAAGCTACGTAGGATTAGATGCCTTTTTAGATGCTTTCTTAATGCCTTTTTGGCTATGTAGTTACAGTGGTTACAGTAGTTGTGTAGTTACATTGTCTTATAATACAGATGGAAAGAAAGAAGAAACAAAAGCAAGATTGTCTACCTTAAAAAGAATATTGGTCAAAGTAATATCTGCCAAATTTTACCCAGTCTTCAGAAATAATCATGACTTGTATTTTCATCCACTCATCCTACAGAGGTTTAATATTATGTGAAAGAGTGGAAGGAGGCAGAGGTGGTATTCAGCAGGTTCTGACCAGATCTGGAGAACTGGTAGCGGAAATTTTGAGTAGTTTGGAGAACCAGCAAATACCACCTCTGTCTGGAGATTTTACAGTATTTTACAGTAAGATCTTACAGAAATCCCCATTCCTTATGAAAAGTTGAGCAAAGAGGCAGTTGATGACCTTCTTAATTTATCACTCTATAATCTCATCATATATCTCTGAAAAAAATACTACATCATAATATCCATCACTGATAATGCCTTTATTAGGATCAAACAAAATGTCAAAAAAACCAGACACACACAATTCTTTAAATTTTCCAGAACTTCTCATCTGATGTTTTTTGAAAACATGAACAGCCTTCCTGGCTCTCACTGAATAGCAATTAACCAGATGTTCAATATGATATGACTAGAGTCTGTATTTTACATTAGAATGAGCCACTGAAAGTAATTTAGTAGATAATGTCCACATGGTGTGGCTGCTTCATATACCCATAGTAGTTTAAATCTGGCACTTCTATTTCCTGATCTTCCATTGGCTTAATTAGCAACGTTGACTTGGTTCTCAGCTTCTCTGACTTGGTTCTAATTGGCAGATGGCCATTTACAGAAATAGCAACCTTTTTTTATCCCACCATGTTTGGAAGCATGAGACATCAGGGTGTAGATTTCTGCAAAAGTTTCTGCTTATTCTGTGGAATAATTGTGGATACTGTTGCTGATGCTTTCCATTCTTTAAAAAAAACCAATTAAAAGAAAGATAAAGAAAAAGAAGAGGATGTGGCATGAAGTGAATATTCTCATCATAGATAGGCTCCCTTCTTCTGAAACGTTTTACTCCAGCCAGTGGGTGTTTAGTTTCTTTTCTAATATTCTAATATTTATATGAGAATGAATTATAATTACTGAGATAGTCGCCAAATTTGGTAATGGGGCTATTTCTTTCCCTTTACCAATTACATCTACACAATATGAAGAAGAAGAAGAAATGGTAGGGAAATATAAACCATCATTTTCTTTTTTTTTTTAAGTAAATTTTATTGATTTTACAATTAAAACAAACCAACAACACACATACATAAATGAAAGAGAGAAAAAGAAGAAAGGAAGAAGAAAATAGAAAGAAAAAAATAGAAAACAATTAAAAACATTCTCATCTTCAACAGTTTGTAAGACCTCTTTTTTATTGTTATTTTATGCCATACACACACACCTAATCCTTACATATATCTTTGTATCACTACTATGGATTTATCCTATCCTCTTTTGCCTTTTAGTGTGAAGTCTATCTTTGGTCTATCCATTTGTACCAACAGTTCCAGCTGTTGTATTATATTGTGTCTATTTTTTAATGCCAAAGTTAATTTGTCCATTTCTGCACAACTTGAAATTTTTTTGAATGATCATCTTCTCTGATGGAACATGAGGCTACTTCCAACATTGTGCAAAAGCCAATCTGGCCGCTGTCAAAATGTGTATTATTATATATTTCACATTTTTTGATATTTGTTTATCAAAGATCCCTAACAGAAAGGACTCTGGTTTGAATTCGATCTGTTCTCTTGTCATTTCTTCAGCCAATTTCTAATTTTCTCCCAATATTTTTGAGTTTCTGTACAGGACCACCACACATGGAAAAAAGTTCCCTCTTTTTTTTTTTTTTTTTGCATTTCTAGCAATTCAGACTCATATTGGGGTGCATCTTCGCTAATCTTGAAGGAGGAAGGTGCCATCTATAAAACATTTTATAGGCATTTTGTATGCTACCGATGTTGTAATTTTATTATTTCTACCCCAGACCTTTTCCCATTCTGTTATGGTGATGCTACATCCTATATTCCTACTCCAGGCTATCATGTTTCCTTTTACAATTTCTTCTTCTAATTCTACTTCTAATAAATAATTATAAAATTTTGTTATATTTTCGTTGCCTGGTCCTAATAAAATTTTATCTAATTGCTGGAGTTTATTGTTAATTCCAAATTCTTTCTTGTCCTGTTTACATCTACTTTGAATTTGAAGATATGCCCACTGATAAATTTTTAGTCCCCGCTCTTGAAGTTCTTGCCACAATTTCAAATTTCCTTGTGTATCCAATAGATCCTTATATTTAATCATTTTAGTGATATCCAGATTATTTGGGTGAATCATCACCTTCATTGTTGAAATCCAAATTGGTATTTTTAAATAGTGTTTTTTCTGTATTTTCTTCCAATTAGTTAATAATGAGTCTCTGATTATGTGTCTGTGAAAATATTTCTGGCTAGTTTTCCCTACATCCCATAAAAAAGCACGCCACCCCCTTTGCAAGCCATGGCCTTCTAAGAATAATATTCTCTTATTGGTTAAATTCACCCATTCCTTCAACCATACTAAAGAGGCTGCACTATAATACAACTCCCAATTTGGAAGTGCCAGCCCTCCCCTGCTCTTCATATCCTGCATTGCCTTTAAATTTATTCTAGGTTTTTTCCCTTGCCAGATAAATTTTACAGTTATTTTATTAAGTTCTTCAAAAAAAAAAATTGTGTACTTTGATTGGGATTGTCTGAAATATATATAGGAATTTTGGAAGAATATTCATTTTAATAACAGCAATCCTGCCTAATAATGAAAGTTGCAACTTGCCCCATGTTTCTACATCCTTCTTTACCTGTTGCATCAATTTATCATAATTATTTTCCTTAAGTGTCTTACAATGTGCTGTCAACCATATTCCTAAGTATTTAACTTTCTTTATCACTTGTATTCCCATAACTTCTAGTTCTATTTTCTGTTTTTCTGTTAAATTTTTAGTCATTAATTTTGTTTTCTTCCTATTAATTTTTAGTCCTGCTACTGCTCCAAATTGTTATAATTAATTCATCAATTTTTGTCCTTTTTCTATTGGTTCCTCAATGGAAAAAATCATATCATCCTCAAACGCTTGCAACTTATATTCTTCTTTCTTAACCTTTAATCTTTTTATGTCTGGGTTCTGTATAATTCGCATTAGTAATCTAATGATAATATGAAGAGCAGGGGTGAGAGTGGGCAGCCCCTGTCTGACTCCTTTTTATATTTTTATTGGGCGGGTATATTCCCTGTTTATTATAATATTAGTCTGTTGTGTATCATAAATGGTTGTTATAATATTTTCAAATTTGGTGCCTAAATTATATTATAATTTTTTTGGATTAAAAATTGCCAATTTAAATTATCGAAAGCCTTCTCTGCATCTAAAAACATAAATGCAATTTGTTTTTCGGGGTGGGCTTCGTAAAATTCTGAGACATCTAGTACTATTCTTTAGTTGTTCCTGATTTGTCTGGTTGGGAGAAATCCGTTTTGATCTTCATATATATGCTCATTTAACATTCTTTTTAGTCTACTTGCTACAATAGAAGTGAATATTTTGTAATCAGTATTTAACAGTGAAATCGACCTATAATTATGTATATATCGGGGACCCAAATCCTCCTTTGGAATCAGCGAAATCAATGCCCCCCTCCATGAGTCTGGCATCCTGGCTGCCAACAAGACATCATTAAAAAATTCACCATAAGAGGTCCTATTTGTTCTGCTATTGCCTTGTACAGCTCCCCTGAAATCCCATCTTGTCCTGGGGATTTATTGTTTTTCTGATTCTCTATTGCTGATTTCAATTTAAACCAAGTAATGTCTTTGTTTAATAATTTTTCCATTTCTTCCCCAATTGCTTTATTCTTCACTTCATCTAAATAGTTTCTTATTCTATCTTTGTTAACTTCTTCCTTTTTATATAACTCTTCAAAATACTTATGGGCAATTTCTTTTTTCTGTTCTATCTCCTGTTGTGTATCCCCCTTTCCATCTATTAGCTGGTATATCAAACTCTTTTCTTTCCTTTTTTTAGTCTATATGATAGCCATCTCCCTGGCTTATTAGCATGCTCAAAATAAGTTTGTCTAGTTGTATTCAAATTTATAATCATTCTCTCTTGTTCAATTCAATTCAATTTATGTTTAGTTATTATTATCTGATTTTGCAATTTTGAATCCTTTGGGATACTCTGTAATTGAGTTTCTAATTCCTTAATTTTTTGTTGTAATTTGTTTTGCTGGGCATATTTTTCCTTATTCCTCTTGGCGTTATTAGAGATTGTTATACCTCTTATTACTGCCTTCATTGTATTCCAAATGTTTTGTTTCATAGTTGCTTCATTATTATTTTCCTTTAAGAAATAATTTAATTCCTCCTTGAGTCTGTTGGTGTATTCTTTTTCTCTTATTAACTGAGTATTTAACATCCATCTATTCTTGGGTTTTTCCCTACCCTTCCATGTTATCTGAATTGGATTGTGATCTGCCCATTCATTAGGTAAAATTTCAATCCCTTTTATCTCATTTGCCATATCAATCTGTGCCATATCAATTCGTGTCCATATTTGAAGAGGACTTGAATAGAATGTAAATTGTTTTTTCTTGGGATGTGATCTTCTCCATTGGAGGCTTTTAGTGCGGCTTGGCTCTGAGTAAATGGATGGCTATCATTTATCAGGAAGATGAAACCTAGCTTTCTAATAAATGATAGCCGTCCGTTTACTCAGAGCCAAGCCGCATTAAAAGCCTCCAATACAGGAAACACAATGTTGCCAGCCAACCAAGACAAAAATAGTTACAAAACAGACAGAAGATATTAGAAACACCAATCAAGCAGAACACAGCAAACTCCAAGACCAATAAACACAGACCAAGACTCCCAACCAATCAGGATGAAGAAAAAACTATTCTGGCACAGCAGTAGGTTAGCCCCAAATTTAAAACAGAAATGGCTGTGAAAGTCTGACTCACAGACGAACACAATACAGAAGCCTGATGATGGCAGATGAGATTCTGCCGAAACATTGCTACAACTTTAAAAGCACAACTATAATGACGTGGGAAAATACCCGAACAAAGCTGAATACCGTGTGTGTGTGTGTGTGTGTTTATAAAAATGAATAGAAGAAGAAAAAAATATAAGAATCTCAGCCGGGGAGCTGCTACTCCATCACGATCTAAGCTCTGCACTCAAACTTTGTTGTAATAGAAGTTTAAAATGTGATCAATTTTATAATGTGGTTTGAAAAGCAATAAACTCGATAAGACTACTCTGCCACAGAATAAAAGATAGAGATTAAGAAAGCCATAAAAACATATAGGACCTTATAAAGCTGCTCTTGAAAGCCTTCTAGTAATCTACACAGCAACCATAGGATAGATGTTACATGATCATAGCATTTTTAATTTGTCAAATTCTATTTGACAAATTGCCATTTGCCATTAGATCAATTGCCAAGTGTTTTCAAAAGCAGCTGCATGCAGGATGCAGCACAGTAATTCAGGTAGTTGGTAAATGTATGAATGCAAGAATCTTTCTATAGTTATTATACTCAACTAATTTGGTGATTTAAAAAGGGGGTCGAATAAAGAAAATGTTTATCTGCATATAGTGCTTCTAATATGATCAAGAATGCTATGAATAAATTGTTTGGTGCTGAACAATAACAGAATTCAGCTGATAGCTTGGCCACTTGCAAGAATTTGTCTTGTACCATTTGTTTGTAATTCAGATTTACACAACAGAACAGTTTTGAAATGGAAACTGCTGGGAATCAAAATGAAATATTCTGGTATATTAACATTAAATAAATAAATACAACTCACTGACCATTGACTAGGGTTATCTCTGTATCATTTCTTTTTGTTCATTATACCTTAATAAGATAAGCAAAAATAGTATAACAATTGACTCAACAAGATAATAATTCCTCTCTGGGTATCTGGAATCCATTAATGACAAAATAAATTTCCATAATGTGCAAAATCTAAATGTGCAAATGCAGCTGTCAACTCAAATAGTTATTAGAAGGCATGCAGTTTATTGCACAGGATCAAATGTGGCAAGAAAGGAAAAAATATTTATGTTCCTAGATGTATTGTTTCAAGATTCTTGAAAATTTCAACAAAGTTTGTGATTGAAAGTGGACATAAGAAGAAAGGTGAAAAATGTACAGTTCAAAAAGATCACCAATATTTTGAATTATCTGGCTGGTCAACATGGTTGCTTGTCTACCATTCAGCCACGTAATGGGTGCCCTGAAAAATATTTGTGATCTTGCTAATGGCTGGTGAAGAAAAATCTAGAAGACAACCTTCAATGTTCAATTGGCAAAAAATTGTCTGTGGAGGATATAATAGAAAAAATAAATAGACAGCGCATCTATGTGAGCTGCATCTCACATTAGAATTTTCAATCAAAATTAGAAGTAAGCATTAATTGCAATGCATGAAGGGAAGCAGTATGTCCAAATAACTTTTTGTGAATAGAGACAGAGTGGAACCTATTAATCTATTTCTTTTTGCATGCTTTCAAACTGCTAGGCGGGCAAGAACTGGGGCAGGAATGGAAAGTCACCCCATCATGCAGCTGTCAAGTCTTGAACTCAAGCTGACAGCTTTCCAGCTGAAAAAGCTCATCATCTTTAACCACAGAGCCATCATGCCCCCATGTAAGAACTAAAGAATCAACAAATTGTCTTGGATGAGATGCTTTTTCTCTCTTTCCATTTGTGTATAAAATTAAGGCACTTTAGCAGTCTCTTTTTTCTAATATGCCAAATAACTTTTCAAATCAACTTCTGTATTGCAACATGAGACAAACAGGCATTAAAACTAAAATGCAGAAGCATAAAACTGCCTTAACTGGAGTAAAAAATACAACTTTAATAGCAGACATGTAAAGCTATGTTTGGGGGTTCCATTATATTTCTGCTCGATAGACAACTGCAAAGGGAACGAAGCAATGCTTCAACAAAACCACATGCTACTACATTCCCATCACTGTGAATGATATAGCATGTTCCAAAGCTTGTTACTGTAATTGTGAGTTGGATGAATCATTTTGCTGCCTGAAAATCCATCATGGCCACATTATCTAGAGCCATTAAGGGAAAACTGTTCCTGGACTGCTAGCAATTTGATTACACATGAATTTGAACACAATTCATTTTTTAAAAAGCAACAACATTCAATTCAGCATCAATTATGTAAACATGGTATATTTGTTGAAAATAAAACGTTTACTGAAGCGAATTTTCTACCTGGAAGGCACCAGCTTGGGGAGCTTCCTGTTATGGCATGGGTGGTTCCTATGAATTTTTAAAGAAAATGTAGATAGATCAACTGAAGTTGCTGCTTGCTTAGAGTCACCCAAGTTCAAGGCTAACAATGCTGCAGGAAGTGATTGTAAGACTTATTCACATTTTTATTTTCTTTCAGCTATCACCGAAGAGCCCTGAAATAAAGCCAGAACAGTATGAAATGAATATATCGGCTTTGAAATACTAATAGAATAGGACCACGGGTCAGTTGCAGTAAATTTTATTTATTTATTCCTCTGTTACTTACTTCTTTACTGTTTACTTTATTTGATCTCAGAACCAATTTGGCACCATGCAATATTTCTTTCCAGATTCCTAAAAAGAGATATCAAGCAAATTAAACCCCAACATGTAAGATTCTACATTTAATCTTTTTTAAAAAAAAAATTAGACTGCAATATTGTTCCTGCTAAATTACAAATGCAGTCTAATCTTTTTTTTTTTTAAAGGATTAAAATTTCCAGCCATAATAATCTGATCTACACTAAAATGAAAGGATGCGGAAACACTGGTGTAAAACATTAGGATAGATCTTAAGAAGAGTAATTAATAGAATCACTATTTGCTGTATGTTTATTCGGCATATGTATATTGTTAAGGGGGCCCACAGAGTAAAGAGGCAGTACGTGACAGGAGCAGGTAAAACTCTTTTTATTTGCGTTTAAGTAAAAAGCTGCTCAGTTGTAGCAGGCGCCAGCTTTCGTAGCTGGTGCAGTCCAAAGCTTCAGCCACTGACAGGACTTTATTTCTCCTGCCAGTGGCTGGGCCAATGAGTGGAGTCTGGCAGTCGACTCCACTTTATGGGCATATATGGTAATACATAACACCCCTCCCCTCTTAGTTATTGTTCATCCAATCAGCACTTGCATACCTTACGTAATCATGTAAGTAGGCAGGGCTTCAAGAGGTGCGACTGGACCTGGGACGGTGGCCAGAACAGACAGGTCTGTCGTTACTCCAGTCCCTGCTTGTGGAACTATCTGGAAGTTGTCTTTTATATATTCTAAGGGCCTGGTTTTAAAATGTATTCTTGTGCTTAAACATTAGTGTTGGATCTTTCTGAAATAATTAAAAATTCAAATGCCTACTAAAGGACAGTTGAATCAGCTTGCCATTACCCAAGCATTATAGTACATCATTGTAACACTTTACATGACATGTGCTAACATCTAAACCCAGTGCAATACCTACAATGTATTAAAGAATGGATATATAAATATATTTTTTCTAAGTAAATAAGTAAAGATTTCCAACCATTTTTGGACTAAATCATTGTTGCCTTTTAAATTCTACCAAACACCTGTGCTTTGAATAGAAAACATTAAAAATGTTTACATGCTTGCAATGAATATAGATAAATCCCTGAAAATTCTTTGTCCTTATTTTCTATTCATTAAGTATTCTTTCCAGTCTCTTTCTTTTTAAGCAAGGTATGGATATGAAAAATGGTTATGTAATAAAATAAGCAGTTAACCAAAAGCTTTATCTGGAATCCTTATTTAAAATACCTTGAGTTGCTGTTTATCCATATTATTAATATTCTAGGAAGAATAAACAATTCTGGAATATGAAGAAGTTCACATCTGCCACTGAATTTGATATGATAGGACTCATGACAACAAAGAAACAGATGTATTAAGAGGGTTAATCAAGAGGATTAAACAATAGCTAAATACTTTTTTCAGGTTGAACAAGAATGGTTAGTTGTATTGATAAGATATAGTTCTATAGTAGGGTCATTTGGATTGGTCCAGTGATTTTGCTGTTTTAAAGTTACAAACTGATTGTTAAGATCCTAAACTACTGTTACTATTTGTATTGATACCAATTAAATTAACGCAGTGATCATTCCCTAGCAAAAAAAAAATGTGCTTCTAGCTAGTATTAAAGTAAAAGGTATAAGAACGTGACCTGATTTGAAATGTTTGTTATTTCAGTCCCAGTGCACTCAAACACAAACACACACACACATACACACACACAGAGGTGGGGAGAGAGGGGGGAGGCAAATAAATAAGATGTCTCACCAAAGCTGAAGGATATTTTGTTTGAAGTCAGGTTAAATATTTATAAGATTTCTCTATTTTGACATGGGTTATAATCTACAATATATTGTAGTTAACATCATAGTCCCATGTGTGTCTGATCTGAATGAATCCTTTTTTCATTCAAAAGGATCTACTTGATCCCAAGTAGATGTGCTAAAGAATAAATAAATTAAATGAAAGAATACTAAGGAAAGGGAGATGTTTCATGAAACTGTTAGGGATAACATTGTTTACCCTAACTGGTTTAGGTAAAATAATAAATATGTTATCATAGTTTGTTAGTTAAAGTGTCTGCAACTTTAACTGTAGGAATGTAATTAAGGGAGTGGTTGTAAAAGCACCATAAAAGAAGCAAGGCATGGCAGCTTGCTCTCTCTGGCTTGATGATCCCTAATTACTGGATAGACTGAAGACTGCGTCTTTCCCCTACTGGAAAGGGAGAGAGAAAGGACTGATTTGTAAGTGAACTGACATTGGATATTCTACACGGACTTTGCTAATTGAATATCCCTGAATGGACTGACTAAACGATACATGACTAATGGACTGTTATTTTGACTATGCTATAAAACTCTAAATGGAATAAACTATATTTTTGATAACACAAGCGTATCTGTTATTTTTACTGCATGTTTACTAACATACAAACTTATCTCACACATTTATCTGTATGCCTATCTGACTAACGCTGCACATTCTGTTTAGCTTGTCTCCTTAACCCTGGTTGGGGAACACAGGCTTAACACTGGTTATGGGCCCAGAGACTGCAAAGTCAGTTTAACTAGGATAAAAAAGATTTATGTAAAAAGTGAGCGTTTGTGTTGTTACACATTATAGTAAACATTATAGTTTTATATCCATATAAGAAAACATGGCACAAGTCAATCTGCAAAGTTTGTCCCTTATATCCAAGCTGGATGGAACAAACTATGTATCTTGGTCTATGAAATGTAGTCTACTTCTACGAAGAGAAGGTCTGTGGAACATAATTGAAAATCCACCAAACGTAGAGGAATGGGATCCAGAGATTGAGGAAGATAGACAAAAAAATAAAAGACTTTAAACTGAAGAATAAACAAGCTTTTTGCATAATAGGACTAACACTGTCTGACCAGCAACTTGTTCATATCCATGGAGAGCAAACGGCTTTTGGGTGTTGGCAGAAGCTGAAGAGGATTTATGTTCAAGATAACGTTGGTGCTCACATAAATCTAACACAGAAGCTTTTCAGAACGCATCTCCAAACGAATGGTGATATGCTTAGTCATTTGGAAACTATGAAAAGCATTTTTCAAGAACTGCACGAGAAAGAGCTTATTTTCTCTGAACTACACCAAGTCGACATAATTCTATCATCACTAGAAGAAAGTTATGATAACTACATCACTTCCCTTGAAATTTTGCCTAAGGAAAGCCTAACTTTAACTGATATCACTGGCAGATTGATTGAAGAGGCCAGAAGAAGACTTGAAAGAGATCAGTTAAGGAGGAAGCAACCTCAAAAAGAAGATAATCAATCTCCTACTGCATACGCAATTAAAAAGTGTTTTAATTGTGGAGGAAGAGGACATTTGGCAAGATTTTGTAAAAAAGCAAAGCGCCAGAACGCTGGCCAGAATACTAAAAGTAACCAAAATAAAAATAAAAATTTAGAGTTAGCCATGTATATTAACGGAGCTGTAAAAAATAATTTATGGATGGTTGACAGTGGAGCATCCCACTGTATAACAAATGATAACAAAATTTTTATTAAAATGTCCAAGAGTACACAGCAGATATCGTTAGCCAATGGCTGGAAACTGAAAGCTAAAGGTCAAGGTACAGCATATTGTTCTTTCATAAAAGAGAATGTAAAAATGTTATATGTACCACAACTTAAGTTTAATTTAATTTCAGTTAGAATTTTGGTTAAACTAGGATAAGTAGTTACCTTTAAGGGAGATAACTGCATAATTGAAAAAGAAGATAAGGAAATTTCTGCATCTTTAAGAGGTGAATTATATGTGTTAAATGATAATGGTTTAGAGGTGGCTAACACGGTTTATGATAATAAGAAACCTCATGATGAATGTATTCACTTGTTACACCAACGGCTAGGGCATTTAAATTTTAAAATGCTTAAGAGAACTGTTCAGTTATCTAAAGGAATAAGTTTGAAACCTTGTAACATGTATTTGCAATGTTATGCTTGTAATCAAAGCAAAAGCAGGGTCATACCGGCTAATAGAGTTGATGGATTTATTGCCAAAGAGCCTTTAGAGGTAGTATTTGCCGATTTAATAGGTCCGAAAAAACCAAGTGTAGGAGGTGCTCAATACATATTAAGTATAATGGACCACTATTCTAGATATGGGTTTTGCTTTTTAATGAAGAGCAAAACTGAAACTTATCTAAATCTTTTTAATTGGATTAAATTTGCAGAAAGGAAAACTAAAAAGAAATTAGTAACTCTTATAACAGATAATGGTGCAGAATTTACAAATAATAAATTCCAGAACAGACTTAGAATGTTAGGTATTCAACATAAAAAGTCTGCACCATTTAGGCCACAACATAATGCCTTTATAGAGAAACAAGGCCAAACACTACAGTTAATGGCACATATTATGTTGTCTGATTCAGAATTACCTGACAATTTATGGGGAGAAGCAATAATGTGTGGTAATCATATATTAAATAATGTTGTTAATTCAACAACAGGTGAATTACCATTCACACTGTGGCATGGTACAAAACCTGATTTAAGTTACATGCACATATTTGGAGCACCAGCATGGGTGCATATCCCTACACAACTCAGACACAAAGGACAGCATAGAGCTAAAAGATTATTTTTTGTAGGATATGAATCTAATCACAGATCTTATAGATTCTGGGAACCAGGTACATCTAGAGTTTACACCAGTGCCAGTGCTAAATTCCTAGAACATGTAGGATGGAATAGATTCGAGCAAGATTTAAATAACGAAGTAATTATTGAACCCTACAAAAGGCAGAAAGATCAGACTAGTTATAAGAAGAGTCCAATAAAAGAAGAAGTCCACAAAGAGCAAATAGCACCAGAACAAGAGGAAATAGTTGATCAGGAAGAGTTAGATAATCAAGAACAGTTAATAAATGAAAGTCCACCTGTAAGTCCTGTAATACCCAGACGTACTACACATGTAACTAGACCACCTGATAGGTATCAAGAAAGTATAGTTTGCCAAGTAACTAAAGTTCCAACTAGTGTAGATGAACTTAGGATGTATCCTACTAAGGATCAGGAGAATTGGCAAAAGGCAATGGAAAAAGAACTAAATTCATTAAAGGTAATGAAAGTATATGAAGAGGCTAAATTTCCTCCAGGAGAAAAATCCATTGGGTGCAAATGGATATTTAAAGTAAAAACTGGAAATGATGGGACTAAAGGGGATAAAGCTAGGTTGGTAGCTCAAGGATTTAATCAAACTGCATCTGATTATGATGAAGTTTTTGCACCAAGTCTTAAAGCAACATCTTTGAGAGCAGCTTTGGGCAGCTAAGAAAAACTAAGTTTGGGCAGCTAAGAAAAACTATGTCATTAACCATTTAGATGTAGAAACTGCTTATTTGCATGCACCATTGCAGCACACTATATATTTGAAAAAGCCAGTTATTATAAAAGACAATAAAGTAAATAGTAATGATTGTTGGAAACTCAAAAAGAGTCTTTACGGGTTGAAACAATCTGGCTTTGAGTGGAACCAATATATTGTGAAAGAATTAAACAATATAGGTTTTAAATCTGGTTTAGCAGATCCATGTGTGTTTGAAAGAGAAAATAATGGAACGGTATCATTATTGTTATTATTTACAGATGATATTGCTTTGATAACTAAGACTAATAATGAAACTAATGAGATTATATCATTATTAACTAAAAAGATAAAATTAAAGCATTTTGGTGAAATTAAAAAGTATCTAGGATTGACAATTAACAAAACAAAAAATGGATTTAAGATATCTCAAGAAGATAAAATTTGCCAATTAATTAAAACGTATAAAATGGAACTTTGTAAACCGGCAAAGACTCCAATGAGTCAGGAAGTTTGCCAAACTGATGATCAAAGTCCCAAATTTGATAAATCTATATATAAGCAATTGGTCAAGGCCAGATATAGCTTATAGTGTTAATCAGCTGGCACGTTTTAATTCAGATCCACATCAATGTCATTGGAAATCATTAAAAAGAATTTTAAGATATCTTAAAGGAACAATGAACCATGCATTGTATGTAGAACCAAAGGGTGATTTGAGTATTAGTGCCTATGCAAATGCAAGTTTTGCAACTGACATAAACACTAGAAAATCAACATCTGGGATGGCTCTATTATTTGGTAAGACATTAATAGGGTGGAGGTCAATCAGACAACAGCATATCAGCTTGTCCACAATGGAAGCGGAATTTTCATGTCTGTCATTACTATGCACTGACTTAATTTTGTACAAACAGTTATTATTAGACATGGGTATAACTGTTAAAGATTCCATTATTGTGTACAAGGATAACCAGGCAGCCATAAAGTTAGCTGCTAATATTGCTGTAAAAACTAGATCAAAGCATACTGATTTAAGATACTTAAATGTTAGAGAATCTGTAAAGAATGGGCTAATTAAATTGGAATACTGCATGACAGAAGAAAACATTGCAGACCAATTTACAAAAGCTCAAGGAGTAACTAAGTTTAAAGAGAGTTGTAACAAATATGATTTAAAGATGTAAATAGTTATATTATTATATTTACCTAAAAGGGGAGAATGTTAGGGATAACATTGTTTACCCTAACTGGTTTAGGTAAAATAATAAATATGTTATCATAGTTTTGTTAGTTAAAGTGTCTGCAACTTTAACTGTAGGAATGTAATTAAGGGAGTGGTTGTAAAAGCACCATAAAAGAAGCAAGGCATGGCAGCTTGCTCTCTCTGGCTTGATGATCCCTAATTACTGGATAGACTGAAGACTGCGTCTTTCCCCTACTGGAAAGGGAGAGAGAAAGGACTGATTTGTAAGTAAACTGACATTGGATATTCTACACGGACTTTGCTAATTGAATATCCCTGAATGGACTGACTAAACGATACATGACTAATGGACTGTTATTTTGACTATGCTATAAAACTCTAAATGGAATAAACTATATTTTTGATAACACAAGCGTATCTGTTATTTTTACTGTATGTTTACTAACATACAAACTTATCTCACATATTTATCTCTATGCCTATCTGACTAACGCTGCACATTCTGTTTAGCTTTTCTCCTTAACCCTGGTTGGGGAACACAGGCTTAACAGAAACCATTACCTCTTACATTACAAGGTTAAAGCCATAATTTTTCAGTCAAATCAGTGTGGGTTATTTTTTTCCTCAGCTAAAATAAGAGCTCTGTTGGATCAGGCCAAAGTTTAATCTAGTTTAGCGTTCTTTTCCTCACATAGCCAAACAGAAACCTTTGGGAATTCTAAAAGTAGCTCACAAACACAATCCCAGTCCTACTTTCTACAGTACCATAGACATCAGCACAAGCAAGCATGCATTGTGTGTCATTTATAAGCTGTGTGTACATTAGCACTGCTATATATGGCAGTACTAAAATTTAAAAAGAGAATTCACCAAGAAGAACCAAAACTAAAAGATCTTTCATCTCTTAGAGATATGGTGGAAGAAATAAACTAATTGGGAAGGCAACATACAATTCCTTCATTGTTGTAGCATGCATGAGAATGTTAATGTTCAGATTATCTGCCATATTTGTGTAGGAAGCTTAATGTATCAGAACTTTCTGAGGCTGAACAAATCCTAATTCTCAACATAAACCATGAACAAATGATGTACTATAAGGGAAGAGAAGTTAATCTACTCATCAATTAAGCAAGAAAAACTGGGAAAGGAGAATGATTATGTTTTCAATGGTATATTAATATAAAATACTGGAATGTTTTCCATTCAATATTAAAATCTATGTTTATTTTCTGCCCAGTCCTGCTGAGCTTTGGTAATGCTTAAAACATAGTAGAGGCTGTTAGTCTGTTTTGAAGGCACAGCTTGCTATCCTAGCATGCAACAAATAAATGTTTGTTGTGTTGATTTGATATACTTTCAACAGCAGTCTCCTAGAACATTATAGCTGTTCTCTCAAGGTTCCAAATTCTCAGCAATGATGATTATTGCAAGCATCTCTGGCTCAATAAGCTAAATAAACCACTCAACTGTCATCCTATGAGAAAGTCTTATTGTATGTATCCAGCAGAAAGAAATGGCATTGTGTGTTGTGGTGTGTGTGTGTATGTGTATGCTAATAATGCAATTCTTCACACCCTATTTTGTTGTTAGCATTTGAAAGTATTTTCTTCCCTTATTAATGCTGTTCTAAACTCATATTCAGTGATGTGAAGAACCTTCAAAAAAACATTACAATTCTAAAAAAAAGTTCCTCTTACCCTGCTATTGAATTCCTATATATAGCCATTTTATAAGGCATTTATTTGCTTCACATAGTTAACTTGAGAATGAAAATCAAAATATGTTGATCACATGCATGGATTTCAAAACCAAAAACAGAGGAGAATTACTTTTGCACAGAGCAGACCAGGTATCTCAAAGGACTTAAAGCAGAGGAAAGAAGCTTGCTTTACCACCTTATTCCAGGAAGAACAATCAGATCCCACCTACCAGTTAACATAGGGTTCAGTCTCATTCTTTGACTACAAGACCATGGGCCAAATCTGGACTTCCAGGAAAAAGAGGAGAACTATCAACTTGGTCCGTTCCTAAAAGGATCAACTCTTCAAATACATTTTGTCTCTTATCATGTCAATCCTTTTTTCTTTTCTTTCTTTTTATTATGTCTTATCAGTGAATCTGTTTTGTTGACAAAGATGAATAATATATAAACATACAGCTATGGTATTAGATAACTTTAATAAATCATTCCCTCTATTAATTATACAAAAAAATGAAAGATATGTGGAATAAAGTAAGTATAATCAACCAAACAAAATTGAATTTCACAGAATCCACAAATATTTTCATGTGTACGTGGTAGTTCAGCAAAACATTGTAATCTCCTTTGACACTTATCGGTGGGAAAAATCACTAAATAAAAATTTCACATATTCTGTTTCTGGGATTTCTGGTTTTGCGTGGCTTTGGGGCAGCAGGAATTCGCAACCGCTCGCGATTCCTGCTGTGCTAGCCGCCGAGTTACCCCCGATCCAGATGGGTCAGGGGGATATGGCTGCCCTGTAGGGACAACCGAAGAGAGAAGGGAGCCGAACAGGGGGTTGGGGGTGTCGCAGACCCCTTCTCGTCCTGGGAAACCCTTTTTTCCCAAGGCGGTGGAGCGGCGGTCAGCAATGGCCGCCACGAAGAAGCCAGCAACCGGGTAAGATTGTGCTGGAGGAAGCCAGAAGAGTGAAAGTGCTGGCTGAGCCAGGTCAATCAACATCTTTCAAATTTGTTGGAACTGAGCTGTTTGAATTGCTGGAGGATACATTGTATCCCTAAGAAGATCGAAAGTGGCAGAGAAGCTGTTAAAGGGAACTTTTTTTTTTCTTCACTCTCACACCCCATAGAAACAGCAGATATGAAATATGTTTGGACATTGAAGGTGAATTATTCTGAAAGTTGAAGTTAAGGGACAAAAGGGTTCCTGGACATTGAAAAATTTAAGAAATTGAAAAACCCTTATTAGAGGTATGGATTTCTGATTATTTAAAATTGATGTTGCAAGTGGGAAGGGAGAGGAAAAAAAAATTGGAGCAGAAGCTGAAAAAGGAGGAGATTGCCTAGAATCCCAAAGAAAGGTATATGGTAATTGGACCTCTTTGATTAAACATTAACCCCAGAAAGAGAAAGAGAAGAAGGAAGAAAAGTATTAATTTTTGGAATTTTTTTTGAATTATTTTTGATTAAAAATACTTGTGGTTGTTTTGGGAAAAGTTTCTCTTTTCATGATGGCATCGCTTGTGGATGAACCAAAGTCTGAATATCAAAAATATAAAAAGAAAGATACTTTGGGCACTTTGTTTCAATTTTTAGAAATGGCGTTATGTACTTATGAAAAGTTGACTATGCAGCAGAAGGACTGGGATAAAGAAGAAGAAGAAGAAGAAGCCATCTTTGATGAACAATGGGTTCTTTCCGGGGAGGAGGAGAAAAAGGATAAGAAAAAGGGGATTTTAAGAATTATGAAAACAACCAAAAAAGAGAAAAATGAGCGGAAAGGTGGAGGCAAGGTTAGAAAGCAAAGGAAAGGGAGGAAGAAAAGGGAGGAGGAGAGACAAAGGGGTAAAAAGGGCAAGGAGAAGAATAAGCAAGAGAGAAAGGGGGGGAGGAGAAGCCTCAATGGGGGGAAGAAAGATCTAAAGAAAAAAAGTTTATTCAGAGACAATGGGTGAATTTAATTTAGGACAAAAGAGTAATTCTGGAGGGTACATAAGATTGTGTTTTTATATGTGTATTTAGAGTATAAAATTCATTGTGTAATTTTAGAATCTATCAAACAGAATCCCAAGAAAAATTGTTATATGAAGTACTTTTAAGTTAGGGTAATGAGTTATAGACATTACTCCAATTGGTGTATAGGAGAAGTACAGTAAAAGAAAAAAGATGAATGGATAGTTGGAAATAGAACAGACAAAGAATGTTATTGAAAATGGTAATAAGATATGGAAGGATATGTAAAGGTTTTGTTATGTTTTTTTGGATTTTGTATATTGATAAAAGGCAATAAAATTTTAATTAACAAGAAATAATTTGGATAAAAAGGAGAAGCTGGGATAAGATATGATAAAGTATTGATACTATAATTTGGAATTGTTATGTTCTATTGGTTTTCTTCTTTTATTATTTTTTCTTAGAAAAGAATTTATAAGCTGTTATGCCTTGATTCTTTGTGCATTGTTTTTATAAAATTGATAAAAATAGTTTATATATTAAAAAAAGAAAAGAAAATGATAATAAGATATGGAAGGATATATAAAGTGAATATGATGTTTGAATTTGTGTCTGTGTGAAGAGTTTCAACCCAGGATCAGACAGCCTTCAGAAAAGATCTTTTAGTTTTATTTATGCTTTGTGTTTTGTATGTTTGTGTATTGTGTTTTCTGTAAAATTAATAAAATTTGTTTAAAAAATAATAATTTACATATTCTGTTTCTGACCTAGTGGGTTATAGCACCAAATGATTGTGTTGCTTTATTTTTCAAACCTGTATAGAATAGGTAATGAAGTTGTTCAGGATCTATTATTTCTATTTTCTTTAATCTACACGGGCACATTCACTATCTTTGGGAGATAATGATGTTTTCTCTGTAAATCACAAAGGGCAAGGGATTTAGTAGAACTAGAGAGAAAGATATCCAGTGTCTATCATATTTGTCAAATTGTTTGTGGAGATGGGGTTAAAAGGTCTCTTATTAATTTCCTATCTAAGTGGTGGATAAACAAAAACAATTTTTAGGGTTGATGTCCAACCTGACTTAATTCTTAACTCCCTTTATATAAGCAAGCACTGATAAGGGATTAGGATTTTAAAACAGAAAAGTAATATACCTTCTTCAATTGAATTTTCACAAGAAAAGATATATCTATCCTGGAAAACCAAGGCGGCTAAACACTTCAGGTACCAGAAATACCAATGTCAAGTCTTCATCTTTTCTAGAAACAAAGGCTTTCAAGATCCCAGGTAAAACACGGTAAAGGGCACAGAAAGTTTCTGTAAAATTATTACTAATTTGAAATATTCTGTCATTCCCATATATACAAATATAGATAGATCAGTGTACCGTACAGCAATTTAGCTGTGTTTGTTTAAACATAAAGATAGCTAGAATATAGTTTCTAATTCTGGCTGCAAAGAAACATAATATAATTCTAGAACTACTTTAAGGCTTAACTGCAACAATGTTTATCTGGTTATCTCCATAGTCATCTGATACCTGAAACATTGCTTAAGTTATTCCAAACTTGTTCTTTGTTTGTTCCATTTTTAGTCCCCCCCCCCTGTATTAAAATGTTTTTCAGTTAATCAGTCTAAACAGAAGATAGAAATTGCATGCAATTAAACAAAAAAAAATCTCCCTTTTATGCATCTGTAAAGTCTTTAATCTGATTGAATTAGAGCAACTGAAAGGAACTGAGCTTTTACTGGCAAGATTCCCTTCCTGACACCATGTGGAGTTATCTGCAGATATTTTTTTCTTTACATCCTAGAAGAGAAAAGGCTTCTACTACCTAGGATTGAACTTTTAACTTTCTGAATGGAAAGCGGGCTGCTTCACCACTAGGCCACCAGGCCACTTACATACAATTAAACAAAGTATTTTAAAAAATAATTTTAGTGACATTCAACCTGTTCAAGCAACAATATAAGTGAGCCAGTTTGATCTAGTAGTTAAAGCATCAGGCTAGCAAGCAGGAGACCATGAGTTCAAGTTCTGCCTTAGGCATGAAAACAAGCTGGGTAACTTTGGGCCAGTCACTCTCCCTCAGCCCAATTCATCTCACAGAGTTGTTGTTGTGGGTAAACAGGAGGAGGAAGATGTGTTGGATATGTTCACCATCTTCAAAACACCATCTTGTTCAAAATAAGAAAGGCGGGATACCAATAAATAAATACCATGGACCCTGAAATATGGAGGAAATAACACAAAGTACAAGATAAATAAATAAATAGCACTATAAACTATTATTGAACAAGCTATATATCTAAAAAATAGCAAAATAAAAATCATAGAAACAGAAGAAAAGAAAAACAAAAAAAGCTCTAAAATCATAAGAAAATTAATAATGGAAATTAATGAGTGAAATTATGAGTTCATTTATTAATCAAATTTGTATAGCAGCACATCTCACTGAAAACAATTATGGTCAATTTACAACATTCAAATAAAATAACAAATTTTCAATATAAAAATGCACATTAAAAAAAAAAAGCATTATATGGACCCTGGGCAGAGAGTTGAGAATGGAGACTTCAACAATAGAGCCATCTAAGTATATCTCCAGTTTCCTGGGAGACTCAGGCCTAGTAAATGTTTAGCCATATAAAAAAATGATACATATGTGTCCTTTCAAGAACATAGAGCCACTTTTCTGCAATAGTCTGGGGTCAATATACACAAAGTCCTTCAAAAGGTAAAATCCAAACTTTTGAAATGTAATGTAGGTTACTCCCTCAACATGGCATGGCAAGCAGTTGCCTTGCGGGCTTCTGTTAGCTAGCACCACAGCTTGAATTGCAGCTGGATACTGGATCCAAGTTGCATAATCTCTCTGGATCAAAGAAAGATCAATGAGATCATCCATGTAATTCCAGATAAGTCACTCCTCATGAATAGATGATAGAAATTGTTATTTTTACAGCCCTGGGTTGGAAGTCTGGATTTACATCAAGTTCTAACATGTAAAGTAGCCTTCATGGATATTCACATCAGCCAAGCTTTATATAATAATCCCTCTTTTTATTATTATATTCTTTACATGTGGGAGAGATTAAGATCTTTTTGGACTGGCAAACTTCTATGGTATTCATAAAGTGAATAATTTTCCTCTCCTTAAAAGATGGGAATGTAAATTTGATTTTGAAGGTTTTAAAACATATTATTTTCTGAACTATACAGTAAAAGGTTGCTTGGTATATGAATTGTCAAAAGTTAATAGTGTATTAAGGGACCAAAGGGATTTGGAATTATTTATAAGATACTTACTCATGGGAAAGTAGAACCTGATTAACCACCAGCCTGTCAGGCACTTAGAGCCAAGGACATGGCAGCACAAGGAAATAATTAACAACTTAATAGCCAGCTCATCAATATCCTAATTAACAACTAAAAGCTACACACAACCAGGAACCATCTAAATGCTAAGCTTAGAACAGCCAGATGCACATCTTCTGGAGAGAGAGGTTTCCTTGATGATGGCCTTCAACTTCAACCCAAACACTTGGAAGAATAAACCTTTGGTCCTGGTGACCGACTGATATTGGATCCTGCAATATTATCCTGGGACACATATGTTTATTTTCATTCGCAAAATAGAACCTGTTGGGTTTTTTAATGATGGGGAAGACTGGACATAGGAACCAGACAGTAATGCAAATGGAGCAAAAATTCTTAGTACAAATTTCCGATTGCCTTTCAGCTAAACTTTTGGACCAAATAGTTCAGATATTTGATAAAATTAACACAGCATATTCTTATGAAGTTGTAAAAACGAAAGAGCTGCAGTGGATCTTGATGAAATGTGTCGTGTCCGCGAAATGATGCCAGGAGTCGGTGATTTCATGCAATGCTCTTTATTTGGAAAACTGGAACCGAACCGGCGAAAGGAAAAAAGCCCGCGGCTTTTATTCCTTTCGCCGTGGCGGCCTCGGCCAATGGCAGCGCTTCGAATCTCCCGCGCTCTGAACGAGCCAATCGCGGGAGATTCTTAACAAGCCAATCGGCGCGGCTTGCCTGACCAATTAGAAAGCCCCACGCTTTGGCCAATCAAAGCGCGGGGATTTCGAGTATGTAAATGAGGACAGAACACCCCTCCCCTCTTGGTTCAGTCCTTACGTTGCGTAGTCACGTAGGTAGGCGGGGCTCCGTCTGGTCCTACTTGACCTGCGCAACTCAGTCGTAAGCGGGATCCCGGCCGGTTCGGTCGGGTTTTTGGTTGCTCTTGCTTCTGTGCGAACCGGCTGGTTGATCGGGCCGGTTCTTTCTCCGTGGCTCCCACCTGGGCCTTCCGGGTTGGTTGAGCTACGGGTTTCGCCGCTCCCGCTCGGTCTTTCCGGGTCGGTCGAGCTGGCTTGGCTGTTCTTTTCTGGCGAGGGGTTGCGATGGCTGCGTCTCGGTAAGTACTGCTGGTTTATTTTTTCTTGTAATCGGTCACCCGGGTATTCCCTCCCCCCTTGGCTTGCGTTTTGGGAGGTGGGTTCGTTTGCTGTCCTAGACCTAAGTTGGTCGATGTGTCGTTTCCACGCTCGTCCGTCTGCCGTTTGTTGCCGGTACGAGCGTGGGCCTGTTGCTTGGGTGATAACGGCTGGGATCCATAGGGGGTCTCCCGTCAGGTTTTTCGCATAGACGAGGTCCCCGGGTGCGAACGTTCGGTATTTCGTGCTTGAGTCTGGGGGCCGCTCCGGGTTATACGTAGGGTGTAACCTGTCGAGTGGGGACCTCAGCTTTCTACCCATTAGCAGTTCGGCTGGGCTTTTGTTGGTAGTGGTATTCGGGGTTATGTGTTGTGTAAAGAGAAGTCTGTTGATTTTTTCTTGGATCTCCCCGTGGTCCATTTTCCGGATGGTTTTTTTGGTAAATTGGACCATCCGTTCCGCCCTACCGTTCGCCGCCGGATGCGCCGGTGCTGTTAGTGCGTGGCGGATGCCCCTTTCCGCCAGGAATTTCTCGAACTCCAGGGAGGTAAACTGGGGCCCGTTGTCGGAGACGACGACGTCTGGGAGGCCGTGCGTTGCAAAGAGTTTGCAAAGTTCTTTGGTCACGGCCTCCATGGTTGTTGTCTTCATGTTGCTTACCTCCAGCCAGTTGGAGTAAGCATCAACCGTTATGAGGAAGGTGTGTCCATTCGTGGGCCCGGCGAAGTCTATATGGATTCTGGACCAGGGTCCCCTTGGGGTTTCCCACTCTAAGACGGGTGCTGTGGGTGGGGTGGGCCTAGTCTCCTGGCATCGCTGGCACCTAGCTACCCAGGCCTCTATCTGCTTGTCCATCCCTGGCCACCAAGCGTAACTTCTGGCCAGGGCTTTAGTTCTTACGATGCCAGGGTGCCCCTCGTGCAACATTTCCAAAACCTTCCCCTGTAGTTTGTCCGGAATGACCACCCTGTCACCCCATAAGATGCACCCTTTTAACAACGATAGTTCTGTTTGGCGGTTCCGAAACGTCTTGACGGACACGTCGTTGTCTTTTTCCGGCCACCCTCTTTCTACCCAATGCAAAACCCGCGCCAGACGCCTGTCTTTATTAGTTTCCAAGGCAATGTCTGACGCGGTTATGGGTAGGTTGGGTAGGGTCTCGATGCTGAGGGTGGTCGTCGTTGGTGCTGGGTCAGAGTCGGATTCCGGTAGCGGCGAGCGGCTTAATGCGTCCGCATGTGAGATCGTCTTACCCGGTCTGTGTATGAGTTCGTAGTTGTAGGCCGCCAGGAACTCGGACCACCTTGTCATTCGGGGAGACAGAATGTTTGGGGTGGCCCGGTTTCCTGCAAGGATGCCCAGCAACGGCTTGTGGTCCGTTATAATGGTGAAGGCCGGCCGTAGAGATATTCGTGGAACCGTTTTATGGCGGCAACTATAGCCAGAGCCTCTTTGTCCAGTTGGCTATAGTTCCGCTCTGGTTTGGTGAGGGTCCTTGAAAAGAATGCGATGGGTGCTTCTTTTCCGTCAGGAAGGGTATGGCTGAGGACGGCGCCGACGCCGAAAGGTGATGTGTCGCAAGTGACGGCCAGAGGCAGGGTTTCGTTGAACTGTATGAGGACGGCGTCGGAGGTGAGGAGGTCTTTAGTTTTTTGGAAGGCGGCTTGCTCCCGTTTCCCCCAAGTCCAGGTCGCTGCCTTGTCCAGGAGCCTATGCAAAGGCTCCGCCGCCGTCGCCTTTTGGGGTAGGAAAACATTGTAAAAGTTCAGTAACCCCAAGAATGCTTGTAGTTCAGTTTTTGATTTAGGGGTGGGGGCCTCTTTGATGGCCTTGATTTTTTTACTTGTGGGGTGAATGCCGTGCCAGTCTAGGAGGTAGCCCAAGAATTCCACTCGTTCCGTGCACAGTTGGCATTTCTCCCTTTTTACTTTAAGTCCCGTTTCTCTAAATTTAGTTAGGACCTCTCTTAGTCGGCTTTCTAGTTCGGCTTGGTTGGGCGCCGACACTAGAAAGTCATCGAAATAAGGTACCACCCCCTTGATACCTTGCAACAACCTTTCCATCAGGCTCTGAAATATACCTGGTGCCACGCTGACTCCGAATTGGAGTCGGTTGCATTTGAAAGCTCCCCGGTGGGTGAAGATGGTCTGGGCTTCTGCCGTTTGCTCGTCGACCGGCAACTGTTGGTATGCCTGGGTGAGATCGAGCTTGGCGAAAACCCTGCCCCCTCCCAGTGAGTGCAGTAGGTGTTGCACTATTGGGACGGTGTAGGCGCTTTGTTGCAGCGCGCCATTTAGGGTGGCCTTTATAGTCCCCACAGATTCTCACCGACCCGTCCGGCTTGATCGGGGTGACTATGGGGGTCTCCCACCGGGCGTGGTCTATTGGCTGCAATACCCCCTGTTTGACGAGCTTATCAATTTGCTCATCTATTTTGGGTTTTAGGGTGAATGGCACCCGCCTAGGTTTCAGTCGTTTGGGGGGGACGTTAGGGTCTAGGTCGAACGAGATAAGGGGCCCCTGGTACTTGCCCAGGCTTCTGTCGAAGACTTCTTGGAACTCCTGGGCTAGTCGCTGTTCCCAACCGTCGTCGGCGACGTGGTTGACTCCCGTGAGAGTGATGTCGAGCGGGGCGAACCATTGCAGTCCCAGTAGGCTTGGGCGGTCGCGGTCGATGATCGTTAGGGGGAGTTGTTCGGTGCGCCCCTTATATGTTACATTAAAGTTTTTGGTGCCGACTACCGGGATGCGGTTTCCCTGGTAGTCCTTTACAATAAGTCTTTGGCTGTCTACGTTCCTCCTTTGGAGGGTAGGCACCAACCGCTTTATCTCGTGCCATGCAATCATGGAGAGGTAGGACCCGGAGTCTACCTCCATTTTGCACGGCTGGCCCTCGATGAGTACCTCGACATGGATTTTCGGGGCATCGTTGGTGATGGCGTGGCCAATGGTGACCGTCTGGTGGGTCTCCTCTCTCCGCCGGTTGTCGCCGCCTCGCGAGGATCGTCCGGTCCGGTCCCATCGGCTGTCCGAGTGGCGATCTCTGGGCCGGGGCGGTGAGCTTTCCCTTCTCCGGTCGTTCTGGTCCCATCGAGTTGGACTGCGGTTTTTCTTCAGGCGGCAAACCCGGGTGATGTGCCCCTTTTTGTCGCAATGCCGGCAGATGGAATCGAAAAACCGGCATTCCGACCTGGGGTGGTCGCCGCCACAACCGGCACAGTTGGTCCTTGACTTACGACCTCTCCAGTTCCGTTGGTCGCACCCAGTCTGAAGTCGATGTATGTCTTCTTCGTCTTCGGACGTGCTGGATGTAGAGTGGAAATCGCCCTGGTGTGTAGTTGTCTCGGTTTTTTGTTCAGTCGACCTCGCCGGGTTGTTGTTTCCGCCGCGGTCCTTCGTGTCAGGTCTGCGCATGCTATCGGCGGAAGTACGGGTTGCTTCTGCGGCTGCGGCTGCGGTGAGGGCGTCTGCTAAACTGATGTTGCCCTTAGCCATCAGCCGGCTCTGGAGCGCGGGGTCCCACAGGCAGAGCACGATTCGGTCTCTCAGGATGTTGTTTAGGTTATCAAATTCGCAGAACCCCCCTAGGCGCCGCAGCTCGGCGACGAAGTCGCTCAATTTCTCACCCGCTCTCTGGTCTCGCCGGTAGAATTCGTTGCGCCGGATCAGGATGGGGACCTCGGGAGCGTAATGTCGCCGAAGGATAGGTTCAAGGACGTCCCAGTCCATGGCGGTTGCGTCGGCGGGCTTGGCCAACGCTTTGGCCATCTGGAAAACTTCGGTTCCGCAGTGGGTGAGGAAGACGGCACGTTTTAGCGGGCCCGAGGCGTCCTTCATGCCGGTGCACTCGAGGTACATGCGGAAACGGTCGGAGAACGATTCCCAGTCTTCGGTGGCGGGGTTGAAGGGGGCGGGCTGTGCGATTTTCGCCATCTCAGTGCTTTGTCTGGCTTCCGTCGGACACGGGGTTCGGTTCAGGGTCTGGATCCCATCCTCGTCGCCAGTGTCGTGTCCGCGAAATGACGCCAGGAGTCGGTGATTTCATGCAATGCTCTTTATTTGGAAAACTGGAACCGAACCGGCGAAAGGAAAAAAGCCCACGGCTTTTATTCCTTTCGCCGCGGCGGCCGCGGCCAATGGCAGCGCTTCGAATTTCCCGCACTCTGAACGAGCCAATCGCGGGAGATTCTTAACGAGCCAATCGGCGCGGCTCGCCTGACCAATTAGAAAGCCCCGCGCTTTGGCCAATCAAAGCGCGGGGATTTCGAGTATGTAAATGAGGACAGAACAAAATAAATATGAAGTATATTCAAATGAACTGCAAATGGACCTGATAGATGATGAAGAGGGAATGAACATACATTGAATCAAGAAACTGGTTGAATATATTTTTCCTCTGTATATATAAAATAAGTCTGCTAAAATTTGGAAATACTTTTTTAGAAGCAACAAACAAAAAGGATATATGTTACTTATGGATACAAGAGGAATTTGCTAAAGTACTGAATGAATTACCTGTACAGAGGGTGATAAACACAGCTCAAAAGATCATTGGTTGCCCTCTGCCCTCTCTGGAAGACTTAGCCAGGTCCTGCTGACAAAGCAGAATCAAGGCCATCATAGAAGACCCCTCACACCCTGGCAATTATCTTTTTAACCTGTTGCCGTCTGGACGGCGCTTTAGGTCAATTACATCTGACACCACTAGACTAACAAATAGTTTCTTTCCCTGGGCCATCCTAACCGCAAATAAACACAAAGTCACTACCTTAGTAAGAATACCTTATTCAGATGTATAATGACATATTGCAGTGCAATCCATCTCTTGTGTATTATACTCGGCAAGGCATCACAGTCAGTGTTGGATGTATATTTTGTGAATATTCGTAGATATTGTACTCTCTAATTGCAAATGGAGACGTTGGTACCCTAATGTTAGGGTAATAAATAAAGGAAAGAAATAAAAAATATTATAGAGAGAGAGTAAAGAGTTACTCTATAAGCATGTCTTATCTTGATGTTAGGCAATTGTTTTCCTATGTACATAGAAGTATTTATCTGTATAGGCATTTTTTATCTTGCTGTTGTGAAAAATATTTCTCTAACCTTTGTGTTGTAAAATCAGTTACATCTCTCTCATATGAAGACACATAATTATCCCATCTAAATCAATCTGAATGGAACCTACTCCCTGGGAATGGAACTCCCTACATCTGGAGCAATGTACACCTTTTGAAGTAGGCTGTTAATAGCCCTCTTAAATGGTCAGTTGTGTGATCAATTAACAGACAATAGGAGAAAAGATAAGCAGGAGGACATTTGTCTTTTTGCAGGAAAGATGTAAATCTAATTTAGAGTGTTTTACAATGCAATTACTCTACTTCTAAAAGAATCTTAAGGTATAAGAAGAGTTACTTTCACCTATAAGCTTTGTAACTTTCCTCACATATCTGTATGTATGAGAGGAGAGGTCTTACCCTTTTATTGATCAATAAAAGTTAGATTTTGTTCTTCAAAGCCTCTGCTTAAGTTCATTTTTGGCACATTGAGATATTAAGTTATAGCAAAACCTTACACTATTTTTCTTTTCATTTTTAAGTGCTCTAGTTTTATTGTATTGCGAACAGTTGCTGCGATGCATCCATAGTTTCGTTGTACTTGTACAATGACAATAAAGTTCTTCTTCTATGGGATATTTTGGGACAAAGATTGATGGAGTATTTGGATTTGTTTTCCTTATCTAGGAAATCAGCTATTGGAAGAAGGAAGAAAATAGTTATATCCGGTTGCCCTTACTGGACTTTGGCTGATAATTGATTGATACATTATTTTGTTTTCCTTACCTAAAAGATGAGCTATAGAGACAAGAAAAATTATATTTTATTTAGAGACAGTGATAAATGATTAAAATACTTTTTATCTCTTGGGATAAAGGAGAGTTATTTATTTTGGTCTTCTTTCTCTTTCTTCTTTCTTTCCTTTTTCACATCCCTCTTTGTATTTTTTGTAATTTGTACTGATTTATTTCCTTTACATGTATAATTCTTAATAAAGGTATCTGAAAAAAATAAATGTAATTTAATACCTTTAAACCATAATTTTCTTGGCTCAGCATTATATAATATTTAACCAACAACAACTTGCTGTAATATCCACCTTATATAACATCCTCCATCTCACAGGCCTGGCTTTTTGCCTTAGTCTGGTAGCCAGAATGTGGGGCAGGTCCCATTTTCTGGTTGCACTAAAAACCATGGATTATAACATTCATTATGTTCCGTATTAGCACGCTTGAAGACCTGCATTCCTATTGGTCCGGAAAAGCCAGGCCGTGATTGGACATTATCAGACACTCCTGATTGGCTCGTATAGGGCTTGCTGTGATTGGATACAACCAAGCACGGCAAACTCAAAAACCTGTCATTGGCTGCCTAGCTACGGCCAGCTCTATAAAAAGAGCAGCCGCGGCTGGGGTTTTGGTCTCAGAATCTGCTTCCTAAATAAAGAGCTGTTGTTCACTACTTGACCCTTGTCTTTCAATGGGACCCACCGACCATACTTAACACTGGCGACGAGGATGGGATTCTGAGACAACTAGGTTGATTAGCAAGTGGCAAACAGCACAGAGACAACCAGCGAAATGGCCAGCAGCACCATGCCACCTGCACCATTCAACCCAACCAGCGAGGACTGGGAGTCCTACATTGATCGCTTCCAAATGTTTTTGGAATCCAACAACTTAAAAGACGCTACCGGCAGCAAGAAGCGAGCAGTCTTTTTAACGCACTGCAGACCTGCTGTTTTTAAAATGGCCAAGGCACTAGCAAAACCCGCAGATGTCAAGACAATGGATTGGGACACCCTAGCTCCCATCCTCTGAAACCATTACGCTCCGGCTGTGCCAACACTCATCCGAAGGCACGATTTCTATCAGCAAGATCAGCATGAGGGTGAGAGCATCAGTGAGTTTGTAGCCGACCTGAGGGACCTTAGAGGCTTGTGCGGATTTGCTAACCTGGATGAGGCCATGTGTGACCAGGTTGTCCTTGGCCTAAAAGACCCAACACTTCAAAGCACATTGATGGCCAAGAGTGACATCTCCCTTACCAACGCCATAACCAAAGCCACCACAGCCGAAGCTACCCATAAGTCAGCGGTGCGAATGCGGCATTCAAATGGAACCGACCGCCAATCAGCCAGCGAGACAACTACCGCACCAGAAAAAGTCGTGATCTCCACCCACCATGGCAACATCGAATCCCTTCTGAAGAAATTCACAGACTTCAATTGGAATGCGAGCGGCGAGACCAACGCGATCGTAAGTCAGGGTACCAATGCGCCGGCTGCAGAGGAAATCATCCATGTTCCAAATGTAAATTCCTGGACGCCGTTTGCCGTTTCTGCAAGAAACGAGGGCATATTGCCAAAGTATGCTGCAACAAAAGAAATTTCAGCCCCTGGCATCGAGGAAGCAGCCTGAGAAGACTAGATGGCAACCTCATCAAAAACAGGGACCGCCCAACTGACAGCAGATAGAGCCAGGATAGTCGAACCAAGAAGTTCAACGAGGCACCAAGAAGGAAAGAAACATACCAAACAGTTATCATTGGCAATGCGTCATCAATTGACGCAGGAAAGATATGTATTGAGGTCACCATTGAAAACCAACCATGCACCATGGAAGTAGACTCTGGCTCCTACCTCTCCATGGTCTCTTGGAGAACCATAAAATGCCTGATAACCACCATACGCCGCAAAGACCTAAGAGACCAGAAACTGGTTTTGAGGGACTATCAAGGAAACCGCATCCCGGTTGCGGGGATAGGACATTTCAAGATTTCTTTCAAAAACCGTACCAACATCTTACCACTCACAATCTTTGATAAGGACTGCCCCAGTCTACTCGGCTTGCAATGGTTCACACCGCTGGGGATCGAGCTGGCAGGCATCAACCACATAGATGATGAAGATTGGGAAGCAACACTCATGCGGGACTTCCAAGAGGTCTTCGATGACACCTTAGACAAGTACAAGGGTCCCCAATCTCCTTTAATCTTAGCCCTGACATCGCTCCTATCTGCCTCAAACCGCGCCGTGTACCATTTGCACTCAAGCCGAAAATAGATGAGCAGTTAAATAAGCTCATTGCGCAAGGGGTATTAGAACCTATCAACCATGCCCAATGGGAAACACCAATTGTCACCCCCCATCAAACCAGATGGCTCCTTGAGAATCTGTGGAGACTACAAGGCCACCCTCAACCATGCCCTGCAGCAGAGTGCTTACCCCGTGCCAGTAGTCCAGCATCTCCTGCACTCACTGGGGGGTGGCAGAATCTTTGCAGAGCTCGACCTGGCACAAGCGTATCAACAACTGCTGGTTGATGCTGAAACCGCTGAGGCTCAAACTAGCATGACACATCGAGGAGCATTTAAATGCAACTGACTCCAATTTGGAGTCAGCGTCGCACCGGGGTTTTTCCAGTATCTAATGGAAAGATTGCTGCATGGAATTAAAGGAGTTGTTCCCTATTTCGATGACATTTTATAAGAAACAATAAGAAACAATTGGAAAAATGACTCAGGGCAGTCCTTCAAAAATTTAAAGACTCCGGCCTCAAAGTAAAAAAAGAAAAGTGTCAATTATGTACCGAAAGAGTGGAATTCCTCAGATACCTCCTTGACAAACAAGTAATTCACCCTACCAAAAAAAACTAAAAGCCATCAAAGAAGCCCACAGACCAAAAAACAAAACGGATCTCCAAGCTTTCCTTGGACTCATCAATTTCTATAATATTTTCCTACTCCAGAAAATGACTGTTGCGGAACCCTTGCACAGACTCCTTGATAAAAAGGCTTCCTGGATATGGGGATGATGAGAAGAACACACTTTTCAACAAATAAAAAATCTTTTAACTTCCAACGCAGTCCTCATTCAATATAACGAAACCCTACCATTGACTGTTACTTGCGACGCATCACCCTTTGGTGTTGGTGTAATCTTAAGCCACATTTTGCCAAATGGAACAGAGACTGCCATTGCATTTTTCTCCAGAACCCTGTCCAAGCTGGAGAGGAACTACAGCCAGTTGGACAAAGAAGCCCTCGCCATCGTTTCAGCGGTAAAGATGGAATCTCTTTATACATTTATGGTAGGACATTTTCCATTATTACAGACCATAAACCCCTACTTGGCATATTGGTGGGTAACAAACCTACTCCACACATCCTGTCACCTAGAATAACAAGATGGTCTGAATTTCTTGCCGCTTATAATTACCAATTAATAGATCGCCCAGGCAAGACTATTTCACATGCCGATGCATTAAGCCAGACTTGCCAGACTTGCAGGATAACCCAGCATCCACATTACCAATTTTGCAAATAGAAATGGTACTCATGCCATCCTTAACCACGCAAGACATTGCCCACAAAACAAGAAAGGACAAACACTTGGCATGAGTTCTCAGCTGGGTGGAGAGGGGATGGCCAGAAAATGAGCAAAACGAACTCTTTAAACCGTTTAAAAACCGGCAGACTGAACTCATTTCACAAAGGGGTTCCGTGTTGTGGGGAGACCGGGTGGTAATACCGGAGACACTACAGAAAAAAGTTTTAGACTTGCTGCATGATGGGCACCCTGGCATTGTACGTATGAAAGCCCTGGCCAGGAGCTATGCTTGGTGGCCAGGCATGGACAAGCAAATAAAGAAAAATCTTTTAAAAAAACAATGAAAATTCTAAAATACCCCCCAAATAAATAAATGTTGAAGTGAGTTTTAAACTGTATAAAATTTACTTGATATTTCTAGACAGCTAATTTTGCAATATAGTATATCATATTTTTTGTTTTATATTTCTTGCTTAATAGCAAACTTTTTAAAAATAATAATACTGAATTGTTGGCTTAGCCACTACCTTCTTTAATACCTCAAAAATTCTGAGGTTGTTAATCCATCTAGGCCAAACAAAGATTATATCTAAGGGCTATCCCTAAATTTAGCTCTCAACATATTTGAGATACAATTCTTTTTATTATATTTGACCATGGAGGATATAGCTCAATGTCATTTCTGAAAAACAAAAAAACTAGAGGAAGGTAATATTGTTTGAGTTCCTATTGGATTTGATGCATGGATGAATAGAGGTACAAAGGAAAACATTTCAACGCAGAAGAATTAATCATGGTTTATATACATTTCCAAGGATGATAGTTGTTGTCTTCTGCTTTGCTAAAATTAAGCACCAATTTCTGCAATGCATTCAAACTGCCATGAAAAGATAGAATGTCAGATGATAAAACTACTTGATAATAAATGTAATTTATGGGATCAAATTGATGTGATGTCTGCTGATCAGATCTTATGTTGCCTGCGATGATGGTAGCAAGAAATCTATCCAAAAAAAGCTTATTAGAAATGTAAATCATTACATGACAACAACAAACAATTTAATTCGATGGAAGCAACTATTATCAAAGTGATTTGGAATGCACAAAAAGTAAGTTAAATAGATTTCAGTTGGATTTATTCCCAAGTATGCCATTGTTCTGCTTTATTTCAAAATAAAGCTCACACTGCTGAATGAAGAAAGTACAGAACAACTATTGTTCTCTTTAATTTAAGAGGAAGAAAAACTAAAGAAGCAAAGATATAAAAATTATACACTGTCTGGAAAAAAAAAAAAAAGCCAGACAGAAGGTATTTCAAAGCAGAAGCTTTGGCTCCAATAGGAGCTACCATATAAAGTGAATAAATAAATATATAAAGCATTACAAAATTTGACGCTGCCAAAGAAGAGAAAGAGGAAGGGAGGAAGGGAAGAAAAGGAAAGAAAGAAATAAAGCTTTGCTTTGCTTTGCTTTGCTTTGCTTTGCTTTGCTTTGCTTTGCTTTGCTTTGCTTTGCTTTGCTTTGCTTTGCTTTGCTTTGCTTTGCTTTGCTTTGCTTCGCTTCGTTTTGCTTTACTTTGCTTCACTTTGATTTGATTTGCTTTGGTGGGATTTAACTCAATTTAGCTGTTACAGTATAATGCTTGATGTGTGATGTGTTCCTCATAAAAAGTTTAAGAAATGAATTCATCTTCAAGTTTTCTGCTTCCTCTGGGAAATAAAAAAAGTGTTACAATTATGCTTCTCCCTCTAGTACTTCTGTGCTTAGAGATTACTCATTCTGAGTCCATTCCAAATAAACACTATCTAGCTGGGCTACAGATTTTTTTCCCCATAAAACTTAAAAATAAAAAGTTAGGAAAATCCAAAGAAGCCCAGGCAGTAAATGAAATGCAACTAATTATGATTCAGTACAGAAAAAAAATATCATTGTTAGGGATAACATTGGTTACCTAACTTGGTTTGGGTAAAAATAATATATAAACTATGTTAGTGAGTTTAAGTGTGTGTATCACTTTAACTGCAAAACATGTATTTTGGGTGCGGTTGTGGAATCACCATAAGAGGGAGCAAGAGAGCTCACTGTTAGCTGGCTTTTACTGGAGAGCTGACAATGTTGGTGATAATTGGGTGTGTTTCCCTGCTGTTGCTGAGAGAAGAAAAGGGGTTTGATTTTCTCCATATCTCTGACTGCAAAAGAGTTATATTGCTGGACTGATTATTTATAAGTTTACTGATCTCTATTTTCAACACTGGACTTTGCAACTGATTAATCCCTGGATGGACTGAACTAGTTTATGACATATGGACTGTTTTGACTATGCTATAACTCTTGCTGGAATAAAAATCTATTTAACTGGCACAGCGTATCTGTCTTACTGAGTGTAAACTACAACAACGTTTATCTCAAATCATTTGCCTGCCTGTTTGACTGCCGTTGCACGTTCTGCTAGGGTGTGTATCCCTAACAATCATTATGAAGAAACCAACTCCATTGGGAGGTGGTGACTACCATACATAAGAATATTACAGTCACATGGTCAGAGAGTTTTCTACCTGACTAAAAGACAAAATGAGATGAGAACTCTATTCCACTTTTAGTAAATTATTGGACAGCTAAGAAATCAAATTTCAACTTCAGTAAGGGGATTGTAAGTTCCTTGCATCTTGAACGGAGCAGAGAAACTTAAAATATGCAAGACAAGCTGTGTGGCAAACACAATTCTATTAACCAAAAAGTGGCTTTATTTCTCATTCTCAGCAATCTCAAAATGAGTGCACTTCAACTGGCTGGGGAGTTCTGGAAATTGAAGGTTACCCATCTTAAAGTTACCAAGGTTCCTAATATTTAGAACTGAAGCCCCTACCCAATTGTACCTAATATAGGACCAATCATGCCCATTAAACTTGGCCATGTGATTTGGTTTTTATTGGTATCATTGTTGTCAAATTTAATGTCATTTATATGTCAAGTGAACATTATTCTATTTTCCAAGGTTCCAAGGTAAATTTTTAAAAATGGCAAAAGAGGAAAAGAGATAGTGAATTTTCTATCCTCTGGCAGTCCTGTTCTGCCCTCAAATCTATGCTAACTATAAGGGTATTCTGATAAATGAAATGATTGTATCAGTTATCAGAGTCAGGGAAACTGCATATAGAAGATTCCAGCTAATTTCATAATATTTTAAAATGGATCTAACCCAAATATTTTTAGAGGTGGTTTTCAACTGAAAATCAATATATTTGGTGCTATTTCATTATTTAAAATCAGGACTAGTAACACTAAATTTTATTGTTTTAATATATTAATATTAAATGTAAAATATAAATATAAATATGTTATTAATATTTTATTACTAAATACTAGTTGTTTTAATTACTCCCTGAGACTGAAAATAGCTATCGTGGCTTGGTTATAGCATATAAGCTTTTATTTTATAGCTCTTGTACTGCATGTATTCTAAATGAGTGGGTCCAAAGTCTCACATTCACAGACAGATATCCTAATACTAATGGACAGCCAGGCTACATATATGAGTGGAGCATGGCTCCTGAATAGAAGTATAGAAAACAAGTCTCAGTTAGAGATAAGAAGCATTTATTTGGACTTTTTTTTAAAAATAAAATAATAAAATCGTTGAACCTCAAAAAGAAACTAGATTTAAGTGGCAAGGAGAACCAACGTCGCCTCAGAGGTCTTTGATTAAAATGAAGTTTCTTCAAACAGTTAGAAAAGTCCAAAGAAATGAACTAATAGAACTTTTATAAAATTGCTATTTTTTGTAAAATTAGGTAAAACTCTTACTAGGGTATAGCATTTGGATTTTTTTTCCCTTCTTTCCTTTCTGAGTTTTGCTAAGCCATAGCTAATTCATTTCTATGTACAAATTGGGAAATTTGGATGTATACAGTCTTACATTCCAAACTTCTAGTTAGAAGAACTAGAACATATTAATTTTAATTATAATGGTCTTATATTCTGCATATTAATTTCCTGTTTCAAAGGGATGTTCAGTGTTCATTTATAACATTTTATAGTTGCCTGGAGGATTTCATTCACACGTTCTTTTGCATTTTGTTGTGCATTTCCTGTTTATTGGCCCTGATAAAAACAAATTAACTTCTGCAACTTTGAATTAATGCATTTTTCAGCTTAAAATATGTAGAATGTATCTTTTATCTCCTTCTCTTTTTTATAACAAAATTTTATTGTATTTTAATCTTGAGAGATTGTTCTAACCTCCAAAGAATGACTGAAACTCTAACTGTAAGGCCTCCAACTGCACAGGCAGAAAATAATGTTTATTGAAACCTACAGTTTTGCATCTTGTAATTGCCTGCACACAGGTTGTGAGAATCTACACTAGAATTGGGCAGAATCAGGTAAGGCATTCCATGGACGATAGACAGTTGCATCAGAATTACCAAGTCACTAGTTTGAAGCAAGATATATGTCAGTGGTGGGATTCAAAAAATTTTACTACTATGAGCATGGCTTGGTGGGAGTGGTGTGGCTTGGTAGGAGTGCCTTGGTGGGCATGGCAGGGGAAGGATACTGCAAAATCTCCATTCCCTCCTTACCCCACTAACTTGCTTTCCAGCTCCATTCTTCTGTGCAGGGCAACAAAAGAAGACCCAGCAAATCACCTGGGACTCGGGAGGTGGAGAATAGATGGGGTGGGGCCAGTTAGTGGTATTTGCCAGTTCTCCAAATGACTCAAAATTTCTGCTACCAGTTCTTCAAAATACCACCTCTGATATATGCAAAATGTTCTGTCCCTAATTTACATACTCGAAATCCCCGCGTTTTGATTGGCTAAAGCGCGGGGATTTCTAATTGGCCAGGCGAGCCGCGCCGATTGGCCCGTTGAAAGTCTTCCGTGATTGGCTCACTCCAAGAGCGGGAGACTTGAAACGCTGCCATTGGCCGCGGCGAAAAGGATAAAAGCCGCGGGCTTTTTCCTTTTCGCCGGTTCGGTTCTCAACTTCAAAATAAAGAGCTTTAAACTAAGTCACCGACTCCTGGCGTCTTTTGCGGACATGACACTGGCGACGAGGATGGGATCCAGACCCTGAACCGAACCCCGTGTCCGACAAGAGCCAGACTTAGCACCGAAATGGCGAAAATCGCACCGCCCGCCCCCTTCAACCCCGCCACCGAGGACTGGGAATCGTTCTCAGACCGTTTCCGCATGTACCTCGAGTGCACCGGAATGAAGGACGCCCCGGGCCCGCTAAAACGCGCCGTTTTCCTCACTCATTGCGGAACCGAAGTGTTCCAGATGGCCAAAGCATTGGCCAAGCCGGCCGACGCAACCGCCATGGATTGGGACGTCCTCGAACCTATCCTTCAGCGACATTACGCCCCCGAGGTCCCCATCCTGATCCGGCGCAACGAATTCTACCAGCGGGACCAGAAACCAGGCGAAAAACTGAACGCCTTCGTCGCCGAGCTGCGGCGCCTAGGAGGGCTCTGCGAATTTGACGGCCTGAATAGCCTCCTAAGAGACCGATTCGTACTCGGCCTATGGGACCCTGCGCTCCAGAGCCGGCTTATGGCTAAGGGCGACATCAGCCTAGCAGACGCCCTCACCGCAGCCGCAGCCGCAGAAGCGACCCGCACTTCCGCTGACAGCATGCGAAAACCAGACGCAAAGGGCGGAAACAACAACCCGGCAAGGTCGGCCGACCCAAAAAACGAAACAACCGCACACTACGGCGATTTCCATTCTGCATCCAGCACGTCCGAAGACGAAGAAGACATACATCGAGTCCAGACGGGGCGCGGCGACCAACGGAACCGAAGAGGTCGTAGGTCGAGGACCAACTGTGCCGGCTGCGGCGGCGACCACCCCAGATCAGAATGCCGATTTTTTGACTCTATCTGTCGGCATTGTGATAAAAGGGGACACATCGCCCGGGTTTGCCGCCAAAAGAAGACTCGCAGTCCACCCAGATGGGACCAACACGATCGTAAAAGGGAAAGCCCACCGCCCAGGACCAAAGATCGCCAATCGGACAGCCGGTGGGACCGAATCCAGCGACCATCGAGAGGCGGCGACAACCGGCGCAAGGAAGAAACCCACCAGACAGTAACCATCGGCCACGCCATCTCCGATGGCGCCAGAAAGGTACACGTAGAGGTCCATATTGAAGGCTGACCATGCAAAATGGAGGTGGACTCCGGGTCCTACCTCTCCATGATTGCATGGCACGAGATAAAACGGTTAGTGCCCACCCTCCATAGGAGAAACATAAACGCCCAAAGACTTATTATAAAAGACTACCAGGGAAACCGCGTCCCGGTAGTGGGCACCAAGAACTTTAATGTGACATATAAGGGCCGCACCGAACAACTCCCACTCACAATCGTCGATCGCGACCGCGACCGCCCAAGCCTGCTGGGCCTACAATGGTTCGCCCCGCTCGACATCGCCCTCACGGGAGTCAACCACGTCACCGACGACGGCTGGGAACAGCGGCTAGCCCAGGAGTTCCGGGAGGTCTTCGACGGAAGCCTGGGCAAGTACCAGGGGCCCCTTATCTCTTTTGATCTAGACCCTAGCGTCCCCCCCAAGCGACTAAAACCTAGGCGGGTACCATTCGCCCTAAAACCTAAGATTGACGAGCAGATTGACAAGCTCATCAAACAGGGGGTGTTACAGCCTATAGACCATGCCCGATGGGAGACCCCAATAGTGACCCCGGTCAAGCCAGACGGGTCAGTGAGAATTTGTGGGGACTATAAGGCCACCCTAAATGGCGCGCTGCAACAAAGCGCTTACCCCGTCCCAATCGTGCAACACCTACTGCACTCACTGGGAGGGGGCAGGGTCTTTGCCAAGCTCGATCTCGCCCAGGCATACCAACAGTTGCCGGTCGACGAAAAAACAGCGGAAGCCCAGACCATCTTTACACATCGGGGGGCCTTCAAGTGCAACCGACTCCAATTCGGAGTCAGCGTGGCACCAGGCATCTTTCAGAGCCTGATGGAACGTTTGCTGCAGGGCATCAAGGGGGTGGTGCCCTATTTCGATGACATATTAGTGGCGGCGCCAAACGAAGCCGAATTAGAAAACCGACTCAGAGAGGTCTTAACCAAATTTAAAGAAACGGAACTTAAAGTAAAAAG
Source organism: Hydrophis major (assembly GCA_033807585.1). NCBI lineage: Eukaryota > Metazoa > Chordata > Lepidosauria > Squamata > Elapidae > Hydrophis > Hydrophis major. The sequence continues at coordinate 62,175,723 of CM066331.1, read as the reverse complement.
GGAGAAATGCCAACTGTGCACGGAGCGAGTGGAATTCTTGGGCTACCTTCTAGACTGGTACGGCATTCACCCCACAAGTAAGAAAGTAAAAGCTATCAAAGAGGCCCCCACCCCTAGGTCTAAGACTGAATTACAGGCTTTCTTGGGGTTGCTGAACTTTTATAATGTTTTCCTACCCCAAAAGGCACCGGCGGCGGAGCCTTTGCATAGGCTCCTGGATAAGGCGGCAACCTGGACTTGGGGGAAACGGGAGCAAGCCGCCTTCCAAAAAACCAAAGACCTCCTCACGTCCGACGCCGTCCTGATCCAATTCAGCGAAACCTTGCCCCTGGCCGTCACTTGCGACGCATCACCTTTCGGCGTCGGCGCTGTCCTCAGCCATACCCTTCCTGATGGAAAAGAAGCACCCATCGCATTCTTTTCCAGGACTCTAACCAAGCCAGAGCGGAACTATAGCCAGCTGGACAAAGAAGCCTTGGCTATAGTTGCCGCCGTTAAGCGGTTCCACGAATACCTTTACGGCCGCCCTTTTACCATTGTGACAGACCATAAGCCGTTGCTGGGCATCCTTGCAGGAAATCAAGCCACCCCGAACATTCTGTCTCCCCGGATGACAAGGTGGTCCGAGTTCCTGGCAGCCTACAGCTACAAACTGATACACAAGCCGGGTAAGAAGATTTCGCACGCGGACGCTTTAAGCCGCTCGCCGTTACCAGACCCAGCACCAACGACAAACACCCTTAACATTGAAAACCTGCCCAACCTGCCCATAACCGCGTCAGACATTGCCCGGGAGACTATTAAAGACAGGCGTCTGGCGCGGGTTTTGCATTGGGTGGAAAAAGGTTGGCCAGAAAGAGACAATGACTAATCCGTTAAGACATTTAAAAACCGCCAAACCGAACTCTCGCTGCTTAAGGGGTGTATCTTATGGGGTGACAGGGTGGTCATCCCGGACAGGCTGCAAGGGAAGGTTTTAGAAATGTTGCATGAGGGGCATCCTGGCATCGTCAGAACTAAAGCCCTGGCCAGAAGAAGTTACGCTTGGTGGCCAGGGATGGACAAACAGATAGAGGCCTGGGTAGCTAGGTGCCAGCGATGCCAGGAGACTAGACCCAGCCCACTCGCAGCACCCATCCTAGAGTGGGAAACACCGAGGGGGCCCTGGTCCAGAATCCATTTGGACTTTGCCGGTCCCACAAATGGGCATACCTTTCTAATAACAGTTGACGCTTACTCCAACTGGTTGGAGGTAAGCGACATGAAATCTACCACCACGGAGGCCGTAATCAAAGAACTTTGCAAACTCTTTGCAACACACGGCCTCCCAGACGTCGTCGTCTCCGACAACGGGCCCCAGTTTACTTCCCTCGACTTCGAGAGATTCCTGGCGGAGAGGGGCATCCGCCACGCATTAACAGCACCGGCGCATCCGGCGGCGAACGGTAGGGCGGAACGGATGGTACAAGTTATCAAAAAAACCATCCGGAAAATGGACCACGGGGAGATCCAAGACAAAATTAACAGACTTCTCTTTATACAACACATCACCCCGAACACCACTACCAACAAAAGCCCAGCCGAGTTACTAATGGGTAGGAAGCTGAGGTCCCCACTCGACAGGTTACACCCAACATATAACCCGGAGCGGCCCCCAGACTCAAGTTCAAAATACCGAACATTCGCACCCGGAGACCTCGTGTATGCGAAAAACCTGATGGGGGACCCCCTATGGAACCCAGCCGTCATCACCCAAATCACAGGCCCACGCTCATACCGGCTCCAAACCACAGATGGGCGAGCCTGGAAATGACACATTGACCAACTCAGGTCACGATCAGCAACAGAATCCACCCCCCAAGAAACAAACCAAGGGGGGAGGGAATACCCGAATAAACAAACGCAAGAAAAAATAAACCAGCAGTACTTACCGGAACGCAGCCATCGCGATCCCCCACCGGAGAAGAACCACCTAGCCAGCTCAACCAACTCGGAAAAACCAAGCGGGAGCGGCGAAACCCGTAGCTCAACCAACCCGGAAGGCCCAGGTGGGAGCCACGGAGAAAGAACCGGCCCGATCATCCAACCGGTTCGCACAGAAGAGGGAGCGGCCAAAAACTCGACCGCTCCGGTCGAAATCCAGCTTGCAACTGAGTTGCGCAGGTCAAGTAGGACTAGACGGAGCCCCGCCTACCTACGTGACTACGCAACGTAAAGACTGTACCAAGAGGGGAGGGGTGTTCTGTCCCTAATTTACATACTCGAAATCCCCGCGTTTTGATTGGCTAAAGCGCGGGGATTTCTAATTGGCCAGGCGAGCCGCGCCGATTGGCCCGTTGAAAGTTTCCCGTGATTGGCTCACTCCAAGAGCGGGAGACTTGAAATGCTGCCATTGGCCGCGGCCGCCGCGGCGAAAAGGATAAAAGCCACGGGCTTTTTCCTTTTCGCCGGTTCGGTTCTCAACTTCAAAATAAAGAGCTTTAAACTAAGTCACCGACTCCTGGCGTCTTTTGCGGACACGACACAAAGATTAGAAGGCCAACAGGACTTTTAGGAGATATTCTTATATGAACCCATCAAATTAATCTATGAATAAGAATACCCACTTGTAAAACATGTGAAATATATTGCAATGTTGCAAATGTTGTCATCTGTCAATACCTTTGTATTTCTATTTATTTCATTCCATATTATCATACATAATTTAAACCTGTTTAAGTAGACATGCAGCAAAAAAGGTGAAAAGTAACAAATATTAAAAATAAAGTGGAAACAAATCATAAATGAGTCAAATGATTTATCAGCAAGTCTATATTAATTTGTTGAAAAACTACAATTATTTCTCTTTATGTCTATGAACACTCTAATACTCTGCAGAATGACAAGAAAAAAATCAATTAACTAACACTAAAAGTGTTCCATTATATATTTTAAGCAAAAAAAATATACTCAGTATATAATATTCAAAATATAGTACAATCTAAGTTAACGTTGTAGATTATTTGGTCACTAAATAATTTGTATAGTGGTGCAGAATCCAAGGATCATCTAATGATTTTCCATCTGTATTCTGGTGTTGTGTAATAAAAAATCTGAAACTGGAATAATCAAAGGCCATTCTCTTTAGAACTGTCCATACTAATTATTTGTAGTATTGTTTCCTGGATCTGAATAGTTCTCTGTTGTTTGGAATAGATTTATATATATATTTATTTATTTAGTCAAACAATTATTAGATAACAGGTATAGTATAAATATGGTTATAAATACATGAAGTGGATATGCATAAGAAAAAAAGAAACAATAGAATAGGGATGGTAGGCATGTTTTAGTGCACTTATGTGCTCCCCCTACAGACCTCTTAGGAAAGGGGTGAGGTCAATAGTAGACAGTCTAATGTTGAAGATTTTGGGGTTTGGGGAAGAAACCACAGAGTCAAGTAGTGCATTCCAGGCATTGACAACTTTGTTGCTGAAGTCGTATTTTCTGCAATCAAGTTTGGAGCGGTTTACATTAAGTTTGTATCTATTGTGTGATCGTATATTATTGTGGCTGAAGCTGAAGTATTCATTGATAGGTAGAACATTGTAATATACAATTTTATGTACTATACTTAGATCGAACTGAAGGTGGCGTAGTTCTAGGTTGTCTAGGTTTAAAATTTCAAGTCTGGTGGCATAAGATATTCTGCTACGAGTAGAGGAGTGGAGGATATATATAAATAAAATATATTTGTCGTGTTAGCAATTGCTGTTTTCATATTTTGCCTATTGTTCATGCCTCCTTGCTTTTATCTGCCTTTTTTACCTTTTGCCAATTAACTGTTGTTTACAAGGTTTTTTAAATCAAACTATATTTTGCTAGCTACATTGATTGGTAAGTGTGCTAGGTGCAAACCAAACTGAACGTTACCCATAGAAACTTTTGAACAAAAGAAAAAGGCTGATTTAGGGCTTTTCATCTCAATGGAAAAGTAAAGCATGTTCCTAAGAAAAAGAAGCAGAATTCCATAATGCCAGCTCAGTCCTACTATAATAGATTCCTAAAGATCAATTTGTTAGTTTTGTAAGGATTAAGAAATTCAATGAACTTCTTGCACTAAGCATTGCTTTTTATATTTTGAATAGCTTCTAACATCAATTATATAATTTTTAAAAGACTATAAAAAGTATCATAGGTTCAACAGGGCAATTTGGATAGAATCATTAGATAAAAAATGGGGACGGCAAATAAATTGCATAAATAAATAAAATTAAAACAGGACAATTTTGACTACCAAATCCAACTCTCTGCTCAGGAGAGGAATATGAATTAAAGCATCCCTGATTGATAGTTGTTTAGCATCCACTTCAATGCATCCAATGAAAGAGTGACTGCATCTATTTGGGAACTGATTCAACAGCCAAATGTTGTTACAATCATCTTTGTTTGTAGCTACTACATCTTTCAGTCTGTCTTCATATTGCCTAGGTTTTATTGCCCTTCTTGAATACATTCTAGTTTGTTTGAATTCTCCTTAAGGAGTGAGCCCCAAAGCACATAGTACTTGTGCTAAGGAATAGAAATATCTGCATGAATGGAATGATATGAATTTCTATAACTTGAAAAATATATTGTGGATTCATCCAAACTGTAATTTCCATTCTTTGTAGGCAGATCATACTGTTGATTCATAATCAGTTTATCTGAAGTTCTGTTTTTTCCTACTGGTGAAAGCATGATAAAACACACAAGCCATATATGACAATGATGTATGCACGCAGTATAAATTTGTGAGATGGATGGCTGTATTGATTTGATTAATCAATAAACAAATAGTCTATGTAAAATAAATAAAACTATGTAAAATAATTTCTGGAACCAGGGCCATGTTAATTATGCAGCTTTTTCATATTGTCACACTTGTAGAAACTTGGGTATCTCATAGCAGTTTTTATTGCTTCTGAGGAACAAAAAATTGGCTCACACTGGAATATCTAAAATTAATATATGCCATATGAGAACAATATACTTCATGCTTCTCCACTCTCCTATTCTTTCACTTTCTTTACCATACTCTTATATACATATAAATGTATTAAATAAAATGTTTCTGGCTTTAGGGGGCAGTGCTCATCTCCATTACAAAGCCAGAGAGCGAGCACTATCTGAAGATGTCTCTGTGGTCATGTGGCCAGCATGACTAAACACCGAAGGCACATGGAATACTGTTATCTTCCCACCAAAGCGGTCCCTAGTTTTCTACTTGCATTTTTGCATGCTTTCGAACTGCTATGTTGGCAGAAGCTGGAACAGAACAGGAGCTCACTCTGTTATGCGGTGCTAGGGATTCAAACTGTTAAACTGATGAACTTTCTGATCGACAAGCTCAGCGTCTTAGCCACTGAGCCACCACGTCTCTTCATATAAATGTGTATGTATATGTATGTTGTCTTATCCATGTCTCTATTCCTTGAAAAAGTACATAACCCTGAAATGCACAGATACGCAAATCATGATTAACTCTTACACAAAGTACTTGGAATTAATGTTCTCTTGTGGAATTAATTTTCTGCTTTCATGCCTTAAACCAGTTTTGCCTTGAAGAGATGACCTTTTTAAATGAAAAGAGCCATACTTATGGAAAAGGACTTGGAGAAACTTATCTTGAAGAATAGCCTCTATCTTCCAAACCCAGCTTGCCTTCATGTAAATGCTATGAAGAATACTCTTTCAAAGGATCACAAAGTACAGTAGCATATTTTTCCAAATACAGCTCCATATCCACATATGACTCCATGTTGTGAATTTCAATCAAAGCAACCAGCATGGATATATAACAGCTGTATTTAGATATGCAATTGGATACATGCCTAATGTATATCCTTGATTCCTTTTATATCAGGTAAACCAAGTAAGTTTGCCAATGGTTTTTGGCAAGAGAACTTAAGGAAGAATCCTTAATCAATGTTCCTTCCACATATACCATCAATCTAAGCCTAAAACAAATACAGGATGATATAGCAATATTTCATTCATAATACTTTAAGGAACAAAAAAGATTGATAATTGTCTGTATTTGTGATCTGAAATTCTTGTAGTTTGTTTACATTTCTGCCTGAGAAAATCTTGGTATATACTGATAGCAAATGTAATTTTTGAAGAAGAAAAAATAGTCAAACAATTGGAACAGTAAAAGAACTCATTTCAGCTGAAAAGAGAAGACAAAAATGCATTCAACCAAAGAAAGCAGCTGCTACAATAGACTTACAGTAAAAAGCAAGTGTTCATAAGGAAGAAAATAAGATACAGGAAGGACCCCACTATATGCCTATAATATAGGAGATATTCCATATCACTGGAATTAAGAAATAGATTTCAGGCTCTTACAAAAGACTTGGCCTTTCAACCATCATGGGAACAAGAAAGTATGCAGAAGATAAGAAAATAGATCACTGAAAGCTACAGGAGATACAACTGAATCCTAGAAGATACCAAGAAGAAAAGTCAGCCAAAGAAATGTGTTGCCTATCAAGAGAAAAATTCAGGATGTGCCAGAACTGCTAAGCTTCATCAAGTCCATTGATAATTATCCTTTCAGCTTATCCATGTGATAATGAATGATATTACAAAAAATAGCTACAATCATATCAATTACTTTGAAGCTCTAGTAAGGGATCTGAAAACTGATGTTCAAATGGTATTTTCATCCATTTTCCATCCCAGTCCAAAGAAAAAAGAATAGTGTAGGTGAATAACTGTTCAAATGGTGACAACTGAAAAGATTTGTTTTCCTAGACTAGTAGAATTATGTCCATAAGTCATAATTCTGAGTTATGTTGCGGATGGACTGCTAGCACAAGATTTGTTGCATACTATAAAGCCTGTAAAAAATTGCTTTAGTGAAAGTATGATGTGTTTGACAAAGATGATTTTAAACTGAAATTCATGTGGAATGGCCCCAATGAAACCTTTTAATGCTAAGAAATAAGCACAAGGTGATATAAAAAGATTACCTGAATGGTGATATGCAAGATCATATCTAGTGCAACAGGAGATTAAACATTTTTAAGTCCAGAACAAATAGGTAATATTAGAAGTGACAAAAGAAAACTCTCTAATTCACCACAATATAAGAAGTGGCAAGAGATGCAATACAATCAGATTCTGTGTATTAAAGCCAATCTCAGGAAAAGTAATTTTAGCCTTCAGTATCCATTTCTTAGTCCAGTCTACGTCGTGGCTGACAAGTATTCTTTTTTTTTTTTAAACAAATTTTATTAATTTTACACAAACAGTGCGTAAACAATCAAGGCATAACAGATTACAAATTCTTTTCTAAAAAAATAATAATAATTAAAGAAGAAAACCAATAGAACATACAAAATGATTCCAAATTATAATATCAATATTTACGTTACCTATTTAACTTCATATCTTATCCCAACTTCTCCTTTTCATTCTAATTATCCAAGTTATTTCTTGCTAATTAAAATTTTGTTGCCTTTAACAACATACAAAACACAGAACATAGAAAACAAAACAAAACCTAAAAAATCTTTTCTGAAGGCTGCTTGATCCCGAGTTAAAACTCTTCACACAGACGAAATTCAAACATCATATTCACTTTAAATATCCTTCCATATCTTATTACCATTTTCTATATCATTCTTTGTCTGTTCTATTTCCAGCTATCCATTCATCTTTTTTCTTTTGATATACTTCTCCTATACACTAATTGGAGTGACGCCTTTAACTCATTGCCCTAACTTAAAAGTACTTCATATAACACTTAATTTATCTTGGGATTCTGTTTAGTACATTCTAAAATTACACAATAAATTTTATAAGAAAGGTCAATAACTAAAGAAAAAACCTATATAACCACTATCCATATCATTTAAAAAGAAAAAAAAACTAATCATATATATATTAATACTCATTTATATCTTAAACATTCTACTCTAGATACAATATAAAAACACAATCTTATGTACCTTCCAGAATCCCCCCCTTTTTCTCCCAATTAGATTCACCCATTGTCTCTAAATAAGCTTTTTTTCTTTAAATCTTGCTTCCCACCATTGAGGCTTCTCCTCCCCCCCTTTCTCTCTTGCTTATTCTTCTCCTTGCCCTTTTTACCCCTTTGTCTCTCCTCCTCCCTTTTCTTACTCCCTTTCCGTTGCTTTCTAACCTTGCATCCACCTTTCATCTCATTTTTCTCTTTTTTGGTTGTTTTTTCAAACCTTAAAATCCCCTTTTTCTTATCCTCTTTCTCCTCCTTTTCAGAAAAAAACCATTGTTCATCAAATATGGCTTCTTCTTCTTCTTCCTCTTCTTCTTTGTCCCAGTCGTTCTGCTGCGTAGTCAACTTTTCATAAGTGCATAATGCCATTTCTAAAAATTGAAATAAAGTGCCCAAAGTATCTTTTCCATCTTGTTCTTCCTTTTTATATTTTTGATATTCAGTTTTTAATTCATCCACAAGCGATGCCATCATAAAAAGAGAAACTTTTCCCAAAACAACCAACCAAGTATTTTTAATCAAGAATAATTCAAAAAAGATTCCAAAAGTTAATGCTTTTTTTTCCTTCTTCTACTTCTCTTTCTGGGGTTACTGTTTAATCAAAGAGGTCCAATTACCATATATCTTTCTTTAGAATTCTAGGCAATCTCCTCCTTTTTCAGCTTCTGCTCCAATTTTTTTCCCTCTCCCTTCCCACTTACAACAACAATTTTTTTTTTTAAATGATCAGAAATCCATACCTCCAATAAGGGTTTTCCGATTTCTTAAATTATTAAGTCCAATGTCCAAAGAGTCTTTTGTCCCTTGGCTTCAACTTTCAAAATAATTCACCTTCAGTGCCCAAATAAATTTCAAATCTTCATCTGCTGTTTCCATGGGGTGGGAGAGTGAAGAAAAAAAAAAGTTCCCTTTAACAGCTTTCTTTGCCGCTTTCCGATCTTCTTAGGGATACAATGTATCCTCCAGCAATTCAGACAGTTCAGTTCCAGAGAGTTTAAAAGATGTTAATTGACCCGGCTCAGCCAGTACTTTCACTTTTCTTGCTTCCTCCAGCACAATCTTACCCGGTTGCAGGCTTCTTCGTGGCGGCCATTACTGACCGCCGCTCCACCACCTCGGGAAAAAGGGTTTTTTCCAGATGAGGAGGGGGTCTGCGACACTCCCAACCCTCTGTCCGGCTCCCCTCTCTCTTCGGCTGCCTCTACAGGGAAGCCATATCCCCCTAACCCATTTGGATCAGGGGCACCTCGGCGGAAGCGCAGTAGGAATTGCGAACAGTCACGAATTCCTGCTGCCACTGAAGCCACGCAGAACTGGAAACATGGCTTACAAGTATTCTTGATGCACAAAGTTAGTATAATTCTGTACCTCTGGAAATGGGATATAGGAGACAAAACAGTCAGGCAGGAGAAAAGATAATCAATGACAATAACATCAGAAGCTTCAAGGAAAAAAGAAGGACAGCCCTTCAAGATAGGCTGAGTCAAAAAAGAGACACTGCAAGGATTCAAGAATGCTACATAGGATATATTAACAAGATTTTGAAAATCAGTCAGTCAATCTTTATTAAGGTCATAGATCAGCAAATCTTGAAAATCTATCCCAAACATTCACAGCTGTCCTGTTTCTAGGATTGTTCTATTTTTATTTTTATTTTTTGGTGTTTTCTACTTCCAGTCTGAGCAACACTTCTTTCTCAAGGCCACAGTCCTCTACAAGAACCCTATTAAATGTATGTACTTGTATATACAATATTTATATTAATTGTGTATCTCTTCAGCATTTTCAGGAAGCTGAACTTGTTGACATCGACAGAGAGAGAGAACTTTCACTTTTATGCTGCTTCCCTAAATCCACTGTAGGAAAATAGATAGTCAACTGTTTATTAAAAGGAAGGAATTCGATAAGGAGACAGTCCCTTAAGAGATGAATCTTTCAAATCATTTAAGCTCTGCTGCAACCTCCTTATTTGCCCCTTTCAACTGAGTGTTGAGAGTTTTTGTAGCTGTTATGAGAACAGTAGTTATGAGTGAAAGAAGTAAGCAGTCACTATGTAGCACCATTCAGAAAGAGCAAGTGAGCAAACCTCTTCTATCCAAGCTGACTCAACTTCCATACATAGATGCAAATATTAATGATGATCTATCCAGCTCCAGTGAGGATATAAGATCTGTGGAAATTTTTGATCTTCCAGTGATCCAGTGCACACCACTTGGAAGCTACTCCAACACTCACATGTTCATTTCAGTTGTGGTGAAAGAAAAAGTTGTTGCTGGATTTAGTTCCTCAAATCTAAATTATCTATCACTTGAGCAACTATCCAAGGAATTTTCGTGTATCACATGAGTTACATTAAACAAAAACCTTCATGTTCCTCCAAAACTTCCAATTCTTAAAGCATGAAATTTCATGGTGACAAAATAGAAAAGACATGAGTTATGTACTCAAAAAACCAGAATAATTTGTATCACTTTTGGGGGGGAAACTTTTCCAGTCTAATGTTCTAACCATAATGTGTATTTCAGGTTCAAAGAATTAAATGTAAACACAAATCTGGCATGTGATGTAATGACAACAAATCACCAGAAAGCATTCCAGAGTTAGCAGGATTCAACTAAATTAGTGGTACCATAGATGTTAAGGATCAAAAGAACGTCATATGTTCCTGGCAAAATATTCAGTGATACTGTTACAACATCTGCTACTTAAAATCTAGCAACATGTCCACTTCAAGTCAGCTCTATGTGCCAAAAATGAAAAGTTTTTAAAATTCTGAAGTTCATGTTTGAATTTGAATTTCTGCAACATCTAAGAAAGATTCTCAGCAAAGAGGTCAATAAACAAAGCAACTTTGAAAAAAAAAAACACAAAATGATCATATACTTACAGATAGTGAAAGTCAAAAGGAAGATTGTAATAGTTCGGAGTTCATCAGGATCTTTGTTATTTGGAACTGCACATGTGATGTCAGCCATATAAAGCAACTGAATTTAATGATGCATTTTGTAACAACAGCAGAACCCAGTGAAAACTCCAGAGACATTCCCGAGACAGGAAGTCTAGTCCTGCCAATGCAATAAGGGCAGTTTCTGCAAGCAACACCAGAATATTTCCTTCCTACTTTCCTTACAGGATTAGGCCAGTAATTTCTTTTGACAACCAGTTCTCCAAACTGCTTAGAATGTTAACAACTGGTTCTATCGAATAGGTACAAACTGGTAGAATCCCACCCCTTGTGTGTCTGTATGTGTATATGTGTGCATGTGTATACGCATATATACACATCAGAGGTGGTATTCAGCAGATTCTGACCAGTTCTGGAGAACCAGTAACATAAATTTTGAGTAGTTGGGAGAACTGGAAATACCACCTCTGACTGGAGATTTTACAATATCCTTTCCCTGCCACACCCACCAAGCCACGCCCACAGAACCAGTAGTAATTTGAATCCCACCACTGATACACATCATAATACTATAATTTGAGTTCCTGCAGACGACGTCATTTGCTGACCTAAATGAGATACATAATATGGAAAATTCAGAACTTAAATTCTGAAATATTATACATGAAAAGGGTTATCATTAATTCAATTTATTAATCCCCTTAGTTAAATGAGAAACAATAAAAGTGATAGGAATGATAAAAGAGTATGTATATCTTTCTTCTGGTCCTCTTCTTTTCTTTTGCAGAACATAGTAATGCACCACATCAATTACAAGATAATTTGCAGAAATTCTCCAGGAATTCTCCAGGATTCCATTAATTCTCCAGGAAGAATCCTGAGCTCTTTTTTTTGCCTTAGATTATCTGGAGCTCTTTTGGGGCCTTGAAAGCATTAAAAATAATTATTATAAAGAATATTTTCTAAAGCTTCTTTAAAAATAAGTTCATCAAACAAGGTTTACTTGAACTTAACATTTTTGCCAATTCACGCTTACACAATTTTCTGGCTATGTTGTTCATAAGCAGAATATATGCCTTGCAAAAGTACTTGATTCCTGCTCTTCTGGCTGAAGTAGTTGTTTTTATTCCAATTATCTGGCCCACTGACTGGCCACTTAACAGTTGATGCTTCTAAGCCATGAACAAGAGGAATTAGGCACAGAAGAAAATTGCTCTATTCTACATTTGTCTACAATTTTAGAAGGACATAGCTACTTTTTAAAAAATATATCAGTTTAATGGAAATAAAAAGATACACTATATTTTCTGGGATTTCAGGTAAACTTATTTATTTTATTTAAATAAAATATTTTATTTAATCAAACTGATAGACAGTTGAACATGTAAACAATTCCGAATGTCATGCATTAAACATACATAAATTGAGTAAAAATATGAAAGGTATAAAATTCAATAAAATTACATCATAATACATCAAATATAAAAACAGGTAACATACATACTGGAGAGAGAGAGATGCAGAGATATAGAGATACAGAGACTGATAGAAATGCATACATATGGTACATATGAAGATATGTACATTCTACTTAAATAATTGAGGTTAATTATTTTGCCAGGTGGTGGGAGTGGATGGTACTTTCCAAAGATACTTTAACTCTCTAGGCATTTATATTAGGTCTGACACTTTCAGAATAAATTTCTATTCTCTCTCTGATATTGATGGCAATGTCATTGCAGGTTATTTTTCAGCTTTGTTATATATGTTGAGGTATCAGGGTTTTATTATCACAGTAGATCTCTGTTGCCTTCTTTTGAGAAAGGATAATTGTTGTTTGCTTGTTTGTTTATTTGTTTACTTCATATCCTACTACAATTGTCAGGATGTACAGTCATATCCTACTACAATTGTCAGGATGTATAATTTTTGGAAAATACATTCTAAAACTCAGTATCTGATCATCTGTAGCATTACACCTTCATAAAAACTAGATTAAAAACTGCCTAGAGCCTCTGGAATGAATCAGTTTATATAACATATAAACAAACAACAAATAAAATATGTATTGCCAGATTTAGGCAGAAAATGTAGTGAGACGGTGGATATGCTTACAAATCAGACTTATCTTGATGAACCTTCACCTGACCTTATAATATATTAAACCCTAGACATGCTAAGGAATACCTAATACATCTTACAAGATGCATGATTTGTAACCATAATCCAAGTCTAGTTCATAAGCATAACATAGTTAATAAATATGGTTCAGATAATGACAACATATAAAACTATCCTGATCACAAAAATATTATTGCTACTGGAAAATAAATACACATATTTTAAAAATCAGTTGATAATAGCTATAAATAGCAATTGTTTAATGCTGGCTGTACTGATGATAGTATGATAGGAATCTTAGGATAGTTATTAGGTTCTTATTATTTACAGAGGGGCTCTCAAACTCCCAACCCATGGACTGGATGCATCACACGCTGGCCATGCCCATGTCAAGTTTAACGAAGATGAGGAAAGTCCCAATATGTCACATGATGATGCCATGATGCCATGATTTTGACACCCCTGATTTACAGGCACCATTGCAAAGCTTCATTGGTTTCTCATAATTCAAACTAAGGTTGGAGGCTGCATCTAGATATCATTTCAATTTGCCTCTTTGCCTCAGTGATGTAAAAATGAAAGTGATGGCTAAATGAAGTAACCCAATTCTTAGAATTTTTGCTGCTACCATCAATTGTACTTTTTTACATGAGAGACTCACAAGAGAACAGTTTGCCTGGTGATTGTTCAGATCTGGAACTACTGGTTTCTTTAAACTTATATATCCAGCTATGTTCTACTTCTAAACATGAAAGCTTTGTTCATCTTGTTGTGTATGTACCATAGTTAATAAAGTATGAGCTTGAGGTAAAGTGCAAGGTTCTGGCCCTGCACTTCTGATTGGCTGTCAGGCGGCCAGATCGGATTGGTTAGTTCTTAGGAATCCGATTGGCTCTTAACAGAGGATTATTATTGGTTTAAAGAGCTAGCGTTCATAGCTCACTATTGGACAACTCTCATAAGGGTTGCCTATATAAGGCAGAGTTCACTGTTGTTGTTTTGAGAAGTCACTATGCAATAAAGAGCTGAAAGTTCACACTCAGAGGCTGTCTCCATTTACTCCAACCCATGTCCCAGTACTTAAAACTGGCGACGAGGATGGGATGTGGAGACATCTGAACCTAAGAAGCCAGGAAGTAATACCGAGCACGTGATAAGATGACGCCAACAATGGAACCATGTCCGGCGGCATCGTACCACCCGCTCCGTTCGATCCAAACCAAGAGGATTGGGAATCCTACATGGATCGCTTCCAAATGTTTCTCAAGATGAATAATTTAAAGGACGCCACACCAGCAAAGAAGCGGGCACTGTTCCTGACGCATTGCGGCCCAGCTGTATTTAAGATGGCTAAAGCACTCACCAAACTTCGAGAAGTGAAAGCCATGAGCTGGGACGACCTCGAACCCATCCTAAGAAACCATTATGCGCCAACCATGCCTACACTCGTGAGACGCCATGAGTTTTATCAGAGAAACCAACGAAAAGGAGACAGCGTGTCCGATTTCGTGGTGGACCTCCGAAATTTAGGGGGCCTCTGTGGGTTCGCCGATTTAGAAGAAGCACTAAGAGATCGAGTAATTCTGGGATTAGATGCGCTAGGCGTGCAAAGCAAGCTGATGGCGAAAGGTGACATCAGCCTTGCTGACACCATCGCCGAAGCCACGGCTGCAGAGGCAACCAAAAAGTCGGCTGCACAATTATGGCGAAGCCGCACTCCAGCAACACCACTGACTGGCGAAATCTTACCCAACTCAGAAGGGCAGCTGTCAACAACACACCACAAGGACCTCTCTTCGTCGTCAGACAGCGACAAAGAAGGGGTCCATCGACTGCGGTCCGACCGGGACCCTCGCCCTAAGCCCTTATGCCCTTGCGCTGGCTGTGGAGCAAACCATGCCAGAGCCGAATGCAAATTCCGTGACGCACTCTGCCATGAGTGCGGGAAACGAGGCCACATTAGCCGGGTATGCTGCAGCTTACCAGGACCCAGCCAGGCCTCAAAAGGGGCCAACTATCGCCAATCGACAGGAAACCGTCCTGTAAGGCGAGAGCCAGTAAACCACTCCTACAGAAATCGAGTTTTGCAAAAAGAAGAGGCTCACCATACTATCACTACAGGTCACGCCTCAGTTTTGGACACTAAGAAAATTCGAGTCACGGTAGCCATCGAGAACCAGCCTTGCCACATGGAGGTCGACTTGGGATCGTCCCTCTCGATGGTGTCTTGGAAGACGCTCAAGCAACTTATCCCCACAATCCAACACCAAGACCTCCAATTTCAACGCCTCATCCTCAAGGATTACCAAGGAAATCGAATCCCCATTGTCGGATCCTGCCGAGTCCGAGTCTCCTTCAAAAAGCATACAGCGTACTTACCTCTAACGATCATCAGTAGAGAGAGGCCTAGTCTATCAGGCCTCCAATGGTTCATGCCACTCGGCATCGAAGTGGCCGGTGTGAACCGAGTCGGTGGTTGTGAGTCGGAGGAAGACCTTATTTCTGAGTTCAGCGATGTCTTCGCGAACCGCTTAGGCGAGTATAAAGGGACCCCAATCTCATTTAGTCTAGATCAAAAAGTAACCCCTATTTGCTTGAAGCCCCATCGAGTTCCATTCGCTCTTAAAGCAAAGATCGACGAACAACTCGACAAGCTAATTGCTCAAGGGGTGTTGAAGCCCATCGATCACTCTCCATGGGAAACCCCTATTGTAACACCCATTAAGCCAGACGGGTCAATCCAAATTTGTGGGGACGACCAGGCCACTTTAAACCATGCCCTACAGCAGAAAGCGTATCCAGTTCCGGTGGTGCAGCATCTCCTCCATTCCCTGGGGGGCGGAAAGGTTTTCGCTAAATTAGATTTAGCTCAAGCTTATCAACAACTACCAGTGGATGAAAACTCGGCCCAAGCCCAAACAATTGTAACGCACAGAGGTGCCTTTAAATGTACCCAATTGCAATTTGGGGTTAGTGTAACCCTGGGGATATTCCAAAGCCTCATGGAAAGGTTGTTACAGGGAATCAAGAGCGTGGTTCCTTATTTTGATGATGTATTAATTACAGCCCCTACCAAAAAAATCTTGCAGGATCGTTTGAAATGCGTTCTTAAAAAATTCCAAGAGGCAGGACTTAAGGTGAAAAAAATAAATGTCACTTATATACTAACAGTGTTGAGTTTCTAGGGTATTGGATTGATAGCCAGGGCATTCATCCTACCGAAAGTAAATTAAATGCGATAAAAAACGCTCCCAGGCCACGAAACAAGGCCGATATCCAGGCGTTCTTAGGCCTCATTAATTTCTATAATGTATTTTTACCTCACAAGGCGACTGTTGCTGAACCGTTACACCGGTTGTTAGATAAAAAAGCATTGTGGGTATGGGGTTACCAGGAAGAACAAGAGTTCCGGAATGTTAAAAAACTGCTCACATCTGACTCTGTACTTATGCAGTATAACGAGACTTTACCATTAGTTATAACTTGCGATGCATCGCCCTTCGGGGTGGGCGCCATTTTGAGCCATGTACTGCCTAATGGGAATGAAGCCCCTGTTGCATACCTTTCAAAGACTCTTTCACAAGCAGAGCAGAACTATGGACAAATTGATAAAGAAGCTCTCGCAATCGTTACAGCTGTAAAGAAATTTCATGAATATGTGTATGGAAGGACATTTACCATTATAACTGACCACAAACTGTTGCTAGGGATAATAGCTGGAGACAAGCCAACCCCCTACATATTATCCCCTAGAATGACCGGATGGTCAGAATTCCTAGCTGCTTATAATTATCGCCTACAATATCGCCCGGGGAAAGCCATTCCCCACACCGACGCATTAAGCCGAGCACCGCTTCCAGAGACTCTCGACGATCCGGCACCAACGGCAACCACGTTGCAGATTGAAATACTCAACTCGCCGCCTATGACCGCCCGAGACATCGCGAGAGAAACCAAATGAGACCACACCCTAGCTCGAGTCCTAGGCTGGGTAGAACGCGGATGGCCATTGGACCAAGTACCAGATGACTTCGCACCATTCAAATATCAACAGACTGAACTTTTTTCCCAAAAAGGCTGTATCATCTGGGGCGATAGAGTTGTTGTCCCAGAACGACTCCGGAAGACGCTGCTATAAATTCTGCACAAGGGTCACCCCGGCATTGTGCGGATGAAAGCTCTTGCACGAAGCTACGCATGGTGGCCGGGCATGGACCAACATCCGCCATGCACTCACCTCGCCTGCGCACCCTGCGACCAATGGCCGAGCGGAACGCATGGTCCAATTTGTTAAAAAGACTTTGCAAAAAATGGACTATGACAATATCGATGACAAGGTCAACCAAATTCTCTTTTTGCAACACATAACTCCACATAGCGTCACCGGCAGAACTCCCACCGAACTACTGATGGGACGAAGACTCCGTTCCCACCTCGACCGGTTGCACCCTGCTTACGAACCAGAAAAGCCAATAGGATCCAGTGGCCGCTATCGCACCTTCCAGGTAGGAGACCACGTTTACACACGAAACTTATCAGGTGATCCGTTATGGATAGAGGCAACGGTAGTACGAGTGACCGGCCCCAAATCCTACGTAGTGAAATGCTGTAACAATAGACTGTGGAAACGGCATATCAACCAATTACGGACATGACTCACAATGGCCAGTCAACAACTCCCCATGACCAAACTGAGGGGGGTGAGGTACAGAAGAAGATGACGTTCCAGGGAACCTGCTCGAAGGGAGCAATGAATTAAGTGAGACTCAGGAAATGGAGCAGGAAGGAGAATTGTTTGCACCGCAAGAAATTGCACCTGAGCAAGAAGCAGAGCCACTGCTAAACAACAATCTACCTCAACAGGATTGCAATCAACTAGTCCAACGAAAATCCGAAAGACTTCAAAGACAACCGTCCTATTTAAAGGACTATATAACTACACCGTAATTAAGAAGCCAGGGGGAAGGGGTGTTGTGTATGTACCATAGTTAATAAAGTATGAGCTTGAGGTAAAGTGCAGGGTTCTGGCCCTGCACTTCTGATTGGCTGTTAGGCGGCCAGATCGGATTGGTTAGTTCTTAGGAATCCGATTGGTCCTTAACAGAGGATTATTATTGGTTAAAAGAGCTAGCGTTCGTAGCTCACTATTGGACAACTCTCACAAGGGTTGCCTATATAAGGCAGAGTTCACTGTTGTTGTTTTGAGAAGTCACTATGCAATAAAGAGCTGAAAGTTCACACTCAGAGGCTGTTTCCATTTACTCCGACCCATGTCCAAGTACTTAACAATCTTTAAGGAATATGAAGAACTGAGCAATTTGAATCAGGCCAGAAGGTAGATTTATTTGCTCTACCCTTATTTATGAATAGTGATTTTCCAGGTATTAAACTTCTGACTACCATGAACTCTAAAGAAGACAGAAGTACATCTTTCAGAAGTAAGAAGCAAGATGAATGTGATCTACTACATCTCCTGCGTGAGTAAAAATCTGCATTGTGGTATAGGAAATGCAAAGTTATCCTAAACATGCAATATAACAGGGATGTCAAACTCAAGGCCCATGGGCCGGATCCAGCCCAGGAGTGCTTAGATCTGGCCTGGCCTGCCTCTGCTAGTGAAAACGGAGCTTGAGTGGCCCATGTGTGCCCCTCCCAGGCTCCATTTTTGTCCATGATGAACTCATGCAGCCCTCTGCCAGTAAAAACTGAGCTTGAGGAGACTGCACACGGCTCCCCTAAGCTCTATTTCTGCTGGCAGAGGGCTGCGGAGGCCATTGCAGACAAAAATGGCCTGGTAGGCCATGCTCAACCCACCCAAGCTCTTTCTTCTGGTAAAGGGCTGCAGGAGACCGTGGTGGCTGAAAACATATCTCAAGAACCTGTTTTCACTGGCAAAGCACTCAGACCACCACAGGTGCCACTGCCACGAGTGATCTCAAGCTCACCATGTCCATCCTGTTGTGAATGCAATAAAGATTAATAAAGTGTGAGTTTGGAGTAAGTGCAGGGTTCTGGACCTGCACTTCTGATTGGCTGTTAAGCGGCCCGACCGGATTGGCCCGTTCCGGGGAATCCGATTGGCCCTTAACAGAGAGTTTCTATTGGTTATAAGAGCTAGTATTCCTAGCTCGTTATTGGTTAAAAGTTACAAGGTTTGCCTATATAAGGCAGGGTTTAACTACTGTTAAAACGAGGAAGTCACAATGTAAATAAAGAGCTGAAGTTCACCGTTCAGAGGCTTGTCTCCATTCTTTCTCGCCCATGCTCAAAACATAACACTGGCGACGAGGATGGGATATGGAGATATCTGAACCAACGAAACTTCGAAGAACACTGAGCACGTGACAGACGATGCCAACAATGGAATCATGTCCAGCGGCATCGTACCACCCGCTCCATTTGATCCAACACAAAAAGACTGGGAGTCTTACATGGATCGTTTCCAAATGTTCCTAGAGATGAACAACTTAAAGGATGCCACAGCCAGGAAAAAACGGGCGGTGTTCCTAATGCATTGCGGTCCAACCGTATTTAAGATGGCTAAAGCACTAGCCAAACCCCGAGAAGTGAAGGTGATGGATTGGGACGACCTCGAACCTATCCTGCGAGACCACTATGCCCCGACCGTGCCTACGCTCATGAGACGCCACGAGTTTTATCAGAGAAGCCAACGAAAGGGAGAAAGCATGGCCGACTTCATAGCAGACCTCCGGAATTTGGGAGGCCTCTGCGGATTCACCGATTTAGAAGAAGCACTCAGTGATTGCATAGTTCTGGGACTAGATGCACCAGGCGGCCAAAGCAAGCTGATGGCGAAAGGCAACATCAGCCTTGCCGATGCCATCGCCGATGCTACGGCAGCAGAAGCAACCAGGAAGTCGGCTGCACAACTACGCCGAAACCGCATTCCGTACCACCGCCGGCCAGCAAAATCTCACCTAGTTCAGAAGGGCAGCTTGCTACAACGCACCACGAGGACCTCTCTTCATCATCAGACAGCAACGAAAAAGGGGTCCATCGACTGCAGTCTGACCGGGACCCTCACCCGAAGCCTTTACGCCCTTACGCTGGCTGTGGAGCCAACCATGCCAGGTCCGAATGCAAATTCCGCGATGCACTCTGCCATGAGTGCGGGAAACGAGGCCACATCGGACGAGTCTGCCGCAGCTTGCCAGGACCCAGCCAGGCCTCAAAAGGGGCTAATTGTCACCAATCAACAGGAAACCGTCCTGCACAGCGAAAACCAGTAAACCACTCCTACAGAAATCGAGCTTTGCAGAGAGAAGAGGCTCACCATACTATCACTATTGGTCATGCCTCAACCTTGGACACTAAGAAAATCCAAGTCACATTAGCCATCGAGAACCAGCCTTGCCACATGGAGGTCGACTCAGGATCGTCCCTCTCGATGGTGTCTTGGAAGACACTCAAGCAACTCATCCCCACAATTCAACGCCAAGATCTCCGTTTCCAACGCCTCATCCTCAAGGACTACCAAGGGAATCAAATCCCCATCATCGGTTCCTGCCGAGTCCAAGTCTCCTTCAAGAAGCACACAGCGTTCTTACCTTTAACAGTCATCGATAGAGATAGGCCTAGCCTACTAGGCCTCCAATGGTTCGCACCACTCGGCATTGAAGTGGCCGGCGTGAACCGAGTCAGTGGTTGTGACTGGGAGGAAGACCTTATCTATGAGTTCAGGGATGTCTTCGCGGACAGCTTAGGCGAGTACAAGGGGACCCCGATTTCATTCAGCCTAGATCCAAAAATAGCTCCCAGTCGCCTAAAACCCTGTCGATTCCGTTTGCCTTAAAATCGAAAATCGACGAAAAACTCGACAAACTGATAGCTCAGGGGGTGTTAGAGCCCATTGATCACTCCCCTTGGGAAACCCCTATTGTAACACCCATTAAGCCAGATGGGTCAATCCGAATTTGTGGGGACTACCGGGCCACTTTGAACCACGCCCTGCAGCAGAAGCGTATCCAGTTCCGGTGGTGCAGCACCTCCTCCATTCCCTGGGGGGCGGGAAAGTCTTCGCTAAATTAGATTTAGCTCAGGCATATCAGCAATTACCAGTAGATGAAAAAACGGCACAGGCCCAAACTATTGTAACGCACCGAGGTGCCTTGAAATGTACCCAGCTGCAATTCGGAGTTAGTGTAGCCCCACGGATTTTTCAGAGCCTTATGGAAAGGTTATTGCAAGGAATGAAGGGCATGGTCCCCTATTTTGATGATGTATTAATTGCAGCCCCTACAAAAAAAATCTTACAGGACCAGTTAAAATTAGTCCTAAAAAAATTCCAAGAGGCCGGTCTTAAGGTTAAAAAAAACAAATGTAAATTGAGTTTTTAGGGTACCTGATTGATAGCCAGGGCATTCACCCTACCGAAAGTAAATTAAAAGTGATCAAAAACGCTCCCAGGCCACAAAACAAGGCCGATCTCCAGGCGTTCCTAGGCCTCATCAATTTTTATAATGTATTTTTACCGCACAAAGCAACTGTCGCTGAACCGTTACACCGGTTGTTAGATAAAAAAGCAAATTGGCTATGGGATTACCATGAAGAACAGGCATTCCGAAATGTTAAAAAACTGCTTACTTCTGACTCTGTACTCATGCAGTATAACGAGACTTTGCCGTTAGTTATAACCTGTGATGCATCGCCTTTCGGGGTGGGTGCCATTTTGAGTCATGTACTGCCTAATGGGAACGAAGCCCCTGTTGCATATTTTTCAAAGACTCTTTCAAAAACTGAGCGGAACTATGGACAAATTGATAAAGAAGCCCTCGCAATTGTCTCAGCTGTGAAAAGATTCCACGAATACATGTATGGCCAGGTTTTTACTATTGTCACTGACCACAAACCTTTATTAGGGATAATAGCCGGAGATAAGCTGACTCCCTACATATTATCCCCTAGGATGACCCGATGGTCAGAATTCTTAGCTGCTTAAAACTATCAGCTGCAATACCGCCCGGAGAAAGCCATTCCCCACACCGACGCATTGAGCCAAGCACCACTTCCAGAGACTCTCGACGATCCTGCACCAACGGTAACTACATTGCAAATCGAGGCACTCAACTTGCCGCCACTAACCGCCCGAGATATCGCGAGAGAAACCAAACGCGACCACACCCTAGCACGAGTTCTGGGCTGGGTAGAACACGGATGGCCATTGGACCAGTTATCAGATGACTTCACACCATTCAAGACTTGACAAACTGAGCTCTTCTCCCAGAAAGGCTGTGTCATCTGGGGCGATAGAGTCGTTATTCTAGAACGACTCCAGAAAGCGCTGCTGAGAACCTTGCACGATGGCCACCCCGGCATTGTGCAAATGAAAGCCCTTGCGCGAAGCTACGCATGCTGGCCGGGCATTGACAAGCAAATCGAACAGTGGGTTAAAGCTTGTCCCAAATGCCAAGAAGTCAGCAACGCCCCACCAAAAGCCATGCCTTCTGAATGGGAGACACCACGTGGACCCTGGTCCCTAATTCACCTGGACTTCGCGGGGTCAACCAAAGGCCACACCTTCCTGCTTACCGTCAACGCCTACTCGAATTGGCTCGAAATCCATCGCATGACGACTACGACCTCCGAGGCGGTTATCAAAATCCTAAACAGACTCTTTATAACCCACGGATTTCCAGACGTCCTGGTATCCGATAACGGCCCTCAATTCACCACACTAGCATTCGAGCAGTACCTCGCTGACCACGGCATCCGCCATGTGCTCACCTCGCCTGCGCACCCTGCGACCAATGGCAAAGCAGAACACATGGTCCAATTTGTGAAGAAAACCTTGCAAAAGATAGACTACGACAACATTGACGACAAGGTCAATGCAACACATCACCCCACATAGCGTCACCAACAAAACTCCCGCCTAACTGCTAATGGGACAAGAGCTCTGCTCCCACCTCGACCGGTTGCACCCAGCTTACGAACCAGAGAAACCACTAGGATCCAGCGGCCACTGTCACACCTTCCAGGTAGGAGACCTGGTTTATGCTAAAAACCTATCGGGTGACCCGTTGTGGGTAGAAGCGACAGTAGTAAGTGTAACTGGCCCCAGATCCTACCTGGTGATAAACTTTGGAAACGTCATATCGATCAATTACGATCGCGGCTTCCAGTGGCCAGTCCGCAACTCCCCTATGACCAAACTGAGGGGGGGGAGGTACGGAAGAAGATGAAGTCCTAGGAAACCCGTTCGAAGGAAACGACGGTTTGATAGAAACTCAGGAAGCGGAGCCGGAGGAAGAAATGGTTGCACCTCAGGGAATTGCAGAAAATGTGGGCAACGACGTAGAAGTGAACTCTGAACCAGAAACAGCCCCATTGCCAAACAACGATCTACCTCAGCGTGATTGCAGCCAGCCGATACAACAGAAATCAAAGAGACTAATAAGACAACCGTCTTACCTAAGGGACTATGTAACTGCGCCCTGCAAATAAGAAGCCAGGGGGAAGGGTATTGTGTATGCAATAAAGATTAATAAAGTGTGAGTTTGGAGTAAGTGCAGGGTTCTGGACCTGCACTTCTGATTGGCTGTTAAGCAGCCGGACCGGATTGACCCATTCCGGGGAATCCGATTGGCCCTTAACAGAGAGTTTCTATCGGTTGTAAGAGCTAGTATTCCTAGCTCGTTATTGGTTAAAAGTTACAAGGTTTGCCTATATAAGGCAGGGTTTAACTACTGTTAAAACGAGGAAGTCACAATGTAAATAAAGAGCTGAAGTTCACTGTTCAGAGGCTTGTCTCCATTCTTTCTCGCCCATGCTCAAAACATAACACATCCTGGCCACACCCACCCTGGTCCCTGAAGTCAAACACAACCCTGATGTGGTCCTCAATGAAATCGAGTTTGACAGCCCTGAAATATAATAACTCATGTCAGATTTAAAACAACTGTGGAAAGTATTATAATAAGAAGCCATTTGCTTATTGGCAAATATGGAGAAGTCTGATTTAGCTTAATCCATGTTATTGGAAGTCATACCATGTTTCTGAGAAAATAAGACCAAGTCTTATTTTCTTTTAGAGTTGAAAATAAATACTTGGGCTTATTTTTGAGGAGGGTCTTACTTTTTTGAGGTGCAGCAGGCCAGACTCAGTGAGCTAGACATGCCATCAACCGGGAGGAGAAGAATGTACTGGAGCTCAAATGCTGCGCCTCGTTGGACTCAGATGCCAGGGATACTTCAGGCATCCCAAGCATATAAAAGCCACAAAAATCCCAGGGGTGGGATTCTTCCAGTTCAGACCGCTTCTATAGAACTGGTTGTTATGATTCTGCACAATTTAAAGAACCGGCAAATCATGCCCCTGGCTGGCCCTACCCCTGTCCTCCCACCCCTCCCCTCTCTGCCCAATCAGTCCTTATCATATATTTCTTCTTTTTCCCTCCAGACAATCAGCTGTTCCTATGATCAGCTGTGCTGGGATCCCTCTCGCTGTCTTACTGCTTTGCTCA
This sequence comes from Hydrophis major, assembly GCA_033807585.1. NCBI lineage: Eukaryota > Metazoa > Chordata > Lepidosauria > Squamata > Elapidae > Hydrophis > Hydrophis major. The sequence continues at coordinate 62,151,209 of CM066331.1, read as the reverse complement.
GGCTTCCCAGAGGCCCAGGAGGCAAAAAAAACAAAAAACAAAACAAAACCAGGGGGGTTGCTGCAAAAGAAGAAGAAGCCACACCCACCCAATCACACCTATCTAGCCATGCCCACACAGTGATGCCCACAGAACCAGTTGTTAAAAAATTTGAATCCCATCTGTGAAAAATCCTCAGGCTGTTTGCAACTCGAGTGAGCCATGAACAGAAGTGGCGGCACCGCCTTGAGGTTTGTCATACCGTTTGTCCTCTTGGAGCAGGACCCTGCAAGGCTTGTTGTGATGTTGCACTCATGAATGGTAGCACCTCCTTGAAGTTCATCATACTGGTGCAGCTGAATGGCAGGAAAATGGGGAGAGTAATTTTCCTGCCTGTCATCCATTCCTCAAGCTCCGTCTCCCTCCCCATTTTCCTGCCTTTCACAAAAATGGTTCCACTCCGAGCTTTCAGCATATCTCAGGACCCTGCAAGGCTTGTTGTAGCATTGCACGTGTGAGTGGCAGCATTGCTGTGATATGCTGATTGGCTGTGCCAATCTACACATTGGCACAGCCTCTTCAAGTAGTACCCTGCAAGGATTACTGTTCTGTTGTGCATGCAAGCGGTGGCACTGATGCAAGTTTGGATACACTGGTACAGCCACTCACAGCAAGATGCCAGCTGCATGGTGTAATGAAGCTAACGGAAGTGCTGCCATTCATGAGTGCAATGCCACAATAAGCCTTGCAGGGTCCTGCTCCAAGAAGAATGGATAACAGGCAGGAAAATTCCCCTCCTGCCTTTCACGAAAATGACTCCAGAACAGATCACTCTCCAAAGCCTGCCTAGAAAAGTCACATCTTCATCAGTCTTTAAAAGACTATGAGAATAGGGTCCACTTATACCATATAAAGAATGCTTCCTCTGAGCCTCTTCCGACTGTACTTCCTAACAATTGGTAACCACGCAGTGCAGTGGTGATATATACCACTATTGAACGGATGAGCAAAGGTGTCAGCAGGTATATTTGCCACCAAATTTGAAATTCCTCGGTGATCTTCAAGGGTAGTCCTATATACAGCAAATAACAGCATTCCAATTGATACAGGACAAGGGCATAAGGGACATGTCTCTTCTAACTGCTGCTAACTGGATTAATTTTATGTCTAAAATTGAAAAAGAATATTATATTATAAAAGTGGATAGCAAAATTCATCGTGTTATTTTAGTGTCAAACTACAATATATTTTGTAGGAGATATCAAACTACAATGTATTTTCATTTTTGCAAGTCCATTTTAAAAATAAGGTTCCGGAAAAAAAAACGCTACTTATTAACTTGAATTGATATGCACATTTTTAATTTTATAAAGTAATTATCAAATTAATTATTTAAAGAATTATTTTATTCCTTTCATTTATGTAAATTCTTTTCACAGAGAAATTAAATTCAGAGTTAAAACATGAAATGGTCCAAATGTCAGTATTTTTTATTTTTATATCATACAGAGATATCATGCTATGCTGCATTTTTATAGCACCTTTGGAAATGGATAGAGACGCTTATTGTTATTTTGAAATCAGTTGTAGACCTGTAACCTCAAAATGTATTCTAATTCTAAGTATCACTATATTCAAATAATCTATTTTGATAGTTAAAGAGAAGGGATATTGAAGAGTTGAATGAAACTAAAGTTCTCATTCCATTTGTCCATAAAATTCAGGTCTTCTGGGAATTAATGGGCACTTACAAAATGAATAAATAAATAAATGATGTGTGATTAAATTTATACTGAGGTTAACTGTTGTAACTATGTATCATTCATGTGTTTGCAATGATGTATCATTGCAACTATGTATCATTCATGTGTTTGCAACATTGTATCATTCACGTGTAATCATTAACTTCTGTCTCTTCAGTGACCTTTGCAAGGCACATACAAGGGACAAGGAGCTAGACGGTTGTTAATAAGCGTATCCACATTGTAAATAATCTGTCCGGTATGCAGCTTTGTAAACATGCACATCCTGATGAGATTACCATGTTTGACTTGAGCTTTGATTAAATCATTTTCTTGTAAAAAAGCACAATAAAAGAGCGTGTGCCAAGACATTCGGGGCGCGCTCATCAAGAGGAAACCTCGCTTCCTGTCGTTTCTCTTCCCTTCGCTCCCTATCATGAGCCGCCCATCAGATGCGGGATGGCAGATACCGCAGTTAATTAGATTAATTTGGATTTATTTCCTTCCTCCATACCTTTTTATTCTAACTTTCCTAAAGAATGAATAAATCAAGTAATCTAATAAAGCAATTGTTTAATTTAGAAAAGAAGTCTTTATTGGCCAAGTGTGATTTGGACACATAAGGAATTTGGATGCATAATCTCACAGTGTGCATATAAACAGCAAGTATTAGATCATAAATCATAAATCATAATTGCAATATATTCAGTGTACATATAAGCAAGTAACTCTTTGCTGTTTTACAAAAGAATTTCATAATTATCTTCAAGTACATTTTCAAAGAACTTTCTATTCTACATATTCATGAAAATAAGTTCATCTCTGCCAGAGGTTAAACAAACTGATATCTAGAGAGTAATAGGTCAGTTTTCCAATGTAACTTAAGTTACAAAAGTATAAAGCACTCATAACTCAGAAAGACAACTAATAAAGATGTTTTTTAAAATAATGTTAGCAAAAGTTTTGACAGCAATAAGAAGTAATACCAACTAAAGAGAAAGAAATAAAAGAAAAAAATAAAAGTTCAATCAGAAAAACAGTAAAAGAAAGTAGAAAAAAGAGAAAGATATAAAAAAGATATAAAGAAGTGTTTTTTGATGTTAGGAGAGCGAACCAGTATCAGCTGAATGAGACCTTTCAGAAAATTTTCAACCACAGGATCATGTTGTCAATCATTCAATGGACAAAACTTATTTTAAGGTCACCATTGAAACTCTGAATGTTCACATCATCAATATACAGTACAGTCTCTCTCTCTCTCTCCCTCTCTCTCCCTCTCTCTCTCCCTCTCCCCTTCTCTCCTGACACAGCTGTCTGGGTTTTTGTTTAAGTCATTTTAAATTTTAATAATGCAATAGGAATAGGCATGCTATGAAAAACTGATCTTCATTAGGCATTTCCAGCAGTGAGTACTAACACCCTTCTATCTATATTATTGCAAAGTAAAGTACAATAATCTGTGAGTGCTGTGTAGAATAAGTAAATTGAAGCCATCCCTTTTGTCTATGGTACTGCTAATTTTATTCTAATTTACAGCAGAAGTTAATTCATCTTTCCTTAGTAGCAAATCCAGATGAGGCAGATTTTTTTGTAGCTCTTCCCTCCACTGATAAGTGCAATGTATAATATTACCAATTTTTGTTATGTACCTTTTAGAACATACTTACTTTTGTAGCATATAAACTAAAATCATGACTAATGTTTTCACTGTAATTATTATAGGTCCAATGTTTAAAAATAAAGGTTTATACACAGTTTGTTTGTTTGTTTCTAAATGTACTGCCCGCAGGCTATAATAAAATGTATTTGAATCAGCCTGCTTAATTTGAAGAGAACATACCTTGTTCTCACATTAGTTCCAGATGGAATCTCAGAAAACAAGTGCTTGACTTGGGAAAGAAAAAAGGAAATAGACAAATATAACATAGTGTGGTGCAGAACATGCTAAGAAATGTATAGAAGAGCTGCAGTGGCGCAGTGGCTAGAATGCAGTACTGCAGGCTACTTCTGCTGATCACCAACTGCCAGCAGTTTGACAGTTCGGAACTTCTTCATAGTACCAACCCAAAATGTTCCCTTCTTTATACAATCCTGTTCTGACTGCCAAATTCATCCATATTCCCCATTACCTGAGGTACTATGAGGTTATGACTGCCTTCTACATATTTCCTGCTACTCAATTCATTTTTAGCTTTCCCTTGCAGCTACTTCCTTTAATTTTTAAATTTTTGAAGACCTTTCACTTACTCCTATCACAACCTTCCAAGCTGGCTTCCAGCAAGTCAATGGAGGAAACTAGATATGGTTAACTACCACATGATTTACATAACAATTGCAGTGATTTGCTTAACAACCAATTTGCTGAACAATGGCAAAAACATTTGTAAAATCAGGTAGGGTTCATTTAACAATAATAAAGTAGAAATTCTAGTCCCAGCTGTGGTCATAAATTGAGGAATACCTTTCATAATCATTCCTCTTACACCTGTGATCACAATTTAGTATTAGAGAGCAAAATAAAATCTAAACATACAATAGCTAAAATGCTGGTTTTATTTCTAACAATCATCTGTTGTTGCTCTTTGCTCCACTGAATGTTTTAATCTGTAATTTAATCTATATTTTTAAAAAGCATCTGTCTTTTCTTGATATGCTTTATTGACTTTATTTTAGAAGCCATCTTTGCCATGAAAGAACAAAAGAATGAATTAGCTTTAAAAAGTTTTGAAAACTGTTAATTTTCATTTGGAATAGAAGTCTCTATTGCTGCCAATGTTAGTGATCTAACATTGGCACTAGATAGGGTATCCATGTTGCAGAATACCTGGGTCAACATCAGGTCCTACAGGTTTCTCAGTTTACACTACTAGTTGATCAGAAGCCATTTTTAATAAGCCATAAGGCAGGGGTTTCAAACTCAAGGCCCAGGGGCTGGATTCAGCCCATGGGGTACTTAGATCTGGCCTGCAGGGCTACTCTGAAAACAGCAAAGGACTGGCCCACAGTGCTTCTGTCAACGAAAATGGGCTCCTGAACTTTGTTTTCTGCTTCCATGGCCTTCTGCAACTCTCTACCAGTAAAAACAGAGCTTAGAAGCCTGTTTTCACTGACAGGTTGGTCAGGCCACCACAGGCATCGCCAACAGGAATGACATCTAGCTGGCCATGCCTACCCTTGTCCCTCCACCCCCAGCCCCCCAAGTCAAACACAACCCTGATCTGGCACTCAATGAAATCAAGTTTGACAGCTGATGTCTGACAGTATTTTATAACACAAACCTTTATGTCAAAGGTGATACACTTGCAATATCTAACTACATGTCCATAAAAATTCTAGGTCAAATCTCTCAGCATCTCTACAACTTTTTCTAATTATAGCCATATTTCTTCCTATAACAATATGTACAATTCAGCAAGGTATTATTTCCACATGGAACTATTTTTCACTTCTAGAAAAGCTAACATCCTCCAAAAGGTAATATTCTCCTAAAAGAACTTAGATTTGTAATCCATAGTTGCTTTTCAATTTATCATCTATGGCAGGTGCCAATAATTAATGAACTATACACTTATTTGAATTGTTTAAGATGGATGAAAGTAACTTAATGCATATCTAATTGGGAAGTTTTGTATTAAAAAAGATTTGGGACTTAATAAATTCAGTGTCGTCAAGATTCTTTGGAGATATATTAAGGTGACATATTTGCCAAATTCCATTTATCATAATACAAAATGGTTCATTATTCTATAAATTCTATACATTGGCAGGGGGAAATGCTTTTTCTAATGTATTCTTTCTACTCCATTTCTCTCTTCATTTCTATAGGAATAACACCTATAAAGATATTCCTCTATCAATTTAACATATAACTTCTTGCTTCTTTCCACACAGACAAACAGGTCAGAATCTACAAACAAAACTAAATTGCCCAAATTCATATTAGAAATTGGAACATTCAAACCCAGTTGAGGAACATTCTAACGTATTGTTAAATTCCAACAAAATATAGAAAGCAAAATCACTCCGGTATATTTCATCAAAGTTTAACTTCTATGCCTATAGCTTGAATAAATATAACACTTTATATCACACTATATATGTGTTAATTAGCTTGCCATTGCAATTATGTTTGTTCTGTTTTATCAACAACTGCGAAAGTGGTAATTATCACTGTACTTTCTGCATTTCATTTCCCTCTTTTCTCAATATTTACTACATTTCTAATATCCTACAATATATGTATAGATGCTGCTGTTTTGGAAAAAAAATATTTTTATATCTGTATAAACTAAATTTAGTTCACAGAAAAACACTACATTATATTTGTTTGTCAAAGTATAAGCAAACCTCTGTCAATTATTCTTTCAAACTCAATGGGGAATATGGAGAGAAGTTGTATATAGCAGGTTATATATCTGTCTTATTGTCTATCACACTAGAAGTCCCTGAAAACTATACAGAAAGACAAGGAACAAAGTCAGGAAAATAGGGAGGGATGGAGGGCCTAGATAAGGCCAGGATCTGCAGAAAACAAGAATTCACCCCTCTCTGAGCAGCTTAGAATATTGATAGCTTGGTTCTAAGCCCTACAGGTCATATGATCCATCATGGAGCCAGCCCTATGCATCCTAGTCCTCCATATTTAAAAACATAGGGCCAAATTGAAGAAGGTTGTGATGCATAAATTTGCTTTGTTGCAGTTCAATCTTCCTTCCTTCCTTCTTTCTTCCTTTTTTCTTCTAACCCCACCCATATTTAGTCAGAATTGCTTTAGGACAGTGTCTTTCTCTTAGAAACGTGATGCAAAATATGGCTTAATGGGTTCAGTGGAAATTTAAGCAATAAAATCAATGGTGCTTTGTTACAAAGCTAGTTTATAATGGTTTCCCACTGGAGTTTTAAAAATTACTTTTATAGTTTTTTTGGCATAGAATGCAAACACCTGGGAACTTATAGAATATTTATGCAATACCGGTATGTATTATTAAGCCCCTTGTAATAGTAGTTATAGTGTTTTCAATATGCTTGTTTCCTAAAGCTATTCAACATCACCCAGCATGTATCATGGAGAACACAGAAAGAATATTACAAAAAGGTTGTTTTCATTATTGAGGAAGTAACACCACATTAGTACTTTTACAGCTAATTAGGAAATTTATTATTTTTTTTTTAAAAAAGTACTATTATATGTTTCTTTACACTCAATCACACAATTTGGAATTTGGCTATATATTTTTTCCTGTCACATAAATTTTCTACTTGAAGAGGGTGCTTACTGAATAGATACTTTTCATAAAACTTTAGAATCACTTCTAATGGTTTTGATTTTCAAAATACACTTTCAAATTAACACCAAAGATCCAAAGCTGGCTCATTTAAAAACATTACATTTTAAAATTACATTCTAGGGTAAAATACTTTTCAAACATAAAGAACAATTATTATTTATTCAGTGCTTCAATCTTTACATTAGACACATCAAGGTGTACTTGCATCTCCACCTGTAGTTTCTGGTGTATCATAGATGTCTCATCTTTATTATCTTCCTCAACATTTTGCAACAGGTTCTACACTGATGAGATACTTTTGCGTATACTGCAAACAAGTGGTCTTCCAGATCAGGGGTCTCCAACTATGGCAACTTTAAGACTTGTGGACTTCAACTCCCAGTGAAGCTGGCTGAGGAACTCTGGGAGTTGAACTCCATAAATCTTAAAGTTGCCAAGATTGGAGACACCTGTTCCAGATTACTTCCTTCCCTCATTCTTTTGTCATCAATCCAAATTGTATTGTTAGGGGATTGCTGAGAACTCAAACACATTTAAGCATAATCTGCAGCATGTTCTACAACAGATCATAATGTGATTTATCTGTAAGAACTTTGAAAACAAGATAATACTTATTAAAAGTCAACATGGATTTTGCCAAGAATTGTCTGTCCAAACTAATTTATCTCTTCTTTTTATTATATATTTTCTTTAGTAGATTATGAAAATGCTTAAACTTAATAAATCTTAGTTTCAACAAATAATTTGATTAAACAGCCCATGAAAATCTGATCTGGAAATTAGTGATATGAGAGTTGGATGATATAACAAATGGATGCATAATTGGGTCAAAAATCTACTTAATGCTGATCAATGATTCCTTGTGACAGTAGAAAAAAGTATTAGATATGTAAGGCTTCTGGCTTGTAGTCTTCAGTGTTTTTATTACTGGTTTGGATAAAGAAATGGGATAAATAATATATCTGAAGCAGAATACAATTCAACACATTCTCAGATAAGAAAAAAATGCAGAAAACAAAAACTCCAAAAACAAAAACAAAATACATTACAGGCCCATTTCACTTGAAACAGGCATTTGTGAAAGACATCTTGAAACAATTATTAATGACATGAGATAGTATGAGGAGTTCTATCTTGGGTAGGGAGTTTGCCTCCAATGTCTCTTCCAGTCCTATGACTCCATAGTAAACTGAATGCAAGTCAATAAAGAATTGTGGATACAAAAAGGGCAATTGCAATTTTGGCAGCATCAATAACAGTTTAGTCTCCAATTGCTATAAAATAATGCCTCCATTTTATTTTGCATTGGCCAGATTCCACTTTAATACACTTTAAAGAGGATTAAGGCAAACTGCAACAAATTCAGAGAAAGGCAAAAAATTGGGATGATTGAAATAATAGAAACAAAATCCTGTTAAAAGAGTTTGAAGGAAAAATAATCTCTTTGAGAAGATCTCCGTTACAAGATCATGAGGAAATATCTACACAACAGTAAATGTGATCTCAGCACAATGGTAAATGTTTCTCTGAGAAAGAGGGTTTGTACCTCTTCCTCAAATGGCCATTTTTGGATTCAGACCATCTGGACAATTTTTGCCCATCCTTCTATTTTTTAAAAGAAGGAGAAAATGGATTGTCTGGATGCTTTCCATACAGGATCCAAATTAGTATATAGCAGTGGTTCCCAAACTTTTTCAGTCCATCACTCCCTTGGTGCTACAAACTCATCCTCGGTGCCCCCCACCCAGGGGTGGGATTCAATTTTCTGTGGACGTGGGCTAATTTGAGGGTGTGGCTTTTTATCATGTGACTGGGTGGGCATGGCTTGTTGGTCATGTGACTGAGTGAGCATGGCTAGGTGATTGGCAAACCAAATACAAGTGTTCTTCACTTAATGGCTGGTTGTTTAGCAAGTCTTCTAATTTATGACTGGCTTCCCCAGAGCTACTTGATCTGTTTTTGGAGTTTTGACAGCCATGCATGCACATACACACACTCTCCCTTCTAACCCTGCTGGAGCAGGTCATTGGACTAGAGTGGGAAAACCATCTCTGATTAGATTCTAGTAGTGAATAAAATCTAATCAGAGATGCTTTGCCAATTCTTGTTGATTTGTTTTATTTGTATTTCTTTATTTTATGTTGTTGAATTGCATTGACATGAACTAATGTTATGAACTAATAAAACACTTAAATAAAGTTTTATCAAACCTTTAGAAAAAGCAGGATTCTAATCCTGCACTTCTGATTGGCCGATAATAGTGATATCGGATTGGACCGTTCAGGAGAATCTGATTGGCTGTTAGGAGAACCTGATTGGCTGTTAGGAGAATCTGATTGGCCACTCTCATTGGTTCAAGGGATTAACACTCCACGTTTCTCATTGGTTACTAGATCAGCAGCCTGCCCTATAAAAGGGCTGCTGCTGCTGCCTTAGGTTTTTGCTCTGTTCAGAATGATTAATAAAGAGTTGAAGTTCACTGTTCACTGCCTCGTCTCCGTTCATTGCACCTATGCGCAGAACTTAACACTGGCGATGAAGATGGGATACGGAGACGTCAGAGCTGACTGAACACTACAGAGCACCAAACAGAGCACGTGGCTAAAGGCACATCGACAGCGGAAACCATGTCTGGCGGCGCCATACCACCCGCTCCATTTGACCCGGCACAAGAAGACTTGGACTCGTACATGGACCGGTTCCAGATATTTCTGGAGACCAACAACTTGAAGGATGCCACTACGGGAAAAAAGCAAGCGGTATTCCTGACTCACTGCGGACCTGCCATTTTTAAGATGGCTAAGGCACTGGCCAAACCGGCTGAGGTGAAATCCATGGACTGGGACGTCCTCGAGCCCCTCCTACGGGCCCACTATGCACCTACCGTACCAACGCTTGTCCGAAGACATGAATTTTACCAGAGAGACCAGCGGAAAGGAGAGAGTGTTGCAGATTTCATCGCGGATCTCCGGAACCTGGGAGGCCTCTGTGGGTTCGCCGACCTCGAAGAAGCTCTGAGAGACCGAATAGTTCTGGGACTAGATGTACCACACGTGCAAAGTAAGCTGATGGCGAAAGGCGACATCAGCCTTGCAGATACCATCGCTGACGCTACTGCAGCAGAAGCAACCAGGAAGTTGGCTGCCCGACTATGCCGCACCAACGCACCGCTCCACCAACTCGCCAGCGAAACCTCACCTCGCCTGGAGGGACACACAATGGCAAACCACCACGAGGACCTCAAATCGTCATCAGAAAGTAATGAGAAAGAGGTCAACTGGCTCTGGTCTGAACGAGACCAACGCCACCAGCGTAATAAGAGACTGCAGCATCAATGCGCAGGTTGTGGGGCAAACCACCCACGATCAGACTGCAAATTCCTCGACGCACTCTGCCATGTTTACGGGAAGAGAGGCCACATCGGAAAGGTCTGTAGAAGCAAGCAAGGATCCAGCCCACTTCAGAGGGGGACCAACTACCACCAAACCACAGGGAATCATCCTGTGAGTCGGGAACATTTGAACCACCAATGGAACAACCACTCCTACAGAAATAAACCACTGGCCAATTCAACTAAACGAGAAGAGGCACACCAAACCATTACAATTGGTCACACCTCATCACTCGATGCAAAGAAGATCTGAGTGAAGGTCGCCATCGAAAACCAGCCCTGTGTGATGGAAGTCGATTCAGGATCGTCTCTTTCGATGGTTTCCTGGAAGACCCTTAAAAAATTAATCCCTGCCGTCCGGCAGCAAGACCTCAGAACCCAAAGAATCATACTCAAGGATTATCAGGGAAACCGAATTCTAGTCGTTGGATCCAGCCTAGTCCAGGTCTCATTCAAAAATTGTACTGCATCTTTACCATTGACCGTCGTCGACCATGATCAGCCTAGCTTGTTAGGCCTTCAATGGTTCGCCCCACTCGGGATCGAGGTAGCCTGCATTCACCAAACCAGAAGCGACGACTGAGAGGAGGCCCTCGTCCAGGAATTCCAGGACATCTTTGCAGACAAACTAGGCGATACAAGGGAACCTCGATATCATTTAACCTTAACCCTGAAGTAGCCCCCATCCGCCTTAAGCCTCATTGGGTACCTTTTGCCCTTAAACCAAAGAATGATGAGCAGCTTGATAAATTAATACCCCAGGGTGTTTTAGAACCAACAGACCACGCTCGTTGGGAAACCCCAATCATAAAACTCATCAAACTGGGTGGATCGTTAAGGATTTGTGGGGACTACCGTGCCACCCTGAATCACGCCCTTCAACAGAACGCTTACCTGGTGCCGGTGGTACAACACCTTCTCCATTCCCTGGGGGGCAGAAAAATCTTCACTAAATTGGATTTAGCACAGGCGTACCAACAACTGCCTGTAGATAAAAAAACAGCAGAGGCACAAACGATCATTACGCACTGAGGCGTCTTTAAGTGGAACCGACTCCAATTCAGAGTTAGCGTAGCTCCAGGGATTTTTCAAACTTTGATGGAGAGACTCTTGCAGGGGATCAAAGGGGTCATACCATACTTTGATGACGTTTTAATTGCTGCCCCGAATAGAGAAATACTAGAAGAGCGTCTTAAATTGGTTCTCCAGAAATTTAAAGACTCCGGCCTTAAGGTTAAAAAAAATAAATGTCAACTGTGTACAGATAAAGTAGAGTTCCTGGGGTACCTAATCGATAAACAAGGCATTCATCCTACCAATAGCAAACTAAAAGCAATCAAGAACACCCCAAGACCCAGAAATGAGACTGATCTCCAAGCTTTTCTGGGGCTCATTAATTTTGACAACATCTTCCTGCCGCAAAAAGCAACCGTAGCTGAGCCCCTACACAGACTTCTCGACAAAAAATCAACCTGGGTCTGGGGGCACCGAGAGGAGCACGCGTTCCAACAAATGAAAAACTTATTAACTTCAGATGCTGTTTTAATGCAGTATAATGAGACTTTGCCTTTAACAATTACATGTGACGCATCACCATTTGGAGTAGGAGCCATTTTGAGCCATGTGTTACCAAACAGTAGTGAGGCCCCTATTGCCTATTTTTCAAGGATCCTATCAAAGGCTGAACGTAACTATAGTCAAATCGATAAAGAGGCTCTTGCTGTTGTATCTGCTGTGAAACGGTTTCATGAATATGTATATGGACAAGTTTTTACTATTGTTACCAACCACAAACCTTTGCTGGGGATTATTAGATTAATTAGAATTAGAATGCCTTTTATTGTCACTATCCACATGTACAATTTGCATTATACGCATACACAGTGAGATTAGAGCAACTCATCGTTCAGTGCAGACATGCATGTCAAGAAAATATACATCTAAAATATAATCACATATTGCACATGTCAGCTAACACAGTAATAAAAAAAGATAAAAAAGTGATATTGCACGAGATTATTCACAGTTGTCCCTGAGTATATTTACAGTATATTTGGCAGGACTGGAATCAGTGCATGTGTGAATTCAAAATGGTTATGGCTTTGGGGAAAAAACTATTCTTGAGGTGGTTTGTCCTTGACCTGATGCTCCTGTAGCGCCTCCCTGAGGGCAACAGGTCAAACAGTCCATAACCAGGGTGGGAGCTGTCTTTTATGATGTTCACAGCTCTGCTAAGACAGCGGGAAGAGTAGATGTCCGACAGGAAGGGGAGAGGGCAGCCAATGATCTTCTGAGCTGCTTTGACTACCCTCTGTAGTCTCTCCCTGTCTGCCATGGTGCAATTGCCATACCACACTGTGATGCAGTATGTCAGCAGGCTTTCAATGGACGCACGGTAGAAGGTAATCAGCAGGCTGGAGTCCAGGTTATGCTTCCTGAGCACCCGCAGGAAATGGAGTCTCTGCTGGGCCTTCTTGATGACTGCCGTGATGTTTTCCGTCCAGGAGATTTTGTCGGCAATGATGACACCCAGAAACCGGAAGGTGTGGATCCTCTCCACCTGCTCTCCATTGATGTAGAGGGGAGCCAGATCGGTGTTGTGCCTCCTGAAGTCCACAATGAGTTCCTTAGTTTTCTTGGTGTTCAGAGCTAAGTTGTTTTCTGAACACCAAGCTGTCAACATCAGGACCTCCTTCCTGTAGGCTGCCTCGTCTCCCTTCGAGATGAGTCCGACCACTGTGGTGTCATCAGCGAACTTCACAATGAGGTTGCTGTCATGCTGTGGACTGCAGTCGTGGGTGTAGAGGCAGTACAGGAGTGGGCTCAGCACACAGCCCTGTGGGGAGCCAGTGCTCAATGTGCGTGTGGAGGAGAGGTGGGGGCCAAGCCTTACAGTCTGGGGCCGGTCACTTAGGAAGTCCTTTATCCAGGCACATATGAGGGGGGGCAAACCTAATGTGTCCAGTTTTTTGGTCAGTATTCCTGGGATGATTGTGTTAAAGGCAGAGCTGTAGTCCACAAAGAGCATCCGGACATAGCTCTGCTGCTGCTCCAGGTGGTTCAGCGCAGCATGCAGAGCTATGGCTATGGCATCCTCTGTAGACCGGTTTGTGCGGTAGGCGAACTGATGGGGGTCGAGATCCGGAGGAAGATGGTTGATGATGTGCCGGAGCACCAGCCTCTCAAAGCACTTCATGATTACAGGAGTGAGCGCCACTGGACGGTAATCATTGAGGCTGGAGATGGAAGATTTCTTCGGCACAGGGATGATTGTGGCAGATTTCAGACAGGATGGTATAACTGCCTGGGCCAGGGAGAGGTTGAAGATGTCTTTGAAGATGGAGGCGAGCTGGGGGGCACATGCCCTGAGCACCTTACCAGGAACTCCATCTGGACCAGCTGCCTTCCTGGGGTTCACTGCACGGAGCACCCGTCTGACATCGTCCTCCGTCACAGAGAATGTACTGGGTGGAGTGGTAGAGCTGGATGTGATTGGAGGTGGGAGTAGGGCTGGTGCAGCTGTATGCTGTTTTGGAACTTCAAAACGAGCAAAGAAGTTGTTCAGCTCCTCTGCTAGCGCTGCACTCAGGTGTTCTGTTGTCACTGTGGTTAGTGATGTCATGTATGCCCTTCCACACCTCCCGTGTGTTGTGGCTGGACAGATGGGACTCTATGCTCCTCCTGTGGTCCATCTTGGCTTTTATGATCCCCCTCCTCAGGTCGGCTCGGGCGGCTGTGTACAAAACTCTGTCACCTGACCTGAAGGCTGCATCGCGGGCTTTAAGGAGTCTGCGGACTTGGGTGGTCATCCAGGGTTTCTGATTTGGGAAAACCCGGATGTTTTTGTCTACAGTCACATTTCCGATACAGAACTTGATGTAGTCCAGCACTGTACTCGTGTGCGTTTCCAGCTCCTGGTGTTGAAACATATTCCAGTCTGTCTGCTCAAAGCAGTCTTGTAATCTGCTGAGTGCATCCTCAGGCCAGGTCGTTACAGTCTTTGTAATGGGCCTGCCACTGTGTCTGAGGGGGGTATAGGCTGGGGGTAACAGGAGGGAGAGATGGTCTGAATGCCCGAGGTGGGGGAGGGGTATAGCTCTGTATGCATGTTTGATGTTGGTATAAACATGATCCAGAGTGTTTTCTCCCCTCGTGGCACACTTGACATGCTGGTAGAATTTCGGGAGAACAGTTTTCAGATTGGCCTTATTGAAATCTCCTGCAATGACGTGAACACCATCAGGGTGGGCCTGCTGCTGTTCATTTATGGTGTTCAGCAGGAGAGAGAGTGCCTTGTCTGTGTTTGCATCGGGTGGAATATACACCGCCGTAACAATCACAACAGTTAGCTCTCTCGGTAGAAAAAAAGTCCGGCATCTTACAGACATATACTCGAGATCAGGGGAACAGTGATTGTCTATAATTGTCCCGTTATTGCACCAGTTCTCATGTACATAGATACAGAGCCCCCCTCCTCTGCTCTTACCAGAGTCCTTCGTTCTATCCCAGCGTAAAAAAGTGCGGCCTGCTAGCTGCATGCTAGCGTCAGGTATCCCGGGATGTAGCCAGGTTTCAGTAATTACCATAACGCAGCAGTCTCGAACATAGCGATTGCCAGCGAGTTGTAGATTTAAATAGTCCGTTTTATGTACCAGGGATCTGGCGTTGGCGAGATACAGGCTCGGAAGAGGTGGCTTGTATGGATGTTTCCTCAGCCTTAGTATAACACCAGACCTGCAACCTCGCCTCTGCTTTCTCTCCCTCCTCCGTCTGCGCCGCCTCCTAGTCCCGACAACAATCCACGGAGAGCCCGCTGGTCTCGCTATCTCGTCGGGGATGTTATGTGTGCGGTGAAAGTCACTCGAAACAGACGTCTGGTATTGGTTTCCTATACCTATGATGTCCGATCGTGTGTAGAGTTGGTTCGTAGAACCGATAGTCCACAGGTAAACGAGAAAGACGTATACAAACAACAAAAAAGAACACCGAACGGGAGAGCCATAAGCCGCTGCGTCCATGCGCGCCGCCATTTTGTGTTTTTTAGCAGGAGACAAGCCAACCCCCCATATATTATCACCTAGAATGACTCGCTTTCGGAGTTTTTGGCTGCGTACAACTATAGACTGCAACACCGCCCAGAGAAAGCCATTCCCCACACTGATGCACTGAGCCGTGCACCACTTCCAGAAACCGTCGATGATCCAGCTCCAACCCTTACGACACTCCAGATTGAAACGCTACATTCACCGCCGCTAACAGCTAGAGACATTGCGATCGAAACAAAGCACAATCCTGTCTTAGCGCGAGTTCTTAGCTGGGTCGAACAGGGATGGCCAGTAGAACAAACCACTGATGACTTCACCCCCTTCAAGAACCGGCAAACAGAACTTTTTTCGCAAAAAGTCTGCATCCTATGGGGGGATAGAGTCGTTGTCCCAGAGCGGTTATAACGAGCAGTATAAAAAGCACTGCATGAGGGTCACCCCGGCATCGTGCGTATGAAAGCGCTTGCACGAAGCTATATATGGTGGCCGGGCATCGACAAACAGACCGAAGCCTGGGTAAAGACTTGTTTAAAGTGCCAAGAAGTTAGCAGTGCCCCACCTAAAGCAACTCCAACAGAGTGGGAAACACCTTGGGGACCATGGTCCCGCATCCACATTGACTTTGCGGGACCTACTAAGGGACATACATTCCTATTAACAGTGGATGCCTATTCCAATTGGCTCGAGATCCACGAAATAAAGAGTACTACAACCGAGTCCATCATCCGGAAATTGAACAAGCTATTCGCGACGCATGGACTGCCAGACGTTCTGGTCTCCGACAATGGACCCCAGTTTACCGCTCTACCCTTTGAACAATACTTAGTGGACCTGAGTATTCGCCATGCGCTAACTTCACCAGCACACCCTGCGGCTAACGGAAGAGCCGAGCACATGGTACAATTTGTTAAAAAAACCCTCTACAAAATGGACTATGGGGACATTGAAGATAAAATAAACAGAATACTCCTTCTCCAACACATCACTCCGCACAGCATCACCAACAAGACTCCAGCTGAACTATTGATGGGACGCAAACTCCATTCCCACCTCGACCGGCTTCACCCGTCTTACGAGCCAGAGAAATCCTGTGGATCTAGCATAAAATGCCGCGAGTTCAAGATAGACGACTTAGTTTTTGCCAGAAACCTTTCCGGCGAACCGTTGTGGGTCGAGGCAACTGCCATTCAAGCCACCGGACGCAGGTCGTACCGTGTGAAAACCTGCGATGGAAAAATATGGAAACGCCATATAGATCAGCTTCGCTCAAGGCTACAACCCAGTTTCCGCGACTCCGGTAACTCCCAAACTGAGGGGGGAGGGGATGTCGAAGAAACCGAATTCAAGATGGTGGAAAGCAGGAACGAAAGAAGTCAGCAATGGGCATGACGAATGAAGAAGAATCAGGGAGGGGAGTGTCCTCGCCACAGAGGAACACCTCAACAGAAGCAAGCTTGCAAAGATTGGAGGACAACAACGAGAATATTTGCGGCACCGAGTCATCCAAAGACGATACGGAACCACCGGTACCTGATTTGCCCAAAAACGTCCCGCTGAAACCGGATTACAGACAGGAACTGGTGGGACAACGAAAATCTAATAGACAGTCAAAACAACCTTCATACCTCAGGGATTACGTCACCACACCCCTTAAATGGAACCCGGGGGGAAGGGGTGTTATGAACTAATAATACGCTTAAATAAAGTTTTATGAAACCTTTAGAAAAAGCAGGGTTCTAATCCTGCACTTCTGATTGGCCGATAATAGCGATATCGGATTGGTCTGTTCAGGAGAATCTGATTGGCTGTTAACGAGCCACTCTCATTGGTTCAAGGGGTTAACACTCCACGTTTCTCATTGGTTACTAGATCAGCAGCCTGCCCTATAAAAGGGCTGCTGCTGCCTTAGGTTTTTGCTCTGTTCAGAATGATTAATAAAGAGTTGAAGTTCACTGTTCACTGCCTCATCTCCGTTCATTGCGCCCATGCACAGAACTTAACATGTCCCTTCTTGTACACAGCCCAGAAGTTTTTGTGATTCTTTGCAGCAAAAATTACCAACCTCTGGCTTTACTCTATTTTTCAAACGTGTTGCCACTGTCTATGTAATAAATGTATACATTCATCATGTGACTTAGCATTGTTATAAACTGAGGTAGCCATCTTCAACTAGTCATCATGTATCACATATAAATCATTCTCTATATTAGCAGTAACACTTTTACCCCCTTTTCTATTATACAATTATCTCCCCTACTACATAACCAAGATTACTACATAACCAAGATTAACTAAAGCCCTTACTGATAGCAAATTAAATTTTAGTTTAGGTACATATAACATAGTTAAATGTTCATTTATATAAGAACAATATGCAGTACCTTCACCTGATGCTTTAATCTTCCATCCATTTGCCAATGATACATGTTGTTTACTCGTGGACATTGTTAGGGATAACATTGTTTACCCTAACTGGTTTAGGTAAAATAATAAATATGTTATCATGGTTTGTTAGTTAAAGTGTCTGCAACTTTAACTGTAAGATTGTAATTAAGGGAGTGGTTGTAAAAGCACCATAAAAGAAGCAAGGCACAGCAGCTTGCTCTCTCTGGCTTGATGATCCCTAATTACTGCATGGACTGAAGACTGCATTTTTTCCCCTACTGGAATGGGAGAGAGAAAGGACTGTTGATTTATCAACTGTGAGAGGACTGATTTATTGTAAGTGAACTGACATTGGATATTCTACACGGACTTTGCTAATTGAATATCCTTGAATGGACTGACTAAAACGAAACATGACTAATGGACTGTTATTTTGACTACGCTATAAAACTCTAAGTGGAATAAACTATATTTTTGATAACACAAGCGTATGTTATTTTTACTGTATGTTAACTAACATACAAACTTATCTCACACATTTATCTGTGTGCCTATCTGACTAACGCTGCACATTCTGTTTAGCTTGTCTACTTAACCCTGGTTGGGGAACCCAGGCTTAACAGACATCTTTACAGCCCTTTTTCTATCTTTAGTAATGCACTGCGATGTTCCACTATCAACAACCCACAAATCAGTTTACAGTTGAATTGCTAGACATAGCTAAACTAACATTCTTCTTAGCCTTCTGGTGATTACCAGTATTCTATCTTTTTTCTTTCTTACAGAATCTAGCTATATGTCCCCTAGCCCCACAAGAAAAACATTTCCTAACAGTATAGGCAGTTGATGACAAATCCTCTTCTTGTGGTGGTTCCTTCCTCAGTTGATCCCTATCCAGCTGTTCTCTTGCTTCTTCTAACAACCTTCCAGTTATGTAAGTCAATGTCAGTTTATCTCTGGGAAGGACTTCCAGTGAAGATACATAATCATCATAACTTTCATCCAATGAGGAAAGAATGATGTAAACTTGATGCAGCTCTGAAAATATCAGTTATTTTTCATGTAGCTCTTAAAAAGTTCTTTTCATGAAGTTCAAATGAGCTAACATATCTCCACCTTTCAGAAGACGTGCTCTAAACAGTTTACGTGTAAGATGTATGTGTGCACCTACACTACACGAACATAAATCCTCTTCAAATTCTCCCAACACCTAGCAGCAGACTCTTCTCCACAAATATGGACTAGCTGCTGGTCACTCAGTGTTAGTCCAATTATACAAAGAGCTCATTCATTGTTCTGTTTAAAGTCAGCAATCTTCTTGGCATCATCCTCATTAGCTGAACCCCAAGCATTTACATCCGGTGGGTCTTGAACATAGTTTCTTCTATCCAACCAGGTTATCAGTGATAGACTTGTTGAAGTGACTTGTGCCATCTTTACCAGGATAGTAAACCACAATTAAACAGTAAACAGCTGTCTGTATACAGTACTGTGTATTCACACCAACTCTCAGTTATCTGAGCCTGGTATGTCCTGGGCCCATAACCAGTGTTGAGGTAATTCCCCATTAGGAGAATGAGCGCATACAGGGAGACATATTTGAGAGAAGTGTTTGAATAATACACACACAGCACACAGATACACTGTACGGTAAATGTAGGTTTTTTACTTTCAATAAAGGTTTAAGCAAAGTTCAAAATAGGCAGTCCAAAGTCATTCACAGGTAAGATCAGTCAGTTTTTATCCAGGGATAATCCAATAACAAAGTCCAGTGTCAAAAACAGTTCAGTATCAGACTTACATCAAATCCAGTAATATCAATCAATTAGAAAAAATCGCAATACTCTCCAACAGAAGGAAACAGAGACTCACTGAGACTTCTTCTGAGACTAAGACTAGACAGCCCAGGTTTCTGGCTCCATCTTATGGTCGTTTGAGAAACCATACCCAATTACACTTTTATGATTCTCTTAAAGAGACAGTATTAAAATGTCTATCCTGGATTATATATTTCCAACCCAAACAGCTGTTAGGTGACTTACATTCCTAATATGCCTCCCAGCTCAGGTCCCTGATAGACACTCCCACACACGGCGGCAGCGGCAACAGCAGTCCCCATCCCCAGTGCCCACTGTCAGGTTTCCCCATTAGTTTTCTAGCTTTGAATTGCTCCCGGCTCTCTCTCTCTCCCCTCCCCTCTGCCCACGTGCAGGCAGGAAAGGAAAGGAAAGGGAGACAGAGCCATGCACAGCTCTCCCCTTTTCCAGCCCTTGCTGCCTCTCCCGATATCGAAGCCTCAGAAACACAGGCAAAGCCACCACCGCGGTAGCACCCTGAGTTGCTTGCTTCTCCACTACTGCCTCCTCCTCCTCCTCCAGCACCACTTCCTTCTCTGGATTCTTAACTAACCGAGCATGCTAAGATAATTCAAGATGCTACCACTGCGGTGGGCTTTGCCTGTGTTTCCAAGGCTTCGATGTTGGGAGAGGCAGGAAGGACTGGAAAAGGGGAGAACTGTGCACAGGTCCACCTCCCTTTCTTTTCCTGCCTGCACATGGGCAAGGGGGGAGGAAAGAGAGAGAGCCGGGAGAAAGAGTTCAGGACTGTCCCTCCTTCTTATTCTCTCATAATCTTTCTTTCTTTTCTTTTCTTTTCTTTTTTTTTGGTAAAAGTTTTATTCATTTTAACAACAGACAAAAAACAAATAAGACATAAAACATGACATAAAAAAATAAAAAATAAAAATAAAAAATTATAACATTCTTCATAAATTTACAGTGTATCGGTTGGTTTACCACTCCCTTTTGTGCATCCATTTCATAGTCATCAGAATAATTATATTACAGAATAACTCACATTATCCATCATCAATAAAATATCCCAATATCATTATTGAACAATCATTTGACTATAATTTTACTAATTCATACTTAAGCGAGATAACTATAATTAAATTAAATTATTTTATAACAAATCATAGAATCATACCAAATCTATCTTAATAAAATACTCTTAAAAATTATCAAAGCCAAGAAAAATTATATATTCATTATTTCCTAAATTTCTAAATATTCTATTATCATATTATATTATCTAACCATTGATAAAAAAAGATCCCAAACTTCATAAAATTGTTTATCTTCTTGTTCTCTAATTTCAAATGTCAATCTACTCATTTCAGCACATTCCAATATTTTCTTAATAATTTCTTCCTCTAATGGTATTTTCTCACTCTTCCAATGTTTAGCAATACAATCCTAGCTGCTGTTAATACATTTACAATAAGATACTTTAAATTTTTATTATATATATCAGGTACGATTCCCAATAAAAAAATCTCTGGTTTCAAATCTATATGTTTCTTTATCATTTTTTCCAGCCATATACGAATTATAGTCCAGTATTTCCTGGCCTCCTCACAAGTCCACCACATATGGTAATATGAGCCAGGTATCTGATGACATTTCCAGCACTTTTCAGATTTATTCTTGAACATTCTTGCTATTCTTGTCGGGGGGAAATGCCACCTGTAAAACATCTTGTATAAATTTTCTTTATATGCTGTTGACATTGTCATTTTATAATTTTGTGACCACAATTTTTGCCACTTCTCTAAATCAATCCCATATCCAAAATTCTTCCCCCAATCAATCATTGTTTCTTTAACTTGTTCTTCCTCTAATTTAATTTCCAACAAATAACTATATAGTTTTTTAATCACTTTTTCATCAGTACTCATCAAAATCCTAAGTCAGTCAATTTATCATAAAATCCTTCTGTTTTAGAATCTTTAAGATACCTTGCATGTATTTGCACATATGAAAACCAATTCATCTTTATACCTTGTTCTTCTAAATTTTGCATCATTTTAAGTTCACCCTTTTCATCCAATATTTCCCCATATCTAACTGTTTGTTCCTTCTTATAAGTTATAGGATACGAAAAAGCTTCAATAGTTGATAATCAAACTGGAATTTTCAAATAACATTGTTTCTTAATTTTCTCCCAATTCAACCATAACGATTCCCGTATATAATGCCTTCCAAAATAACCCTGTGATTTAGTTCCCTTATACCATAAAAAACATGCCAACCCAATAATAAATCATGACCTTCTAATGTCAACAATCTAGTCTTTCTTAACGTTATCCATTCTTTAACCCACATTAAGTTTGCAGCTTGATAATACAACTCCCAGTTAGGAAGGCCAAATCCTCCTCTAATTCTAGTATCCTGTAAAAGTTTTAATTTTATTCTCTCTTTCTTGCCTTGCCATATATACTTCAACACAATTTTATTTAGTTCTTCGAAGAAATCCTTGCTTAACCTAATTGGTATTGTTTGAAACAAATATAAAATTCTGGGTAAAATATTCATCTTGATTGTTGAAATTCTACCTATCAATGACAATTGTAGGTTTTCCCATTTTTTCAGGTCAGATGTTATTTGCTGTTTAAGCTTAATATAATTATTCTCTTTCAATGTAGTACATCTTGACGTCAAATATATCCCCAAATATTTAACTTTGTTCGTAACTTGAATTTTCAATAAATCTGCCAGTTCTTCTCTTTGTCTTAATAACATGTTCTTTGTCAGAATCTTTGTTTTGTCTTTATTTATTTTTAAACCAGCCATCTCAC
Source organism: Hydrophis major (assembly GCA_033807585.1). Taxonomy (NCBI): domain Eukaryota; kingdom Metazoa; phylum Chordata; class Lepidosauria; order Squamata; family Elapidae; genus Hydrophis; species Hydrophis major. The sequence continues at coordinate 62,128,740 of CM066331.1, read as the reverse complement.
CATACATCTCTATCTTTTCCAAGAGTTTTAGAGCTGTCTCTAAAGGGTCTTCCAAAATAAAGACCAAATCATCCGCAAAGACTTGCAATTTGAATTCCTCCTTTTTGACTTTCATTCCTTTTATGTTTATATCCTCTCTAATATTTCTATTTAAAACTTCCAAGGTCAATACAAATAACAAAGGAGATAATGGGCATCCTTGTCTTGTACCTTTTTTTAATATTAATAGAGTCTGTGAATTCTCCATCTATCATTACTTTTTCCGTTTGCTTATAATATACGGCTTCTATTGCTTGGATAAATTTTCTAGCAAAGCCCATCTGTTCCAATAGTAATAACATAAATCTCCAGTTCACATTATCAAATGCCTTTTGGGCATCTAAGAATATCAAAGCCATTTGTTTTTCCGGGTGCGCCTCCTAATATTCCAATGTGTCCAGGATTACCCTCATATTGTCTTTAATCTGTCTCTTTGGTAAAAATCCATTCTGATCAGAGTGAATAAAGTTATTTAGGTATTTTTTAAGCCTTTCTGCCAAGATTGAAGCAAAGATTTTATAGTCTGCATTCAATAATGAAATAGGTCTATAGTTCTTAATTTGTAATGGGTCAACCCCTTCTTTTGGAATAAGTGTAATATCGGCTTCTGACCATGTTTCAGGTATTTTCTTATTTATCATAACTTCATTCATGACTTCTGACAGTGGAATGCTCAACGATTCTTGTAATGTTTTATAAAATTCTGCCGGGAAACCATCTGGTCCTGGTGCTTTTCCATTGTTTTGTCTGTTAAGTGCTACAGTTAATTCCATCATTGTTATAGCACTTTTTAACATTTTCCGAGTTTCATCAGGTATCATAGGTAGGTTAGCGTTTTGTAAATACTGTTTAATTTTTCCTTCATCAAGATCCTCCTGTTTATATAATTGTCCATAAAAATCTCGAATGATTGCCTTTTTCTCCTTATTACCATAACAAATTTGACCATGATCATCTATTAACTGTGATATTTTCCTTGACTCTTTCTCTTTTCTCAACTTATATGCTAACCATCTACCTGGCCTATTTGCATCTTCGAAATAGTTCTGTTTAGCACTTCTAATTTTTTGTGCCAGTTCTTCTTTCTCTGCTTGATCCATTTTATGTTTAATTATGTCCATTTTAAGTTTGATATCTTTTTTCTGTGGCATCTTCTGTAATTCTTTTTCCAGTTTTTTATGGTCATCTTTGTCGCGTTGAGCGACCGGCCCGGCAGACCTTCTTCTTCTAGTCCGTTAAGTTTTGGCGGGACCCTCGCGAGGGTGGACCAGAATTTAGGCACCAAGAAAAGACACCGGACATTTAGATGCTTGAAGTGAGGAAGCACATCGCGCCCGGGGCAGATGGAGTGGTCCTGGCCCCGATTGCTCTGCTACAACCTCCTTTATTGTGTTCTTTAGGTAGGGAGGGGTTAGGAGTACAAAGAAAAAAGAAATAAGCAGTTTATGCCATATAAGAATATCTACAGAACAAGGGAATGCATAGCTCATATATCATGACTATATATCACTGACATGTCTCAAGGATTTTTCAAGCTAGCCGGGCGTAATCTATGGCGTGATTAGCTAAAGTTGTTGTGTCCTTGCAAGATAAGTTTTCCTGTATGTCAGGGCATTTTTGTGGTTCTGATTTCCGTGTACGTGTCTTTTAAAAGAACACTAATGGCAACATTTTATAATACATTCACAATTCCTCCTTTTCTTTAAATTTTGGCACAAAGTGGTCCAGGAGAGAGTCCTGTTCCTCTAGAGTGGCACCGCAGAAGGACAATGAGCTCTTCAGCTCAAAGTGCTCCCGCGGTCCGGTCTCGTCCAAGGTGGGAATGTCACACACCGAACCACCATCACATAACTACCTTTTTGGAGGAGTTTCTTCATCTGACTCGGTGTCTGAGGACCATCCGAGTAGCGGTTGCTTAGCAGGATCTGTTGGTGCAAGGGCAGAGGCTAACAAATTTATAGATTTTTGGGTATTACTAACTTCAGTATCTAGCACGTTCAAGCAATTTTTTAAGAAGCGAAGCACTCGGCCAAATATACAAGGGCCAATGGTACAAATTAATACAAACAAAATAAGTGGCCCTATTAATGCAGATAGTAAGATAGTCAACCATGGGGAAAAATTAAACATGCCTTGAAACCAGGAATTGTGTTGTTGTCTCTCGTTTTCACGGTCTTTGAGGCGTTTTCTTAACTCTGCCATAGAGTCTTTTACAATACCTGAATGGTCTGCATAAAAGCAACATTCTTCTTTTAAGGCTACACACAACCCCCCTTTGTTTAGAAAGAGCAAATCCAGACCTCTTCTGTTTTGTAAAGCTACTTCTGCAAGAGAAGATAGTGAAGCCTGTAAGGTGGAAATGGAAGTTTCAATTCTTTTTAAATCTTCATCTATTTGCAAGCTGAGAGTGGCTAACTGTTGATGCCCTACAGCTAGAGCAGTCACTCCTGTGGCAGCTCCTGCTGCGCCTAACCCGAGGAGTACTGATAATGTTAATGCAGTGGCTATTTCTCTTTTTTGGTGGAGAGGGAACTGAGGAGGTTCTAACATTGTAATCAGTTCAGGGCCTGGGTAATAAGAAATCTTTGGAAGTAATTGGACTTGTATGCAAAAAGCGTTTTCTGACAATAGAACATCCCCATGTACACAGGCAGTGGCGCCCGTGGAGCAAGCCCAAATAGAATTATTACCAGGAATAAAAAAATAGCCAGTTAGACGGTCTGTGAGGTTACCTCCTGATGTAGTATATAGAGCGCCCATGGCTCCGTGTGTGTCTGGTGATTTTTGTAAGGCTGAATTTCTGTTTTTTGGGAGATATACATCACAGTGATACCTGGAAGAAGCATTGTAACAATATTGAGAATAATTGGTAGGTATATTACCAATGCAACAACCTGTGCCTATTATATCTGTGATAGTGATGGAGAAGGTATTCCATCGGCAGAGTGTATCGTTTGTGGAATTGGAGATTGCTTCCCCCGATGCCACTGCTTCATAAAAGGGAGGTGAATCAGAAATACAAAACCAACATTCATTGGTTTTAGCCGAATCATTAAGGGTTGCCTTGAGTAAAGAAAGGGAAGAGTTCACTAATTGAAAAAATGGGTTTTGGGCAGAATCCTGTTTCTGTAGAAAAGTTGATTTAAGATTAAGATTGGGACCCATATCGTATTTTTTCAGTTGAATAGAAAGGCGTACCGTGAAGATGTTGCCCTCATCCTTTTCCCCATCCCACTGGCGACCCCCCCATGTGAATCCAGACATCCATTTGGCCCATGGTAGTGCCTTTCTGACCTCAGTAAAGGTAAGGATAAGAGGGTTTAACCTTTGGCCACAACACGGCCATGGATTGCATGGTATTTGTTCTCTAGTTCTAGTAATGTGTAAATAGTCATTTTTGGTAGGTGGGGTCCACCAGATGTGACCCGTAGAAACACAGTCCCATTTTTTACAGTATCTATCCACAACCCCTCCGCATGCCACACGTGAAGATCCAGTAGAATGAGATGGACAAAAATACAATCCGTAGTTGTCTGCAGGGGCAGGAGAGCAGGAGCCTTGTTTGTCCCATACATCAGCTTGTAGTTTCTTGAATTTGATGACTCCTGAATTTGATGACTCCTGTACCCATTTTGGCAAAATCCATGTACAATGGCGGGAACCAGGGACACCTGGTGCAATTGGTGGTGGAGTTCAGCACTTGTCCTTGAAAATCAAGGATAGTCCAGGTGTAAGTCTGCGGTTGGTGCTGGTTGGAGGATGCTGGAACGGATCGGCGGAGGCGAAGTCCCCTGGGACGTAGTAGGCGTCGGTACCAGGTAAGCATTGGTCTGGAGGCGGAGGCATATCCTGTGACCATTTCTTTGGAGGAGAGGTTAAAGTTCGGAAAGACAGGAAAGGACAAGAGAAGCAGGAAAATCAGAATGATGTTAGGAGAAGCATTAAATTGTGAAGAGACAGGAGAGGTCCAGGGAAGCAAAAAGATCACAGGGAGCATCTTTGGGAGGCTTGCCATGATAGGGCCTGACACAGCGACCAGGAACCCAGAGCACCTGGTCAGGAAGTTGTACGGCAGCATAACCTCTTCCCCAGGTGATAAGTTGTGCAGGTCCTTTCCACTGTGGATCTGGAAGTTGTCTGAAATAGACAAGGGGACGGGAAGAGGGGACTGTTGGCTTAGAAAAGTGACGGGATGCTGCAGTGCAGGGAGGGGTCCCAGTAAGATTAAGAAAGTTAAGAGTATATAGAGTGATATTTAAGAGATTTTGTAACGTTGGGAGGTTCGGGGGGCCTAATGCCTTTTTCCCCATCTGCCGGTCAAGGGCTTGTTTCAAGGTCTGATTAGCCCTTTCTACAATAGCCTGTCCTTGACTATTAAAGGGTATACCAAATGTGTGCGTGATGGTCCACTTACGACAGAACTCTGCAAAGGGAGAACTGGTATAAGCAGGTCCATTGTCTGTTTTGAGATTTTGTGGACATCCCAGCGTTACGAAAGTCCGAAGACAATGATTGATTACATTTTTTGTTGCTTCTCCCCTTTGCAAAGTTGCCATGATAAACCCAGAGTAAGTGTCTACAGACACATGAATGTACTTCCAGGGTGCAAAGGAAGAATGGTGGGTGACATCCATTTGCCACGTGTCACAAGCTTTAGTACCCCTAGGGTTAACACCTTCGGGAATGCCCTTGGCTTGTAAACTGCAGGTTGGGCATTGTTGGATTATTGCAGTGGCCTCTTGGTTCGTGATGCCAAATTGTCGAACCAAGGCCTTTCTATTTTGGTGGAAATAGTCATGACTTTCCCCAGCCAACATTGGTTGAGAGCATGGGGAAGCAGTCATAACTTTGCAGGCCTCATCGGCCATTTGGTTTCCTTCAGAAAGGAATCCGGGCAGTTGTTGGTGACTTCTAATATGGGCAACAAATAAAGGTGTCTTTCTTTCTTTGAGCAAGGCCTGAAGCTGTAAAAAGAGTGTCATTAGAGAAGGAGGGGTCATAGGGGAAATATATGCATCAAACATATGTACAACCATTTGAGTCACATACAAACTATCAGAGATAACATTTAAAGATTCATTAGAAAAGAGGGAGAGAGCCAAGATAAAGGCAGCCAATTCAGACTGCTGTACGGATGGCTGGGGAGTGGTCAAGCGTTTATGCCACTGGCCATCCCTGTACCATGCGCATGCTCCAATGGTCTTGGATCCATCTGTAAACACAGTAAGTGTTTCCTTTAATGGCTGCTGAACAAGAGGAGAGGTTAGCACAAATGGAACGGTCCTGAGTACCTGTAAACGGGGATCTGGAGGGAGGTGGCATGATACTTGACCGCACCACTCTTCCAGAGCGTCCTGTAAAACGGTCGATGCTTGTAGGAGGGGTTCCCATTGGGTAATCTTAAAGGGAACATACAATGTAAATATATCCAACCTCATCATGGCCTTAGCCCTTTTCCTTCCTTTTTCAATAAGAGAAGCCATTTGCATTGCTCTTGTGAATATTGAAGTTCTAGGAGTGTGTGGGAGATGTAACCATTCTAAAATGTGCAGGCGTTTGGTATGGGAGAGTTGAACTACAATTGCAGTTAAAAGGTGGTGTGTGGAGAGGATGGCAAGGGAGGGTGGTGTATTTGCAAGAGCGCGGTCCACCCACTGGGTGGCCAGGGCTTTGTTTACTTGTTGCAAGGCTTGCAAATGTTCCTCGGATAGGATGACTTTATCTGCTGGGTTCTTCAAGCCGACAAGTGCTTGGAACAGAGGCGATAACATGTGTGTTGTTAGGGTAAGATATGGTCGAGCCCAGTTAATGACCCCCAAACACTGTTGTAGTTGGACCAAGGTGGTGGGTTGAGGGAGTGTGAGTGCGGGGATATGGGGAGATGCTGTGGACATCAGAACTTTGTGGCCTAGATATTGCATTGGGTATTGGGTTTGAATTTTTTCAGGGGCTACGTGCAGTCCTGCTTGTGCTAATATGTTTAGTAGCAAAGAAAAGGTTTTTTGAATTGTTCCTTTTGGGCCATTTGCTGCAATTAAAATATCATCCATGTAATGATACACAAGAAAATCAGGAAATTGAGATCGATAGGGGCATAAAGCCCTGTCTACAAAAAATTGACACATTGTGGGTGAGTTTAACATACCTTGAGGCAAGACTTTCCATTGGTATCGCGAGGTAGGTTTGGAATTATTAAGTTCAGGAATAGTGAAAGCAAAAAGCATTCTATCCTTTTGTGCCAATGGTATGGAAAAGAAGCAATCTTTTAAGTCTATGATGACCAGGTCAAACCCTTCAGGAATAAGATTAGGATTGGGCAGGCCACATTGTAACGGCCCCATGGGTTGAAGTATGGAATTGATAGCCCTGAGATCCTGCAGGAGGCGCCACTTACCGGATTTTTTCTTGATAACAAACACTGGGGTGTTGTAGGGACTAGTAGATGTTTCAATACGACCCTCATCCAACTGCTGCTGAACAAGAAGGTGTAAGGCCTGCAATTTCTCTTTAGTGAGTGGCCATTGATCAACCCATACCGGAATGGGTGTTTTTAGGGAAAGATCAAGAGGAGCAATGTATGTTTGCGTAGCCATGAGTGTGATTATGGCAGTTGGATAGAAGCATGAAATTGAGAAAGCAAGTCACGACCCCACAAATTGCAATGCAAGGGTAAAATGTAGGGTTTCAGATAAGCAGTTATGTTAGAATGCTTAGTAACAGCAGAAAGCCAGTGAGAGCTGACCTTAGCGGCCTGTGCTCCGCCCACACCCTGCACCGAGGATGCTTCCACAAGGGACCAAGAGGAGGGCCATTTGGCGGAGCGGATGACGGAAACGTCAGCGCCGGTATCAATCAGACCCTCGAAAAGACGACCATTAAGCGTGACAGTAAGAGTAGGTTTTGAAGCCTGCACTGGTTGCTGCAAAGCAAACAAGGACGGAGTGTCAGAAGGAGGCAGAAGTATAAGAGTAGCGATGATCGTCCCCTTTTTTAGAGAAAAGCATCTATCCCCTATTCCGGCCAAAGAAAGCTGTTTTAAGTCTGATGAATCATTCAGATAGGGAGCAGCGACCACGCCCTCAATTGTGAGCGAGGAGTTAGGAATGAGCAAAACAGGGTTAAAGGGAGGAAGGGGTTTAAGAAATGTGACGACAAGGGGAAGAGAAAACACAGCGCCAGGGTCATCATACACAAGATCTTCGGCCAATTCTACAGGGAAGTTGGTGGCGGAAAACTCAGCCTTTGTGGCAGGGTTAGCTGAAAATCCCTCAATTAGTTTCCCGGAGATTGGGGAAGAGGAGGAGGATTGCTGCGGCATTGCGAAGCCCAATGACACCCTTTACGGCATCGGGGGCAGATAGTTTTAGGTTTGGATGGAGGAGGCGGCCCTTTTGCTTGGCCACGAGGCGCACCTCCCCCCCCGGCATTCGACACTGGTTTTTAAAGTGTCCAGGTTTTCCACAATTAAAGCAATTGCCATTGCGCGCTACGGGAAAAGCATCAGGAGCACAATTACCAGAGGGGGAGGCAGTAACAGAGGAAGGTAAAGAGGTAGTGATAGCAGCGGCAAGAGCATTCATTTTATGAGAAGTTGTGCCCACAATTCTACAAAGTTGCAAAAATTCAGCCAGGGTTGCTCCTGGTTTGTTGGCCACGGGTTGAAGGATTTTTTTGGCAATCATGATTAGCGTTGGAAAAGGCAAGTTTCATGAGCAATTCTTGTTTGGCTGTGGAATTATCTATTTGCCTATCCAAGGCTGTTTGAAGGCGGCTGATGAAAGAAGCATATGGCTCATTTGGCTCCTGCATGATTTTTAGGAAAGTTTTGGTAGACTGAGAATCCGAATCATCCACCCGCTTAAGAGCATTCATGGCACACATGTGAATTATGGCAAAACTGCGACGGGGGGGATTTTGTTGTTGGACTAGCGTCGCGGATTGCCCTTTCCCCAATAGTTGATCTGCAGTGACTCCTGCGGGTAAGCCTCTTCGAATTTCTGCTTCTACCCCTTTTTCATATTCAGATTGCCAAACAACATATTGAGCTGGAGTCATGAGCATTGAAAAGAGCATTTTCCAGTCATATAGTAACATAACAGTGTTAGTAGTAATTAAGGAATTAAGTATCCCCCTCGTGAAAGGAGAATGTAGACCGTAGGTGGTTACAGCATCCTTAATCTGTTTCAAAACTCTAAATTCGATGTTGTTATACACGTTTCCTCCCGCCGCCCCTGGGACAATGGTCATAGGAAAAGCCGAAGGGCTTTCAACTTCCAGAGAAAGAGGAGAGGAAAGGAGTTCAGTAATAGTGCCTCCGAGAGGTTGATGTGGAGAGAAATCGGACACAGGGGCTGAAGGGGAGGGGGAGGTGTCAGGGTAGGGAGGAAGAGGTAGAGAAGTGGAGTCAAGATGGGCAGCGAGAGGGGCGGTAGTTTTGGGATCGGAAGTGGAAGAAGAGGATGGTTCTAGAGATGAAGAGGGAGGATAGAGGGTGTTGATGGCTGCCATAACAGCCTTCCAGGAAGTCAGAATATCCACGGGAGCCCGTGGGGTATCATGAAGATATTTTCCTATCCGCTCCCAAGTGGAGGATTTGAGCGTTCCTCCAGAGGGATAGACAGGACAATATTTTTCTATGTAAAGTAAAAGATTAGTCAGTGATTTTTTTAGAGATAGAGAAAATTGTAGTGCCATTAGATTTTTGACAAGAATTAGCCTTCTTCACAAGTGCGTAAAGTTCGTCCCTATGTACTGACGAAACTTTGGAAAGTGGGGAGCCCATTACTTACGATTGTACAAAGCCTTTGCCAGGTGCGTAGTAATAGGAGCGAAGGCAGTGTTCCTCTAGACAGAGGCAACACCATGAGACCAGAAGACCGAAGGATGAAGGATCCCGGACGAGCCCCCAGCTGTCGCGTTGAGCCACCGGCCCGGCAGACCTTTTTCTTCTAGTCCGTTAAGTTTTGGTGGGACCCTCGCAAGGGTGGACCAGAATTTAGGCACCAAGAAAAGACACCGGACATTTAGATGCTTGAAGTGAGGAAGCACATCGCGCCTGGGGCAGATGGAGTGGTCCCGGCCCTGATTGCTCTGCTACAACCTCCTTTATTGTGTTCTTTAGGTAGGGAGGGGTTAGGAGTACAAAGAATAAAGAAATAAGCAGTTTATGCCATATAAGAATATCTACAGAACAAGGGAATGCATAGCTCATATATCATGACTATATATCACTGACATGTCTCAAGGATTTTTCAAGCTAGCCGGGCGTTATCTATGGCGTGATTAGCTAAAGTTGTCGTGTCCTTGCAAGATAAGTTTTCCTGTATGTCAGGGCATTTTTGTGGTTCTGATTTCCATGTACGTGTCTTTTAAAAGAACACTAATGGCAACATTTTATAATACATTCACACATCTTCCAGAGCTTTAATCATTTGCCTCTTCCTAATGTTCTTTTTCTTTGTATAGTCAATTATTAATCCTCTTGCATATGCCTTCATTGTATCCCAAATATTCTGTATTGAAGTATCTTCTTTTTTATTTTCATTGAAGAAGAAGGCCAATTCTTTTTCCATCCATTGTATAAAATCTTTTCCCTTTAAAATAGTATTGTTTAACATCCATCTAGATCTTCTTTTTTGTCCTTTCCATTTAATTGTTATTGGATTATGGTCTGCCCATGTACTTGTTTCAATATTTATTTCTTGAATATTAGATAATAATTCTGTTGATGTCCAAATCATATCTATTCTGGACCACGATAAATACCTGTTTGAATAAAAAGTATATTGTTGAGTTTTAGCATTTCTTTCTCTCCATATATCTTTTAAATTTAATTCATCTATCATTTTAAAAAAAGGATTTATAGAGAGTTTTCCTATTTTGTCGTGTTTTTTTTACTGTATAGTCCAGTTTATTGTCTACAATTCCATTAAAATCCCCCATCATAAGTATGTTAGCATAATCCAGTTCAATTATTTTCATATGTAATTTTTTATAAAATTCTTCTTGTTTATCATTTGGGGCATAAATTGCAACCAATAGAGTTTTTATATTATTATCCACTATTTCAACTATTAATACTCTTCCATCTTCATCAGTATAAATCAGTTTGGCTGGAGTGGTTTCTTTGATGTACAAAACCACTCCTCTTTTCTTACAATGAGTCAGAGAAGTAAATATTTTCCCTAACTTTGGTCGTATCAATAATTGTTCATGTTGTTTTTTAATGTGTACTTCTTGTAAACAAATTATATCAAATTTTAGCTTCTCTAATTTACAAAAAGTTTTCCTTCTTTTGATAGCTGAGTTCAGTCCATTTATATTCATGGAAATCAATTTTTTCTCCCCCATGGTTATGCTTTATATTTAGGTCTAACAGCTCTCGTGGATCTTATTTCACCTTGTTCTTTGATCTCCATTTGTCCACCTAATGCGCCTTCTTCTTTTTCCATCTCCATTTGATCCTCTTCAAATTCAGTTAAAATATTTTCTTTTTCTGTCTCCATTTCTCTTCTTTCGAAAAATTCCTTGTGAAACATTTCTGCTTTTGCAATTGAATCAATTCTGTGTCTCTGTTCCTGCCATGTAAACATTAATCCTTCTGGGATCAGCCATCTATAGTTCACCTCTTTTTTCAATAGCATTTTAGTCAAAAATCGATACTCTCTTCTAATCTCTCTCACTTTTCTAGGTATTTGTTTTAAGACCAGAATCTCTTTACCTTTATATTTCAACCCCTTCTCTCTTACCACTTGTAATATTTGGTTTTTAATAGTTTTTTTAGTGAATCTAACATGGACCTCTCTTGGTAATTGGTTCCTCATCGCATATCTTGTGAAGACTCGATATATCTCATCTACTCCATCCATCATCTTTTCCTCTGTTATTTCCAAGACTCCAGCCAGAATTTCAATCATTACTGCCGCCAAGTTTTGTCCTTTTTCTTCCTCAATATTTTGGAATCTAAGATAAAATTCTGACCTGTCCATCTCCCACTTCAACATCCCACCTTTTTCTTGTTCAACCATTATTAATCTGTTATCAATATTCCCAATTGTATCATCTCTTTGTTTGTCTTTCTCTTCTATTTTTTTGGATTCTCTCATCATGTTTCACCATCATTTGTTGAAAATTTTCAATTTTCTCATCCATCTTTCCAATTCTTTGGTCAATACTCTCCATTCTTTGTTCCATACTCATTTTAAGATCTTGTATTCCTTGCATAACCATCGTTAAATCCACTTGCACTTTATCTTGCTTCACCATTGTTGAGAGTCGTCCTCCAGATAACGGGGAAACAGGAGCAGAAGTTGAGATGCCCGAAGGTAAAATTTTCTTACTCATTTTGATAACTCAGGGTCTTCCGGGTCTTTTAATCCAATTAGTGAGGTAGCCAATTATAATCCAATTTAAAAAAAGGAAAACACCACAAAAAACAAAAAACAAAACCAGTAATAAGTAAAAAGCCCAAAATTAAAAAGAAAAAGATTCTTCAGGTTCTTCAAGACCTTAATCCAATTGTAAAATACGCAAATATAATTCAAAAGTAAAAATTAAAAGATGAAGAAAAAAGAAGAAGCAAAATAAAGCCCAATAATATCAAAAAATAATAAGCAAAGGAAAAGGAAAAGAAAAAAAAGAAAAGGATATTTCTTCAAATTCTTCCCACCTTAATCCAATTGAAAAACCTCAGAAAATGAAAAAAAGCCATAAAAATAGGTCAAAAATAGAAATCAAAAGGCAGACATCCCTATAAAAAAGAGGAAAAAAAGCAAAAAAAAAAAAGATATTTTGAGGCTTCCCCTTTGAAAAAAAATAAATAAAAAATGAGATATAATAAAAAATAAATATATCAATATTACAAAATAGTGTGGGGTTGGAGGGGAGGAATGAAACAATTAATAAGGAGTTAAAAAAAAAAAAAAGACACACACTGCCTTTTATTTATCCAAGGCTCTTATTTGACTTCTCCACAAGTTTCAAAGCCAAACTTCAAATATTCATTTAATAATAGAAGTTTCAAAGAGCACCTGTATAAACATCCTTCAGTACTCTTCCCTCTATCTTATCATTTCCAGTAGCCTTGAGAAAAGTTTTTCAAACAAAAGTTTTTCAACTTCAAACAGAATATTTTCAAGCCTCTAGTTGGCAGTGTTACAAGGTTTCTTCAATCCACTCCCCCTTCTTCCCCCCAGAAAAAAGCCTAAAAAGAGAGAAAAAAGTATGTATGTATATTTATGTATGTTAAAAAAAGATATTAAAGGGGGCCTCTAATTTTAAAAAATATAAACAATCAGAAAGGCAAAGAGAAAGCAAGTAAATATAAAAATATAAAAGAAAAAAGCCAGTCTGGTTAACTAAATCGCAATAAAAGTTCAGTAAAGAAAAAAAAAAAGTAAAAGTAAAAAGCCAAGCCTCACTTTGACATTACTAAAAAAATCACTGCTAAATCAAATTCTGTCAATAATTTTACAGATTTCTTCTAATATTAGAGTGTTCTTGAGTCCCAAGCAAAAAAAAAAGATCCTCACCAGCCGATACACTTCTTTCTATCCCATTCTTCCGGAGCTGTCCCAGCTTCAGCAGCCTAATGGCTGCCTCTCCGCCGTTGGCAAAAGGGCTTCTTCTGGATCGACCAGGGACTTGCAATGTCCCCGGAATCTACAGAATGCGCCCCTTACTGTCATCATCACTACGAGACGGTTTAGGTCCGTTAGGACCGACCAGGGGCGAAGATATCAGCTGTGATCTTGGAGCCCCGAGATCGCAGCTGTATTGCGGTGACAAAGCTTCGCCTTCTCATAATCTTTCTCTGTTGATAATTGGATTGGTCTTTTTAAAAAATTCTAGTCGTGTTCAATTCTGAGAGACCACCTGGACAAGTTTCTTGGCAAGGTTTTTTTTCAGAAGTGGTTTGCCATTATCTTCTTTCTAGGGCTGACTCACAATCAAGATCATTGATCTGACTCATCAAATCAAACTTTATTGTCAATGCACAACAAGTGTACAATGAAATTGTAATGCAGCCCCCCCCCCAAAAAAAACCCCAAAAAACCACAAAATACATCTCAATAACTCGATAAATGAAAGAAATAAAATCCTAAGCCCAAAATAAGCAATAACTAACACTCATTCCCATATACCTATATGTATGTAACATTATATTATATTACATTGGTATGAACATGTTACACATTGCCCTGGCCCTGCAAATCTATCATATTAAACCTAATTGTGGTGTTATGCTGAGTTCAGAAGTCTGGCAGCCCACAGAAAAAAGCTTTTTTTCAACCTATTTGTTCGGCTGGCTATGCTTCTATATCTCCTGCCTCATGGTAGGAGAGTAAAGAAGTGCTGACCAGAGTGTGAATCATCCCTGAGGATTTTCCTCACTGGTTTACTCATGGTTTCTACCCTGATGCCTTAACCACTACATTAAACTGACTCTTAGATTTGATCCTAAAATATGTTTAAAAAATAAAATTGCAGCTGATATCTGAAATAATACCACTTGTGTGTGATTTCAGAGAAAATCACATTGTTTTTGTTTTTAAAAGGATTGCTGTTCAAAAGGTAAAATTCAAGAGATAAGGCTTATTCTAAATACAAATCCAACAACAATGAATTCAACAATTTAGGCTTCAAGAGTTGTATAGTTTGAATTAAGAGATTAGATTATACTGGTTTGGCCAGGTATGAACATATAAAGTAATGTACATTATTATATGCTGCTCCATATAAGCATGTTCCAGTTCCAAGTTATCAGAACAACTCTTCAGTTGCTATCCGGTTTCTCATATTAATGTTTTTACAGAAAAATATAGATATATTTCTGGGGCAAAAAAGGAATGAGATTAATCCTCTTAATTATAACTAAACTTTAGATGGTTTCACTGTGGATTGTATAGCAAATATGCTGTTGATATATTAATATTTTTATATTGGAAGAAGGAGGGGATTGGGGATGGGGAGGAGGGGGAGGAGGAGGAGGAGGAGGAGGAGGAGGAGGAGGAGGAGGAAGAAGAAGAAGAAGAAGAAGAAGAAGAAGAAGAAGAAGAAGAAGAAGAAGAAGAAGAAGAAGAAGAAGAAGAAGAAGAACAAGAAGAACAAGAAGAAGAACAAGAAGAAGAACAAGAAGAAGAACAAGAACAAGAAGAAGAACAAGAAGAAGAACAAGAAGAACAAGAACAAGAAAGTCCCAAGACTCTGCTGCAAGTGATTGAATTCCAATAGTAGATTGTAGGGAATATAAATAAGAAACTTTCATGTCCCCAAGTCACTGTTCTAAGCTAAACTGAAATGTTGACTCATTAGAAGACAAGATAAGAGATTTTGTTCTGCACACGAAAACTTTGCTTTCTTTGTTTCTTCTGAGAGAAGTGTGTATTGAATGCCACAGTTGCACGGAATGCACAGCAATGCTGTCACCAAATTCCCTGAGAGTAAGTAAAATGACAGTGATTTTCATACTCAATGGACAAAAGGCAATTGTTTTCTTGTCATCCAACACCTGTTGTCTAATATGATTCCCTCAAGGAATAATTTTACTTTTTCATGCTCGTTTCATTTCCTACCATATGTTTGAACTTGTGACCATATTCATGATATCAGTTAACCCAGAAATGCCCTGACACTGGTCAATTGCTTAACAGAATCAATGCCTTTCCTAAACTGTCTTTCTGAGACTAGATAATGCAGAGAAGGTTATGAGGTTCTGTGTGCAATGTAGTCCCCAGTTATACAAATATTTAAAAAGGGAAATTTCATATCTAAATCAAGATCAGGTAGATGAGTTTTCACTTGTAATTATTTTATTTACCCAATCTTTGTTACATTTCACCTGAATATGGGTATTGAGACTATCCAATACATGTGACAAATTAAGTCTGATTCATAAACAATGCAATTTTGAAAGCAAACTGTAAATTGGACATTGAGATGGATGGTATATAAATGTAATAAATAAATAGTTCCCACCTATGCTGTCCAATTGACTTTCTGTATTGACTTCCTTGTTGACTTTCTGGGGAGACTGCCAGGGAAGATTGCAAGTCGTGATCAAATGATTGACTATTGGTCACCAGTGAGAACAGGTTGCCAAGTATTCAGATCACAATCATGTGACTATGTGCATGTTTGTGTGTATATGTGTGCATTGTTTTTCTACAGTCAGAAATGTTGTACAGGCTATAAAGCACCCTTTCTGAGGCTTTCATAATTTTGAATGGTTATTAAGTTATCATTAAGCAAGGGTTACCAGTATACATTTAATACCATTTTTTAGTTAGCTCCTTTCTCTCAGTCACTTACAAAATATGCATATTGTACAATTGTTCATATCCTGTTTTTTGTCACAGGTTCTATACTAAGTATAAGAAATGACAGCTTTCCAGTGGGTATTTTTAATATTAATTATTAATATTAATATTGCTTCTAAATTGAAAAACAGATGGAGCCACTCAAAAAATAATAGGAGACAGATAATATTTAATTCTTTCCAATTTCTTATTTAATGGCTCCAAGTCATATTTTCCCTTAAATTATTTTTCTTTAAAAGGTAGAGAAAGGGGAAAGCTGTATGGGTTTTTTTTGTTTTTTGTTTTTTTGGTGGAACATCAAAAGGAACATTAAAAAGACAATTCTGAGTATACAATTACTCTCTGAAGTCTGTGCCTGTCCTGTTGGGTTGCAGTACCAAACCAGACAGTTATAGAGGTGCAGATGACAGACTCAATAAATCCTCTGTAGAACTGTATCAGCAGCTACTTGGGCAGTTTAAGCTATTTGAGTTGGCACAGAAAAAACATTCTTTGTTGTGCTTTTTTGATGACATTTTTGATGTTAGGTGTCCGTTTTAGGTCATGTGATATGATAGAACCTAGAAATTTAAAGGTCTCTACTGTTGGTACTGTGTTGTCTAATATTGTAAGAGGTGGTAGTATGGGAGGGTTTTTCCTAAAGTCTACCACCATTTCTATGGTTTTGAGTGTGATCAGTTCCAGATTGTTCCAGTTACATCAAGAGGCAAGTTGTACAACTTCCCATCTGTTTGTGGATTCATCATTGTCTCGAATGAGACCAATCACTATTGTATCATCTGCAACCTTCAGTATTTTAAAAGATAGATTGTTTGAGATGCAGTCATTGGTATATAGGGAGAAGAAAAGTGGAGAAAGCACACAGCCTTGGGGTGGGGAGGGCCTGTGCTAATCGTGATGTGATTCTGCCTAGCTTCACCTGCTGCTTCCTGTCTGTTAGGAAGCTTATGATCCACTTACAAGTGTGCTCAGATACCGCTACTGGTGTAGTTTATTTAGAAGAATGTCTGGAATGATGGTATTGAATGCTGAATTGAAGTCTACAAAGAGGACCCCTGCATAAGTATTTGAAGGTATTATTGGTTAGGAAGCAGGTATTTCACTCTGAGAAGTTTCCAACTGATTGTTCACATTATAATCTTTTGAATTGAAATTGTTTGGAAAGCAACTCTTCTGTAGGAATAGTTGAAGTGTCAGATTACAACATGACCAGAGTAGACTTTTAGAAAGGAGGATAAAATTGTTTGGGAATCGTCTGTTTAGTGTCTACTATACATTTAGTGTCTTTGCTTTTTCACTTCCAAACATGGTACAAAATCATACCTCACTGTCTTAGATAGTTATCATTCAATATTGGTAACACAATTTCAGAGAACTCTGAGGGCATCACAAAAATGTCATATAGCCCCAATCACATGTTGTAGATTGCCCATTTCTAATTTCAGCAAAGTAAATGTGAATGTGGGACTGTACAGGAAACAATGCTCAATTCTAAAAAGTTATTCTGTGAAGAAAATTAAGGCACTCAAGCATAAGGTTCTTCTCTTTGTATTTCACAATCTGAAACATCTGTCATTCATAGCTGGGTTCAGGAAAAGAAATCTCCATTTTCTCTGCTTATACAAGCTTTTCACTTGTAAATCTGCCAGTCCAAACAGACACTAGTTTCTGTGAAAACTCCTTGAATAATAACTAATTATTGCAGCTCTGCTTAAAGCAGTAGAGCTGTTCCAATAAAGTTATTGTTTAACTTTACATACACTTGCTGTACTAAAAATAAAAATTAATGGCATAATATGCCTATATATCTCAAGACGTAGGGTCATCCATAGTTTTAGGATAATGTGACTATCGGTTTCAGTCAGAATTTGGTTTTTACAAAGTTTTTGTTTACCTTTAAAGATGCCTGGAGAGAATTAAAGACTGACCATTTAAAGAGGAGAGTTGTAGAGTTAACACAAGAAAAGGTATCAGTGTGAATTCACTATTTTTAGATTATATTTTAATTAGATTTTAATATAATATACAAAGAGAATACAAAAGCAAATATTAGGGAAATTAGGAAGGAAAAAGGGAAATAAATAGTGGGGGAAAGAAAGAGAAAAAGAAAAAAAGGCATTGACTTCCAACTCCTTAAGTGCAGTTGAATAAGGCATTAAGATCTACACTCAACTTTTTACTTTCTCATAATAATAGAAACTAGCCATTTCTGTAACAACAAATCTATCTAATTGGTAAAACCCAAGGTCAAAGTTGCATCTTTTTCCACATCAAGCACAAAATCCAGAAGTGGTTTCCAAGTTGAAGTAAAGGTATTCGTATTTTTTTTTCTTTAATCAGAGCAGTCAATTTAGCCATCTCTGCTAACGCCATCAGTCTTTGTAGCCATTCATCCATTGTGGTGATTGAGGTGACCTTTATTTCTGTGTGCAGAGTAGTCTTGCTGCCATCAGCATAATATGACATCAAAGTTCCAATTTTTTTCCAAGTCTTGTTCCATTAAAGTCAAAAGAAAAGTCTCTGGGTTTTTTCTATATTCACTTTAAGAATTTTCTCATCTTAATATATGAATTCTTCTCAGATTAAGATATGAATCCTACTCCAATATTTCTTTGCTTTATTACATGATAAAAAGTCTCTTCTTTACATTTACATTTCCAACATTTATTTGAGATACTTTCATACATTCTTGATAATTTATCTGGAGTTAAATACCAATGATACATCATCTTAGATTTTTTTTAAAAAAATTAAAGCTTAATGTAAACTTTAAACCTTTATTCCACATATTCTCCCACTGTTCAAGCATATCCAAAGTTCCTTGGCCTCTGAATCATATAATGCTTTACTTGTTCATTTTCCAGATTTAAATTCAATAATACTGTTATAGACTTTAGCAGTAATATGTTAATCACTACCACACAATACAGTATCCAATTCATTTTTAACAGAGTTAAACCCATGGTTTTTTTATCTAGTTTAAATCTTTCTTTCAGTTGTAAGTTTGTAAAGCAATGACATGATCTTCTAATTGGGTATAAATATCTTAAAAATCTCAAATAGAACATGACTGGTCACATACTACTTCCTAGTGTAATCATTTTGTTATTTAGCAGTAAGAATTTGATGTGTCAAAACAAACATAAAAGAAGAGTGAACTCAGCACCAATACAGTATTTAAGACTACATGATCAAACATAATAAGTTTTGATAAGAATTGTGAGGTGCTGAAGAAATATTGGTTGAATACAGAAATAAATAGCCCAGAATTGCTTTTCAAAGTGAGAAGAGTAGCATATAAATTTTATAAATAAATAACTATGAAAGAATTATGTTGAGGTGTTTTGATTCAAAGAGAATCAAAACATAGAGAAAGTGATTAAATATTGAATGAAACAATAAATATATATTTGAAGACTCAGTAGAAATAGGAAGACTGTGAAAGTCAAAGCTGGATGAAGTCCTCAAAAAGGGAGAGCTGGCAATCTTAAATAACAAAAAGCAAGTTATGAAAAGTTTATGAACATGATATAATAAGTTGATAAAGTACAAAAACATATAACTGGTATTAATGGTGAAATGAATGGTGTAAATAGTAAATGAATGAATATCAATGAATAGTGTATACTTATATCAATAAATGTTATAAACTAGATTTATTTTTAAAAATTCTTTATTGCCTTTTCTTTTGTTTATTCTTTTTTCTACAATTTGCAAAATTCTGCTTATTCCAAAAGAAAATGGTGGGTCATTTCAACAATTAAAAGCAGGATACTGCCTCATCTTTGCAGAAAATGATTTAGAATAGAATAGAATAACAGAATTGGAAGGGCTCTTGGAGGTCTTCTAGTCCAATGCCCTGCTCAGGCAGGAAACCCTATACCATTTGAGACAAATGTTTGTCCAATATCTTCTTTAAAACTTCCAATGTTGGAGAATTCACAAATTATGATGGCAAGTTGTTCCACTGGTTAATTGTTCTATCTGGAAATTTCTTCTTAGTTCTAGGTTGCTGTTAGTTTATATCCGTTGCTTCTTATCCAGCCCTCAGGTACTGTGGAGAGTAGCTATCATATCACCCCTAGTCCTTCTTTTCATTAAACTTGACAGCAACCATTCTTTATGTGTTTTAGCCTCCAGTCCCCTAACCATCTTTGTTGCTATTCTCTGCACTCAGTGCTTGAAATGTTTTATAAACATAAAAATAATCATCTAATAGTCATCTAATCAATTTCTTCAATATATTAATGAATACTTATCCAATTTAATACTAGATTCAACACTATATTACAATGCTAATCCTTATGGTAACTAAATGTTGAATTATATTTACATGTGCACTGTAAATATTACATTAAACAGACTAATTTACACGTATATGTAATTTAACATTATACATGTAAATCATTTACAATGAAAATCATTTATTTAGCATTTCACCAATTCAAAATTTTGACTCAGTGGCAATATCTGTAGCCTGAAGTCTTGGGTTATATTGACGTAAATGAGATTTATGCATTCTTTTGAGTTTTACTTTTTTAAACAAAACTTGCATTTTTATGACACTCATCAACCAAGAGAATGAGAGACAGAGAGAGAAACAGCATGTGTCTGTTCTGACATCAATTTTCTTTTTAGCTTCTGAAGAGTTTTAATATAGTTTCTCATGAATAATGAAACTAGTTGGTCAGATAATTGGAAACTACTGACTACTGACAGCTTTGTCTGGCAAGCAACTTGCAAATGCTATCATTAAAGAAGCCAGCATTGGACAAAAAGACAAAAAAATGGAAAGAACAAATCTTTCAAGTTATGGTGAATTTCCATCAAAGTAATGAATTTTCTGATTTTAGTTACTTCTATTTTGTTTAATAAGATAGAGTTTCACATTAAAAGAAAAATATAACATTGGTTAATGAACAGTTCTTCCTTCATCAAGTTCAAATATAGAAAAAGTTTCAATCTCATTTTGAGTTGTTTTGATTTCATTTTAAAGAGAAGCTAGAAGATTTTATCCAAAAGGTAGACCTATGTTTTAAAAAGCCTGATTCACAACTGGGTGATAGATGATACATAATCCCATGTGGGTGGAAAATAATTTTTAAAATATTGTTTAAAATATTTTATCTCCACTTATCAACTCTAAAATGAAAGAAATAATCAAAGATTAACATTACACTATAATTGGAATTCTCACTACAAAATTCTCCTTGATTTATAAAGGGGAGTTCACTTTAAACTACCAACTCAGAGAACACCAAAGGAGTCCTGAAGTTCAATCTAATAAATGAGAAATTGACCATATTTTGCATTATCTGACATCAATAAAGGGTCCCAAAGAAATCAAAAAAGAAAAAAAAAGAATAGAAAATAACCAAAAACATGAAAAGAAAAATAAAGAAATGGCTTCCAATCTTGTTCTTAACACTTCTACACTCTAAAATGACACATAATTTCCTTCTTTCTTTAATCCATTCTTTATGATCATCAAAATCATGTCATACATATTATTTTTTATTCAAACAGTGTTTAAGGGTTTTTTAGTCATTGATGAATGTCAATAATTACCTTTCTCTAATCAAAGTCATTTTGGCTACATCAGCAAGTTTTGTCAATTTCACCAACCATTCATCCATGGTGGATAGGGTCGGATTTTTCCATCTGTGTGCATAAAATAATTGCACTTCAGCAATTATATACTGAAACAATCTTCCATGACTCTTTTCTAACTTTGTTTCCATCAGTCCCAATAGAAAAACCTCTGGCTTCAACTGATTGTTTTTATTATTACCTTTATTGTCAGAGGACGACATGTGTACAAGGAGATTGGCTGAGCCTCCCTTCATGCATACACACACACACACACACACAACTCACAGTGAGGATAGAAATAGGGGGCATGCATAAGTGCACCAATGTGCCTACCGTCCCTGTCCTATTCTTTCTTTTATTTTTATTTTTTTATTTGTATCCATGTATTCATAACTATGTTTTTACTTATACCTATTATCTTGTAAGCAATTGACAAATAAATATAAATAAATAAATAAGTCCCTAACCCAGTCCCAATCTTATTACCCTATGTGACCTTGTTGCACAACGCGCCAGCCCCACAAGTCTGTCATACTATGTTGACATGAAGTTATTTTACATTGAGAAGTCTGACAACTCAAAGGTAGAAACTGTTCTTCAGCCTGTTGGTGTGGCTGGCTATGTTTCTATATCTCCTATCCAATGGTAGGAGAGTGAAGAAGTGCTGACCAGGATGTGAGTTGTCCCTGAGAATTTTCTTCACTTTTCTAAGGCAATGAGCCCTCGTGATGTCATCTAGTGGTATCAGGGAACATCCCACGATGTTTTGTGCTAGGCTCACCACCCTCTGTAATGTCTTTCTATCCATGGCTGTCAAGCCAGGATACCACACCGTAAAGCAATATGTGAGGAGGCTTTCTATTGTGGACCAGTAAAAGAAGGTCATCAGTCATTGTTCCACTTTATTCTTTCACAAGATCCTAAGGAAATTGAGACTCTGTTGGGCCTTTCTGGCCACCTAGGGTTGTGTTGATTTTCCAGGTGAGACCTTCACTAAGGTAGACTCCCAGGAATTTAAAAGAGGAAACACAGCCCCCCTCAATGTAAAGTCAGGCAGGTTTCTCTCTCTTCTTCCGGAAGTCTAACATCATCTCCTTTGTCTTGCTGGTGTTTAGGTGCAGGTTGTTTTCTAGACACCATGAGAATAATTTTTGAACCTCCCCCATATGCTGTTTTGTGTCCAACTATAATGAGACCCAATACGGTAGTATCATCTGTGAACTTAATGATCACAGTGGATGGGTCAGAGTATTTAAGTCCTCTGTATCTGTTCTGTATTGTACATTAGAATTCTTGTAAACACCGCATCCTGATTGGCCAGGGCGCGCGGCGATCGGATTGGCCGAGCAAGCCGCACTGATTGGCCCGCCGCTGTTTCCACCAATCGCGGGAGATTCGAAGCGGTGTCATTGGCTGTGACTGGCGCGGCCAGTTCTATATAAGCCGCCACCGATCCCCAGGAACCGAGTCGATCTCGGGATTAATAAAGAGCTGAAAAATAGTCACTGACTCCCACGCCTCCTTCCGATCAGCATATACAACACTGGTGACGAGGGTGGGATCACGGAACTGATACCCACCGAACATGTGGCACCGAGACGGACGTGACCAGCAAGATTGCCAGCATCGCACCGCCCGCACCCTTTAACTAGGCTACTGAGGACTGGGAGTCATACATTGATCAGTTCCTGATGTTCCTGCAGAGTAGCAACCTCAAGGACGCAAATGGGCAGTTAAAAAGGGCTGTATTCCTGACACACTGTGGGCCCGCAGTGTTTAAGATGGCGAAAGCCCTCGCAAAACCTGAAGATGTAAAGGCGATGGACTGGGCTGACCTCGAGCCTCTGTTGCGAAGCCACTATGCTCCCACCGTGCCCACCCTCATCAGGCAGCACGATTTCTACTGGCGCGACCAAAAAGAGGGTGAGAGCATCAGCGATTTCATGGCTGACCTGCGGCTTCATGGACATGGACGAGGCACTACGAGATCGCATTGTCCTTGGACTCAGAGACCCTGTCCTGCAAAGCCGGTTGATGGCGAGAGGTGACATCTCCCTCACAGATGCCCTCGCCGAGGCTACCGCAGCCGAGGCAACCTGGAAGTCAGCAGCCTGAATGTGGAGGCCAGACACAGGGGACCGAGCTGCAACCACCGAGATGACCCCGATGGCTGAGACACAGCTGGAGGCAAGCTGCCGAGCGACCACCACCACCCACCATGGCGACCTTGACTCCCCCTCCGACACAACGGACAAAGAGGAGGACATCCACTGACTCTAAACTGAACGAGACCAGCACGAGCGGCGGAGTCGTAAGTCAGGGCTGCAATGTGCCGGGTGCGGGGGTGATTATCCTCGGTCGGAATGCCAGTTTTTCAACGCGATCTGCCGGCAATGCGACAAGAGAGGCCACATCACCTGAGTATGCCGACTCAAGCGGACCTACAGCCCCCGACAGTGGAACAGCAGCAGCCGGAGATGAGACGGCACCCCCCCCCCGAACACAGGACCACCAAACCGAGATCCGCTGGGACCGGGATGGACGGAGCCAACGAAACAGCGAGAACCGACAAAGAGAGGAGACCCACCAGTCATCATCAGCCACTCATCTAGCTGGGATGCCTGCAAGGTACACGTGGAAGTGGGCATCGAGGGCAAACCATGCAAGATGGAGGTGGACTCCAGGTCCTACCTCTCCATGGTTGCATGGCGGGAAATCAAGCGGCTGGTGCCCGCCATCCATAAGAGGGGGCTGGAAAGCCAGAAGTTAATCTTAAAGGACTACCAAGGGAACGGCATCCCTGTAGTCGGAACAAGACACTTTGAAATCACATTCAAGGGGCGCACAGCAAGACTTCCCCTGACAATCGTAGACAGAGACCAACCCAGCCTCTTGAGACTACAGTGGTTTGCGCCACTCGGGATCGAAGTAACGGGCATCGACCACATCGCAGAGGTAGACTGGGAAGAGCAACTCGCAAGGGACTTCAGGAAGTGTTCAACGGCACCCTAGGCAAGTACCGAGGGCCCCCTATTTCCTTCAGTTTAGACCCCAGCGTTCCCCCGATATGCCTAAAACCGGGGCGAGTGCCTTTCGCACTCAGACCCAAGATTGATGAGCAGATAGACAAGCTCATCAAACAGGGAATCCTAGAGCCAACCAATTATGCCCAGTGGGAGACCCCCATAATTACCCCAGTCAAGCCCAATGGGTCGGTGTGAATCTGCAGGGAATATAAGGCCACCCTCAACTGCGCCTTACAACAAAGTGGAGAAAGGGTGGCCAGTAAAAGATGATGATGAAACATTCAGGACTTTTTGGAACAGACAAACGGAATTGTTCACGCAAAAGGGTTGTGTACTATGGGGGGACAGGGTTGTTATCCCGGAGAAATTACAAAAAAGGGTCCTGGAGTTGTTACATGAGGGCCACCTGGGCATCGTTAAGTCAAAAGCCCTGGCCAGAAGCTACGCCTGGTGGCCAGGGATGGACAAACAAATCGAAACCTGGGTGGCAAGCTGTAAGCAATGCCAAGAATCCAGGCCAAGCCCACTCGCCCCCCCAATCCTGTAATGGGAAACCCCCAGAGGACCATGGTTCAGGATACACATAGACTTCACCGGGCCTACGAAAGGGCACACGTTCCTCATAACGGTAGACGCTTACTCCAATTGGCTGGAGGTAAGCGACATGAGAACTACCACCACCGAGGCTGTCATCAAAGAACTCAACAAACTATTCTCAACCCACGGTCTCCTAGATGTAATTGTATCAGATAACGGTCCACAGTTCACCGCACTGGAATTTGAAAAATTCCTAGCAGAACGGGGAATACGACACACCCTGACAGCGCTGGCACATCCAGTGGCAAACGGTAGGGCGGAACAAATGGTCCAATTCACCAAAAAAACAATCCAGAAAATCAAAACCGGGGACATGCAAGAAAAAATAAATAAACTACTTTTCATCCAACACATAACGCCAAACACAACGACCAACAAAAGCCCCGCAGAGCTGTTAATGGGGAGGAAACTAAGATCCCCCCTAGACAGGCTGCACCCCACATACAACCCCGAAAAACCCCCCAACTCATCAAGCAGGCATCGAACGTTCACACCAGGAGATGCAGTATATGCGAAAAACCTTAGAGGGGACCCCCTCTGGATACTGGCAATGATAACCCAGGTAACCGGTCCCTGCTCGTACTGACTACAAACAGTTGATGGATGAGCATGGAAATGACACATCGATCAATTGAGATCAAGAGCAGCCATGGGAAACACAACCAACACGCAAGCAGACAGAAACATAAACCCAGAAAGGGAGAAGGACCACCCAAACACCAACCAAGAAGGGAGGGAAAGCCCCGGAAACCAACCCCAACAAGAAAGAAACCAAGAATACTCACCAACCGAAGCAGAAATAGACAACCAGCTCGAAGCCTCACCAGGAAGAAACAGCCAAGCCAGCTCAACCAGCCCGGAAGGACCAGGCAGGAGCGGCAAAGCCAGCAGCTCGACCAGCCTGGGTAGACCAGGAGGAAGCTACGACGAAAGGCCCGGCTCACCCTTCCAGGCGGTTCCATCAACGAGGCAGAGAGCAGCACAGAACCCAAATGAACCGCTCGAAGACCAGACATCAACTAACCTGCGCAGGTCCAGTAGGCAAGTGCAAAGCCCCGCCTACTTACGGGACTACGTCACGTAGGACCATACCAAGAGAGGAGGGGTGTTCTGTATTGTACATTAGCATTCTTGTAAACACTGCGTCCTGATTGGCCAGGGCATGCAGCGATTGGATTGGCCGAGCGAGCCGCACTGATTGGCCTGCTGCGAATCCCCGCGATTGGTGGAAACTGATCGTGGGAGATTCGAAGTGGTGTCATTGGCCACAGCCAGCATGGCCAGTTCTATATAAGCCGCCACCGATCCCCAGGAACCGAGTCGATCTCAGGACTAATAAAGAGCTGAAAAATAGTCACTGACTCCCGCGCCTCCTTCCAATCGGTATATACAACAGTATCAATATTTGTATCTGAATACATGTTGTTAAAGTTTTTTAACATGTCCACAAAGAATGCTTTTTACATTTCCAATATATATTTAGAATGCCTTTATATATTCTAGATAATTTGCTCATGTACCAATGATACATCATTTTATAAAAATTCTCTTTACAGTCATAACATAATAGCATAACTGCATATTTTTTTGTGGCTGGAGGGTTCATGCTATGCTTTATACATAACACAGTGAAGAAATGACCAGAACCACCAAATTAAAATAGGTGCAACTCATGTTTGAAGGACATAGTCCTGATAAGAATGTCTGATGAGTATTTCTGCCTTGCTTCCATATCATCTAGAATTCCTCATGCTTCTACTCTGATTGTCAATTTATTCAGAATGTCCCTGTTATACATAAAACTTTAATAAATTACTGCTTCATATGTACCAAAAAAAAAGATGTGCAGAAAAATGAAAGTTATAGGTTATATTTACATACCAGTAAATAGCTCTTTCCCACCTGTAATCAATCTGAGTTGTACATGTAATTGCAAAGCATTAGTAATTACATATCAGTAGATGGGAATAACTAACAGCAAGATAAACTGCCAATGTTCTTGCACTACAATGGCTATAAGTTAATCATTTGAATAAATTGTATGGTTAATAACAGAGATTGAATCCTGTAGGAGAGCATCATAAATTAGACTTGATAGCCTGACAAGATAATACACAGAGAGCTCTTCTGGCTGCCTGGTGAACAAACTGAGAAGAGTTACTAAGGAGTATTACAGAAATCTCTAGATAGTAGGCCTGAGCCAATGACTTAACTGCATCCATGCAAAGGGAATCTTTTGGAATTTAATCTCATAAATTATTGGTGACCTTATAAGAATTTATTTCCTTTGCTTCTGGCTCAGGTCTAGCTCAGAGGATGTAATACAGAGTTCAAAAGTTTTATATAGCATACATGGCAAAACATTTACTATTGTGTGCAGCTAGATCCTTGCAAGGAATAGCAATAGCACTTAGACTTATATACTCCTTTATAGTGCTTTACAGCTTTCTCTAAGCAGTTTTTAAAGAGTCAGCATATTTCCCACAACAATCTGGGTCCTCATTTTACCCACCTCGGAAAGATGGAAGGCTGAGCCAATCTTGAATCTGGTGGGATTTGAACTGCCAACTTCAGGCAGCCAATAGTCAGCAGAAGTGGCCTGCAGTATTGCATTCTAAACACTGTGCCACTGAGGCTCTTTTACTATTTTACAGTCAGGTGTAAACAATTTCTCTGTTCATATGTAGTTCTAGAATTTTCAAGTTTTACTTTCCAAATACGGAGAAGTCCAATGTCTCATGTTCTAATTGCCATGTTTTATTTCTATTGCTATAAGTGTAACAATTATCCTTACATTGCTTTTAATCTATGTGCATTAGTCTTTTGCTTCTAAAATGTCATTAATGTTAACATTCTAACACGGTGCCTTTCTTATGTATGTTACTTGACACTCTTGTCTTTGTGCAATGGAAAAGCACCAACCCTTTGACGAAATTGGCATCAGTCTAGTTCTCTCAATAACTACTTTCTAAAATGTTACAACATCATACTACATCAAATCCTTATTAATTTTTTTCACTATGCATTGCTTGAGATATTTAAATGGTTTAAACTGATCCTTATGATATCCTAGTTTGATGCTGTTAAATTCAGTTTGGAATTCCACAACCAGAATCTTTTGCTTAAGTTGTAACTTCATTCCAAAAAGGCTTTAGAAAAAAAGTAGTTCTGTAATTAATCAGTAATGAACTGTTCCCAGAAATATCAAAGTCCATGTTATAGGGGCCAAGCCTGGTAGCAGGACTTTTTCCCCAGTAATTGAAGGTGATTTTCTATATTCTGGTTTCTACTTTACTCAACTCTATAATTATGCAAAATGCAAAATTATGACTAAGCAGCCAGAAACAGATTTCTTGAACCACCTAAAATTTGGTGAAATGTTTGTATTCATCTTCTTGAAACTTGTAAAGATCTTGTTTCAGTACCTTGACAATAAATGTTTTTGAGCTGCTGTTAGACATTCTGTACCTCTGGAAGAAAAAAAGAAAATAATAATCAGTGAATCTCTTGAGGAATAAATAAGGCTTGAATAATGTAGGGATGTGAATTCTTTATTGATTTGGACCTAAACCATACTTCATTTCATCCTTAATTCAATAAGTTCAGTGGTATGATCCTTGATATTCAGGGCCAATTTTTAAGCACTTTATAATGTACTTTCTAACAGTGCACACTCTTTTTTTCAAAGTTAAGCTACAGTGAATTAGTCCTACAAAAATTTCATTTCATTTCTGTTTTTAGACCAACCAAAATATGTGATAAAGTCACTCCATGATCTGCATATAGTAGTGTTGCTACATGTTTATTGGGAATCTGTATTTGTATTTTTGTTGCTTTAAATGTCCTGCTATTGAGTTGACATAAACATTAAACAGTAGGAGGTCACATCATTGTCAATTTCATTCCTACGAGGATCTGCTTCTGAAAGATTTTTTACTGCATTATACCATACCCTCAAGCTAGTGTTATTCTATATTGTATATATGAGAGTAAAAGGATAATGATATATTGAAGTGATTTTGACTTTGTGCCAAAGGATTTCCCTTCAATATTCAGTCAAGAGTCTGCTGAAAGTTGCTTTAGATGATATTTTATCATCAAATGGTAAATCCAGCTCCAGATGGGGATAGTATGATCTAAAGCTGCCTCTTCAATGGCCAAAAAAATGTCCTTCACAAGTTAATCTCTTATTGTCCAATGCAAATATCGGACATAGAGCTAGGTAATTTACAAGTTAATGGAATAGTAGTTAATTCATTTTTCTTTCCTGATATCCTCTAATGCAATAATGAAACTGAAATATGTTTTGACTTAACAACAAGATTGAAAGGAGAAGATGGGCAGAAGAGATTATAAACTTTCATAAGTTTATAACAAAGAATGGCTGGATCTGAACACAATCATTTTCAGAGTTGATATATCCACTTCCCCATTGCTGATACTCTACTGATTTTTAATTTATGAAGCTTTTAACCTGATAAAACTTGTGCAAGACTTGAAAAATCTTTATTTCCCAAATCCTATTGTTAGGTAATTGTGGCTTTTTCTGATTTCATTCCTTTAGCATCCTAAAAAATTCCAGATATCACAGCAGTAGCACTTAGACTTACATACCGCTTCACAGTGCTTTACAGCTCTCTCTAAGTGGTTTACAGAGTCAGTATTATTTTTGAAGATCAGTAATGACCAATGATGGTCCTTTTCTTTCTACTCAAAAGTACAATAATTGGGACTCCCGGTTTTGCATGGCTTCAGCAGCAGCAGGAATTTGCTTGTCTGCAATTCCTGCTGTGCTTGCTGCCAAGGTGCACCCGATCCAAATGGGTCTGGGGGATATGGCTGCCCTATAGAGGCAGCCGAAGAGAGAGGGGATCCAGACAGAGGTTTGGGGGTGTCGCAGATCCCCTCCCCAGCCGGGAAAACCCCTTTTTCCCAAGGTGGTGGAGTGGCGGTCAGTGATGGCCATCACAAAGAATCCTGCAGCCAGGTTAGATTTGTGCTGGAGGCTGCAGGAGGAAAATTTGGCTGAGCCGAGACAATAACAACTCTTAATTACCCTGGAAACTGAACTGTTTGAATTGCCTGAGGATACATTGTTTCCCAAAGAAGACTGGAAAGCTGCGGTTAAAGCTGTTAAGGGGGAAATTTTTTTTTCTTAACTCTCCCTCCCCACAGAAATAGCAGACGGAGATCTGGAAAATCCACTTGGGCACGGAAGGTAACTCAATTTGAAATTTAAAGCCAAGGGATGAAGGATTTCTGGACATTGGATTTAAAAAAAAACCAACAACTTAAAATTGATTTGGTTTGCTTTGTGACTTTGAGATCTTTGTGAAATTTTGTTTTTTTTTAAAAAAGGGACTAAAGACATTGGGGTTGCAAAGAATGGCATTGTCTTTTGAAGGACTACAAATGGAATTTCAAAAACTGAAAAACGAAGATAAGGGCTCGTTTGGATCTATCTTTCGCTTTTTGGAAATGGCGATTTCTACTTACCAAGAAATACTACAGGATGAAGGAGAAGAAGCCATCTTTAGTGGACAGACACACTTAGTGGAGGAAGAAAAGTGGAAGGGGGGCAAGGAAAAGATGAACTTAGAACTTAAAAAAGCAACCAAGAAAAAGAAAAAGGAGATGAAAAAGCAATATGATGTCAGAAAGCAACAGAAAAGAGAAATACAACAGAGAGGGAAGATTAAGAGAGTGAAATTGGAGAGATGGGGTGTCAAAAAGTTAGAATGGAGAAGAAAGAAAGGGGGAAAGGAAAGAGAAGTCATAAAGGCTTTAAACAAGATGCAAAAAAATGTTTTTTTTTCAGAGATAAGGGGTGAGATAATCTTTTTTTAAAAATGATTCTGCAAAAATACATAAAAATGTATTTTAGACATTAGTATTTGAAGTTGAGCTAGAAAATTAGAATATTATATGATTTAAAAATGTATTAAAGTGAAGTCATGATTTAATTATAGAGTTTAATTTCTTAAATTCATAATAGCATGAAATAGTATTTTTATTGTTTAAGAATTAATAATAGAATTTAATTTCTTATGAAACATTGTTTTTACTATATTATAAATTTAATATTTCTTTTTTTATTTGTTTTAGCTTTATTATTACTTATTAAACTCAATATTATTTGTTTGTTTTACTATTTTGAAATGTAATACTTTGAATGCATGGAGCAGAATCAGCACAGAAAATATGTATTATTTTAAGTGTTATTTAGGGGGAAGATAAAAAGTTGTCATACTTTAATCTGGGTTTACAGGAGAAATGTTGTATTAGATAGAAAGGATAAGTAGGTGATTGAAAGAAAACAGACCAAAGATGCAAATATAATTGTTTAATTGAGATGGAATAAATAAAATAGAATTAAAAGAATGAGTAGGAGAGAGAAAATATATGGAAAATAGAGAATGTTAAATAAGATATGAGATAGTATGTTAAGTGAGTATAAATTTTGATTGATGTCTGTATAAAAAGAGTTAACTTGGGGTAAGCCGCCTTCCAAAGAGAAGTTTTATGTATTTATGTTTTGTGTAATGTTTGTTTAAGTCTGACAGGATGTGGAAGAATACTAATGAAAATATATTCAACAAGTATATATATTTTAAGACAGAAGAAATATGACTAAATAGAACAAAAGGGAGTAATAAAGAAAAGTTTTGAAAAGATATGAAGTTGATTAGATAAGATAAATATATATATAGAAGTATGATAATTTGGAATTATCTTCTTTTTAAATAAGATGGTTTATTTGTTTCTTCTAGAAAATATATTTTATGTTACTACATCCTATGTTTTGTTTGTGTGTGTTAAAAAAATTAATAAAATTTGTTTGTTTTTTAAAAAAGTACAGATTGGTTGAGATTTTGAGGGATCATTAGCTTAATCATACTAAATACAGAGGAATTACAGAGGAAAAATCAAGAGAGGGACGGGGATAAAACAAATAATTGGAGTAAGAAATGGAATTTAATAAGTTGGTGGGGGGAAGGGAAATTAAAGAAAGGACCAGAAAATGATGGGAAACAGAAAGCAAGAAAAAATGAAAAGAAATTATATGGTTAGGAGAATGAGAGACAATGGGTAGAAGAGGAATAGGAAGGGGGATTCTGCATGGAAACCAGTTGTGATACTTAAGAATATAGATTTAAAAATAGAAAAGACTGAAACTGATTATTTTAAGGGTTACTGCTAAACGAGATATAGTTTTAATTGAAATAGATATGGAAATTTACTATAAGAATGTTAATTGATATTTAACAAAGCAATGAATAAAGTTAAAATGAATTATGAGAATTGCAATGTAAAGACTATTATCAGCTCCCAAAATTAAGTGAACAGATTAATACCTTTGAAATAAATAGATGATTTAGAATGTAATTGAGAGAAGAGAACACCATGCGGAATCTGACTTAATATATATATATATATATATATGCATATGTGATATGTAGTAGTTAGAAGATTATTGTTATTAATGTAGAAAGTGGTAATTTTAAAAAATGACTATATTATGGTAAACTTTTACAATGAATTAAAGGTAATAAAATGTGTGAATGTATAAAGTATAAGGTACTCAAATTGACAATGAAAGTGGGATACCTTTTGGATAATTAGAATTAGAATGAAATTTATTGAACAATGAATAAAAGTATGTGATAAACTTACAAATGTGACAGATAAAAGTAAACATGCATAATGAGTATAGAAATGAAACAAGAATTTAGATAATATTGTAAAATAAGGAATGAGAATATTTAAAGAAAAATAAAATAAGCTATAATATAAATTGAAATTGGATAAAATGAGTGTAATGAATATAATAATATATGAGAATATTTAAAGAAAAATGGGATAAGTAATAATATGATATGAAATTGAATATGAAAGCTGAATATGTAAACATGGTCAGGTTTGTATTGAAATGTAAAAACCTGGAACCACATTGTTCACCCAAAGAGATGTTTTTCAAAATATTTTAAAAAAAATTGCAAATAAATAAATAAATATAGAGTCTTTTTTTTGCCACCAACCCAGTTCTGACCATAAGATTTTCAAAATACCAAAAAGTATTAAAACACATAAAATAATTTGGTAGCAATTGCAACTTATTAAATGTGATTTTTCATATAAATGTTCTCCTTGTGGCTCAAAGGACAATATAAAAGGACACTCACACCGATGGTCAGAGAATTTAACTTACTCAAATGGATTTATTTTGGTTTCTTAAAAAGATCTTTTCACTGCTTTCAAGAACCATAATTTTTATTTTATTTTTCTCAAAGAAGAAATGAAATCTGTTACTTTGTGACCTTTCCCCATATATTATTTTTATTGATAGCTACGTTATAGCTGTAAGAAACAACTCTCAACAAAACAAACTTTTAAGTATTAAGCATTTCAGGCCATCCAAATACTTTTTAAATTCTACAAGGAATCTTCCTAACAACTTGCTTAAAATTCTATTCATTTTTCCTTGAACAAGCAGGAAATTATTGATTATATGCAATCAAATTGCAGTTGATTTCTAAGAATCACATGGATATTTTGTGTCTTTCTAAGCCTCCTTTGTTAATTGATAACCTACAAGTTTTCCAAATTTATCTTTATGCCAGGCATAGCAGTTGCTTAGAATCCATGAATAATACTGCCATCAAGGATAGTTTCTCCTTGAAACTTGAGCCTTAAATAAACTAAATATACAACTTAGTCCAAAACACAGGCAACTATTTCACTAATTCCACAGTTTATATATCAGTCTACCTATGATGATATGCTATGAAGTGTGGCATCTCAGCAAATCCTGTGAGGATACAATGATGGTAAAAATTTATTGAAAGATTTTCCCAATAGCAAAGATTATGACAGCATGTCACTTATCAAGATACACTGAGGAAATAGAGGAAATATCTGTACTAAACAATGAATACAATCCTACATTCTTTCTGAAATGACCACAGAAATGAAAAGATGGAAAAGCATTACCTGCAGTTGTAACACAGACTGCTGGAAAAGTAAGATGAAATGGAACATATAAAGATGAATAGTTTTTCTCAAGATAGTGTCAACTCAGATCAGAGTCAAGTCTACTTTTCAACAATGCTTGTTCTATTACAACAAAATGGAATGGATGATTATGTTAACCAAGTTCTATGATAACCAAAAATGTAGTAGATATCTTCACCAACAAAGCAATTGTTCCTCGCTTTTTTCTCTTCTGACCAATATTCCTCACTAGGATTTCATAATCTTATGGTTAGCTTGAAGGATTTAAACACTTCCATAAAATACTGTATGACTATGTTGTCTCTACTAACTTTCTTTATTAAAAAACAAAATAGCATTTTTAAATAAAGTCAAGCAAACTCAAGTATAACTGATTTCATAATCTAGACATCCAATAGGAAAATATAAATATAGAAATACTTAATAGTTTAGGTTTCAAGTACAACTATTAGTGGTCCTTTCCACCCACTTGCTTTCAACCGAAAGATGGTTTATCAAAACCAAATTGTATCTGTGTCTGATTTATAGCTGTCTTATTCAAAAACAATTTCTTCCTTATAAGGTATTTTATAGTTTTAAATTACAACTTGATTGTCAGAATTCCATATGTTGCTTTATGTTGACTGGAAAGGTATATCAAGTGATTAGTTTTATTCAATCCACTTTTGCATGTAATCTAATTCATATATTCCAGATTTATACAAAAATTGTAACAATAGTCCTTTGGACAGCATATTTTTCTTTTCAACATGCTGGAGATTAATTCAGGAAGGCCTCAAATTACAACCACAATAGAAACTAAAATTGATGTTGCTAACCAAGACAACTGTGTTTTTTGTCACATTTTATGACCTTTCTTGCTGTAGTCGTTAAATGAATGACTGCAGTTCTTCAGTTAATAATACAGCTGTTATATGAATCTGGCTTCTCCATTGACTTTGCTTATCAGAAGGTTGCACAAGGTGACCAAATGATCCCAGGACGCTGCAACCGTCATAAATACCTCCCAAATTTTGATCATGTGATGCTGCAATGATCATAAGTGTGAAAACTATCATAAGTTCCTTTCTTTCAATATTTGAAACTTCAGTCACTAATGATTGGTTGTAAGTTGAGAACTACCTGTATACATATGCAACAAGTACAGAATTTTTTTAAAAAAGTAATTGTACTTTAGGGGTAAACCATTTAGGTATATGTTGAAATAAATCCAGTTTTTCTTGTTTTTATTTTTAAATCCAGAGTTATGTGAAAATTATTGGTCTTGACAATAAACTTTCATATAAGCGCAATGCACTGCATTGTACCTGGCTGTCACTATAATTGTAACTTTGTGTAAACATCTTGAAAAGTAATCCAACTACATCACAGAAGCTTCACTTAATAATTGCCACAAACTCATATCCAGATTATAGATGGGCATGTTACAGTATCTAGAGGTAATTTTATGTGACATTCTAGAAGTAGTAATAATTCATATCCATGTATGATATCATAAAGTCACATATAATCACATAAAACCTAGCAGCTAAATATGTAACTTTCTTCATTGACAAACTGCTAATAATTTTCTTGTTTGATCTTATTTGATGTTAGTGGCAGACATTAAAATATGAACATGTTTGCAAACTTACAAACCTGACACAAAGTCTATGTGCCATTTTAGGTCAAAATTTCAAACCAGACCGAATAAAGTGTTCCTTAATCAGAAAACGTTAGAAGTCTCAATCTGCAAAATATAAAAGAATGACAATTCTGACAGATCTGCTCACTTCTGCTCTCAAGATCTTTATTGTTGACGTTTCTGAATCAGCTCCATTTTCTGCATCAGGATAAATTGGATGTTTTCGCACCTAGAAGTGACCTGCACAATAAGCCAGAAATCACAAACCAGTTGTGTAGAAAAAGATAGATTAAAAAAGAGAATAGCAATTAGGTGTAATTTGGCACTTTAAGATAATGCTGGAATATCTATGAATCTGTGATCTAAATTCCATTGTTAAAGTTATATGTATTCAGCCTCCATATTATTTTAATTTGTAGATCAATAGAGAACAAATGCTACGTAAAAAGAAATTATGAACAAATAATATGAGAGGATTCTATATCAATATAGAAGATTCACTTGGTATATGCATTTCTATTTACTGTAAAGGTAAATGTGTTAAATTTGGTGTAGGAAACATCAAAATAGTATATTATTAGGTGACTGTTCCTCTGTCTTTCAGAGTGACTGTAATTTGTCACTCAGGAACAGTTATATTAAAAAATATTGGAAGGGAATGCTGTGTTACTACACAGAAACATACAGAAAATAAGTATACTAATAAAGCAACTTATTTAAAATAAACTATAAGTAAATTTATAAGTAAATATGTATAAGTGATAGATATCCACTATAAATAAATATGTATAAGTGATAGATATCCACTAGGATCCTGGGATATATTCATTCAGCTTATTTTTAGTAAAGACTTAACTAATTTCCTGAACCACTGAATCTTTTCAAGCCAAGGAGCAGTCTAGCCCTTCAAGTAGCATCTCCCTCGCCACAAAATATACAAAAATATATATTTGATCTAATTTAATCTCAGTCACATATATTTAAAATGAGAAGAAATAATTAGTTACAGTTTATATGGTCACTCCATTATTCCACATAATAATTTTCTCTTTCTGTTAAGTTAATGTTTTCAGTCTAACAGCAAATTTTGGAAGAAGGGAAACAGAAAGCTTTCAAAGACTGCATGTGATCATGTCTTTTGTCCCCACTCTAAATTAGCATTCTACATCAATAAAATATAAACTTCTGCCCACTTTTTAAAGATTAAATAATAGAAAGTGAAATGTGCATTTAAATACATCGGTTGTTTTTTATGCACATACAAATATGGCAGGATGAATTAAAGGGTCAAATAATGACAACCTAAGTAAAATCAACTTGTCAGATTCATTTATCCCACTAAGAAGCTGTCCCTGGTAGTGAGTAAAAGTTTTAATTCATATATGCATCAAAGATGCTTGCTAAACAAAATACTGTTTTAAAGTCTTTGACTCAGTGATGCATGACAAACTACTATTAAAAGTAAATTCTTACAGCATTTTCAGATCCCTTCAAGCCTTCCTGTTCAATCAGGCAACAAATAGTAAAAATAGGAAACACCCTATCAAATCCTGCCACCAGTTATCAGTGGTGTCCCCCAAGGGAGCGTTCCAGGATCCACACTCTTTACACTCTATATAAATAACCTTTGTGATCACCTTATTAGCAACTGGGCCCTCTGGGCTGATGATGTAAAACTATTCAACACCACCATCAATACTACCGTCCTTCAAAAAGAGCTTGATTATGTGTCTGAATGGTCTAACACTTGGCAACTCCAAATGCCTAGCAACAAATGCTTTGTCCTACACATTGGTAAAAAAAAAAAAAAACTATATACCAAATACAAGCTTGGTGGATATGACCTTGTTGATGACCCTCACTTTGTCAAGGACCTTGGAGTTCTCGTATCAAATGATCTAAGTGCCAAAGCTCACTGCAACAGTATTGCCAAGAGTTGGCAAGAGTTGTCAATTTAATTTTACGAAACTTCTGCTCTGATAATACTGATTTGCAAACTAGGGCCTTCAAAACCTTTGCTAGACCAATACTTGAATTCAGCTCTGCTGTCTGGAATCCACACTGTATATCAGACATAAATATAATTGAGTGAGCCCAGAAGTATTTTGCCAGAAGAGTACTACATTCCTCTGTTTGCATTAGAATACCCTACACCACCAGACTTGAGATTCTAGCTAAGACAATCTTGAACTTCACTGGCTAAGATTAGATTTAAGCATAGTACATAAAATCATATGTTGCAATGCCTTGCCAGTTAATGAATATTTCAGCTTTAACCTCAACAACACAAGAGCACACAACAGATATAAACTTAATGTAAACCACTCCAAACTTGATTGCAGGAAATACGATTTTAGCAACAAGAGTGGTCAATGTCTGGAACTCATTACCTGATTCTGTTGTCACCTGCTCAAACCCCCACTCCTTTACCCTCAAACTAACCTCTATTGACCTCACCCAATTCCTAAGAGGTCTGTAAGGGGCATGCATAAGTACACAATTGTGCCTATTATCCCTGTCCTATTGTCCTCAAATATAAAGATGGAGAAGAGAAGCCAAGTATTCCCAAAAGCAAAGAAAAAATAAATTAGGGATACACCCTTGCAGAATGTGCACGGAGTCAGGCAAGCAGGCAAATATGTGAGATAAACGTTTTTGTAGCTTACACTCAGTAAAAACAGATACACTGTGCGAGTTAAATAGTTTATTCCAGTAAGAGTTTTAGCATAGTCAAACAGTCCATATATCATTCACTAGTTCAGTCCGTCCGGGGATTATTTAGTTGCAAAGTCCAGTGTCGAAAAAGAGGTCAGTAAACTTATAAATATCAGTCCGGTTATATATATGTCCTCGCAGTAGATATATGAACAAGTCAAACCTCCTTTCTTCCTTCGACGTTCAAAAACTCAGCAGCAGGGAACACGCAGTTAGCAAACCATCAATCCAGCAATCCATCAAGTTCTCTTGCTCCGTCTTATGGTGGTTTCACAACCGCACCCAAAATTACATGCTTTGCAGTTTAAAGTGACACACACTTAAACTTACTATCATAGTTTATATATATCTTTTTACCCAAACTACGTTAGGTAACCTTGTTATTCCTAACATACTCCCCTTTTGGGAAATATAATAATATATATATCTATTTACAACCTTAACCCATAGTCATCACAACTTTGTGTTTTACTGAACCTTGGGCTTTTGTAAATTGATCAGCAATATTTTCTTCAGTCATACAATATTCCAGTCTTATCAAACCATTTTTTACAGATTGCCTTACATTCAGATATCTGAATGTAAGATCTGTATGCTTAGATCTTGTTTTCACAGCAATATTTGTAGCCATCCATATGGCTGCTTGATTGTCCTCATATACTACAATGGAATCATTAACAGTTATTCCCATATCCAATAACAACTATTTATACAGAATTAAATCAGTACATAATAAAGACAGACATGAAAATGCTGCTTCCATTGTGGACATACTTATGTGTTGCTGTCTAATTGACCTCCAACCAATCAATGCTTTTCCTAACAGTATAGCCGTACCTGAAGTTGATTTCCTAGTGTTTATGTCTGTTGCAAAACTTGCATCAGCATATGCACTTAAAATCAGATCATCTTTTGGCTCCAAATACAATGCATAGTGCATTGTCCTTTTAAGATATCTTAAGATATGCTTTGTTGCTTGCCAGTGTTATTCAGTGGGTTCAGCATTGAATCTTGCTAATTGATTAACGCTATAGGCAATATCTGGCCTTGACCAATTACTAATGTATATTAAACTACCAATTAGCGATGGATAGATAGTCTTATCGAATTTTGGACTTTGAATATCAGTGTGGCCAAATTCCTGACTCATTGGAGTTTTTGCCGGTTTACAAAGTTCCATTTTGTATGTTTTTTGTAATTGATAAATCTTATCCTCTGGAGATATCTTATAGCCACCTTTGGTTTTATTTATTGTTAATCCTAGATACTGTTTTATTTCTCCTAATTGCTATAATTTTATCCTCTTACCTAATAATGATATTATTTCAGGAGCTTCATTATTAGTTTTTGGAATTAAGGCAATATCATCAATGAACAACAATAACAATGACACTGTTCCATTTGTCTCTTTCTTAAATATACATAGATCAGCTAAACCTGCTTTAAACCCTATATTGTTTAACTCCTTAACAATATATTGGTTCCATTCGTAACCAGATTGTTTTAATCCATAGAGACTCTTTTTAAGTTTCCAACAGTCATTATTTGTTTTATCATTCTTAATTCCTACAGGTTTCTTTAGGTATATAGTGTGCTGCAATGGTGCATGCAGATAAGCAGTTTCTACATCTAAGTGATTTATGATATAGTTCTTCTTAGCTGCCCACACTAAAGCTGCTCTCAAGGTTGTTGCTTTTAGACTCACTGCAAATACTTCATCATAATCACATGCAGTTTGATTAAATCCTTGAGCTACCAACCTAACCTTATGGGTAACAGTCTCATTTTTACCTGTTTTTAATTTAAATATCCATTTACAGCCAATGGACTTTTCACCTGGAGGTAATTTAACATTTTCATAAACTTCCATTTGTTTCAATGAATTTAGTTCCTTCTGCATTGCTCTATGCCAATTTTCTTGATCCTTTGCAAGATACATTCTAAGTTCTTCAACAGTAGTTGGAACTTTACTAACTTGGCAAACTACACTTGCTTGGTACCTGTCAGGTGGTCTGGTTTCACATGTTGAACATTTAGGTATTACAGGGCTTACAGGTAGACTTTCATGTACTTCCTGTTCTTGGTTATCTATTTCTTCCTGTTCACCTATTTCTTCCTGTTCTGTCCGATGTGCTCTTCCTGTACTTCCTCTTTAATTGTACTCTTATTGTTACTGATATGTTGTTTTGGTCTTTTGTAGGTTTCTATGATTACATCCTTACTTGAATCTTGCTCCAGTTTTTCCCATCCTACATGTTCAAGGAATTGTGCACTAGCACTACAGTCAATGCTAGATGCACCCTTTTCCCAGAATCTGTATGATTTGTGATTAGATTCATAACCTACAAAGAATAACCTTTTAGCCCTATGCTGCCCCTTATGTCTCAGTTGTGTAGGAATATGCACCCATGCTGGTGCTCCAAATGTGTGCATGTAGCTTAGGTCAGGTTTTCTACCATGCCACTGTGTGAATGGTAATTCACCTGTTGTTGAGTTAACAACATTATTCAATATATGATTACCACACATTATTATTTCTCCCACAAAGTTTCAGGTAATCCTGAATCCGACAATATAGTACGAGCCATTGCCTGTATTGTTTGGCCTCGTCTTTCCATAAAGGAATTATGTTGTGGCCTATACGGTGCAGACTTTTTATGTTCAACACCTGCCATCTTCAGTCTATTTTGGAATTTATTATTTATAAATTCCGTACCATTATCAGTTACAAGAGTCACTAGTTTCCTTTTAGTTTTTCTTTCTGCAAACTTCAACAAATTAAAGAAATTCTGATATGTTTCCGTTTTACTCTTCATTAAATAACAGAAACCATTTCTAGAATAATGATCCATTATAATATATAATGAGCGCCTCCCAAACTTGGTTTTTTAGGACCTATAATATCAGCAAATACAACCTCTAGAGGCTCTTTAGTTTTAAATCCATAAATTCTATTTGCTGGTATTACCTTGCTTTTTTCTTGACTGCAAGCATTGCAGTGCAAATACTAACTGCAAGGCTTCAGTTTTATACCTTTAGACAGTTCAACTGTTTGCTTGAGTATTTTAAAATTTATATGCCCTAAATGTCTGTGTAACAAATGTATGCATTCTTCATGAGGTTTAACGTTATAATACACTGTGTTAGCCACCTCTAATTGATTATCTTTTAACACATACAATTCACCTTTTAAAGTTGCAGTCACCTTTTTACCTTCCTTTTCCATTATGCAGTTTTCTCCCCTAAAGGTAACTACATAACCTAGTTTAATCAAAACTCTAACCGAAAGCAAATTAAACTTAAGTTGTGGTACATATAACATTTTGCAAGAACAATGTGCAATACCTTCACCTTTTGCTTTCATTTTCCAGCCATGAGCGAACGATATCTGTTGTGAACTCGTGGACATCTTAACAAATCTTTTCTTATCTTTCGTTATGTAGTGCGATGCTCCACTATCTACAACCCATAAATTATTATTCACAGTTTCGTTGCTATACATGACTAACTCTAAGCATTTTTTTATCCTTTTGATGCCTTTTAGCATTCTGGCTGGCATTGTGGTGTTTTCCTTTCTTGCAGAATCTAGCCAAATGTCCTTTTCCTCCACAATTAAAACATTTTCTAATTGTATAGGCTGACGAAGATAATTTCTCTTCTTGTGGTTGTTCCCTTCTCAGTTGATCCCTTTTAAGCCTTCTCCTGGCTTCTTCAATTAATCTGCCAGTAATGTCAGTTAATGTGAGGTTATCTTTTGGCAGTATTTCCAGTGAAGTTACATAGTCGTCATAGCACTCATCTAACGAAGACAAAATTATATAAACCTGATGTAGTTCTGTGAAGATAAGTTCTTTTTCATGCAGTTCCTGAAAAATCTTCTTCATGGTGTTTATATGAGTCAACATGTCTCCATTCTTTTGAAAATGTGTTCTGAACAGCTTCCGTGTAAGATTTATATGTGTTCCTACACTGTCTCGAACATAAATCTTCTTTAAATTCTCCCAACATTTCGCAGCTGTTTCTTCTCCATGAATATGGACAAGCTGCTGGTCACAGAGTGTCAGTCCTATTATACAAAGATCTTGCTCATTCTTCAGTTTATATTCTTGTATTTTCTGGGCATCATCCTCATCCTCCAGATCCCAAGCATCTACCTCTGGTGGGTTTTGAATTATACTCTACAAACCTTCTCTGCATAGAAGTAGACTGCATTTCATAGACCATGAAACATAGTTTGTTCCATCCAGTTTGGATATTAGAGACAAACTTGATAAATTGACTTGTGCCATCTTTCTCTGGATATTAAACTATAATTAATAAAAAACAGCTGTCTGTTTACAGTATTGTGTAACTACACCAACTCTCACTTTATTTTTTTATAACAAATTTTATTAATTTTACAAAAACAATACACAATCCAGGCATAACAACTTGAAAAATCTTTTCTAAAAAAAATAATAATAATTAAAGAGAGCCAATAGAACATACAAAATAATTCCAAATTGTAATATCAATATTTACATTATCTATTTAACTTCATATCTTATCCAGACTTCTCCTTTTATCCAAATTATATTTCTTGCTTATTAAAATTTTATTGCCTTTCATAAACATACAAAACACAGAACATAGAAAACAAAAAACAAAACTAAAACATCTTTTCTGAAAGCTGCCTGATCCTGGGTTGAAACTCTTCTCACAGACACAAATTCAAACATCATATTCACTTTATACATCCTTCCATATTTTATTATCATTTTCTTTTTTTTTATAAACCAATTTTATTAATTTTACAAAAACAGTGCACAAACAATCAAGGCATAACAGCTTATAAATTCTTTTCTAAAAAAAATAGTGATAATTAAAGAAGAAAACCAATAGAACATAATGATTCCCAATTATAATATCAATATTTACCTTATCTATTTAACTTCATATCTTATCCCAACTTCCAAATTATTTGTTAATTAAAATTTTATTGCCTTTTATCAACATACAAAACCCAAAAAAACATAACAAAACCTTTATATATCTGTTAAGCCTGGGTTCCCCAACCAGGGTTAGGGAGACAAGCTAAACAGAATGTGCAGCTTAGTCAGATAGGCACACAGATAAATGAGTAAGCTAAGCTTGTATGTTTATTAACATACAGTAAAAAATAACAGATACGCTTGTGCTATCAAAAATATAGTTTATTCCATTATGAGTTCATAGCATAGTCAAAATAACAGTCCTATAGTCATGTATCATTTAGTCAGTCCATTCAGGGATATTCAGTTAGCAAAGTCCGTATTAGAATAACCTATGTCAATTCACTTACAAGTCTGTCCTTTGTTTTCTCTCCCGTTCGAGCAATGCAGACTTGTTTTCCTTGCAGTAATCAGGGATCATCAAAGCCAGAGAGAGAGCAAGCTGCAGCCTTGCTTCTTTTAAAGTGCTTTCACAACCACTCCCTTAATTACTATCCCACAGTTAAAGTTGCAGACACTTTAACATAACAAACTATGATTACATATTATTATTTACCTAAACCAGTTAGGGTAAAACAATGTTATCCCTAACAATATCCTTCCATATCTTATTACTATTTTCAATAACATTCTTTGTCTGTTCTATTTCCAACTATCCATTCATCTTTTTTCTTTTACTATACTTCTCCTATACACTAATTGGAGTGACGCCTTTAACTCATTACCCTAACTTAAAAATACTTCATATAACACTTAATTTATCTTGGGATTCTGTTTAGTAGATTCTAAAATTACACAATAAATGTTATACTCTAAATACACATATAAAAACACAATCTTATGTACCTTCCAGAAGCCCCCATTTATCCTGAATTAGATTCACCCATTGTCTCTAAATAAACTTTTTTTCTTTAGATCTTGCTTCCCACCATTGAGGCTTCTCCTCCCCCCCTTTATCTCTTGTTTATTCTTCTCCTTGCCCCTTTTACCCCTTTGTCTCTCCTCTTCCCTTTTCTTACTCCCTTTCCTTTCCTTTCTGACCTTGCATCCCCCTTTCCTCTCATTTTTTCTCTTTTTTG
Source organism: Hydrophis major (assembly GCA_033807585.1). Classification (NCBI taxonomy): domain Eukaryota; kingdom Metazoa; phylum Chordata; class Lepidosauria; order Squamata; family Elapidae; genus Hydrophis; species Hydrophis major. Next base: position 62,084,769 of record CM066331.1, on the reverse strand, counting down.
GTTGTTTTTTCAAACCTTAAAATCTCCTTTTTCTTATCCTCTTTCTCCTCCTCCCCGGAAAAAACCCATTGTTCATCAAAGATGGCTTCTTGTTCCTCTTCTTCTTTGTACCAGTCATTCTGCTGCGTAATCAACTTTTCATAAGTACATAACGCCATTTCTAAAAATTGAAATAAAGTGCCCAAAGTATCTTTTCCATCTTGTTCTTCCTTTTTATATTTTTGATATTCAATCTTTAGTTCATCCACAAGCGATGCCATCCTGAAAAGAGAAACCTTCCCCAAAACAACCAACCAAGTATTTTTAATCAAAAATAATTCAAAAAAAGTTCCAAAAGTTAATACTTTTCTTCCTTCTTCTATTTCTCTTTCTGGGGTTACTGTTTAATCAAAGAGGTCCAATTACCATATATCTTTCTTTGAGATTCTAGGCAATCTCTTCCTTTTTCCACTTCTGCTCCAATTTTTTTCCTCTCCCTTCCCACTTGCAACATCAATTTTTAAATGATCAGAAATCCATACCTCTAATAAGGGTTTTCCAATTTCTTAAATTTTTAAGTCCAATGTCCAAGAACTCTTTTGTCCCTTAACTTCAACTTTCAGAATAGTTCACCTTCAGTGCCCAAACAAATTTCAAATCTTCATCTGCTGTTTCCATGGGGTGGGAGAGTGAAGAAAAAAAGTTCCCTTTGACAGCTTCTCCGCTGCTTTCAATCTTCTTAGGGATACAATGTATCCTCCAGCAATTCAGACAGGTCAGTTCCAGTGAATTTAAAAGATGTTGATTGACCCGGCTCAGCCAGCACTTTCACTTTTCTTGCTTCCTCCAGCACAATCTTACCCGGTTGCAGGCTTCTTCGTGGCAGCCATTGCTGACCGCCACTCCACCACCTTGGGAAAAAAGGGTTTTTCTGGATGAGGAGGGGGTCTGCGACACCCCAACCCCCTGTCCGGCTCCCCTCTCTCTTCGGCTGTCCCTACAGGGCAGCCATATCCCCCTGACCCATTTGGATCGGGGGTACCTCGGCAGCAAGCGCAGCCGGAATCACGAACGGTCACGAATTCCTGCTGCCACCGAAGCCACGCGGAACCAGCACCAACTCTCACTTTATATAAGCCTGTTATATCCTGGTTAGTCTGACTGTGCAGCTGGGCCCATAACCAGTGTTAGGGATACACCCTAACAGAATGTGCATGGCAGGCAGGCAGGCAAATATGTGAGATAAACATTTTTGTAGCTTACACTCAGTAAAAACACTGTGCTAGTTAAATAGTTTATTCCAGTGAGAGTTTTAACATAGTCAAACAGTCCATATATCATTCACTAGTTCAGTCCATCCAGGGATTATTTAGTTGCAAAGTCCAGTGTCGAAAAAGAGGTCAGTAAACTTACAAATATCAGTCCAGTAATATATCTCCTCACAGTAGATATATGAAGAAGTCAAACCTCCTTTCTTCCTTCGACGTTCAAAAAATCAGCAGCAGGGAACATGCAGTTAGCAAACCATCAATCCAGCAAACCAGCAAACCAGCAATCCAGCAAGTTCTCTTGCTCCCTCTTATGGCAGTTTCACAACAGCACCCAAAATTACATGCTTTGCAGTTTAAAGTGACACATACTTAAACTTACTATCATTGTTTATATATATTATTTTACCTAACTACGTTAGGTAACCTTGTTATTCCTAACAACTATCCCTTCAAAAAAAAAAAAAACCAAGCTCATTTATCTGTACATAAAAATGCTTCAGTTCTATTATCCATTTATACTTTTCATATTATACACAGTAAGATTGAAAAAAATCTGCCCCAATGTGATTACTACATTCAGTGCTTGGAAGTTGAATATGAATTACACAACAGATTTGAAGTTGTTAGATGTGGAGGCATTTCAGTTGAACAAGGTGTTCCTGTAGCAGGGAAGAAAAATTATGCAGAATGGAATGAAAAGAATGAAAGGGGCCCGAATTACTTGTTCTTTGCCAAAACAGACAGGTCATATTTAAGGAAACTGAAACTGGAAAATGAATGTGGCTACCACTCAGATGGTAAACACAAGCATACATTGGTAAACTTGTGGGAGAAAAATGGACTTCCTCACATTTGAAGTAGTATCTTTGTATGAAGTAAATCAAAGGCTGACCTGTTTCCATGGGAATAAAGTAGTAACAGAAAAAATGTGGTTTTAGAGTCAATTTGGTTGCAAACATTTCAGCCCTATTCAAGGAGACATCTTCAGTGAGCTTTGGATTGATGCAAAGCGCACGGAAGATGTCTCCTTGAATGGAGACAAAACATTTGCAATCAAAGTTCAGACCTCAAACCAGCAACATATTCATACTGTGTCATGAGTTTCAAAAATATAGTGTTTAAAGTCATTGGATATTCATCTCATTCTCAGAAAAGGTTAAAATCAAGAAAAAAAAATAAAAAATTTTAAAAATCCAATAGAATGGCATCATGGATGCATTTTTCCAGGCTGTTCATCATATTTTAAACCCAGTAATATTCACAGACAAATGCACACATACATAACTCAGTCGCAGTAAAATAGTCTCTGGTAATCAACTACGAGTGTAACTAGGAGCTTGATATATTTTCTATTCCTTCAAACTTGATATTGAAATCCTTCAAATAAAATTACATGAAATGGGATTTTAGAAAGCAGTTTCAACCAAAGATCAGACTTATTCTAATAGTAAAAGTGCTTGAGTATGTTACACATCACCTAGTGGAAAGAAGTGTATTAGCATTGATTGCTTATTCTATGATGAGAATATCAACAATGGATCACTTTGTTTGCAGATGTATGGATTTTTTTAGACCATCAGTAGTTTTCTAATTTTCTTGTCTTTCTTTAAGACAAAAATGGTACCATGGTTAGTTAGGGCCCTCTCCTGTTATCACTTCAGCTGACCTACACATCTGCTCTGCTAATGTATCAGAGCTGTATAAATTAAAACACAAAAGCATGGATGATTTTCAATAGTTTAAAACACTGCAGTTGCTTACAATTCCCAGCATCTATCCCAGCAAGCAGGAATAGTGTTTTCAAAAAATAGGAGAAAGGGACCAAAGAAAGTGACAAGCTTGTCTTGCTGTCCAAAATTCATTAAATTTTTCATGTGCACTTACCTGTGCATTGGTCTTGTGACAAACAGCTAAAGGTTAACCAGACCTTGGATATAATTAAATGCCTTATTTTGAACTATAGACAAAGGAGAGAATCCTACCAGACAAAAGCAGTAGAGCTATCATCTTCAATTAAGCTCAAGCTAACATTTTTCTTTTGAGTTATGCCGTGCTAATGAGAGAGGTTTATCGATAATTTGTCAAAACAATGGATAATTTTTTCTGGATAAACCAAACCTGCCCCCCCCCTTTTTTTTAGTTAATACCCTCATGTTCTCATGTTCCCATTCTCAGACAACTTTTTAGAGGAGATGAGAAAGAATGTTCTTTCTTAAAAATCAGTGAAATTCAATCTGAAATTCAAAGTTAAATTAAACTTAAAAATCAGTGAAATTCAATCTGAAATTCAAAGTTCAGAGGGTTTTTTTTGTGATGTTTGCACCAATATATATAAATCAGTGCATGAAAATATTATGGAAATTAGAACCTTTGTTAGATGTTCATAATATCATTCTAATATAACCCAAACTTCCCTAAAAAGCTCATTTGAATTACTTTGCTTCTTTATTTGTTATCTGCTAAGCATATAGTTGTGTATATATTACTGCACATTTAAAAACTGTAAGTTAAAAAAATCCTGAATACTTATGTTCCAACTTATAGCAGATATATCATATTATTACTATCAAGATAGTGAAACAGTATGATATAAATTGATTCTAATTCAGACTCAAAATTTGAAATACTTACTAATATGTTTATATAGTTGTTTTATATACTACTACTTACCTATTCACAATGAATACCCAAGGTGATTTAATTAAAAAAAAGAACTGACTACACAAACTAAAATGACAAAAACATAAACATGAAAAATAAAAATATTTAGGCCTGGATAAATGTAGATTTATAGACATACTAAAGGCAAAGAGAGTAGGGTCAATACAATATTGAGAGAAAGGGGACAGGATTTGGCAATAATCTAAAATGGGAGAACTCATTGACAGACACATTTCTTGAGTGCTTACATATTTTTATCTCCCTTTAGAGAGAGAACTCATGTAATGTGAGTGCAGGAGAGCCTCCAGGTTGTGAACTAGGTCTGAAGAGGGTAGTGCAACCCCATCCATAACTAAGGATAACAAACATTTGGATCCTGAGGTTCCATGTTCCAAAGCCATTTAGCCTTGCCAGGATTCAGTCTAAGTCTGTTATCCCTCATTCAGATTTCTACAGCCTCCAGGCACCATGAGAGGACAGATGCACCTTCACTTGAGTCACTATTGTAGAGATGTAGAGCTGAGTATCATCAGCATATTGATGATATTTCAATCCATAATGATGGATAATCTCACCAAGGGCTTCATGTAGATGTTAAATAAGCGAGGAGATTGAGACCTATGGGACACCACAAGCAAGCAGTTGGGAGCTGGATCTCTCATTTCATATCAATACCAATTGGGATCAACCCTGGAGGAAGAAACTGAACTAGCACAAAACTGTGTCACCCAGTCCTAACTCACAAAGCAGGACTGAAAGGATACTGTGGTAAACAGTATTGAAGACCAAAGAGAGATCAAGGAGAGTGAGAATGGCTGCACTACCCCTATCCTTCTCCTACCAGAGATCATCCATAAGTGTGACCAAAGCTGTTTCTATCCCATAGCCAGGCCTAAATCCTGACTGAAAGGATCCAAGAAATCCAGGATTCCCTGGACCGGTTGAGCAACCACCTTTTTTTAATCCCATACTTCCAAAAGGGAAGATAGGAGACTAAACAAAAGTTTATAGCTGTTGTGAATGCATAGTACCAATAAAGTTATCATTGAGCTTGAAGTCTAGTGCAGGGTTCTGGCCCTGCATTTCTGATTGGCTGTTGATGGCCCGATCGGATTAGCCTGTTTAGAAGCATCCGATTGGCCACTAACAGACCATTCCCATTGGTTAAACGGAGCTAGCACTCCAGGTTTGCTATTGGTTAAATAGTTAATGAGTTGCCTATATAAGTAAGGCTTGAGCAGCCTTGAGCGGAGCAGTCACAATATGTAAATAAAGAGTTTGAAGTTCACTGTTTCCACTGGCTCGTCTCCATCATTCGCACCCATGCTCCAGACTTAACACTGGCGATGAAGGTGGGATTGGATGACATTAGAGCCAACTAAGCACATGACTGAAGCACAAAACGGCGAAACCATGTCCGCCGGCGCCATACCACCTGCTCCGTTCAATCCGGCTCAAGAAGACTGGGAGTCCTACATGGATCGTTTCCAAATGTTTTTGGAAACAAATAATCTGAAGGATGCCATGGCCGGAAAGAAACGGGCGGTGTTCCTGACGCACTGCGGCCCAACAGTTTTTAAGATGGCTAAGGCATTGGCAAAACCGGCTGAAGTGAAGACCATGGACTGGGACGTCCTTGAACCGCTACTAAGGGCCCACTATGCACCCGCTGTTCCAATGCTCGTAAGATGACACAAGTTCTATCAATAGAACCAGCGGTAAGGAGAAAGCATCGCCGATTTCGTTGCAGACCTCCGGAACTTGGGAGGCCTGTGTGAATTCACCGACCTGGAAGAGGCTTTAAGAGACAGAGTAGTCCTAGACGCTCTAAACGTGCAGAGCAAAATAATGGCAAAGGGCAACATCACCCTTAAGGACACCATAACTGAAGCCACGGCAGCGGAGGCAACCAAGAAGTCGGCTGCCCAACTACGCCGAAATTGCACTCACGCCCACCAGCCAGCCGGTGAAATTTCACCTAGCGCAGAAGGGCAGCTTTCCACGGCCCATCATGAGGACCTCTCTTTGTCATCAGACAGCGATGAAGAAGAGGTCCCATCACCTACGGACCGATCGGGAACGACGCCCAAAGTTCCAACAACCCTGCGTAGGCTGCGGGGCCAACCATTTTCGCTCTGACTGCAAATTCCGCGATGCACTCTGCCACGAGTGCGGGAAACGAGGCCACATCGGACGGGTCTGTAGAAGCTTCCTCGGACCCAGCCAGACTTCGAAGGGAACCAATCCCCGCCAATCGGCAGGCAATCGCCCTGTAAGGTGAGAACCAGTAAACCACTCCTACGGAAACTGACCCATAAATCGTCTAGCAAGATGAGAAGAGGCTCACCAAATTCTCACTATTGGCCATGCCTCTTCACTAGATGCTCAGAAAATTCGGGTCAACGTGAACATTGAAAATCAGGCCTGCCACATGGAAGTAGACTCGGGATCGTCCCTCTTGATGGTCTCATGGAAGACCCTCAAGCAACTCATCCCCACTATCCGGTGCCAAGACCTTCAATTCCAACGGCTCATCCTAAAAGACTACCAGGGGAACCGGATTCCAGTTGCAGGATCCAGCCGAGTCCGGGTGACATTCAAGAACCACACGGCGTACTTACCCCTAATGGTGATCGATAAGGACCGGCCTAGCCTGTTGGGCCTACAGTGGTTCGCACCACTCGGCATCAAAGTGGCAGGCATTAATCGAATCGGTGGCAGTGACTGGGAGGAAGACCTCGCCCGCAAATTCAAGGACGTCTTCAAGGAAAAGCTAGGCGAGTACAAGGGGACCCCGATATCCTTTAGTCTTAATCCAAAGATAGCGCCCATCCACCTTAAGCCTCGTCGAGTTCTGTTCGCTCTAAAACCAAAAATCGACGAGCAGCTAGATAAGTTGATCGCCCAGGGAGTTTTAAAGCCAACGGATCACTCCCCTTGGGAAATACCGATTGTGACACCCATTAAGCCGGATGGCTCCATTAGAATTTGCGGGGACTACCGAGCCACCCTGAACCACGCCCTGTAACAGAACCCATATCCGGTGCCGATAGTACAGCACCTCCTCCATTCCCTGGGGGCGGAAAAGTCTTCGCTAAATTAGACTTAGCTCAGGCTTACCAGCAATTGCCGGTTGATGAAACAACGGCACAGGCACAGACTATCGTAACACACCGAGGCGCATTTAAGTGTACGAGGCTTCAATTCGGAGTCAGTGTAGCCCCAGGGATCTTTCAGAGCCTAATGGAGAGACTATTGCAGGGGATCAAGGGCGTTGTCCCCTATTTCGGCAATGTGCTTATTGCTGCCCCCATTCAAAAAATTTTGCGGGAGCGTTTAAGATTAGTATTACAAAAATTTCAGAAAGCAGGCCTGAAAGTTAAAAAAAATAAATGCAAAATGTGTACCGATCGTGTTGAATTCTTAGGGTACCTAATTGACAGTCAGGGTATTCACCCTACTGAGAGTAAATTAAGAGCAATAAAGAACGCTCCCAGACCCCAGAGCAAGACCGACCTCCAGGCGTTCCTAGGCCTCATCAACTTCTATAATGTTTTCTTGCCACACAAAGCTACTGTTGCTGAACCGCTACATCGTCTTTTAGACAAAAAAGCAAACTGGGTATGGGGTCACAAAGAAGAGCAGGCGTTCCGTAATGTAAAAAAACTACTGACTTCGGATGCCATTCTTATACAGTACAATGAGACTTTGCCTATAAACATAACCTGTGATGCATCGCCTTTTGGAGTGGGCGCCATTTTGAGTCATGTGTTACCTAATGGTAACGAAGCCCCTGTTGCTTACTTTTCAAAGACGCTCTCGAAAACTGAGTGAAATTACAGCCAAATTGATAAGGAAGCCTTGGCGATTGTGTCAGCAGTTAAGAGATTTCATGAGTACGTGTACGCCCGAAATTTCACCATTGTAACTGACCACAAACCATTGCTGGGGACAAACCAACTCCCTACATACTATCTCCCCGAATGACCCGCTAGTCAGAATTCCTGGCTGCCTACAATTATCGGCTACAATATCGTCCGGGGAAAGCCATTTCCCACGCTGATGCGCTGAGCCGTACACCGCTCCCTGAAACTATCAACGATCCTGCACCAATGATGACAGCGTTGCAGATCGAGACACTCCACACGCCGCCATTGACTGCCCATGACATCGCAAGAGAAACAAAACGTGACCCCATCTTGGTGCGAGTCCTCACGTGGGTGAAACGCGGATGACCATTGGACCAAGTACCAGATGACTTTGCACCATTCAAAAGTCATCAAACAGAGTTGTTCTCGCAGAAGGGCTGTGTCATCTGGGTGATAGAGTCGTTATCCCAGAACGGCTCCGACAGACGCTGCTAAGAACCTTGCACGATGGCCACCCTGGCATCGTGCGCATGAAGGGCCTCGCACGAAGCTACGCATGGTGGCCAGGCATCGATAGACAAATTGAATCATGGGTTAAAACTTGCCAGAGATGCCAAGAAGTAAGCAACGCTCCACCAAAGGCAACCCCAACCAAATGGGAGACGCCGTGGGGACCCTGGTCCCGCATCCACCTGGATTTTGCTGGGCCGACCAAAGGCCATACATTCCTGCTAACTGTCGACGCCTACTCAAACTGGCTCGAGATTCACCGAATGAGCAGCACAACCACTGATGCAGTCATTAAAAGACTAGAAAGACTTTTTGCAACCCACGGATTACCAGATGTCCTGGTATCTGACAACGGGCCCCAATTTACCGTGCTACCTTTTGTACTTGGCTGACCGGGGCATTCAACATGTGCTCACTTCACCTGCGCACCCTGCTGCAAATGGCAAGGCTGAGCGCATGGTTCAATTCATCAAAAAGACTCTGCAAAAGATCAATTACGACAACATCGATGAAAAAATCAACCGGATCTTTTTCCTGCAGCACATTACACCTCACAGCGTCACCAACAAAACTCCCACCGAACTGCTAATGGTACGTAAGCTCTGCTCCCACCTCGACTGTTTACACCCAGCCTACGAACCCAAAAAGCCACTCGGATCCAGCAGTCGATGCCGTGCCTTCCAGGCAGGCGATCTCATATTCGCTAAAAACTTTTCGGGCGATCCGTTGTGGGTGGAAGCAACCGTAATCTGCATAACCGGCCCTAGATCATATCTCGTTCAATGCCCTGATGATAGACTTTGGAAGCGCCACATAGATCAGCTACGATCGCGGCTACCTACGATCACGGCTACCATTCCGAACTCCCTTTTGATCAAACTGAGGGGGGGGGGATACAGAGGAAAGCAAATTATTATTTGAAGGAAACCCCTTCGAAGAGACTGATATTGGAACGGAAACACAGGAACAGGAACCTGGGACCGGAGTGAATGCACCTCAGGAAATGACCAGTGATATTGATGACAACGAGAACGCGAACTCGGAACCAGAGTCACCCTTACCGCTAAACAACAATCTACCTCAGCAAGAATGCAGCCCACTGCCTGGCACCTTGCGAAAATCGAAAAGACTAATTAAACAACTGTCCTACCTTAAGGACTATGTAACCGTGCCCCGTGGGCAGAAGCCGGGGGAAAGGGGTGTTGTGAATGCATAGTACCAATAAAGTTATCATTGAGCTTGAAGTCTAGTGCAGGGTTCTGGCCCTGCATTTCTGATTGGCTGTTGATGGCCCGATCGATTGGCCCATTTAGAAGCATCCGATTGGCCACTAACAGACCATTCCTATTGGTTAAACGGAGCTAGCACTCCAGGTTCACTATTGGTTAAGTAGTTAATGAGTTGCCTATATAAGTAAGGCTTGAGCAGCCTTGAGCGGAGCAGTCACAATATGTAAAAAAAAGAGTTTGAAGTTCACTGTTTCCACCGGCTCATCTCCATCATTCGCACCCATGCTCCAGACTTAACAATAGCCTTTTCCATTGGCCTAGTACTAGACCTGTCAGATACCCTAGAATTGTTGGGAGTTGCAGTTTCAATTCACTGAAAGGGAACCAGGTTGAGGAAAATAAGAATAGTAAATAGTCTTGTCTTGGACAACATTGAGAAAATTAAAAAATAACAATAATTGCCAGGTCTGTTGCCATCCTCTTTCTAATCTAGCCATCCATAACTTCTCATCATAAATGGTACAAAACTAATATTATTTTGGAAGCAATACATCATCTCTCATAAACTTGATATTCTCCCCTTGGGCACTCAGTCCTCTGGAAGAAAATCAACCAGAAAAAGGTAATATTAATATGTCTATAAGTCATCCTTCATTTATATTCCCATTAATATAATATACATTTTCACTACCAGAAAACATCTCTGTTCATTGATATATATTTTTATTTATGACTTTGAGCATCTGTTATATTGTGGCATTTAGCTTTATATAACTACATTCATTATACTTAAATTAAGCCCATTTCTATGTCTATTCTTAATCTGAGTTATGTCAACAAATATATGAAATAAACTTGAACTTTAGTCATAGTATCTTGACAGATTTCAAACAGATTTCAGATTTCTACATAAAAGAATATCATTTTTGTCTTGCTTCTAAGTACACTCAGTCAAGAAAATAAGGCTGAAATTGTATATGTTTTCCATGTTTTCTTAGCACCTATCTCATAGATACTACCATCATATCTGGGAACTGTGAAAGTTATTTTTCAATTCACTGCTATGGACCTAAATAAACATTTGCCATAGAATAAATGAATAAATAGAAGGAAGGAAGGAATATGATGTATAATCCACTTTTCTTTGTTACAAACTAATGGTAAAAGAGGAAAAATGAAAGAAAACATAATGGGTTTTATTTATTTCTTTATAATCAGTAATAAAGCCAATATATGAATTATTAAATGGATAGCAATAGCACTTAGACTTCCCTTTCACAGTGCTTTATAGTCCTCTCTAAGCAGTTTACGGAGTCAGCATATTGCCCCCAACAATCTGGGTTCTCATTTTATTGACCTCAGAAGGAAGGAACGCTGAGTCAACCTTGAGCTAATGAGACTCAAACTGCTGAACTGCTGGCAGTAGGCAGTCAGCAGAAGGAGCCTGCAGTACTGCATTCTAACCACTGTGCTACCACAGCTCTGGGAATAAATGATAAGAGACTGTTTAGAATTTGAAAAAAATATTCCACCATTATGATTACCATGTAAAAATGCCACACCAACTATTTGCTCAAGACATGTCATCATAACAGAGTTTTCCTCTTATTTCCAATCAATTGCCAAGGTAGGCTGTTCTAGAATGAAAATAATATTTTTTATCCTATGCCACAGAGACTCTCCCTCTCTATCAGAGGTCACGTGGAAGACAAACATTTTAGAGGTTCATAATCTACTGGACTCCACTTGATGCATTTCAAAATAGTCTCCCATGTGGCAGAGGCAGCAGAGGCTGCACCAATAACCTCCAATAAAGTCCCCCATATTTGAGAAGTTATCCCAACAGTTTCCAAACCTTTAGGATGTGGAGACAATATTTTATACTGACATACTCTCTACTCAACTCAACAATAGAAGAAAAGCCCATTACTGTCAACATGATTTTATAATGGTCTACAAACTATCTGAGTTTGCAAACGTAAATTAAATTCAATAAAGTTATTATGAGTGAAATGTTTTCCAGATTAAGAAGCCATTGAACAATTAAGAGATGTGAGACAGAAAAGAAGTTGCAGTTTAATTATCTCATCATGAGAATAAGAGAAATGATTTTGGGGTTGCCTGTCACTGAATTGTGAAGTTTGGGTTCACTTTTGGTTCCTTTTCTCAACTAATAAAATCTGCAAGGACTTTGAAGTTGAACAGTATCTCCTTGGAGATATGGATGGCCCCTGTTGCAATTTAACTGCTTAGCCTTACTGTATGACTACAAGGTACTGGAAATAGGCAGTCCCATACATATCCAAACCCTGAGCCATACTGAACTTGTCATTTGTAGTTTTAAACTGGTTTACAGATTTAGAGTTGATTACAATTGGAGAAGCTTACAAATTCAAGAAAACAAATATCCATGTAAATAAATCTAAAAGTGTACGTCATAAGGGATGAGAAAAGAATGAAAAAATAAAGGATTGATTATAGAACTACATTCTTATATTTCCAGGAAAAATCTGAGAAAGGACTGCAGTTAGATAAGCAGCTATTGTACAATACCCTCTATTTCAAAGGCATAAAATATAAAGTAGTTATTTGAAGCTCTTCAATAATTATACATTCACTAGAATTCACATGAACATGTGGAAATTAAATGTTACATTCTCAACATTTTCATGATGAGAAATCAAGGCGATAAAAAGTTCAGGAAGTGTGAGCCTCATTGAAGGCAAAGAATAATGATGAGCTCTACATGACTAAAAGAATACATATTTGCCAAGAACTCTTACCAGCAGCAAGAGATTTAAAAAATAATTAAAAGTGCACTAACTTTCCAAGCATGAAGTATTATTGAACTCATCCAAATTATCCTGTCATTAAACCTATTTGACAGTTTAAAAAAAAAAACTTTGTAGTCCAGTAGAGCAATGAATAATTATCCAAATGACAAGTCCTCTCCAAAATCCTTGAGAACTTTAGTCTATAAAGTGACAGAAATGAGGAATAAATGAAAAATATAGGAGGTACAGATAGATTTCAGTGTAAAAGAACATCATTTGATGCATCCATGTTAAATTAAAGGAAAGGTCTACCTACTGGACGAATATACTGTTTCTTATGGTTGCCAATTATATGCATTCAGAAGGATTCTGAATAGTTCCTGGTGATAATAGTTTATTCTTCCTTTGTTTTCTACCAGTGGGGACTCACCTTAATGTTGCTTATGAAGCTTCTATCTTCATGGGTATTTTTTATTTATTTATTTGATTTGATTTGTCAATCGCTTACAAGATAATAGGCATAAGAATAAACATAGTTATGAATACATGAAATGGATACATATAAGAAAAATAAAAGAAACAATAGGACAGGGATGGTAGGCACATTGGTGCACTTATGCACGCCCCCTACAGACCTCTTAGGAAAGGGGTGAGGTCAACAGTAGACAGTCTAAGGTTTTGGGGGTTTGCGGAAGAAACCATAGAGTCAGGTAGAGTGTTCCAGACGTTGACCACTCTGTTGCTGAAGTTGTATTTCCTGCAATCAAGTTTGGTGTGGTTAACCTTGAGTTTGTATCTATTGTGTGCTCTTGTATTGTTATCATTGAAGCTGAAGTATTCATTGACAGGTAGGACATTGCAATGTATGATTTTATATACTATACTTAGATGGGACCGAAGATGGAGTAATTCTAGACAAATACTCTATTAATCCAATTTATTAAAGTTGTCTATACTGATAGAAATCATCACATCTCCTGCTAGCAAACTGCATAATTTAGTGTTTCTATGTATATAACCTGTGAAAGGTGGCTTTATATATTCATACAGCTTTTTTTTAGCAATTAGGAAATCATTGTTCTTTGTTCATATTGCCAGTTAATCATAGGCTTTGCTATATAGTTTGTCTTCAATTTTTTAAAAATATATTTTTATTGTTTACAACTATAAATATCAATACTACTAAGAATTCTCAGGGCTATTGGCTAGTCAAAGAAACCACCCTAAAAAAAGCTAGGCAAAATATTTCTGTACTATCTTTAGGATTTAATCTAGATAAATAGGAACCTTTATCTCAACATAGAAAGCATATATTCATCGTCTTGACTTATTAGGGACTTAAGTGTAATCACCTCCCAATAAATCAACCTCCATTTTCATTGCGCTTGATCTGCTGCTCTGCTTGCTTACAGTATTACAGTGTAACCCTGAAGATGGATTACATTTCATTCATCTATTATCAGATACATTAATTATGTAACGTAATTATCAGGTAGCTATAAGATGAGCCAGACCTGCTCATTTCAATTATCCACAGGCTGATTTTATTTATTTTATTGGCGGGTTGTTTTTTTTACAACTTTACAACTTTCAAAAGGCTAAGATGTCAGAGAACACAAATTTTGACAGATTTACCAAACGGGAGAAAAATGAACATCACAAAAAAGCAATTCATTCTAATATGTTGTGTCATAATTATTGCTGAATTTCAAAAAAAAAAAAAACCTCTAAAATGCAGATAATCCTTGGCTTACAACAATTCATTTAGGGACTGTTCAAAGTTACAACAGTACTGAAAAAAGTGATTTATTTTTTACACTTAAGACCATTGGTCATGTGGCCAAAATTCAGACACCTGACAACTGGCTCATATTTATGACAGTTTCAGAGTACCAAGTTCACGTGATCATCTTTTGCAATCTTCTGATGAGCAAAGAAAATGGCGAAACCAGATTTATTTAACACTCTTGTTACCCATTTAACAGCTGCAATGATTCACTTAACAATTGTGGCAAGAAAGGTAATAAAATGGGGCTAAACAGAAATTCTGAGCTCAAGTGTGGTCATAAGTTGAGGACTATCTTTGCTTTGTAGTATCCCTAGACCCAGGTTTAAGGCAAATTTGCTGAATGTAAATGAAAGGCGCATAGAGAAGATCAAACTGCGAGGTTGGCAAATGAGTTTGCACATCAAGAAATAAAATAATAGCTAACATTTCTATATGTTCTTACTATTACTTACTTTCATAGCCACTATTTGCACAGCCATTACTTATTATAACTTTCATAGCCAGTACACAAATAATCATACTTTGAAAATATGACTAACTATGGTATATATACCATATATATAACTAATTAAAAGCAAAATCTGTTTTGCATCAAGAACTGTTAAGCCTGGGTTCCCCAACCAGGGTTAAGGAGACAAGCAAAACAGAATGTGCAGCATTAGTCAGATAGGCACACAGATAAATGAGTGAAATAAGCTTGTATGTTTGTTAACATACAGTAAAAATAACAGATACGCTTGTGCTATCAAATTATAGTTTATTCCATTTAGAGTTTATAGCATAGTCAAAATAACAGTCCTTTAGTCATGTATCATTTTAGTCAGTCCATTCAAGGATATTCAATTAGCAAAGTCCGTGTGGAATATCCAATGTCACTTACAAATCAGTCCTTTCTCTCTCCCGTTCGAGTAAGGAAAAACGCAGTCTTCATCCAGTAATTAGGGATCATCAAATCAGAGAGAGCAAGCTGACTTTCCTTGCTTCTTTTATGGTGCTTTCACAACCACTCCCTTAATTACATTCCTATATTTAAAGTTGCAGACACTTTAACTTATAAACCATGATAACATATTTATTATTTCACCTAAACCAGTTAGGGTAAACAATGTTATCCCTAACATTCTCCCCTTTTAGGTAATAATAATAATATAACTAATAACTATTTACATCTTTAAATCATATTTGTTACAACTTTCTTTAAACTTGATTACTCCTTGAGCTTTTGTAAATTGGTCTGCAATGTTTTCTTCCGTCATGCAGTATTCCAATTTAATTAGCCCATTCTTTACAGATTCTCTAACATTTAAGTATCTTAAATCAGTATGCTTTGATCTAGTTTTTACAGCAATATTAGTAGCTAACTTTATGGCTGCCTGGTTGTCCTCGTACACAATAATGGAATTTTTAACAGTTATACCCATATCTAATAATAACTGTTTGTACAAAATAAAGTCAGTGCATAATAATAATAGACATGAAAATTCTACTTCCATCGTGGACAAGCTAATATGCTGTTGTCTGATTGACCTCCACCCTATTAGTGTCTTACCAAATAATATAGCCATCCCAGATGTTGATTTTCTAGTGTTTATGTCAGTTGCAAAACTTGCATCTGCATAGGCACTAAGACTCAAATCACCCTTTGGTTCTATATACAATGCATGGTTCATTGCTCCTTTAAGATATCTTAAGATTCTCTTTAATGATTGCCAATGACATTGATGTGGATCCAAATTAAAACGTGCCAGCTGATTAACACTATAAGCTATATCAGGCCTAGACCAATTGCTTATATATGATAAGCTACCAATCAAAGATTGATATATTGACTTATCAAATTTGGGACTTTGATCATTAGTTTGGCAAACTTCCTGACTCATTGGAGTCTTTGCTGGTTTACAAAGTTCCATTTTATACGTTTTAATTAATTGGCAAATTTTATCTTCTTGAGATATCTTAAATCCATTTTTTGTTTTGTTAATTGTTAATCCTAGATATTTTTTAATTTCACCTAAATGCTTTAATTTTATCTTTTTGGCTAATAATGATATAATCTCATTAGCTTCATTATTAGTCTTAGTTATCAAAGCAATATCATCCGTAAATAATAACAATAATGACACCGTTCCATTATTTTCTCTTTTAAACACACATGGATCTGCTAAACCAGATTTAAAACCTATATTGTTTAATTCTTTCACAATATATTGGTTCCACTCAAAGCCAGATTGTTTCAATCCATAAAGACTCTTTTTGAGTTTCCAACAATCATTACTATTTACTTTATTGTCTTTTATAATAACTGGCTTTTTCAAATATATAGTGTGCTGCAATGGTGCATGCAGATAAGCAGTTTCTACATCTAAATGGTTAATGACATAGTTTTTCTTAGCTGCCCACATTAAAGCTGCTCTCAAAGATGTTGCTTTAAGACTTGGTGCGAAAACTTCATCGTAATCAGATGCAGTTTGATTAAATCCTTGAGCTACCAACCTAGCCTTATGGGTAACAGTCCCAGCATTTCCAGTTTTTACTTTAAATATCCATTTGCACCCAATGGATTTTTCTCCTGGAGGTAATTTAGCATCTTCATATACTTTCATTACCTTTAATGAATTTAGTTCTTTTTCCATTGCCTTTTGCCAATTCTCCTGATCCTTAGCAGGATACATCCTAAGTTCATCTACACTAGTTGGAACTTTAGTTACTTGGCAAACTATACTTGCTTGATACCTATCAGGTGGTCTAGTTACACGTGTAGTACGTCTAGGTATTATAGGACTTACAGGTGGACTTTCATTTATTAACTCTTCTTGATTATCTAACTCTTCCTGATCAACTGTTTCCTCTTGTTCTGGTCCTATTTGTTCTTTGTGGACTTCTTCTTTAATTGGATTCTTCTTATAACAATTCTGTTCTTTCTGCCTTTTGTAGGGTTCAATAATTACTTCATTATTTAAATCTTGCTCTAATCTATTCCATCCTACATGTTCTAGGAATTTTGCACTAGCACTGGTATAAACTCTAGATGTACCTGGTTCCCAGAATCTATAAGATCTGTGATTAGATTTATATCCTACAAAAAATAATCTTTTAGCTCTGTGCTGTCCTTTGTGTCTGAGTTGTGAAGGGATATGCACCCATGCTGGTGCTCCAAATGTGTGCATGTAACTTAAATCAGGTTTTGTACCATGACACAGTGTGAATGGTAATTCACCTGTAGTTGAATTAACAACATTATTTAATATATGATTACCACACATTATTGCTTCTCCCCATAAATTGTCAGGTAATCCTGAATCAGACAACATAGTACGTGCCATTGACTGCAGTGTTTGGCCTCGTCTCTCTATAAAGGCATTATGTTGTGGTCTATATGGTGCAGACTTTTTATGTTGAATACCTAACATTCTAAGTCCATTCTGGAATTTATTATTTGTAAATTCCGCACCATTATCTGTTATAAGAGTTACTAATTTCTTTTTAGTTTTCCTTTCTGCAAATTTTATCCAATTAAAGATATTTAGATACGTTTCAGTTTTGCTCTTCATTAAATAGCAAAACCCATATCTAGAATAGTGGTCCATTATACTTAGTATGTATCGAGCTCCTCCTACACTTGGTTTTTTCGGACCTATTAAATTGGCAAATACTACTTCTAAAGGCTCTTTGGTAATAAATCCATCAACTCTATTAGCCGGTATGACCCTGCTTTTGCTTTGATTACAAATAGAACATTGCAAATACATATTACAAGGTTTCAAACTTATTCCTTTAGATAGTTGAACAGTTCTCTTAAGCATTTTAAAATTTAAATGCCCTAGCCTTCGGTGTAACAAGTGAATACATTCATCATGAGGTTTCTTATTATCATAAACCGTGTTAGCCACCTCTAAACCATTATCATTTAACACATATAATTCACCTCTTAAAGATGCAGTAATTTTCTTATCTTCTGGTTTAGCAGATCCATGTGTGTTTAAAAGAGAAAATAATGGAACGGTGTCATTATTGTTATTATTTACAGATGATATTGCTTTGATAACTAAGACTAATAATGAAGCTAATGAGATTATATCATTATTAGTCAAAAAGATAAAATTAAAGCAATTAGGTGAAATTAAAAAGTATCCAGGATTGACAATTAACAAAACAAAAAATGGATTTAAGATATCTCAAGAAGATAAAATTTGCCAATTAATTAAAACGTATAAAATGGAACTTTGTAAACCGGCAGATGTAAATAGTTATAGTGTTATTATTATCTAAAAGGGGAGAATGTTAGGGATTACATTGTTTACCCTAACTAATTATTAGGTAAAATAATAAATATGTTATCATGGTTTGTTAGTTAAAGTGTCTGCAACTTTAACTGTAGGAGTGTAATTAAGGGAGTGGTTGTAATAGCACCATAAAAGAAGCAAGACAACCTTGCTCTCTCTGGCTTTATGATCCCTAATTACTGGATGGATTCAAGACTGCGTTTTTCTCCTACTGGAAAGGGAGAGAGAAAGGACTGATTTATTGTAAGTGAACTGACATTGGATATTCTACACAGACTTTGCTAATTGAATATCCCTGAATGGACTCACTAAAATGATACATGACTAATGGACTGTTATTTGACTATGCTATAAACTCTAAATGGAATAAACTATATTTTGATAGCACAAGCGTATCTGTTATTTTTACTGTATGTTAACTAACATAAAAACTTTATCTCACACATTTATCTGTATGCCTATCTGACTAACGCTGCACATTCTGTTTAGCTTGTCTCCTTAACCCTGGTTGGGGAACACAGGCTTAACAGGAGGAAGTGAAAATTTGGCTGAGCCGAGACAATAACAACTCTTAATTACTCTGGAAACTGAACTGTTTGAATTGCCTGAGGATACATTGTTTCCCAAAAAAAGACTGGAAAGCTGCGGTTAAAGCTGTTAAGGGGAAAAAAAATTTCTTAACTCCCCCTCCCCATAGAAATAGCAGACGGAGATCTGGAAAATCTACTTGGGCACGGAAGGTAACTCAATTTGAAATTTAAAGCCAAGGGATAAAGGATTTCTGGACATTGGATTTAAAAAAAACCAACAACTTAAAATTGATTTGGTTTGCTTTGTGACTTTGAGATCTTTGTGAAATTTTGTTTTTTTAAAAAAGGGACTAAAGACATTAGAGTTGTGTTTAAAAAGAGAAAGAAAAAATGGCATGATCTTTTGAAGGACTACAAATGGAATTTCAAAAACTGAAAAACGAAGATAAGGGCTCGTTTGGATCTATCTTTCGCTTTTTGGAAATGGCGATTTCTACCTACCAAGAAATACTACAGGAAGGCTGGGATGAAGGAGAAGAAGCCATCTTTAATGGACAAACACACTTAGTGGAGGAAGAAAAGCGGAAGGGGGGCAAGGAAAAGATGTACTTAGAACTTAAAAAAACAACCAAGAAAAAGAAAAAGGAGATGAAAAAGCGATATGATGTCAGAAAGCAACAGAAAAGAGAAATACAACAGAGAGGGAAGATTAAGAGAGTGAAATTGGAGAGATAGGGGGGGGTCAAAAAGTTAGAATGGAGAAGAAAGAAAGGGGGAAAGGAAAGAGAAGTCATAACGGCTTCAAACAAGATGTAAAAAAAAAATTTTTTTTTCAGAGATAAGGGGTGAGATAACCTTTTTTCAAAAATGATTCTGCAAAAGTACATAAAAATGCATTGTAGACATTAGTATTTGAAGTTGAGTTAGAAAATTAGAATATTATATGATTTAAAAATGTATTAAAGCTGTCATGATTTAATTATAGAGTTTAATTTCTTAATTTCATAATAATATTGTTTAAGAATAAATAATAGAATTTAATTTCTTATGAAACATTGCTTTTACTATATTATAAATTTAATATTTCTTTTTTACTTGTTTTTAGTTTTATTATTACTTATTAAACTCAATATTATTTGTTTGTTTTACTATTTTGAAATGTAATACTTTGAATGTACGGAGCAGAATCAGCACAGAAAATATGTATTATTTTAAGTGTTATTTAGGGGGAAGATAAAAAGTTGTCATACTTCAATCTGGGTTTACAGGAGAAATATTGTATTAGATAGAAAGGATAAGTAGATGATTGAAAGAAAACAGACCAAAGATGCAAATATAATTATTTAATTGAGATGGAATAAATAAAATAGAATTAAAAGAATGAGTAGGAGAGAGAAAATATATGGAAAATAGAGAATGTTAAATAAGATATGAGATAGTATATTAAGTGAGTATAAATTTTGATTGATGTCTATATAAAAAGAGTTAACTCAGGGTAAGCCGCCTTCCAAAAAGAAGTTTTATGTATTTATGTTTTGTGTAATGTTTGTTTAAGTCTGACAGGATGTGGAAGAATACTAATGAAAATATATATATTTTTAAGACAGAAGAAATATGACTAAATAGAACAAAAGGGAGTAATAAAGAAAAGTTTTGAAAAGATATGAAGTTGATTAGATAAGATAAATATATATATAGAAGTGTGATAATTTGGAATTATCTTCTTTTTAAATAAGATTTGTTTCTTCTAGAAAAGATATTTTATGTTACTACATCCTATGTTTTGTTTGTGTGTGTTAAAAAAAATTAATAAAGTTTTTATAAAAAAAAATTCAATATTAAATATTGATAGTGTGACATGATTCTAAAAATACTTTGAACAAATTATCTGTATTATCTCCCCAGTAAACAGTCTTTTCCCTTTTCATATTTTTAAATATAATAATTTTACTGTCTTGTCTGTTCATTCTTGATCTGAATAGACAACTCTAGGAATATAAGAGTTTCAAGGCAACTCTAGGAGTATAAGAGTTTCAAGTAAATGGATATGTCCCACTTTCATGCTCACTTCCATGCTCAAAAAACATTTTCAAATATTATGAGATAGCTAGTATTGTTCAAATAGTTCTTGTAGAGACTTTTTTTCTTTATTTACATTATTTTTATTGCATTATTTTATTTTTATTTATTTATTGTAAAATTCACTGCCAACCTCAGACTTCATAGAAGATTTATGGTTCTATTTCTTTGGTGTACAATTCATAACTTAATGGAAAATAAATTTACTGGCTCCATTTCAATTGTCAGCATCATTTTTTGTGGTAGGTTTCTCATTAGGTTATGCAAGATATTAAGGAGTGATTCATTCTGATGATATTCTGGGGGGAAAAACCTCTCAAAGCTGGTTAGAGCAAAGAAAGCACTCACATTTGCTCACTTCATCTGCTTTGCAATCCCTCCATGGATTCCTCCATTTTATGCAAAATTGATAAGTTTCCATGCACACTTTTCTGCCTCTTGCCATGCCAGAAAACCTCAGGATTCTTCCTCCAAACTGCATTAATAGGTACCCTTCCAATATTTGAGTCAGAAATAAAATCTACCAACATAATTGCTGATGCCTGACAGCTAAGCTGGAATCCAGCTCAAACATGAAGGTTAGGGTCCTATTTTTACAATTTTACTCGAGGACAAATTATGGAATGCAAATTGCTGGAATCTTCCAACTTTGTATCCATTCCAGGTTCTACAGCAGCCAATAGGGAAAAAACACTAAAGTTTTGGGTAGGCTTAGGCAACAGAAATCTACTATGGACTGGAGGCTTTAGCTACCTTTCGAGCTGCCTGAGTGACAGATTTCCAGTTTTTCTGGAAAATTGGTAGACCTGTGTCCAGAAATTGTCCAGCCAATAGGTAGGTGAGTACTATTTTTGGACAGTTGCTTGAGTAGAGGAATTTTCACTGTAGTTCAAGAAACAGCTCAGAATTCATTCCAGGTTTATCCTCCAAACCACCTATGATAAGGCAGGCTATTTTTTAACAGATTTACAAAGCCGCCTGTCACTTGGGCAAGTACAGAGAAGCTAACAGGATGTTTCTCCCAATCATCCAAAATCATTAAGGGCAGAAAGAAACAACAACTAGCAGTGAATAACTACAGTGGACAGCACTTAAAAGCATCCCACAGAGTATGCAAAATTAAAATGGAGCAAACCAACTGGCAATCTCCCATAAAGTAATCAAAGCAGTCACGCTGACACTTAAAACTCCTTGTTGTCATAAAGAGCTACTTTAGATCAAAAGAAAATATATCTGTCTCCCAATTTAAATCAACTGACAGATGCCCTCACCTTTTTTACAAACTGGTCTACAAATTCTTTGAAAAACTCTTGAATATACTGTTATAATATACCAGAAAACCAGAAATTCTTCCCCAGAAACTAGCCATCCAATCTTTCTTTTTGTCAAGGCAAAATAGCCATGGAGGGTGTAACTAAGTGACCGAAGCCAGCTGGCATTCAGCAGATGCCAGCCCTGACTGCCTTATCATGAGAAATATTCTGGATCATTAATATGCTTAAAGGAGAAGACAGAAAGCACAACTTAAAACTGTATCAGCTAAAGATGAATTTAGACCATCTCCACAGTGGACTAGGATGAGATGGAGGCTGCGACATGAGGTCATGTCTTCTAAAATGGTTAGCAGACTGCATTCTTCTCTAAAAACCTTCCATTGCTTGCCAAAACCGAAAGAGCTTTCTACACCAGTATTGTGCAAACAAGTCTTTTTCTAGCTTTTATATGTGAGAAAGCTTAGAAAAGGTGCCAAAGCAAACCATCTGCAGACTACATCATAACAGGCTTCTGGAATGTCACTGCACCTATAAATAATTTTTTGATGGATACTTTTCCAGTGGCAGAAAGATCAGATGTAGAATCTAAGGTTAAGAGGAGGAAAAGATTTGGTTTTAATGTAGAGGCTGCAAGATCATGCAAATTGATTTGTGACAACAAATTGCTTCACATCTTTGTCTTGATGACAATAGACTGATTCTCCAGGAGTAAAGTTTGCTTGATTAAAGTGAGATCAAAGTACTTGTAATAAACAAATAAACAAATCTTAATTGAGGTAAAAATAAACAAATCCTATTTCTCATATTTTCGCTTCCTAGCTGTTGAAGAAACATAACAATTTCCAGTCCTAGAATTTAAATGTGGGTGTTTTTATAAGAACATAACTAAATTAGTAAATAAGCTCCAAATAATTAATAAAATTGATTGTAAAGATAAACAAATTCATTTATTTTTGTATCTATTGTGGTTATATACCATTGTATTCAACAAAAATGCCACCCAATGATTTACAACATAAAAGCATAAAACAGAATAAAAGTGAGATGGGTCCTACCTAAATTTGTCAAATAAATGAATAAAAATATAAAAGTGAACAAATACATGAACAATCAAACCAGTAAGTAGACTGTGAACACTCATTCATCAAAGGGCAACTTGCTTCATTATGATTTAAGTTTTTTTATACTTCTGAAGACTGTCTGCATAAAACATTACAGAGAAACAATCAGCATGAAGCTGAATTAAATTTAAATCAAATTGTTCTTTAATTATAATGGCACTAATAATAAAAGTGTGAAAGTGTTCATTGATCCCTTTGGAATGTAATGATTGTAATGGTGACCACTATGTCAAGAAAGAATTCAAACATTCATGCTATGAGGCAAATTTATTTGAATTCTAAATCAGATTTGAGATTATTGAAATATTTTTTTTCAATAGGACAGATAAATGTTCCATGGTAATTGGATTCAGAAATGTTGTTTTTATTAGATTTCTTGCTAAATTTTAAATTTCTAACACAGAAGGGTTTTTCCAATTATATCATATAATAATTAGAACTAATACATACATAAAAGGTCCCATTATTCAGATAATTCTGGATACCAACTAAATGAAACTGTTATTTTTAAAAATATAACAAATTGCCTTCACTGTTGAAAAGCTTCTTTTAATCTGCTTGCAATAGATCACATCAAAGTGATCTACTGTCTTAGATTTATTTATGATTCTTCCACTAGATTCACATCCAGGTTTTAAAAAATATCTAATGATTTTGATAAAGCTCATTCTTCAATCACTTGCATGACAAAGACATGGACAATTTAGGGTTGGGTGTTGTTGTTTTTGCTCCACAGAGTCTTTTTCTTTGCATATATTTAGCACAGATGGGTGTAAATAAATACACATGCAGAATTTCATTTAATTAGATCAACAATTACATTTTGTTTCAACATTAAGTTACTCAAAAATTACCAGTTAAGAAACAACCCTCCATTTAGTAATCTTGGTACAACAACAAAAAACAACCCAAAACTGTCAATTTGCAATAATAAAAGTACAAACAGCTATCAAAAATTAAGATCCTTCTGATCCTTACAAACCTGTAATAGATATAAAATTCTATCAAACAATAATTTATCTTCACATATGAGGAATTGGCAGCTGGCTATATTAAGTAGAAAAGCAAAGAACTTATCAAGTTACATCAGTTTCATAAGTAGCAGAATGTGTGTATCCTTGATTAGCATTATTACTATAATTATTTGTTAATTTATTTTTCAAGACCATACAGACAGATGGCATATGCAAGTACTTTGAAACTTGGAAAAGAATGTCACATTCATGATATTTATGTTTTGGATAAATACCACACACAAAATGGGTCTGAAATATATACATTGCATTTGGAATGAGCAAATCCTCAAGGGGAATTATGTGATCAGCCTGATTTTTCTAATATTAAGAACTAGATTTCTGTGAAGAAAAAAGTTCTTATTAATCACAACATTCTAAATTTGTTATACAGGTGTTGAAGAACCCCATCATGGATTTTAGAATCATACTAAAACTTTTCCAATGATAAATGTAAGCATTCGAAGTTGCTTTTGTTTTTCTTTTTTAACTATTGAAGTCTAAAATATAAAATCATATAAATTCCATGTATTAAATAAGTAAATATATAACCCACTTAACAAATACCTCTCTTAGCAACATAAAATTTGGGCTTAATTGTGGTCGTAAGCCAAGGACTACCTGTAGTATACTTTATTGTAAAAATGGGAAATCCATTTGAACCATTTTTAAAATTTGAAAATCAATATATTAATTGATTTACACCAGAATAGAGGTATATAATAGTTAAGATTTTCTCTTCCGGCACAGAAGAATGTCCAGGAGTTCTGCAATAGCAGAATAGCAATAGCAATAGCACTTAGACTTATATACAGCTTTATAGTGCTTTATAGTCCTCCCTAAGTGGTTTAACAGAGTCAGCATATTGCCCCAACAATTTGGGTCCTCATTTTACCCACCTCGGAAGGATGGAAGGCTGAGTCAACCTTGAGCCTAGTGGGATTTGAACTGCTAAATTGTAGGTAGCTGGCTGCAGAAGTAGCTTGCAGTACTGCACTCTAACCACAGCGGCACTGCTACCAATGCTGTTGAGCCAAAAAGTACTTTGTTCAGTAATAGAGGCAATTCTGTGTTAATAAATGTTTCAGTGTCTTTTTCATGATAATCAGAATAATTTCCCTAAATATACAAAAATTGAAATAATTATCATTCATTGTGTTTCTGTCATAAATATTAATCATCATGAGTGGAAGTGAAAGGTTAATTTTAGTCTAATTTCTATTAAATGAGTCAAACTGAAATTTGGTCAAAACTTCCTAGGTTAAAATGCAATTATGTGAAATGTAGTAGATTTTGTTAAAGTTGCTTTAATTTATGAATATTCTAAATTAGCTGAGTCACATATGTCAATTTGCATTCTATTAACAATTTAATTCAATTCCATTGTTTTATAGAAGTAGCCAAACATGAGATTGATTGATATAGGTGAGCTGGAAATATTTTTATGAACAAGTGAAATTGTCTGATAACAGGTGCTAATTGACTTTGTTACAGACAGTGAAGAAATGTCAAGCAATGAGACAAGAGGCATTTTTCATTTATATATATTTTTTCATTTATAGAATAATTCTACTTAGAAGAGCTGTTTCAATCTTTGAATAAAAGAAGTGATCTAATGATACGATTCAGTCATATGAAAAAGCGTAGCAGTAACTAGTGTCATTCATTATTTAGCATTAAAGTAGAAATGTTGTTCTTACTGCACCATTGTTTATCATTAATTCATTGATTCCAACAGCTATCATTATGGTAACTAATTCTTACCTTATACTAATATGTAGAGGCATTTCAGGCTGTGCAGCATAATAATTTAAATTTGGTTGATTGCTAACATCTCATCCATACCCTCACTACATCAAAGCTGGAACCCAAACATGGATATATTCAAAATAAAGTGAAGCTAAGCTTGGATATATAAGCAACTTCTCCAGAGTGTTATCTCAAGGGGAGGGAAGAGCAGGGTAGGAGAGAGAGGAGGGGAAGGGAGGGCAGGGCAGGGGAGGATACAACTATCCATTTTACCTATCCAAAAAAAATTGCCATAATTGTATAGCTTCCTATGTAATAACCTACTATCTCTTTGTCACATGAACTATAGTCACTTGTTTCAAATTAATGACTATCATTATTCAATATACCTACAAGCAAGTAAGGCTGGAACTTTTTGCCCTTTGAAGACATATGCCTATTTCTTTTCCTGGCAGCCAGCTGATTCTCTATGAATTTCAGAAATTCCTGTGTAAGGATTTCTTACTAAGAAAAGTGGAATTAGAGATTGGAAAGATTTAATAAAACTAAAACTTTTCCCAGTCCCTTCTCATATTTCAACCTAGAAACAGTAGCAGACATTATCAGCTGTTAGCCTGGTTTAACATATTTTGTCCTTTTGAATTACAATAGGAGATATTTTTAAAAAAAATCATAAAAGAAATGGGAAGGATAGAAAACACTGCTCCTTTCTCATTTCTGTCTTGCCATCTGAGTTTGGGTGGGTCAGAATAATTCAGTGTATTAGAGTACTGTCCCTGGTGGACAACTTGTTCTGCCCAGAGTTACTGTCATAACTGAAAAATCAACAAAGTAAAAAGGCAGAGGAAAATGTGTGTTCTGCCCCAAACTTGTTTCCAAGAGAGCAAACACAAGACAAAGGCAGCAGCACAACCTTTTAATGTTTCATCTGTGAATTCTATTTCTTCACAGATAAAAGGCTGCTTCCAACTAATTAGCTCCAACCCTTGCCAAGTTTTTGCAAGGCTGCCAAAAAACAACAGATAAGAAATAAGTTTACAACACAAGAGTATTCAAATACCAACTGTAATGTCCACGAGGCTTAGTTTCAAAACATCTTTGCTTCCTACAAAGAATGTTTGCTTCACAGCTGGCTTTTATCTTCTTGAAGGAGGGGCCATTACCTTGCAGCCTTACTCCCAAGTCGCCCATGCTGTTGTAGCTGCTCTTTCCTGTGCACATCCTGTGCACATGCGCACTTGGCACAGGCTCCTCGGGAACCTCCTCATCGCTGCTGCCAGCCCCCACAATCTCTGAAGGCAGTAGTCCACTCCCTAATGGTCTTGGCCCCTCATCTGAGTCCTCAGTCTCCTCAGCTGTCCACACCTGCTGTCAGCTAACCACAACAATGTGTCAAACCAACCAAAAGAGTCAAAGATGCAATGGGATCCAAAACAAGAATAAAATAGTTAGGAATAATATGTGTAATGCTTCTGAAAAAGGAGTGGGGCTTCAATCACACAGTCATCATCTGGACCTTTTTTGACTACCCATTGAAGACAAGATGAAGGAACAGGATAAAAAAAATCAATGTGTGACTTTGAAGACCAACAAATATGTTATACCAGGTATCACATTAATTAATATATCCAGCTAAAAATATCTTAAGTGAATTGTAGCTGAGTCAATTATACAAATGGATTATTATTACAGTGTTATGAATAAAAAAAGCTCCACAACACCTGGTTAGAACTTCAGTTGCACAGAAAGAAGGGAGACCACTAACAATGTAATTCTCTTCATGGCTGCTTAAAAAACAAATACTGAACTCATCCTATAAGTTTCATTTGAATGTGTCAGTCCACCAACAAAAGGTACAAATGTGAGATAAGTTCAACCCAATATGTAGCATTGGAACAGACTAAAAAAAAGTAATTGTAGTTTGTCAAGACTTTAATTTTTAAAAATAAAAAATATGCAAAGGGCAAGTCTTCTTGAGGATCATAAAAATAAATTTAAACATTTGTTTAACATATGATACCATATACATATTTGGAGAACAGTAGCAACTGATGTTTCATGGTTTGATTTCTTGTATATTATTTACATTTCCAATTAATTGAATGGATTCAAATTTCCTTTCCTACCCTTTCCTGCATATGCTTAAATAACTGATTCACTGTGCTTATTTTCCAAAATATATCACAATAAATCATTTGACAAATGATTAATACTATGTCCATAGTATTAACAAATGGGTAGCTATTTCAACGTCACTAAATAATGTTATCCTTGCGCATAACATATTTGCTAAATCATCTATATACACTGAAACTCTTGTATCTGTTTGATATTTTGTAACCTTTGATTTTTGAATCAACATACCTCAATAGGCCAACATATATAATATATCCAAAATCTGGGACCCCTGATTGTGGGATTTGGCAAAGTTCTGGCCACTTCAGCATCACCACACTTTCCAAATGCACTTCCTG
Organism: Hydrophis major; assembly: GCA_033807585.1. Classification (NCBI taxonomy): domain Eukaryota; kingdom Metazoa; phylum Chordata; class Lepidosauria; order Squamata; family Elapidae; genus Hydrophis; species Hydrophis major. The sequence goes on along the minus strand of CM066331.1, from coordinate 62,056,164 downwards.
GAAACCTGTAGGTTATGTGACTGAAGGAAATATGGGAGGGGAATATCCCATCCTCTTCCCCACTTCCCTCTGGCCCCTGTGCCCAACCAGCTGGTGTCATAGCCCAACAGGCAAATGGTCATTAGCTGCTTAGGAAGAGGCCAACATTTTAAATTTCTTAACAGGGGAGACCAGTAAGGGAATAATGAGGGAGAAATTTAGATGATGTTGGCAAGGTAGAGCTGGCTGGGGACTGCTGGCACTTGATAGGTAAGCTTTCTTCCTCCTTAGAGAGAGAGGATCCTTGGGTACATGCTGGAGCATTATAGTCTGCATGTCCTCCCTCCTCACAACAAAGTGGCAAGCAGTTATGGAGGAGGGAGGAAAAGGAGGAGGTGGTAGCTTCCTTCAGATCTCCTAAGGGTCATGATGCTCATTGGAAGATAAAAAGTGTGCACCTATTGGTATTATATATGGAAAGAATGATCCAATGGATCCTGAGTTGTCTAATACAATTTACATTTCAAATTCTGCTATTGTAAATCCACAAACAAGAAATAAACTAGTAACATAAACAGGTAACATCAGACTGGAAACATTTCCTAATGAGGGAGTGCTGTCAAATTATGAAATTATCTTCTCACAGAATTGGTCAAAATCTCATTACTTGAGTAATTTAAAACTGAAATGAACAAAACATTTTTTTTGGGGGGGGGGGGGACATTAAGGTAAAATAGTCCTGCAGCCACAATAACTGAAATGGTTCTGTCCTTTAAAGTTTATTGTTAAAGTCCCCTTGTTGTTGCAGCATGCAATATAATGCAATTTGAATGCTATAATTATATTTATATTTGTAACAAAATGCCAATCAGGATTCATGACGCATAGCACAGGTTTAAGACCATTTTAATAGCTCACTGTATATTTTACTAACTTTAACTGTAAAATGTAATATGTCCCTAAACAATCAGCTGTCAATATATGTAAATACTAATTGTAAGTTTGACAAAACTACCTGGGATTGCACATTCAAAACAACCCTCACATTTGCAGTAGATATGTTCACACTTAATTTGGAAAACTGGTGGGAATGAAAAAGGAGGTAACTCAAGAGTACCCAAAGAACATTCACTGTTTTCAAGATTTTTTTATAGATTTTATTCATGCTTTATTTTTTTAATCTGAAGAAAGAAGTTTCCAGAATGGAAAAGAGTTGCACTTACTTCTTTAAATGTACATGATTGCTGACATTTTAATATTTTTAATTACTGTTGTGGAGCGGTGGTTACAGATAGAGACGGAGCCAGGCTGAAGCTAACAAACTATTCTAACAAATAAAGGGTCGCCGCAGCTGCTGAGGCTAACTGACTGCCAGCTGGCGGCGACAGCTGATGCCGTTTGACAGCTCCCTTTTATAGCCGGCTGTCAAACAGCATCAGCCAATGGGAGCGATCAGCGCTCCCGCGTAGGCGGCGAACCGGAAGGAGGACTGCCGTTAGTCCTTGAACACAGCAATTACTTTTTAAGTGACTGTGTTGAGACATTTATAGGATCAGAAGAGTACATCTCAAATACTGTAGAGGAAGATGATTCAAGTGTCACTGGGGAAGGAAGGAAGAGCTACTTTACACACTTAAAAGAAAATTTACTATATGTGTTTCTATGCTGATTTTTTTCAAACTGAGTTTGTGACTTAGGTTTCCATGACTTGAAAAGATTCTAAGAAAAAATCAGAATTTAAATGCAGTGGTCTTGGATATACATTCAGCCATCTTCTTCCAACCCAATGCACCTCTCCTCTTGTTCCTGACCGTATATCACTAGCATTTCCATGATCCACACCGGAGGCAGTTGGCTATCTTTCCTTCAACACCAATTGAGTCTTCCGTGTTCCAAAATGCATATGCACATTTGGTTTACCAAACTGTGAGATGTACCTCTTTTGGGAGGTGAACACTGAATCTAAAAGAGATGTAAAGAACCTTTTAATTGTTGCAATAAATTTACTTTTCCCAAAATTTAATTCTATCTATGTTTTGAGCATTAGGGAATATATGTACATTAAGATTACATTAAAGGAAGGTGTGATTGCAAAGGATTTAGGAATTCCTGATAGACACACATTTCTTGCCTGCACACAGACAACTCCAATAAATACTTTCCAGACATCCCACATTTTCTAAAGTTTAACTAAGGGAACAAAAAGCAAAAATTCTAGCAGGAGTATTAATTTGTTTAGCAACATAAGAGCAGTTATGGTAAATCCTTCTCTTCTTCCATTTCTCACACTGAAAACTATTCATCTGACAAACATGTATATCCCCAAGAAATTTGCTTCATCAATAAGTCAGCAACCTTAGCATGCCTATTCAGGATTAAATCCAACTGAGTTGAAAGGAATGTAAAAATGTAGGATTGCACTGCTCAGTTGGTCAAATGGCAACCCTAGTTGTATCACTGCTGTCTGGCTTTTGTACTGTCAATCATTGGCTTATTTTATACTTTGAGCCATCCACTTCTTTTTTTAACGTGACTCTTACCTTATTAAGGAAGTTTATTCTTCTAATCTTAATTTAGATTTTGCTATTGGAAGGATTTTTTTTGTTCCTAATCACTTTCTGATTGCTATAAATATGACATGTGACAATTTTCTATGGTAGAAAGAAACAAATGATTTCTGGTCATTTTCTACTTTGTTACATAACCTATTTTCACCTTGACAATAATTTAAGAACTTGAAAATCACTTTATGTTTTCTATGTATTCCTGCTTCAAATATATTAATATAATGTAATTATAATGAATCTGCATTCACTTGTGCATTGTTTATTGCAGATAGTAAAAATTTCTCTCCCACTTACAAAAGGCTGAGAAATGAAAAGCGGGGTTATTCCAGTGTAAACCTTGTCTTTATTTTCCCCACTCCCTGTTCTGCATTTAGGCCCAGCCATTATTTAAAAATGATAACATTATGGATTGATGTATGAGTTTATTTTCTTCTATCTTCCCCATCACAATTTTCCTTTATATCATGTCTTTTTACTGTAAGAACATTGGTAATGGTTATGATGATTAATGTGTAAATCCCTGAGAGTTTTTTTCAGCTGAACAAGGCAGTAAAATACTTTATAACTATTTTATTTTGCAAATAAATAAATAAAATTTGGTTATGAATAAGTAAGAAATATGATAGGAGAGCATTTATCCCTTAATATCTGCTTTTAGGCTTACAACCCACCTAGAAATTCACATTATTAGCTCAGAACATATAGATGAACGGGGCCTTAGCAATCACCCCAAAGTAAATGTGTCAGCTTTGTATCTTACTCTTAGGATTTTCCAACCATTTTATACCACAGCCTGGATTCTGAATTATCTTAAGAGAAAATAATGTACATGAATGGGTCTTTACTTGCCATGTTTAATTTTGCCAAATGATTGTGGACAAAATGATGAAAGAATGGCTCTCTGGAGGTAGATTGGAGAATTAACTTACAGGTAACCACTATTTAGCTCTAGAACCCTTCTTTTTTATATCCGACCCAATTTCATACAAATATTTTTTTTCTTTTTCTAAGTAAAGAAATCAAGAAAACAAAGTGCGGAATACCTGGTTTTTTATATAAATAAATTCTCTGAAAAATAAAAATAATTTGCAGTAGTCTGAGGCCATATTTCTGCCACTATTCATTGAATTTTCAACAATATTTCTGTGGCAATTAATAGAAACTCTTCATATCATTGACTGAAGCAGTAAACTTCAGTTTTTGAAAATAAATTGAAATGCTGTTATAAATTGTACTGAGAACTTGAGTGAATAAACATAATAAAAATGTAAATAATAAGAATTTATTCCAAATACTTTTCTGTGAGTCTTCATTGTAGAGAGATAGATGAATGTAAAAGATATCTAGTTAATTGAAATGGAAATATTTGGGAGTAGGGGATTTTATAGCTTAAATTGGAACACATAGTTCTTCTTCGCCCACTTGATCCTCTTAGGGAAAAAATGTTTGATTAAAACTTAAATGTCTTTACATTTAATATAATCAATCTATTAGAAACAACTAACATTAATAATCCAGTTAAATTTTATATCTTCTTATGTTTCATCAGAATTGTAATTTAGTGGCAATTTTAAGGGTTGGAAGTATATACAGTTATGGTTATGCACCACTGCCCTACAAGAAATCAAGTTTCTCTTTCAATATCAGTCTTGGAATAGAACACTAATTTTAATATTTTCTTAATAAAAGCTATGAACATTGCATTTTGGATAAGCTTTTGACAAAATAGAAGATTTGTTTTACAAAGCATTTTTGATTAAAATCAGATTCAAATATGGGAAAATCTAAGCGTGCCTCACACAATGCTTCTTTATCAAAGGATAATTACAATAATTGCAGAGGCAGCCACATAAGGTGCTTTATTACTTAGTAAAAAAAAATTTAAATTATCTGGATTAGATTTTTTTCCCTAAAACCTAAAGGAGCTATAGTAAATTATTCAGTTAAATTATCCAGTGAGCGGATTCTTTTCTCATTCATAGTTTTCCTCCCACTCACTCCCAGTGATTTATGTTTTCCTTTATTGGCTGTATATAAAGATTTTCTCTTTTGTTATTACAGGAATGACTCATAATTAATTGTGCATATTTATCTTCTTGCATTGCCGAGTATATATATATTTCTTCCTGCTTCTTCTTTTTTAATTGATAAAAGCCAAATCTGAAGATAACATAAAATTACTTTATCTTTTAGTTATCTTCATCAAGAAGATAAACATTTACTTGGGAGAAAGTAATGAAAACTGAAAGATGGATGGTCCTTGGATAGAAGGTTAAAAAAAAGTCTAAAATCATCATAATTATAAAAGGCATCTGAATCTGGTCTCCTGTTTAACTGAGCAATACTTCCATGATATTTCATTGGTCTTACAGATGTTGTCCTCTTGTCAAACTTAATTTGCCATGTTCTTTTTAGTATGCTTGCTATGTACCCTATTAAAATGGGAAGCTAGCAAAATTCTAATAAATATACATCATATTTTAGATAGCATCCTGAGGCTGAAATATGGAATTATTATTATTATTATATTGGATCTCACTACCTGATTTTTTCAGTAAGCCAGTTTGCTTGCCTCTAAAATCCCTTTGTGCAGCCTACTGAATTACTTTCTTCTATAAATCTTATCATAATTAAATGTACCTCAGAAGCATATTATTTTTGGCATCTTTACCAATTATTTCTGTTCTGAAATAAGCGTTAATGCCATATGTAGAGAATTCCAACACATCTCCTGCAATGAGAATGGTTTTCACTTATATGCTAGTATTATAAGATAAAACCACATGGGGTTCTATCTATCTACACACCATGGATTAAAGTATATGAAGGGTTTTTTTGTTGGAAAAGAAGAGCCAAAGAATCAGTGAATGAGTTTCAAAAGCTGAAGCAGTTTTCTCTCCAACAATTTTCACAAGCAGCAGTTCCTTATGCCATTTTCAAACTTACACACCAGAAACTAAAGCATAATATTCATATTGTATCTCAGCAGGTATTAACCACTAGAGGATAAGTATGGAAAACCATTCACTAGGGCTTCTTCTTCTTGTGCCATAGCCATCATCAGATGTTGATGATCAAGTTGGCTTCTATAGACACCTGAAAATACACAAGCTCTTCCTATTTTTCCCCCACAACTAGTACCTTGAGGAATAGTTTAGATTGTTCAAAGTGCATGATTGTAAGGTGCTAACACACTATCATATTATTGTACACTTCAAATGTACTAGAAGAAGAATAAAGCTGCAGGAAAGATCTTTTCCTACATAGTAAACTTCTGTATGATTTGAATCAGGTTGGGTTTTTTTTTTTTTTTCACAAGTAACCGGACAAAAGTTCTGAAACTAAAAGCATGAATCAGGTTGGTTTTTTTTTTTTTTTTTTCACAAGTAACCGGACAAAAGTTCTGAAACTAAAAGCATGGCTGACAGACTTAACAGATTTTAGCAGGCAGAGCCAACTACATCTATTCCTTAGAGTCCATACCTGTAGGCTTCATCTGTAATCCATGACATGAAAGGGCAACAAAAGCTACTTAAAAAACATCAAAGTGCACAGTGAATAGGAAGCTGGAATCCAAGACAGAAAACTCCCATAATTCCCATTTCTCAGTTCAACCATAATCTTTAATGCACATAAAAGCCATATTATGATAACTGAATTTCAAAAAACTGAGTGCAAAGGAAGGAGCATAGATAGCGATACAATTTTTTCCAAAAATAAGACATATCCTCCCAAAAAACCCTACCATGATTTTTGTGTGTGTGCCTAATAGCAATAGCACTTAGACTTGCACACTACCTTACAGTGCTTTACAGCTATGTCTAAGTGGTTTACAGAGTCAGTATATTATGCCAAACAATTTGGATCCTCATTTCACCTCAGAAGGATGAAAGGCTGAGTCAACCTTGAGCCTGATGAGATATGAACTGCCATGTTGCAGGAAGCCGGCAATCAGCAGAAGTAGCCTGCAGTACTGCACTTTAACCACTGTGCCACCATGACTCATAATATAAAACTTACTCCAAAATAAGCCCTACTTAAGTGCCTGTGCATCCAACCATCCACCCATTCCATCGCGTTGCTTGTGGTGCCATGGCTGTGAGGTGAGATGGGGTTGTGGAGCTGCTCCATGTGTCCCACACTGGATTACCTCAGGGCCCTCACAGCCAGGCCACCCATGCCATGACACCTGCCTCACCTTGTGGTTGTGGCTCCAGAAACCCCATCCAGCAGGACCTTGCATGGCCACTAGCCTACTTCTTCTGTTTGCTCAATGGAGCAGGAGACTGAGAGACGTGTTGGTGCTGCAACCATGAGGCGAGGCTGGTGTCAGGGCATTGATAGCCTGGCTGCGGGGACCCAAAGGTAAGCTGGTTTGGGGCATGTGGGGCAGTTCCATCCCGTCCTTGCCTTGCAGCCAGAGAACCAGCACATCATTTGACTTCCTGCTTCACTGCAGCTGTGTGAGCAAGCAGAAGAAGTGGACTGGCAGCCACACAAGGATGGGGCTTCTGGAGCATCCACCATGACATAAGTCAGGTGTCGGGCCATGGGTTGCCTGTCTGCAGGGGGGCCTAAGGTAACCCGGTGCATGGGGTAGCTTTACTACCTTGCCTCATGGCAGCGACCCTGTTACTCCACTGGGCCTCCTGCCCACTATGAGCAAGCACAAGAAGTGAACTTCCCATGTAGGGAAAAAAATAAGACATCCTAGTGCTTATTTTGTAACCCAAAAGAAAACCGGGCTTCATTTTGGGGGAGAAATGGTACATGACTAATAAAAGTATATTTGTTGTCAACTAGAAAATAAAGAGGCATGTTCTAATCGTCAAGGTGAAAAGCCTGACATGAAAATGTGTATATTATGATGTTGTACAATAGTGCTTGCAACCAGCCATCCCTCTGACACTTAATATTTAAGGGAACAAGCTTAGACAAGATCTCTCAAATACCCTGAAATTCACTTCAGAATATGACTGACGCAAACTAGTTTCTAGGATTTACTCTGAATGCTAGACTGGGTTGGGAATTGAAGCTGCAATAAAAGTAGTAATCTTGAAAAAGTAATAATCTTGAGTGAAAAAGCAACAAGATGTATCAGGAAGGAAAGGGAAAGGAGGAGAAATGGAAAAGAGAAAGAAAATGACCAAGCAGTATAGTGGTCAAAGTCTACAAATGAGAAAACCCAAGGTCCAGTGTTTCCCTAAGTATGAAAATTGGTTGGGTATCTTTGGACCAAGAATTTTGTCTCAGCCTCAAACTGGAAAGCAAGAAACCTTTTCTCTACCATTCCCCACTCTACTTATTTGGCTTGATTATAATGAGATCAGAAATTTGTAAAAAATATTATTAAATATAACACCTACTTTTTCTGTTGCACCAAGCCATTGCCAATTTGAGATCAGTTTTTGTTGCATTTCTATTGTTTTATAATTTTACATTTCTTCTCTTCATATCTGGACTTTGCTAAATTCTAAAGGAATACACAGTCATATTGGACAGTCCCTCTCTAGATTTCACATAGAAACTATTAGCACAGTAAAAGAAGCAGGATTGCTGGTAAAGAGTGTGATGCTGTGTTGTATGCAAAAAGTTTGTTTATACAGGCAGAAATGAAATATATTTTGGTTCCATGTGTGACATGAGGAACTGCCAGTGAAATTTGCCAAATTGTAAGTCAATCACAGCAGCTTATTTCTAGCGTGGATAATGCTTGTTATATTCCAAAAACAGAGTAATGCTTGATATAATTTCTATGCCTGATTTCTATAGACTTGGCAGCTATGAATGCTGAAATACAGCCGGATTAATTAACCTGGGATAATATTCAAATACAAAATATTCAAATAAGCAGAAACATTTGACAATTTCCTTGAGTCACAGAGAATTATTTTATTTACATTTCAGGTTTAATTAACTATGAGAAAAGATTCAACAATGCCTTTCATACATTCTTCATCCCAGCATGCTGTAAGTCGAAGAACCTTATCTCAATCAAAAGATGCATTTGTTCCCAATAATGCTGAAGATTTAGTTGATATTAAACACATGCTGGCAGGCCCAGAATTGTGAAACTATAACTACAGAAAGGAACAGAAACTTAGTGCAGGCAGAAATATCACTGCAGACAGTGTAGTCCTCCAAAATATGCAACATTAATTTAAAACTAACATTTTAAGGTCAGAAATGTTAACAATATAATTCTGTTGAATTATATATTAGCAATTACCTTGATTGGTTTTAATCTCATTTCAAGTTTAAATGTGTCACTGAAAATGTATGTTTATACTGATAGTTGGTTCCTAGAAGACAGGTGAGTCCCTACTAGAGACTTTAGATCATGATGCCTTGATGAGCTATTTATATGAGCTGTTGGCCTGTGTCAGACACAAACAATCAGATCTCCACATTCAATTCCAATTCAAATTAGCTGCTTTATTGTATTCATAAAATACAGAAATCTCCTCTGACTGCTTGCGTTCCCTTGGGAACAGATAGGTAAGATTCCGTGGAGCATAAAAGGGAGGGATCAGTGAGGGGTCCTTGGTGTTCTCTGAGCTTGCTTGTTTTCTTGCAGATGTTTCATTACCCTAACTGGGTAGCATCAGTTTCTTGACTGAAGTGTCATGCCCCTGGTGGAGACTGACTCTGAGGGAGAGGAGGGAGCTGACAGGGAGTGGAAGTGTGGCTCTGGGTGTGTGTGGAGGAGGCTGGGGAGGAGCAGAGGCTGGCTGGGCAGTCAGAGGAGGACCCAGGCCCATCTCCTTTCCATCCTAGGGCACGCAGGGAGGAGAGCATAAAGGAAAGATGTGATCTACTGGGAAGGAGAGGGCCTTGATCCTCTTCATGGGCTGCAGCTGTGACAGCTGGATAAGAGGATGGACATGCGTACAGGCAAGTGCTGGAAACAAAGTGTGGAAATATGTCTAGTTTATTGTTCCTCTCTGAGTTTGGCATCCTTCCCAGTGTGTGTTCTGATACCTGTGGACATCTTCAAGCCCTATCTTGCCTAGTTTGTGTTGTTTTTTTCTCTCCCTCTTGTAACTGCTTGTGTGGGAGTTTCTTTTTGTCTTCCATCAAGGATATTTGGAGCTTAGAAGCAAAGTGAAGGAATAAAAGGGGCTTCACCAGGTTTTTGTGACTGTTTGTTATGTATCCCCACCCTGGGTCATCACAGGGGCATTGCTTACATGGTTGTTGATCTGAAGTTGACCTTGGAGTAAATCTGATCTGAGTGCTGGTTGCTGGTATGGAGGTGCTGGACTCTTCTTCTCTTTTGGGCTGGTCTATTGTCTCTTTTGCATAGTCTATAGATGTTGTTAATGTCTATGTGTCTATTGATGGCTGATTTGTCAGAGTGCCAGGCTTCTAGAAATTCCCTGACATTTTTTAATTTGACTTGATCTAGGATTGTTACATTTTCCCAACTGAAACTATGGTTAAATCTCTCTATATGTTGTGAAATTAATGAATTTTCATCATGGCTTCTGATTGCCAGTTCAAGGATCAGTCCTGGATCTCTTGCAGCTCTGCAATGATTCAAGGATAATTTTCTGTCTGAATCCTCAACCCTGACTGGCTGGCCATTTCCCTACACCAGTGAAATGGTGGCTTTAATCTCTCTGCAATGTTAATTTAAATTTAAATTTATATTATGGAACTTTTTTCCCATTCCCCACCGTTAAAAACTGTGTTCTCTCAAACATGTTTAATATCTATATGATCATTTTGGGAATGAACATTAAGAGATATGGGATGAGGTTACTAGTATGGTTATGATATTCAACTCTATTTTTTTAAATCTCACATGAGCCAGATATGAGTATACAAGTTGGGATCAGTGGCTAGAAGTAATAATAGGTTGGATAAAGGCCAATATTTAGGATTGCAGGTTCTATGAATATGTGGCTCTCCCATCTGAAGACAGGATAAGTCCATCTCTGGATGACTTAAACATGCCTAAATGTGCAATTCAAATCTCTCTCTCTTTTTTCAATTTTCTCAATTTGGGTCCAAATGCTTTAAATGTTTCTACAGGTAGTCCTTGACTTACAACCACAATTGAGACCAAAACTTCTGTTTCTAAGTGAGATATTTGTTAAGTGAGTTTTGCACCATTTAAAAACCATTCTTGTCACAGTTGTTAAGCGAATCCCCACAGTTGATACATTAGAAACAAGGTTATAAAGTGAATCTGGCTTCCCCATTGATTTTGCTTGTGAAAAGTTTGCAAAAGAGGATCGTGTGACCTTGGAACACAGCAACAGTCATAAGTTATGAACCAGTTGCCAAGCTTCTGAATTTTTATCAACAATCATAGTGCTGCTACAAAGGTATGAAAAATGGCCATATGTCACTTTTTTCAGTGCCATTGTAACTTTGAATGGTCATTAAGTGAACTGTTGTAAATCAAGGACTATCTGTATTTTGAAAATGACAATGTGTCATCTTCAACAATGGTTGAGCCTAAATAATCTCTCCTTAATGACTCATACTATGGATAACAATCATATGACATTGTCCCAAAAGCTAAAGTTGGTACAAAACTGCATCAGGGAGAACATTATCAGGAAAATTGAAGGATCATAAGGCACAAGTCTGAAAGAGTTTGAAGGAGAATTCATTCTCAAGTGATAATCTAATCTGTAAAGATCCATGCACTTCAAAACCCTAAACATTTGAAGTCCCTGTGTCTGAAGTGCTTCAGAAAAACTTATACCAGCAACTAATTTAATATTTACATGAAACTACTGGGTAAGAATGAAGTATCTTCAGTATGCTCATGACACTCAGTTATATATCTCCATCCCAGGTAACCCAACTAATGCTGTGATTACCCTGTCATGGTACCTGGAAGCTGGAGGTATATGGATGTAGCTAAAGATAACTTTCTTGCCAAGTGACAAAGTAAAATTCACCTCTTTCTGGAACATTTGTCAGATTTTTTTGAGTCTATTGAAATAGATGTGCTAAGATGTATTATTTGTTCCTTTGTGTTGGCATTCTTTCAGTTTTAATATTATCTATTGATATTGCCTCATTGGTTGTTTTAAAATTATACCAATCTGTAGTGTTTTATACAATGATTTATTTCATACTATTTGGCTAGTTGGCTTTCATTTTTTACTATTGCAATCTGCAATCAGGATAAAAATAATCCCAGGATATATTTTTAAAAGTTTATCTGTTAGTGTTTGGGATGGTTAAATAAATATGTTACTGATAAATAATCTTAATGTCTATTGAGCTCTTCAGAGATAAAAGATATTTTAATCAATGGGGTAGAAACCTTTAACATCTCCAAATCCTGCTTGCACTTTTAATTTCTGACATCATTCAATATTTGTACAGACAATCCTTTTCCTTGCAATTAAGTACATTATGTCCCTCAATCTGATTCCATGTTATATAAAATAGCGAAAAGAAGTAACATACAGTACTCAAAAATTGCATCTGGCCACCTGCTTACCCAGGTTAACTGTTGAGCTCAGTTAACCACAGAGGAAATTGTCAAGGTGACCAAGAGGAATTTTTTCAGTGGGATAAAAATCATTTCCTACAATAATTCTCATTTTTATTTTTTCCCCTTGTCACTGGGATAAAAATTGTTCTTATTTATGATCATCAAAATTCCATTAAATCTGCAGATATGTTTATTTTTGTTTGCAAGCCTTTCTCACAGACCATCAAGTTCATATTTATAGAGCAAAAAACAAGACCCTGGTTAGTGATATTTGTCTACAGAAGATTGCTTATGCTTGATTATCTGGTGCTATTCAGTCAGCAAAGACTATCCATTGAGATGCTGTGCTTAAGTGAGTCAGCAATTATTTTTCTCATTCAGTCCTTATAGAGAAAAAGGTGTGATTGTAAAACCTACTTGTCTGCCAAGATTGTGCCTTATCACCACCATTATATAACTCCTCTCCTTGTGGTAACCCCCTCTTTTCCTGCAAATGATGGTTTTAAAACAATGAGCTAAATTCTTAGATTAGCCAAAACTTTCTTTCTTGGATTGGGAAAGGGTCACACATTTGTATGAGATTCAATATACCCCTCCAATATATTCATAAATTTCAGGATACTTTCAGAATCCTCATCCAAAAATAGTCTGAACAAACTTTTCAAAATGTTTCTGAATTGTTTTCCAGGAAAGTTCCAGGACATTATCAATTTTTGACATGCTATAATTGAGTCAATAATTATATCCATGTTGAATATTCTATTATTTTTATTAAAAATGCAAATGTTGCCCCCAGTTGGGAGGATATCATTGCCAGTACAATAACAAAGAAGATTGAAGATTGTGACTCACAAGGACAATTCAGAAGCAATAACTCCATTTATGAGATGAGGGTGTCCTAGACCTATTAGAAACCACCCTTGAAAAATAAGGCAACACATTAGCCATAGCATTCTATTTTCTTTGAAAGTAAAATCCTGATTTTCTCTACTTTCATTGCATATGATTAACACAAGATAATTTTTTCCCACATACACAATAGACATTAGCATATACGAGTTTTTATTTCCCCAGGCATTTGTTTGTATGAAAATCTACTTGAATCTTGTTCAGAGCTCTTTGAGGGAGGATTGGAACATTGTATTTTTTTTACAAGTAAACTGCTATGAGACTGGCATGTTTTTGGTACAGGAAACTGAGTCACTTAAGGGACTAGGGGAAGATTGCAGATGTCTGGTCCAGGCAAAAGACAGCTCACTAGCTACAAAAGCCAGGTGGCAAGAAAAAAAAAGTACATGGTTGGCTCATGGTGCAGCCAGAAGGGTTCCTACCATTTCTGGAAATTACAAGCAGGCAAAAAGCAGCGAGAGATTATTAGATGATATGTTGGTGGGTCAGTCAATAAAGCCACCTACACCAACTTCCTTTTGTAATATATATCTATTTTTATTCCAAAAATGTGTCATCTTATACATTTTCTGTTTCCTCCTCCCTTACCACTGGAACAATTTTTAAAAGATCTATAATTTTTCATGCACCTCTTTAATATGGAATAGCTGTTTAAGCATATTCAAAGGGAGAGAAGAGTCAGTACATTAAATCTCAAGTGAAAAGGATAAAGTGCTAACAGATAATAGAGGCAGAATTATTCAGCTCTAAATTTGCTCCAGTCTTTTTCAAGAAAAAGCATATATTTAAATAAAATTATGTTGAAGTTTATATGGCAAGGTAAAAAAGCGAGAATAAAGTTAAAGCTTTTGCAAGATGCTAGAATTAGAGGAGGTTTTGGTCTGCCTAATTGGGAATTGTATTATCAAGCTGCAAGTTTGATGTGGGTCAAAGAATGGATAACATTAAGGAAACATAGGTTGTTGACACTAGAAGGGCATGACTTGCTGTTGGGTTGGCATGCTTTTTTATGGTATAAGGGAACTAAAACACAGGGTTATTTTAGAAGACATTATGTACGGGAGTCTTTGTGGTTAAATTGGGAGAAGATAAAAAGACAATGTTATTTGAAAATTCCAGTTTGGTTATCGACCATTGAAGCATTTTCCTATCCTATAATTTACAAGAAGGAACAAACAGTTAGATATGGGGAACTTTTGGATGAAAAGGGTGAACTTAAATCGATCCAAAACTTAGAAGAACAAGGTATAAGGATGAATTGGTTTTCATATGCACAAATACACTCAAGGTATGATGAAGATTCTAAAACGGAGGGATTTTATGATAAACAGACTGATTTAGACAAGATCTTGATGGGTACTGATGAGAAGGTGATTAAAAAATTATATGGTTATTTACTGGGAATGAAATTAGAGGAAGAACAAGTCAAAGAAACTATGATTGTTTGGGGGAAGAATTTTGGATATGGGATTGATTTGGAGAAATGGCAGAAATTGTGGTCTCAAAATTATAAAATGACAATGTCAACAGCATATAAAGAAAACTTGTATAAGATGTTTTACAGGTGGCACTTTCCTCCGACAAGAATAGCAAGAATGTTTAAGAACAAATCTGAAAAATGTTGGAAATGTCATCAGATACCCGGCTCGTATTACCATATGTGGTGGACTTGTGAGGATGCTAGAAAATATTGGACTATAATTCGCATGTGGTTGGAAAAAATGACAAAGAAACATATAGATTTGAAACCAGAGATCTTTTTATTGGGAATTTTACCTGATATATATAGTAAAGATTTGAAATACCTGATTGTAAATGTATTAACAGCGGCCAGGATTGTATTTGCTAAAAATTGGAAGAATGAGAAAATACCATTACAGGAAGAAATTATTAAGAAAATATTGGAATGTGCTGAGATGAGCAGATTGACATTTGAAATTAGAGAGCAAGAGGATAAACAATTTTACGAAATTTGGGATCTTTTTTATAAATGGCTAGATGATAAAATACGATAATAGAATATTTAGAATGCTAGAGAGTAAGGATTATCTTTATTTTGTCATTATTTTGCTATTTGATATTATATTTATAAAGGATTTTTTAGGATTGATTTGATATGATTAGATGATTTGTTATAGAGTAAACTGGTTTAAAGTATTGTTAGCTCATTAAGCATAAATGATTAAAAATATAGTCAAAAATTTCTTTTTTTAGTGATATTAGGATATATAATTTTGGATTGACAATATGAGTTGTTATGTAACATAATTGTAATTGAGACTACAGAATGAATGCACAAAAATGATGAACCAACTGACACACTGGATGTACATACAAGATTTGATGTTTTTATGTTTTGTTTGTCTTGTTTGTTTGTAGAAAATTAATAAAAACTTTTTCAAAAAAAAAAAGAAAAAGCATATATTCCACCAGGAAATTATAAACAACAGGACTGAATCTTGAGATTGAATGAAATATGACCAGAAAATATCTTAGTTTTACTTTGAAATAGTTTACATTTCAAGACCACATGAACTGCACCCTAGGAAGTGAAAGAACTGACAAATGGGCTGAATTTTCATGGATTATCCCTGAAAAATCCTAGATCCTGGAAATATCTTCTCTACACAGAAATATCTGACCATCTAAGCACTAAGTAAGAGTACAAATATATCCTAATTTGATAGAAATTTGCAAAAATACTCCAGGAAATATGGTAATAAAAAAACATACATCATAAGTAGATTGTCCACTTAAGAAAGGGGGTTATAAATTAGCTAATATTAATGATGGCAGTATGGTGCTAAAAGTTGTACCAAACAGCTTTCTGAACAGCAAAGGAGGGATCAAGGAAAATCCAATGTAAACAACATATGCACAAATATAAACACCAAAATAAAACAGACTGCATTAATCAGTACACTCAACTTATTTGTTTGACTAAAAAGGATTTGATCTTGGGCACTATAATGCCTGTATTAGATAGTAATGAAAACAAGAAGCAATACAAGGGCATTGCAAAAACCTCCTTCTCTGGGGAAACATTAAAACAAGACTGCTGAAGTTTTCCTTGAAATTTCAAAACTGTGAGTTATTTTTAACTGAATAGTATTTTACGTTAAAGAAATAACTGAGCAAATAATATATAATGTAATACAAAAAAATGATATGAACAAATTTTTAAAAAGGGATCAAAAACTGAAAAATATACAAATTTATTCATAATTTTAATTGATCAAAGGAATTGATAAATGGAAATTTATCAGACACCTGTTGTTATAATCCACCCAAATTTAATAAAAATGATTTTTGTGGCTAAAATGTTTATTATTCTTTGTCAGTATTTTTTTTCTTAATAAGGCAATTGAAAAAGGAAGGAGAGAGAAATTTCAATAAAAGTTTATATATTTTAGCAATTACATGTTCATCATTCTACACACAAGACAGAATTTGAAGTTGATCCATTAGAAATTATTGTAAACAGATGCTTCTGCCAACTGCTGGCATCTACATAGGGATAAAAGAGGAGTTTACTTCTAGTAAAATTAATGTGGGTTTCTAAAATTGAAGTGGCCTTCAGAGTTCATGGTCTGCTGCACTGGAGAGTCAGATTCTCTGCCATTATATTTTGCTCAGATCACACTGAAATTTAAGCAGGAAAATATTTGAGTTTGAACTTTTCAAAAAAAGATGAAAACCTCTAAATTTTGACAAAAACATTCCATTATATTTCTTTCCAATTTTTTCTCTCTCATTATTAGATGTGAACCCAGGGTTTCTGCATGGAGTCACCACAATCTCCTTTTACAGTTTCTGCCCCTTCCCCTTCTTTCTTATCAAACTACTGGAATTTGTCACTGAAATTAAATTGAATTATTAAAATTAGGCAGTCCAATTTACTACTAGCAATGGCTTTTTTGTTTATTTTTACTTCAACTTCCTCCTTTTTCCTGGAGGAGGGAATGCAGACATGTATTTTAAGATTATCTCCCTAACTATGCCCTGTTTTAAAAATGCAGTATGTGTAGTACATGATTCAATACTAGCGCATGGCCTCTGTTCCCAAATGATCAGACATAACTGCTGCATTATTGCTAATTCCTATACTAATTTCCTATTCACATATATTATTTTCAGATAATTATTCTACCTTATTGCACTGCTATGAACTTCAGTACACCACAAAAGAGCATAAAAAGCCCTTTCGTGTAGTTAGTACAAGGGTATAATGCACACAGGGGATAGAACAAGGACAAACTTGTTAGCTCATCACTTCCTATTATTATCTATACCATCTCCTACCCACATGATGAGGCCAAAGTCTTGCAGCACACAGTCATTGGAATCTATCTAATCTCCTTCTATTTTGAATTTTGGGAAAGTAGGTTTTCTTTTAGATTATATCTCATTCTAAACAAGTAGAAGAAGCTGCAAAGAATCAGAGAGCAATGAATCAAGACTAAGCCATAATTCTTGCTTTCCCCCACAATCTTCACTAAAATGATCACTTGAATAGACTTTCTCTGGAGGTGGAGAGGCAACAATCATAATAAAAAAGGATGTTATAATATTAGCCAGTGATTCCCAATCTATGATTCATAGACCACTGCTGGTTCATAAGGTGTCACTCTGCAGGGAAGAGAAAATAATGTAATAATATTAATACCAACAGCAACAATAAAGCTACTGGAAAAGCAATGACAATGCCAGGAATTGGTTATTAAGCACAAACACACTTAGTGTAGCATATTTTAATAAATTTTCACATGTAAAATTATATTAAAAATATATTGTCTTGCTTGTGAAGTGATCTTCAGAAATTTTTGATGACATTGTAACGATATGCATAAAGGCTAAGGCTGAGAGCCTTGCAGCTGCAAGATCATCTCTCCCATCTAGGATTAATTTTTATGCATCCTGTAAAGAACTGCTGAGAGGTGCACCTTGTCTGTCAGGTACTCTATATTAATGCTAAAGTATGGGGGAGCCCCCACCTTTGCCTCTTTCACAAAGCTGTTAAGAGCCTACTGGTTGACAGATTTAGGGTACGAAGATGGACTTGAGCCTCTTTTGTAAATGATTATTATGTTTTACATTGCTTTTATTGTTACTAGGTTATAACCCACCTCACTTCACTGCTAGGGTGATATTTCATTTTTTTTTTTTACCTACATAGATAAAACTCATGCTGTAGACTATGGATAAAGAGTTGTATTCTATCTTTCTTATCTTGACAAATACTCAAAGTTAGGCTATTCAGCCAAGACTGAGAAAGATTCCAGGTTAATATTCCGAAAAGCTGCTTCCAGGGAGGATTGTAATCTACTAGACTTATTCAGTATTTTATAAGCTACTAGACTTATTCAGTATTTCTGTATTCGTTTCTCAGAAAAATTCTCACAATTTTCCTTGGGAGATGGAAGCTGCTATTTTCTAGTGCATCTAGATACACTCACCAATTTTCAAATTATCACTGGTTTTCCTTGCAGTTATGAGACCAGTTTGGGAGAGGAATAATTACACCAGCTGTATTATATGAGAAAAAGATGAAGAGAGTTATGTGGATCTAAAATCTGTTCAGTCTAATGAATGACAAAATAGATCATTTACATTGCCAGTAATATACCAACTTCAATAATCTTACACCTTTTGAGATCTCCACAAGTATTCTGGGAATATTAGGTATAGCCACCATTTTCTGAATCCACATCTAGTGATTCCTCAGATTATTGTCAGTAGAAGTTTGGAATTGTTCTATTATAAAACCGTATTAAATCTCATTTATAAAGTTAGTGAGGGTGAAGCTGATATATATCTCTCCCTTCTTCATATTTCTTTCAAAAATTAGTTTTTGGAATTTTACTTGAATTTTTCATTTTGGCAATTGAAGCAATGTATCCTGTCAAATTTTGCAGGCTAGCAACCCATTCAGTACAGGTCCTTGAGTAGGAAAAAGAAAATTACTGTTGAACATTTTGCAATATATTGACTATTAGGGAATAATTTTGAGTTATAAATTCTTCCCTTGAAATAAAGAAAAACACCATTTTTACAATTGGAGGAAAAATAAAAAAGCTAAATTGCAAAAACAAAATACATTAAGTGCAAAGTTAAGAAATCTTTTTTAGTATTATAAAGCAAAGAAATATAAAATCATCCAGCTGGGACCCAAAACTTAATTTTCAGATTTCAGATTAAGTAATAAAATATATAAAAATGGATAAATCTTAAATTTTCTCCTCAAAAATTAAATGATTGGAGTGTCTAAATTTTATGTCTACATCTTAGTTCTAACAAAAATCCTCATTTGACTTTTTAACTGTTAAAGGTATGTTAAAAGAGCTTAGATCCAAGCTGGAAGTTAACACAGGCATTGCATTATATGACATGACATAGCATGACATCTTCCTTAAGAATAATGTCCTTCAGTGTGACCTGTTGCCTATCAGTTGTGTTTGTGTTGTTGCTATTCATAAAGTGTTAGAAGACAATAGGACAAGGATTTTGCAATCAGTTTAGAATATGCTATATCTAACTGATCATATAACATTGGTTGGTTGTCAATGCATTAGTATTTCTACACTGGCTTATTTGAACATTGAACAATGACCACTTTTCCTTTTGATGCACAATGCACAATGCTTCTGCACAATTTTTTCTGCACAATTTTTCAATATAAAAGGAAAAAAGAATGACATGGCCATAGGTGTATATTATAGGCCACCCAATCAAGCAGAAAAAATAGATGTCCTTTTTGCCAGCCAACTGACAAACATATGCAGGAAACACAAAACAATAGTAATGGGAGACTTCAATTATCCTGATATCAATTGGAAAACTCATTCTGCACCAAGTGAGAAATCAAATAAGTTCCTAACCAACCTAGCTGACAACTTTGTTGTCCAAAATGTAGAAGGTGAAACTAGAGGGACAGCCATACCAGACTTAATTCTTACAAACAGAGGAGAAGTGATAGAGGGAGTAGAAACTGCAGGAACCTTGGCTGAGAGTGACCATGTCATACTAGAATTCAGCATAACACAAACACAAGCAACAGAACATAATGACACCAGAGTCTTGGATTTGAAAAGAGCTGATTTTAATAAACTCTGAACTTGGGAAAGATTCAATGGATGAAAATCCTAAAGGGGAAAACAATTCAAGAATCCTGGGAAACTCTAAAAAGTATGATCATAGAAGCCCAGACCAGCACAATACCACTGAGAAAGAAAAACAAGAAATCCAAGAAGAAACCAGCATGGCTAGACAAATACCACTGAGAAAGAAAAACAAGAAATTGTAGCACCAGGGAGCTACAAGAAGAAACCAGCATGGCTACACAAAGATCTCTCTGACAAATTGAAAGAAAAAAAGGACAAGTACAAAAAATGGAAAGAAGGACATACAACTAAGGCAGAATATCAGCAGATAGCCAGAATCTGCAAAGACGAAGTCAGAATAGCAAAGGCTCAGAATGAACAAAGACTTGAAACAAAAGTCAAAGATAATAATAAAAAAAAAAGTTTCTTCCAACATATAAATAACAAGAAAAAAAATCAAGGAAACACTTCCTAAAGAGAGAAGACGGCAAGGAAGTAATAGGCAACAGAGAAAAAGCAGAACTGCTTAACTCATTCTTTGCATCTGTCTTCATGCAAAAAGAAACTATAGCTCAACCCACCAAAAACATAACTGTAAAAGACAGACCAGAAATAAAAATTAAAATAAGCAAAAAAAAAATAGTAAGAGAACACCTGTCTGATCTTGATGAAAACAAATCACCGGGGCCTGATGGATTACAACCCAGAGTTTTAAAGGAGCTGGCAGAGGTCATCTCAGCACCACTGCACCATATCTTTCAAAAATCCTGGAGCACCAGGGAGCTACCAGAAGACTGGAAAAGAGCTGATGTGGTTCCCATCTTCAAAAAAGGAAAAAAAACAGACCCAGGAAACTATAGACCAATCAGCCTAACATCAATACCCGGGTAGCTACTGGAAAAGATAATAAAAAAACAGATCTGCCAACATCTAGAAACAAGTAAAGTAATAACTAGCAGTCAGCGAGTTTCCAGTTTGCGTGGCTTCGGGGCAGCAGGAATTCGCGACAGCTCGCGATTCCTGCTGTGCTAGCCGTCGAGGTACCCCCGATCCAGACGGGTCAGGGGGATATGGCTGCCCTGTAGGGACAGCTGAAGAGAGAGGGGAGTCGGATAGGGAGGTGGGGGTGTCGCAGACCACCCCCTTCTCCGGGAAAACCCCTTTTTCCCAAGGCGGTGGAGCGGCGGTCAGCAATGGCCGCCATGAAGAAGCCAGCAACCGGGTAAGAACTGTGCTGGAGGAAGTGTGAAGAGTGAAAGTTCTGTCTGAGCCGGGTCAAGTAACACCTTTTAAACTGCCTGGAATTGAGCTGCTTGAATTGCTGGAGGATACATTGTATCCCTAAGAAGAGCGAAAAGCGGCGGAGAAGCTGTTAAAGGGAACTCTTTTTTTTTTTTACTCTCCCACCCCACGGAAAAAGCAGAAATATTTGGATATATTAGACATTGAAAGTGGATTGCTTTGAAAGCTGAAGCTAAGAGACAAAGGGATTTTTGGACATTGAAAAATTTAAGAAATTGGAAAATCTCTGCTGGAGGTATGGATTTTTGATTATTTAAAATTGTCATTGCAAGTGGGAAGGGAGAAAAAAAATTGGAGCAGAAGCTGAAAAAGGAGGAGATTGTCTAGAACGTCTTTGTGGATCCCAAAAGAAGATATATGGTAATTGGACCTCTTTGATTAAAAATTAATCCAGAAAGAGAAAGAGAAGAAGGAAGAAAAGTATTAACTTTTGGAATTTTTTTTTTTTTAATTGCTTTTGATTATCTTTGATTAAAAATACTTGTGGTTGTTTTGGAAAAAGTTTCCCTTTTTATAATGGCATTGTTTGTGGATGAACTAGAGATTGAATATCAAAAATATAAAAAAGAAGATACTTTGGGCGCTTTGTTTCAATTCTTAGAAATGGCGTTATGTTCTGTTGATTACGCAGCAGAAGGACTGGGACAAGGAAGAAGAGGAAGAAGAAGCCATCTTTGATGAACAATGGGTCCCTTCCGGAGAGGAGGAGAAAAAGGATAAGAAAAAGGGGATTTTAAGAATTATAAAAACAACCAAAAGAGAGAAAAATGAGCGAAAAGGTGGAGGCAAGGTTAGAAAGCAAAGGAAAAGGAGTAAGAAAAGCGATGGGAAAAAGCAAAGGGGTAGAAAGGGCAAGGAGAAGAATAAGCAAGAGAGAAAGGGGGGGAGGAGAAGCCTTAATGGGGGGAAGCAAGACCTAAAGAAAAAAAGTTTATTTAGAGACAATGGGTGAATTTAATTTAGATTAAAAGAGGGATTCTGGAGGGTATATAAGATTGTGTTTTTATATGTGTATTTAGAATATAAAATTTATTATGTAATTTTAGAATCTTTTAAACAGAATCCCAAGAAAGATTGTAATATGTAGTATTTCTAAGTTAGGGTAATGAGTTATAGATGTTACTCCAATTGGTGTACAGGAGAAGTATAGTAAAAGAAAAAAAAAGATGAATGGATAATTGGAAATAAAACAGACAAAGAATGTTGTTGAAAATGGTAATAAGATATGGAAGGATATATATGCTTTTTTTTTTTTTGATTTTGTATATTGATAAAAGGCAATAAAATTTTAATTAATAAATAATTTGGATGGAAAAGAGAAGTAGGGACAAGATATGAAGTTAATATTATATGAAATATTGATATTATAATCTGGAAATGTTATGCCTTATTGGTCTTTTATTATTATTTTTTCTTAGAAAAGAATTTATAAGCTGTTATGCCTTGATTCTTTGTGCATTGTTCTTATAAAACTGATAAAAATGGTTTTTATATATATATATAAAAAAGAAAATGGTAATAAGATATGGAAGGAGATATGGGTTGAATATGATGTTTGAATTTGTGTCTGTGTAAAGAGTTTTAACCCGGGAACAGACAACCTTCAGAAAAGATCTTTTAGTTTTGTTTATGTTTTGTGTTTGTATGTTTGTGTATTGTGTTTATGGTAAAACTAACAAAATTTGTTTTTTATAAAAAAAAAAAGGAAAAAAGAATCAATAAAACCTTGGTAGACGAGAATAATTTAAACAAGCCAGAAAGAAAAGAATATGATGACTATAAAATGGATAAATATGGAAGAGAAATGAAATTGAATAGGAGTAAAGAGAAATAATGAGAAATTTGCTGGAAGATATTTGTGTGTCCATATGGAGATGGGATAAATTGGAATTATGCTGTATAAAAATAATGTTTTGTTTGACTTGTAAGGATTTACAATGTTAAGAGGTTTTATGTGTTTATGTATTTAATGGTTAATGATGTGTTGTTTTATCTTTAAAATTAATAAAAATTTGTTTCAAAAAAAATAACTAGCAGTCAGCATGGGTTTGTTAAAAACAGACCATGCCAAACCAATCTTATTTCATTCTTCAACATAGTGACTAAATTAGTAGACCAGCAAAATACTGTGGACATAATATATTTAGATTTCAGCAAGGCATTCAATAAAGTAGACCACAACCTATTTCTTAGTAGCTAGAAAAAAGTGGAATAGATAGCACCACCACTAGATGGACACACAACTGGCTGGCAAACCGTACTCAACGAGTAGTCCTTAATTGGGTCCAAGTCTACACGGAGGGAAGTAAGTAGTGGGGTGCCACAAGGTTCCATCTTAGGCCCAGTATTCTTCAATATCTTCATTAATGACTTAGATGAGGGAATATCATTTTCAAATGATACTAAGCTGGCAGAAATAGCTAACACCCAAGAAGATAGGCTCAAGATCCAGATGGATCTTGACAGACTAGAACACTGGGCCATATCTAATAAAATGAAATTCAGTATAGAGAAAAGTAAAGTCCTACACTTAGGCAAGAAAAACCAAAAGTACACATACAGACTGGGTGAAATCAGGCTCAATAGCAGTAACTGTGAGAGGGATCTTGGAGTCTTAATGGACAACCAGCTAAATATGAGGCAACAGCGTGCAGCAACAGCTAAAAAAGCTAATGCAATCCTAAATTGTATTAACAGAGGGATACAGTCAAGATCAAGGAAAGTACTAATACCACTTGATAAAGCCTTAGTAAGACCACACCTAGAGTACTGCATCCAGTTTTGTTCACCACATTATAAAAAAGAAGTTAAGTCTCTCGAAAAAGGACAGAGAAGAGCAACCAGGATGATGAAGGGACTGGAGGCTAAAACATATGAAGAACGGTTACAGGAACTGGGCTTGGCTAGTCTAGTAAAGAGAAAGACCAGGGGAGACATGATAGCGGTCTTCCAATATTTGAGGGGCTCCACAGAGAGGAAGGGTTCAAGCTATTTTCTAAAGCTCCTGTAGGCCAGACAAGGAATAATGGATGGAAACTGAACAAGGAGAGATTTAACCTGGAAACAAGACGAAACTTTCTGACAGTCAGAACAATCAATCAATGGAACAGCTTGTCCTCGGAAGTTGTGGGAATGTCATCACTTGAGACCTTCAAGAAGAGATTGGACTGCCATTTGTCAGAAATGGTGTAGGGTTTCCCGCTTGGGTGGGGGGTTTGGACTAGATGACCTACAAGGTCCCTTCCAACTCTGTTTATCTGTATCTAATTTGTAAGCATCATTTTTTTTCTCTTGCTTTTATCTTTCCTCTTGTATTCAAGACACTTAGTTCTCTCTCTCTTTCTGTTCCTACTCTAACATTCATCTTCTTCAGGATATACTGTTTTTAGTGTATCCTACTGTCTGTTGGAGCAATGCACAAGCATAGTCATATAACTATTAGGAAAAATTTCTAGTGGTGACATTTCTGTCACACTAAATTCTGATAACTGGCAAGAGGGATTGAATGGAAGAGATGCAGTGGTTTTGCAGGTTGCTGTCATTCCCACAGAGCAATTGATCAAGGTTTTTTGGAAATAGTTAGATTTATAATCATATATTAAAAATGGCTACAGGGAAGCTAGCAATTTTTTCCCCTTTTGTGTGCAATTTTTGCACACAAAAATTGAGTAAGAGCTATTTTTGTTACTCCTTACTCAGAGTGGGCAACTTAGTGGGGAAAAAAACTGTTTTCGTCAGTTGAAGGGAGCACTGATTGAAGTTTTTAATATTCCAGGTTTTGATAGAAGTGAAAATTATGGCTGAGCTTCACACTACATCTGAATGATTACAGATTAGAAATGGTAGTGGCAAGAATAAAAGTTACGGTTAATACATCGACAAAATTGGTCTTTGTCAATTTATGTAAAGCTTATATAAAATCCAAGATAGAAAGGTGAAGCCTTGCAGAATTCTATGGCACAACTTGCAGTGAAAGAATTCTGAAGATTTTTTAAGCAGGTGAAGAATATATACTGATATTCATATAATTGTTCCTGAAATTGTTTTATTTTCTTCTGAGTGAATCCTAAACACAGCTGCCCAACATTGCTTAAAGAAGCAGATGGCATCTGTTCAAGAATTGTATCCCAGGTGCTCAAAATAATGGACATATTTTAATCATGAAAATGATGATTCCAGAGAAATAATCTAGATAAAACTTTCAAAGGGAAGTGAATAAATTCAGTACTTTAACTGCTCACTTTTTCTGGTTCTAGGTAGGGTTAGCAGGAATGAATTTTATACTTCAGAGGCTTTTTTCACTTTATTATCTTATAGCATGTAAAGCACTAAAAAGCTACAAATTGGATCCTATTTTACAGCCAGTTAAGGAGCAAAGCAATAATGAGGATTTAAAATCTTACTGCTGTTATATATAATGTAGGCTCAATTCATAAAAGTTTGTCTTTTCTTCATCTTAGAAGAGGAAAAGTTTCTATTTAACCAGTTCATTTTTCTATAGTTCAATATGTACAAGTGAAACTCGAAAAATTAGAATATCATGCAAAAGTTCATTTATTTCAGTAATGCAACTTAAAAGGTGAACCTAATATATGAGATGGACTCATTACATGCAAAGCAAGATAGCTCAAGCCATGCTTTGTCACAATTGAGCTGATTATGGCTTACAGATCATGAAAACACCAAATCCATAATCTCAGAAAATTAGAATATTGTGAAAAGGTTCAATATTCTAGGCTCAAAGTGTCCCACTCTAATCAGCTAATTAAGCCATAACACCTGCAAAGGGTTCCTGTGCCTTTAAATGGTCTCTCAGTCTGGTTCAGTAGGAATCACAATCATGGGAAAGACTGCTGACCTGACAGTTGGGCAGAAAACCATCATTGACACCCTCCACAAGGAGGGAAAGCCTCAAAAGGTAATTGCAAAAGAAGTTGGATGTTTCCAAAATGCTGTATCAAAGCACATTCACAGAAAGTTATCTGAAAGGAGAAAGTGTGGAAGAAAAGGGTGCACAAGCAGCAAGGATGACCACAGCCTGGAAAGGATTGTCAGGAAAAGGCCATTCAAAAGTGTTGGGGACTTTCACAAGGAGTAGACTGAGGCTGGAGTCAATGCATCAAGAGCCACCGCACAGACAGATCCTGGACATGGGCTTCAAATGTCGTGTTCCTCTTGTCAAGCCGCTCCTGAACAACAAACAACATCAGAAGCGTCTTACCTGGGCTAAAGAAAAACAGACCTGGTCTGTTGCTCAGTGGTCCAAAGTCCTCTTTTCTGATGAGAGCAACTTTTGCACCTCATTTGGAAACCAAGGACCCAGAGTCTGGAGGAAGAATGGAGAGGAACACACTGCAAGATGCTTGAAGTCCAATGTGAAGTTTCCACAGTCTGTGTTGATTTGGGGAGCCATGTCATCTGCTGGTGTTGGTCCACTGTGCTTCACTAAGTCCAGGATCAACACAGCCATCCACCAGAAGATTTTGGAGCACTTCATGCTTTCTTCCACAGACAAGCTTTATGGGGATGCTGACTTCATTTTCCAGCAGGACTTGTCACCCGCCCACACTGCCAAAAGCACCAAAACCTGGTTCAATGACCGTGGGATTACTGTGCTTGATTGGCCAGCAAACTTGCCTGACCTGAACTCCATAGACAATCTATGGGGCATTACCAAGGGAAAGATGAGAGACATGAGACTGAACAATGCAGAAGAGCTGAATGCTGCTATTGAAGCATCCTGGTCTTCCATAACACCTCAGCAGTGCCACAGGCTGATAGCTTCCATGCCAGGCTGCATTGAGGCAGTAATTGCTGTAAAAGGGGCCAAAAGCAACTACTGAGTGCTTATGCATGCTTATACTTTTCAGAGGTCCGATATTGTTCTGTGTACAATCCTTGTTTTATTGATTACATGTAATATTCTAATTTTCTGAGATTGTGGATTTGGGGTTGTCATGAGCTGTAAGCCATAATCAGCTCAATTATGATAAATCATGGCTTGAACTATCTTTCTTTGCATGTAATGAGTCTTTCTCATATATTAGATTCACCTTTTAAGTTGCATTACTAAAATAAATGAACTTTTGCACGATATTCCAATTTTTCAAGTTTCACCTGTATTTCTTTTAATGCCAATTGCAGTCATAGAACACTGTGTCCTTCACTTTGACTTTTTTAATTATGCATTTATACACTTTGTTAGAAGAATTCTAAAGAATTCATTACAATTATATTTTCAGGCTATTATTACTCTGCACTACAGTCGTAATATTTTGGAAAAGAGACTACTTTCAAATAATCAGACTATCCAGCGCACAACTCTTTTGCCTTTTGAAAATACCAGGGTTGTTTTGACTGATTGTTTTGACATACATCAATGCTCTGTGAAAATAGGAAGGTTTCCATGTTGTGAGCTTTTCGAGTTTGCAAAAACTGACAAACTCATTATTCCCACTCATCAATATCTGAGCACAGTCAATGATCAACCTATCAATGCTTACGAGACAGGCATTTCAGAACGCCTCATCTCTCTCTCTCTCTGTTTTGTGCCAAAAGACACTCATTAAATATAAAATAGATGAAAATAAATGGATGCTTTTTGTAGCAAATTTCCCTCTTGCCTTCCAAGCTCTTTACACTGATATGATGGCTATTGATTTGCTAGATTTATAGCCAGTTTTTCATTCAGGGACTCAAGGTTGCATATAGATCACAGCTTCCCCTTGTTTTCCCCCATAACAATCCTATGAGGAAGATTGAGCTACAAAAGACAGACTGGCCCAAAGTTACCCAATGGCTGAGGATGGACTGGAATTAGGCATCCCAGCACCCAGTCTAACACCCTAACCATTACACTTAGTGACTCTTAGTTGAGTCCTCTGCCACCATAGTGGGCTCATAGTAGTTGAGAGATAGGTGAACTGTGTGTGTTTTCCAATAAAAAAGCAGGACATTCATTGAAACACAAGTCTATAGAACTGTAACACTCTGCAGTAGCATTTACTGATGAAAAATGCAGTTTCATTGCCAGTGAATAAAAACAACACTGGCAGATGGATAACTCAGTAATTATTGAAGTGGCAAGCCATCTATGGCTGCATCATGTGAATAGCACGAGACTCATCTTGGGCTATTATAAGAAATAGACCCCTGTTCAGAAATTCCATATGCAATGCTAGTCATCCTAGTCATAATATAAATATCATAATAATAGAAAACTGAATCTCAAAAGGCAAAACCTTGCATTGTCTGTACATTATGCAACATTTTCCTCTTTGCCAAAGAGAGGATCAATTTCAAATTGAAGAGGCTGCAAATATTTGTAACTGAGCATTCCCTCTCAGCTTTTCCAATCTCTCCAGTATTTCTAGAGCATAGAGTGGAGTGCCTAATTCTATGTAGTGCAATCCATGAAGAGAAAGGTATCAACCAGTATGAGGCAAGATCAAGTTTTGAAAAACATCCCCTGCAACAAAAACCCTCCAAAAGGACATAATCTGAAACAAACCTGTGACAATTATAAAGCTTTTTTTTAGAAAATAAACTACAAAACTGGGGAGGGGGAGAGAGAAAGTAGAAGTAAGCACATCAAATAGAAGCACGCCCAAATTGACACATTTTTTGCAGGTCCCACTTGTATATCTGAACACCATCCCATAGTTTAGCAAATGAATGAAAGCATCCAAGGATGTTTATAAATCTTAAACGTTCATCAACCTGCTCATAATCTAGTGTTTATGGTTATAGTGTAGGCAAATTTGATTTTTATATGTAGCTATATTATATAAATGTATTTTGATGACTCAAATAAAATAATCTTACAAATAAAATGAAGGTATTAAGGAATCCCTAAAGGTGCTTTTTTAAAAAATTCTATATGATGTGAACCAGTTTGGAAGCACTGTACACATGCTAAGAGGGTCATTTGCTTTCATTTTGGCATATATCCTTTTAAAATGACGATAACAAACTCTAGCATTTAAAACTGATGTAGTGTAATATACAGAATAGGAAATATAAAAGCCGATGCTAATAATTCCCTCTACAAAGCAAAAGAGAAAAAGAAAGAACTCACTACATTTCTTTTTCTACAATCCAACTAATAGCTTAAAATGTAAAGTATATTTTCCCTTGTTAAGCAAAACCACTTATGATGTTCAATCATATAAAAGAATGTCCCACTCTAAATATCATAAGTCCTGGTCATCTATGGTGCACGCTGACATGAATAATGTAGCATCTTCCAAACCAAGAATAAGAACTGCTGTTAGCTTACAAAGTACATTTCCACCCATCATTTCTAACAATAGATGTACAGACGTACAACACATCAGGAAGACATCAGATCTGAAAAGGTTTCATCACCTCCAAGTAACAAATCCATTATATAAATCTCATTTTCTCTCTTTGTGTCCCATATGCATTTAACAAATAGGCATCATACAACTAAAAGCCCAGAGACAAGTTGCTATCATTTTGCATATACAAGAATATAAAGCCAAAACATGTCTTAATGCTATTCTTTTTTGTAGACAGAACTTGGCTTTCAGAAATGTTTCTTGAAATATGGACTTGATTAAAAATGTTTCCTGGCTTTAAAGAGTTGTTGAACAATTTGATTTTTTTTTTTCTGGACTGGATTCCCTTCATTTGATGTTATTAAAAGAGAAAATGAGAAGAACGATGATTCCATTTGTTATGTATGTAAATAGTTGAATAAAGGCAAGCTTGGCCAGAATACTAAAAGTCATCAAAAGATAAATAAAAATTTGGAGTTAGCCATGTATACTAATCGTTAGCCAATGGCTGGAAACTGAAAGCTAAAGGTCAAGGTATAGCATATTGTTCTTTTATAAAAGAGAATGTAAAAATGTTATATGTACCACAACTTAAGTTTAATTTAATTTCAGTTAGAATTTTGGTTAAATGTTGTAACTATCAGTGCAATTCTGTACCATCCTAGCATTGTATCTTTTTGTAAACATCAGACTCCTGTCTGCATTGTATCTTTCTCATGTAAACATTAAACTCTTATCTCTTCAGTGATCTTTGCCAGGCATGCAAAAGAGAAGAGGAGTTTAAACAGCTGTCAATACAGAATGATGTTTTAATTGACCTGAATTCCTATAAATTACGCTTTCTGTTACCCTGTTGTCTTTACTAACCTGAGCTATTATAAATCTTATGTATTTCCTGCTGACCTAAGCTATTATAATTCATGAATGCCTTGTTTACCCTGGGCTTTGAAGAATTTCACCCCCCTGTGAAAAAGCATAATAAAAGAGCCAGTGCCGAGGCATTTGGCGCGCTCATCCCGAGGAAACCTCGTCTCATGTCGTTTCTCTCTCCCTTGCTCCCTCTCATGAGGCGCCCATCTAATGCAGGATGGCAGATACCGCATTTTGGTGATCCCGACGTGATTCCCTAAGGGGGATACGCAGCGGCGCGCCCATACTTATCAGCTCGGTTGGAGCTGTGCATCGCCAGGCGCCTGAGCGAATTGCACCTCATCGGATCTGAAAGACGGTCTCGACTTTAGTAAGTATGGGTGGAGGCTTTTCTCAACAGCAGACGCAGCATCTGAAGGAAATGAGAGAGCTAGTCGCTTCTTCTTCTAAATACTCTGCTAATTTAAAGGGCTTTCCCATAAAAAAGAAATCTATTGCTGCATTATTGGCTTATTTGTGGCAACATTGTCCCAATTATTCAGAGGAAGGGTCCTTAAAAATTTTTCCAATTGGCAAAAAATTGGTGAATATCTCCATTGTCCTCCTCGTGCACCTATTGGCTTTTTGGTCACTTGGAGGAAAATTATGGAGGCTTTAAAAGTCCATCAAAAAATAGAAGCAGGGAGTGTGTTTGAATCTCCCCTGCCAAGTTATGATAACTTTTTAATTTTCTCTAACTCAGGCAGAAGCTGCTACATTCCATTCCCATAGGAGTAAAACCCTAGAGGATTAAAAGCTTGTGAAATTTGGCAAATGGATGTAACTCAGTATCCACCTTTTGCCCCATGGAAATATTTGCACGTTTCAATAGATACATATTCAGGATTTATTCTGGCTACTCCTCAAAGGGGAGAAGCTGTAAAACATGTCATCAATCATTCAATTCGTACCTTTGCTTCGCTGGGACGTCCAAAAGAAATAAAAACAGATAATGGGTCTGCCTATACAAGTTCTGCTTTTCAGGATTTTTGTAACAGATGGGATGTAATCCACAAGTTTGGGATTCCCTACAATAGCCAAGGGCAAACTATTGTAGAACGGGCTCATTTGTCCCTGAAAAATGCTCTTGATAGATATTCATTGCGGGAAAAACCCCCGAACCTCCCAGCATTGCAAAACTCTCTTAACATTTGTCTTTTTACTCTAAACTTTCTTAAATCTAAATTCCTCCTACTTCTACTGCTTTTTGTCATTCCCCCCCCCTCACCCCTCCTAACAGATTGTCATTATTCTGCTTGGCAGAGTCCTGCTGAGCTTGGGGGAAAGGAAACGCTGCGATCTTACTGCCAGAAAAAACCACTCTCTGAATCCCTGGTCAGGCAGTAAGACCCTATCATGGGAATTCCTCTGCTACATCTGTATCTTAAAAATCTTTCCTGATATTGTTGCCTATATCTTCTTTGCAATTTCTACCTTACTTCAACAAAACCTATGCTTCCTGTCAAAAGACTATTCGTGTTAAAATCATTTCATTAACAGAAGGCTATTATACTTGTTCCACGTGGGTATGTCATGAAAATGCTATCCATAAGTTTTCACTCTGTCATTTCTGTTTTATTTTAAAGAACACTCTACCCCTCGCCCTTTTTTTTCTCCTTTACTCTTCCTATGGAAAGGAACCTTAAAATCTTTTCCTCTTTTTAATCTAAACATAGGGGGATCTGAATGTCCTTATATTGTATCAAGGGTTTCCCCACCCCACTTAACGTTCTTAATGAATGATCAAGTTAATCTTCATTGTCATTATTGTAATTATTATCCTTTTTCTTCTAATTGTATTCCTTCCTCATATCGTAAATGTTCCACAACTAACTTGTCCCTAGCTCTTTCTCCTACCTGTCATGCTTTCATTTACCCAAACTCTGATCCTGTCAACAAACGACGCTTCAAAAGAACTGCCCATGACGATCCACAGAAGCCTCATAGAAGATACAATATTACGTGGACTATAACTGACTTTCAAGGCGTTCGTTTAAACTTCACAACCAATTTCTCTCGCATAGAAGACTTTTACCCACCGCTTCAATTCGATTTGGCAGAAATGCTTGTAGGCTCCATCGATTACAATTCACCCTCTCATACAATGGAGCCTAATCATAGATTTGTGAAAAAAAATAGGTTTTATGTATGCCCTGGACAGCCTGTTTCTAACACTCAGTCCCCTGCTCAACGACTTTCTGACTGCGGGGGGTTATCAGATTACTTTTGCAAAGACTGGTCGTGTGTTTCAACTGGACACATTTATTGGGATCCGGGCACTAAGGGTGATCTCATTACTGTCACTCGCACCACACGGAATATTCCATGTAGTGATAGAAAATGGCCCAGATGCAACCCAGTAACCATATGGTTCACAGACAAAGGCAAGGAAAGTACTTTATGGGACACTGGCTTGAAATGGGGTGCTCGCTTAAAATTACCTTGGCCAGGAGAGCATTATGGAAATATTTTTTACATTCAACGTCACATTGAACTCCCTCGCTTTGACCCAGTGGGACCACATGAAAAGACTATTAAATCCCCTTTTCTGCAACCCATAGCACAAGAAGTTAACCCATTGATTCCATTGATCAAAGCTTCCTATGCCTTCTTGAACTCCTCAAACTCATTCATTGCCTCCACATGTTGGCTTTGTGCTTCTGCCTCTCCACCTTTTTACGAAGCCATCGCTTCCCAAGAACCCATCGTTAATTCCACATCAGATGAACTTTGCCGTTGGAGAAACTCCACTATTACTGTTTCTTCCATCACTGGGGTTGGTTGTTGTTTGGGAAATATTCCATCCAATTACTCACAATATTGTCATAATGTTTCTAATAGCTATCATTGTAATTTATATCTTCCTAAGCATCGCCTTGGCCGCTACCACACCGTTGGGGGATATGCTCCAGTCTACACCTCTTCAGGAGGAAATTTAACATCACGCCTAAAAGGAATGTATTTTATCCCTGGCAAAAATTCTGTCTGGGCTTGTAACACCGGTCTCACAGCATGTGTCTATGGGGATGAACTTGTTAAATCCAAATCATTTTGTATTCAAGTATGGCTTGTACCAAAAATTAATGTGTATAACTCTGATGGTTTTATATCCTTACAGGCACCCATGGAATACCCCCTCAGAGCAAAACGGGAAATTATTAGTACTCTCACTTTAGGTCTACTGCTTGCTCTGGGCGCCACGGGCGCAGCCACGGGCATTGCAGGACTAGCTGTTTCTGACAAAAGAATTACAGCTCTGGGTTCAGCCATTGATGATGATTTATTACGTATTGAAAAATCAATTGTAGCTTTGCAAAACTCCTTGACATCCCTCTCGGAAGTAGTCTTGCAAAATCGTAGAGGTATAGATTTGTTATTTTTAAAACAAGGGGGATTGTGTGCTGC
Source organism: Hydrophis major (assembly GCA_033807585.1). Classification (NCBI taxonomy): domain Eukaryota; kingdom Metazoa; phylum Chordata; class Lepidosauria; order Squamata; family Elapidae; genus Hydrophis; species Hydrophis major. The sequence goes on along the minus strand of CM066331.1, from coordinate 62,022,230 downwards.
GCTTAAAGAAGAATGTTGTTTCTATGCTGATAGCAGTGGAGTCGTGCTGGATTCTATGAATGAATTAGAAAAACGCTTAAAAGATAGAGAATACGAAAGATCAAACATGTATAATTGGTATCAAGGTTCGTTTTCTATTTCACCATGGCTTACAACCCTTTTAACTGCATTGGCAGGACCATTAATAATCATTATATTGATATGTATTATAGGACCTTGTTGTTTTAATAGAATATTGCAATTTTTTAAAAATCAATTATCTTCCATGACTACTGATGCTGATGTATTATTGCAAGCTCATGTTATGTCTTTAACATCGGATGAAGAAATATCATTGCTGAGTTACTGCTCCTTGGACAACCCTGATGCTGACGGGTCGCACGCCTGCCTAGATGACGGGGACGGAGAACATTTCAGAAAAGTAGTTCCTGTTTTCTTGGACAAGGAAGAAGACTCGTCATAAAAATAAAAATAAAAACAGAGGAGATGTTGTAACTATCAGTGCAATTCTGTACCATCCTAGCATTGTATCTTTTTGTAAACATCAGACTCCTGTCTGCATTGTATCTTTCTCATGTAAACATTAAACTCTTATCTCTTCAGTGATCTTTGCCAGGCATGCAAAAGAGAAGAGGAGTTTAAACAGCTGTCAATACAGAATGATGTTTTAATTGACCTGAATTCCTATAAATTACGCTTTCTGATACCCTGTTGTCTTTACTAACCTGAGCTATTATAAATCTTATGTATTTCCTGCTGACCTAAGCTATTATAATTCATGAATGTCTTGTTTACCCTGGGCTTTGAAGAATTTCACCCCCCTGTGAAAAAGCATAATAAAAGAGCCAGTGCCGAGGCATTTGGCGCGCTCATCCCGAGGAAACCTCGCCTCGTGTCGTTTCTCTCTCCCTTGCTCCCTCTCATGAGGCGCCCATCTAATGCGGGATGGCAGATACCGCAGTTAAACTAGGATATGTAAGTTACCTTTAAAGGAGATAACTGTATAATTGAAAAAGAAGATAAGAAAATTACTGCATCTTTAAGAGGTGAATTATATGTATTAAATGATAATGGTTTAGAGGTGGCTAACATGGTTTATGATAATAAGAAATCTCATGATGAATGTATTCACTTGTTACACCGAAGGCTAGGGCATTTAAATTTTAAAATGCTTAAGAGAACTGTTCAATTATCTAAAGGAATAAGTTTGAAACCTTGTAATAAGTATTTGCAATGTTCTATTTGTAATCAAAGCAAGGTCATACCGGTTAATAGAGTTGATGGATTTACTACCAAAGAGCCTTTAGAGGTAGTATTTGCCGATTTAATAGGTCTGAAAAAACCAAGTGTCGGAGGAGCTCGATGCATACTAGGTATAATGGACCACTATTCTAGATATGGGTTTTGCTATTTGATGAAGAGCAAAACTGAAACGTATCTAAATCTCTTTAATTGGATTAAATTTGCAGAAAGAAAAACTAAAAAGAAATTAGTAACTCTTATAACAGATAATGGTGCGGAATTCACAAATAATAAATTCCAGAATAGACTTAGAATGTTAGGTATTCAACATAAAAAGTCTGCACCATATAGGCCACAACATAATGCCTTTATAGAGAGACGAGGCCAAACACTACAATCAATGGCACGTACTATGATGTCTGATTCAGGATTACCTGACAATTTATGGGGAGAAGCAATAATGTGTGGTAATCATATATTAAATAATGTTTTTTATTCAACAACAGGTGAATTACCGTTCACACTGTGGCATGGTACAAAACCTGATTTAAGTTACATGCACACATTTGGAGCACCAGCATGGGTGCATATCCCTTCACAACTCAGACAAAAAGGACAGCACAGAGCTAAAAGATTATTTTTTGTAGAATATAAATCTAATCATAGATCTTATAGATTCTGGGAACCAGGTAAATCTAGAGTTTACACCAGTGCTAGTGCAAAATTCCTAGAACATGTAGGATGGAATAGATCAGAGCAAGATTTAAATAATGAAGTAATTATTGAACCCTACAAAAGGCAAAAAGATCAGACTAGTTATAAGAAGAGTCCAATTAAAGAAGAAGTCCACGAAGAACAAATAGGACCAGAACAAGAGGAAACAGTTGATCAGGAAGAGTTAGATAATCAAGAAGAGTTAATAAATGAAAGTCCACCTGTAAGTCCTGTAATACCTAGACGTACTACACGTGTAACTAGACCACCTGATAGGTATCAAGCTAGTATAGTTTGCCAAGTAACTAAAGTATAGATGAACAACTAGTATAGATGAACTTAGGATGTATCCTGCTAAAGATCAGGAGAATTGGCAAAAGGCAATGGAAAAAGAACTAAATTCATTAAAGGTAATGAAAGTATATGAAGATGCTAAATTATCTCCAGGAGAAAAATCCATTGGGTGCAAATGGATATTTAAAGTAAAAACTGGAAATGATGGGACTGTAACCCATAAAGCTAGGTTGGTAGCTCAAGGATTTAATCAAACTGCATCTGATTACGATGAAGTTTTCGCACCAAGTCTTAAAGCAACATCTTTGAGAGCAGCTTTAGTGTGGGCAGCTAAGAAAAACTATATCATTAACCATTTAGATGTAGAAACTGCTTATTTGCATGCACCATTGCAGCACACTATATATTTACAAAAGCCAATTATTATAAAAGGCAATAAAGTAAATAGTAATGATTGTTGGAAACTCAAAAAGAGTCTTTGCGGGTTGAAACAATCTGGCTTTGAGTGGAACCAATATATTGTGAAAGAGTTAAACAATATAGGTTTTAAATCTGGTTTAGCAGATCCATGTGTGTTTAAAAGAGAAAATAATGGAACGGTGTCATTATTGATATTATTTACGGATGATATTGCTTTGATAACTAAGACTAATAATGAAGCTAATGAGATTATATCATTATTAGCCAAAAAGATAAAATTGAAGCATTTAGGTGAAATTAAAAAGTATCTAGGATTGACAATTAACAAAACAAAAAAATGGATTTAAGATATCTCAAGAAGATAAAATTTGACAATTAATTAAAATGTATAAAATGGAACTTTGTAAACTGGCAAAGACTCCAATGAGTCAGGAGGTTTGCCAAACTGATGATCAAAGTCCCAAATTTGATAAGTCCATATATCAATCTTTGATTGGTAGCTTATCATATATAAGCAATTGGTCAAGGCCAGATATAGCTTATAGTGTAAATCAGCTGGCACGTTTTAATTCAGATCCACATCAATGTCATTGGCAATCATTAAAGAGAATTTTAAGATATCTTAAAGGAACAATGAACCATGCATTGTATATAGAACCAAAGGGTGATTTGAGTCTTAGTGCCTATGCAGATGCAAGTTTTGCAACTGACATAAACACTAGAAAATCAACATCTGGGATGGCTATATTATTTGGTAAGACACTAATAGGGTGGAGGTCAATCAGACAACAGCATATCAGCTTGTCCACGATGGAAGTGGAATTTTCATGTCTGTCATTACTATGCACCAGCTTAATTTTGTACAAACAGTTATTATTAGACATGGGTATAACTGTTAAAGATTCCATTATTGTGTACGAGGACAACCAAGCAGCCATAAAGTTAGCTACTAATATTGCTATAAAAACTAGATCAAAGCATACTGATTTAAGATACTTAAATGTTAGAGAATCTGTAAAGAATGGGCTAATTAAATTGGAATACTGCATGACAGAAGAAAACATTGCAGACCAATTTACAAAAGCTCAAGGTGTAATTAAGTTTAAAGAGAGTTGTAACAAATATGATTTAAAGATGTAAATAGTTATAGTATTATTATTACCTAAATAAAAGGGGAGAATGTTAGGGATAACATTGTTTACCCTAACTGGTTTAGGTAAAATAATAAATATGTTATCATGGTTTGTCAGTTAAAGTGTCTGGAACTTTAACTGTAAGACTGTAATTCAGGGAGTGGTTGTAAAAAGCACCATAAAAGAAGCAAGGCATTGCAGCTTGCTCTCTCTGGCTTTTTGATTCCTAATTACTGGATAGACTGAAGACTGCGTTTTTTCCTTATTTGAACGGAAGAGAGAAAGGACTGATTTGTAAGTGAACTGACACTGGATATTCTACACGAACTTTGCTAACTGAATATCCTTGAATGGACTGACTAAAATGATACATGACTAGTGGACTGTTATTTTGACTATGCTATAAACTCTAAATGGAATAAACTATATTTTGATAGCACAAGCATATCTGTTATTTTTACTGTATGTTAATAAACATACCAACTTATCTCACTCATTTGTCTGTTTGCCTATCTGACTAACGCTGCACATTCTGTTTAGCTTGTCTCCTTAACCCTCGTTGGGGAACACAGGCTTAACAGTAATGATTGATCTACATTGGGAAAGCTATGCTTTCATACGGATTTAGGACAGCCTAGGCCAGGATAACACAGTAGAGCACTTGTGTACATCCGTTCTATAAAATAGCAGGCATAGCAAAATAACTTTCTGTTCTCATTTCAGAATGTTTTTTTTTTTCTTTCCTGGCAGCTATGCACAGTAGGAAATCTCTGCTGAGATTTCATTTTCATAAAACATCATTCAAAATTCCAGCCAAAGATTTCTGTTGTTGCTTTCAGAGTAAATCAGTAATCATCTCCATTACATCCAAGGGACTTGCTTTGCTGTTAAGCAGGCTTTGAGAGAGAAAGAGAGTTATGCTTGTCAACTGTACAAATCAGAGGCAATTGATTGAAACTGGCAAATATAATTACACAGCACAAATTGCTTATGTTTTCTCTTAGAGGATAACTCGGTAAGACATTTTGCTCCCTTGTTATTCAAAGTACAAATAAACAGACTTTCTAATGCAAGTGTTTGTGTACTACAAAGATCCAAGCCTTTGCTATTTGAAATCTAAATGATACAACTTTAGAACTAAGTACAGCCAGCAATCAACAGCCAGAAACTATTATGGAGTTTTAGAGAAAAGCAAGAAGAAATACTGATTGATTGTCTTAGTTCACAAACTATATCAGCTAACATTGAGAGAACACAGTGATATGTTTGTCAGGATAATTACTGAGTTGGGGAGGTTGGAATAATAGTGTGAGCTGCACACAGGTTAAAGCAGATTTTCTGAGTCAAACCTAGTAGACTCTTCCAAACTGCTGTTTTGATTTTAAAGCACCATGGAAATACTATATTCTTGCTATGAAAGAAAATTATGACAGCTTGATATTTTTAAGAATATAAAAATCAAAAGATTATGGAATGTGAAAATTAAAATCACTGAACAAAATTATGAGTCTTTATATGTTAGAATATACACATCACAATTCTTGGGAAGGAGAATTTTTAGAATAATATTTCAGTTTTATTTTTATTTCAAAGTCATTGTTTGGATGAACAATGTGTTAATACAGTGCATTGGATTCAAACTTACCCTTTATTAAATAGAAGGCCTTTTCCTAACCATAAAAGGCATTGTACCCAATCAATTCCTCACTGGAGTCAGCGGTAAAAAGGCCATCTTTCCCCTTTAACACTTGGTATTGTCTCTCATGTTGCTACAGGGTGTCCATTCCCCTGGTACTCCAGCACAGAACAAATTACTTTGTATTTATTTCAGTGAAGCTTAATCAAAACTATTTAGAAAATTATTTACAATTCTATAGAAATGTTGATTGTGAAAAATATTTAGAAATTTGATTTAAATACAAGCATCACTGTTTGAGTAGCTGTCTAAGATTTAAACAATTTAAAAAGATGTCAGCTTCTTTCTTTCAGATTTGACAGCTTATTTACATTAGATACACATTATTTAATTTATTTCCTGCTTCAAGAATTTGGTTTCAATTCACCACTTCATATCTATGATCACGGTAGTATGTATAACACAAGATTCATGTTTTGTTTCTATGGTAAAAATTACAAAGCAGACTGTGGAGTTGATCTTATCACTAGTATATCTTATAAGCAATAAAAATGAAACATTAAAAAAAATAACACCAACCAAGTCCTTCATTACAAAGTAACAACCCAACTTCCCTTAAAAGCAGTTGTGTAAGAACATCATTCAGATGAGTACAAACCTCAGCAAACTAGATTACTAGGAAAAGGAAACAGACTGCTTATACAACATCTTCTAACAAAATTCACAAGAAGAGTTCTACACTCCTCTACTCGTTACCTTACGCCGCCAGACTTGAAATACTAGACCTAGAAAACCGAGAACTACATCGTCTTCAGGTCGATCTAAGTATAGTATATAAGTATATAGTATATAGTATATATAGCATAGAGTGTATAAAATTATACATTGCAATGCCCTGCCTGTCAATGAATACTTCAGCTTCAACCATAACAACACAAGAGCACACAATAGATACAAACTCAAGGTTAACTGCACCAAACTTGATCGCAGGAAATACGACTTTAGCAACAGAGTGGTCAATGTCTGGAATATTCTACCTGACTCTGTGGTTTCTTCCCCAAGCCCCAAAAACTTTAACCTTAGACTGTCTACTGCTAACCTCACCCCTTTTCTGTAGGGGACATGCATTAGCGCACCGGAATGCCTACTATCCCTGTCCTATTGTTTCTTTTATTTTTCTTACATGTATCCATTTCATGTATTCATGTTTATACTTATACCTATTATCTTGTAAGCGATTGACAAATCAAATAAATCAAACCTCAGCAAACTAGATTACTAGGAAAAGGAAACAGACTGCTTATACAGCATCTTCTAACAAAATGAATACCCACACAATTTTATCAAAAATACCTAACCACTCAATCCATAGCAGCACAACCAGCTATGAAAAGGATATGGTTATGATCAAAATCATCTCAGAAGAATCTAACAGATACAGTACTTACAACCACATGGCATCACTATAGAACACAAATCAACGAAAACTTTCCAAAACATTTTAAGTAAGTATGCAGTAGAATAGGGGTATGAAACTCACAGCCCGAGGGCCAGAAGCGTCACGTGCTGCCCCTGCCCCTGCCCAGGAGAGCAAAGGGGGGGAAGTCCCAATAATCATGTGACATTGCCATGATGATGTGAGTTTGGCACCCCTGCAGTAGCCCAAGAACAAAAAAACAGGAATTATCTACCTTCTACAAAATATCAGTGTAGGGACTGTAATAGCTACTGTGTAGAACAGAGAGGCAAAAGACTAGCAGAGTACACCCATGAACTCCAACTAGCAATCAGAAGATAGAATGAAAACTCCTTAATTTCATAATACATGGACAAATTTAATCATAGTTTCAACTGGGAAACAGTGGACACCTAGACCAGGGGTGTCAAACTCACATCATCATGGCATCGTCACATGACATATCATGACTTTTTTTCCCCTTTTCTAAACTAGGCATGGGCTTGGCCAGTCATAACGCATCTGGCCCATGGGCTGCAAGTTTGACAGCCTGTTCTATCCTAGGTTTCCCCAAAAAGCACTAAGCAGACTCTTTGTCCCAACCAAACACCTTTTATTAGAAGAATGTGAATTTCTTGTACTCACATTCTGCCAACGGCCTGGCAAATGGTCTTTCAAGGGTATAATTAGGAGCTCAGGCCTTATCTATCTTGGAAAGCTGCCTGGTAAATATTTCCAAATGCAGCACTGACAAGGAAGGGCTTAGCACAGTCTCTAGGATGCACAGACAGATCTTCACAATGATGGAACAAACAAACAAATTGTTTCCTTAAAAAGCCTCCTCTCTTTTTGCTTTTCTTATAAGCCTTATGGGAAGGGCCATTCATCATTCACCTGTGGCCTTACTCCCACATCGACCCTGAGTTTGTACTTGTTCTTTCCTTTTGGTAGCTCTGCACAGAACTGGGAACCAGTTCCAGCTGCTACCCTGCCTCACTGCTCTCCAAGCCCGAAGGCAGCTGATGACTGCCAGTCTGCCCTGGCCCCATCTCTGCCTATTGTGTGGGAATTCAGTCCTACTACCAACTCTTGGTCAGGCCAAGCTGAAATTTTATTTTCTCCATAAGTCATATAACAAACATTCCTAATTTTCATGTGATACATATATATTTTTAATTATGCTGTACAGTCAGACCATTTCAGCTTTTAAACTGAATACATCTCTTTGTTGTCCAAAAAATGGTTCAGCCTGGCACAGAAGCCAATCAGAGCCAGACATGAGAGAAGGACTTGTGCAAAACTTTTATTGAAGCACTTCAATAAAAGGATCCCAGTCCAATTTAGGAACTGAGACACTGTACAATAAATAGCAAAGCATGATCTTTAATACAATTAATTTTCCTGAAATAGGAAAGTAACCTTTCACAAAGCTACCGTATATACTCGAGTATAAGTCGACCCGAATATAAGCCGAGGCACCCAATTTTACCACAAAAAACTGGGAAAACTTATTGACTCGAGTATAAGTCGAGGGTGGGAAATGCAGCAGCTACTGGTAAATTTCAAAAATAAAAATAGATACCAATAAAATTACATTAATTGAGGCATCAGTAGGTTAAATGTTTTTGAATATTTATTTCAAAGAAAAACAGTAAACTAGCTCTGTAAGTGGAAAAGAGAGCCAACAAAACCAATATGGTATCAACAATAACTTTAAAAGTACAAAAACCTTAGCTCAATCAGCAACCAAGCTAAAACACAAGAGTTAAAATCCTTCAAAACTGGATTCCTCCTCATCATCTGTATGTTATATTTATGGACAAAAGTGGATATTCATTCAGGCTAGAGTGCTTTAAAATGTAAATGAGGTTAGTTTCACACACGCATGCACACCGTTTCGCTTTCCATAAACTAATTTTTTAGTGCATGACAGATGAAGTGCCTGACAGATGAAAGTCCTCTTAGGAAACTTTAGATCTTAACTGGCATTACATTTAAAATCAAACATGTTCACATTCTTAACATTTTTCCATGGCAAAGTGTTTCTCAAATAATCCATAATAATGCCGCGGGAGGGAATTATTGTCTAATTAAAACTTTCACTAGGACAGTTGAGAATAAGTTTGATGTTCACAATTTCCTCTTTGAAAGAGACCAGTAAATAGGGAACAAGAAGATGAAGAAAAAGAAGTGTGTTTTTTCACATTTTTCACACTGCAGTGAACAAAAATGGCATCATAGGAACAGGCTTATTCTCAGTCCAAAGGTTTGTTTCTGATTTCTTCCCTGATTTAAGGGAAATTTGGGAAATGATCTCACTATCATGAAAGGTTTAATTGATTCACTAACCCAAAAGATGATGATGATGACAGTGGGAGGCAGGAGTCACTCTCTCCCTTGCAAGAAAAAAGCATGTGTATGTGCTGCATGTACATCCTGTTTTGGAGAGCCACCATCTCTTTCACAGCTCTCCCTCAAGCCTCCATTGCATGTGCACACATGCCATGGCTCAGTAGTAGGTCAACATACAGATGTCACACTAGGTTCCCTCCTCAAAAGGAACATCCAACCTTTCTTGAGAAGTACAAACTTCATCTGTTCAGGATTGTGGTGACAAAGGTGAAGGAGGATGGGGCTGAGAGAAGGGAAGGGAAGAAAAGATCGTTGACAGGGAGAAAGACAGAGAGAAACACCTGGAAGTGTGAGCCCTCGAGTTTCCTTAAGGAAGACCAGACAACAAGGGGAGAGGAGAGGAGGAGAAGGAGGAGGAGGAGGAGGAGGAGGAGGAGGAGGAGGAGGAGGAGGAGGAGGAGGAGGAGAGTTTAAAAAAAAAGAGTGGGAAGCCAACTCACGCGTGCCATCAAAGCCAGGGGGAAGCGGGGCTTTCTCCGCCTGCTGCTGCCAGAGGAGTGGGGGGGGGAGTGCGGGGAAAGGGGGTTCGTGCCGAGGCTCCGCAAGCGATTACCAGATTTGCAGCTCTGTTTGTTGGCGAAGCTGGAAGCGCGCCCGTTAATGGGGAAGGAGAGCCCGCAGCTCCGAAAGTCTTTTCACCATTGGGGACTGAACAGGAGAGCCGCAAACACCACGATCCCCAGGAAAGGGCGGCCCTCTTCCTCTCGGCGGCTCCCGCCATGGCGCAGCCAGGCACTTTGTCTCGCTGCCCCCGGAGCAGCTCTTCGCTGCTAGGGTAGGGGGCGGAGGAGGCTGCCTGAGCCTGGTGACCCCAAGCGGCCTCTCCTTCCCCATTAACGGGCGCCCGGGGCCCCCGCGAACTCCTGCATTGCACGCTTCCAGCTTCGCCAACAAACCGCCAGGCTCAGGCAGCCTCCTCCGCCCCCTACCCAAGCAGCGAAGAGCTGCTCCGGGGGCAGCGAGACAAAGTGCCTGGCTGCACCGTGGCAGGAGCCGCCGAGAGGAAGAGGGCCACCCTTTCCTGGGGATCGCGGCGTTTGCGGCTCTCCTGTTCAGTCCCCAACGGTGAAAAGACTTTCGGAGCTGCAGGCTCTCCTTCCCCATTAACGGGCGTGCTTCCAGCTTCACCAACAAACCGCCAGGCTCAGGCAGCCTCCTCCGCCCCCTACCCTAGCAGCGAAGAGCTGCTCTGGGGGCAGCGAGACAAAGTGCCTGGCTGCACCGTGGCGGGAGCCCCCGGAGCAGCTCTTCGCTGCTAGGGTAGGGGGCGGGGGAGGCTGCCTGAGCCTGGTGGTTTGTTGGCGAAGCTGGAAGCGCGCAACGCAGGAGCTCGCGGGGGCCCCGGGCGCCCGTTAATGGGGAAGGAGAGGCCGCTTGGGGTCACCAGGCTCAGGCAGCCTCCTCCACCCCCTACCCTAGCAGCGAAGAGCTGCTCTGGGGGCAGCGAGACAAAGTGCCTGGCTGCGCCATGGCGGGAGCCGCCGAGAGGAAGAGGGCCGCCCTTTCCTTGGGAGCGCGGCGTTTGCGGCTCTCCTGTTCAGTCCCCAATGGTGAAAAGACTTTCGGAGCTGCGGGCTCTCCTTCCCCATTAATGGGCGCGCTTCCAGCTTCGCCAACAAACCGCCAGGTTCAGGCAGCCTCCTCCGCCCCCTACCCTAGCAGCGAAGAGCTGCTCCGGGGGCAGCGAGACAAAGTGCCTGGCTGCACCGTGGAGGGAGCCCCCGGAGCAGCTCTTCGCTGCTTGGGTAGGGGGCAGAGGAGGCTGCCTGAGCCTGGCGGTTTGTTGGCGAAGCTGGAAGCGCGCAATGCAGGAGCTCGCGGGGGCCCCGGGCGCCCATTAATGAGGAAGGAGAGGCCGCTTGGGGTCGCCTGTGTGGCCCTCAGCGGGTAGACAGCCGCGGCGGTGATGCTGCCCTGGAGGCGCAATCGGTTGCAGCCACGCCAGCGCAGGCCATGCATGGTGCCGTAGCGGCTGACTCGAGTATAAGCCGAGGGTGGGTTTTTCAGTACAAAAAATGGGCTGAAAAACTCGGCTTATACTCGAATATATACGGTATTATCTTTTTGGGAATTCTACCTTGCTTTTAGTCTACATGTCCATTTGTCTATGGCAGGATGTCAAACTGGTGGCCCGCAGGCCAAATGTGTCACACACAAGCTACACTCACCCAGTTCCATGAAGGGAAAAAAGTCACGAAATGTCATGTGATGGCAACATGACACTGCAAGTTTGACATCTGTGTTCTATGGAATTGCACATCATCTGAGGTTATGTTTCATTTTGCCTCTATATACGTAGTTATTTATATCTTGATTAAGCTTTATGTATCCTTCATTCCTACTTGTGGTTTCTGCTACTCACCTTCTTGTTGCCAGATCTTGTAACCAAATCTTGTTGTTACATTTCCTTCATCTTTAAGTGACACATTGTCATTGCACAGTTGCATTCTTCTAATTTTTTATTCTTTCCTAGAATGGGGGTGTATTGCTTTATAATGGATGATCCATCATCTTCTTCCCAAAGTAAATTCAGAATATTATGGGAATGATACAACTTTTCATCCTGTGCTAATTATCATTTATATTGGTGTCTAACTAACATTCATTTTTCAGAGGGATATTTATTATCTGTTTATTATGCATTTCAAGTAATTGGATTCCTTTCTTCAATCATATTGATCTATCACCATCTGTTTGCCCTTCAATTCCAGTTCCACAGGAACTAACAATAGGACATTTTAGAAAAAGCTGGCTGTACATCAGTTATCTGCCTGTAAGCATTGCTCAGTTTTCAAGAATATCCTTATTGTATATTATCAAAAGTGTTAACAGGCATCCTTCAGCCATTTCCTGAATGAGTGATGTCTTAGACCGAAAGACTGTCATTGTTTTTTTTTCCCATTGTATATCACTGGGTGATTAGTTTGCCATCAACAGTGAAAAAGCATTACAAGTTGAATGGGGTGTCATCTGTCATGCTATAACTACCTCATGTCTTTTGCTTATAGCATGACCCATTCTTTTAAAAAAGAACAAGCTCATAGGTTTTCTCTGGTGACCTTATACTTTCAGGACATTTCACTGTACTGTAATTCCCACACTAAAAGAGATTTTTTCTACTTTAAAGTAGGAAAAGTTTTCTGAATTATATGGACAAGGATGAGAAGACTTTTAACAAATCCCTATTTTCATGGTTGCAGGAAATAAAAATGATTTTCCAGGCTACACTGTTAAAAAATTGATTCTCCATAAAAGCTTCATAACAAGTAAAATAATCTATATATCATACTTTAAACCTACACATATAAAAGTTTGAACTCTGCAAGAGTAGGGCTTTGAGACTGTCTGAAAGATCATGTGATTGGGCACTTATTGAACTGTAGTATTTATGAATACACCCTTTCAGAGAGCTGGAGAGAATATCCATCTATGCTATTAAAGGTCAGGGAAAGACTAGGGAAATCATGAATTTAATCCACATGTCTTCAGGCCTCACATTCTTTATTTGAAGTATACATATGTCACACTTAAATTGATACAGTTTTTCCAATCAATATTTCAACTATCACGATGTAAACAATTTACTGAGATCCATTAGAACTAACATATCTGCAAAAATTTGGATGACCACTAGTTGATAACAAAGAAATACAGGATTTTTTTTTTTTTCTTGGAACCAAGATGTCTGAATTTTCCCACCCAAATGTTGTAACCATAATTCACAACAAACAACATCTTACAAAAAAAGAGGGTATTCTACTAATATAAAGATCAGCTTAGGGTTACCAAATGTCTGGGGAAAGATGAGAATGTCCTCCTTTTTATCCCCATCCAATTGGCAGGCACAGTCTTAAATTAAATGTCATCTGACTTTTTGAATATCCTGGTTTTGAAAAAAATGTTGGACCATTTTCACAACAATCATCATTCAAACTTTTGTGCTTTGTGACCTTCTAAATTTTCAGTTTCTTTTTTTCAGATTTGACACCCTAGATATACATTATTTAATTTATTTCCTGCTTCTAGCTAGCATTTGGCTTCAATCCCTCCACATCTATGATCACAGTAGTCTATAGAGCATAAGATTCATGTTATGTTTCTATGGTAAAATTTGCAAAGCACACTGTGGAATCAATGTTATCACTAGCATATGTTCTTCAAAATAATGATTTGTTTGGAAAATATTGCAAGTGAAAAACCTGTCTTTATGAAGCTAGAAAATGCCATATACCATTTTGTTTATTTATATACCCACCAATATTGTATGACTATGAGGGTCTAAAAGGAGTAGTTGAAAACAGAATAAAAACAACCAAATTCAAAACAACTTAAATAAAATAACATAGCAGCAGGGAATCCTCATTTAACACAACTATGATCAAGAAATGGGCCCGCCTATTCTATCAGGGCACCAAATTTGATGGATACACCAGTTTTTCTATGCCTTTCAAAAGGTCAGAAAATTCCAGGCAATTTTGGAGAATGATATTTGTTCATTTGTTTCTCAAATGTATTTATTAACCAAATGTACAGGTGAAACTCAAAAAATTAGAATATCGTGCAAAAGTTCATTTATTTCAGTAATGCAACTTAAAAGGTGAAACGAATATATGAGATAGACTCATTACATGCCAAGCAAGATAGTTCAAGCCATGATTTGTCATAATTGTGATAATTATAGCTCATGAAAATACCAAATACACAATCTCAGAAAATTAGAATATGTGAAAAGGTTCAATATTCTAGGCTCAAAGTGTCCCATTCTAATCAGCTAATTAAGCCATAACACCTGCAAAGGGTTCCTGAGCCTTTAAATGGTCTCTCAGTCTGGTTCAGTAGGAAGCACAATCATGGGAAAGACTGCTGACCTGACAGCTGTGCAGAAAACCATCATTGACACCCTCCATAAGGAGGGAAAGCCTCAAAAGGCAATTGCAAAAGAAGTTGGATATTCCCAAAGTGCTGTATCAAAGCACATTAATAGAAAGTTATGTGGAAAGGAAAAGTGTGGAAGAAAAAGGTGCACAAGCAGCAAGGATGACTGCAGCCTGGAGAGGATTGTTAGGAAAAGGCCATTCAAAAGTGTTGGGGACTTTCACAAGGAGTGGACTGAGGCTGGAGTCAGTGCATGAGGCTGGAGTCAGTGCATCAAGAGCCACCATACACAAACAGATCCTGGGCATGGGCTTCAAATGTCGTATTTCTCCTGAATAACAAATAACATCAGAAGCATATTACCTGGGCTAAAGAAAAACAGACCCAGTCTGTTGCTCAGTGGTCCAAAGTCCTCTTTTCTGATGAGAGCAACGTTTGCACCTCATTTGAAAACCAAGGACCCAGAGTCTGGAGAAAGAATGGAGAGGAACACACTGCAAGATACTTGAAGTCCAGTGTGAAGTTTCCACAGTCTGTGTTGATTTGGGGAGCCATGTTATCTGCTGGTGTTGGTCCACTGTGCTTCACTAAGTCCAGGATCAACGCAGCTGTCTACCAGGAGATTTTGGAGCACTTCATGCTTTCTTCCACAGACAAGCTTTATGGGGATGCTGACTTCATTTTCCAGCAGAACTTGTCACCCACCCACACTGCCAAAAGCACCAAAACCTGGTTCAATGACCGTGGGATTACTGTGCTTGATTGGCCAGCAAACTTGCCTGACCTGAACTCCATAGACAATCTATGGGGCATTACCAAGGGAAAGATGAGAGACATGAGACCGAACAATGTAGAAGAGCTGAAGGTCTCTATTGAAGCATCCTGGTCTTCCATAACACCTCAGCAGTGCCGCAGGCTGATAGCTTCCATGCCAGACCGCATTGAGGCAATAATTGCTGTAAAAGGGGCCAAAACCAAGTACTGAGTACATATGCGCTTATACTTTTCAGAGGTCCGATATTGTTCTATGTACAATCCTTGTTTTATTGATTACATGTAATATTCTAATTTTCTGAGATTGTGGATTTAGGGTTTTCATGAGCTGTAAGCCATAATCAGCTCAATTATGACGAAGTATGGCTTGAACTATCTTTCTTTGCATGTAATGAGTCTTTCTCATATATTAGTTTCACCTTTTTAGTTGCATTACTGAAATAAATGAACTTTGGCACAATATTCTAATTTTTCAAGTTTCACCTGTATGTTTCAGAGGGCAGATATCAAACAGAAAGGGATCTGTTCCTGAGTCCAACCACAGGACATGGGACATGCTTCGCCTGTTGAATTTCACAGGACAGACAAACAACATTGGGAAGAGTCAGACCTGTATTTTTGTTGCAGATACTGACAAAGTTAAACAGTGTGTTCTCCTTTATTGCCCACCTGCCATTTTGTTCTCTATGTCATGCTGTGATATTTGGTAACTCTGGCCAGTGAGAACCTCCAATTTGAAAACTCATCTCCACTTCCAGTTGTGTTGTGTATGCATAAAGGTTTAATAAAGTGTGAGCTTGGAGTTAAGTGCAGGGTTCTGGCCCTGCACTTCTGATTGGCTGTTAAGTAGCTGGACCGGATTGGCCCATCCCGGGGAATCCGATTGGCCCTTAACAGAGAGTTCCTATTGGTTATAAGAGCTAGCGCTCCTAGCTCGTTATTGGTTAAAAGTTAAAAGTTCACCGTTCAGAGGCTTGTCTCCATTCTTTCTCGCCCATGCTCAAAACATAACACTGGTGACGAGGATGGGATTTGGAGATATCTGAACCAACGAAACTTCGAAGAACACCGAGCACGTGACAGACGACGCCAACAACGGAACCATGTCCGGCGGCATCATACCACCCGCTCCGTTCGATCCAGTACAGGACGACTGGGAGTCCTACATGGATCGCTTCCAAATGTTCTTAGAAACCAACAACTTAAAGGACGCCACACCAGGAAAGAAACGAGCGGTGTTCCTAACGCATTGCAGTCCAACCGTATTTAAGATGGCTAAAGCACTAGCCAAACCCCGAGAAGTGAAGGCCATGGATTGGGACGACCTCGAACATCTCCTACGAGATCACTGTGCCCCAACCGTGCCTACACTCGTGAGATGCCACAAGTTTTATCAGAGGAGCCAGCAAAAGGGAGAATGCATGGCCGACTTCATAGCAGACCTCCGAAATTTGGGAGGCCTCTGCGGATTCACCGATTTAGAAGAAGCACTAAGAGATCGCATAGTTCTGGGACTAGATGCACCAGGCGTCCAAAGCAAGCTGATGGCGAAAGGCGACATCAGCCTTGCCGACGCCATCACCGATGCTACTGCAGCAGAGGCAACCAGGAAGTTGGCTGCACAACTACGCCGAAACCGCGCTCCGGTACAACCACCGACAAGAGACATTTTATCCAGGTCTGAAGGACAGCTTACGATGACGCACCACGAGGACCTCTCTTCATCGTCAGACAGTGACGAAGAAGGGGTCCATCGACTGCAGTCCAACCGGGACCCTCGCCCGAAGCCCTTATGCCCTTACGCTGGCTGTGGAGCCAACCATGCCAGGTCCGAATGCAAATTCCGCGACGCACTCTGCCATGAGTGCGGGAAGCGAGGCCACATCGGACGGGTCTGCTGCAGCTTGCCAGGACCCAGCCAGGCCTCAAAAGGGGCTAACTATAACTAATCGACAGGAAACCGTCCTGTACGGTGAGAGCCAGTAAACCACTCCTACAAAAATCGAGCTTTGCAGAGAGAAGAGGCTCACCATACTATCACTATCGGTCACACCTCAGCCTTGGACACTAAGAAAATCCGAGTCACAGTAGCTATCAAGAACCAGCCTTGCCATATGGAGGTCGACTCGGGATCATCCCTCTCGATGGTGTCCTGGAAGACGCTCAAGCAACTCATCCCCACAATTCAACGCCAAGTTCTCCGCTCCCAACGCCTCATCCTCAAGGACTACCAAGGGAATCGATTCCCCGTCGTCGGTTCCTGCCGAGTCTGAGTCTCCTTCAAGAAGCACACATCATACTTACCTTTAACGGTCATCGATAGAGATAGGCCTAGCCTACTGGGCCTCCAATAGTTCGCGCCACTCGGCATCGAAGTGCCTGGCATAAACCGAGTCAGCGGCGGTGACTGGGAGGAAGACCTTATCTATGAGTTCAGGGACATCTTCGCGGACAGCTTAGGCGAGTACAAGGGGGCCCTGATTTCATTCAGTCTAGATCCAAAAATAGCTCCCATTTGCCTAAAGCCCCGTCAAGTTCCGTTTGCCTTAAAATCGAAAATCAACGAACAACTCGACAAACTGATAGCTCAGGGGGTGTTAGAGCCCATCGATCACGCCCCTTGGGAAACCCCTATTGTAACATCCATTAAGCCAGACGGGTCAATCCGAATTTGTGGGGACTACCGGGCCACTTTGAACCACGCCATGCAGCAGAACGCATATCCAGTTCCAGTGGTGCAGCATCTCCTCCATTCCCTGGGGGGTGGGAAAGTCTTCGCTAAATTAGATTTAGCTCAAGCATATCAGCAATTACCAGTAGATGAAAAAACGGCACAGGCCCAAACTACTGTGACACACCGACACTTTAAATGTACCCGGCTTCAATTCGGAGTTAGTGTAGCCCCGGGGATTTTTCAGAGCCTTATGGAAAGGTTATTGCAAGGAATTAAGGACGTGGTCCCCTATTTTGACGATGTATTAATTGCAACCCCTACAAAAAAAATCTTACAGGACCAGTTAAAATTAGTCCTAAAAAAATTCCAAGAGGCCGGTCTTAAAGTTAAAAGAAACAAATGTAAATTGTGTACTGACAGTGTTGAGTTTTTAGGGTATCTGATTGATAGCCAGGGCATTCACCCTACCGAAAGTAAACTAAAAGCGATAAAAAAATGCTCCCAGGCCACAAAACAAGGCTGATCTCCAGGCGTTCCTAGGCCTCATCAATTTTTATAATGTATTTTTGCCACACAAAGCAACGGTCGCTGAACCGTTACACCGGTTGTTAGATAAAAAAGCAAATTGGCTATGGGATTACCGTGAAGAAATGTAAAAAAACTGCTCACTTCTGACTCTGTACTCATGCAGTATAACGAGACTTTGCCTTTAGTTATAACCTGTGATGCATCGCCTTTCGGGGTAGGCGCCATTTTGAACCAAGTACTGCCTAATGGGAATGAGGCCCCTGTTCCATATTTTTCAAAGACTCTTTCAAAAACTGAGCGAAACTATGGACAAATCGATAAAGAAGCTCTCGCAATTGTCTCAGATGTGAAAAGATTCCACGAATACGTGTATGGCCGGGCTTTTACTATTGTGACTGACCACAAACCATTGTTGGGGATAATAGCTGGAGATAAGCCCACTCCCTACATATTATCCCCTAGGATGACCCGATGGTCAGAATTCTTAGCTGCATATAACTATCGGCTGCAATACCGCCCGGGGAAAGCCATTCCCCATGCCGACGCATTGAACCGAGCACCGCTTCCAGAGACTCTCGACGATCCTGCACCAACGGTAACCACCTTGCAAATCGAGGCACTCAACTCGCCGCCACTAACTGCCTGAGATATCGTGAGAGAAACCAAACGCGACCACACCCTAGCACGAGTCCTAAGCTGGACTCATGAACGCAGATGGCCATTGGACCAGTTATCAGATGACTTCACACCATTCAAGACTCGACAAACCGAGCTCTTCTCCCAGAAAGGCTGTGTCATCTGGGACGATAGAGTCGTTATCCCAGAACGACTCCAGAAAGCGCTGCTGAGAACCTTGCACAATGGCCACCCTGGCATCATGCGAATGAAAGCCCTTGTGCGAAGCTACGCATGGTGGCCGGGCATTGACAAGCAAATCGAACAGTGGGTTAAAGTTTGTCCCAAATGCCAAGAGGTCAGCAACACCCCAGCAAAAGCCATGCCTACTGAATGGGAGACACCACGCGGACCCTGGTCCCAAATTCACTTGGACTTCGCGGGGCCAACCAAAGGCCACACCTTTCTGCTTATCGTCGATGCCTACTCGAATTGGCTCGAGATCCATCGCATGACGACTACGACCTCCGAGGCGGTTATCAAAACCTTAGACAGACTCTTTGCAACCCATGGATTACCAGATGTCCTGGTATCCGATAACGGCCCTCAATTTACCACACTAGCGTTCGAGCAGTACCTCGCTGACCGCGGCATTCGCCATGCCCTCACCTCGCCTGTGCATCATACGACCAATGGCAAAGCAGAACGCATGGTCCAATTTGTGAAGAGAACCTTGCAGAAGGTAGACTACGACAACATTGATGACAAGGTCAATTGAATCCTTTTCTTGTAACACATCACCCCACATAGCGTCACCAACAAAACTCCCGCCGAACTGCTAATGGGACGAAAGCTCCGCTCCCACCTCGACCGGTTGCACCCAGCTTACGAACCGGAGAAATCACTAGGATCCAGCAGCCGCTGTCGTACCTTCCAGGTAGGAGACTTGGTATATGCTAAAAACCTATTGGGCGACCCGTTGTGGGTGGAAGCGACAGTAGTACGTGTAACCGGCCCCAGATCCTACCTTGTACAATGCCTTGACGATCAACTTTGGAAACGTCATATCGATCAATTACGATCACGGCTTCCAGCAGCCAGTCCGCAACTCCCCTATGACCAAACTGAGGGGGGGAGGTACAGAAGAAGATGAATTCCTAGAGAACCCATTCGAAGGAAACGATGGCTTGATAGAGACTCAGAAAGCGGAGCCGAAGGGAGAAACGGTTGCACCTCAGGGAATTGCAGAGAATGTGGGCAACAATGTAGAAGTGAACTCTGAACCAGAAACAGCCCCACTGCCAAACAACGATCTACCTCAGCGTGATTGCAGCCAGCTGATACAACGGAAATCAAAGAGACTAATAAGACAACCGTCCTACCTAAGGGACTATGTAACTGCACCCTGCAAATAAGAAGCCAGGGGGAAGGGGTGTTGTGTATGCATAAAGATTTAATAAAGTGTGAGCTTGGAGTTAAGTGCAGGGTTCTGGCCCTGCACTTCTGATTGGCTGTTAAGTGGCCGGACCGGATTGGCCCGTCCCGGGGAATCCGATTGGCCCTTAACAGAGAGTTCCTATTGGTTATAAGAGCTAGCGCTCCTAGCTCGTTATTGGTTAAAAGTTACAGGGTTTGCCTATATAAGGCGGGTTTAACTGCTATTGAGAGAGAAGTCATAATGTAAATAAAGAGCTGAAGTTCACCGTTCAGAGGCTTGTCTCCATTCTTTCTCGCCCATGCTCAAAACATAACAAGTTGTGTTACATTCCCTTGAACAATATAGATTAGTGGTGCATTAGTGTAAGTTATTTAAAAATCCAATCAATAAAATGAACAATATACTTAAGAAATAGATAGTAATTATGTAAAATGTTTTATTATTTCTCTAATTCACTAATTCAAGCTTATTGGTAAATTCTTATTACTGGTTTTAATGATTTTGAACTGTTCTATAGATAGTATAGTAATGAGGGAGGGTGTCTCTGCACAAAACATCAAGAGAAGTAGACAAACTCAGAATCTCTGAGTGTATTTATTTTATTAAACAAATTATATCACCATCCAACTTATCATAGGCCGCTTACAATATTTTAAAAATCCATCCACATAATAAAACCCATTAAAATGGACCCAGTCCCAATGTGTGTGTGTGTGTGTGTGCACGCAAGCACACACACAAGCACATTTCTTTTTTATGTGTTTCTTTGGGTAAAAATTACTTCTTCAAATTCATATACCTTTCCTCCTCACTTACTGACCAATCAATCATTTAAATGCAGTAAACAAGAGTCTTCCTCGTTGTCTAAATTAGTTTATCTTCTATTACATTTAAATTGACAATTCAATGACAAGCATTACAAGGATTTTGAGGAAACATCTAAAGCGTACAGAAGCCACATGCTTTCCATCCCCCAACAACTTCAAAATTCAGCATTCCTAATTTGGCATGTGCATCTACATTTTTTGTAAGGTTTATAAAGGCTGAATAAAGCTCCTTTTAATAGCTCTCTTGCTAACAGTATTGGAGAAACAGACCACTGATTCGCATGTAAGAACTAATCATGGGCTAATCATGTCACAGAAAAAGAAATTATGGCATGCTGTTTCCTTTCCAAATAATTGTTTCCTTTCCAGTTTGAATGCCTGCATTAGAACATATGTAAACCTAGAGCTATACTTCAAACAATCAGAAATTGTATGGAAGAATATATTGCATTCAACACACTCCCACCATCGAGAACATTACTGGTTTTGTATTTAATTCAAAACATCTCCCTAAAGAAAAGAAAAAGAAAAAAACCCAAAAACCACATAAAAACAGGTAGATCTGATTTTGTATACTAACAATCTATTGAGGTAGTTCAGTGATTGCACATCCCAAACTATTTTATAGACCAGAGCTATCAAACTCAAGCTCCCCCATGCCCCATTTTGGCTGGCACGGTACTGTAGAAGGCTGTCCAGGCCAAAAACAGGGCACAAAAAGTTGTGCATGGGATCTCCATGCTCGGTTTTGGCCATCAAGGTGTTGCAGGAGGTGTCCATTCCATCTCACGCACACTCCAGCTGCCCACAGAGAAGTACCACACTGATCTGGCCCTCAAAGAAATCCAGTTTGACACCGCTGTTATAGACCAAAATCTAAACAGTCAATTAAATTCCTTTTCATAGACTAAAGCAAAAAATGATTCCGACACACCTTTTTGCTTTGAAGAGGGTCTGGAGACTTCAGCTGGTGCAGAGTACAGCTGCAGGGCAGGTATATGCATGGAACACCTCCATTACTTGAACTGCATTGGTTGCCAGTTTGCTTCTAGATGAAATTCAAGGTGCTGTTTTTTGACCTTTAAAGACCTATATGGCATGGGATCAGGTTATCTGAGGGGCCACCTATTCCTAATTAAATTTGCCCATCCCAATATCCAAAAATCTTTTTTTTAAACAAGTTTTATTCATTTTTCCACCTTTTAACATCTCATTTTAGAGAACAGCATGATTACAGGTTTCACATATACATACAAATATGACCATAGTTACATATTCTATTTTTGTATTCAATTTCTTATCTTAACGATGCTTTTGTACATTTTCTATTTTATTGTATTATTCCCAATGCATATCTCATTTTTAATTCACATATATTAACTTCATTGTTATACTTTAATACTTTTAGTTGTCACATTTGTATAGACCTCTTAAATTCTGATTAATAACACTCCTTCTATAAATTGGTTTTCCCCCCTAAAATATCAGTTTAAGTGCGCCACTTCTAAGTTACATATTCATTAATTATCTCCCCTTTTAAATCCCATTAAGTGTTTAACATTTTATTACCTAAATCATTAAAAATAATATTCCCCATGAAGATTACATAACATATATAAACCAGATTCTGCATGATTTCCCCTTTTTGATTTCATAGAATTTATCTACATTTTAAAACAAAACAAAGGGACATATTAATCTATTCATTTAGTCCTAAACCCTGATGTAAATTCCATTTCAGCTCTTCTCCTAAATCATTCCATTTATCTCAATATATTTCAATATATTTAACATATTCTATTATTTGTTACCATTATCTCTATACATAAAGAAAAAGAGCATTAACAAAAAAATGACAATTCTATTTCCCATCTTATCAATCTATATGTCCCCATTTCACAACTACACGTATATTTATACTACTCCCCAGCACCTTGCAGAATCCCCTCCCAAATATCATACAGCCATTATCTTTGTGTCTAATTAAAAAAAAAAATCCTCATTTTTTAAAAATTCCCATATTTCTTGATTCCCAAGTCCTGTTTCTTTTCCCTTCCTTCCCCTAATATTTTGTCCTTTATTCTTTCACTCCAGTTTTAACCCCCTTTCTCTTTATAACTCCCTTCTGCCCTTCAAATTTCTGCTGATTCTTTTTCCCTTTTTTAATTTTCCGGATATTTCCCTCCTTATTCAATTTCCCAAATCTCCAATATTTATTCCGAACTCTTTTCCTCTTTCTTTCCAGAGTTCTTTGTTCTCGATGGTAGTTAAAGATGACTCCTTACTCCTCCTCCTCTTCTGTCTTCTTTCTTTGTTGTTCATACTCTGCAATCACCTCTTCAAAAAATTTAAAAACAAAGCCTAAAGTTCCACCTCATTCTTGTAATGTTTCTTTCATGTTTCTAAGTTCCATCTTTAATGCCTGAAGAGCTATTGCCATTTTACACCTTTTTAATTAGTCCAAATAATGTCTTTAAAATTAGTTTCCAACAGTCTACTTTTAGTCCTCGGCTAATCCAATGCCAAATCCATATCAGAATCAACAATTAATCCAAGGGCAGAATCTTCATGTTTCTTTCTTTGTTTCAATGTTTCAAAGTTCTTGTTTTATTGTATCAATTTTCCTTGTATTTTTAAGAAACAAGTCTTTTATAAGAAAACAGATTAAAGTTAACTCAGATGGGACTCTTTGTTCTGACAAATCCACCTCCTCTTTCCTTTTCCCTTCACAATTATTCAGAGCTTTTTTTTAAGCCACAATCTTCCAAACAGTTCAGATCCAATTGATATTAAATTTTCTCTTTAAGAATTTTACAGTTCAGCTTTGTTAGTGCCTATATAAAGTCAAAATATACTTATCCAAGTTAATTAGGTGCTTTCTCCTCCAGCTTCTACCTCTCCCAGTTCAAAGCTCCACACTATCAAAAGCAATTCACACCTTTTTTGTTCCCCTTTCTGTTCACTGCTGTAAATCCTTTCTTAAAGATTCTTTGAAATGTTAATCCTGAAGGTACCTTTCATTTAATTATATTGTCCCATTCCTCCTGCTGTTCACTTCTTTCTCTCTCTCCCGCCCAATCTTATTCCAGTCTCATCTTCCCCTTCAGGGTGGCCATTTTAGACCACCGCTTCAAGCATCTTTGGGAGGGAGTAATTGCCAAGCCAGGGAGTAGATTTGTGACTCCCCTCTACCCGCCACCCCTTCTGTCCCATTTCTAAAGAATTGGGGCTCTCCAAAGCCAAAGCACGAACCAAAGCTGTGCATGATCACGGTCAGCGGTCCGTCTTCGGGGAAGCTCAAAACAGGAAGCCCTCCAAAAATCTTTTTGATAAGAATGGAAAAATATACTTCCTAGTATGAGAGCTCAATTGATTTGTTTGCTTGTTTTAGATCTGATGCCTCTACCTTCTAAAAGTGATGCTGAGCTCTTATGACTTAAGGGGACAAAACTGCAACATTTCTGATAAATATGTGTAATTTATGAAGAAGAGACTTTTTATCTACTTCTATGCAATTGAACTGTCTGCCTGAAAACTTGATAACCAAATATACTTCCTACTAAATATTCCTGGGCGAATAATGAATGCACCAGGAAGCTTTATGTTGTCTAGCAAAACATTACAAAGAAAAACACTGAGAGATTTTTGGAGTTGATGAAAATATCATCATAATTATCATTACAAATGCAAACAGTTCTCAATACTCAACTGAGGGTAAAACCATGAAAATTCCAACAGCCTGAATTTAGAAACAAAACAGCCATGCTTATATGGACACATAGACACACATATAAATAGGAGAGAGAGAGAGAGAGAGGGAGAGAGGGAAGGAGAGGGAGAGAGAGAGTTAGTTGCAGATAAACAGATAGATACACAATCATACTGTATAAAGTATACTTACAAGACATGGTACAATATTAATAACCATAAACAGTGGGATATTTTCCTGCCTATACAGTATTGATTTATATATGGATATATAAATGCACTGAAATAATTAAGTCACATATTTTTGGTTGTTGTTGTTTTCTTGCAGATTCTGAGCATTTTGCTAATATTTAAAAACATGCACAATTGAAATGCACTGAATTAGAAGCTATAACAAGCTTTATATTCACTGTGTTTGAATTGTGCATGCTTTTTAAATATTTCTGCAGTTATTCTACTTAGCCATGAACTGGGCATCTAATCAGTTGTAAAAGTAATCTGTTGACTTCATTGTAGGGAAAATTCTTCTGCCTCTTATGAAAAGAAATTAATATAGCACACATGGTTTATCGCATACAATTTATGTATTACTTATCTTACTAGATTTTCTCTTACAAGGTTTTCTTGGTTTCTTCAATCATCTTTTTATGGAAGAGTACATTTTATCTTATCTTATTATTTTATTATCAGAGCCTGGTCTCCTAGGAATCTGTTAGAAAATAAGAAGTTGCATTCAGTTTCCTTGATTTTGCAACATAGTCAATGTCATTTTTCATGCAGCATTTATGGCTTTCAAAGAAATGCAATAGAATTGTTCAGGTGAAACCCTATGCTCAACAAAGTATGGTATATTTTTCATTTAAAACATACTTCTGAATAAATCTCTGTATTTATCAGCTCTCATAAACTTCTTTGGAAGGACTAACCATTGCAAAGCATTTCACTGGATGAACTTCAAACTACTTTCCTGTGCATATTAATAAACTGTACACTTAATGAAATTATATCATTTCCAGAATGCAAAATGAACATATACTCTCCAACTGTACTGTTTGGAAAAGCAAAAGACCTATTTGCTATCTCTGGTTTTACATAATTTAATATAATGGGTATGTTAGATATCTGACATTATAAGCTTTCTTGTATATTTCCTTTCTGAATCCAGCAATATAGATGAATATACATTGTCTTGCTTGTTTGACAGAACACTTGCACTACAATAAGATCTTCATTTCTTTTTTAAATAAGAAATTAAAGAAAAGCAGTAGAACTTTGCTTGAGTATAAAATAAATCATATTGAAGTCAAAGCATTAAAAAACAGTTTTCATTACCAACTAATATTTTGTGATCAGACATGGCTGGAATTGGTTCTGTATTAATGCAAAGTCAATGTGTAGAAATGTCCTTTTTGTCTGAGCCTCATAGAAATATTAATTAGGGTTTCTATCTGTATCAGGGTGGAGGGACAGAGAGAAAAGGAGAGAAATGTATATAATACGATGAGTTAGGAGTAAGAGAAAATTCATTCCTGCACTTGGGAACTGATAAGTGGTTTGTACTACAGATGAGCCAAGCAGAAAGTACAATTCAGTTGACAAAAAAATAATAAAAAGGAAAATTACATCCCTGTGTTGTTACCTATCAGCCACCGGCCCCTCCAACAGCCGAATCAGAGGAGGAGATGGAGGTATGGGAGTCAGGATCAGCATCAGGGCAACCCAGGAGCTCCAAGGGGGAAGAGGAAATGGAGCTGGCAGATAGGGAGGCAGGGGTGGAGCCTGGTCCATCCATCAGCCCTTGGATGGAGAGTTGACAGCTCCCATATCTAGAGGTGATTGATGAAGAAGAGGAGGAATAGCTGGATCCAGTGCCTGATGTACGACTGTACAAGCCAGAGAAGGGGAAAGCAATGGAAAGCTGAGGGCTGATCCTGGGGAAGGAAGACCCACTGCTGCTAACAAGGCTCCACCCTAGCTCTGGAAATAAAAGGCAGGGGCGGAGATGAATAGAAGTGGCAGACAACTATCATTTTGCAGCTGGACTTATTAGCCTGAGAGAGAAACTTTTTGCTGGGGCTGCTGTGTTTGGGGAGCTGGGTCAGAACACCCTGGAAAGGATATAGAAGGTAGAACTAAAAAAGAACACACTATACTCCTAGCATTGTTTTTTTTCCCCCCTTGAGTTAGGTGTAATGTTAGCTGTTTCTTTCTTGGCTATGGCACAATTTCAACAGCAGTATGTAGTACTGCACAATATCTTGCAATATTGTTGTGAAAAATTTCTACTGCTAAGGGCATTCACAGATATTGTCACTTCCAAAAAAGTAGGAAGGTCCCTAATCATGCATAAGTCCTTTAAAAAACAACAATCACAAATTCCTAAGCCTGAAACAAGTAAAGATGCTGCCAGTGCAGTGATTTTTGGCAACATCTCTTTTTCCTAATGATGATGGAGGGGACTGGCATGTTCCATAGCATTAATTTAAGCCTGAGGGTTAAAGAAGAATATCTAATGGTGATGGTGACAGCTTTGTTAATTCTCTCACTCCCAGCATTCCTAAATAGCTTCACATCTGGCACAAACAAAACAGAATTCAAAAGTCTGTATCATTCTGAACATCCCCGAATGTCAGACACCAGCTGGAGATGCTTCAAGGCATGAGCAGAGTACAAGGCAGATCAGATTTAGATTCATACGTATGATAGAGTCTCTTTGCTCCTTGAAAATGCAGGCCTCAAATGTTAACCTACTTGAAACAATCCTTCTTCACTGTGCATTCCATTTCATAAACTTACATTCATGCTGCACATTCGATATTGCCTTGAAAGACCTGGAAATTGTTCCTCAATGGATTCTGTAATTTTCAGTCTCTTCATTGGCCCCATCATGTATACAGGTAGTCCTTGACTTACCGACCATAACTGAGCCCAAAATTTATGTTGCTAACTGAGACATTGGTTAAGGAATTTTGCCCGATTTTACAACATTTCTTGTTGCATTTGTTAAATGAATCACTGCAGTGTTTGTAACACAGTTGTAAAATTAATCTAGCTTCTCCATTAACTTTGCTTGTCAGAAAGTTGAAAAAGGTGAACATGTGACTTGCAAACTTTTGTATGCGTTAAATTTACTTTTGATATTTAAAGAAACAAAACATTTGATTACTTCCCCCAGAAAGGTTGCTGACTGTTGCCTTGTTATTGTTATCCTTATTGTTTTTTCTCCTACAGAACCACTTCTCTTTATACTCTGAATACATGGAATACAATAACCTTGCAAATACTACAATCATTTCTAAAACATGTACATGACTTAAACACATTACGGAAAACTTCAGCACAAAATACAATTAAATTTAAAGGAGAAAAAGATAACCCAAGGACAGGGTCCAATTGCCTTAATGTGTTTACTGAAGTACAGGGATGAAAATATTGCATTTCTAGTCAGACTTCCCCTTACCCTCAAGGGCAGCCCACACAGAGTTCATTTTTTGTAAAACAGGAAGGAAAGTACAAGTACAGGTGGTCAGGTTAGCCTTGTGCGAGAATGGCCATAGATCAGCAAACAGATGAAATATCCCTAGCGTAAAGGGGAGATGTATTCAAGTTTTATATGTCTCCTTCTTCAGGGGAAATGGCACCCCAGTTTGTAAAGGATATGTTAATTAATTCTTGACAATTTGCAGCAGGTTCATTTCAGTTTTATAAAATTAATTATTCCACATATGACTGGAGTCTCACAATGAAATGCTATGCAGGTAGCCTTTCCTTACCAACTCCCTTGTATTCAACTGTTGCAGCATCCTCTCAGCCATGTTACTTTACAACCAGCAGGCATTTATGATCACTGCAATATCTTGTAGACACATGATCACTATTTGTGCCCTCCACAAGCAGCTTTTGACAAGCAGAATCAATCAAGAAATGAATAGGAAAATTGCAATCCCAAAGATGCTTTTTCAGGAAGCAACTGGACTTTCTGGTTTTTTTCTTTGAAGACATTTCGCTTCTCATTCAAGAAGCTTCTTCAGTTTGAAGAAGTACCTTTGGGACACCCATGGCCTGGATAACTGAGAATCTCCAGAGACAGGAAATTTGCAAGTTGCAGTCACATGGATTCTTGCTTAAAATAACCTATGATGACTTGGTTAAAATGATTAAAATTGTTTGATCCTGTAGCTCCTATGAAAGTGGACATGATCCTAGGGAATGAGAGTTCATCCATCTGTGTTTTAGACCCAGGCCCCTTACCCCAATTTATAAAAGCCTTCCAAAATGCTACTTTGGATGAGGAAGTGGTGCCGCAGCTTTAAGGAAACTGTGGTTTGCCTCCTTTTTAAGAACTAAGTCCCACAGTTAGTCAAGAGAAACCAAAAATACACATATATGGTGAAACCAGGCTCAATAGCAGTAACTGTGAGAGGGATCTTGGAGTCTTAGTGGACAACCAGCTAAATATGAGCCAGCAGTACGCAGCAGCAGCCAAAAAAGCTAAAGCAATCCTAAATTGTATTAACAGAGGGATACAGTCAAGATCAAGGGAAGTACTAATACCACTCTATAAAGCCTTAGTAAGACCACACCTAGAGTACTGCATCCAGTTTTGTTCACCACATTATAAAAAAGATGTTGAGACTCTAGAAAAAGTACAGAGAAGAGCAACCAGGATGATGAGGAGACTGGAGGCTAAAACATATGAAGAACGGTTACAGGAACTGGACTTGACTTGACTAGTCTAGTAAAGAGAAGGACCAGGGGAGACATGATAGCGGTCTTCCAATATTTGAGAGGCTGCCACAGAGAGGAAGGGTTCAAGCTATTTTCTAAAGCTCCTGTAGACCAGATAAGGAATAATGGATGGAAACTGAACAAGGAGAGATTTAACCTGGAAATAAGGATAAACTTTCTGACAGTGAGAACAATCAACAAATGGAACAGCTTGTCCTTGGAAGTTGTGGGAATGTCATCACTTGAGACCTTCAAGAAGAGATTGGACTGCCATTTGTCAGAAATGGTGTAGGGTCTCCCGCTTGGGCAGGGGATTGGACTAGATGACCTACAAGGTCCCTTCCAACTGTGATTATCTGTAAACTACATGCAACTATAATATACCATTTCTGTGTTGTCTCCAACTTCCTCTTTCTCAGGAAAGTTATTGAGAATGTGGTGTCACGCAACTTCAGATGATTCTGGATGAAACAGATTGCCTGGACCTTCTGAAACTGGAATTCAAGTCTAGACATGGTTTTAAAATGGCATTGATTATGCTTTTCAGGATTATGCTTTTCATTCTGCAGGAGCAGAATGGAGATCAGGCATCTTCTTGCATCTTGTGATGATCCAGGGTGGGATACAAAATAAACACAGACACAAAAAACAGATAAATCCCCTTTTATTCCTTCAGTTTGCTTCCAAGGTCCAGATATCCTTGACTGATGACAAAAATTCTCACACAAGCAGTTACAAGAAGGAAGAAATGCTATTTAAATTATAAAGAGTAAAAAACAATACAAACCAGGCAAGATAAGGGCTTGAAGACGTCCACAGATATCAGAACACACACTAGGAAGGACGCCAAACTCAGAGAGGAACAATATACTAGAGATATTTCCATTCTTTGTTTCCAGCAGTCCCCCGTAGGCAAGTCCATCCTCTTATCCAGCTGTCACAGCTGCAGCTCATGAAGAGGATCAAGGGCCTCTCCTCCCCAGAAGACCACGTCTCTCCCTTATCCTTTCCTCCCTGCGTGCCTTAGGATGGAGAGGGGATGGGCCTGGGTCCTCCTCTGACTGCCCAGCCGGCCTCTGTCCTTCCCCAGCCTTCTCCACAACCTCCAAACCCACACTTCCACTCCCTGTCTACTGTTCCTGCTCTCCCTCAGAGTCAGTCTCCACCAGGGGCATGACACATCTGTCCTGCCTTAACTCTAAAGTGACCTCTCAGAAACTTTTGATACTATTGACTTTTGTATCCTTCTGGAATGGCTCTGGGGGCTGGGAATTGGGAACACTGTGTTGTCCAAGAATGTTTTCATTCAGTGTTGATTGGGAGCAAGAAGTTCAATCCTTGGCCCCTGTGTGTGGAATTCCGCAAGGGTCAGGGCTATCTGAATTCATGTTTAACAATTATATGAAACCACCAGGGTAGATAGAGTGTACAGGGTGAAACATCATCATTATGCTAATGATATTCAATTGTACATCTCTGCCTGTGGTTAGTTAAATTATAACACAGCTGCCCTCCTGCTGTTGAGGTCTGGATAGAGCAACAGGCTAAAATCGGATAGGGAATAACAGATTAAAACTGAACCCTGGAAACACAGAGCTCTTTGGTTAGGGCTCCTGGTTCTTGGTGAATTACCATCTCTAGTCATGGATGGAGTTGCACTGCCCCAGATAGATCCAATGAGTAATGTGAGAGTTCTCTCTATTTATGATATCAGCTCTATGAATAAATGAAAGTTGTGGCCAGCAGGGCCTTTGCCCAACTGTGTGGTTGTGCAACAGTTATGCCCATTCCTGGACTAATTTGCCCTTCTTACAGTCACCAACACCTGGTGATCTCCTATTCAGAATATTGCACTGCATTCTATGTGGGATTGCACTAGAAGAGTATCCAGATGTTTCAGTTGGTTCAAAATATAGCACCCACAGTTTCACACAAGCCTAGATTTGTGCCTGTGTCACCCCTTTTGTGAGAACTTCATTGCTTACTTATTTGCTTCTGAACACCAATCAATGTTCTGGTTATTACTTTTAAAGCCCTATATGGCTTGGAGGCAGGTTACTTGAAGGACTGCCTTTCTCCAGTTATTTCTATCCAGCCCACCAGGATGGGAATGCAAACCATATTGTGGAAGTATCCATTATACCTGCTGCGACCCAAAAAAAGGGGCCTTCTCTGTTAAGTATGAAGCATGGGCGAGAAAGAATGAAGACAAACCTCTGGAACGGTGAACTTCAACTCTTTATTTACATAGTGACTGCTCAAACTCAATGGCAGTTATAGCCCTCCTTATATAGGCAACCCAATAACTATTAACCAATAACAATCTAGGAGCGTTAGTTCCCTTAACCAATAAGAACGCTCCATTAATGGCCAATCGGATTCCCCAGAACGGGCCAATCCGATCCTGCCATTAAAAGCCAATCAGAAGTGCAGGGCCAGAACCCTGCACTTGACTCCAAGCTTAAGATATCTTTATTAAGGCCTATGCATTCACAACACCCCTTCCCCCTGGATTCTGTTTACAGGGCGCAGTTACATAGTTCTTTAGGTAGGACAGTTGCTTTATTAGTCTTTTTGATTTTCGCTGTGTGTTTTGCATTTGGCTGCAATCTCGCTGAGGTAGATCATTGTTTGTCGACGGGTTTGCCTCTGGTTCAGAGTTCACGTTTCCATCGTCACCAATATCTTTGGCAACTCCCTGAGGTGAATCTATTCCCTTCTCTAGTTCCAATTCCTGTGTCTCTATTCCGCCATCGTTCCCTTCGAACGGGTTTTCTTCTAATTGAAATTCGTCTTCTTCCGTATCTCCCCCCCCTCAGTTTGGTCATAAGGGAGTTCAGAATTGCCCGACCGGAGCCGTGATCGTAATTGATCGATATGGCGTTTCCATAGTCTGTCATCAAGCCATTGCACAAGGTAGGATCTCGGGCCGGTTACACGAACTACTGTCGCCTCTACCCACAGCGGATCGCCCGATAGGTTTTTTGCGTATACCAAATCGCCTACCTGGAAGGCATGACATCGGCCGCTGGATCCTAGTGGTTTTTCCGGTTTATAAGCTGGGTGTAACCGGTTGAGATGGGAGCGGAGTTTTCGTCCCATTAGCAGTTCGGCGGGAGTTTTGTTGGTGACGCTATGAGGTGTAGAAAAAGTTGATTTCGGTTGATTTTGTTGTCGATGTTATCGTAGTCTAATTTCTGCAAGGTTTTCTTAACAAATTGGACCATGTGCTCAGCCCTGCCACTGGTCGCAGGGTGCGCAGGCGAGGTGAGCGCATGTCGGATGCCACGGTCAGCCAGGTACTGCTCAAAGGACAGCGCGGTAAATTGGGGCCCGTTGTCAGATACCAGAACATCTGGTAATCTGTGGGTTGCAAACAGTCTTTCCAATTTTTTGATAACCGCTTCAGTGGTTGTGTTCGTCATGTGGTGAATCTCGAGCCAATTCGAGTAGACGTCGACGATAAGCAGGAAGGTGTGGCCTTTGGTCGGCCCCGCAAAATCCAGGTGAATACAGGACCAGAGTCCCCGTGGTGTCTCCCATTCGGTAGGGATGGCTTTTGGTGGGGTGTTGCTCACTTCCTGGCATCTATGACAAGCTTTAACCCAATTTTCAATTTGCTTGTCGATGCCTGGCCACCATGCGTAGCTTCGTGCGAGGGCTTTCATCCGCACGATACCGGGGTGGCCATCGTGCAAGGTTCTCAGTACTGCTTTTTGGAGTCGTTCTGGGATAACGACTCTATCGCCCCAGATGACACAGCCTTTTTGAGAGAACAACTCCGTTTGTCGAGTCTTGAATGGTGTGAAGTCATCTGATAATTGGTCCAATGGCCATTCTACCCAGCCTAGGACTCGCGCCAAGGTGGGGTCACGTCTGGTTTCTCTCATGATATCTCAAGCAGTTAATGGCGGTGAGTGGAGTGTTTCAATTTGTAACGTGGTTACCATTGGTGCGGGATCGTCGAGAGTCTCTGGAAGCGGTGCTCAGCTCAATGCGTCGGCATGGGGAATGGCTTTCCCCGGGCGGTATTGCAGCCGATAATTATAAGCAGCCAAGAATTCTGACCAGCGAGTCATCCTGGGGGATAATATGTAGGGAGTCAGCTTATCTCCAGCTATTATCCCCAATAACGGTTTATGGTCAGTCATGATAGTAAAAGCCCGGCCATACACGTACTTGTGAAATCTTTTAACAGCCGATACAATTGTGAGGGCTTCTTTATCGATTTGGCCATAATTTCGCTCAGTTTTTGAAAGTGTCTTTGAAAAATATGCAACAGGGGCTTCGTTACCATTAGGCAGTACATGGCTCAGAATGGCGCCCACTCCGAAGGGCGAAGCATCACATGTGATATTTAACGGCAAAGTCTCATTGTACTGCATGAGTACAGAGTCAGAAGTCAGTAGTTTTTTTACATTACGGAACGCCTGTTCTTCTTTATGACCCCATAACCAATTTGCTTTCTTGTCTAGCAAACGATGTAACGGCTCAGTGACAGTTGCTTTTTGTGGTAGAAATACATTATAAAAGTTGATGAGGCCTAGGAACGCCTGGAGATCGGCCTTGTTCCGAGGCCTGGGAGTGTTTTTTATTGCTCTTGATTTACTGTCAGTAGGGTGAATACACTGACTGTCAATTAGGTACCCTAAAAACTCAACACTATCTGTACACAATTTATTCTTTTTTACCTTAAGACCGGCGTCTTGGAATTTTTGTAGGACCAACTTTAAACGATCCCGTAAGATTTTTTTTGTAGGTGCAGCAATTAATACATCATAAAAGTAGGGGACCACACCTTTAATCCCTTGTAGTAGCCTCTCCATAAGGCTCTGAAATATCCCCGGGGCTACACTGACTCCGAATTGGAGCCGGGTACATTTAAAGGCACCTCGGTGCATCACAATCGTTTGTGCCTGTGCCATCTTTTCATCAACAGGTAATTGCTGATATGCCTGAGCTAAGTCTAATTTAGTGAAGACTTTTCCGCCCCCCAGGCACCGGATATGCATTTTGCTGTAGGGCGTGGTTTAGGGTGGCCCGATAGTCCCCACAAATTTGGATTGAACCATCCGGTTTAATGGGTGTTATGATTGGGGTTTCCCAGGGAGAGTGATCGGTAGGTTCTAGCACCCCATGAGCTGTTAGTTTATCGAGTTGTTCATTGATTTTCGGCTTTAAGGCAAACGGAACTCGACGAGGCTTAAGGTGGATGGGAGCTATCTTTGGATTAAGGCTGAACGATATTGGGGTCCCCTTGTACTCGCCTAATTTTTTCACGAAGACGTCCTTGAATTCATGGATGAGGTCCTCCTCCCAGTCACTTCCGCTGACTCGGTTTATGCCTGCCACTTCAATGCCAAGTGGCGCAAACCATTGGAGACCTAGCAGACTAGGCCGATCTTTGTCGATCACAGTTAGCGGTAAGTATGCTGTGTGCTTCTTGAATGAGACCCGGACTCAGCAGGAACCAACAACAGGGATTCGATTCCCTTGATAGTCCTTAAGAATAAGTTTTTGGAAGTGGAGGTCTTGGCGCTGGATCATGGGGATGAGTTGCTTGAGGGTCTTCCAGGACACCATCGAGAGGGATGATCCCCAGGCGACTTCCATGTGGCAAGGCTGGTTCTCGATGGCTACTGTAATTCAGATTTTCTTGGCATCCAAGGCAGAGGTGTGACCGATAGTGATAGTATGGTGAGCCTCTTCTTGCTGCAAAACTCGGTTTCTGTAGGAGTGGTTTACTGGTTCTCGCCTTACAGGATGGTTTCCTATCGATTGGCGATAGTTAGCCCCTTTTAAAGCCTGGCCGAGTCCTTGTAAACTTCAGCAGACCCATCCAATGTGGCCTCTCTTCCCACACTCATGGCAGAGCGCGTCGCGGAATTTGCATTCGGACCTGGCATGGTTGGCTCCACAGCCATCGCAAGGGCGTAGGGACTTCAGGTTGTGGTCCCGGTCGGACCGCAGTCGATGGACCTCTTCTTCGTCGCTGTCTGACGACGAAGAGAGGTCCTCGTGGTGTGTCGTTGAAAGCTGCCCTTCTGACTTGGGTAAAATTTTGCTTCTCGGTTGGTGTACCGGAGCACGGTTGCGGCGTAATTGTGCAGCAGCCTTTCACCATCAGCTTGCTCTGCACGCCTGGTGCATCTAATCCCAGAACTATTCGATCTCTCAGTGCCTCTTCCAAATCGGCAAATCCGCAGAGGCCTCCCAGGTTTCGGAGGTCTGCTATGAAGTCGGCGACGCTTTCTCCTTTTCGCTGGTTTCTCTGATAGAACTCGTGCCATCTCATGAGCGTGGGCACGGTTGGTGCGTAATGAGCTCTTAGTAGGGGTTCGAGGTCGTCCCAGTCCATCGTCTTCACTTCGGTAGGTTTGGTTAGTGCTTTAGCCATCTTAAATACGGTTGGACCGCAATGCATTAGGAATATCGCCCGTTTCTTCCCGGCTGTGGCATCCCTTAAATTGTTAGTTTCCAAAAACATTTGGAAACGATCCATGTAGGACTCCCAGTCCTCTTGCACTGGATCGAACGGAGCGGGTGGTACGACTCCGCCGGACATGGTTCCGTCGTGTAGCACTGTCAGCCACGTGCTCGATGTTTCTTCTTAGTTCAGTCAGCTCAGACATCTCCATATCCCACCCTCGTCGCCAGTGTTAAGTATGGAGCATGGGCGAGAAAGAATGGAGACGAGCCTCTGGAACGGTGAACTTCAACTCTTTATTTACATAGTGACTGCTCAAACTCAATGGCAGTTATATCCCTCCTTATATAGGCAACCCAATAACTATTAACCAATAACAATCTAGGAGCGCTAGCTCCCTTAACCAATAAGAACGCTCCGTTAATGGCCAATCGGATTCCCCGGAACGGGCCAATCCGATCCTGCCGTTAACAGCCAATCAGAAGTGCAGGGCCAGAACCCTGCACTTGACTCTAAGCTTAAGATATCTTTATTAAGGCCTATGCATTCACAACATTCTCAATGATGGCTTCCTCCCTATGGAATGTCATTGTAAATCAAATTAGCCTCTATCTTGTTCCTTTTATGGAAGGCTCTGAAGATGTTAGCAGGCCTGGAGATCCCAAATTGACACAGAGCCAATGAAGTTAATATATCTGTTATTATTGCAACAGTGTGGTGGTGGGAAATTATGTTTTGGATTTTAATTCTGTAAGCAATCAGGAGCACTCGTGTTTGATTTGGGAGGCCTTATATATTTCTTTAATAGATAAATAATTTCTCATTTCTGAATGTTAAATTCCACTGAGTTCATGGAAGCTTATTTCTAGTTGCATATAAGCAATTAGGTTCAAAAACCTTTAGATATGCTTTTGATTTTATGCAGCACTTAGATTCTCTGGAGAAAGCTAGTTTATACATCACATTATTACATTAATTACAACTCCAGTGATTAGTTCAACTCTGCATTAATACCAAAGGACACTTCATAGAATGGCATATCTATTTGTAAAAACTGTAGACTGAGATAATTTTTAAAAGGAGAGGGGAGGAGAGGTCT
Organism: Hydrophis major; assembly: GCA_033807585.1. NCBI lineage: Eukaryota > Metazoa > Chordata > Lepidosauria > Squamata > Elapidae > Hydrophis > Hydrophis major. The sequence goes on along the minus strand of CM066331.1, from coordinate 61,985,230 downwards.
GCTGTAATTTATAAAGTCTTCTTATTTTCATACCTTTAGTTTATACTTGAATAACCTTCAATTTGCAATAGAGATGGGAAAACTTTTTGTGTTAGAACTGATAAGATGGGTATCCATTTCACATTTTACACTTAAGTTGCAAAATGTAGTGCAAAAGTGAATCATTCAACTGCTACCAATATTTGCCATGTGTAAGGTTACCCATGGAAGCCATTTCTGATATAACATATTGAGAGATGCCAGTTTAAAGTGTTCATGTTAATTGGAATAGGTGTTAACATTAAAAAAAAATGCTAGACTTGTCTCAAGAACAAATCTCATATCTAATGTCAACTTGTAAAGCATCCCTGGCTTGCTCTCGAATTGCCATAAGGGGAGGGGAGAGCTGATGGAGCAGTTCAGTTACTATGACCAGAAGCACATTCCACGCATATCTTTTTCCAGATTGTGTCCCAGGTTACCAGTCCCAGCCAGAGATGCGTGTTTTCATTGGAGAATGTGATTTATGACACACACTGGGAGTAGGGGGGAAACAGGGTCATAGGTAGGCAGTAAATTACATAGGGCAGAGCCAACTGCACTTGGGAAAAGTGCCGACATGTTGTTCCTAATAAATAATTGGAATTCTTTTGATACTTGACTCAAGGCTCATGAATTAATTAGGGCATCTGTTGGAATCCTGACATCTATCACATTGTTTATTGTATTTATTATTGACGTTCTCAACCTTATTTGCTTAAAGTAAAATTGGGTCATTAGTTTTTTTCCAAAACAAAAGCACACCTCTGATTTCAAGAAAAGAATCAAATAATTCATTCCCTCTGGCTTCCATTTCTGAGGTTGGAAAATCTTGGAAAACTGGGAGAGGGACATTGTGAGCATTGAACTGAGAAATTTCTGTAATCAAATTCTTCTGGTATTTGTCTGCTAAGATTGATTCAATTTAGGACAGTTAAATCACTGTCCCAAATTTATTCCCACCTATAATTGAAAGATTTTTCTCCCAGAAAGAAAAACAGTGTACTTATGCTCACTGCTTACAATAAGCTGATCGCCTAGAAAAGAATTGATGGAACATTTCATTCAAAATAGCAGAACCTTCTGTTGTTTACATATTCCAGTTCAAGTTCTAGCAAATCCTTAAAGCATTCCCCAAGCAACATGGACCTAGACAAAGTAATCTCAGCAGTCCAGATTTTGTTAAACCGTAACACAAAAACATTTTATTTGTAACCAGATTCACATCCTTAAATTATGTAATTGCATCTCCTAGAAATAGTAAGACATATTTAAAGATGGCCTACCTAAATACACATGTGCCCTCTAAACAAATTTAACAAATACATTATAAACCTTTCCTGCTGGATGTTGAGTAGGTCAATTGCCATTAAATATTAATTTTTATTGGTAAGAAATCCCTGTAATCTACAACAATGGCAAGAAGTTATTTATGAAAATAATAAAGTTGGGACATACACACATACATGCATACATACATACATAAATGGCAAAAATAACATACTCAAGTCACAAAGTGAAAGTTGTCAGCATTCATCAGAAACCATATCAATTTCCAATACATCACCTTTCCACTGTATCAAAATATGTCCAACCAAGATGTACACTGCCAGTTGGTTCAATATCTCTCAATAACATATTTGGCCATTATTCTAATTCCAAGTAGAAATTCAAGATTCTAAAACTATCTATCTTTCTCCTACAACCAAGATGCAGAGGCCACTTGTTTTATTTTCTTGGGACAGTAGTGAGTGTTTGAGCCATTGAGATTAATTTCTCTTAAGACTGATTTGCAGAATGTTGGCAAGAATCAGTACTGTATGTCTCTTTGTCACCACTCCAGGAAGGTTTTTTCCAAAGGTTATTTGGTAAAAATGGGGAAGGTAGGAACAATTGCTGTTATCAGGCTGACATATCTCACACTGTCCAGGATAGAAGGAGAAAGAATGGCCTTCAGAGAAGGGCTGCTACCAAGAAAATGGTCAGCAAAAAAGAGTAGAATCTAAGGCAGGATGTAACCTCTCAACATCTCAGCAAGCTCCACCCTAACTCTCACAAAAAAAAAAAAAAAATGGAGAGGGGAAGTACATTCAGATTTGAAAGATTCTGTAACTATAGTTTATAAGAAAGAACATACTGACTTACATAACATTAAAATCTGATCTATCTTGTGGGGCTAAAGCCAGGTGGAGAATTGATTACTTTCTCTCTTTCAGGAAGATACTGTTATTTTTCACAGCACCTGTTCTGTGGAACGTCATTCTCCTGAGATGTGGAAGGTCCCATCCTGTTACAAATCTGAAAAGCTTTAAAATTTATCTATTCTCTCAAGAATAGAGCTAGGATGTTAGATGAGTTCGGCTATATTGCATTTGGATATATTTTACTTGTATGCTTCCCAGAGTCCCTCTGTGTGGGAAATAGGTGGTTTCTATATTTGATGAATAAATAAATGCTTAAAAGATTTTGGCTACATTTATTAATGTTATGTAGGAGAAGAACAAGTAGAGCTGGGGATGGAGTTAAATGACTAATCATCCTAGAGTCACTATGCCGCCATAAACATTCTAAGCCCTATTGAATTCCATTGAACTTTTTCTGGCCAATTTAGTATTTATTTGACTAGCTTCTTGAGTATAGGCTTGAATATAGTAATAGCAATAGCACTTAGACTTGTATACTGCTTCATAGTGCTTTACAGACCTCTCTAAGCGGTTTACAGAGTCAGCATATTGCTCCCAGCAATTTTGGGTCCTCATTCTACCCACCTCAGAAAGATGGGTTGAGTCAACCTTGAGCCTGATGGGATTTGAACTGCCAAATTGGAGGCAGCAGACAGTCTGCAGTACTGCACTCTAACCACTGTGCCACCGAGGCTCTATATCTTTTGCGGTGCAACTTAGCACAGGATCCTAATCCTTTGCACCTGACATTAACCTAGTCAACTAAAATTCTATATTAAGTGTACCAGATAAGGGTCAATGTAATTCAAGAATTGGACTTTCTGAGGGAACATAACAACTCTAGGCTGATGACTTGTTTAACTCCACTTCCCATTTCTGTCTGCTCTTCTATGCTATTTTTCTAAATTTGAAGTGTTCTTGTTATGACTTTAAATTATTCTTCTCCACACAAAATTGTGGAAATCAAAGGAGTGACCATAAAAATTATATAAATAAACAACAACGTTAATGTTGTTGTATACTCCTTCTACAACATTAGAAATCTAGTCATCAATTCCCTTTTAGCTGATAAAAGGCTGACAAATACTGGATGGTATGAAAATGTTTATGTACTGAAATATATATTAAAAAAGAAAAGGTGAACTCTTGTGATATGCTTCCCAGTAGGGACCAATCTATCAGATGTTTTAGGAGAAACATATAAATATTTCAACTTGTAGAAATTGTTCACACCCTCTTAACAAGGAGAAACTTATTTTCTTCTCTCTTCGGTGACGGGTGCAAAGTTCTGTGAAAGGTGCAAAGATGTGCAGAAAATTCTATCGTTTGCTTATTTGTTTCTAGAACCCTAACCTAGATCAGTTTAGAATCAAATAAAATCTATTGGCTTATGATATAGAAGCAAATTCTTACTGCACAAGCTAATGAGCTTACAGGTAACACATATTTGTCCCTTTTAACACCACTTTTAACTCCACCAATAAGAGCTTCATACCAAGTTTTTTAGAAGCGGTTTGCTCTTTCCTTCTTCTTAGGGCTGAAAGTGACTGGCCCAAAGTCATCCAATTGGCTTTATGCCTAAGGTAGGATTAGAACTCAGGATCTACTGGTTTCTAGCTTGATGCCTTAACCATTATAGCAAGCTGGCTCTTAAAATGAGTATTTGTTGCTAAAAAATCTTTTTTGCTCTGTGCAGTGATTAAAAAAAATACTATCAATGCTTAACAGCTTTTCACAATCCTGTATCCAAGTAGCCTATGATTAAGAATAAACAAACTGTATCAAGGAGAATCAGATAAAATCCAAAAATCCTTAAATTCACATGCAACTGTAGTGTTTGTGCAAATGGTAACTGAAAGCTACATGAAGGGAACACTCTAAGTGAGCAAACTCAGGAAGTTTCAATGACACGTTTGGTTAGCCTACATACTGCTGATATTCAATTTCATGTTAACAAGTGCAATTAAGGAAGAAGCAAGTTTTTCTCCCTATCATTTGCCTACAGTCTGATGTTTGTCTTAGGGAGGGAGAGAAGGGGAGGGAGGGAGGAAGGAAGGAAGGAAGGAAGGAAAATTTCTACTTTAATTCAGGAAAGTATTAAGTTATATGGATGTTAGGTAGAAAACTAAATGAAACAGTAACTGAGAAGAAAACAGAAAAACAAGAAAACAAGAAAAACAGTGGATTATTCTTAGGACATAACTCATTCTCTCAAGTGCCAGTTGCCATGAGCAAAGCCACTGCCAGATTCTTCACTGTGTTTTATGTTGGTAAGTGAAAATGTACACATCATAGCAGACATACTAGCCCCTAAACTTTAAGTTTAAAGCATGAGGTTGGCTCTCATTTTAACGTACATCAGCACATAAGGTGATTGTCCAAAATCACTAAACTGTTGAAATCTACAGTCAGACTAATGTCTGTTAATTTAGGACAAAATTGCTTCAAATATACTGACTTCTGGTGATTTCAGATATCAGTATAGCACACTGGCTTCATCCCTTTTATTTCTAAATAGCATACTACAACTACATAAAAATAGGTTGTTAGGAGTTCCTACTTGAAGTTTTTGTCAGCAGAAGTAAAGTTGGTGAGACAAAGTAGAGAGAGGTAAGAAAGAAAGTTACATCAGAAATAAAATGGTGGGAGAAATTTTTTTACTATTACTGAGCCTGAAATCTAATTTCAGTATTTCCATCCTTTGCAATCTGCCTATACTATTTCCCTGACAAAGAGGTGTCCCTTCAAAACACACTGGGTCTCGGTTATAGTAAAATATGCTTTTGTTTGCTATCTGTTTCATCCTTCCTCAAAAAAAGAGAGAGCATCTTTTGAGTTGTAAAACCTACAGATTCAAGTAGGATTGGAATAAAGGATTTATTTTATGTAGCATATGGCACCTTACCTGTTTAAATTGGTTACATTTCTCCTTTTCCCAAAGCAGATTTTTTTTAATCTGATGATTGCTGAAACAATTTTCTGACTACAGCTGTTTGGAGTGACTTATTAATATAATTGTTTTCATTTCCTTGTAGCAATCTTTTGCTTCAAAGCTACCTGATTTAATCATACCCCCCAACATTTTAATTCATTTAGCAGTGCCCTGACATTGGACTAACAAATTTTGGCAGTCAGATTTCAGCCGTATAAGTGGAAATGAGACACAGGCTTTTAGAAGGCCTTTACCGCTCAGTTAGCCAAAAATCAGTTATTCAAGCTAATTTCAGTCATTTTGGGAGGTTTGGGGGGCTTTTAAATCAGTGGGAATAGTACTGGGATTACCATATACAAAACTTCGGAAAAGATTCCAAAATAAAACCCCCCAAAATTTGTTTAACCTAACACACATTTTGGTTATACAATCACCAGATGGCCTCCAGAATATTGAGGTGCTGAATTGTACCCCTAACACTCTCCAACCTTTCCTAAAGAGATAAAGGAACATGGAAGTGAACTAGTCTTCCCTGTTCAAAGTGGGTCTCATTGCTTTCATTGGACTTTTATAATTCTGCAGACTCTACCATTTATGGTAGCGGTGCAAATCTAAGCCCATGTTCCTGCCCCAATGGCTATACCTGCTTAGAAACCAAAGGCTAGCCTGGACCCTTGGTTACACAATCATGCCAACGATTTTGGCTGGATGGAGTTTGCTGAATCCAGAGCATAGTGCTCAGTACATAAATCTTTGATGACTTTACAAGGAGAACATGTACATTGTATCTGCTGACTTTCTTCTTGGGTACAGTAATTTGGCAATTAGGTTTTATTTTCTGAGTGGCAGAAATATCTTCTGAATCCCCTTGCTGAGATTTACTGGCAGAGCTTTAAGGTAATTATACCACAACTGTGTGTGTGGTTTTGCACCGATTTACCAGATGCTACTCTTGGAGAGTGTTCAGTGAGGGAAGAGATGCTGTTCAGCTCAACTGAAAGAGCAGCTTGGAAGCATTTAAACAATTTGAGCATTATAGATATTTTAGCACAGGGCTCCTGAGTTTAGCTAGAGTTTTAAGTACAGGCAACATGGCTTCTGCTGTGTAATAGTATAGTTGAGCCTTGCATTTAGGGTTCAAGAAGGACATTAATTAAACTTCAGAATTAGGGAAGTTCGGATGTGATATTTAATAGGGGCAGTATAGTGAGTCCATGTTAATCTTTTGATAAATTTGATAATTAATTTCTAACCAATCCTGTTTTATAATCCTGTAGTTCCTTATCCCTTGATTATAACTATATCCTGTTTTCTTTATTTCGCCCATGGAATGATACTGAACATGCCCACGTGAGTTTGATCTGGCTTTGCAAATCTCTAATAAATATTTGCAGATTAAAGGATTCTGGTGTCTTGCTTGAGTAGAGAATGAACCTCAGCTTGGATCACTTAAGAAGGGACAAAAACTCGCAAGTTGTAAACAGAAGAGAAATAAATTCAGAAGTTCCTTTTTACAGATTTTTACTCTTCTTTTCACTGAACTTTTTATTCCAATTGATCATTTTATGTCTTTTGTAAATTATAAAACTGCTATATAAGTAGAAATAGCTTTTCCCTCTTTTTTACTCAAGGCCGTTTATTTTGCATGATGACTTTTAGACTGCAAACCTGAAACCAGGATATTTTTTTTTCTTTCTTAATGACCTCTATAAACTCTTCTGGGAACCTTTTTCAGCTGAACAGCACAGTAAAAATGTTTTAAATAAATGAGTAAATTGGGAATTATGATTTAAGGCTATACATTTCCTAGCTCCCTTCAAAGAACTATCATTTCCTTGCAGTTAATGAATTAAATCTAAAGTCTTATTAAGAAATCAAGTATTAGTTTAGTACCAGTAACACAGTGGCATCTAGGGACTGACTACAAGGAACAGACATCACATAGTAGAGATTGTAAAAATTACTGCCCGTAATTTTGTTATCCATTTTTCATGTAGATAAAATGTTTCTGGGCTAAATCTTACAACCCAAATGGAATTGGGGATATCTAACAAATAACTGATCTACCCTGCAGTTCTATCTTTTCTAAACACTATCAGGCATTTAGCTGGATACAAGCATTGTTTTATACCAATAATCTCTGTTTGCACTTGACCTAATTAGTCAGCAGTGCTTCCAGTTTGTACACTCCTGTTTAGAACAGTATTTCATGACACAAAAAGGGAGGGAACTGGAAAGGGAAAAATATAAAAAAAACCCTCAAACATGTGTTTGCCCTAATTTTTAGCCTTAAAGAGGTAAATGAATGGATTTGCTCTGTTATAAGAAAGCACAATCATATCAAAAGCTTCTTAGAGCATAATAAAGCAGGCCACTGTTCAGTTTAACATGTGGTGTAACAATGATTAAATACAAGGGACCATGGCAATATGTGCTTGAAAAGGTCACTTCCCGTTTGCTGATTAAATCTTGAAACCGAAAACAGAGATGACAAAGATCTACCATGCTTTAGAGGTGTCAATTTTATTCATTTATTTATAAATCCATTATGGCTATTTCTGTTTACATGTTACATTTTCTTAAAAAGGTCAAATGGCATGGTATTGAGGGATTGTTATACCAGATACAACTTTGATTTAGAAAGATATTCCAGAAATCACTTTATTTTTTCCAGTGTAAGGCATTTGTTTACTTGTTCATACAGTACATTTAATACCAGAACCCCAAAAATAGGCAACCCACATTCTCAAGCCAAGATCTTTTACAAGGCCAATTAACTTTTCCCTTGTGCTATTTCAGACCAAATGGCTAAATGTTACCATTTATTACACCATAAATCATTATTCAGATGATAAGAAGGCTCTCTAGGTTTTTTTCTGATGAGTTTCTGGAGACAGCCAATCCCATTCATCTGAAGTCACTCCACTGCTGGAAGTACAGAAGCCATTTTTCTGCCTAAGAGCTCAGTGTGTGATCAAGGAATTTCATTAACACGGCCAGCTAAATAAGCCTTGAGTATATTTAATTTTCTCTGTATTTACTTATTATCATAAAATTGTAACAGTTCAAAGAGATATAGAAGCATCACATCTAATTCAACACTGCTGCAGACTTGTGGACTTTAAGTCCCAGAATTCCTCAACCAGCTAAGTCTTAAAGTTGCCAAGTTTGGAGACCCCTGGTCTAGAACATCTGAGAGAACACCATTTGGTTTGTTTGAAGACTTTTGGCAAAGATGTCAACCCTATCAGTTAGACGAGACTAAGAAATGGACACCACCCAGATCTAAGCTACTTTATTGTAACAGCTTGTTGCAATAAAGTAGCTTATTTTGTAAGTCTGAATGTGCTACCTTCCTTTTTCATCTTGATGAAAATCAGTCAGTGTCTGAGACACTTTCTCAAAGTACTTTCTTGACCTGGGCACCGGTTTCATTTATATGAATATCTTCCTTTTGTCCTTCAAGGCCATCCTGTTTATCTACTACATTTTATTTCTTTCTGTGCATCTTACTCCACTCAACTGCAGTTCATATCGTGAAGATATTTACCTGACATCTAATCCATGGCTGTCAAACCTGATCCCAAGGCTTTTTTTGATTTTGCACAGATCGGTGGATATGGCCTACATGTGATGCATCTGGCCTGTGGGCTGAGAGTTGGACTGGCTTAATCTAATCTGAACCTAGTTCCTTGTAGTTTTAAGCCATTGATTCTAGCCTTTCCCTCTGGCCTGAGTTTTAAGCTACTCTTTTTATATAATAAGAAAGCCATTTCAAAAGATTTCCCTACCTATTATGGATAGACCATTGCAAAAGTTTTATTTGGAAACTAACTGAAAAAGATGGTTCTCAATTTCCTATTTAAATTTGGATCTCTGCTCCTGATTACTGTGTAAAGTAATTTAGCAGTTAAATTCCTTGTTACAAACCATCTGTAAGGCTGGAAAAGCCAGCTAAATGGTTTGTGATGTTTCTATTCAGCTCCTTCAAGGCATTAGAAATACATCAACCTTCCCCAAATTGGGGTCTCCAAATGTGTTGGCTTATCTCCTCTGGAATTCTCAGCCTTCATGAACAACTCTGGAAATTTCAGCTCAAATATAGCAGGAAAACATGAAATTGGGGACATGCAAGATACAACACAATGCAGACAGATTGCCTTCATCAAAAAGAAAAATTTCTCCTTATCTATGTGTCCTGATTTTTCTGGTAAGAAGTGGGTATTAAAATTCCAAAATTCAAATGTCAATTACAACAAATAGGGGAAGTCACCCAGGCTTTGCACTATTATCTTGTTTTACTGCAACAGTAGACTTTCCCATTTTAAACTGAATGCAAGGAAAAGTGTATATTGACCCAGCAGCCTGACTCATAAACAAGGTCTGGCCTCAATCCTGCTAAATTGCAATACCTTTGCAACAGACTTATAATGGCAGCATTATTTTTAACCGTGTGCTGGTGTATTTATCCCTATGTCCCCATCACCCCCCTTAGTTTGAGCCCTTGGATAATAATACATATTTTAGAAACAGCTCCATATAAATAGTATGAATTTCCTTGCATTGGAAAATGAGTCTTTAAAAAAAGAAATTTTAAAGTTTGGGTTAAAAACACTTTATGCAAACATTTGTAATTAACTCTTCAATATTTTTTTAAAAATGAACTTTTAGACAAGTAACATATTAGTTGCTAATAACTTATTTTCTTTTCCCTTCTCTATTAGCATTCTAGTTTTAGACTGACTAGGAGCGTCAGATTCATTTTTTTTATTTAAGAGATTGGATATGTATCCTTATATCCAAAGTGAAGGCATACAAGTCTGAAGACTGGATATCCATAATGTTCCATAGAGTAAGGTTGGCATGTTTTAAAGAAGGCCCTGTCATCCATATAAAAATTTGCACATAAAACAAGAATGTATTGACTTTATAGCTTTAAAAGGAAGAGTTTTTCCAGCATCATCAGCTACAAAGTACTTAATCAGATTGTAAATTTAACTGAATATGTTGTCATAATATCGAAAATAAAATTCTTATGTTTTTTGCTTCCCTTTTAATAATTGTTTGATGAGCTGAGAAAATTAATTTGCAATAGGTATTTTTGGGGAAACAAACAAGATAGTTAATGATATTTTATCCTATGCCAACATGATTTTTTACATGCTACTATAATTCTATTCATTTTCTTTCTCCTTTATATTCATGTATAATAACATTCACTATGTGACTAATCAAAAGAGTTCTATAATCCAATTTTGCAGTTGGAAGAAATGATTTGTATAGTTTCATATTTGGTAAAAAGGAAGAAATGAAGTACATGAAAATATGTTTTTGTACAGGAGAGCTAGCACAAATGAAAATGTAAAAAAATCAGTATGAATCAAAGAGCATTGTAAAGTAAACAGAGAATTTCATCTACTGTATCTATTTACAACTAGAGAAAGAAGTAAGTTGTACTGAACATATCTCAATGAAAGGATCACAAAGAAAGAATACTTTATCTTATATCTCTGAGGTCTTAGAAAGCTCAGCTTTTTGACAGTTCCTTTTCTAAGTATGAAATCCTTCATATTTGATTCTTTAAATTGGTACAGAATAAGAGATACAGCTTTTTAACAATACTGCATTTTAAAAAGACAAGACAAGCATGATTTTTAAAAAAAACAAATACAGATAGTGAATACAATAAAACATTGGCCATTCTGTCAAAGCTTATATTACCAGTTGTTATATCTCAACATCCAGAACCATATTGGAAATTTTGGAATATTATAATACTATAATATTTGAAATCGATGAGATGGCAGCAGGGGTCCACTCAAATGTATATCTTTCTTTTCCTTTTCATAGAGAATGCATGTCCTCAAGAAATATTTAAAACAGTTTAAAGCTAATTTTCCTATAAAAGGTAAAGATGCACAAATCTCAAAGATGCAATATCATAACGTCAGGGACCTTAGATGGAAAATAGAAAGAAAGTGCTTCTGAAAGATATGACTTACATTTTCCTTTCCCAGCCTCATTTGTTCAATGTGCTGAAATACATAGAAAGAACACACTAAAATAAGACTTTTGATCCATCCCTGGGCACACATCATGTTGGGTTCTGGTTGTGCACTAATATTTTAATTGTTTTATCTCACCTGAAGCCTTTGAAGAGTCAATGCTTAGTAATCAGACAAAGTGCCACCCACTTCCAATATCCTGTCAGAGCTGAACCTAAGACTTGCCTTTCAAACAGCTTCCCGCTTCACCCAATTCTTTTCCGGTCTATTCTGCAGAGAATTTTTTTAAAGGACCTCCTAAAGTCATGGTTGAAGATAGTATAGATGACAGGATTCAGGGAACTATTGCAATAACCAAACCAGAAGAAGAACTTGAAGAGGGTATCAGGAACCTCACAGCTCTTACAAACAGCAGTCAATGTGTAAGTGAAGAAGAAAGGAAACCAGCAGACAACAAAAACTCCAATCACTACTGCGAGTACGAAGGTGAAGCGCTTTTCTCGGTTTTGTCTACCCCTCCATCGTGAAGCTTTGGCGTTCCTATCCTCTTCTACTTGATTAGGCAAATGGTCCCCAGGCTTAATCTGGCAGAGTTTGGTTTTGCCCTTATTTCTGGGGAGCCTTTCTGCTTTCCTAGGCTGAGGAGTGTCGTTGTGCTCTGAAGAAGATGTGTCCTCCATGTCTATACCATTGACTTCTGCTTCCTGGCTTCCTCCTGCCAACGCTGCCTTCCCGCCATTGAGCTTGGTTATCACAGGCATATCGTCTTTGTTATCCAGGCCATTTTGTCGCCTCTCACCAGTCTCCCCTTGCTTGTTGAGAGGCACTCGAGACCTCCTTTTCGCAATCTGGTAGATACGGATATAGACCAGGATCATGATAAGGCAAGGAGCAAAGAAGGAACCAATGCTGGAACAGATGATGTACCAGGTCTCCTTACTGATACTGCAGCTGAGCGACTTGTTCTCAGGTTTCGATTCTGTTTGTTCGTGGAGCTGCTTCTCGGGTTCACCCTGCTTCATATTGGAGATAAGTGGTGGGAAAGAGATGACCGCTGAGATGACCCAAACCAGGAAGATGATGCTTTTGATGCGGCGTGGTGTGCGCTTGAGGTTGTACTCAATGGCCTGGGTAATGGACCAGTAGCGATCCAAGCTGATGGCACAGAGATGCACAATGGAAGAGGTACAGAAAAGTACATCCAAAGCCAGGTAGATCTCACACCACACCTTGCCAAAATACCACTGGGGCATCAGTTCATTGGCAAGAGAAAAGGGAATGACCAAGGTGGCCACCAGGATGTCTGCTGAGGCCAAGGAAACCAAAAAGAGGTTCTGAGGCGCCTTCAGCATCCGGCTGGTGAAGACAGCAATGATGACTAATACGTTGCCAAAGATGGTGAAGATCATGAGCAGGGTGGCCAGGAAGATGAGGGCTAAGGTAGTGGGCAAGGGGTAATGAAGGCCCTCTTTCTGCCCACCCCCACTTCCATTCAAGCTCCCATTGCCATCCATGTGCTGTGGGTAGGTGTGCTCCAGCTGGAAAGAGGGCACATGGGCCAGGGAAGCGAATCCCCCTTGCTCTGGGTACGGGCTCTTCAGCTTCAACATTAACCCAGCTTCATGGACGTCACTTAAGATAGACACACCCTGCGAAGAGGAGGAGATCCCGCGCCTATTTCCAGCGGAGCTGGTCCTTTCTGCAGGCGCCGGAAAACCACCGATCCCAATCAGAAGCAAGAGAAGTGGCTTGGCTCAGCTTCCATAACTGCCCCCTGCCTCCGTTTCAGTCATCGCAGACCGGCAGGGAGACCGGGGCTCTCTCTCTTCTCTCTCCTTCCTTCCTTCCTGCCTTCCCACTGCCTCAGATTTTGCTACAAAGTCCAGCCGAGACTGGAAGGCGGGGCGGGTTTGGGGCTCCTCAAGAGGCCATTCGCGGCAGGCGGAGCGGGAGTCAAAAGTTGCTTCTTACCTTCACCCCGCGAGAGGAAGGGAGAGGACGGGACCTCCGCGGGAGGCAGGCGACGGAGAGGGAGCCTGGCTTCTCCCGGCCGAGCAGCTCCTGCATGGGGGCGACGAAGGGCGCCGACCTCGCTCGTAAGCCGCGCAAAGAGACGCCAGGAGGCAGCGGAGAGTCCCCGCCGCGCACTCTACAGATACCACCGGCCGCAAAAACGGAGAAAGGTTGGGGCTCAGGGTTAGAAACGGGATGTAAAGTCTCCTGCTCCTCCAGAAAGGCAGCGCTCACTCTCTTGCCGAAGCTCAGCCCTTCTGGGCTCCCGGTTCACTTTATAGCCCCCGATCGGCTCGGCGGTTCAGTGGCTGAGCTACTGAGCGTCAGCGCCACGTGGGGAACAGCCCCCGGCGCTCTTCCCCGCCTCTGGCTCGCAGCCGCTCCTCCGGCGGAGAGGAGCCTTTCAAGGCGGTTACCTCAGGCTCCGCTTCCCATCCCCTCCCCTCCCCCCGCCTTCCCGTCCCCTCGCTCGGCTTCTTCGTGCCGCTTCCCCCGGGGAGAAGTCCTGTGTGGTGCACACGCCCACCCGCCAACTTCTCAAACGGCTCGCTCGCACCTCCACCTGACGTGGCGCACCTCCCTCCGTTCCGCCGCCTCGCTTGAAGGGCTCGAGCTGCACACACGCAACTTCTCTGACCCGCCTTCCCGGTATTTACACAAAGCCTTTTCCTTTCCACTCGACCGGCTTCCAGACGTGGAAGTCGAAGCCCGGTTAGTACCGAAGCGGGAGGGCGGGGAGCGGTCCGCGCAAGGAGTTGAACGGGCACCAATTCTCCGCTGCCCTTGGATCCCCGATCATAATTTGTTAGCCGTGTTTGAGCACTGCACGCACGCGTTGCCCGCTAATCGGGCATATGCTGTATCGCATCTCTCGCCATCTTCTTCTCCCTCTCCCCCCCCCCCACTTCAATTTTATCTTTGTTATTTTCATATCTTTTAACTCTTAAGGATAAGGTGTTGTTTTCTTTCTTTGCAAATCACAACTTTTAGGTCGAAGGAAGTTAAATATATGCATGCGTTGGACGCTATTAATTTCAGTATTTGCATGTTATTTTTATTTTTATTTATTTTATTTGGTTTGTAAATTGCTTCAGTCGTGAACTGGCTGATCTGTCTAGTAATACATTTATGTTTCCTGATGCATCACTGTGCAGTATACCTTGGGACTGGCCTGAGATGTGCAAGGTTGTGCTATGAAGCATCTTGCCAGTAATTCCATCAATCATCAGCTATGGGTTGTACCTCACCTGGATAATGCACAGTAAGTATACTCCGTCAAAAGGTTGCTTGCATTGTACAGTATACCACTCAGTATTTTCTTCTACAAAATGTTCTGATTCCTTGCAGCCAGTACCAAGGAGATGGACCATAATTTAACATTTCCAGAATGTTTATCTTTAATTCTCATGAATGCTTGGCATTTAGATAAATCAGTCATCAATAGGCACATAGAAAAAAGCCATATTTACACACCATTCAAAAGAGAGAATAAAACAGTTAAGAAGCGAGAGAGAAAAACCCAGAACATCCTTTCCAGAAAACAACACCGAGGGATTAACATAGACAACTAACCAAGCAGAAGACAATATTAAGTAGTTCATAATCAAACAATTACCAAGTAAAAACTATACCCCCATCAACACTGGCAGGGCAAGCTATTATATGTAAACAAGGAGCAAATCCCACATCCAATAACCTTAACTCTAACCCTAATCAATTAATGAAACATATGCTAGCAAACAGCTGAGCTCAGAGAGCATCAGTGATTCCACAGTTCAGTTCTGAACTATATATATATATGTATATTCACATTAACAAGATCTCTGAATTTATAGGCATATCATACTTCAATAATTAGATCATAACATTTTTATGCACGTATGAGTATGGTGCAGTTGACTGAAAAATTTACTAGTGTTGTGAAATCACAGAGTTTTTGTTTGGATACAGATTATCACGGTTGAATTGTATAGTACCAACTTCAGAAAGCTTTTCCAGTTATACAGCTACCTTGGAAAAGCTAAAATAATTTATTCAATGATAACTTGCTTAATTTTATAAAATGTGAGCATGCTTAATTTTCTTTGGATTATAATCTTTGTTAAATCAAGGGATTCAGTACCTTTCAGAACTACCATGTTTGTCATGCCATGATTCTCAAGCATACATACATAGCCATCATTCAGTTTTGAGAGTAAGCATCTTTAGATAAAACATACAAAAAAACCAATAACTAATAAGGAGCAAAAAACATTTAAGACCATATTTAAGAGGATTTTTTTTTAGTTTACATCAGTGCAATTTATTATACAGGTAATCCTCAATTTGTAAGTCAAGGATAACCCGTATAATAAATTGCACTGATGTAAACTAAATTTATTTCATTTAGTGACCGAAATGCTGAAAAAAAAAGTGACTTAAGATCATTTTTCACACGCCTAACCATTGCAGCATCTTCATGACCATGTGATCAGAATTCATACACCTTTTGCAACCTTCTGATAGACAAAGTCAACGAGAAATCCAGATTCACTTAACAGTGTGTTACTAATTAAACAACTGCCATGATTCACTTAATAACTGTAAAACGAAAGATAATAAAATGGGGCAAAATTCGTTAAACAACTGTCTCACTTAGCAGCAGAAATGTTAGGCTCAATTGTGGTTGCGAATCGAGGATTGCCTGTACCCCTATATAATCCTGCACTTATACCATGTCCAGATGATGGATGTTCAATCCTGACTGGCTGAAGGTTGACTCAGCCTTTCATCCTTCTGAGGTCAAGTAAAATGAAGACCCAGATTGTTGAGGACAATATGCTGACATTGTAAACTGCTCAGAAAGTGCTGTAAAGCATATATAGTGATATATAGTGCTATTGCTATAGCTATGGTTATGTTGTCTTAGAAAATCCTGAGTCTGTGCCTGATATGTGAACGCCCAATGACCAGGGTAGAGATTGCACAGATGAAGGATACCAGGGGATGTCCCCCTCCCTGTCCTCAGTTGTTATAGTAGACAGGGAGCATTGAGTCATTTTCCTGGGTCCTTACCTTGTTGCCCTTTTAGCAATTTCCTGTTATATTATTAGCAATTAGCAATGCAAGCTGCATTTTCTACAATTCAGGCCACATTTCTGTATATCAAAATAACTTCTATGACCACAAGTTCCCATTTTCTTATGGATAGGTTTCCCACCCTGCCCACCTACCCACTCACCATTATTTTTTTTTACATTTGCCTTTGGCCTTTTGCTCTTAGATTTATATATGTTTCATGTTTGGATATAACAAATTAATGGTATAATTAATGGGATCACCCTAGGCATCACACATAAATCTCATAATTTTTCTTTTGTTCTTCAAACTTCTTTATTTTTCTAGATCCCAGTTTCATCCAATCACAAGTTTCTTGGCCTTCTCTTTTGATTAGCTCCATTCATTCTTCCTTCATATGTTTGTGATTAAATCATAGTTCATTTTCTGTCTATGAACCTAAGCACCTCAATGTACGTCTTCCAATATGGTCACTCATTTTTTAATTCAGTCCTCATTTCTTCAATACTTATTCATTTTTTGATCTTATGACATTATGTGGCCATTTACGTTAATGAATGTCAAAGATGCCTTGTCATATACTTCTTTTATTTTTTTGAGAAAGATTTTCCATCAACATTTTAGAACACATTTTGAAACTGGAGCCCTTTACTGTACATATTGGGACTGTAAGCCAGAGAAATTCCAGCTAACATAGTTAATAGCCATCTGTTTGTGCATTGTGGGTCAGCTTCTAATTTTGATGCCTTTTATGTGGTAAGGTATTGATTATCATGTTATAACATCATAAATTTGCATTCAGTATCCACCATTATTTTACTTAAAGTACATTTAAGTGGTAATAGTACTATCATTAGGCAAACTGTGTCAACAAACTTGATGTAGTATCTTCAAGGAAAGTATCTGCATATAGCTAATTTAATGTACATTCAAGTCATAATACTGTAGTAACGTAACAATATTACTTTACATTAGAGTCTAGCAATTCCTGTGTAGTCCTATGAGAAGCCATAGTAAAATCTTCCATGTCCAATAAGTTTAATATGTCCAGATACAGATATCTAAGCATCCCCTCATGTATGCATACATGAGAGCATCTGTGTTTACAATACAGATTCTATTCCCAGGCAGTTTTCTAAGAGCAAGCTTCAATAAACTCGGTGGGGTTCTCTGTTTATTGCACAGTTGAGGTTGCAAAGTGCAATGAGTTTGAACAATTGTCTATTATTAGAATTGCTGGTTTAACCAAAACTGGCTTTTCAAAGACTGAAAGTATATAATAGGCTTCAGAGAAAATGAAGACTTTGGTTGATATAATGTTCCCTTTTTTTACACTTTCTATCTGTCAGACAAAGGCAAATTACTTTGCTACTGTGCAATTCCAGGTTTGTTGCATTACAGGGAAAGAGTCTGTAGGCCAGGCTCAATGGCTACTTTATGAACTTCAGCGATTTAAGTCAGTTCCTGGAATTAAGGCAATTCCTCTCAGGTGCCATAAGTTTGTTTGGTCTTTACATTTTAGTACTACTTTAAAATTCTTTGTTAATGTCTTTGTGCTTTCCATTTTTATATAATTTTCCCAAAGCCTCAGATACTGCCTTTGGTCTTCAGAAAAAAAGATTGTCTCTAAAATATTTTCATTTATTGCCGATGATAGTGTTTCAGAATGATAATACAACTTGAAAATCTCATTATTGCCTAATCATTTACATCTTTCCCATCGGCTAACTTCAGCCTCTACCAGATGCTACGGTATATGCTGAAAAATTTCATAGAATTGCACTTCCATACCCTTCACAGAACAGCAAAGGATTATTTGTTGGTTTCTTAGCAATAGGAAAGTTACTTGGGTACATTTTGACTGAAATGTCTGAAAAACAGTTGATCTTTGAAAAACAGAAAGTCCAACTATGAAATATAATCATCACGATTTTCAAAACATTTGTTGTTCTGCTTCAGATAACAAAACCCTTTTTGGCATTTTGATTATTTTTTGTAGAAGATGGGAGGAGAGGCTTACATACTTGGAAATCAGCGAAACCTCTGCATGTGTGTCAGAGATGAAGTTTACTTTGTCTCCACGCATCTTCTTTTGTATGAGCAAAATAAAGCAGCACAGACTTGTTTTTGTGTGTTATCCCATTGTTAATGTTGGCCTTGTTCTTAAACATTACTAAGTTTAGATTCCAATTATTGAATCCAAACACAACAATAAGTATGAGTCCATATTAAAAAAAAATGTCATTGGTTTTCAGTCTGAGTACTAATTCTAGAAATTTGCTTTGAGCCATGGTGGTATATATAAGGTTGCTCAAAAGATCTTATTTTCATCAAAATCCCTGAAAGGGAGAGAGAGGGGGGAGGAGGGATAGAGAGAAGCTAAGGTTGATGACTGCAAAGGCAACATTTTTTTTTGACCAAGGAATTCTGCTGTATCATTGCCTAACTAGAGACAGATTGTAATACATGCTTTGCTCAATATCCCAGCTCTTCATGCTTTGAAACTTTGCTTCAAATACCTTTAATACCTATATGCATGTACATGTAATATGTAGCAGGTAGATATTGTTGGCTTTAGAATGTTATAATTCCTTCAAACTGAAATAAAATTAAAAACATCAATATATTCTTTTTTTAAAATTGATCCAAATTATTTTTATCCCATTGTTAATGTTGGCCTTGTTCTTAAACATTACTAAGTTTAGATTCCAATTATTGAATCCAAACACAACAATAAGTCACATTATTGAATCCAAACATTATTGAATCCAAACACAACAATAAGACACATCACCATCACATAAACATGGGGTAGTAAAATATTGAACCCACTCAAAAATAGATTCACTTTTCCCAATCTGTTACCCTCCAGATGTTTTAATGTTATAGATGTTATCATTATTGTCCTTGTTCCCTTAAGTCAACAGGATTGGTCTCCAGACATATCATTATTGGGAAAGCTGAACTGGTTTTATAATGTCTATATCAAATATTGGCACTTTTTCTTTTATGTATACTGAGACCATTTGTACCAAGACAAATTCCCTATGTGTCCAATCACACTTGACCAATAAAGAATTCTATTCTATTCTAATCACACACGCAATATAGAATAGGAAAGGGGACATGTATGGATGGAAAGTTGTGCCAAACTGTCCATGAATGGTCCTGTGCACACAATCTTGAAATTAAAAACAAGTTAGGTTTCTAATGCTTCTGCTTGAAAACTAAATATGGTCATTTGTGACTCTAAAATCTTGGGGTGGGATAAATAAAAGAACAAACCTAATTTTTGTATCTTTATAAGAAAGAGGAAAAGGAAGAAGGGAATGGTAAGCAAGATACTTTACTTCTTTGCTTGATCTTACAATATAAAAAGAAAATAAAGCAAGTTCAGTAATTGTCTTTTTGATATTTCTGAAAAAGAACTTTGTTTGCATTAGGATGAAATGTTCCATCTTGTCAAACAAGCATTCTCTCAAATAAAAAGCTAGAGGAATTTGGTTTCAAATGTTTAAACTGTTCTTTTGAGTATCTGTCTATGATCTACCGATGGTAACCATCAAAATGTCTTTTTCCATATAAATCATTGAAAAATTCTCAGTTATTCAAGGTGGTGCATATTTTCATCATCAAAGCATTATGCACTTACCAACAATGATTACCTTACCTTTTGCCACTGCTCTAAGCTCCACAGTGAATGCTGTCATCACATTAAGCTGTCCATTGGTATTACTTATTTTCTGTCCCAGTCAGAACAGATATGCTCAAACCTCTTTCTACACTATCAGTCGCAACCACAAGAAGCAGTACTAAAATCAGAAGTCACAGCTAAAGCAGGTTTCATTTTCTAAATCATGTGCTTAATGGATTTAGCAAGTCATCTGTGGATATCAGCCAATACATTGTAAGCAAAACATTCATATCCCTGTGAACATATTTAACATCATTTTCTGAGCTACGAGACCCAGTCACTCAGAAGCTGTATATACAAACTCAAGGTTTTCTTTTCAACCTTGGCTTTTGAGTGGTATTAATAATGATTTTACATTTGGTTTTCATTTAGTTTGAATTGTCTTTTAAGACAATAGCCATTTTGTCATGTGGATATAAAGTTAGAGTAGACATTGAAAACATCCATAATTATAATGCTCTTTCATTTGGAATGCAAAACTTTATTAACAATGTTAAGATAGAAAAACAGCCCAATCTAAACAATAGTGTAGCTTTCGCTCTTGCATTTCAAGTACCAGAAACTGAAAAGCATTCAGCTCCATTTCAATTCTATCCCATTAGTTGGTTTTATAAATGAGAAGTCATTAGCTTCAGTTCTCCCCATCTAAATGATAAAATAAACCAGATCAAAAAGCACCTTATATCTTCTCCTGATTCCACTTGATTCTCTTTTAGAGCTAAATAAGCAGAGACTTTTGGAGGTAGTACAGTGACACTTTTCTAGCCACCTAGCATACAGATGGCAGTAGGTATTATTTTGATAATAAAAAATAAATGACTAATCACGAGCTGTGTACAGTGAAAACATTTCAGATATCTCACATAAGCCTGCAAAACATGCTGCCACTATAATGAATCAAATCATTAAGAGAGTTTTCTAGAGGCAGCACCAATTTTTTTTAAGCTTTTTGGAAGTCCAATAAAAAGAAACCATTCTGCTTTAATGAAGAGCAGGAACCTGCTGCACTCATGCAAATTCCAAAATAATTCTTCCAAATTGTTTTCTTAGTGTGCACAGTGCACTATTTATGGTAACACTTGAATATTAATTACAACACTTCATAAAGCACCATGAAGATAGCAATAATTTGTAATACACAGTTTTTACAATTTTAAGTGATGAAAACTCAAAGGATGAATACATAATGCAGGGCTTTGTCTCTTTAGATTATTTGAAAGTTATGACATTTTAATTCCTTATTTCCACATATTTACAAATAGTGTATAACAGGCAGCTCTTCACCTTAGTTCTAAAATATATCATAATATGTCATAATTTCAGGGAGGATCATCCTAGACAGACTTTCCAAGTTCCAATTTAGACTTCATTACGAACCATTCTCACCTTCACTCAATTCCTGACCATCGCCTTTTAAAAATAGCATTTTTCTTTTCTTAAAGACATAACAATGGAAGAAAACTAGTTCAGGATTAAACTGTGATGCCTTGGTGCTGTCAAGCTCAGAGAGCACCAAGGACTTCCTAGACATAGCCTCCTATGAAACCTGAATCCCAGAAATCTCTGTTCAGAAGAATCTTGCTGCATTGAGTGGTATCTTTATGTATATTTTTCCCTTTTTTCCCTTCATCTGTCATTTGTCAAATATCTTGGAGGTTTTACTAAAGTAATTCTTCTGTTGCCTATAACATAACAACTATAGAAATCACAAAGCTAGAAGAGTACTTTAAGTCCTTCAGCCAATTCCAATCCTCATCATCAATAATAACCTCAACAAGATTAAGTTCTGTCATGAACATATCCGGAAATATAGCAATAGCACTTACACTTATATACCGCTTCATTGAGCTTTACAGCCCTCTCTAAGCAGTTTACAGAGTCAACATATTGCCCCCCAACAATCTGGGTCCTCATTTTACCCACCTCATAAGGATGGGGGACTCAGCCAACCTTGTTCTGCTCAGAATTGAACTCCTGGAGTGAGCAATGAGTTAGCCTGCAACTCTGCATTTTAATCACTGTGCTACCACTGCTCTAAATGTCCATTTTCCTTGGGTTCTTGAATTATTTAGGCTTGGTTGTTGTGTTGCAGACATTTCATAACCAGGGGGGATAATATGAAACATGTAAAGGAGATGGGGGTTTGCTGGCTCTTTATGTTCAGTACTTGCCCTGCTAGTTGTGGCTGACGTGTGATTGCCTCTTTTATGATTCCTTAATTAAAAATTATTTGCTTCCCTAGTTGCCTACTGTAGTTTTCTGCTTATTTGAGGTTGCTTACATTCAGATATATTGTAAGTCTTATTTAATTAAATGGAAACATTTTCCCAGGAAAAAAATACAGGATTAGAAATTACTACTGTCCCAATTTACCATCTATACCATAAGCAAGAGACTTTCTTACATCAGATTGACTAAACTGAAGGCTCTTCACAGATTGTTCAATATCCATAATCTGCTATCAATCTGTGCTTGAGCATTTTTTGCTAAAGAACTTTTTCACCCTGAATTAGCCAGTGTCAAATCTGAAGAAAGAAAGAAAGAAAGAAAGAAAGAAAGAAAGAAAGAAAGAAAGAAAGAAAGAAAGAAAGAAAGAAAGAAAGATGTTTTTAAAAAACCTGAATTGGAAGGAAAAATGATGAGAATAAGTATACAACGACACCTAGTGATTCTGTCAAGTTACTGCAGGTCAGTTTGCCATCCTTTGGAAAAAGAAATTCTGATCTTGCTGCTTGTTTTGTGGTGAGAACATAGAGATCCTGTTACATCCATCTGCAGCTAAGGGTTACTGACAGCTTTATCATATGGAAGTAATAATTTACAGAAAGTAATTCTTTTTGTTTCTCAAAAGCAGGCTGACAGCAATCAGCAGGTTTAATGTGATAAGAGCAAAAATGCATTATTTTTGAAATTTACAGCTCCATTTGAAAACCTTAGACGATAAAGTATTTCAAGTAATAAAGAATCTTGAGCTAGAATGGAAGCTTAAGTACTTTGGCCATCTGAACATATAAAAGTAAATACAATCTGTATCCATAAAATAGTTCCTGATAGAGAATTAATAAAGGACTTTCAGCCTTAATGATTCCATAGCCACCTTAATGGTTTAAAGGTCTGCAAACATTTATTGGAGCGCACTGAGGAAATGATGGTTTCAGCCCAATTCTAAACAAGAAAGATCCCTGCCATATTTATGGAATTTTATGGCCAAGAGAATTTGCCCATGATCTCCCATATGGAATTCTTTTGTTGTGTTTTTCATGCCACTTATTTTACCTCTTTTTAAAAATCACACAAAAATCTGCAACTGATTAGCTGCAGAGGGGACACTACACCATGACTTTGAATTGGCTCATCCAATCCAGTTGGAAGTTGCATACAACTTTTCTAGAACAACCTTGTTCAAGACAAATAATGCTCTTTCAAAGATTATGCTTCACTGCTTCTTTTGATTAAAGTATTTAAATGTCTCCTACAAAGGGAAAACATAATTTGTTTGTTTGTTTATATCCTACCTTAATTATTCTTTCAAATTACTCAAAGTGCTGAATATGTCCAACACCTTACTGCTCTTCTTTTCTCCACAACAACAACTCTGTGAGTTGAATTGGGCTGGGAGAGAATAACGGGTCCAAAGTCACTCAGCTGGCTTTCATGGCCAAGAGCAGAATTAAACTCCTGCTTTCTAGAAGCCTTATGTCTTAACCCAAGGGTCGTCAAGTTTAAGATTTGTGGACTTCAACTCCCAGAATTCCTGAACTAACATGACTGGAGGAGTAATTCTGGGAGTTGAAGTCCATAAGTCTTAAAGCTGTCAAGTTTGAAAACCCCTACCTTAACCAATAGATAAAACTACTATTCACCAACTATTACTCTGGAGAGACTTACTTTCAGTGGAAACCCCACCCAAAGAAAAATTATCATCCTTTTCCATGCACTCACATGGCTTGGTGCAGTCCTCCAACTGTTCCTTCTGATGTCAGTTCATATTATCCAGTGCCATTCTTTGCCTCTGTCTCCAGTGTGTTCATAATAGACGCCAAATGAAATGGAAGACATTGTACAATTTTGACTATCATGCCTTTTAATAATCCCACAATCATCTCGCTTATTTCGGAAATTTGGTTTTTTAATTTTGTGTTTTAGTGTATATTTTTTAATAGTCTTAGAAAATTGTATTCTATTTGGATATTGAGCTGAGCCAACAAAAGACTATAAATCACACTGAACTTTCCTTTTTTTTTTTTTGAAACAAATTTTATTAATTTTAAATACAAACAAACCATCATCAACCATTGAGTACATAAAGCCTCTTTCCATTATAAATTTTTACAAGTCGGATAAAACACCATTTTACACAAACACAATTCTATTTTACCTCATTTCCACATGGACACACACATATCCTTTAACAAATCTCTCATTATTTCTCTTTACTCTTATTCAATTCCATTATTATTATTATTATTATTATTATTATTATTATTATTATTATTATTATTATTTTCCCCATATTTATCCATTTTATAGTCATCATCTTCATTTCTCTCTGACTTGTTTACTGTTATTCTCATCTAACATTCCTCCAAGGTTTTATTAATTCTCAAACATAAATGCACAAAACACAAAAACATAAAATTTCTTTTTAGAAAGTAGCTTGGCCCCAGATTACCTCTCTTTATATGGACTTCAATTAAATTCATGCTCATCTTATATATCATTACCTATCTTATTTACCATTCTATATCTTCTATATAGCTTCTTCCCACTTTACATTCTTCTTAATTCTATTTTATTTATTTCATTTTAATTTAAATCATTATACTTGTATCTTTTGTCCATTCTTTTCAAATTATCCATTTATCTCATTCCCTATAGTAAAAAAAAAAAAAAAAGATTTCTCTTGAAATCACTAATCAAAGTATGATGCCTTTCTATCGTCCCCCTAAATTAACATTTAAAATAACTCCTAGTTCCCAATCTAATTCTGCTTAGTACATTGTACCTACTAAATTTTAAAAAGAAAAATAGTAAATCTAAAATGATTAAATACATAATTAGATAATAAATCTAAATATTAAATCTTATAACATTCCAATTATCTATTTCAAAAACAAATGCTGCAATAATAAGTTTATAATAACATCAACACAATGGTCAATTTAACTCTATAACTAAACTCAATATTTTAGACATTCCCTTTAATATTTTTTTAAAGTTTAAAGTCTATCATCACTAAACATTTTAATATTTTAATCTTTTATTAATTCTTATATACCATCTTATGTACCTTGCAGAATCTTCTTTAAAAAAAAAAAAAAAGATTATACAGTACCCTTTTATCCCTTAAAAAAAATCCCTTTTTCCCATCTCGTTTTATACCTTTGTGGCTTTTTGCCCGCTTTTCCCTTCCTTTCTTAACCCCCCTGGCCTTTTTACCCCCCCCTTCTCCGAACCTCTGCCTTTTTAGCTTCCCCTCTCTGTTGTGTTCCTTTTTCCTTTTGCTTTCTAACATGTTGATTTTGCATCTTATTTTTCTCTTTCTTGGGTGTTTTTTTAGATCTTAAGTCCTTCATTTTCCTTCCTCTTTTTCTCCTTTCTTTCTTGATCAATCTTTTAAATTCATTAAAGATGACTTCCGGTTTGCCAGGCTTCGGCGGTGGCAGGGATTCGCGTTCCTGCGCAATCCCTGTTGCGTTAGCCATCTTGGTGCCTCCGATCCCGACAGGTCTGGAGGCTAAGGCTGCCCCATAGAGGCAGCCGAAGATAGGGGGGATCCAAAGAGGGGTTTGGGGGTAACGCAGACCCATCCCCAGCCGGCAAAACCACCTTCTCTCAAGGAGGAGCGGCAGTCTTCAATGGCCGCCACAAAGAAGCCGGCAGCTGGGTAAGATTGTGCAGGAGGAAGAGGGAGAAAGTTTTGAAGAGAAAGGTTTTTTTGGCTGAACCAGGACTTTAAGATATATTCACCATCCTGAAAACTATGACTTTTTGAATGACACTTTGTTTCCAGAGGAGATTTTCAAAACGGCAAATTTGAGGTTCTAAAAGGGAAAGTTTACTCTCCTTCCCAACGGAATTAAGAAATGGACATTGAGAAACCTGTCTTTTTAAAATTTGGCTCTTTGTTACAAGTGGGAAGGGAGAGGACAAAAAAAAAAATATTAAGATCTTGTTGTTCAAGATGCCTTGAAGATTTTGAGATTAGAAATTAATTGTAATGAGGCTTTAAAATACAGAATGGGCTCCTTTTCTTTTTTTTTTTAACTGATACTACCCCAGGAAGAGAAAGTGACAACTTTGTGCTCTGTTTGGACTGATTGATAACTCTGGGACTTTGGGGAGCTGTTTTAACTTCTGAAACATCTTGGTTGTTTTAAGAAGAAGAAGAAGGGGGGAGAAAGGTTTATAATGGCTTTACCTGATGATGAACTTAGAAAGGAATATGGGAAAATAAAGAAAGAAGGCAAGGACGCTGTGGAAGAAGCCTTTCATTTTTTAGAAATGGCACTTGCTATTTGTCAGCAAGCACAACAACAGATGGAGGAAGCAGAAGCAGAAGCAGAAGCAGAAGCAGAAGCAGAAGCAGAAGCAGAAGCAGAAGCAGAAGCAGAAGCAGAAGCAGAAGCAGAAGAAGAAGAAGAAGAAGAAGAAGAAGAAGAAGAAGAAGAAGAAGAAGAAGAAGAAGAAGAAGAAGAAGAAGAAAAGATGCCATCACACTGAACTTTCCTTGTAGTTATTATTTTTTTAGGCAGTGAATAATTTTTAAAATCCAGATCAATTAGAATATTGTAAGAGGATTACATGGCCATACTTCAAAGTAAAAGTAAAAGAAAACATTTGCTCACAAATATAGGTATTCATTTTTACATTAGTTTAACAGATGTAGTGAATGCTATAGATTAAAAATAAAATTGAATGAAATAATTTAACTTACAGTATCTCTAATTTAAAAAATTGTCTAGTGAAGTCTAATCAGCAGCATTTCTTTTTCAATAGTTTCACATGGCAATTTGTTTACATTCTCACTTTGAGCTTCTGATTTAAGTATAATCAAAACATTTGAATTCCAAAATGTGGGCCTCAGAACTTAATACATAAAAGTTCTCAACATCTGAGAGCTAATAAGTACCCCAAAACTTGTGTGATTTTGAACAGATAACACTAGAATTATAGATTACAGGCTTTTTCCACTTGTGTTATGAATGTGAATATTCAAAAGGTGATTGTTAAATGGAAATCCTTCTCATCCACTTTATTCTCAAAATACTTTTTTCTGTCATTTTTAAATACTATTTTCCTATCTCTTGCTCATAAAAATAACTGAGATGAGAATCAAATTAGAGGAAAAAATATACTTGAGAGGAACACTCAGTATTCTGCCTTTTCATCTTCTGATATTTCCCTGCTTCTGATTTACATGTTTTTATACATAGAGAACTGGGACTAAGTATTGTTCCCATGTCTTTTGATGATGCTCTCAGTGCCATTGATTTCAAAGGCATCTGAGTATCAGAGATCCAAGAAGCCTCAGTGCAGTGTCTAAATATATTACACATTTTGCATGCATACAAACACCAACACATTCCTATTTTATAAGCATGCACATTTAAACTTTGATTTTCCAGCAGCAATTTTCCCGAGGCTTTAAAAAATAAGAAGCTCAAAAACTTCTCTTTGACCTAAGATATCAGAGAATATGCTGCAACACAAAGATTCTCCTTAACCCAAACCCAAAACATTTCAAAATGAAACCTTTTAATTGAAAGCCGCACCCTTCTTTCATTTCTGTTACCGATGCTTGTCAGTCTTGTTTCCACATCTGTGTACATAGTGTTGTAAAGTCAGAGCAGCAACAAGCAGTAAAATAATAAACACTGCCATGCAGTTGCTTCTTTCATGAAGATATTTCTTAAATGACTATTGATAACTGTGGCATGCTTTAATTACAAACACAATGAAAAGGAGTGCTATCTCATTCAATACAGTCAACAAGACAGCCTGTAATAGATTTGCTCGTACAATGCAAGCATGATCTAAACGAAATTTGAAGCTTATACTCTTTATCATTACAAAGAAAAAAGCAATTTATCCTGCCCATTCGCCCATCCCCAGACATACTAACAGAAAAGTGGAGAGAAAGAGAGTGCACACACACACACACACACACACACACACGCACATCCCTTTTAATATGAAAAGTGATCCCTATATGTCATTCTTTTCATTTTCATGGCTTAATTCATTCTTTAAGTGAGGCTTCTTTCTGCTCCATCAATTACTATGACCAAAGGGGATAATTCCCAGGACATGAAGGGTGAATAAAGTTGCCTTTAAACAAAATATAAGTCTCCACTTAAGTGTAATTAAATCTTAAGTAGAATAAAAAAAGATAGCACATGTTAATAACCCCTACAAGCTACTGCAGTTCTGACAGTGAGCAAAATCCTTAAACCTCACAAATCATATTTGTACAATAGGTATTGTGAAATGTTAATCTTTTAATTATGTTTTCCTGAAATGTGGCCCTTTTCTTCCTGTAGAGATATTCCAGTTCCCAAAAGCCTTTGAGTGTATGCAGTGAAAAACAGAGGGTCAGTCTCATCCTTTTGTTGTCACACCTGGTCATGTGGAGCAAAGAAAATAAATTTTCATTCACTTGTAAAGAGGGATAATGCCTTTAGCAAGTCCTCCAGCTGCATGCATAATTGGACTTTATATGTTAATCTGGAGAATCACACATGTCTTGCTAGGCAGTCTGAAAGCTTTAATTGAGAACTATAATAAGTAAAGTAAGTTAGTAAGAAGCAGAAAAATGTCCATATTAGTTGCCTAAAGCAAAAACTGAAGGCAGGGTTGAAATTTCCTAAAGAAATTAACTTACATAATAATACTGTATTACTGTATGTGTATTCATATGCTGTAGAATATCTGCTCTCAAGTACTGCCATTTCAGTATTAACTAATATGTCAGTTTAACGGAGAGAAAATGGTCACACAGATATGCAAAACACAGAAAAACCTCAATCATGATGCTCTACTTAAATAGCATTGCTAGTAACCGTACAAGCAGATGACAGCCATAACTAAGAAAACCTTTGCAGAGTTCCACTTGATGTGCCAGTTGTACCCTTTCCAGGACCAGTTGGTTGTTCAGACAGTTGTTCACATCTCATGGCTGGACTACTGAAATGTGCTCTATGTGGAGATGCCCTTGAAAGCATTAGGAAGCTTCAATTGGTCCAGAATGTCATGGCACAAGCATGATGAGCTTTCTTGGCATGCTGCTGGACACCTCTGCTTCATGAACTTCAGTCATTGGCACTGTGCTTTCTGGGCAATTCAAGGTGCTAATTATTACCTATAAATCCCTAGATGGCATAGGTCCAACTATTTCTGGGATTTCTGTCCATCCAGTAAAGTGATTATGCTCCAAATCATCTTAAACTGTCATATTTTGGGACACGGGAACCTCCTCCTTTCTGTCCCAGTACCTGCTCTCTAGAATGAGGTGCCTCCAAAATATATAAGGCTCCCACCCTAATGATGTTCTAAGCCACCTTTAGAACCTATGTTTGCTCTGTTGTTTGCATTGTCATATGATGATTACTTTCTAGTTACTTTTGTACTTGTGCTGATTTTTTTTAATGTTACCCCTATTGTAGTTAGTCTTTGAGAATCATATGGAGTTCAACTTGAATGAATAGATATATAGAGAGATAAAATATGACTTGTTTTACTTTGTGTTTATGTATTATGTAAATTGAACCAAACCAATAAAACTGCTGCTTCTGCATGTGTACCCAGAATGTAACACTCAGGACAAATGTTCAGAGCTCTTTGATACGAGATAAATAGGGCTCGCTGATGTTTAGGACTGGTAGCTAAAAT
Organism: Hydrophis major; assembly: GCA_033807585.1. Classification (NCBI taxonomy): domain Eukaryota; kingdom Metazoa; phylum Chordata; class Lepidosauria; order Squamata; family Elapidae; genus Hydrophis; species Hydrophis major. The sequence continues at coordinate 61,955,437 of CM066331.1, read as the reverse complement.
CAGACTTCTTCTAGCACACCATGGCTCATAAACAAAATGGCTGCCATGGAGGAAAGCTTGCTTATTGAAATACACATCCCAGTGCAACATATATTCACCAGCCAGAGTCCATTGGATTCGGGCAGCTATAATAAATTTAAATAAATAAAATAGCACACAGACAAATATTTTTACAAATGGTTTACATCCAGAATTTTCTGGACCAGGCTGCAGATGCAAAGTAAATGCTAAGCTAAAGCCTAAAAAAGAAAGCATAAATAATGGCACAACTGTATAACTGTAGATCTCTCTAGTACTGGATTTCTCAACCTCAGCCTGATCTTCAGCTCCAGGATTCTCCAGCTGTCATGATCCCGTCGGAGCCTGAGTCTGTGGAGCAGGACTAGCCAAAGCTGGGGCTAATGGAGGAAAAGGGCATGGTCTTTTGGCTCCAGAGGAACAACCAGACTTCTTGCCTTGGTGACTGCCTTGTTATCTTTGCTTGCTGGACTACTCGCAACCAGAGGCAATCGGAGTGAGAGCTTTGCTCCAGGACATGCAGTAAACATGGAGACCAGGGGTGAAATTCAAATTTTTCTCCTACCAGTTCTGTGGGCATGGCTGTGGGTGTGGCTTTGTATACTAGTAAAAGCAACCAGGGGTAATTGGGGTAATTTTTTACCAATTCAAATAACCCTTACCACTTCTCTCGAGGTGGGCTGAGGTGGTTGAATTTCACCCGATGGGGATGTTTGAGGGAAAGTTGGAGCAATAAAGGGGAGTTAGAACTGTTCTCTGGCTGTGTTGCTTCTGTGCCTTGCCCTGGGTCATCATACCAGCCAGCTTATGTCTATCTGGAGAAAGAATTGTAGGAATAGGATTGAAAATCCATACATCTTAAATTCACAGGGGTTGAGAAACACTATTCTATTATAATCATTCAAGCAACTGAACTTGATCAAAAATGCCAAGTCAGGGGAGGGATTTTAAATTTACTCATTAGCTTCATATTTGTCATAAAATTAAAAAAAAACCAGGCAGCATGTAGTTAATATATATAGCTGTAGTTTAGTCATGAGTCACCTTTTCTAATATTCTGGTGTTTCCAACCTTGACATTTTACAATGAAGTAGTAGTATTTAAATTTCCTCACATTAGCATCTACAGTTTTATGATTAAAAAAGTTTTAATTGATGAACATTGTGAAGCCATTTCAGAAATCAAATGGATGATACAACAGTGTGTTGCAACTAGTTTCAAAGTACATAGTTATTGATGTTATTACCTAGTAGTAAAATTAAAGAAATTAGAACAATTCTGCCTTCCATTGTGGAACCTTGTTATTTTCCCATTTGTACACATGGATCTGTAGCTACAGCTTCACTCTGCAAAATAGAGCTGAGATATCATAAAAATCTTGTTTTTGAATCTTTCTTCTCTTTAGATCTCATAGGAAAATATTTTAAATAGATTTGGGTCAGAGCCTAAAAAGTCTCCTTTATATTTGCTTCTCATATTGTTACAATTGTGGCTTTCAGAGACTTCACGATGCCTTTACAGCTGCAACTCCCATTTATGCACAAAAAGCTGTAATGGTTGAAGGCAGGGGGCCAGAAATTAGGGAGATACAAGTTCTAGTCCTGCTTTAGGCACAAAGCCAGCTGGATAACTTTCAGCCAGCCACTTTCTCTCACCTAAGAAGAAGGCAGCGGAATGCCACTTCTGAAGAGTTTGACAAGAAAATTACAGGGATCTCTCCGTGCAGTTACCAGGAGTCAAAACTGACTTGAAGGCACAAAAATATTCATGAAGGTTAACACAGTTAGTACATTTTGACCTTGAAGTGGGCTGATGGCAAGTGCATTATTGCCTCAGTCTGAGTAAGCAATGCTGAGAAAAACCAGCAAGCAGGATTAAGTGAGGCTTTAGGTAGAATTCACTGATTCATCGGAACTATCCACAGCAGGACAGGAAATATGGTAGTCCTTAGTATCGCAGTGACATTCTTCCCACTTGCATTCATATTTAAATGATTGTTTTAATTTAAAACTTTGTTGCAATACATCAATATCTAGTGTCATCTTTAGATACAAGAATTCTAAGCTATTTGATAAATGATACAAACAGTACATGGTCACTGACATTAAATCTTCAGGTTTTTTCCAGTTGTAACAATGGATATCAAGAACTGAATCTGTGGTAATAGGGCATAAAATATGTCCCACCATTGATTTGGGATCCTAAAATTTGTGAAGTAAAAAATACAAAGTTGATACTGCTTCCTTTCATGAGCAAATTTTAAATCAAAAAGGGTATGCATAGATTACCCTACCCTAGGTCTGCTCCCAATATCCATATTATGCTAGTACCTAAGTAGGTACTATGACACTAATCATTACTCTCATATAAGTTGACAAACAGAAAACTTGTTTGCTTTCCCCTTCTTTCAAAAATAAAGAACCTAGAAACACTGTTCTCCAAAGCACCTGAAAGCAGGACAAAGAAGCAGTGGATAAAAACTAATCAAAGAGAGAAGCAACCTAGAACTAAGAAGAAATTTCCCGACAGTTAGAACAATTGATCAGTGGAACAAATTGCCTCCAGAAATTGTGAAATCTCTAACCGTGGAAGAAAAGATTGGACAACCATTTGCCTGAAATGGTACAGGGAACTCCTGAGCAGGGAGTTGGACTAGAAGACCTCCATGGTCCCTTCCAATAACATTGTTATTCTATTCTGTTATTAAAATACTATATTATTTTTATTATAATACATGTAACAGTCTTTTCATTTCTAGGTGATGAGATACTGCATAATGTTCACTCTTGGTAGAGTCCAATTGAAGTAGCATTTGCACTAGGTCTTCCTATATGAACAATACCAATCTCTGCTAATTAGAGGGGAAATGACCCTCAATGACCTTCCCTATCAATTCCCTACTAATAGCAATTGTATTCCCCATTCTGGAGACTAAATATAGAAAGTGTTTACACTTATGTAGGAAAGAATAATTTTAGCTTTACCACACCATTTTCTCTCATAAAGAGCTTAGTTGAATCACTGCTTAGGGCTTGGCTGAAACTATTAGTCCCTTAAAATGTTTATCGCTTCACAAGGGCACAAATCAATAGGAAGATCTCTCTGAACACAAAAAGACAACTGGATTCTGAAATAGCACTTTTCTTCCATCATTAACTCAGAAGCAAAATGTAAGAGAAGTGAATGATATACATAATCTTACAGGGGGTGGGGAAATTTTAAATCTGCCTGTACTTACAAGGAAGATCGAGAATAGTTCATTCATTTATTCAATCAGGAATATGTAAATCTTTAAATATTCTTTTTCTATTTTATTTCTTTTACACTCTTCTCTTTCTGATTTCAGTTTGTGTTATCTTTATTATGAACTCTTCAGTGCACGTTTTTTTTAAAAAAAAGAGTAACACTGACAACCACAAGAAAGCAGATGTAAAGAAGTATGCTGAAATAAAAAAGAAAGTGCTCATTGCCTCTTCTAGAGTATCTTGATAAAAGTCAATCAAAGCTGAAACATTCTGAAATACCAAGTCATCTTATAGTGTTTGTTGGTTTGGATTAAACATGTCTGTTTGAACCTCAAGCCTTGGAAGTTGTCCTTCCAGGGAGAACAAGAGTCACAATAATTAAATTAATTGATCTTGTCACTACACAGAAGTTAGCCATTTATGTATTCCTGGTGATGTACCTTTTTCCTTTTTCTCAAACTTATTAAAAATTCTGGAATCCTTTCATACCCAACCTATAATTTCTCCAGCAACAAGTGTAATTTAAAATTTAACAATGCAGAAACATACTTCCTGATTCAGCCAGACTGCTGCCACCATTCCACTTTTTTGTCCTGGGAATGGTAGGCATACAAGCATACCTGATAAAGCTAAAAAAAGAAAGAAAAAAAGGGAAGAGATTTTTAAAAATGACATTTCCTCAAATACTATTCATTCAAAGAATGCCAGAGTTAGCATGGTGGCACAGTGGTTACAATGCAGTACTGCAGGCTACTTCTGCTGACTGCCAGCAATTTGGCAGCTTGATTCTGACTTTCATCCTTCCAAGGTCGATAAAATGATCCAGATTGTTGGAGGCAATATGCTGATTCTGTAAACCACTTAGAGAAGGCTGTAAAGCACTGTTAAGTGGTATATAATTCTAAGTGCTATTGCTATTTTGCACTCCTATATCCAAATACAATGCCTGCTTAGTATAGCAATGCTCATAAGTGTGAAAAATGGTCATAGGTAACTTTTTTCAATTCCATTGTCACTTCAAATGGTCACTAAGGAATTGTTGAGTACTCCCAATACAGAAGAAATTCATTTCCAGCTGTCTTGATGGATTGTCTTGTCTTGATAGAGAGCAATCAGTGGCAAAGAGGTTTATTTTGATATGACAGCATAGAAGGATGAGGAAACAAATGATTAAACTGTTTCTCGGAGTATTTTCAGGAAGCCAAATATTAGCCACTGTGAAAAATTGGATTTGTCTGGATAAAGAGATAAAAGATAGATGAAAAGGAAGAAATATAGTTGCAAATAAAACAAAGTACTTCTGAGTCTGTACTGTCCTATTCTTTCTATTGAACTTAACACGTCCCTTTGCAGTCAGGGTGCAACTTAAAACTGAATCTAGTTTTTTTTTCATCTCATTTGCTGTATATTCATTTCCCCTCATTATATAGATGAGAGAGAGAATGAGAAAACTTCAGATTTTTAAAAATTATTTGTCCTTTTACTTTCCAACATGTGACATTTAAATGATAAAATACAAGGTCGGCAGGTGGATAGATAAGTGATGAATATTAATTACCCATGATATATTGCTTTCTTTATATGGCGACTCATCTCACCCTAGATAACTCTGGACACCACAGAATAAAAAGCAAGAATATAAAACAATAAATAAAGAAGACCATAATAATAAATATCCTGAAACATGGAAATACAACCCATAGAATGACATAAAATGGTCCCCTCAACAATGGAGTTATCTAGATAGGTCTCTAGTTCTATGGCAGCACCATGGCTACTCATCAGGTCTAAATGGTCTTCAGAATATCAAAAGGAATGGGGGAATCAAATCTAACTTTTGGTCAGGAAGAATATTCCATAAGGCAGGCACCATAACAAAGAAGCCACATCTTCTGGGATCAACTAAATGTAGATCCCTAACTGAAGGTACCCACAGCATGCCTTCTCTGCCAGATCAAATGGGCTAGACTTGTGTGATCAGAGAAAGACAGTCCCTCATGTTTGATATGCCAGAATCTTTCCACTTTTCCATACCATAGGTTCATGTGTTATGTTTATTATTGCTTTCTAAGAGAATATATTCGGCATTGACCAAATCATAAAGTTATAGCTATGTTTTTGATTAGCTGAGGGTCACATTCATCAACATAATAAATACCAATAACTTTCTCCTAGTAACATTAGGTTCAGCACAGTAGCTATTAAATTATATCAAAGACCATAAATGAATGTATGCCACAGCATGATTTCTAAACAAATTCACAACAGTGAGGAAATCTGCACATACAGGTAAGCTACTTCTTTATTGATATCCCAAAGAACACCATAAAAACACAAGGAGAATGCATGATATTCAAGGGAGCCACCAAATTATATTTATTCTCCCTGCCAATGGTGATACAAACACTTACATGCAGACTTCTTTTCAAATTCAGTATATTTGAAACTTAGAAATGAAAGATAATTAATTTAGATTTTTGTTGTTCATGTCTGAAACAACTCTCAGTGGGGCTTGCAAATCAATCTTCCAATAGTAGGAACAATAAGTTCCTTGTTCCTACATTATTCTTATCTAACAGCTAGACTTTGAAGGAATGTATATTAAACTTTGCCCCAAATTATTCAAGGTCTATAATACTACCCAAGATATCATGTACAAGGTATGTTATCATTCACAAACAAAACCTCCAGAGTTTGGAACATTAGCATTAATTCTTTCACTCCAAACCAAATTTGCAGCATCATGCAGAATATTTCATATTAAGTTATTCATCTAAATATGATCTGGAACAGTATAAAAGAAAGGAACTGTTGAACTACAGTGCTAAAAGCTTCAATCCTTGACAAAAATTCTTGTTAACAAGAAGCTAAATTTAGGTATTGTTAGGGATAACATTGGTTACCTAACTTAGTTTGGGTAAAAATAATATATAAACTATGTTAGTGAGTTATTATGGGTGCGGTTGTAAAATCAGTTGTAAATCACCATAAGAGGGAGCACAAGAGCTCACTGTTTACTGGCTTTTACTGTAGTAGCTGACAATGTTGGATTGATGGTGATAACTGCGTGTTTTCCCTGCTGTTGCTGAAACGAAGAAAAGGGGTTTGATTTTCTTCATATCTCTGACTGCAAAAGAGATATATTGCTGGACTGATTATTTGTAAGTTTACTGACCTCTATTTTCAACACTGGACTTTGCAACTGATTAATCCCTGGATGGACTGAACTATATGGACTGTTTGACTATGCTATAACTCTTGCTGGAATAAAAAACTATTTAACTGGTATGGTGTATCTGTCTTACTGAGTGTAAACTACAACAACGTTTATCTCACATCATTTGCCTACCTGCTAGACTGCCGTTGCACGTTCTGCTGGGGTGTGTATCCCTAACAGGTTTCTCTTAGCTTCTTCAATTATCACATTAAAAGCAACATGCTGGCCGAAGTAATGTACTTTATAACTAATTTAATCATGAAAAAATAAGCTGATTTATCATTTTTTATCCCAAATTATAATTATATATTATTTTCTAATCATAATTCCTTTGCATTTAGCATTCTTTTTACCGGACTTCACCATACTTTAATAAATCCCCGCAATGGACCTGTGTTATCTTTATTGTGTATCAATAACAGAAGAAAAAGAATTAAGTTGCCATCAGGGAAGAATGTACCATCCAGAACTGGAATAGTATAGAGACAAAAATGTCATAATTAAGGAGAGGTATTCTTGGTTTATTTTACAGTTCAGCAACTATAACAGTTAAAACTAGTCTGCATTTGGAAATGATTGTGAGAAATATATGAAGATATATCTAAAAAGCAAATTTTTGGAAAGTTTTGCAAGAAAAGCAGTAAAGAAGGGCTTATTTATATATCTATTAATACTGGAAATTTTGTTCAAATAAATTGTTGAACCATCTTCTATCACGGGTGTCAAACTGAATTTCTTCATGGGCTTTTGTAGTTCTCCACAGGCCGTCTGAGGGGAGGGAGGCGGGCAGCACCCTGCAGCACCCCGCCAACCAAAATGGGATGTGGGGCAACCATGTGAGGGCCCCCTCACCCCATTTTCCACCTGAACAGCTTCCTGCAACTCCCTGCCGGCCAAAACAGCCCCCCTGCCCCCCATTTTGGCTGGCAGAGTGCTGCAGGCCATCCATGCCGAAAACAGGACACAGGGGACTGTGTGCGCCCAACGCCCATTTTGGCTGCCAGAGATATTGCGGGCCAGTCCTTTGCTATTTCCGGATTAGTCCCACAGGCCAGATTTAAACACCTGTGAGCCTTGAGTTTGACACCCTTATCATGTATTTATTTAACCTTGAAAGCTAAGCACTTAAGAGCATATCAATTATTTTCTATTACAAAATAAAACCTCCAAAATGTAACATGTATTTCACTCAAGTAGCTTGGAATGCATATAATCTGCCATGCATTTAGAAAAAAAAAGTATGTTTTTTTTATTAAATGTTTGGTTGCCTCCAGGAAAAGATGCCCCATATTTGCAGCATTTAAAATAAAAAATGCAGTATGCACCAAATATCAAAAGTATGATTCCATCTAACAAGTATTGCAATCCATGCTTTCCATGCTTTCAATCCACCAGCATACTTTTTGTGGAGGGGACAGGGAGAGAAAACAGGAAGTAAAATTTCCTTTATAAAAATTCAGCTTTCTATCTCTCTTGCTTATTTCAGACAAGAAGAAAAGGTTTGCAGGTTACAAAGAATTCTGAAAAAAATGACTCTAAATGCAAAATATCAATCAACTGCAATGATGTAGTTTTTAGACAAAATTAGACTTGATTGGTAGAAAATGTCCAAAAGACTCAGCAGTAGCTCCTTTACAAGCATATTATTTATAATGGATACATTGATACAGAATGACTTATTTAAAAAAGCAAGGCAATATTTTATAGGCATAACAATCAACATTACACTAATTCAGAAAGTACATTTTTGTAAGCTGTTTTACACTCTTATCAATTCACAAATTATGTGGACTCACAGAATCAGGCAGAATTATGTATCATTCTGCTTAAGACTGCAACATTGAAACAATAAATAAAATTTTCAGCTCTTTACTAAATAAAAAAGCCATCAGATTTTTCTTGCAAATATTATCATTAGCAATTGTCCTACGTGTGCGCCTTTTAATGTTGCTGTACTTTACTGCTAAGTGTATGCCTATTTAAAAGCAAGTTCTGACATGCTGATTAAAGATACAAAGTTAGTGCAATGTAGGCTTTATAAATGGTCTTTTGCATTCAGAATTTTGAATAATCAGGAAAACTCCCCCCCCCCCAATATATAAAGAATATAAAACCATTCCAAGGTTCGATTTCAAAAATTGCCCAAGTGAATCACTCCATTTTAAATTTTGCTTGTCTTGATTGCAAGTAGATCTGTCTTCTTAGAAATATCTGGCAAACTATTTTAGGGTGCAAAATTCTCTTCCAAACCCAGTGGTGGAATTCAGTGCTGTTTTTCTGCTGATGGCTGTCCTCCAGAATTAGGGGAAAGTGATTCATTACCTCACAGTTAAAATGCCCCGATATGGGGATGCACTCCAGAGGAGCAGTGGGAGTTCTGGTGGAGATTGGTGACAACAGTGGAGAAAATCCTGTTTTGCTAGCAAAAATTCATTCATAATCATACAATATTAGATTTGCAAAGATAAACTTAAAATTAATAACCAGATGTTTAAATAGCCATAAAGGAAGTTGAGGAAAAGCCTTTTAAGACAATGATACAGTTTAATTCTTTTTCTTTAACTTGTTCCTGAATATAGCCTATTAGTTTCTATTAAAATTCTCAGTATGATCTAGAACAAAGACATATGAACTCATTTTAAAAAGACAAATAGTGCCAATTAGTATTTCAATGTTCTAATTTATTCCTAGGTAGTAGAACTGAATTTTATTTCTCAAAGGATCATGAAGAAAATAAACCATATTTATAATTGTAACAGGCTATGCATAGTGCAAATGAAATTGAGGTTTCCTTTCTATTTTGTTTGCCATTAAAATCCTATTAGCAACTATAGCACACCAACTTAAGACTCATCCAACAAAGTACTGTATAACCAGTGATATTGACAACTATGCAATTACATACAATTAGGGAAACTTCATTTTGTTCCATAGGTGTGGAGAGGTGTGGAACCTTTTTTTTAATCTAAGAGCTGTACTTGATCTTTGAACAACATGTGGAAGAAGACATTACTCCAAAATTGAAGTCAAAACAAAATTTAGATTTAATATATTTAAAGATTTTTGATATGATCATTTATTATATATTTAATAACCTTCTTCTGCAATATTAAAATTTGATAGCAACTGTTAAAAAAAGGGCTGATATTTTTCCAGATATATTAAGAAATTTACTTTAGACATTCTGAATAAATGTATGGCTGTATTCATACTAAGCCGAGATTTATTTGGATTAGGGGTTGTTGAACAGAGACAAAACATAGTTGTTATTTTATATGAATGCAATTGGTGTTTGTTTGCTTTTTGCTAACTTCTTTCCAATAACCAGAAAAATGGGCAAACCACAAAAACAAACGCAAGCCACAATTTGCATTCATGGGAGATGTAAGCTTTAAACTCAAGTTCAGTTTTGAATTGTACTTTGTGGAAAAAGAAAATTACTGTTTCTTAATTGAGATCATTTTACTAAACCAAAAATCTTCATTATTGGAAGATATGGATTGTCTATAATCAGAATCTTTCAGAGACTTGATTGAATACATCTTAATGTTTTACCAAAAGGTGGATGAGTATTATTACAAACTCTACAGGTAGTCCTTGCTTAACCACCATTTTTCCACAGGGAAAAAGTGATCCATGATTACTTGTCACATTTATGACCATTGGAGCATTTCTATGTTATATGATGATTCAGGTGCTCTCACACATTTACCAGTCATAGAATCCTGCAATCATGTGACCACCATTTGTGAGCTTCCTATCTGGTTTATGACAGTCAAAATCAATAGAATAGCTGGATGGAGGTTGTAAGTAGTGGTCATGTGATATCTTGCTTAATGAACACAGATAATTTGCTTAACTATAGCAAAAAGATCCGAAAATTGGATGCAATCATGAGTTGTTAACAACACATTTTCAAGTCCCTATTGTGGTTGTAAGTTGAGGGCTACATGTATAGTAAACAAGAGAAAGTAAAATTCTCTACAGATATATCCTTAAATGTTTCAGTAAAAATCAAATAATCATAAAATTTCCTCTCAAAATCTGATGACCCCAATACAACAAGCCACATACTTTTCAGAAATCATAAATTCAAATTTTAAAGTAAAAAATATTTTTTCTACAATGTATATAATGCTGTTTAGCTAATAATTATATTTTCTTGTAAATTTATTCTCATTTAACAAAAGCTAAATCTAAGCAGGAATTGGGAATATTATGATTTCTGTTCCAACTATCAGAATATATTTCACAATATATTCTAACATATGATTTATATTAATAAATCAAACTATAATTCAAACCTGAAGCAGATTTTTCAGTTTCACTGCTTTTTAAACTGTTTTCAGTCTTTTTTTAAAAAAAAAAAAATTAGCGAATAAGTAAAAGTAGTTTCTAACATGCAAGTGATTTTTTTAAAGAAAAATAGTCAAGTAATCCTTTCAAAGTGAACAATTACATCAATATATTGACAGATTAAACTATAAATTTAATCTGACACGATTCCACTAAGTGGTAGGTGAATCCTGCCTACTATGAGTGTACTATTCTACTTTAACTCTGTAAAAATTTACTGGGATATCTTCAATCTTTCCTGGAACAATTTTTTAACACATGGCTAAACTCTGACTTTAAAAAGTAAAAGAAACAATTGATTGGAAGATTAATTCCACCTAAAAGTGCATGTGGGCAACATATTAAATATACACATACTAAATAAATGGAACAAGTTTACAGATTCAGCAAAAAGTAGATTTTAATCTTTCAACCACCACTATAAGCATCTTTGTATTTTAACACTTCAGTATTCAAACAGATTGCTTGGAGTCAGCTGCAACTATACATCATTATCAACAAGTATCTAGGTTAATTAGATATTCATATATTTAAAGTAAGTGGTGGAAAATCGACGGTATGAATTTAGCTATACTGGTTAATAGAACTGATAAGATTGTATTCCTTTCTCCACATTAGTTTCCTGTTGACCTATGGTTTCTCCATGGAGTTTCCCAATATCTGAGAGACAAAGAAGGATACTCTTACGAAAGACACATTATCAATTCTCTTCTTTTTTAGCCAACAATCCTAAAGGCTTGTCAAATTCAGCAATTCCCTTGATGAGATCCTTTTACGCCTACTTCTGTCAGCCCAATTAGTTATGTGTTCAGTCTGAATCCAACCTAATATTTTGCAAATCCACCGACATCTAAAATAGCCCTTTAAGATTTTATATCTCCACCTGCCTTTAAAGATTTCTGCCTTGCCTGAAATAAAATTAATGAACACTAAAATTCATGTCACATTTGAAGGCAGCTGACTCAATCTAAAAGAAAATCCACAACCACTAAAATCAATGGCTCTTACAAAACAATCTTGAAAAATATTTACTCAGACCTTATTGGTGTTTATGAGTGAAACCTTCAATGAACTGTGTTAATTTCAACAGGATAAGTAAGTATATCTAATGATCTCTGGATTGTGTCTATCAAATAGACGTCAATATCAAAATAAAATATACAAAACAATTTTCCACAAATGAAAAAAATATCTGACATCTAGAATGTGTAATTTAAAGAACACTCCCTTTTTAATTCTAAGATCCCTTAAGCAAACCCATCATAACGAACTGACACTGAAACCAAATTTATCTCAAATGTAATTGCTATGTGAGCATCCAATTTGAAATGGCAATAGCAATCGTGCAGTAGCAAAAATCACTGCAGCATCATTAGCCCTTTGTATAGCCCTGAAAAAGACAATAAACCACATGTTTTCTATTCAATCACTTAATGGTTTTCTATTGAGTAATCACATTCTAAATACAAATGAAAAAGTGTCCTTTTTTTTCCAAACAGACCAGTCTTTAATACTGAGATTGATAGGATGAGGTTAAAAGAACAAATCATGGTACTGAACTGATTATTTTGAAGCAAGTGTCCCATCTTTACAGGGAAAAGTGCATTTAGTTCAGCAGCAAAATAGCACAGCATGAAGATATTGTGCTTTGACGCAGACACTCCATAATAATGGGAGGATGTACAAGGCAAGGCAAGGCAAGATATAAAACCAGAATAACATTGTCAACTGACCATAAATTTTATGTATATTGCAGGGTTTCAAAAAAAAGACACATTCATTAATTGCACAAAGACCAGGAAAAACCCTTACAATTGTGTTTCAGATCCATCATTGATGTAATACTAAATCTTAACAGAACATGATACTTTTCTACAAATTTGTCACTTCTTTAAGTGAAAAGTGTTGCTTATGCTAAATGAAGCAACCATAAAATAATTGCTTCTTCAGTATGATATGCTTATAACTGATAAATTCAAAGGAACTCAAGCTTCTGTTGGACTTTTTTTTTTTCACTAACTAGTTGCTTATATTTTTGCAATAATACGAATCAGTCAATAAAAAGCCCTCAGAAGAATACAACTTCTCGATTCAGTAAAACAGAGTAAATCCCACCCCACCCCCCCAATCCAGTGACATACCCTGACTGTAAACATACAAGACCATTTGTTTTAAAACTTAAAACAAGTTAAAGGACTTTCCAGAATAAAGGAAAATACAAATAATTTCAACTTTTTTTTGTCACAAAATGTGATTCACAACGAATGAGAAAATAATTTGTGTGACTAAGTTGCTTTTTATCCAACAGGAAAAGGCTTGGTTTAAACATATTTTCCCTTAAATTGATCAGCAGTTAATTGACATTGTTTTCAGTGAACTGGTACCCCAAATTATCCAGACAACCATCAAATTCACTAAAGAAAACTTTAACAAGCATTTATAATGAAAAAAAAATCTAAATGGCTATGTTTCCTCTAAGAGCAGGAACACATACTTGTGGTCTAAAATTTGCCTGTTTTATATTATTTATGTTTATAATATAATATACAATCTATATATTATATTATATATACACACATACACAATACTAACAGTGCAGTTTGCATTTAGTAGAGTGTATGGGGCAATCCATCTTTTATCCACACTGGGCATCATGTAGCCTAGATACTATATACATAATGACACCACAAAAGCCATTTATATTTTGTACATCATTGGGGAAGATATCAGTCAGACCATGGCTCGATATGGTCCTTGCATTTTGAGAAACTGGATGATAAAGGAAGGTCCACCTGCAACAATCTGAGCTGGAAGGGTACTGAGTGGACAGTTCTCAATGCTCATTATAGATAGCTTGCTGCAAAGAGCCAGTTCAAAAGGAAGGCTGTTTAGATGTGGGTTGTCATTTAGATACAGTTCTTCCAGATTCTCCAGTGTACCTGCAAAATAATGAGCATTTTTAAAACCAAATATATGTCATAAAATAATAGGTGACATAGAAATTACTACTGGATAACTTGTTCTTTTGTCCGTTACCAAGAACAGAAAATATATTATCCTTTGCATCTGAACAGGTCATTGAATTCAAAGCATATTTCTAAGTTTGCAATAACAGCAGTTTTTAATGTTGGCACGAAAAGAAAAATTAATAGGAATCTAAAAGGGATAAACCCAATAGTGTGCTGGAGCTGGCTTATACTGGTTCATGAAAGCGGATTGTTACATTTTGCAAAACACTTGACAGCAGATGTAAGCTATAACACCTAGTATGCCGATCAGTTGTTTCACAGTTAGTGTCAACATTGGCAACAATGCCATGGACCTGCAAAGTTGGCTTTTAAACATTTACCAGCATACTACTGGATAAAACCCTTATTACATTTCTTCAACAACCTAAGGTCACTTTCAGCTAGAAAAGTATCTTTTTCTCCTTACAGACATCCCAACTACAAAACCTTATTTTAAGAGATCACATTAAGACAAATGTCTTATGATAAAAAAATTTTAAACAGACTTGCAAATTCCAACTTACATTTTCAAAACACTGCAATGAAACAAAAATATGCCTGCATTTGAGAAACTTGAGTATATTATGCTGTACTAAATGTCAGAACTGATATTAAATGAATCTTAAATATCAGGATTATTTCCCATTCTGTGTGGGAAGCTCAAAAATTTTTCAGGGGCTCTGTGTTAATCAATGATGCATGATGAGGATAAAGGTCCTTTTTCCTGAAGACTACTACAAATTATGCAAGTTATTAACAAAACTGTTCTAGTCATATGCAAAGTGGGAAAAAAACAGCTTGGCAGACATAGTAGAACTTTTACATACTACCTTTGTGGTTCTTACATTCTCAAGATTGATCTTTTGAGTGGAAAAGAACTTAAATATAATAAATACTGCCAGATGCTGACTTACATTGAATATCTCATTGGTACATTACAGCAATATTTCTCAATCTCAGCAACCGTACATTTCATTTCTCAGGATTCCCTAACCATAACCCAGTTTTAATGGGAATTCTGACAGTTGAAGTCCACACTTAAAGTTGCTGAGGTTGAGGAACACGGTATCAGAAGTATCTTATCAATACCGGCCCATGAATTTATGGATCATATCTTACCAATTTCCTCAGGAAGTTGTGTAAGAAAGTTTTCTCCCAGCCCAAGATGTGTCAGATTGATAAGGTGACCAATTCCTCTGGGAAGAATGCTCAATTGATTATTCGTTAGGATCAGTCTCTGTTTAAGGAATATATAATGTAATCATAAAATTAATATCTTCCACCAAAGAATTAACAGGTATCTTATCATTAGAACAACAGCCTTTTTCTCCAACTGTCAACAAATAATGGCTAGACTTGGGGCTGCATTACTCCAAAATGTTATTGACATACAAACCAGAACTGTCAAATATTCTGTAAAGTCACTGTCCATGTGTACACACATTTAAAAAAATCTTTCTTGTTTTTTACCATTTTCTATATTTATTACTCAGTATAAATTCTCACTTTTTCAAGTAAAGGGCACTCAAAGGAACTACAAAAGCAGTAAACATGAAAGTAAAAGAAATTAGAAAAACCTGCTAAAAGTTCTGACTGAAGAAGAAGGCTTTAACTTCTTTCATAAGGCTAAAGAGGTTAGGGCAGTGATGGCTAACCTTTTTGGGCTCTTGTGCCCAAAATTGTGTGCGTGTTTGCATGCTCGTGCTCCCAAACTAGCACCCAGAAAGCAATGCATGTCCCCCCCCATGCCGCCTACACATACGCATGCAATCCCACCTCACCCACCCACCTGCTGCCCCCTTACCTGCACTGCGCCTCACAGCTGATTTTCAGCTGGTTTGAGGCCTTTTTTGGCCTCCCAAAGGCTTGAGGAAGGCTTCTTCAAGCTTCTACAAGCTTTGTAGGCTGAAATCTAGCTCTGTTTCATCACTTCCTGTTTTTCCAAAAATATTGGAAATGACGAAACGGGGCTCGTGAGGTAAGTTTGCCTGCAGCTCGTGTGCCAGCACAAATGGCTCTGCGTGCCACCTGTGGCACACGTGCCATAGGTTCGCCATCATGGGGGTAGAGTTACATTTTATGCCATTCTGAGTATTTTTTAAAATAAAATTTTAACATTTATACAGAAAATGCATTTAATACATTCTATAGCTGCAGAGAAATTGAGCATCTTTCTTAATTTCTCTTCCTTATGTATTAGAAGGCATTCCATATAACATAACAGAATTTAGCATCCAAATGGCAACTAATTTATAACATGGCAGTTTTTTTAAAAAACAACACAAAATCCAGTATGACATAGTGGCCAAAGATACCAGGCTAAAAAAAAAATGACACAAAGGCAGTCAATCAATCAATCAGGAAGGCATTTATATATACTTTGAATTGGACAAAATATTCTATACCATGTAATTATTTTACCTGCAGATCCCTAAGGTATGCTATTTCATTTGGCAACGATTCTAGCTTATTTTCCTCTAGATCCAATTCTCTCAGTTTCCTCAAATTTCCAATGCCATGTGGGAGGTTTCTTAGGAGATTATTTGATAAAACAAGAACCTAAAATAAAATTAACAGAACATTTAATGAGTTGGCAGCTATACATTAATGTCAGAATTAGCTAAATATTTTTTTAAATAAAAAGAGACTGTTTACTATTAAACTTTAATGCCATATTGGCTCGAGCAAATATGACTTGTGAAGTAAATAAATATTCTTTATTGGGCAAGAATGAAGAAAAACATTTTTCTGGAAACTATAAAAGATCTGTGGAAAAGTTTACATTTTCACATTCCTATCAACAGATTTTTACTTTTATAAGAATGGTTTTTCATGAATAATTTAATCACAAAAGCATTTAAATTATTTGGTGCATGTAGTAAAGAATTTATATATATATACTTTTATCCTACAGAAATGGATAGGAATAGAGAAAGGGCAGGGCAAAGACATAAAAATGAGAAAGGAAGGCAAGTGTTTATATACATACCAATTATAAGGAATGTATATCTTTTATGAGTTGACTGGAAAATAAGGAGAGAATAGATAAAAATATTCCCTCCATAAACCATTTCCCATACTCACACACTCAAAGCTTAAATTCTTTGTTAGATTTCATATACAAAGTCATACAACACATGCATTTTAGTTTTACCAAAAAAAAACCCATACCCAACTGAACAGGTAGTTCTCGACTTACATCCATTGCCTAATGACCATTTGTGGTCCCCGCCAGAATTATTTAAAATATTTCACAAATTAGATAGGGAAATTTTGTTTTCTTTCTTTTATGGAAACAAAAAAGAATAGAAAGATTTATAGATCTTAGGCGTCTTTTTCTTAAAATAGGTTCAAATAATATAAAAAGGATTATTTACATTTGATTGAGTTAAAGAATACCAATATTGTGGTAAACTGGATCATTAAATAATAGAGAGAAAGATTAAGGGTTTGTAGATGTTGGATATCTTCTTTTTATGTAAGATTTAAATAATATAAAGAAGATTACATTTGATTGTGAGAAAGAATATCTAATATTGTGGTAAATTGGATTAATATGAGCGATGCTCGGAATCAACACTGTTCACGCATAATTTGGATGAATATTAAAATAAAATAGAAAGGGACAAGAGGAGAGGAAAAGAGAGAAGGAAGGAAAGGGAAGTGGAGAGGGGAGGAGAAAGAAAGAGGGAAGAAGAGGGAAGCGGAAGGGAGAAGGGAAGGGAGGGAAGGAAAAGGAAAGAGATGGAAAGAGATAGACTGTCAGTGCAAAATTAAAAATATGAGGAGGGGGAGAGGAGGAGAGAGGAGAGGGAAAGGAAAGGAAAGGAGGGGAGGGGGAGAGGAGGAGAGAGGGAGGTATAGGGAGGAGAGGGAAAGGAAAGAGGGAAGGAGACGGAAGCGGAGAGGAGAAGGGAAGGCAGGGAAGGAGAAGGAAAGAGACAGAAAGATGGATTGTTGATGTATAATTGAAAATATATGTATTATAAAGGAAAATGCATAATAATTTTTTTAAAAAAATATGGTTTCAATGTTTTGACAGCCAACCCTACCCCTGTGGTCAAGTGATCACATTTTAAACAAATGGCAACTGGCTTGCATTTTCAGCCTTATGTAGGGTCCCATGATCACATTACCATAATATGCTTTTTTTGCAGGAAATTGATATTTACTTTCAGTTTTCAGCAAAAAAAAAAAAAAAGCTGACTGGGTACAATGAAATTGCTTAAAGAACACTATGATCATTGAATGACCTCAGCAAAACATCATAAAAATAAGCTTAATGACCCCCATGATTTACAAATATAATTCTGGACTCAGTTACAATCATACATTGAGGACTACCTGTATATCATTATATATTCACCATACAGGGAAATAAAAACTTGCTGATTAAGATAATTTACTAGCTATATCTTCTCTATGCTCAAATAAAACTAAGTCATAATGTGCACAGCATAAGTACTGATGTGGGACAACTCTGGTATGAAGTTTGTTTAAATAAAATTAGGTTGTTTCAGGGTATATTTGTTAGTTTCATCAATTAACAATAAATATATCAAGATTGGTCAGGTTCCTTAAAATCTTCTATATTCTAATGTTTACCACCTCAAGAGAAACAAGTCCAGATACATCCTCAGGAATTTTGTTGAGTTGATTTGTAGCTAAATTGAGCTCCACCATGCTGGTCCATGTCCCAAAATCCAGGGGAAGTGATGTCAGCTGATTGTCCTGTAATTTAACATAAAGTAAGTTTAGGTTTTTTTTTTCTAAATTAAGAATAATAAATTGTAAATGATATTCAGTTAAACACATAAAGAACATAAATTTCACTATATTCTCACAAAGAAATAATAATTACAAGAGCTTGGAGTTGTTTTTTAAAGAAATGTTCACAATGCAATTTAGTCAAGGACAGGATACATTCTACATCTCCAAAAAAGAAGGCTGTGAGGTGTATCAATGTTAATTGAATGTCCTACTGATTCTGAAAAAAGAACCAGTTTAGAGTAATTGTAGTCTTATCACCCATATAACTGCAACAATTAAACAGTTGTCTGTTTTAGCTTTTCTATTTTAAACCATCAAAAATTTGAATTAAATATATGCTGCAACAACTTTTAGCTAGATTTAACTGATAAGTAACCTAAATAACACTTTAATGTTTCAATTTATTTGTTTTGTACTTTTATGGAAAATACTCCTCTATGTTTGCAGCTCCCTAATTTCAACATCATTTATCACAAGTTACTACATTAGAAAGCCTTTATACTGTTGATACTAATTTTATAAACAATTCTAGGAAAGGGATCTTACAATATCAGGTATCCATGGTATCTGCCGCAATTCTCTTTGGCTGCATTTTCATACAATATTTTATTTTACACTAGAAAATTCGTATTCCTGAAACAATGTCTCACCTTCATGTTCAGCTTACTTAATACTTTTGCTCTAGAAAAAATTCCAAAAGGAATTTTGTTAATGCGGTTATGTTCCATATTGAGAGCGTAGATAGTAGAGAACTGTGAAGGGCCACCAACAGGGTAAGATTGAAAACAGTTCCTTGCCAGAGTTAGACTAGTCAGATTCACAAGACTGGATAAGAGACCCTGTGAGAGCAAAGTGAATAAATCAAATTATATATTTTATGTACTCTAATCTCCTTGTAGTTGAAAAGATATTTTTCTCTTATATGCAGCCTAGCTATCAAAGTCTATTCAAAAAGAAATGTCTTTAAGAGTGATTCTTCCTGCTATTGATAATATCTTTAATAGCTGTAATGTTTGCATTTCTGACATAAAATAAAAAATAAGTCATTCTCCAGAAGCAATTTAAGGAGTAGCTACAATGTTCCATATAATAAGGGAAGAGGTAACAGACAAACTTGCCACTCTTTTTGAATTGCCATATTGTCTTGTTGTTCCAATTCTAAGATATCTGAGGCTACTGGGGGAGATTTAAGCCTTTAGCCAAGAAAAATATATTATCTTTGCCTGAATGTTAAAATGTATAACTTTAAAGGATGCAGAGATATTAAGCATATGAAACACTAATCATTTATTTATGTCATTTTTAAAGGAGAAAATATTAATCCCTAGACTTTGCATAGCTGACTTTTCAGATCTTGAATGTTTTCAAAAACTAGTTCAAGGTTCAAGGCTATCATAATAGATTTTGAAATGCACCAGTATTTTAAGAATTAAAAGTTGAATGTATTATTGTTAAAAGAATCCCAATATAAACAATTTGTGAATACAGTTGGACAACCAGATAATATTTTTCCAGCTAATATTTTAAAACATGTTTACTCAACGGGCATTTCATCATTAAAAACTTAGTGTGTTTTGCAATTCTGCAGTTTTCTTTTGAAATGCATTTTCTTTCTTCTGCAGCCAAAGTGATATGCTTTAATGGATTACACTACTATGCTAATAAGTGGCTCTTTTCAGCAACAGTTATAAATTATATACAAATCAGCACTTAAAAATGCAAAATTCTATTTGTTAAGGGTGTTTTAGACTGGGAGCCCATTTATAAAGTAATCTGACTTCCAGTCAGTTTCTTTTGTATGTTTAATTACACTTAAGTAACTTCCATAATGTTCTTGGGAGGGGAGATTAATTACTAAGCAACTTTCTCCCATTAGCAAAGTCTACCAGTGATATTTATTCATTCCCAATCAGTTTTAGTATTAATAATTTATATAACATTTGATGGATTTCAGTGCTTTTTTTTAATATCATTTCTTATTCAATGCCAATTCCAATCATTCACATCAACATTATATATCACTTTAAACTGAAATATTAATCCATATTTGTGTTATACAAATATGTAAGTAACTTTACAATTGTCATGCCAGATTTCTTCTTCCATGTTGTTTTTTGTGGAAACGGAATGCAAACAAGTAAATTCACATTTTTGTACTTTCTGATTCTGTGCAATTGAACACCCATAAACTGAACAATTACCAGTTCCACTCAAAGAATCATGTTTGCAACACAGAGCTCCTATTGCATTTGCAGAACAACCTAGTGAATTCTTGTTTTATATATAATTATTTAATTCATGTATTTGTATTTTAAATCTAAAATGAAAAGTGATTTGACTTGAAGATGAGGGGGACATTTCCAATCTCCAGAATAAAGCCATATTATCTGAAATAATAATATTCCAAAATCTTATTTGGGATAATAATATTCCAAATCTTGGTTTATAATTTGGAAGTATTTGCTGATTATCTTGGTTTATTTTAACAAGCATTTAATATTGCCTTTTTAAATGTTTTTAATGTACTTGTACATTGTCAAGAAATCTGCATGAAGTCCAGGTCAACTCATGTAGATGATTATAATGGCTACTAAATTTGAAAATTTTTTGTAAATCTGATTTAGTTTCATTTATCACATTTAGAAACTACCTATCTTCCTAACAGAGCAACCTTAAGCAATATAAATCTTTAGAACTCAATCATTCAGTGTGTTATTTGGCAATGTTAAATAAATCAAAATCTTCTTTTTCTCACATGTCCTCCTGTTTACTTTTCAAGATTAAACTAACATTATGAAGCCAGAATAGATTCAGGTGGTTTCTACATTTAATACAATAATAAAATAATTGTATTTACATTTAATACATTTAACAAAATAAATAAGCAAATTCTGTCCTCAAGATGTTTAGTATTATAAAATTTATGATGAAGAAGCTTTTATTATTTTATTTTACTCAAATTGAATAATTTATTTTTATTACAGGGACTCCTACAAGTATCTTACCTCTGGCAAAGTAGAAATAATGTTATTTTCCAAATTTAACTCATCAAGTTTACTGCACTGTGCTAGAGTCCTGGGTATTGCTGAGAGACGGTTATATCTCAGACCAAGGCTTTTCAAAGTAGATAGATTTCCTGAAAACAAAACAAAATGTTTAAGAATCTTATGTTTAGAAACTCGTACTACCTGTATTTATTCTTGGGAAAGGGTAAGTCCCTCTTTCTCTTTATAACTGTTTATTGAAAAAGACATACTCTTTTCACACAAAGATATGAACAGCTTGAGCATTAGGATTATTTACCAACCTATAAATATACAATTCTAACAAATTCATCAGTATTTCAACAATATTCAATTAGCCAACATAATTTTCCACCACTGTGCTTTGCTAGCTCCCCAGCAACAGATCTGCTAGCTCCCCAGCAATATTTTAAATGCATACATCTAAATGCTTTGTTTCTTTTTAATCATTACTGGCTGTCATCACCACAATACTTAAGAGCAATTTACACATTTTTAGATTACTAAGATAAGCATTCCCTTATGAGAGGAGAGGCGACATTAATACATTTCAAAAGCAGTGAGACAAAGAACTTTGCAAATGAACTTCATGCCAAAAGCTAATGAATGAAAGATCTTCTGTTGTCTGAATTTTTTTACATACACATAAACCTATTTCTGAGTGTATAGATATTATTTAGTGCAATAATGAGTACTGGGGAAACACTGTCAAGGTAAACTATTTTATGTACAAAACCCTTAGTTTCACTCTTGTGACTCAGGTAATAAAAATTCAAGATATTAATCAGTTTTAAAAAGTGTACAAATGCAAGTACATTTAGACACACTGTCTAAAAAAAGTGTAAATTCTGGAAGCATAACTAAAAGTAGGAGAAAAAAATTACACCTGCCAGCTCATAGCACAATTCTAACTTTAAAATGTGTCTGCAGATAAAAGCACAGATCTGCCCTTCAAGGTAATTTCAGAATTAGACAATAGAATATTATCAGTAAATTCACCCCCCCCCCCCCAAAAAAAAGAGGGATTTGGAGAAAGGAGAAACCACCCAGAATCTTAGTAAAAAGATGCTCATGGCACCTTGGTTAGACTTTGCCTATTTTGCCTATGTATGACTGGATTGTCTGCCAAGATCAGAGATAAAAGTCTAGCACTACAAATGAACTAAACCACATATATATGTATACAGTGGAACTTAATTTTAACAGAATGGTTTGTTGTTCATAAATGTGCACTAAATATGAAAGTACATAATTGCAGCAACTTACACCAGTTAAATACAATATTCAAATGGTGTCCTTTTCATTATTTGCATAATGAATAGTAATTATACAAATGCCATAACTTGGTCCATTGATTTAGAAAGTCTGCTAAATCAACATTTTATTGTACTGTTTATGCCTGAACTAATTTATCTTACCCTTTCGTTTAACAGGAAATGCTGCATAAAGTATGGGTAGTAAATTAAAATTAAAAATTAAAGCTGGTATAGAAGGTTTTCCTTCTTATTTTACTAACTCTTAATGATTCAAGTTACCAAACAATGATGGCAACAATGATATATGGAAAACTTATTTGGAATGTAAGAGAAGTAAATGGTAAAATGAATGCAAACATGCATACATGATTGAATGAACTGAATTAATAATCTGTATTAAAAGAAATGCAGTTATGCTTTAGTTTGAGAATTTAAGAAAAAGGAGGATATAACCAACAATGTGTAGATCTAATGGATTGATAAACACACTCTTGATGAGAAAATTCAGTGAGAAGTACAAGGGCGATGTTAATTTCTAAATGAAGGATAGATTTGGACAAAAAGAAACAAGAGTGAAAAAGAACAGCCACAGGAATAGATAACTTCATGTAAGAAAACAACTGTTGCAAAATATGATGAAAGATATTGTATGCTGGGTGGGTATACAGAGAAAAAGAATGTAGTGCAAAGAATGTAGTCTAAGAACAAGGATCGATTTTAAAAACCACAGCAATATCAGTTTGATTTTAAAAAGTTTCAGAAGTGGAGGAAAACAGCCAAATGAGAAGGCTCCAATAGAATTTATAGAATATTATTTTTAAAAATAAAAATGATGAGGTGACATTGGGGTTACACTGACATGAGGAAATGCTGGAAAGAGTATTGTAGAGATTTTCATAAAAGGATGATTTGCAGACTGGAATAAAAATAAATGAAATCAAAGTTACTGTTCTTTACAAAAAGAAAGTTAGAAATGCTGCTAAAACCGTGAAAAATGCTACAGTTTCAGCTACAGATGGGATGAATACCTGGCAAAATATTAAAATATGAATGTGGTTTGTTTATAGTGGTTGTGATTCTTATTTAACATGATTGTTAAGCCTTCTCCTATGCCCGGAATGGGAAGAATATAGTTACTGTTCTCTTACACAAAGGAAAAGATAATACCACAATAGAAAACTTACAGATGAATTAGTCTTGTATATGCTAAGGAAGGTATTTGATAGAATTCTCACCAAAAACCTATGAGACCTAATAACAAGCAACAATTTGGAAAATTCATAGAAGCCTTACTCTATGGATATGCAGATCAGATTTTTGTAGTAATTGCTATTTGTGAGAAATGTATGGATTATGAAAAAGAAAAATGTTTGAAAGAGAAATGAAATATATATTTGAAAGTTATATATAAATGGTGAAAAATGAGAGGAACTGGAAGGCTTAGTTCTTGGACATCTTCAAGATCATTTACTCCATGTAGTATATTCTTGTTCAAACTGAGCCAATGGACAGTCATTCTGTGAGGCTCCATTCTTCAGGAGATATGTCCAAGAAACCTTCTCAGTTATGTTTTTTCTGTTTTTATTTGATTTTATATTTATGATTTCATTCAGATTGCATTTTAGTGTGCTTTATTGTAAGCCAACCAGAGAGCATCAGTTTTTAAGGCTGTTTTAAAAAATAATAATACATAAGTAAAATTACTCTTTGAGTTGGACATTTCTCACTTTCCTGGAAGCATATGCTTTTCTGCTCATGAAAACAAATGTTTCTTTCATTAAAGTCTTAACATAATTACAAAGAAGCCATCACCAAAGAGAAGTTTCTACCTCAAAGAAAAGACACATGTGACAGAAAATACATTTTTAAAAAATACAAGTAACAAATACAATTTCAAAATCATTTACATAAAATATCAAGTAATTTTGTTACCATTGCCATATTAACTGTATCAACTATTATCATATTTATAACACATTGGTATGAATACCGTTCCTATATTTTTATTATAAATAAATTGATTCTTGTTAAGAATGAAAGGGGGAAATGATAAAATATAAAACAGGTAAGTATCTAAAACAAAGCAAAACAAAACATCAGACTTTTAATACTTTAAAAACTGAGTAATATCACCCTAACTTATATACCCTAATCCTAACTTTGGGTATATCTGAATTTAGCAATTCTAACCAACAAAATATTTCTATATTGAAAAACTGATTTTTCAGGCTATTTGCTTCTCAACCCCTTATGTTTACTGCATACTTTCTGTGGTAATTTCACTGAGGCTGCAAAGTGGCTTATCATTCCTTAAAATATAGCAAGCAATACGGGTAGTCCTTGACTTATGGCCACAATTGAGCCCAACATTCTGTTGTTAACCGAGACATTTGTTAAATGAGTTTTGCCCCATTTTATACCTTTCTTGCCACAGTTGTTAAGTGAATCACTGAAGTTGTTAAATAAATAACCCAGTCTTAAGTAAACCTGGCTTTACCATTGATTTGCTTTTCAGAACATTGCAACAGATGATCACATCCCTTTGGAACACTGCATAAATATGAACCAGTTCCCAAGCCTCTGAATTTTGATCACATGATCATAGGGTGGCTACAAAGGTTGTAAGTGTGAAAAATGGTCATAAGTCACTTTTTTCAGTGCCGTTGTAACTTTGAAAATAACTAAATAAACTGTTGTAACTCGAGGGCTACCTTTACATGTTGCTTATCTATCTTTCTATAAAATCGTAACAATTCTTCACATTAAATAGTGCTTCAAACACAAAAACCAGCCGCTTCTACTTTTACAGACACAGCAACAATCTGTCAAGTCTGGTCTTGTTTGTCATCTTAGGGATACTTTGAGAATCAAAGCCTGGAACATTCTTACTATGACTATGAATGTTTGTTGCTGAAAAAGAAATGCAAATCTTTGTCAGCTGGTTTCTAAATTTCAGCATATTGCTGAAAATATTTTTTTGTATCACTCTCAGGCTGAGGGAGTGTCCATTAGTATCTAGTAGTCATTTTCTAGAAAAACTCAGGCAAGTATTATTTAAAGGGAAAATGCCTGTAACCTACCTATCTTCTTTATTGTTTTAGGATATACTTTGGGGGGGGGGGGAGAGAATCCTTATATTTGCAGAATAGTCATAACAAACAAGCTAAGCTACTGCCGAGGACAAGAAATTGCTCATTCAAAATTCAAAATTGTGTTTGGCTACCTAGCATAGCATTAGTACTCCAGAAAGAGACTAGGTACTAAAATAACAATGAAGCCAAAGCAAGATTTTGCTCAAGTGGTTTAAGAGATAACTCTTCCCTATTTGGCCTGGATTTGTTCTGAAATAAAGAGCTCTTGTCATGCTTTTTTTTAACTTAAAAATTCAAGGTAAGTATAATTTGGGTCAAGCTCAACTCTGATGACTGAACGACATGTTTTCTTGACATATAAGGCAACACTTTTGCCTTCAATTTCTTTTGGAAGGTTTTTCCAAATCATTCTTTAGCCAAAAGTCCTAATTTCCAGGAACTTTGAATACTAAGACTAACCTTGCATGACTTCTGAGATCACAGTTCACTATTCTGTACATAGCTGCTAAAATCTATGGCCAGCCAAACTTCAAACCAAAGCAATGTATAGTTTCATATTCACCAGTTTGAAAATACTGAGATATAAATTCTCCCTTAGCAAGAAATGAATTATTTGGTAATATTTTATATAAATGTGCATATGACTTTCCTCAAAACAAACAAACTCTATCAACCTCATGTGAAAATGAAATAAAAATATTTTAAGTACAGAAAAAAAATCCAGAAATTAGGAATTGAAGTTGAGAGTACTTTCCAATCCTATTTTGCAATCACTATGTCTTACCATATAATTTATAGATTTTCCTACATGAATTACTTTTTCATACATGAAAACTGCAGTATTTTAAATGGATCTTACAATACAAATCCACCTATGTTTACATAACCAAATTTTAAATGAACTTATTGCAAGTAATCAACAGGAAACCTATGATAAAATTGCTTATTTACATAATTATAGGCATAGATGAATTGTTAGTTTGCTTATATAAATTTTAAGCCTAGAAAAGAGCCAATTTGGTGTAGTTAAGATACTGATCTAGAAACTAGACAACAGTGAGTACTAGTCTATCTCAAGGCATGGAAATCCATTGTGTGATTTTCAGTTGCTCTCTTAGCCTAACCCAACTCATAGGGGTTGGAAAAATAAGAAAAGAGAGAAGTATGCCTTGAATTGTAAAAAATAAAGGCTGAATATAAATTTAATAAATGAATTACTGATATTTTTACTTACCTATAGTGTCTGGAAGGTCCAAAAGTTCATTGTGCTGTAGATCAAGTTTAGTGATCTGTGTGCAATTGCCAATCTCCTTTGGAAGATGTTCAAGCTGATTGTGGGCTACATCCAGCGTTATGAGGTTACACAACTCACCTGACAATGAACAAAGTCACATTGTTTGAGATTTTGCAGTAAAACGGGATACATGTTTTTTCAATATTTAAATAAATAATGTCTGGTGGATTACAAAGGATTATAGCTAAGATTAAGAAAACACAAACAATATAAAGACACAAATCAAGTAATACTATTTTTTAACATTCTTGAGTGTTTTAATATTCCATTCCATTGTATGTTTTGATTGTTCATTTTTATTAGAATTAAATAAATAAAATAAAATGATTAGGAATTACTTGAATAATTTATTTTAAAAAAATCCAATGCAGCATGTTGTTGTTTGAACCCAAACACTTTAACTGAGTTTTTAAACTGTACTACACAGAAATTTTTAAAGAAAAGACATGTTATTGTGTCCTAGAGTTCCAAGATATATCTCCATAGTTTCATAAATTCTTGCAATAATGAGGAAACTATACAAATAAATAAAATTAACATTTCTATAAAATTATTTGTAGTAAAGAGAAATATTGGATTAGAGAAATGCTGTCATATTCAACATGTCCAGTTTTCAATTTATAATTTTTAAAAATGAAGTAATTCATATTAATGTCCTAACAAAACCAACAAATACCTGCCTTATGTATTATTAGATTTTATTTTTATTATGTAATTTTTATCATTTAAGATTTTAAAAAGCACAATTGGACAATAGTATTTGAAAAAGAAGCATCTTCCAGTGTTCTTTTCTTTTGCAGAAATGCTTGAAGAATTCAGATAATTCCCAAAAAAGTATTCTTAAAAAAGATACTCAACCAAAAGTCCAGGCAAGTTACATAATGGGCGTTGGTCCTTACCTGACACGCCATTTCTCTTCGAGCTGTGAGGAGCATCCGGAGAGTGGGTGGTGCTTCCGTCTCTGCTGTTGTAGGCTGAGCTAATTTCCTGAGGAACGCCCCTCCTTCCATCACGTGACTCCATTAAGGCGTTCCCCAGTTTATGCGAAGGCGAGAGGAAACAGAATTAGTGCTCTCATCTTACTATACTTTAAGGTTCCTTGGCCGAAACAAGACCCCACCAGACAGTGAAAGATAAGGGAGGGGCTGGATGCTCCTCACAGCTCGAAGAGAAATGGCGTGTCAGGTAAGGACCAACACCCATTCTCCTTAGAGCTGTTCGGAGCATCCAGAGAGTGGGACATACCAAAGCTGGGCCTGTCCTCCGGGAGGGTCGCCGTCTGGTCTGTGGTCCCCATGAGTTCCCGGAGAACCCTCTGAAGAAGCCTTCTACCGAAATAAGCCTCAGCTGAGGCAACCTGTCACGCTTGTAAAGTCTGATGAAGGGTGATGGGGAGACCCCGCAGCTGCCCAGCAAATGTCGAGTATTGGAGCCTGGGAAGCCCAGGCAGCTGAGGTTGCTGCGCTCCTAGGGGAGTGAGCCTTGATGCCCCTGGGTGCCTGAAGGGCCTGAGCCTCGTACGCCGTGGCGATAGCCGCCCTTATCCAACGGCCTATGGTGGTTGGGGTTACCTTTAGCCCTGGTGACTTTTTGGTTGGAAGGATATAAACAGGGCCTGGACTTACAGAAAGACTTAGTGTGTTTAATGTAGATCCGTAAGGTATGTCGACGTCCAGGGAGTGCCATAATCTCTCCCTTTCGTGAGGTGGTCTGGGGCAAAATCGGGGAGGATAAGGTCCTGGGTCTTGTGGAAAACCAAATTAATCTTGGGCAAGAAGGAGGGGTCAAACCTTGGGACCACCCGGTCAGGATGGAATACGCGAGGGTCTTTTGAAACTGACAGCACAGAGATCTCTAATATCCTACGGGCTGAAGTGATCGCTACCCAAAAAGGAAACTACTTTGAGGATAGGAACTGACGAGAGACCTCTCTTAGAGGTTCAAAGGGTGGTTTTGTGAGGGAAGAAAGAGCCTTAATGAGGTCCCAGGAAGGTACCGGTGGAGGGACGGAGGGCGTAGAATTGAGGCCCTTTTCTGGAAGGCACGAATACAGAGTTGGTGAGAGAGGGAACTGGCCTCTCTACAGTGGAAGACTGTAGATAAGATTGCTATCTGACATCTTAGTGTATTGGGGGATGGTCCCTTGCTGAGACCCTCCTGGAGAAATCCAAGCTCTTGAGCAATGGGAAGGGGTCGTTGGGTCAATAAGAAGTTTGACACGCCCTTTACGGAAAAGCCCAGGTGGTGTCGTAAATCCTTGTGGTTAAAGGATGCCTGGCTGTTAAAATGGTATCAATGACCTTGTTAGAGAGGATTTTCCCTCTTCAAACGCTCCCGCTCAATCTCCAACCAGGTAGTTGAAGCCATTGGGGGTTCAGGCGGAAGAGGGGACCTTGAGACAGAGAGATTCTGTCTGTTGGGGTTGTCCAGGGAGGGGCTACAGAAAAAAGGTCTGCGAAGGTCTGCGAGCCAAGGGCGACGGGGCCAATAAGGAGCTACAAGGAGCAGATCCGCCTTCTCGATGAGTATCTTTTGAAGGACTATGGGCACCAGTGCCAGAGGGGGGAAGGCATAAAGGAGGCCCGAGGGCCACGAACCCTGAAGGGTGTTGTAGTCCTCTGCCCACGGGGATGGGAATCTCGAAACGAACCTTGGAAGTTCCAGGTCTACTACTGGAAGACCGAATATGGATGTCGCCTCCCTGAATAGAGGGTGGGGGCACCACTCTGACTGGTCTATAGTGGCCCTGCTCAACCAGTCTGCTCGGGTGTTGGAGATGCCTGAGATATGGTCCTCCCCGAGGGAAAGGAGGTGAGACTCCGCCCCCCGACAGAGGCACTGGCCTCTCTCATTAGGCGTGATGACTGAGTACCCCCCGCTTGTTGATGTGAGCTTTGGCCGTGATGTGTTGTGAGGATGGGAACGAGACGGCCGCGTACCTGGGAGAGGGAACTGCGGGGAGCTGAATGGATGGCGCACAGCTCCAGCCAATTTATGTTGCACAGTTTCTCTGTTGCTGACCAGGTGCCCTGAGTTGTAAGGGACTGTAGGTGGGCGCACCCTCTGGACAGACTGGCGTCTATGGAGACGGAGAGTCTTGGGGGCTCCTTGAGGCACTTGATCTGGTTCTCTGGAGCGGGGGCAGGAACCCTGGGGGGATCTGGGGTGGAAAAAGGTCCCAGGGAATAGTGGAAATACGAGGTATCATTTTACCTAGTAACTGGGTTAGCTCTAGAAGGGAAACCCTTTTAAGGCGTCTGGTGTGTCTGACTGATTGTTGGATGCTAAGGATTCTCTCCCGAGAGGGAGACATTCTCCCTTTCACAGAGTCTAATGCCGTCCCCAGGTGGGTTATCCTGGTGGAAGGGAATAATTGGTTTTTCTTCCAATTGATGAGGACCCCGTGTACCTGGAGAGTGGTCAGAGTGATTTGAGTGCCCCTCACTGCTTGTTCCCTGGGAGGGGAGAAAATGAGGATGTCATCCAGGTAACGGAGTAGATTCACCAGGAGGGATCTGAGTTGGGCAGCTAGAGCAGCCCAGACCTTGGAAAAGGTTCTGGGGGCAGAGGCCAACCCGAAGGGAGCGCCATGTATTGAGAGAGGAGGTTATATAGCAGAAGCGCAGGAATTGGGATGAGAGGGCCGGATCGGGGAGAGTAGGTATGCCTCAGAAAGGTCAATGGATGACAACCAGTCTCTTTGTCTAACCCCCAGGAGGATGGATTGGGACAGGTTCAGTTTGAATCTGCGGTCTACGAGATGGCATTAAGCCGCTTTAAATCCAGACTGCTCTCCATCCCCCAGAGTGTTTGGGAACCACGAGTAAGAGGGAGTAGAGACCCCGCCCTCCTTGTGATAAAGAAACAGGCTGGATGGTCTGAATGTCAAGCCGGTGCTGAATTACTGGGTCCATGAGGCTGCGCTTGGAATGGTTCCTGGAAAGGGGACATGCCCTGAAAAACTCGGGGGGGGGGTTGGAATTCAGGGATAAGGCAAAATCTGATGGATTCCCAACCCAGGCGTCAGAGGAGGAAGAGTCCCACTGGGTGGCGAAGGCTTTTAGGCTCCCGCCGATGGGAATTACGTCTGGTGGCTTATCTGGAACGCCGGGATGGCCGTTGCCAGAGCCACGAGAGGTACCGCCTCTTCTGTGACTATCCAAAGAGTCGGTCCTGTCCTGGGGCTGTCCCGACCCAAAGGGAGAGGGCCTTTGGTACCTAGGAGAGAGAGGGGATTGAAGAGAGGGGACGAAAGGGAGCTCTCTGAAGGGGTTGCCGGTATCTGGGCTCTAACTGCAGAGGAGGGATGGGAGGAATTATTATTATTATTATTATTATTATTATTATTATTATTATTATTATTATTATTATTATTAAATTTCTTCCTTCTATTAACGGAGTATCCAGGGATGGTCCGAACCGCTTATTACCCACGAAGGGAGCGGGGCTGATTTCACTTTATTCTTGAGAACTGCCTGCCAATGGTTTGGCCAGAGCAGACGGTGGGCAGAGACATGGGAGGAAATGGCCCGGGTGGAAAATTTGACGGAATGAAAGGTAGCGTTGGCCGAGCACTCTGCCATGTCCGTGATCTTGCATATGTCCTGGTGGGCTTGGACATTGGAGGATGGGACATGCAGTTTAAACTGGCGAAGCCAGCGAATGGAAGATCTGATGAAGAAGGAGGTGACTGATGAGCTCGACGTAAGGCCAGTCCCTATAGTTTCTCCTCTGGCCACAGGGCTCTGGGGGGTCGCTGAGGATGGAAGAAAAAGGCCAGGCCCACGATAGATTCATCCACCTCCAGTGTGTTCAATAGATTGGAGGACTCTGGGTCTAAGTTAAAAAACTTTCTATTATGGGCCGACAGGGTAGGGTGTGCCGCCAAGGCGGCAAGCTGCTTGCCCCCCCCCCGGTCAAGGAAGATTGGGGGGGATGACCTCAGTCTCCACAATAGGCTGTTTAAAAATAGAATCCTCTGGACCTTCTGGAGCGAGAGGAGAGGGGTCAGCAGGGTTCTGACTTGTTAGACCCGAGGAATTCCTGGGTTTAAACAGGGGGGTTTGGATAGCTGGGGCTTGCAGAGCCCTACAAAGGTAGGCTGGTCGGGGGTGAGACCCTTGGCCTCTGACATCTCTGCCTCTGGCAGATATATGTCAGAAGGGGGTTTGTTATAGTGTAAGGACCCCAAGTCCAACTGTTCCTCCTCCTCCCTTTGCGATCTAAGTCTCCTTCCGCCTCCTCCTCGTCCCCCCTTATAGAGGGGGAAACTTGCCCCTGAAGGAGTATCTGATCCTGGGGCAGTACATATCTGAGAGGGAATGACCTTATAGTTTCGCTGACCAATGGCTCTAGACTAGGTCTGGTTGCCTGTTGGAGGCCTTCCGCGATTCCCCGGCGGATAGCCAACTTCATCCAGGATCACAGTTGCTGAATGAGAGGTTCCTCCTGGCATAGGCCGGCAGTTGTGGGCATGAAGGTAGCCTCTGGTGTTCGTCTGGCCGGTGTTGCAGGAGCCTGGTGGCCTTTAGAGGGCGAGCTGCACCTGGATAGGAAGGAATGGACTAGAGGAGGGGGGGTTGAAGAGGTAGAAGGAGGTAGAATGGGAGGCACCGTGTCTGCCTGCTTGGTGCATCCATTAATTTCTTTTTCCGGGCCTTGTGGCTTCTTAAGGCATCCCCTCTGGGAGGCTTTGGAATCCTTAGCCTGCCTGCGTAGCTGGTGGGTTTTTGATTTGGCCTTCAAAGAAGGGCCTGCGGAAGGATTGCCTTCTGCCATTTTTTGATAAATGAGGAAGATGAAGATCAAATAGGAGGCGGTTGGCGCGCCTAGGGGTCGACCTACAACAAGGCCGGGAGCCCTGGGAGTTGTTTTACGCTCCAAGATGAACTGCTCCTGTTCCTTATTACGTCCCCTTATTTTATTTTTTTTGTATATGTATATATATATATATATATATATAGATAAATATATATCTCTCTCTCTTACTTTCCTCTGGTCTGTTGTTAGAGCCTTATTATTATTATTATTATTATTATTATTATTATTATTATTATTATTATTATTATTATTCAGAAAGAAACCGGTCCAAACGACCTAGGCACGACAGAGGCCTAAAGGCAAGAGGCCCCTAGGCCTAAAACCCGACAGCCTTCCCAGGCAGCGACTGAGTGGAAGCGGTGAGAGGTAGACTGCACCAGCTACGGCAGGCTGTGGGGGAAGCCAACAAGACGGAGACAAGGAATGAGCCTCCAACACCACAGTAAAATTCTTTTAGTTTTAATAAGCTCCGAGCAGGCCTACGGGTACTGCTGCCCTAGTGAGGCACGCTGCCGATCGGGAAGATAACGAATTCAAAATGGCACCCTGCCACAAGGCGGCGCTTAAAATGGTGGCCGCCTGCGATGTGGACTTACAGGGCTCTACAGCAGCGGCTAGAGAGACTTTCCAGAATCAGTTCAAGGTCCCCAGAGGAACACAGGAAGGAAGCAGGCAAGGAAGGCTTTGAACTGAGGCGGAAAACGGCGTTCGGTGTGGGGGGGGAAACGGAGCGTCTATTAAGGCAAAAAAACAGCAGAAAGGCAATGGGGAAGGGGTGGGGGAGTATCTTGAACGTTTGCTAACCTTCCCCCTGGAACCCCCTGGGCCCGGGAGGGCCTCCCAGGGGAGTCTAAAATCACCAATCATGAAACCAACTATGCAGGCTAAGATAGGAAATAATACAACCTGAGAAGAAAATAGAAGTCAAAGTAAGGCTTGCTGAAACTACCAAGAGCACTTGAAAAACACTGTCTACTCTGCGAGCGGCTGAGCATAAACTGGGGAATGCCTTAATGGAGTCACGTGATGGAAGGGGCGTTCCTCAGGAAATTAGCTCAGCCTACAACAGCAGAGACAGAAGCATCACCCACTCTCTGGATACTCCGAACAGCTCTAAGGAGAATTAGAAATTACACATACCAATTTATATTCTGCTATACTGAGCATCAATAAAATAAACAGACGGAAATCTTGTGTCAGCTATCAAACAAGAAAACTAATAATCACTTGCCAATATCTGATAATTTATTCCTTTTTAAATTGTTCTGCAGAAAACCAGTAAGAATTGTACCTAGCAGGACAATCCACCAACTAGCTGGAATCCATGAGATGCCCATGATAAGCCAAGTCAAGAATAAAAATAATGTGCAATTTGACACCTCTTACAAGGGACGAATTATACTGTTCTACATTTTCAGATCATGCACCATCTGTTCCAAAGTGAACACGAAGTCTAATGAGTTATCCACCCAGGAATCAAAGCTGAATTAAGGCTGAGATAAAAAGGTAATGGAAAGTGAACTCTGGAACCTGAAATCTTCTCCATGTCACTAGCTCTTATTTTGCCTCGATTTACTTCCTCTTCCTCTTTTTCTCTTGGTGCCCATTTTCTCACATTCACCCCATGCAAATCCACTCCTCAGACAGAATTTCTTCCTGCAGCAGTGTATTTGATGAAAAATAATTCAAAACTTCATAAACAATATGTAAAATAGCCAATAGTCTTGGCTTGACTGTTAATTTTGTCTGTTTTTCTTACTTTTTACATTTTTAAGCAAATTGACATTTTAATGTTCCTTATAGCATAATAAAGCCTGCACTAAATCATATAGGGGAAATACAGACTGTTTTCAGAAGCAAAAGAAGTGAACACAAACCTGAAGTAAAGAGAAAAGCATGTGGAATTAAGCTGTGTTGTTTCACAACAATGACTGGAAAAAAACAGAAACCATTTTTTCCATAATACATTAGGCTTTGACATTAGCAGAAATACTTTTACGGTACTTTTAATGTTTTTAACAAGGTATTCTTTGCCTCAAATGTATGAGGTACTAAGTGTTATATTAATTTGCTTAATTTGCTGTTCCTGGTAATTAAGCAAGAGCCAGTGACACTTTATTATTTCTATGCTGTCTTGTCCAGGTGCTAAAAAGCACAGGAGGCAGCACATACATCATTGGAATCCATGAGTCTGGACTGAAATATAATTTCCCTTGACATGTTGGGAGGCGGAAACAATCTCCCTATCATTTGGGAAATGTATAGGCTAATTAGCATGTCAACTTTTGTTGTCCCTTCTACAAGCTAACAATTCAGACATATAAAATTAGACTGTTTTGCTTATAAAACTTTAATTTTTGAACTGAGAAATTATAGTATGCAAGTTCAGACTCCTTTGAAGATGTCTAGACATATACAGGATAATATTAAAAAATACAACAGAGGACCATAATAATATATTTTTATAGTAAAAAAATCAATTTCAGGAAAAATGCATCTAGCAAAAAATTATTACAAGATATCTGCACTAAGCCATATAAAAAAAACCACACAAGCTAAACCTGAGCCAATATTCCAAGTTATAACAAAGCCTTGAATTTGGTCAAACATATAACCATATTTTTTCTTATTTTTTTACGCTTAGCCTGTTACTATCATTTATCATTTTTCTATTCCACTCTTCATTTTTGCTGCTTCAATGTAATAGAAAATTACATACACAGATATGGAAAGTATCAGATCTTAACAGAGCGAAATTTTGTCCATGTTTTCTTAAAAGAACCAACAAATGTTATTGTTAACCTATTGTCAGGAATTTTTTTATTTTAAACTATTCTCCAAACTATACAAAGAGAAAAAATATGCTATCAAATATGTTAGATAGTACAATTAGCTAGATAGCATGAATTTTATTTTCCCAATGGCAACAGCAAAAAGACTCAAGCAATTTCAAGATTTGCAACTTATCTCATATACCCGTGATGGAGAACCGACACAGGTGGCATGCAGACCCATTTGTGCAGGCACGCAAGCTGCAGGCAAACTTACCTCATTCGACATGCACGTACCTCACAGCTGATTTTTGGCCGGTATGAGGCCTTTTTCAGTCTCCCAAAGGCTAGATAGAGGAAGGCTTCTGCAGGCCAAAAACTTAGCTATTTCGTTGCTTCCTGTTTTTTCCAAAAATCAGCTGTGAGGCGCAGTGTAGGTAAGGAGGCGACGGGAGTTGGTGGGTGGGTGGGTGGGTGGATATTATGCATGCATGCCTAGGAGGTGGGGGTGAGCATTGCCTTCTGGGTGCTGGCACACGAGTGCAAGCGTGCAAGCCCACACACAATTTTGGGCACAGGAGCCCAAAAAGTTTACCCACCACTGTCATATACAGTTGGCTGGTACAGTAAGAATATGTTATAGTTTTTAAGAATGACTTTTTTTCTTTCTCAGCCAAATATTCCACTCTGTGAAATATTTCTCTTCTCCTCTTACCTAGATTTCCTTAGTTCATTGCAGTCTTTTCCCAAAATGTACCTTGCCTCCGGCACAATTTTTTCTAAAGCATTGACGAGTTCCACTCTATTCTCAAACACATTGTGCAAACTTAAGATAGTATGACTAGAAATTATAGTTGCACTTTGAAACAAATCCATTGCAAGGATTTTTTTAAAATTATAAACAGGGCAAGTTAGGTAACCTGAAGGCTGAAGGTATGTCTAAGAACAGATCTGTGTTCATGGGCATAGCATTGCTGACTTCTGAGCTAAAGAAATAATTATTTTTAAAAAGAACCTCATACATTGGCAATGAGACAAATCCCAAAAGTATTCTGAAGTTCATGTTGTTCATGTTGTTTCAATTCATGTTGTTCAATCCTGAAGTAAACATTAGCTTCAATTTTTTAAAAAATGGATATATATCATAGGGAGACGCAATGGCTCAGTGGTTAAAAATACTGAGCTTGTCAACTAGAAAGCTGACAGCCTGGGTTCAAGACTTGATCACCACATAATGGGGTGAGCTTCTGTTAATTCCCCAACATGTGCCTACCTAGAAGTTTGAAAGCAAGTAAATAAATAGGTACCACTTTGGTGAAAAGATAACCATTCCATGCACATCAATGAATAATCATGCTGGCACATGACCACAGAAATGTCTACGGACAATGCTGGCTTCCTTGGCCAAGAAACAGAGATGAGCATTGCCCCCTAGAATCGTATGCAACTGGACAAGAGAAACCTTTGCATTTACCTTTTTATGTATAATTTCAAGTGAAATAAATCTATGAGACAGTGGTTAAAAATTACCAATCATTATAAATAGAAAGTTGAATATGTGGTAAATTTTACCAATCTCAGAAGGAGGGAAGGCTGACTCAACCTCAAGCCTCATCAGGACAAACTCCAGACTGTGGGCAGAGTTAGTCTGCAATACTGCATTCCAATCACTGTGCCACCAAGGCTTAATCAATATTAATATGTTTAAATCACTATAACTTTTGCTCATTAATAGCAGACATACAATAATATCAATGTAAAAAAGGGATAAGCATTTTATATAGGATTTTAAGAAGTCTTACCAATTTCTGCAGGAAGTTGTTTGATTTTGTTCTCCCGTATGCTTAGCATGGTGAGATTGGACAAGTTCTTGATATCCTTTTCCACTGAAGTGATACGATTAAAGCGCAGATAAAGTGTAGTAAGGGAAGTTAGCCTGTACACAACAGGAGGAATCTCTCTCAATTTGTTATGCCGTAGATCAACCATAC
This sequence comes from Hydrophis major, assembly GCA_033807585.1. Lineage (NCBI taxonomy): Eukaryota > Metazoa > Chordata > Lepidosauria > Squamata > Elapidae > Hydrophis > Hydrophis major. Next base: position 61,917,576 of record CM066331.1, on the reverse strand, counting down.
GAAGCTGTTTCAAGTTACCAAGAGAGTCCGGAAGGCTGGTGAGTGAGTTTTCACTTAAGGCCAAAGTTTCCAAATTCACAAGACAGCCTACCTCAGCAGGTAGTGACTGTAACTTATTTCCATATAAATAAAGTTCCGTCAACTGTGTTAACTCTTTGATAGATGATGGGAGCAAATGTATAGACCTCTTAGCCAAGTCCAAACGTACTGAATTTTCTTCCCGACATTTGTTTAGCTCTTTGATCACCTCAGCATTACTGGATTTTTTACGGGCACCTGGAGCTGGGTTGGGCCGTTTTATTGTGTTATCTACTGAAAAAGCCACGCCTGGCTGTGCGCTACTGGAGTCCTTCTTCCCATCTTTGGCTTCCTTCCCTTTGGTCTTAGTTTCTCTGTCTTTACTTTCTTTCCCAAATCCACCAGAGGCCTTGGCCTCTTTCTCTCTTTCTTTTGCTGAAGACACTTTGGGATCCTTCTCCTTACAATCTTTTTCTTTTCCAAGACTACTACTCATTGTTCCTCAGTTTAAATACCACTTGAAATCCAACTTGAATTTTAATTAACAAAATCCAAAAATGGAATTAAGATGATTCATTCACTGTTAATATACAAGGAGATTTAAAAGACAAGAGTGTGGTCTAGAACTAACAAATGTGGTGGCATAGTAGTTATCTGCTACATGTTTGATCCAGACAGCTTCAATATCAGAAAACTCAGCTACTGGTGCTTAGATAGTCAAAAAAATCTTCATTAGAAATTCTGTAACATAATGAGAGAAAAGAGACATTAATTCATAGATGTTCTCAAAACCGTATGCTGATATGCTCAGCAAAAATGGATATAAAATCAAAGATCATAACAATTCTGCTTTAATTGGTTATAAGGAATAAAAGATATATTTCCCAAAAGTGCATTAATATAAATTAGAATTTCTATTGTAATTGCATGAAAACCAAAAATCTTAACATGAATAATCAGCTGACAAAATATTTCAATGAGGCTCCTCTGCCTTGCTCTAAACTGGTCTTACATGATAGAATGCTCTCTTATTCAGGAATGTAGCTATAGAACAATCATTTTAACAGTAAGTTGAAAGTCAATAATTCTTGCAAAAAACAGCATGGAAAATATATAAAACTAAAAAAGAAGATGTTATTGTTAAATATGCTCTTGACAATTTAGCATTCCCTAATCCCGCTTAGGTTTTATCCAGTTCCAAAAAAAAAAATAGTTTTATCCAATTCTTCCTTTCTAGCTTTTTGTCTCACTATCCACAAAGTTTTCCTACATTCTGTAGTGTAGAACATTGTTTCTCAATTTTAAAATCTGAATATTTCAATTCCCAGATTTCGCATTAAGTGATGGGGTAATATGTATTTTAAAGGTACCAAGGTTGAGAGACTCTGCTACAGAAGGTTGGAGCACCTATGTGAGTACAGGTAGTCCTCAACTTACAATTCATTTAGTGACCATTCAAAGTTACAACAGGAATGAAAAAAGTGACTTATGGCAGTTATTTACACTTATGACCATTGCAGCATCCCATGGTCATGTGATCAAAATTCAGACACTTGGCAATTGGTTCATATTTATGACACTTGCAAAGTCCCAGAGACATCTGATCAACTTTTACAACCTTCTGATGAGCAAAATCAATGGGGAAGCCAGGTTCACTTAACAACTGGGTTACTAACTTAACCATTGCATTGATTCACTTAACAAGTGTGGCAAGAAAAGTTGCAAAATGGGGCAAATCTCACTTAACAAATGCCTCACTTAGTAACATAGATTTTGGGCTCAACTGTAGTCATAAATCAAGGAACAGCAGAAATTGGGCGTTGGTTCTTACCTGATACGTCCCTTCTCGGCGAGCCGCGAGGAGCATCCAGAGAGTGGGATGTGCTTCCAAGTCCTCTTCTTGCAGGCTGAGCTTTAGCTGAGGAAACGCTCTGCCCCCTCACGTGACTCCAAGTAGCGTTCCCCCAGTTTTTTGCGATAACGAGAAGAAAAGTTATGAAATCCTTCTAATCTACTATTGGCTCCTTGGCTGAAACCAGAGTACCCACCAGACGGAGGAGTTAGGGTGGGGCTGGATGCTCCTCGCGGCTCGCCGAGAACGGGTGTATCAGGTAAGAACCAACGCCCATTCTCCCTCGAGCTGCTCGGAGCATCCAGAGAGTGGGACATACCAAAGCTTGGCTGTCCTACGGGTGGGACTCCGTCTGGGCCGGAAGCCCCTCCGGGTCACTGATGACCCTCTGTAGGACTCGTCGGCCAAAAGAGGCCTCTGCTGAGGCGTATAAGTCTATTTTGTAATGTCTGATGAATGGGGACGGAGAGGCCCAAGTGGCTGCCCGACAAATGTCAGCGATTGGGGCCTGCGTGGCCCAAGCCGCCGAAGTAGCTGCACTCCTGGTGGAATGAGCAGTTATTCCCCCAGGAGCAGGCAGAGATTGTGATAGGTAGCACCTGGCGATAATCGCCCTGATCCAGCGACTGATGGTTGAGAGAGAGACTTTGAGCCCCAATGTCCAGGGCTGAAAGGAGAGGAAGAGGGATTCTGATCTTCTCAGGGGTTGTGTGCGCTTAACGTATATGTTCTAGGCCCTTCCAAAATCCAAAGTGTGCCAAAGGGCTTCCCTGTCCCTCGAGGGTCTGGGGCAAAAGTTCGGGAGAACCAGTTCCTGAGACCTGTGGAAGGGTGAGTTAACCTTGGGTAAGAAGGTGGGGTCGGGGCAAAGGACCACCCGATCAGCGTGGAACCCGCATAAATCCTTTCTGATTGACAATGCTGCTATTTCCGAGACTCGACAAGCAGAAATAATGGCCACTAGAAAAACTACCTTAAACGTTAGAAATTGAAGGGAGGATTCCCTCAGAGGTTCAAACGGGTGCCTTGTTAGCGAAACGAGGACCTTGTTGAGGTCCCATGTGGGGAATCTGTGAACAGTCGGAGGGCACAAGTTGGTGGCGCCCCTGAGGAAAGCTCTAACCCGGGGGTGATGAGAAAGGGAACTGAAGTTATCACAAGAAACAACGGTTGAGAGGGCAGCGACCTGCCATCTCAGGGTGTTAGGGGCAAGCCCTTAACGTAGCCCTTCTTGAAGGAATTCCAAGACCTGCGCAATAGAGGGAGAGAAGGGGTCAACTTGGAACCCGCTACACCACTTGCAAAAGCCCTTCCAAGTGGCATCATAAATTCGTGTGGTGGAGGGTCACCTAGCGGCTAAAATAGTGTCAATAACTTGACTGGAGAATTTTTCTCTTGTCAAACGGATCCGTTCAACCTCTAGATGGCTAACTGGAGCCATTGGGCCTCCGGATGCAGAAGGGGCCCCTGAGAGAGGGAGATCCTGTCCGGGGGGATCCTCCATGGGGGCGCTACCAAAAGATTGCGGAGGTCCGCGAACCATGGTCTCCTGGGCCAATAAGGAGCCTCCAGGAGCAGGACTGCCTTCTCATGAGTTTCTGTATGACTCTGGGAACTAGCGGCAGCGGAGGGAAGGCATATAAGAGCCCTGGGGGCCATGGGCAGCGTAGTGCGTTGTGGTTCTCCGACCTGTGAGACGGGTACCTGGAGAAAAACCGTGGAAGCTGTGCGTTGGACGGGGAGGCGAAGAGATCCACCCTCGGGAGGCCGAATATTCTGGACGCTTCCTTGAACAGGGATGGATGGAGGCACCATTCTGCTTGGTCCACCGTGGCCCTGCTCAGCCAATCTGCCTGGATGTTGGAGATTCCGGAGATGTGTTCGGCTTTTAGTGCGAGGAGGTTGGACTTTGCCCAACGGCAGAGGCGCTCGGCCTACCTCATCAACTGAATAGACTGGGTGCCTCCTTGCCTGTTGATATGGGCTTTAGCCGTGGCGTTGTCCATGAGAATAAGGACGTGATGCCCGCGTACCAAGGGGAGGAATCTGCGCAGGGCCAGGTGGACGGTGTGAAGCTCCAGCCAGTTGATGCTGCATCTTTGCTTGATCGGCGACCACTTGCCCTGTGCCGAGAGCGAGTTGGCGTGAGTGCCCCAACCTGACAGGCTGGCGTCCGTGGTGAGGGTTAGCCGCTGAGGTTCTGAGAAGAGGTGGCCCCTGTTGATGGCGGGGTTGGTCCACCAGAGGAGGGACATGAGGACCCTCGGAGGCACCTTGACTCTGGACTTCGAGTTGCTTCTTCCGGATCTTTGGAATGGGAGCAGAAAACACTGGAGGGATCAGCTGTGTAAACGGGCCCAGGGAATACTTGAGATGCATGAAACCATCTTACCCAATAATTTAGAAAGGTCAAGTAATGCCACCCTCCTTGATCACCTAATCTGTTTGACCAGAGCTTGAATGCTGAGGAACCTCTCCGAGGAGAGGAAGACCTTTTCTGTAACCGAATCAATTATGGCTCCCAAGTGGGTGATTCGGGTGGATGGGATCAGTTGACTCTTTTGCCAATTGATGAAGAACCCGTGTGCCAGGAGAGCGGAGAGGGTGGCTCTGGTGTCCCTGACTGCCTGGGTCTTGGACGGGGAGAGAATAAGGATATCATCCAAATAGCAGTGAAGGTGGACGGGAACGCTCCTGAGGTGAGCCTCCAGGGCCGCGAGGACCTTGGTGAAGGTCCTGGGGGCCGAGGCCAGACCAAAGGGGAGGGCCACATATTGATAGTGAAGGTTGTTATAACAGAACCTAAGGAATTTGTGGTGAGAGGGCCAGATTGGAATGCGTAGGTATGCCTCCGAGGGATCTATGGGGGATAACCAGTCACTCCGCCTGGTACCCAAGAGAATCGATTGCCAGGTGTGCATTTTGAATTTGCGCTGGATAAGGTGGTGGTTTAGCCGTTTTAAATCTAATATAGCTCTGCATCCCCCAGAATGCTTGGGCACCACAAAGAGGTGGGAGTAGAATCCTCGTCCCCTCTGGACCAGTGGAACGGGTTGAATGGCCTGAATGTCAAGGTGTTGGATGGCTTCATCCATTAGTGCACGTTTGGCGGGATCTCTTGAGGTGGGGGATGTCATGAAGAAATCAGCGGGGGGCGGACCGGAACTCAAGGGCAAGACCAAACCTGACGGTGTCCCTAACCCATGTATGGGATGTGGATTGTCCCATTGAGCGGCGAAGTGTCTAAGGCGGCCGCCGATGGGGAGGGAGGAAGAAAATCTATCTGGGTCGGTGGTAGGGCCTCCCCCCTGATCCCCTAAAGGGCCTCTTATGGTTGCCGCCCCGTTTGTTTCTGTCGCCTGAGTCCGAGCGGTCCTGAGACCGGAAGGAAGGGGGTCTCCGGTATCTGGGTGGGAAGGGGAGTTGGTAGAAGGGGCGGGGGAAGCCCCTCCAAAAGGGCTGAGGGCCTCTTGTCTCTGGCCTCCGAAAAAGGGAGGACCGGTACTTCCTCTTGCTGCGGCCCTCGACCAGCAGGGGTTCCAAGGCTGGGCTGAACAGTTTGTCTCCCTTGACGGGAGCAGTGGCCAGCTTGACTTTATTTTTACATCCGCCTGCCAGTGCTTGAGCCGCAGTAGGCGGCGAGCCGTGACATGTGATGTTATCACTCTGGAAGAGAACTTTACCGATTGGTAAGTGGCATCAGCTGAAAACTCGGCTGCGGCCACCAGTTTCGCTATGTCTTGGTGCGCCCTCACATTGACGCAGGGACGTTCTCTCAGCTGCTGGAGCCAGCGGATAGAGGACCTTGTGAAGAATGAAGCGGCTGTAGCCGATTTAATGGATAGATGGGCCCGGCGCAACGCCAGTTCCGTCCGCTTGTGCTCAGGTTTCAAGGCCTCACTGGGGGTAGAGGAGGAGGCAAGGCCCACAATGGGATCGTCAACCTCCGGGATGTTTAGAAGAGTAGACATTGCCGAATTGAGATTAAAGAATCTCTTTTCTTGGTTAGAGGGTGTAGGGGGGGCTCCCGTGGAAGCAAGTTGCTTCGTCACTAGGTCTATGAAGATGGGCGGGGTTGGGATGACCTCAGCTTCCACCACTGGTTGTGTGAAAATGGAGTCCTCTGGTCTCTCTGAGGCGGGGGGGAAGTCAGAGGGAGACTGGAGAAGAAGACCAGAGACATTCTTGGCTTTAAAGAGGAGGGATTTAAACAAGTGTGGCTTGAACAGCCCCCCGAATACAGGTTGGTCAGGAGAAGCCCCTTCGTCCTCCGACATCTCCTCCTCCATGAGGTCCGTCTCTAAGAGGGGCTCACTATAATGGGAGGATCCCATCCAGGAGTCCTGTACCTCTTCCCTGAAGTCACCAAAGTCCCCTTCCTCCTCCTCCTCCTGGGCCCCTATGGGAGGAGGGCTGTCCCTCTGAGAGAGTACCTGACCAACCGGGGTATCCGGCTGTGGAAGGGATCTGATGGATAAAGAGTCGTGGTCAGGAGCCCGTGGAGAGAAGCCTGATGTAGACATGTGCTGCAGGCCTTCCGCAATGCCCTGGCAGATAGCCGATTCCATCCAAGCCTTGATGTGGGCTGGAACCTCAGATGTAGAGGGTTCTTCCTGATGCAGACCAGCGACCATAGGTGTAAAGGTAGTCTCAGGGGTCTGTCTGGTCGGTGGTCCCGGGGTCAAGTGACCCTGAAGTGGGCTGCGCTTAGATCGGGAGAAGGAAGGGCTGGAGGCCCCAAGCGGGACTCCCTTGATCACCTATCAAACTCCTTTTCCAACTCCTCATGGCGCCTTAAGGCGTCTCGTTGGGAGGCCTTGGAAGGTTCCTTGTCCTGCCTGCGCAAGTAGTGGGACTTTGCCTTAGCCTTCAAGGAAGGTCGTTTAGAGAGATTGCTGTCTGCCATTTTGATAATTATGATAACAGAAGGTTCCTTGTCCTGGTGATAATAATAGTAATAATAGTAAAGGGCAGTTGGCTCGCCTGGAATTGGCCTGAGTGGGGCCGAGTGAGGTTTGAGCTGGCCCGCTCCCCCTTTTGGAATTTAATATGTACAGTGGTAACTGGTAGTAAGGAATGAATAAATATATATATATATATATGTATATATGTATATATATATAATATGCACAGATGTGTAATCCTCTGATTTTTATTTTTTTTTATTTTTTTATTTATTTATTTTTTTTATGCTATCTGCATGTAAAGGTTATCTATGTATATATGTATAAAAACGTATAATTTCGTCTTTAAATTTTTCTCTCTTTTCTTTTCTCTCTTTTTTTTTTATATATACAACAGCAGGAAAGGAACCAAAGAGGTACCACAGTACAGGCTGGATTTACCAAATAAACGCCTGAGGCCTAGAAGGGGAGAGGCCTCTGGCAGCAGGCCTCCAGCAACAAGCTGGAGGGGGGGTGCTGCAACTTCGCCCCGATAGAGGCTGCGGGAGGCCAACAGAAACAATGAAAGTGAGCCCGAAGGAACGCTAAAAGCAACTAACTCTTGACCCAGGGGGTCTTGGACTTTTACTTCCACCGCAGCAGCAAGAATCAGAAATAAAAATGGCGCCCGACCACGATGTGGCCCCAAGATGGCGGCCGTGAGCTGAGCTATGTCGGGAGCCTTTGGGACGGCAAGGAGGGCTTGTCTGGTTAGCTCAGCACGCCTGGTGCTCTTAAGGAGCGACTAGCCCTCCCAGTCTGCGTTTAGGGTGGGGGGGAATCCAGCGAAAGTTGCGCGTCACAAGGCAGCGCGGAGGCACGACGCGATGTAATAATGGGGTCGCACAAAGCGCTGCGAACCCGCCCGCTTGGCCCCTAGGGGCGAGGGGAGACTTCTCCTAAGTCCCAACCTTTTGCGCAGGAGGAAGGAAAGGAAATATCAGACTTGAAGGTGAGGAAATTAGCCAGAATAATATACGTAGTGTCAATCAGCCAAGGAGCTCTTTCCAACAACAGCCTGACTCTTCGAGGCTGAGCAAAAGACTGGGGGAACGCTACTTGGAGTCACGTGAGGGAGCGGAGCGTTTCCTCAGCTAAAGTTCAGCCTGCAAGAAGAGGACTCGGAAGCACATCCCACTCTCTGGATGCTCCGAGCGGCTCGAGGGAGAATATCTCCATTTCTAGATATATTGAGACGGGTGGACTCTTTCAAAACAAAGCAGAGAGATTTTATAATGTTCAGTCACAATTTCTAGTATTCAAACTTAAAGACACAGAAAAATTTTACTGTGAATTCCAGCTTAAATGGTATCATAAATATCATTAAAAACTTGGATTATATGCCATTAATTTGTTGTTAACTCTTAGCAAAAAAACTTTTGCCACTTCCTCCAAAAAGATGCTGATATTGAACTACATTTATTTATCTATCTTCCACAATCTAGAAAGAGTCTGGACAACATGAAATAACTTAAAAGAACAAAGTACTAAAAATCATATATAACTAATGAAAAACCAACAGAAATCAGCTGCTGAATGCTTTCTGGAATTACATTTGGCTAATTTTCAAAATGCCTGCAGAATGTGACATTTCATATTTGCAAGGTGGAGAATATTCCATAAAACAAGTCTGCACTGATAAACCTAGTCTGGACCTATGAGCCTTGCGAGGGCTCCTGGGATATTTCTAGGATAGGCAGATAGAAACTGCTAAAAACAGAATCTGACTTTTTAATCGATCCTGCAAATTTTTTTCTTCCTGTTCGTTAACAACTTCTTCTGGAAATGTATCTACAAAATGGAACTTGAGAATATTATCTAATTTGCTAAACCCAGAGTCAAATTAATCCAGTTAGGACACATATGCAAAGATATAAGTTTCTGAAAAGGCTCTTAATGCTGAGAAAGATGAAACAAAATGGAACAAGAGGTGATCAGGCTTATTTTAGTCTATTAGCAATGAGTGCACAATTGAAAGAGATGAAGGACTAAGTTAGGGGTAGATCATAATGGAGAAAATCTATGTGGGTTGCATATAATCATCAATCAAACAGAAACTGGATGTGGAGTCTTCCGTTGCATAATGATAATTCTGTTATTAGATCAAAATAATATTTTTTCCTTTCAAAAGAAAAAAAATTGGAATGGGAATATTTTTTCTTAAGATTATGGAATTACAAATGAATTATTTGCAAGATAACTTCTCCAAAAACTATACAGTCCAAAATTATTTTTTAAAGAAATCTAAGTACCTGAGATGCACGTACTCAGACCTCTTTTAATAAATATTAAAGTGAAATGAGAAAAAGGATTCACCAACCTTAATGAATGAGTTACTGTCAGATGAAGGATACAATATACACACTAAATGTATTTTTATGAGGCTATAAATTTTTAGTTTCTTTTATGAAATCTAGATACTACACAAAAATTAAAAGTTTAATCTACTTAGCAAAACATTTAAATGTTAAATGGTGCATTTCTTGTTGAAAATATGTTAACTCAAATACAATTTCAAGCAAGTAATGTATCTGAAAGAGACATGGAAGGAGAACAATAATTATTTTCTGTTATTTCAAATCACAAGCAAGGATGTGGGTTATTATGTATATGATAAATAGAACTGGATATAATATTTAGTAAGGTCTATACCCAAGCAATGGATAACAAAAGTTAGAAAAGCAGATGATCTATATGATCATCTCTGAAAGAAGTTTTTTTGTGAGCTTACCATAGAATTGCCTCAGATACCACACTTGTATTCATCTCAGATACTTGTATTCGTCTCAAAGTTTTGTAGATGATACATGTAAAGCATATCATCCTTCTCCTTACAGCAGGGATCTCCAAACTTGGGACTTTAAGACTTGTGGACTTCAACTCTCAGAATTCCCCAGCAAGCCAGGCTGGCTAGGGAATTCTGGGAGTTGAAGTCCACAAGTCTTAAAGTCACCAAGTTTGAGGACCCCTGTTCTATACCCTTAATTCACTTACCCTTGAATTTCTATTTCTCTGTTCTTGGTCAATAATCTCTTGTTCCCCTAATCACATATATTTTTGTTCCTCTAATCACATATACAGTCTTATTTATTCCCCAATCACATATATAGTCTTGTTCTGAATAAAGGTCTTCAAACTTGATAGCTTTAAGACTTATGGGCTTCAACTCCCAGAATTCCTCCTCCAGTCATATTAGCTCAGGAATTCTGGGAATTGAAGTCCACAAGTCTTACACTTGCCAAGTTTGAGGACCTTGCCTTACAGTATGAGAAACACCCATCAGAATTGTAATTCAATTTAAAGTTTTTACTTTATTTTTTTTTAAATATAAAGACACAAATAAAAAGATACAAACTAGCATTTCTAGAAGACAAAACCATATTACTAACATACATATTTAGGCATTACAATGTAACGCGCACCCATAACATATTCTGTGTTTTTAACCTAAAATGCACAATTTTTCCTGGTACCTTTTTTTCTTACAATATAACAAGTTATTTTTCATCTTTAATAAGCTGGTCAGATCACTAAATTAATACATGCCGCACAAGATACTACAGTCCAAATTCTGTTTCTGAATTTGCAATTCCAAACTTAAACTGAATACAAACAGTTATGTTTTCTGTGAATGTGTCACAGAAAGAAGTATTTAGTCTGGGTCCTAAAAATTTATCTCCGCTGTAGACTTAGAAACTAATCTGTGAAGTATTCAGAGCACAATCCTTTTATACTGTATTACCTAGTTTCCAGCAATTGGAAACAGTTTGTACACCATCCCATGTGGTTTCTCAGCACGTACCATTTTGAGTTCTTTATCACAGTTGTCATGGTAATCTGTGCTGCATTACAATTTTGCATAATCTGTTAAATCTTGAAAGCCATGAATTGCTATGAGTGATGGTCTTATCTACCATCTGATAACACCCACATTACAAAAATCCGAGCACTAGTGACATATTTGTTGATGGAAGGGAGTAGATGAAAAAGTTGACTGGAAGCCAAGTTGCACCAATTTGAGTTTTTTAAAGCAGACACATATTCAAGAATATGATTAGCAAAATGAAAAACCGACTCACACAAAGAGACTCTCTTCTGTAACATACATTTCTAGATTGCTAGATACAGCAAAATTATTTCATTTTTCTCTTTATTCCAAGGAGATAAATACAAAAAGGCAAGCCAGATCAGAGCAAAGACTTATCCAGCACAATGTTCTTTAGTTAACTAGTTAACACCCAGATATCTACATTAAGCCTACAAAATAAGGAATGAACACCACAATGAACTCTTGCTTTCTTTTCTAGCAAAATGTTACATGACACACTTGCAAATTAGGCTTCCAAGTGATCTTTGAAGGCATTACCATATGGATTGTGTTGCAATAAGCCAGGTGGCTGATGATAATTAAAGGTATGAGTGGCACTGTCTCATCTCCATCAAGTGGAGTTGCAACTGACACTCTAGTTGAGATAAAGACAAAGGCCCCTCTGCCCATAGGGCCAAATGTTTCAAGAAGACCCTGGAGTCGTGGACTTCCTGTTTCAGGGATAATGCTTACCTATCCAAAGATATCAAAACTCTAAATTCTAACATTCTTTCTACAATTGAATTTTATCCTATTCTCTCCAATCCACTCTGTCAGCATCCAAGCACAAAGGCAAGGCTACTATGCTACCAGTTTGGCCCAGAATAATAAATTATCAAGTAGCAAATTGATGGAACCAAATCCTGACCTGCCAGGTAATCATTCTCAGTGGCTTCATGCATATATTAAACAGGAGGAAAAGAAGACTGCCTCCTCTTGCATCCGACAAGGAAGCAGCCTCCAAGCCAACTTCTTCTCTCCTGCCTCTCTCCTGCCTCTCTCCTACCCTTTCCATTGAGGAAGAAGCAAAATCACCGCAGAAAGTGTCTTCAATCACCAACTCCCCAAGTTGGTCTAAAAGATTATCATGAGCAAAGCTTCTAAAGGCCATATTTTAGTATCTTTTAGTGTATAAAAGAAACAGGACAGGTGCACTGCGCTCATCCAAGTCTACAAAGGTTATCCACTGTGCAACCAAAGCTCTTTTCATCCCAGCCTGAATTCTGATAAAAGACCCAAATATGCCACTTCTTTCAGAGTGTTCTTGTGGTTGGCGTCTCACCTCTTTTTGAACCTTTCCTAGAAAAGAAAAGGTTGAAGACTGACAGTAGTTTTTATAAAATTATTATGAGATGTTCTAGGAGTTGGTAATATACCATGAAGCATGTTTCATTTCTTGAGCAGTAGCCATTTAGTCTAGTGCAACAAACCAATAATAATCCATTATCATGGATGTCAAAAGTAAAATGGAATGTTTCTGTCTTCAGACTTCCACAAAATCACACAAGTCAGCACTTTACTGTGAAGCTCAGCAAATTCAGATTTATATCTTAGCTGCATGGACATGCATAGGACTGTGCTGTAATCAATCACATTAACTGCCTTTTTAGCTGACTGGCTACCATTTGTCTGCTTCAGTGAAAAAAAGCTTTTAACGCATGTCAGATCTGTCCCCTCAGCAATGTAAAATTTCATACTTTCATCACTCCACAAATTCTATCCATAATTGCTAAAAAATTTGAAAACAGATTGATTTTATTTCAAGAAACAAGAAAGATCCTTCAGTTAAAACTGAAAAAAACCCAATATCCTTCTATTAGCATACAGCCAAGTATTTAGACTCATACATAATTAACAGTTGTGCTCATTTAGATATATATAAAGAATCCTTTTTTTAAAAAAAGAAGAAAGCTTATGTAGAAAAATAAATTAGTAAAAAATCCTGTAGGATTTTCTTAGTAGGAAAGTCTTAGATTACAATCTGTAATATAGCATTGGTTTTTATACACACTATTCAATTTTTGCTACAATAAACTGACATAACTATCATTTTTGAGGAAAAAATAACATTAATTAAATTGCAGGACAAATATTGTTTATAAAAGTCAAAATAATAAAAGCAAAACAAAATTATAAAATTTGTATTTTTCCTAAACGTCCATTTTGCACAGCAACCAGTCATGATGAATAAATAGAAGTGTTAAAATGCTGATATGCACAACAAGGAGTGGACAAATGTCAAGAGAAAAAAAGAGGTTAAGCATATAGCAACAATTAAGCATTATTTGAAAATGTGTATTTACAACACAAATATCCAACTTGTGATCTCATGCTAATATTGCTCCATGTATGACACATACAAATTGTAGAGTTAGTTATGTTACACACTGTGTAGAATTGAAGAACTTATAAGACTTGGGAAACATTATCATTGTCATATGAAGTCACACGTATGTTTCCAGTATTTTTATAGAGGGAATTTTAATGTATAAATGTCCAAATAATTTCTGGTACTGTTATCAAATTGAAAAATGTGTTTAAAAAACACAGAAGAATATAAAAAACACAGAATATATAAATTGCTCCAAAATGAAGCTGATCTAAAGCTATTATATAAAGTAACAAACACAGTTAAAATCCCTTTACAATAAAAACATAATCAGTGACAAACATTTAAAAGACACATAATATTAGCTATAAACAGACATGCACTCTCCCAATTACTGTTATTTACAATTTAAATTCACTTAAAAAAAATAAGATTGCAACATACAAAAGTGCAATATTTGAATTCCTGACTACACAATTTTTCTACGTAAAGATACAAAGACCACAAGAAGAATCATAACTTTATAAGAGTTATGTTTTCTTTATTGTAAAGAAAAAGAGGGATGCCTAGTCAGTTGTTTATAACTAAATAGTTCTTTCTTACAATAATACAGAACACAATACAATCTGAATATAATTGAAGCAAGCAAGTGTTTTCAGGCTTTTTATTATTATAATGAAATCTATTACTATATGAAGTGGTGAGAGTGAAAATGATTCAAATTCAGCTATAATTTTTATATTTGTTTCCACGGATAAAAAACTGCAGAATGAATTGTTTTGAATAAACCAATCCAAAAGATGAAAATATGTGAGAAGGGGCACTGTTAGTACAGTAAACAGGAAGTTATACTTATATTTTTAAAAGTTGAATATTGAGTATTATAATGCCAGATTTAAAAATGCTAATCAGCTTCAGTATATTCCTTTTGAAATAGAATTTTCCTTATTTTACTTGTCATTCTCAATAGGTAGTCCTCAATTTACAACCACAATTGAGCCCAAAATTTATGCTGCTAAGTAAAAAATTTGTTAAATTAATTTTGTTCCATTTTATGACTTTTTCTTGCCACATTTATTAAGTGAATCACTGCAGTTATCAAATTAGTAACACGGTTGTTAAACGAATCTGATTTCCACATTGACTTTGCTGGTCAGAAGATTGCAAAAGATGATCACATGACCCTGGGTCACTGCAACCGTCATAAATATGAGCCAGTTACGAAACATCCAAATGTAAATCACATAAGCAATGGATGCTGCAATGGTCATTATAATTGTGAAAAGTAGTCATAAGTCACTTTTTCAGTAACTTCAAATGATCACTAAGTATATTGTTGTAAGTCAAGGATTACCTATATAATGGTGTTCATAAAATGATGACTGGCATCTGTGAAAACCATATAAGCAGACTTCAGAAGAGCCACAGGTCTTAAGAACTAAATGACAAGTTTAAAGTTTAAATTCTGCCATTACTGATCCAAAGAAAAATATATTTATTTATTCATTTGGATCCCTTTATTATCTTTACTAATAACTCAAGGAAGCAAACATATTCAACACACTTTCCTTCTATTTTTCCACAAGCCTGTGAGATGAGTTGAGCTAAGACAGACTTGCACACCAATTTCAGAGGGGAGGGGTGCAGGAACAGGGAACTAAAAGAGGGTTTTTTTTTTTTAAAGAAGAGATGAAATAACAATTTTACAATGGTTCTTAATTTCAGGGGCATCATTTTGAAATAAACATAATGTATTCACCTGAAATTAAAACAAGCATGCATATAAAACCATTTTTGTTTCCAACTCTTACCAAAACCTATTTGTCTGCATTTCTATACCTCGGTGAATTTAGATTCTTCACATATTTTAAAGGTAGGGTCATTGGGAAACAAACCCTTTAGTCTTTCTTTTAATGTAGTTTTAACATAATATACATTAAATTTGAGTATCATTCTGCAATCAAAAGAACTCTGGAAATAATCTAACCTTTCTCAACCATTAATAATGGTTAAGCAATGAAAGGTGTAATAAGTACATTGTTGACTGGTGTCCATCCAGGTCTTGATTGCATGCTGCCTCCTGTCCTTTCACTTGTTCAAACAGCTCTTACCCTAAGGATATCTCTTTCCAGTGTTTAGCTGAAAATTAGTTTCCTGCAATCTCTTTTAAGATTCTTAGATCATTTTCTTATTTACTGTCGCCAAGTCAGACTCCCTTATTATGCATATTTGCATATTTCTCCATGTGTTTCTCTACAAAAATTACAGACATGTTGATTCCATCCAGCTTTGGGTTCCCTGATTTTTTTTTTCTAAAATGGAATCAAAAGCATTTATAACAATGTTTAACAGTAAAGGCTTTAAGATAGAATAGTATAGCACTGAGATTTCTCAGCAGTTTGGTCCATTAATAAGCACTCAGTGAATACAGCTGCTCAATGGCACAGAATCAGTTTTCCTCAATCGCACTTAGTTCTCTCTAATTTTATTCTCTAGAAGTCAACAGCATGTTGGGAATTAATTATGTAAAGGGGTCAGAAATCTGTCATCCATCTGCCTATCAGCAAAATATTCTGATGAGAGAAAATCAAAAGGTTCGCAAACTTTCATCACAATCACCTTTTGAAATTTGAACAAAACAGAACCACTTTGGAGGGGAAGGACAGCCAATAAAAGTTCACATTCAAAACTGGACCTTTGTTTTTATCAACAATTTAATGTTTTTAAATTATTCATTGCTCAAAGTTATTTGAATTTGTTAGCCTATAAATGTGACTTATACAATAAATAAACCCTGCACAGAAAATAAGTACTGATTCTTCAAAAGCCTACAGGAGAGGCATTTGAGTAGAACCTCATTGTTGATTGTGCATACTTCCCCTACTAGTACAAGCTGCAAAAATCTATGTTATATAATTGTGATTCATCAAAATTTCCAAAAAGTCTGACAACAAACACTATTTAAACACAAATATATGCCATTTGACAGGAAATAATTCTATTTGTTATCTGAGAATACTCTGCATAGGACCAGGCAATCTTATAAGCAGTTTGAGTCTATAACAATGAAGTATTTAAAGAAAGGGAAAGAATTGCAATCATTAGCATACTAATGACAATTAGCTTAAAGTCAATAAATAATAAAACAAAATTCATTTGAAAAACAAATTGAAACTTTCAGTATCTCTTCTCCAAAATCACTTTCTCTTTTGGAAATTGCCTATCAAGTATCCTAAAGCTATTAGAAACCTCCAAAATGACAAGTTTGAGCAGCTTTCATTGGGTGAGTTGATCTTCAACTTTGAACAAATTAATTGATTAAATGTAATTAATTAAAATTAATTACAAATCTAAGAAATTAAAGAAACAAAGAGCTCAATATTTTTATTAAGGGTCCAGATAAATGTGGAATATTGATTTTAACTATAAGATTCTGGAATTAACTATAAAAAATAAATAACTTCTTGGGAAAAAGACTTATTTTGGCTATTCTTGTTATTGTAACAAAAGAAAAATATTTGTAGCTCATGGTTGAAATAAGTTGTCCTTGGTGCTCTTTGAGCTTCATTGTTTTCTTGCCAAAAAACAACCAAGCTCAGACAGCACCAAGGATCCCTCAGTCGTAACAAAAGGTAAGTGATGATTTTAGAAAGTGAACATAAGAATAAACTAAAGATTAAGCAGAAGGAAAAAGAAACATGCCTGGGACTTACAAGATTGCATAAAACTTTGCAGCATCAGAAACATTAAGAGAGATTTTTGAAAACAGAGCAAGAAAATAGGATTTTTAAAAAAATATTTTTATTATTTTTAAGAATAAGTACAACAAACTAAATTAGAACAGAAAAGATGAAAAAGAAATAAAAGAAAAAACTAAAAGAAAAGAGGCCCTTTCTCAGCAGGTCAATGGAGAATCCATATTCGAGTTGACACATCCCTTTCTGCCCAGGGACTGAATCCTCAATCTTTGCCACGCCTCTCCATCAACTGTCACTGTCCCAGTTTACGATGAAGGTGCAGTCATCTGATGGACTCCTCGGTGGTATTGGCTCTGCAGTGACATGCGAAAGGGGACAGGGAGGACCACATCGCTGCCTTGTCTTCAATTGAGGCACATGTCGCCCACCTGACTGTAGTCACCACACTTTGGGTAGATTGGGCAGTTACTCATCTGGGTACAGGGAGAGCCTACATCTCATAGGCCTTGGCTATACACCCTCTTATCCAGCAGCCGATGGTCAATGAGGTGACCTTGGTGCCTACTGAAGATGGTTGGAACGACAAAACAGGGATTATTTTCTGCAATGAGATGTTCTTTTGATATATGTGCGGAGCGCCCTCCTTACCTCCAGAGTGTGCCACCTCTGTTCCAGTGGATGGAAAGGTCCTGGACAGAAGTTTGGTAGCACTATATCTCGGCCAGTGCTGCTAGCACTTTTGTGAAAGTCGAGGATAGGCCAAATGGTAAAGCCCTGTACTGAAAATGGCAGCCTGAGTAACAGAACCTGAGGTACCTTCAATGGAAGGGAAGGATTGGGATATGGAGGTAGGCCTCCGTTACATCGATGGATGTCAGGAGGTCACCCACCCTGATGCCTTTCAAGATAGACTGCAGACGCTGCATTTTGAATCTCTTGTATGTCAAGTGGATGTTCATTTCTTTGAGGTCCAGAATTGGTCTCCATCCCCCGACTACTTTGAAACGATGAATAGGGTCGAATAGAATCCGTATCCCCATTGGTCTTTCGGGACTGGTTCGATGGCCTGGATGTCCAACAGGTGTTGGATTGCCTTGTCCATAAGACCCCTCCTGATGTTTTTGGTAGTGGGGCAACAGATGAAGTGTCTCAGAGGGATGGAGAGAAACTCTTGCATGAGGCCGAATCTTAACATATTTAGGATCCATGAGTCGGTGGTGATATTCTCCCATTGACTTGCAAATAGGGCGACATGCCCACCAATGGGAAGAGGGTCCTGCAAGTTATTTGGAACAGTGAAATGAGTGGCTTCCTAATCCACAAAAGGGCCGTTTGGCCTGAGATTGCTGTCTATAACTATTCTTAAACCCTGATCTGTTCAGTTGTCGGTCAGATCTCGGCAGGTAAGAGCATTGAAATTGAGTGTGGTCGGATCCGTGTCTGAGGCTTGCCTGTCTGCCCGTCTGGTGAGACAGGACATAATTTTGCACTTTTCCTTGTTTTCCACATGGGTTCAAAGCTTCTCCACAGAGAGAGGTGCCTCTGTAAGGGGCAGAAGCTAGTCTCCACTTTGTTTTAGCATCCGCCTGCCATTGGCGAAGCCATAGCAAGCATCGGGAGGTGATGTTAAAAGCGAGAGCCCTGGACGAAAAACAGATAGCATGTAAGGATGAATCAGCCTAAAACTTGGCAGCTGCCATCAGCGTGTTAATGTCCTGGTGCATTCGGACTTCCTCTGGGGGAACCCTTGCTTGCAACTGGTGAAACCAGAGTAATGAAGTCCTCACAAAAAAGGAGGTGGTCGTAGCCACCTTTACTATCCAGGCATTAGCTAGATGGGTTTGACAGTAATTTAATTCCACCTTTCTGACTTCCACTTTCAGGATTTTTGCTATATCCCCAGAAATCGTGGAGGGAGAACCTAACGAGGCCAAGGGCTGAAACCGTGTAGGTCATTCTAGGGCTTCTGATAAGGTGGAAGCCATATTAAAGATCCTCCTATCATTGCCTCCCAGATTGGGAAATGTACCCGACTGCCCCCATTGTCTTTGGACCACATTGAGGAACACTTTGGGACACAGAATGCCCTCCTGCATTATAGTAGGTTCAGATAATACTGTATTATTGGGTGCCTGGTTTTCTGATGGTTCCACTGGAACACTGGGTCCCACTCCTATTTGGGCCGTTGTCCTAGCCTTGTAGAGGAGAGACTTAAACAGCGCTGGACGGAATAGTCCAGTGAAGGGAGGAGGATCAGGAAAAAGATCCTCATCCTCAGATAATCCCTGCTCTCTGTGGTCATCATTCTCTAATATTGACACCCTGCTACGGAAGGAATGAGCTGGTGATACGGACCTGTGACCTCCTCAGATGGGAACTGGTAAGACTGGATCATCGGGGGGGGGGAGGTTCTGGTGTTAGAGGCCTCTGCTCTGCAAGGCAGCAACATCTCCATGCGAAATTGCCCAAGATATGAAGGACTACTGGGTGCAGCCCCGCCATAGTGGGTGTAAAGGTGGCTTCTGGGACATGGAGTCTAGGTCTAAACTGAGGTTTGATAAACTCAGTTGCCATGCAAGAAAAGGGAAATTGTTCTGCATCATGTTCCTCTATTGGTAGAGGAAAAGGCAATTGTTCCCTATCACCCTATGGTGACGAAGTCATGGGAACTACAGGGTATGGCACGCTCAACTGTTGAAATTGTTGAGGGCAGGAAATGGCGGTTTCTGTCTAAGGAGAAATGACAGCCCTTTCCTGTTCAGCCCTCCTTTCAGCTAAAGCCTTCTGTCTTCTGTTGGCATTCCTTTAGATTCTGTTGGCATTGCCTTAGATGACATCTTAGAATAAATGGCCTTGGCCTTAATCTTGTCAGCTCCTTGATGGCTGACCTGGAACCATGCTTTTTAAAAGTGGCTGATGTGGAGACACTTTGCTGCTCCATGCTGTCAGCTGGCAAGGAATGATCAGCCATTTTGACAGCCCTCTGTGCTCCAGAAATCCTGCCCCGCTCTTTCTAGAAGAGCACTGCGACCACACTCTATACTGGAACTCAACCTGAGTCAAAATGGATGGCTGTGGGGCTTGGAGTGGTGGGGGCAAGACTAGGGAGCTGGAGTAGCCTCACACACATACACACAGCTTCATTAGCGCTGGATCTTCTAAGCCAGGGTAATCTGGTCAGCAGAAAAGTGCTATGGCCGCAGGCGGTGTTCCAGAGTTACCTGGGTAAGCTAGCCAGGTTTTTAAAGCCACTAAAGCCACTAAAACCGCTAGTCTACAAAGGCTGGAATCTGAAAGCCAGCTGTAAGGCAGCTGCGGCGTGTCAGATGAGCGGCAGGCAACCATTTGAAGAAAGGGAGGGAGGAGGGAACTCCCTGTCAAAGGCATCAATTAGCCAATTGTTAAGGCTGAATGGCTGCTCTTTCAGCAAGCCGTATAGCTGGGAGCCGCGGTAGCGCTTTACAGTATTGCGGTTTCAAACCTGACCACTGATTCTCCTCATCAACGATGCCTTTCTGCTCAAAGTTTTCTGAGTCAATCTAAACCACGTCTCCATTGGGCAAGACTGAGTTGTAAACTGGGACAGTGACGGTTGATAGAGAGGTGTACCAAAGATTGAGGACTCAGTCTCTGGGCAAAGGTATGTGTCACCCCAAGTGTGGATTCTCCAATCAATGTGCTAAGTAAAAAGGAACAAGAAATAAAGTTGTAAAGACATAAAGAAGTGGCTTCTGATATTCTTCACTGCAGTTGTAAGTACAACTTTATTTTAACTTCTCTCTCTAAAGCTACATTTTCTTTGTATAATTTATAATTTCAGCAAGATCAGTCGATTTTACCAACCATCATAGGTAGTGCCAAATCTTTCCATCTTTGTGAATGTAATAATCTTGCCACAATATTCATATACTGAAATAATCTTCTATTATTTAATTTTTATCCATAATTCATGAAAGGAAAAGTTTTGGCATCAATTAATTATTAATCTTTAAAATATTCTGTATCAATGTACATATTTAAGTCCAAAACTTTTTAGTTTTTTTACATATGGACCAAGCATGTTGGAATGTCTCTTCATGTTGCTCGCAACATATATTTGAAGTGCCTTTATACATTCTAGACAATTTCTGGCATCATGTACTAACCATACATCTTTTTATAAAAATATTCTTTACGTTCGTAACAATGTAAATTTCAACCCTTTTAACTATGTATAACTGAAATTCTTAGTCCACTTTAACAAACAAGTTTACCTGTTCCTCCTGTTTTAAATTTGAACTACAATAATACATTTTAGCAATTCTATATTTATCATCAGTGCACAATTTTGGTTCAATTCTATCTTATTTTGCTTCTCATATCGTTTTTGTCCATTTTGAATCTTTCTGATAACCATAAATGGAAAATCATTGACAACTATATCCTTCTGCTATTAGTTGCTCTTTTGATTTAATCTTAAATTCTCCTTGATGGGTTTTCAATAAGTTCTAGTACATCAACCATAGGGAATTGAGCCACAAGTACAATATCAACATTGTCAGCAATAATGTCTGCTTCTATGGCTAGATTGTTTAAAAGGTTTTAATGAAGGAATGATAGATGTGGAACAAATTTTATCTGACAAGATGAAAAATGTGGAATTACAAATGTCAGGCCAAGAAATGGTTTTGAAAAGGATAACTTACTGTTATCCTTATCCGAAAATGGCAAAGTTTAAAAACTACCGTAAAAAGGGAAATACAAATGATAAACCATTCATATTTGATAAACAAATGATCTGGAAAATGTTTTCTTGCTGGATTTAAAAAAGAGTCTTTAAGATATCTGTGTGATGGGATAAAGAATTGAAGAGACATCAAATCCTACATTTTATTGAATTAAAAACCAAGAGTGAAATATAAAGGAAGGAATATGAGGCTGGTTTATTTAAAATATAAGTTTTATGGATTTGTTAGAGATAAGGTATGAGATATGGGAAGAAAATATCTGTTTAATTGTATATGGGTTGAAGAGTTATTAAATTTGTTTATACTTGTGATGAAACCTGGAAGTCACATCTTTATATATTTTCTTTTTATTATATTCTTTCTAATCTTTGTTCTGCGTTTTCTTTTTTTTCTATTTCTTTCTGTATTTTTTAGTTTGTACTAGTTTTTACTACTGCAATTAAGAAACTTAATAAAAATTATACTCTAAAAAATGAATTTCTTCTCCAAAATAGCAGAACCTCGTGTCACTTTCTGGGTGTGCAGAAAGACTCTCATTGATCATTAATGGTATCAAAAGTCCCAAGACAGTCAAAAGTGACAACATCACATTGTATTTCTTTCAAATTAAGAAGGTGTCAAATCCAGATCTAATTTGTGTAGAAAGTGTCAAACTAAATAATTCCATCCAAGTTACATGGTTACTATCTAAGCCATTAACATAAATAAATACAAAATACTAATGCCCAATAGCTTTATAAACTTGTCAAGTCCAATAATCTTAGATCCTCAAACAGCTTCTTTTAAAGTGGATCTAAGTAACAGCACAAAGAACATTTTCCACTTTCTCATACAGTAAATAATAAAACTGATTGAGACAAATAGTAGGAAATGGTTTTGTTGAAAGCAACATCAAACTTTGTACAAATCTGAGTGACTTCATCTGCAAAGAAACATGTAAACTGCTCTCAGTGGAGTTCAAATGATTTCGGATAATTGTCCTAAACTATTAGATATTTGTCCACTTTCCTAAATTTCCTGGATGACAGGGAAGAAATACATTGGTTTTTCTCCTGATTACAAGAGTAAAGGTGTTATGATGATGTCTCAAATTTTCTGTAAGGAATTTTCTCTAGACTTGCTCCACAATCACTCAAATGGCTTGCCATATTTCTGTGTCTGCAACTGCTACGAGTAACTCAAAGTGCTACATGTTCTAACATGGACTAGGAACATTGAGCAGCACAGTAATAAGCACCTGGAAGATGTTGTAATTTCTTATCAAGACCAAGGTGGTCAGCCAGTTTGAAGAAAATATTCCCCATAGAACAGCCTATAATTCAATAGGATCAATCAGTTTCCTTATTTGGCCCTTACCTTATAAAGAAATCCAGAACTCAAATAGAGGTTGATCGAGTGGGGGTCCTTATACATAATAGGAAAGAACTCAGATCAAAATTATGATGTGCCTCATGGGTGGGATCCAAAATAGTCCAAGAAAAGCCTTTGGAAGCTACGAGAACTGCATCTATCAAGATAGCCAAAACATGAATGTGCCAATACCAATTTGAAGAACACCTGTTGCAGAGAGATAGCTTCCTTATTAACTCTTGCAACATCCCTCTCACTCATGTAACTAATAACTAGTTGATGATGTGTATCCAACTGCTCCCATCATGCCCTGCCACATCTGCATATCAGGTCAACATCTTAATTTACTAAAAAGTAAAAAAAAAATATTTTATTAAAGAATCATTTGGCTTTTTTAACAGATACCTTGTTCAGACACAGAAAACTAACTCCTGTAATATAGAAAAGGGCTACAGAACTCATGCTCATTGACTATATTATTAAAACTCATAAAGTTAAATGAATCCTAATTCCCTCACTCCACTGTATCCCACACTAATTGAAAAGAGGCACCAAGGAAGATATTAAATTTCCAGATCTTCTTAATACTACTCAGAAACTAAAACAAAATTAAACAAGTCAGTGATTGCAATCACTAACTTAACAGCAAAAACTCATTTGCAATTAAACAGATTTGTATCTTTGTATTCACTCATAAATAGGTGTATTTGATTATTATCATATTTTTATTCTTTGTACTTAGACATTAATCTATAATTTGTATATTTAGAAAAACACCCAAGCATACTTCAAAAGCAATATTTTCACTATGCCAACATAATTTCCATTAAGTACAAAAAGAGATTAAGATTAACATCTTCTCTGAAATGCATTTCAGCCCTTGCAATTTCATGACTTGCATAAATGTATATTATATTGCAGGTTTTTCAACTAAAGCAACCACAACGTGCTACTCCACAGCCTTACCAGCGCAAATTACTAAATAACTGTCTTAAGCCAAGTTCATTTCATATATTTCTTCCACATAATGTAAGTTCCTAGGGCAATTCTTGCTGTCTCTAAATAATATAGGAATACAAACAGAACAGTGGCACTGAATTAGAAGCTAGGAGGAAAAGCCATCAAGAATGAGAGTAATGCCACTCTCCATCAAATACAATTTGTTTGCAATGAAGCTGAAAGTAAAAAGTGATTTAGACTTATGTTATAAAAATAATACGATTCAGGCCGATTCAGTCTTCCCATCCTTTCAAGGTCAGTAAAATGAGGATTAAGACTGTTGGACGCAATATGTTGACATCTGTAAACTGCTTACAGAGTGCTGTAAAGCATTGTGCAGTGGTATATAAGTCTAAGTGCCACTGCTACTGTTATTGCTTTCATATTCTGACAGTTGCTTTGAATTGTGAGATGAGTGGCATAAAAATCTGATGATATTCTCCCCCCCCCACCCCTAAATTCAGGCTTTAGTATTTAACATTTATGGTTGTGCTCATAAGTTTACATACCCTGGCAGAAATTATGATTTCTTGGCCATTTTTCAGAGAATAGGAATGATAACACAAAAACTTTTCTATCACTCATGGTTAGTGGTTGGCTGAAGCCATTTATAATCAGTCAACTGTGTTTACTCTTTTTAAATCATGACAACAGAAACTACCCAAATGACCCTGATCAAAAGTTTACATACCACAGTTCTTAATACAGTGTATTAACATCAATGACAGCTTGAAGTCTTTTGTGGTACGTGTGGATGAGGCTCTTTATCTTCTCAGATGGTAAAGTTGTCAATTCTTCCTGGCAAAAAGCATCCAGTTCCTGTAAATTCTTGGGCTGTCTTGCATGAACTGCACATTTGAGATTTCCCCAGAGTGGCTCAATGATATTGAGGTTAGGAGACTGAGATGGCCACTCCAGAAGGGGCGTTGGTCCTACCTGAACACTTCTTCTCCGGGAGCCGAAGAGAGAATCCAGGATGGGTAGTCTCTAGTCTCCTAGCTCTGCAGACCGAGTTGAAAAACTGAGGACAGACCCCCTGGCAACGGTCCCCAGTTCTGAATGACATTGAATTCAGCTGCTCCTAGTCTTCAAACAGACAGTTCATTGATACTGCGAAAAAAAGGGACATTTCCTCCCTATTCCGACCAGACAGAATACAGGGTGGGACTGGATTCTCCCTTCGGCTCCCATAGAAGAAGCGTTCAGGTAGGACCAACGCCCCTTCTCCACTGAGCCAAAGGGAGAATCCAAGATGGGACATACCAAGGCTGGCTGATGGCTGTCCTATGGGTGGGAGCTGGATTGGTCGGAGGTCCCCACCTCTACATGCACACCTTGCAGGACTTGTCTCCCAAAGGACGCCTCCGCGGAGGCAAAGGAGTCAATTTCATAATGTCTTATGAATGGGGTCACCGATGACCAGGTCGCAGCTCTACAAATGTCCAGAATCGATTCCTGCATTGCCCAGGCTGCGGTGGTTGCTGCACTTCTAGTTGAGTACGCTGTGATCTTCTTGGATACAGGAAGGCTCTGTAACTCATAGGCCTTTGCAATGCAGGCTCTGAGCCAGCGACCTACTGTGGAAGGTGTCACCTTGTGACCTAAAGTTGACGGCTGAAAGGAAACAAACAAGGCTTCCGTCCTCCTAAAAGAGGAAGTTCTTTTAATGTAAATACGGAGGGCCCTCCTAACATCCAAGGTGTGCCATTTTTACCCACTCATGGGTAGGCTTAGGACAGAAATTAGGCAAAATCAACTCCTGTGAATGATGGAATAAGGAGTTCACCTTGGGCAGGAAAGTAGGGTCCAATCACAGAACCACCCTGTCTGCATGGAATACGCACAGATCCTTCCTGATGGATAAGGCTGCCAACTCCGAAACGCCTGGCTGAGGTAATGGCCACCAAGAATGACACCTTGCATGTGAGAAGGCGAAGGCAGACTTCACGTAAGGATTCAAATGGGGGAGAAGTTAGTGCCTGCAGGACCTTAGGCAAATCCCAGGTGGAGTAGCGGTGGACCACCAGTGGCCTCAGATTTGTGGTTCCCCTAAGGAAGGCTTTCACCCTAAGGTGTTGGGCCAGAGTAGTAGAGCCCTTGACCGAAATCACCAAGGCCAAGACAGCTCTGACTGGTCGACTGTGGCCCTGCTCAACCAGTCTGCCTGCACGTTGGATATTCCCGAGATATGTTCTGCTCGTAGAGACAACAGGTTTCTCTCCGCCCACCTGCACAATTGAGTTGCTTCCTGCATTAGAGATCTGGAGCATGTGCCCCCCTGCCAGTTTATGTGGGACTTGGTAGCCACATTGTCCATGAGAAGCACATGTCTCCCCACCATCTCTTGCCTTAGATCCTTGAGCGTTAAGCAGGCAGCCTTGAGCTCTAGCCAATTTATCTTGTGGGCGAGCTTCTCTCATGACCACCTCCCCTGGGTTACCTGGGCTCCCAAGTGGGCCCCCCAACCATAGAGACTGGCGTTGGTGGTGATGGTAATCCTCTGGAGTTCCCTGTACAAGCATCCCTGATCCATGGCTCAGGACTGCCACTAATGGAGGGAATGAAAAACTGGCAAGGGCACGCAAACCCTCCTTGGAGAGTCACCCCTGCTCGCCCTCTGATAAGGGAGCAGGAGCCACTGAAGGGTTCAGGCATGGAAGCGGGCCCATGGGACAATCCCAATGCACGATATAATTTTGCTGAGAAGTTGAGACAGCAAGATGATGTCTGGAAGACAGGATCAGTGATGTGACTCCCTTGATACTGTCTTGATGCTCTGGTGAGAGAAAAACCTGTCCAGCTAAGGTGTCTATAATGGCCCCCAAATGCAAGATCCGAGTCGATGGTACTAGGTGGCATTTGTCCAGGTTTATCCAGAACCCATGCTCTCAAAAAATCCTGATTGTCGACATCAGATCCTCCTCTTACTGGAGTCTGGAAGAGGACACTATCAGGATATTATCCAAATAGCATTGGATCCTTATGGGAAAGGCTCTGAGGTGTGCCGCGACCGCTACCAAGAGCTTGGTAAAAGTCTGAAGGGCTGATGACAGGCTGAACGCAAGAGCCCTATATTGAAAATGGCGGCTGCCATAGCAAAACCTCAGGAACTGACAGTGGTTGGGGTATATGGGCATATGGAAGTAGGCCTCTGTCAAGTCTACCGAGGCCAAATAATCTACTTCCCGCAGTCCCTCTAGAATGGAGTGGAGGGAGTGCATCTTGAACCTTTGGTAGATTAGATGTCTGTTGAGCCCTTTCAGGTTGAGGATTGCTCGCCACCCCCTACCCCCTGACGCCTTTGGAGTTACAAACAACATTGAATAGAAACCCTGTCTCTCCTGGTCCACCAGAACCGGCTGGATGGCCCGAATGTCCACAGATGGTGGATTGCTGATTCCATGAGATCCCTCTCTGAGGGGTCCCTGGAGACGGGGCAGCACACAAAGGCTCTTGGGGGGAAGGAGAGACACTCTAGAGAGAGACCCACCCGTAAGGTTGACAGAATCCAAACGTCTGTTGTAGTCTGTTCCCACCTCTGCCAGGACAGTCCCAGATGGCCCCCTATGGGGGATGAGGCTTGGGTGTCACTTGTTGCACCTGAAGGGTCTGTTGGAACCCCTAAAGGACCCTCTGCCCTCTTGCCTCTGACGCCCTCTGGCGGCAAAGGCCTGTCTATCGGCCTGAGAGGAGGATCTCTGGAAAAAGGGCCTACTTTGACGGGGAAAGCCTGCCCCAGCTCCCCCCTGTTTAAAGGAGGGCTTCCTGTAGTAGGGATGAGATCTGTAATCAAAGTGCCTCCTCTGGGAGGGCAGGATCTTTCACTTGTCCCTGGTTTCCATCAAAAAGGGATCAAGGGCTTCCCCAAAAAGCCTCCCTCCCTTAAAGGGAGCCGATACCAGCTTCCATTTGTTTCTGATGTCCGTCTGCCAATTTCTTAGCCAGAGAAGCCTGTGTGCTGTTATGGAAGAGGCCATGGCTTTGGAAGAAAATTTGGCTGATTTGAGGGGTGGCATCAGCAGTCAGTTGAGCTGCGGCTATAATCTTATTCAGGTCCTGATGCACCCTGAGATCCTCAGGTGGGGTTCTGTCCTATAGCTGCCTCAGCCATTAAAAAAAAGATGTGGTCGGCGATGCTCTTATGGTCCAGGAGTGGGCTTGATGAGCTCTCCGGAGCGCCATCTCCTCCTTCTGGTCCTCTGTTTTTAGAACACCCTCCGCATCAGGTGGGATGACAGATGAGGAAGTTAGGGCTACCACTGGACCATCTACCTTTTAGCACTTCCATAATGTCCAAAAGGTCTTTGTCCACATTAAATAAGGTAGACCCAGACCCACTGGGGCGAGTGTACATCCCAGGGGACTCCCACTGCTTTTTGATCAGGTTCAGAAACATCTGGGGCACAGGTACAGAGTCCACCACAGATGCTTTCTCAGTGAACAGGAAATCCTCCTGATCCTCTCCCTTAGTGGGAAGGTCCTGAGTGACTGTGTCCTTTTTGAGATGAGCCATGCTCTTGGCATTAACCAGCAGAGTCTTGAAAAGAGCCGGCTGAAAAAGGCCCTTAAAGGAGGGGGGACCTGCTACCTCCGACTCTTCATCCAAAAAATCCCTTTCTGGAAGGAGGACCCTCTCGGAGCCATAAATTTGGCTGCTTTCTGAGGGGAGGCCAAGCACTCTCTGAAGTGGATCGGCTGTTCTGCAGAAGCCTGCCCCTGCCCCTGCAGGACTCCTCTATTAGTTTCCAAATAAGACAGCTGGCGCAACTGGTTGACCTCTGCCTGCAATTCTTGTCTTATTGTCTGGGAGATTCAGGCTCTCATGAAGGATGGCATTTCTTGCATCTGGGTCTCCTCCGGTCGTAAGCCAGCTGCTGTAGGTGTAAAGGTGGCTGCAGGCACAGGTCTGGCTCCACTGGAGATTTGGTCTGCAGGTGCCGCCATCAAGATCCCTGAGGCAGCTCAGAAAAATTGTGAGAGGTCTCAGCCCTGATTTGGAGATTACCCTGCAAATCATGGATACTTGAGCCCCCAGGGGACCAGGCCATCATATACTGCCAATCTGCTAGTTGGTCTGGCTGCCTGTCATCTTGAGGAGGCAAAGTTTGAGAGGTGGCTCTGTATTCAGCCATCCTGGAATCTCTCACTGCCCTGTGAAACTGTTTGTCTATGGCTTTTTGTCTACGCCTGGCCTGTCTATCCTCAGCCCTAGAGGATTTCTTAGGGGCTAGAGCCCTGGCTCTAATCCTAGCTGCTGCCTCTAGACCAGCAGACCTGGGCTTAGGAGATCCCTTTACAGCCTTCTCTCTACCCTTCTGAGGAACTGACAATTCTTGATCAGCTCCCTTGGCGGCCATCTTTGAGCCAGCCAAAAATAACTGTCACCTGACAGGGGTAGAGAAAGGGAGAAAGAAGTAAAAATAAAATAAAATAAAATAAGAAATATTCAGCTTAAGCTGTCAGCTACAGCCACAGTAGCTGTTCACCATTTCAGGAGACTAGTGCAACCCAAAGTGGCAAGCTCAGCCCAGCTCCGCAATTCAAAAGCCGAGTCAAGGAAAAAAAGTTGAAAAAACAGCTGCCTCTTTGAACTGCAGCAAGCCCTGACAGGTCAGAGGCTTGCGTGCCTGGCGCTGGCTGCACTGCAATTATCAGGCAGACTCAAGCGTCTCACAGCTGCCACGGTGCTCTGGGGATTGGATGGGGGGTCAGGATTTAATCCCGATGGCCAGAACCCCCCTCCCCCAGGGACAATCCTGGAGACGAATTGCAAGATTGTCCCCAAATGAAATAAATGGCCGCTGCCGCCAAAAAGGGACAGAGGTGCTTAGCAGCAGCTGTGGCTCGTCCCAGGCAAGGGAATGTGGATTGGGAGGTGAGTTAAATAAGACGCCAACTCCTGCCCCAACCCGGGCCACACGGGCTTTCAGGGTCACCTCCACTCACATTTTGGCAGAAAACAAAACAAAAACCAGTCCACCAGCAAGGAAAGTCAAAAATTTAAAATAACAAGCAAAAAAACGTAACCAGAAAAAAGGCACGAAAAAATGAAAGTGCTAAACCGGCAAGCCGGCTAGCTATCAAACCTGATTTAAGCCTCTCTTCAAAAAAAAAAACCTTAATCCAAGGGGTAAATATTCTTCTACAATCCTATTCAAAGGCTGAGACCGTGAAGAACCGGTGACCGTTACCAGGGAGTGTGTCCTCAGTTTTTCAACTCGGTCTACAGAGCTAGGAGACTAGAGACTACCCATCCTGGATTCTCCCTTTGGCTCAGTGGAGAGCCTTCACTTTATTCTGCTGGAGACAATGACAGGCTGACTCAGCCTTGTGTTTAGAATCATTGCCATGTTGGAATGTACATCCCATGCACAGCTTCCAGGCTGATGAACCAAATTTTCCTCCAGTGTCTTTTGATAACATACTGCATTCATCTTGCCATCAATTCTGACAAAATTTCCTGTGCTTTTGTAGCTCACACATCCTCAAAACATCAGCGATCCACCTCCATGTTTCACAGTAGCAATGGTGTACTTTTCATCATAGGCCTTGTTGATCCTCTCCAAATGTAGCGTTTATGGTTGTGGCCAAAAAGCTCAATTTTGGTCTCATCACTCCAAATGACTTTGTGCCAGAAGGTCTCTGTGCTGTTTGGCATATTGTAAGTGGGATACTTTGTGGCATTTGCATAGTAATGGCTTTCATCTGGTAACTTGACCATGCAGCCCATCTTTCTTCCAGTGCCTCCTTATTGTGCATTTTGAAACAGCCACACCACATGTTTTCAGAGAGTCCTGAAGTTATTTGTGTGTTTTCTTTGCATCCCAAACAATTTTCCTGGCAGTTGTGGCTGAAATTTTAGTTGGTCTACCTGACTGTGGTTTGGTTTCAACAGAACCCCTCATTTTCCACTTCCTGATTAGTGTTTGAACACTGCTGATTGGCGTTCTCAATTCCTTGGGTATCTTTTTATATCCCTTTCCTGTTTTATACAGTTCAACTACCTTTTCCCGTAGATTCTTTGACAATTCTTTTGCTTTCCCCATGACTCAGAAACCGGAAACGTCAGTGCAGCACTGGATGAAAGATGCAAGGGTCTGTCAGGAGTCCAGGAATGCATTGACCTTTTATACACACACACTAATTACAAGCAAACACATCACAGTGAGGATGGTTATCTTTAATAGCCATTCAAACCCCTTTGTGCCAACCTGTGTGCATGTTATCAGACCAAAATCACCAGGGTATGTAAACTTTTGATAAGGGTTATTTGGATAGTTTCTGTTG
The DNA here is from genome assembly GCA_033807585.1 of Hydrophis major. NCBI lineage: Eukaryota > Metazoa > Chordata > Lepidosauria > Squamata > Elapidae > Hydrophis > Hydrophis major. The sequence goes on along the minus strand of CM066331.1, from coordinate 61,886,505 downwards.
TCATGATTTAAAAAGAGTAAACAGTTGCTTGATAATAAATGGCTTCAGCCAACCACTAAATATGAGTGAAAAAAATGTTTTTGTGTTATCATTCATATTCTCTGAAAAATGGCCAAGAAATCATAAATTCTGTCAAACTTATGAACACAACTGTATGTCAAACCTACAAGCAGTCTTTGATTTATGGCCAGTCATTTAATGACCAGTTGTAATTGCTATGGCCTCGGAATAGGTGCTTTACTAGACACCATCAATGTCACATTGAGGGTGCCCCTGCCACATGACTGCATTTTGGGCACCTGGCAACCTGTTCATTTCAATTCCGTTTCTTATCAAAAATTCTAAAGAACTAGGATTTTTCAAACAAAATCTTTTGCACTTAGAGCCTTTTTTGAAGCTAAGTTATCCATTCAGAATTCAAGAAACTAACAGCCTGATGCATAGGCATTTTAACCCACTGAGCAAAGATGCTTATCACCATGGAGACCTTTGCACTCTTTCCTATGTTCCCATCAGACCTCCATGTCATACACTTAACTTAAAAGAGCATTTTTACATATTTTCAATTACATTCTAACTAACCAGTTTTGAAAAGGGAAACACCACAGAATCATCATGGCAAAATAAATTGGTGTTTGCAACTCTATGTCCAATTATTTCTGAGAAAATAAAAACAGGAGTTGTTCCGAATGAGATTCATTAGATTCCTCCATATGTCTTCATTAACTCATCACATCATGGTTTACTAAATACTTGGATTTGCAAAACACTGACTAAAATTGTCATTAGTTTGGTTTATATAACACATAGATGCACAAATTAGCCAAGCATGTTAAGTCACTGATTAAACAAAGAATAGAAGAGACTAATATATTTATGCTTAAAATAGAATGTGGTGCCTTCTCTTCATTGGCAACCACATCAAGACCTTTAGTTAGCCTTCAATTTTCTTAACCATAATTATTTTGCAGTACCTCTGATTAAACAGTAAATGTCCTTGTCAAACAACCGAATAAAAGTTCTTCATCATACAGAAACTAAAAGGGACTGATCTGTCTGGATGTCACAGCAGGTCAAAGTGTATTAACTGGGGAAGAGGAGGAGGGAAAGATAACAAAACAGAACAGCACAAACACTTCACACATTTTTGTGAAAAAGTGTTCAGCTCTTTTGTATTCTTAGAAATGAACACTACCAGAATATTATGGAGTTTTACAGAGGGAGGAAAGGAGAAACTCAAACTGAAACCCCTCTCCTCTGCCTTTGTTTTGCATTTCTTTTCAGGTGGGGAGGGGAGTAGAACTCCTTAGCATCACAGTGTGTTAATAATAATATACGAATTACTAATGCTCTGTTGGTCATTTCAAAAAATCCTTTCTTAGTGAGCACCTAGAAACCAAGAGGAACATACATGCCAAATTTCAAGTTTGTAGGCTTTCCGTTTCTGGAGATTTTGTGATGATGCGTGAGTGGTATTTCGCTTTTTTATTTATAGGTCAAACCTACAAAATAGTGATACAAAGATGATGATTCTCAATAAGACAAGAAATTCTTATTTATAATAGAACATAGCTTTTCTGTAGCAATATATTATGGGAAACTGAATAAAGGGGAGGTATGAACATATAAACTCTATCAGGAGAAAGCCAATATTCATAAAACATTTCATGAAAGATTGAGAATAATAAAGAAGTCTAGAAATTCTGCCAATATTAAGATATAAAAATACTTTAGCTTAAATTTAATCAAGTATTATCAAGGCTATGATTAATAATAGTTTTTCACGCACATAATAATGGATTACATTTAATGGTCTCATTCTGCAGATGGAACAATGTCCATCAGCAGAATGGATTCTCCCTCTTCCAAGTTATTCATTTTATTTTATTTATTTTTTTAAAAATCATATATTCCCTACTTGCACATGGTGACCGCAAGTAGACTTACAGGACATAAAAATACAATATAAAAGAAATTTAAAAAATAAAAAAATAATAGAATAACACCACCACCAACCATCCTGGCAACAATACACATTCATACCAGCCATTTAATGGGCTCCACTCCACTCTGGGTTCCCTATGCCACCTGGCAAAACCACATCTTCAGGGCCTTCCGAAAGTGTTAGAAATGGAGGCCAGACTAATTTTTGAAAGGATTGTAGATGTATCTCCTTAGGGGATGGGACCCACAACATTTCTTGCCTCCCTGCTGTGGTGGGTCGGGTAGATGTGACCAGCAAGAGATGATCCCTCAAATAACCTGGTCCCAAGCCAATGAAAGGCTTTAAAGGTGACAACCAGTACCTTGAATTGAACCCAGAAGCAAATCAGCAACCAATGCAGCAGCTCCTGCAGGACAGGTCATACATGTGGACACCAAAGTTTGCACAAAATCATGCAGGCCACTGCATTTTGCACCATGTGCAAAGCTTCCAGATGCTTTTTAAGGGTAGCCCCACGTAGAGCATGTTGCAATAGTCAAGACAGGAAGTAACTAGGGCATAAGTGACCATGAGAAGGGATTGTTGGTCCAGGAAAGGATGTTGTACAAAGGCCCTCCTGGCTACAACTGCTACCTGCTCTTTGAGCAGGAGACACAATTCCAGAAGAACTCCCATATTGGGTCTGTGGCAATTCTCCATGGATCAAAGAACTCCAAATCCAAAGCCACTCAGTCTTGCAAGGGTTCAATTTCAACTCCCATCCAGCTCCTAAGAGCCTCCAGGCACTGCAAGAGGGAGGTCATGGTATCACTTAACTCACTACAGGCTGAGATATACAGGTGAGTATCATCAGCATATTGATATCTCAGTGCATGGTGATGGATGATGTCACCAATGGCTTCATGTAGATGTTGAATAAAGAGAAGAAAAAGTACCCAGGGAACCCTGCAAAGTAGTGGGCGAGAGCTGGACCTCTTACCTCCTATTAACACCAACTGAGAGCAGCCAGAGGAAGGAAATGCACCAGGATAGCACAGAGCACACCACTCTGAAACCGCTCCATAAAGATACCATGGTTGATGATATTGAAAGCCACTGTTTTTTATGACCACTAAAACAGCATAAACTAGGATTGAATGAAAAAGAAAGAAAGGTCTATTGCCACATAGAAATTTGTTCATACAATAATGAATAAAAGTCAAAATATAAGAAATCAGGCATTGGCTTACCTGAACACAGTTTCTCAGCATGCCTTTGGAGAATCCACACATATGGGTTGAATCTGCCTTTCTGCCCAGAGTCTGAATCATCAATTTTTGCCACACCTCCACCTGTCAGGCCAGGAAGAGGCCAGTCATGATGAAGGCCTTACAAAGAGAGATGGGGAAGACCACATCACTGCCCTGCAGATGTCCTCAAGTGAAGCTTGCGTCACCCATGCAGCTGTAGTAGCTGCACTTCTTGCCAATATTCATCTGGGTGCAGGGAGAGCCTGAGTCTCATTAATCTTGGCTATGCTAGCCCTTATCCAATGGCCCATGGTCGATGATAAGACCTTGGTACCCATGGAAGACAGTTGAAATGAGACAAACAGGGCTTCAGATCTGCGGTACGATAAAGTTCATTTCATCTATCTGCAGAGTGTCCTCTGTACATTCACAGTGTGCCATATGTGCTCCAGATCATGAGATGGAGCAGGGCAGAAGTCCAGTAGGATAATTTCCTGAGGCCTATGAAAGCGGGAGTTGATTTTAGGGACAAAGGAGGGGTCCAGATGTAGAACTACCCTGGGTGGAAGGTGTAAAGGTCTTCTTTGACCAAAAGAGCTGCCAGTTCCAATATGTGTCTGGCCGAGGTGATGGCCACTAAGAAGGTAACTTTCAATGTCAGGTAGCACAGACTGATAGATTGCAGTGGTTCAAATGGTGCCAGAGTGAGGGCTTGCAGGACTCTGGACAGGTTCCAGGTGGGGTACGTGTGAATTACAGGTAGTTTGAGAGTGATGGCCCCGCTGATGAAGGTGTGGATCACCAGATGGTGAGCTAGGGAATCCACATTACCATAATTCAGCACCACGGACAGAGTAACCACTTGTCTACATAGTGTGCTTGGTGAGAAATCTTTGTTGAGCCTATCCTGCAAAAAGTCCAGGATCTGCGGAATCAAAACTGCCGTGGATCCACCTTTTTTCTGGCACACCACTTACAGAATGCTTCCCAGGTAGCATCATAGATTCTATTAGTGGAAGATCTCCTGGAAGCTTGGATTGTCCATATCTCTTTTCGTGAGAAGTTGTCCTTCCTCAGGATCCTCCTCTCAAGTGCCAGGCAGAGGCTCCGGGTGTTCTAAGACCCCCTGGCTGAGAGAGATCCAGTCCTGAGGAATTCTCCAAGGATGGGACACTGACAAGCTTACTCTACATACCATGACTGTCTGGGCCAATGGGGAGCGATGAGCAGAATTTCTGCCTGTTCTAGCTGTACTTTCCTTATGACCCCTGGAATGAAGGGATGAGAGGAAAGGCATAAACTAGGCACTTGGGCCATTGGCTGCGAAGGCCGTTGACCTCTTCTGTCTCTGGAGTCGGGAATCTGGAGAATTGGGGAAGTTGGGTGTTTGCCAGAGTGGCAAACAAGTCCAGTACCGGCCATTCAAATTTCCGGGATATTTCGTAGAAAAGATTAAGATGGAGATGCCATTCAGAGTTGTCCACCTTGGTCCTTCTGTGGTAATCTGCCTATACGTTTGTTGCCTCTGATATGTGCTCTGCTTTGATGAACAATAAGTGAGCTTCTGCCCAGATTCCCAGTTGTTCTACTTCACTCATGAGGGACCTGGAGTGGGTTCCTCCTTGTTAGTTGACATGTGCTTTAGCCACCACGTTGTCCATCAGGATCAATACATGCTGGCCCGAGACAGTGCTCTAGAATTGCCTTAGAGCTAAATGAATAGCTCTGAGATCCAGCCAGTTTATATTGTGTTTCAGGTCCGCTGGGGAGCATTGTTCTTGTGCTAGTTGAGACTGTACATGAACTCCCCATCCGAAGGCTGGCATCTGAGATTACTGTCATATGGTTGTGTTCCCTGAATATGGTTCCCTTGCTTATTGCTTGGGAAACCCACCATCTGAGGGACCTGAGGGTATCTAGTGTAACCCAAACCCTGATATTGGAGGTGCTGGTCCCTGCCCTCTGAAATGGCAAGAAAAACCATTGGAGGGATCTGGCGTGTAAGCACGCCCAGGAAACTATCATAATACATGATACTATTTTTCCCAGGAGTTGAGAAAGTACCACCAAGGGAACCACTCATTCCGCTCTGATCTGGTTGATCAAGGACTTGATGCTGTCCTGGCACTCCTGGGACAAGTAAACCTCACACAGGCTGGTGCCTATTTCTGCACCCAGATGTAGCAGGCAGATGGATAGAACTAGCTGACTCTTCTGAAAGTTGAAGGAGAACCTGTGTTCCTATAGAACACGGATTGCAGTCCCCACATCAGCCTGTGCCTCTTGGCTGGAACTGGACTGGATGAGAATATTGTCCAGGTAGTGCTAGACCTGCACCGGGATAGTTCTGGGGTGCGTGGACAGTGCTGCCAGCATCTTTGTGAAGGTTCTGGGGGCCGATGATAGGCCAAATGGCAGGGCCCTGTACTGATAGTGGTTCCCTGCATAATAGAGCCTGAGAAATCACAGATTGGATGGAAAGATGGGAATGTGGAGATATGCCTCCATCAGATCTATGAATGTCAGGAGGTCACACACCCCTTTATGCCCTCCAAAATTGACTGCAGAGATTGCATCTTGAATCTCTTGTACTCTAGGTGTATATTTAATTGTTTGAGATCCAGAATTGCTCTCCATCCCCACCCACCCTGAGGCCTTCGGAACTACAAATAGAATGGAGTAAAACCCACGCACTCTGATTCTCCAGCACCGCCTCGATGGCCTGAATGTCCAACAAGAGTTGGACTGCCTTGTTCATAAGCCCTCTTCTTAAGAAATTTTTGGAGGTGGGGCAGCAGGTGAAGGTCCTTGGAGGTATAGAGAGAAAGCCCAGTGTGAGGCCAAATCGCACAGTCTTTAGGACCCCAGAGTCAGAGGTGATATTCTCCCATTGGTCCACAAATAGGGCCAGCCGGCTGCCAATGGGAGGAGGGGTCTGGAAGTCATTTGCAGCAGCGAAAGGGATGGCCTCCTGAACCATGAAAGGGCTGTTTAGATTGGAACTGTTGCCTAGACCTGTCCCAAAACCCTGACCTGTCTGGTGGTTGATCGGATCTAGGCTGATAAGATCTTTGGAAGTGTGAAAAATCCTGTCCTGCCTCTGTTGAACGAAAGGTCTGCCTATGGATATAAGGGGAAGCCCTCCTATTTGCTCTCCTGGTAAGGGTGGAAAAGATCCTGCACTTTTCTTTGTTTTCAACCAGGAAGGGATTCAAGGCATCTCCAAATAGAGATGTACCCGAGTATGGAACAGAGGCAAGCCTCCATTTTGTTCTGGCATCCACCTGCCATTGCCGAAGCCATAGCAAGCAGCGATAAATAGGCTGCAAGGATGAGTCAGCTGCGAATTTGGTGGCCGCCACCAGTTTGTTAATATCCTGTGCATCTGAATTTGCTCCAAGGGAACTCTGGCCTATAATTGTTGAAGCCAGAGAAGGGACATTCTGGTGAAGTAATATGTGGCCACTGCTACTTTGACAGCCCGTTGGCCTGGAGTGCCCTATGGAAGTTTAGTTCTGCCTTCCTATCCTTGGTTTTGATGGCCTCCACTATGTTCCCAGATACAGCAGAGGGAGAGGCCAAGGAGGCCAAGAGTCATCTAGTGAGGGCAACTGAAGTGCTTCTGTAAGGAGAGAAGCCATGTTAAAAGAAAAGTGTTGTTACCCCCTGGAGTAGAAAAGGTTCCTGGCTGCAATCATTGTCTCTGGACAACGTCTAGGAACAGCTTGGGGCAAGGCATGTCCTGCTGTATGGGAGTGGGTTCAGAGAATACCTTACTGTTCGAGCCCTGGTTGTCAGTTGGCACTGCTGGAGAACAAAGCTCTGGGCCTATCTGGGCCGTGGACCTAGCCTTGTGTAATAGAGATTTGAAGAGTGCTGGGCTGAATAGCTCAGTGAAGGAGGGAGAGTCAGGAATTAAGTCCTCATCCTCTGAGAAACTTTGTTCTCTTTGTTCTTCCTCTAGCACATTTAAGATGTTCTTCCTCTAGCTCATTTAAGATATAAAAGTGGGCTGGAAATTCTGCTCTCTGTTGCCTAAGTGTCTCCATAGGAACTTGGTATTGCATGGTTTGCAATGGAGGCACAGACCCCAAGGAAGGGGGATGGTTCCTCCTCTGCAAGGTAGAGGCCACCCCATGAGAAATGGCCTGGGATATGAGAGCCTTTATTTCCTCAGACAACTCTGGACCTAATGTGTCTGCTGAGCAGAGCCCTGCTGCAGTAGGGATAAAAGTGGCCTCTGGAACCCTGGTTCTTTCCTTCATCTGTGATTCTGCAGGATTAGGGACCATACAAGCAAAGGAAAATGTTTCTGTTTGAATTTCCCCTGCTCAGGAGAGATAAAGCTGTATCTCCCTCTGATGACCATGCTGTTTGCATTGCAGGCAAGGCTTGCAGCAATGGCTGCTGAGGTGGAAATGCTAGCCTCTGGCTGGGTTGAAGGGGAATACCTCTCCTGCACAGCTTGCTGCTCAGCTCTGGAAAACTGCTTTTAGAGGGCTTTTAGTCATCTGCTTGCATCCCTTTCTTCTGCCCTGGTAGGTTTCCTGGAATAAATGGCTTTTGCCCTTATTTTGTCTGTTGCATCCTTGTTTGCAGATCTAGCCTTCCTGGAGGATTTCTTAGAGCATTTGGGCTCCACGCTATCTGCTCAATGATCAGCCATTATGTAGCTTGAGCTCAGAGACTGCCTGGGAGAAGAGGCTAATGGCTCAATCCTCCAATTCTTCCAATCCAGGAGCAGTCTTTAGCCCAGGTTTTCCCCCGTGGGTTGTGGCAGTGGCAGCAAGACCAGTCTCCTGGAGTAGCCTGCACAGCTTGCCACATGTTTGCAATCAAAATAGTGGCCACTGGCCCTGGTGATTAGCTGTGGGTCACTATGCTTGAAATGGCCGCTCCAGGGTTACCCAGGTGAGCCTGGGTGCACAATCAGCGCACAATTGGTTTCAGCAGCTGTGGCTCTTCAGTGCATCCCCCAAGGATTGGGAATTGGTGAAAGAGCCATCCCCTCTATGCTTGGGCTGTTGGGCTGTTATTGATGGTTCAGGGAAAGATGCGCGATAATGGGCCAAATAAATCCAATTGCTGCCTGTCTTCTGTTTTTCCATACCTTTTGGAGAATCCACACAATAGAAGAATGCTGCATTGCAAAAAAAAACTGGAGCCAACTTTTGCCACATCTTTATGCCAAGACTGAGTTGTGACTGGGGACTTCCTGGCCCAACATGGAAAAGATTGATGACTCTGAGCAGAAAGATTCAACCCATGTGTGGATTCTCCAATAGGCACGCTGCAGAACAACTGTCAATTTAAACAATTTATAATAAACAATCTGAAAAAATGGAAATCTGTTATGAAAATGCACTTAGCACACTGAGTAATAAGTCAAAACAGAATGGAAGCTTGCCAGAATAAGCAGAAACAAACAAGAAAGAAATATTACTATCCCAAACTGCTACCTAAACAAGTAAAGAGGGCATAATCTTTATAAACAATTCAATACACTTGATATAAAACTAGTCTGCCACATTCTATCATTCTAGTCTTACGTGAAGGGAAGATATCTGGATTACTCAATTATGAAGTATCTTCATAAAATAAGCTTGTATTATTCACACAGTGTTATTAATTAGTGCTAATTTCAGATTTTGACCTACGTAGAAAAGAATGAAGAAAATTCTGTACCATCTATATGCCAGGAACACACATGTATTTTGACAGACATTTCAACCAAAAAGGTTACAGAACATCATCTGAACAAATCCAATGTAATGAAAAAATTGACAATCTATACATTTTTAAAGAATTCTTATTATCAACATTTATAGATATGTAATAAAGAAAATTGTTATTTTTATAAACTGGGTTACAATATTATTTTCATTCACTTTGGGAAGACTATGCTATCATCATTATTTCATGTTTGCATCTATACAACCACAGTTTTTACCCAAAAATAATATTACCAGGAAAAAAAGAGCTGGAGAGTTGTCTTCAAAAGCTACATGTACCAGAAGTAGTCACACAAGTACTACTGAAGAACAACCGTAGCTAAAACAATTACCTAAGGTGGAATGAAGTCATTGTCTGTTATGCAATGCTTCTATGATAGCCTTCATAAATAGCATCAAAACATTGGATCTGATACTTGCTTAGTCAGGCAAGTATGCATGTGATAAAAATTTTGAACTAAAGTAATGATACTATTGGATTGAATCCAATAAAAACTAAAAATACATAATTATGGCTTTCATCCAAAAAAATAAGACAATTTCTCCCCCTTAAAGGGGGCAGTGGTCAGCCTCCAATTATGTCTCAAATCAACCTGTCATTGCATGCGCCAGAGAAGGCGGCGAGAGCTACAGTCCCCCCTATTGCTTTAGAGGCAAATCTGGCTGCACTAAGGGTGGCGTCAGCTAAAAACTCTATTTGGTTATAAGCTGATGTGACCTGATATCATCCAGTGGAATTCTGTCTTGCAGCTCTTGAAGCCAGATGAGAGATGCCCCATTAAAAAAGGAGGCGGCCATGGAGGCCTTCACTGCCCATGCTGCTGCACGCTTCTGCAATGTTTGCTCAGCCCTCGTCCTCTGCCTTCAGCAAGTCCTCAGGCTCCCCAGGAATATGTGCTGGCCTGCAGGGCTGCCACTGGGGCATCCACAATGGGCACTTCCAGGGCTTTGGAGAGGTCAACTCCCATGTTGAATATCTTTCTGTCCAGGGAGGAAGGGCTTGGACCCAACCCAAGGGATGACCACTGCCTTTGAATGACTGTGGTGAACATTTTTGGCACAGGGATGACATCTGCTATAATGGTCTTCTCAGAAAACAATGGGTCATTGGGGTCTTCCAAAGAATCTGTAGGTTCCTGTGGTTCAGGAACCATGCCTTGCCCTGTGGCATTCTTAGCCTTGAAGAGGAGCGACTTGAATATGGCCGGCTGGAATAGACCAGCCGACATAAGAGTAAATGTGGCCTCAGGAGCTAGTCTGGTTCTCTGGGCTGTAACTGGAAATTGCCCTGTTGCTGGTCACAATGAAAAGAAACTCCTAATTTTGGAGCCTTCAAGGGATTTCTGCATCAAATCCTGCTCTTCAGCTCCCTGTGGCCATTCCTGTTACTACTCTCCTGTCAGTTTGCAGATGCCTGTCTCCTCTCAGTAACAGTCGCTCCTCATTTAGGCAGGAAACTGTGTTGGGCACCATTTCTGAACTATTTTGGGCTGCTTCTTGTCCCTTAGCCCACACCTTATCCAGAGCTTTATCTCTGTAGCACTCATCCCGCTCAGCTATCTTGGAGCTCTTTCGAGCCCCTGCAGCCCTATCCCTTGGCTTGGGGCTATTAGAGGAAGACAACTGATCTGGGGCTGCTGAGCTGAGAGACTAGGATGGCTTGTAAGCCATCTATTCTGCTCTCCTGATTGCACAGCTAGTGTTCTGTGGCAAATCCCCCATTTTCCTCCCCAACGCTGTAAACCGGAGTCTTCACAAAATTACTACTGCGCTTCCTTAGCTCTACATTAGTCAGAACACCACTCCAAGTATTTTCCTTTCCTGCCTTCACTGCTGTCTTCTGTCCCTGTTAAACACTGCTGTGGTAAAAAGGCATCTGCGGCAGCCGTTTTAAGCTGTTGAGAGTCCCCCCCCCCCAAGCCAAACACAGGGAGAAGGTGTGGATGGCTTTTCTACACACCTCCTGCTGAAATACCTTTACCAGTTGTAGGTCAGCCCCCATATGACCCGCCGTCCAACAGGCTGGGCCAAAGCCCCTACCGAGCTGCCTATGACAGCTGTCAAATGAGTATTCAGGATTGTTATTTTTATCCTAATTTTCCAATTAATTTGATGTTGAATTTGAATTCTTTTAAGGAGCAAAAATCTAATCTAGCTAGCTTACTGAGTCAATCTCTGGGATGACCATAGCAACAGCGGGAGTGTCCTCAAAGATCTGACAGACTCCAGTCAGTAAGTGGTGACTGATAAACCAATCCTGGATGCTATCTCCACCACAATGGAGAAAGGGCACAATTAGAACATGAGATAAATCTATGTGTGAAGGTCTTCTTGTTGCCATCCACCTCTTTCAGCCAAGAACTGTGAGTGGAAGAGGATTTCTAAAATGACGTACCAGTTCTGTCTTCACTTAGTATAAAAGAGACAATGAATAGGTGAGCCCATTTGGGAACAGAATTCTTCAAGTGGAATATCACTATTGAAAAGCCAATTTTATCAATCCACACTTAACCACATCCTTGATATGAGAGACACCTCTCCCAAAAACTCCTAAGTAAACACAAGAACATATTCCTTCGGGAATCAATCCAAAACAATACAGGGATTTAAAGAGAAAGAACCAAACCTTGTATGATGCTCAGAAAAAGACTGCAGGAGATGCTAAGTAATAGCAGTCTTTAAATACTAATGAAAAGTCAATCTCAGATTGACTTTAATAACATACTATGTAAGTCAATCTCAGATATTATAGGTGTGAAATATATTGACTATCTATGTGTGCACTACAACTGATAAAATACTCCATGTTTGATGGAAATACCTTCATGCTATCCGCCAAATTCAGATTTCAGGAAGTTATACAATAAAACAAGGATAGCTGTGACTGGTTAAAGAGGCTGAGCTTGTCAGCTGGAAAGCTGACAGTCTGGTTCAAGACCTTGAGTGCCCTGCAATGGGGTGAGTTCCTGTTATATTTCCCCGGCTCCCATCCATCTAGCAGTTTGAAAACATGCAAAAGTAGATGGATACCACTTTGGTGGGAAGGTAACAGCCTTAGGGTATAGGCAAGCTGCCACATGACCACAGAAAAATCTTCAGACAATGCTGTCTCTCTCTCAGCTAAGAAACAAAGATGAGTACCCAGCCCATGGGTTGGACATGACTGCACAAGGGAAACCTTTACCATTATACAATAAAACAATAGTTATAATCAAAGAGAGCAGCCAACTGGGCAGAACCACAATATGATATGACTGTAATCATCATATCTCTGTTGGCTCATCATATGGGCAAACCTCCATGCCAAAATGCAATGAACTCTATATGCTAGCTTTGCTATAAAAAAAAGAAGAGTGCAGATAGTTTGGGTTTCATAGGAAAGTTTCTGATTGAAGACAAGAATGGCTATGGATGTTGAATTGACAACAGAGAAGACTCTGGGAAGGAGATAGGAGAACTACACTGAGGTAATGGTTCACAAGATTGAATGAAGCATTTGAAGCTCAATGCTTTTAATTCTTATTAAAACCACTAATCTCCAAAAGCTGAAACTGTTTAAGTCAACTGTTTAGCTCTGTGGGCTAATAAAACTAAACTGAACAGTGCAGTAATACCCTGTTTTGTTGGTATGAGAGAGACACATGCAGAGCTAGGAAAGATCCAAAGGCTCAGTGAAGACTTGAAGAGGAACAGGCACCCTAGAGATATGTTTACACACTGCAGAAAGCCTTTGATGGGGTTGAACATAGTACAAGAAATTTTAACAGCCAGAGAAAACATTTACCTACCAACCTGACAGGTAAAGTACAGAGACAACCTTGAACAAAGAATGTAAGAATTGTTAAAAGTAAATGTCAACTTAGCTCTTGGAAGAAATAGAGGGGAGAAAGAAACTTGATGCTGCTTGGTGTAAGAGAAGTGAAAAGAAACTCTGTCAAGCTTTCAAGATTCTGTTATTAAGTATTTCCTGACTTGACCTGCCCTGAAGAATTGATATTAATCTTGAAAGCCATCCTAGACTCTAACAGGGACACATCAAATGTTATTTTGGTTATGCAGATGGCATCAAATACTTGAGGCACCACACTGCCAGCAGAGGAACTTGCTAAAGTATTATTTGCAATACCAATACCAAGTGAATATACAAATAACAAGTCTGAACAATCTAATGATACAACTACAGTAGTACAGCATTTGGAACAAGATTTGCTTCAGCCAGGAATAGGCCAACAGCCTGAAATCAAACCAATACCACTTTGTTCTCATGGAAGTTTGCCAGAGAAATCTGAGGGAGTCCAGGATCACTTTCTGACTTTCACAGCTCAGTGTTAATTGCTCTTGCAACTAGCAGAATTTCCTAGATTGCTCCAGGGGTTACTTGTTCTAGCATGCTGAAAGAAGGGACCAAATGGGCTGTGCCCTTAATTGAAGGCAATGATCCACCAGTATTTCCTATATTTAGAGCTGCATTTTATGTTTCCATTAGAACAACACATTAAGAGATCTGCAAACTGAAACTTGGCAAACTCAAATTTCATAGCCAATTTTCAATTATATGTTACAAAATGGGGTGGAATGAACTTCCTCTAATCAACCAGTTTCAGAGAAGACTCAAGTGCTCAAGATGAATTAGTGAGGTGAATTACTGAGACAAAGCATTTGTATGCATCTCTCCTGATCATGGACCCTGGCAGTGGTTTTGAAGGTCATTCCAGATTTCATCAACATTGATAGCCCTTTTCTGAGATCCTAAGCATATTCTTTTAATTGGGGTATGATTTTCTTGCATTAATCTTGTCATGAAAACCAGAGTTTGAAAATGAAAACCATCCAAGTTTCTCTTTAAATAACAGAGATCTCTTTAGCTTGCTAAAGAGTGCATAAGTAACATATCACTGCCTAACATCCAATTTATTTCATTAAGAAAAATGGTTAACTTGGGCTTCAAGTATTTTTTTCCTACAAAAACTGTTGGCTCAATATATTGGATAATATATTTCATTATACTGTTTGGGTGCTGTCCATTTTGCAGAATCTACTAATATGTTGTTGGGATGTAGATGAATCTCTGGCTCCTCTTTTTTTTTAATTATTATAATCAACAGTAAGGGGAAGTGTCTTTATAAACTGAGGATAAGTTATAGCTCTCCATGTATCAATTTATTTTTTATTACATGGGATCTGCAATCAAATTCTCTATTTTGAAAAACTTTTAAAAAAACAACATTTTAAAGTTGCTTTTAATTGTTCTCAGAACATAAATTTCCATGAAAAAAATGTCATAAACAATTACAACTGTAATCTGGTAGAAATCCAACATTAACATTGCATTCTTCAGTACAGATTAGTCTAAGTTGAAACAGTTCTGTAACAGCAGGAATACTTCATAGCATGTAATCAGTGATAAATTGTTTATAAACAAATGCATTATTTTGCAGTGCTCCCCATACTATTAGGCATAAATACCCTTTTCCAGAAATTCTAAGCATCTTTCATAAATTTCAAAAGAAAATATACTGTTCCTGTTTCAATATAAACAGTATTTCCACTAAACTTATTATAGCTTTAGATACACAAATTACTGACACAAGTGATAAACATTTATAATTAGATTGTAAAGTAACTTTGGTATCACTTAGAGTTTTGCCTAAATGAGTTACTTGAAAATCAAGAGACCTCCAACATTATGGACTGCAGAAAGAACACTACTAGTTTTAGTTTTAAAATAATGTCACTTTTATTATGGCTGAATTATTATGAAGTACCTTTTGGACCTCACACAAAAAGGTTAATTCAGCTCTGTAAAACTTGTAAGGGGAAAGGACCACCTGGGAAAAGGACATTGATAAATTAAAAATAATTGTGAGCTGCAAAGGTGTATCTACCAAAACAATCACCTGTTTAGCAGCTACCAGAGTGAAGAAGCTTAGAATAGGCAGCATGAGTGAGGCCTGGAGGCATTGGAGGCTCTTGGCACCATGTTTTTCAGAGTGGTGGCAGATCCTTCCTGGCAGCAATATTTAATGGAAATGAATTTTTTAAAAAAATGCTGGCAGGCTACAGAAGGCTGCTTGGTGGACAGTATGTGGACAGCACGCTGTATATTGAACAGGCCTGGGTACTCTTCCTAAATGGAGAAAGCAAGGCTCAGAAAAACTTTGTACACTAGAATTCCTTCGCATAAATTTATTTTAACTATATGGAACTTATAGTGTCAAACCACACATTCTTTCTTAAACATTATCTTCCTTGCCCAACTAAGAATCTTACTGGCTAGAAAAATGCTTCACAATATATACTTTCAGCAGTATTATTTCAATAGAACCTAGATTTTTTTATTTATTTAGGAACTCTGCAAGGTTGTGTGGTCAAAAACCACATCTTAAAATACCCATTGGTTTAGTGCCTACAAAAAGGCTAGGCAAGGTCCTGGAGCTGTCAACATGGCTTCCCTGCCACTGAACAGGCAGCAAAGTAGTCAAATGAAAGACTTGCCTATAGAATTTGCTTGCTTCTCCCCCCCACTATGGCACAGCAGAGAGAACTGACAGAAAGAGATTTCAAGAGATTGTATCAAGAGCAATGTGCTCACACCAACAACAGAAAAGGATCACATTCAGCATGGTCTTCCTGCCACTGAATAGATCACAAAGGATCAGGCAAAGGATAGATTGTCTACAGAAATTGCCTTTTTCTCTCCCCTTCCCCACAGAATAGAGATAATAGAAAGAAAGATATCAAGTGAATACAGTAAGCTGTTTGCATAGTTCACCAATGGCTCCCAGCACAATCTCTTGGTGTGGAAGATCAAGCACCTCTGATATGTAGGAAGTTAGCACTCACCCCTCTCCTAGAAAAATGAAATACCGTAGGAAATATTAAAAAGGCAGAATATTTCCCCTAAAAAGAGTAGAAACTCTGAAGCAGAAACTCACTTCAGATGCAGAAGCTCACCCCCACCTTTGTTAATGGGTGGGCCATTAAGGCCTAGGCCAGAGTATTTCCAGTGTCTTTTTCCCCACTTGGAACTGAACCCAGAAGGATAATTCTTCCAACAGATAGAAGAGAATATTTGTAGCTCAGGATTAAACTGTGGCATCCTTGGTGCTCCCTGAGCTTGGTGCTTTTCTTGCAGACATTTCATTATCAAACTATGTAACATCCTCACTGCCCTGGAATCAGTTAACAGATTCTTACTCTGAAGCTGTTGCTTTGCAAGCTATATTTTATAGATGATCACTAGGTCTATTTATCTTGTTAAATCAAGAGAAAGCGTAGAAAACACTAAGAACCCCACAGCTTTCTCCCTTTCTCTCCAATCAATCTTTTCTACAAGGTGGGGGAGGGGGGACAATTCAGGCATGGGACAACATGTTCTAACTGTTAATAACTATTATGTGACTAAGAAACACTGCAAAGAATATAAGTGGTCATAAATGAGGCATAAAGTTGTGTTTTCAGCATAACTTCAAATGGGTTAGGTTAAGGTTTACCACAGAGGAGCTGCCTTTTGAGAAGTTTCAAATTCCTGAGAAAATACAAGAGTGAGAAGTAATCATAATCACCTCTTCCACAAAGCCCCAAACACTTGGAAGTGTCAACTGACCTCCTCTTCCCACAAAGTTTCCCAACCTTGTGCCATTTATAAAGAAGGAAAAAATGCTAAAGCCAGTCACTCAGCTACAACGCTAGAGCACTGGAGCTAGCTTTGTAGTGAAGAAAAGAAAAATAAAGCTGCCCTCACTTTCTCAAGGCTCTGTGAAGAGTACAGTTCTTCCAAAGTTGAGAAGAGCACCCTAGGTTCCAACAACAAAGTTTAACTTTTTAATTATTATTTGCAAAGGGGCAGGCTGGGCATGGCTCCTAATCTCAAGTTTTAAGAAGTTTTGGCTTGGTTTTCGTGAGTTAAAGCTATCAAACACACATTCCCAATCAGCTTCAATGGAAGAAGCAATTTCTGTTCATAAGAATAGGTTTAACAACCATGTGATTTGCAAATAAAGTGTCTTGAATTACAGCCATTGTAAAAACAAATCTAGTTGCATAATGCCTCTACTAAAATTTTGCTGTCATAAGTAGAAGACTATCTACTTTATGGACAATGACTTCAACAACTTTAGTTATTGGAAAATTCCTCAAGGCATTTAAGATTTTACCGGATTCCAAATGTTTCCTAGGGAAGATCTATCTAACTCAAATTATAAAACTACTGATGCCTTGATTGGCATCAAATTAATCTTGATTCAAGTTTGAACTTTTCTACCTTCAGACCATCTTTACTCACAGGACAAAAGTTTGTCTTGTCTTATGTGTGAAATACTCCAAAGATGGTTCAGCCTCTTTGTTACCAATGGAACATGAAGTCAGTATCACAATATTCTCAGTGTAAATGGCAAAATCTCCTAGACACATTTTTGATGTTCAAGCATTATTCTTGAAGACATTTTGGCTAGAAGACAGATGTGGACTAATTATTTTATTCACAATCAATTTCCCCACAAGTGTCCTTATGGATTGCTACTATGTGCAGGCCCACAAACAAATTGATACTGAAAAGTGATCATGAGAACCAAGACTCAGACAAGGAAACTCTTTAAATGATTTTGGATTAGAGATTGTATTTAAACTGTACCTTGATTGGTTGTGGAGAAAATATTAAGAGTTTACACCAGGTGGCAATAAGTCTCTTAACACACTTCACCCTAAATTCAGGAACCTGCTTATTGCTGTTTTATTGTAAAGACAGGATGCATATATGAGCAAAATGTCAGCTAATAGAGTATTAATAACTACATTGTCTAAAATTATGGTGCAAAGGCAGACTAGAATATTATAAAGCCTTGATGGTGCTATATCTTAGCAAAAATACTACAACTGCTATGAATTATATAAAAGCATTAAAAAGTCACAGCTAAACCTTTTAGCCTTTGTTGGGTGTCCAACAAGAACTTGGGAGGTAAGACTTGGTAACACCAGCTGCTCCTAATTCTCAAACTCAAACCTAGACTTGGAGTTGAGTGGTCTTGGCTTCCTAGTCTATAGCTAAATAATGAGTTTATTATGAGATAGATACCCTTGTATTCTATTGCTGCACCACTCTGCTGGAGGATAAAATGATAGTTACTTCCCAAAATAATAAATCTCTAAAAAATATAGCAGTAAGTACAAGCACAAAAGGCAACTTGCTCAAAGATTTAATATGTTATGATGGCACAAATATAAAGACACTTCAAAATGTCTATGAATCTTTTTAAAAGGCATCATTTCTTCCTAATATGTAGTCTATTATGATAGAATCATAACTGACAAATGAAAACCCTGTAAGTGCCAGCAGTAAGATTATCTGCTGACCCCAGCACATTGTAGAGAAATTATTTAGTGTTCTCTGTCTGGCAGACCATCTTACAATTCCACTTGAAGCCTCCTCAGAGTATTCAAACCACCTATATCAAAAGCACATCAAATAAAAATGTGCAAGTTGCACATCCTAGCAATTTCATTGCAAGAATACAGCTGCTGGAGAACCATTTGAAAATATATCAGAATTAACATGTACATTTATATGACTTCAGGCATTTCAAAGCAACAATCTATTATGTTTGTCATTTTAAGTAGTCCCTCACACAGTAGAATAATCTGTTGAGGAAAAAAAGTAAAGACTTCAATAATGAAAAGCAAGTGCAATAACTATATTGCCCAAGAAAAGTAAACTATAAATATGAGTGCTACATGATTTTTGTAGATTGCAAAATAACACTACTACATTTAGCTTATTTTAAATACCACTACAAGAACCATGTTACGTATTGAAGTTTGTGAAGCAAGGCAGTCATACTGTTGTACTTATGGATGACATATTTAGCCATTTTCCAAATCAAAGGTTTACTCCTCATCCATCTAAGGGTTCATGAAGTGTTCAAGAGGAGCCTGTTTGTCATTAATATTTTATGATTAGGCTTGATGTAGAAATATGGCTAAAATACCTGCAATTTTCCCTTTAAAAAAAGACCAGCTATTGATCTTTTTATTTCATTTTAGATTTTAAGAGAGAACACTAGAACCATATTTATATTATAATCTTTCCACATTATCCATTGGGTCCATTTTCTCCAATAGCTTTTTGTAGGATGTTGAAAATTACAGTGTATAGCTTAACTGTTGGCAATTACCTTATCTGATATAAGCCATCAAATTAATTATATACAGAGAAAAATAATTCTGAAACAAAGCTGCATTATATATATTCACAAAAAGATTTTTTCCAGATTAATGCACTGAAATATGGTTTCATAAATTATATGCTTATGTGAAGTTTATGAATTATATGCTTATGCGATGTTACAGAATCAATTTAAGATTGAATTATTCTACATTTACAACATCAAAAAATTATAACAAAGTTCAATTCTACATGCATGTTAGCATATTAACTTTACTTCTGATTTTGACTCAGATATGACAAAAATAATTATCTTTTTATAAACTATTAGATATATATATTATTCTTGTAATTTGAAAATTGCTTCTATGTTTTTAAGTTTATCACAAAATACTCAATGCAGATCCTTGCAAACTATAGTTTATAGATGATCAACACATGTTCATTTCTCTTGTTAAATCAAGAGAATATCAATATATTTATAAAACCAATTTGCATGTTAATGTAGTTAAAACACCCAATTAAAAGCCAGGAAATAGTGAATTCTAGTCGTGTATTAGGTTCCAAATCAGCTGGGTAACTTTGAGCCAGTCAATTCTCTCAAACCTAGGAAAAAATGGTAATGGCAATCATGTCCCAAAAATCTTGCCAAAATAACTAAAGGGACTAGAATATGAACAAAACATAAGGTTATAACTTTTCCCTCCCCCCAACTAATTCTTCTAACATAATGTACATATATTAGCTATTTTGTTGCATGTTTATTTTTCAAGATATAGTAACACATTTAGTTGTGCAGTTGGTTAACGCATTTTCAAAATTCATTAAAATACAATCACAAATGTTTTATGAGCCCTTGACAAAAATCAGTAGAAATCCAAGTATCATTGAAGTATTTATATTTAAGATAGTGCTAAATATGTTGTATATCTAATATTAAAATGTAATATAAATTAAAATTAAGGCAAAACACAAATAATATTTTTCCTATTGAAAATTACAAAGAACTAATTGTCAACTTTGGAAGTCCCCAAGTTATCTTTAATATTTTTCATAAAGCAGACCATGAGGTGCATTTAAAATATATTGTAATTACTATTTTCTGCAAAACACAATTTGTTGTGTAAGTACTGAATAAAAATGATTATTTCAAAGTCCCTTTCAAGTTACAATTTGAAATTAACAGGATACTGAGCTTTTGAACTTGAACTTTACATACAAATGATTTTTAAATATATATATACAGCACACATTCATAGATTGCAATATGTGTAAAATATATGCTTAATTATGTCAAATTATTAATTTATAACTGCATACATTTCAAAATGTAAAAGAGCTCAAAAACTACTAAGAATTCCAAGCAAAACTGATTAAAGAACTACACTAAAATTAAAAAAGAATTATAAATTGAATTATAAATCTGAAAGGATAAGAGTTGGTGTTAAAAACTGTTCTCTTTAAAGAACTGCCATTCAAAAACCCTAAAATAATTTATTCTTTTTTCAAAGTTCTATAAGATGAAATACAAACTATCACTCACAGTTTCCTTCTGCATGTGTGTCTATATATAATATAGGTGGATGTATTATGAAACAGTGCACTCACCAGCAAAGCCATCTGCAATAATAAAACAATAAATGCTACAGAAATCCAGTACAATTAATATGCTTGCTAGGACAATTGAAAATTAAGCTGATGAAGAACTGCAATATAAAGACAGCTTCCTACAAGTAAGATAGCATCCCCCGTTTTCCAGCCCCTGCGTTCATATAAGCCCTTTGCCAATACAGACCATTTTCATGCTCTTTAACTTGTCGGGATCAGCATGGGTGCTTGGTGGCAATGTCTTTTCTTAAATCCTAAATTGCCACTGAGCTCCAATCTTGCCCATCCTTAGCGCCAAGCCTGGAATTACAATGACCGAGGCCTCCAATCTGCATGGTGGCAGCTGGGCCTGAGAGTTCATAGGCCAACACAACCGAAGAGATTGGAATGGAGAAACCTGACCAAGGTACCTCACACTATACGTGTCGTTTAAAGGCAAATAATTCCGCTCTCCAAGGTGTGGGCAGTTTGCGTTTGGGATTTCCTGCTTCTTCTCATAGCCACCTCCTCCTCCGTTGTTGTTGTTGCTACTACTCGTTCTGCCCTGTGCCTCTGAAGCCCAGCCCCTGCCTTCGGTTGTCAGCAGCCACCGCCTCTCAGCGCAGCCTGGATCAGAGGCTTCTCCACCTACAGATTTGCAGCAGGCAGGAACGCAAAACGGCGGGTCGCACACGGGGGGGGAGGGGGGGCGGCAAAAAAAAAAAAACCCAACTACATTCCTCCTCCACGACCACCACGTAGCCTCTCCAGCCTTTTCCATCGACCCCACAACCTGAATTTCAGCCCCGGATTGGCCGCTGAACAACCGCCACTTCGGGCCCGACCCACCGATCTGAGCTCCATCTCGAGGCACAGGTGCAGACAGCCTCCCGCTCCGAAAGCAGAAGAACCCCGCCGTCCCTTTGCTCTCCCCACTCCACCCCCGCCTTTCAACACCGCCTGCCTCGCTTGCGCTCTCCCCTTTTCAGCCCTCCGCTTTTGGTTTTCGGTTTTGGCTTCCAAGCTGGGAGCCGCGTCCGTCTAAACACCTTCCTAGTCCGCCCGACGGCCGAACCCATTGTCTCCTTTCGCTCCAGGCCCAGCCTCGGAGACCCTTCCAGCACCCAGGAATCGCTTTCCCTTACTTCTCTCGCCCGACCTTCGCAGCCGTGCTGGCTCGGGTTCCGCTAGGTCGCCCCAGACATTCCTCCGCTCCGCGCCTGGGCCCAAACCTCCCTCTCCGCCTCCTGCAATCGCTTGGCGGCGTCCCACACGCTCGCCTGCCGTCCTCCCCAAGCTGTTAATCCGCCAGACTCGCCTCGCCTTCCCTCCGCCAGACTCCCGCCCTCCTCCTTTCATCCATCCCAGTCCTTCCAACAGCCTTACCCCCTCCGACTGCCTTCTCTCCAGCGTTTTCTCCCTGCTGACTCTCTCTCGCCTCACATTCCAGCCGCAGCCGGAGAGATACTCCCTTCGGCACCCGCTCTTACCGCAGGCCTCTTTCTCACTGCCCAACCCCTCCTTAACCAAGAAGGCTCAGGTTTTTCCTGCCGGCCACCGTCATCGCGTACCAAACCACTCGTCACGGGACTCCCTGCTCACAGACCTCCACGGAACCATAGAGAAGAGGCCGCCTAGAGAAGCCACGAGCCGTGTTTTAAAGCCGGACGCCGCCATATTGATTAAGGGCGGAAAAGGCTTACGGTAGTTGTGACAACGGACAAGTACAACTGCGGAGAATACTGAGGGAAAACGTCAAAGGAGAAAGGTGGTAAATGTGTGCGTGAAAGAAACTTTTTCACTAGACGTGGCAAACGTGGAAAGTAATAATAAAATATTTCTGGACTCTAACCTGAAGATCAACCTAACGCCAAAAGACTGCAATTTTTCTCCTTTGGATCCCCCTAAAAGGGAAAATTTGTCGCCCAGCGCCGCGAAGATGGTCGTGCCAAACGCAATAGGATAAACGCCCTCGGCTCGCGCCACCAAAGGCCAGATCGGGGCGCCCTCCCTCCCACTGTGTTCTCCGTCCAGTTTGGAAGAACCAGGGAGTCGAGCCGGGGCTCCCGAGCGCCATTGTTAGGGGGAGCGAACAGCATCCCTTCGCCTAGATGCCGGATTCGTTTTTACCTCGAAGCAGCGCCCGTAGAAGAAGTGGTCGAGTTCAGCTCGGATCGGGCTTCCTAAATAAATCGATTGGAAGAGAGAGGTCGTAGGCTCTCCCTTCCAATCTTTGGAATAGAATAGAGCTGGAAGGGATCTTGGAGATCTTCTAGTCCAGCCCCCTGGCCAAGCAGGAGATCCAATACCATTTCAGGCAATTGGCTGCCCAGTCTCTTAAAAACCTCGTGATGGAGCTCCCACAATCTCTAGAGCAGGGGTCTCCAACCTTGGCAACTTTAAGACTTGTGGACTTCAACTCCCAGAATTCCTCAGCCAGCAAAGTTTGAAGTCCACAAGTCTGAAAGTTGCCAAGGTTGGAGACCCCTGCTCGAGAGGCAAGCTGATCCACTCGTTAATTGTGCTCAATTTTAGAAAGTTCCTCCTTAAATCCAGCTTACTTCTCTCCTTGATTAGTTTCCATCCAGTGTTTCTTGTCTTGCCATCTGGTGCTTTGGAGAATAGGTTGATTCCCTCTTCTTTGTGGCAGCCCTGCAAATATTGGTATACTGCTATCATGTCATCCCTAGTCCTTTTCTCTAGACTAGCCAAACCCAAATCATTCCCAAACCCAAACCTGCAACCATTCTTCATATAATTTAGTCTCCAGAACTTTGATCATCTTATTTGCTCTTGTGAACTTTTTCCAAAGTCTCAGCATTTTTTTTGTAGAGTGACCAGTAAACCACAAAGAATTTGGTTTTGCCTTGAAGCAGCACCTGCAAAAGTGGGTGATGATGCCAAATTCAGGTCAGATCAGGCTTCCTAAATACGCAGAGGTTATAAGCACTCCCAATCAAGTACAAGGAGTCCTCAACTGAGGCTCACAATTGAGCCCAGCATTTCTGTTGCTAAGTGAGACATTTGTTAAGTGAGTTTTGTCCCATTTTACAACCTTCCTTGCCACAGTTGTTAAGTGAATCACTTCAGTTGATAAGTTAATAACCAGGTTGTTAAGTGAATCTGGATTCTGCATTGACTTTGTTTGCAAGAAGGTCGCAAAAGGTGATCACATGACCTTAGGACACAGCAACTGTCATAAACATGGAACCAGTTGCCAAACATCTTAATTTTGATCACATGATCGTGGGAATGCTGCGAAGGTAACTGTGAAAAACAGTCATACATCACTTTTTCCACTGCCACTGCAGCTCTGAGCAATCACTAAACGAACTGTTGTAAGTCAAGGACTACCTATTAAACATTTCTATTAAACATTTCTCTTTACATGCGATTAATTGCTACAACATTTAGGAAGGCCACAACTGTTAGGGATAACATTGTTTTACCCTAACTGGTTTAGGTAAATAATAATATGTAATCATAGTTTGTATGTTAAAGTGTCTGCAACTTTAACTGTGGGAAAGTAATTAAGGGAGTGGTTGTGAAAGCACTTTAAAAGAAGCAAGTCTGCAGCTTGCTTTCTCTCTGGCTTTGATGATCCCTGATTACTGCAAGGACTCAAGACTGCATTGCTCGAACGGGAGAGAAAACAAAGGACTGACTTGTAAGTGAACTGACATAGGATATTCTACACGGACTTTGCTAACTGAATATCCCTGAATGGACTGACTAAATGATACATGACTATTGGACTGTTATTTTGACTATGCTATGAACTCATAATGGAATAAACTATATTTTTGATAGCACAAGCGTATCTGTTATTTTTACTGTATGTTAATAAACATACAAGCTTAGCTCACTCATTTATCTGTGTGCCTATCTGACTAACGCTGCACATTCTGTTTAGCTTGTCTCCCTAACCCTGGTTGGGGAAACCAGGCTTAACAACAACCACTGTTTTTATCAAGGTATTTATCTGTTTGCATTTATCTTGTCATATTCATAAGCTTTTGTTATATGAATGTTTTATATGCACAGATTTTCTTAGGACTATAAGAATAATAACCATCACCATGTACTGCTTCAAGACTCTTTAAGAAATAAACGAAGCAGCAAAGGAAATGCGTTGTACTTCAATTTTCTGAATCTTGGAATATATATGCCCATCCATGATCAAAATAAGATTTCTTCTGATCTTGGATTGTTTTGTATGGAGTATGGAGTTGTACGTTGGTTGTTGGATGCAACAAAAGCAGTAGATGAGAGAACTAAAACATGAGAATGAAACATTTAGTGAATGGTCAATACTGAGCAGAGAATAAACAAGTTTAGGTAATCTCTTGGTTGTTTAATGAGCAAATGTACAGAAATGTTTGTGGTAATTTTAGGAGTTGTTATTTGAAATTTATGCATCTGTGTAAGACATAAATCTTAATAAATAAAAGCAGTAGAAGCAATATTAGCAAAGACTGCTAAACAGTTATAAATGCACTTCTAAAAATCATGCAATCACCTAAATTTGCATAGAATTGCATAATTATTAACATTCTTGTGCTTTATTTTTTTAAATAAAAAGGGAGGAAATTCTTAATGAAAAGAAAGTGTGAAAACAACACAATAACTTATCATTATATACTATTTTGTGATTACTTGCTTGTTTTAAAGACTTGGATTATTATTCTGTGATGATATATAGATAACTATTGTATCTGAAGCCACAAGAGGGCAGGCTATATAGATAGAGATGCATGGGAGCTTAACCAAGATTCTTATTATATAGGCCTGGGGAATATATAAGGAATGTAACAACTATGTTTTTCTTCCTGCAGAGTACATCAAATTATTTAGTCAGTTAGCAAGATTTTTACAAATTAGGGTTTTGAATAAAGCCAGAAGGAATTCTAATTCTGGGAATTCTTGATGTTTGAGAATGGATGGATGGATAGATCAAAATACCTTCTATCCTTTAAAGAAATGTATTTTTATTATTCAGATATGTAAATAAGCTACCTCAAATTCATTTTAATAAATAAATAATTTGCATAAATAGATATCTGAAAATATATTGTTTTAACATTCCATTTTTCCTTACATTTGAAAAAAACACGTTGATTTTCTATGATAAACAAATAAGCAATTATCATCCAAGGAAGAACAATTTTATTATACATTGCAACAATAGTGTTCCAGGAGTTCTTAATGCAGTGACAGTTCTTCAGCAGATCTGGGTGTAGAGTGTGTATGTGTGTGTGTGTGTGTGTATGCTTATATCTGCCTGAATTATGTGTATTTGCATGGCAAGAAAAATCTTTTATCAGCTATCATCAAATGTAAAATATTATTAAGTATTAATGCTGTTGCCTTTGGACCCAATTCCTTAAAAGATCTCTTTCTCCAATATCACTCAATTTGTTCACTAAAATCAGAAAGGCTCTTGGTTTCTCATACATTTCTCTGGTTCATACAACTCACAGTGCTCCTATTGTGTAATTCTCTCTTTAAAAAACTTTGACCCCCAAAGTTCTCTCTTTTTAAAGAAAACAACTTAAAATGTGCTATTCACACAGGCATTTGCATATTAAGATTGTCAGATTTTCTCCTCTTAATACTATTATTAATGAGTCTTATTTTCATTTTGTTTTTTAATAATTGTTGATTTAATATTTTAATATATTCAGAAAATGTATTACTTGTTTAGAACATTTTATGGGGTTCTTCAATTCTGAGAATAACTTTACAGAAACGCAATTCCAGATTGATGAGGGAGGATTTGGTTTTTCAAATCTGAAGCTATGTCCTATACTTAGCTAAGTTTTGGGGGAAAGTATAAAAACAGGATTGTGCGACAAAAGCTAAATTTTTCAGTAAATATTTTCTTGAATTACATACCTAGTACATGGAATTTGACAACTGGGTAACATATATAGATTCTCTCCATGCCTTTATTATAGCTAGACTAATATTGCAACATTGGAAAGATATATGTATGGCCCCATTTACTCAGTAGACCTCTAAAATTCACTTTAAAGATATTTCAGTTTGTGATTAGGTAAATACCAACTAATGTTTAATTAATATGTAAAATTAATAAATTATAGAAATATGTAAAATTAATACATTATAGAAATGCATTATAAATGCACTTATATTCCCAGTTATAAAAGAGTTCTTTAGAATTATAAAGAAAGTGGTACTGAAAATTTACTTATATTTAATAACTTGACTGATTGCCATAGGTGATCCCTGTCCTATTCACATCAGAAGCACCAAGGTGCTTCTAGGTTGAAAGAATTAGCTGGTAACATCTCTGTTGTCTGGGGGGCACCCAGTTGGTGGCTCCTTTCATGTCCCCGTTAATGTGTCCACCAAATTGGTACCTATTGCTACCTATTCACGTTTGCATAGTTTTGAACTGCTAATTGGACAGGAGCTGGAGTGAACGATGGGAGCTCACCCCATCACACAGCAGCACTCAGGTATCAAATGAGGGCTTGCTGATTGTCCACCCAGCACTCTAACCATGTGAGCCACTGTGTTCCTTACATCACAAATGCAACATATGATTAGTACCAATAAAAGGTTATCTGTAACTCAGGGTTGAAATGGAGGGTCTTTAGTGCTTAGTGCAGACATTTCATTACCCAAACTAGATAACATCAGCAGACTAGCACTGATGAAGTTACTGAGTTTGGGTAATGAAATGTCTGTAAAAAAACCAACCAATTTCAAAAGAGCACCAAGGACCCCTCACAAATGTTGACTGTGAAACTGGAACA
This sequence comes from Hydrophis major, assembly GCA_033807585.1. Classification (NCBI taxonomy): domain Eukaryota; kingdom Metazoa; phylum Chordata; class Lepidosauria; order Squamata; family Elapidae; genus Hydrophis; species Hydrophis major. The sequence continues at coordinate 61,859,071 of CM066331.1, read as the reverse complement.
GATTTCACCATTTCTTTTCAACCAGTCATTTTGATTTCCATCCTGGATGTGGAAAAAGAAAAGTTTGCTCCTCAGTTTGGCATTGCCTCTACTGTACAGATGGGTAGAAGGATTTTTAGTGTTGTTGCCTACTCAGAAACTCTGTGTAATGTAATGTCTTAGTAGTTTAATAAAGAAATTGCCCACTATTACTGGAGCTCCATATAGTCTGGTATGCATCAAATAAACAGTAACTGAACTCTAATAATTTGCAGGCAACATGTTGGCTGGAAATATTGGGAGTTTAAGATGTATACCAGGATCTAAAACTGAAAAAAAACCATCAAGAAAAATGCCATTGTCTAATATGCCTAAGAATCTTTGTTAAGAACTAGCAAAAAACTTTTTGGGATGACTTACTGGGAAAATTGCAATAAAATTTAGAGGCACCTACAGAAGTTCCTGTGACATAGCTAAAGCATTATGTTTTCATTGCCATAAATAAAATATTCATAGTTTTTAAACATAGAAATATTGTTGAAACAACTTTTAAGAATGTTTAAATTTTATAGCAAGTGGGTGTTGTCACAGTTGATTAATCTTTTATTCTCTTGTGTAGCCTGAGTTTAGCACCAACTGAACAAAGACAGGAAATAAATGTAAAATGGAATTATTCTGAACTGATTAGATACTGCTAGGAAGGGAAAAATTTCTATCATCGGCCGTATCAAATAACTTGTCTGGGGAAACAGACAAAAAAGGCTATATTAAAGGAGAGCAGATTAATTTATTATATTTATTCTCCTGAGTATATGAATTTGAATTTTTGGATTTTTTGCCCCAGGTCAAATGCCTTAGGGCACAGGTATTAAATTGGGCTGGATGCATCATGCGCAGGTCATGGCTACCCCAGCTCCGCGAAGGGAAAAAAACATTGTGATACGACATGTGATGGCAATATGACGCCGCAGGTTTGACACCCCTGCTTTAGGGCAGAGGTGTCCAACCTTGGCAACTTTAAGACTTGTGGACTTCAACTCCCAGAATTCCTCAGCCAGCTTGGCTGAGGAATTTGGGAGTTGAAGTCCACAAGTCTTAAAGTTGCCAAGGCTGGACACCCCTGCTTTAGGGCATTACTATTTAATCTGTTACGAATGGAAGAATATCTGATGAATTATTAACATAATGGTTAACTTGATAAATGCAACAGCATTTAGATTTATATACTGCTTCATGGTGCTTTTCAGCCATCTCTAAGCAGTTTACAGAGTCAGCATATTGCAGTCAACAATCTGGGTCATTTTACTGAGTTCAGAAGGATGGAAGGCTGAGTCCACCTTGAGCCAGTGAGATTCAAACTGCCCAATTGCTGGCAGTAGGTAGGTAGTCAGCAGAATTAGCTTGCAATACTGCTTTCTAACCACTTTGCCACTATATACAGTCCAAAACCATAATTTATATAGGACAGCAAGATGTAAATTTTTGTATAAAAATGAAAACAAACTGAAACAGCAAAATATTTTGTGATATTGTAAAATCAAAAACATTTAACAATACTAAGATAGAAATGGTGCTGTAGATTATTATATAAGCATTTGCTGCATGTTTTAATAGAATGCTAAATTTCACTTTGGATCTTTCTGTATCATTTGAAGCATACTTTTAACGTAAAACAGAACCCAAGCTGGATTCTTGGGCAAGCTTCCTATATCAGAGTATTCTTAATTCTGCAGGCAGTTAATCAGGATTCAAACATATTGTAAGACTTGGCAGCAAGTTAATTCCTTTTCAAAGAACTCCCTTTAGTTGGGTTCATTAACCAAAGACAAAAAATGAGTACTTTCATTATTTAAGAAGTTTATTACTAAGTTCTAGGCTTCTTGACCAAAATTTAGGTTTGACCTAAACAAATTTATTGCAGTTCTGTACATAGGGGACTTACTGAATTATAGGATGGTTGTATCTGTCTGCATTTGAAAAAGGTCTCCCCACTCCCTCTCCATTGTCTAGATTTTAGTAGATATGGTTAGAATTCTCTGGCATGCTAGAATGTATGAAAATTACAAGCAACTGCTTTCTCCTACTCCTTTAATCATTCTATATTGAATGCTGAATTTAATATATTTCTATATCATATCCATTATTATATACCTTAAGGTAAAATGATTAAAGTATAACTATGAACATGTCCAGTTAAAAACTGTATAAAGTATTATTTGTGATTATGGAAAGTGTATATGTTTATATGCTATTTTTTATTTTAACTGAGATCCACATATAGTACATATTTAAAATAAATATATACCAGGATCTATAGAACAAATAAATCTGCTGTCAGTTTCAAACTGTGGCCTGCCTCTTCCTTTAGCTATTACATAGCTGTTAGAAAATACTAGTCAGACTTGGATCTATCATAAGCAGAACTATTTGGATTGTGCTGCAAATGACACTTATGGCATTCCAATGCTACAAAACAACATGCATTTTATAAGACATTATATACAGGGAGTCCTCAACTTATGAGCACAACTGAGCCAAAATTTATGTTGCTAAGTGAGAAATTTGTGAAGTGAGTTTTGTCCCATTTTACAACTTTTCTTGCCATATTTGTAAATGAAACAGTGCAGTTGTAAAATTAGTAACACAGTTGTTAAATGAAACTGGTTTCCCCATTGACTTTGCTTGTCAGAAGATCGCAAAAGATGATTGCATGGCCTCAGGATACTGCAACCATCATAAATGCGAGTTAGTTGTCAAGCATCTGAATGTAAATCATGTGACCATGGGGATGATGCAGTAATCATAATTGTGAGAAACGGTCATAAGTCAGTTTTTCAAGTGCTTTGTAACTTCAAACAGTCACTAAGTGAACTGTTGTAAGTCGAGGACTACCTGTACTATGGATTCTTCTAAAGTATATAGTTATCAGCTGACCTTTGTTGTTTCCTTTTGCAAAGCTATGTAGAAGCAAAAGATCAAAATAATAAAATATTTGTTACCCTAACACGGGATGTTAAACTTGCATGCCACATGTAGCTTATGACATTTTGGTGGCAAGCAACAATGAAAGATAAGCCCTCTGGACTATATTTTTCTTGATTGGTGAGGTTGCATGCTCTCCACCCATTTCTGTGGGTGTAGGGAGAAGCAAGAGCAAAGCAGACAGTCTAGACAGAGACAAAGAGGGAAGGATGGGAAGAATATCATCTGTGGCCCAGAACAATGGAAAGCTCCCACTCATTGTACATAGAAAGAGAGCAACTGCCAGAATTACAGCAGAAGGTTGTCTGTCATGACCAGAAACTTGATGCTCTCTGGGGATATAGTTGAGCAAGACATGTGGAACATTGTGTAACTGGCAGACACGTGGAGCACTGTGACATTCATTGGGTTCATCACAGTCACTGAGGCCAGCAACTCAAAGCTAAAAACAAAGCATGATTCTACCCCAAGGAAGATGAAGGATGGGCCGGCATCAAGGCATTACCCCAGCTAGACCCAAGGGGAGCATCTGTTTTTTCCCAGTTGCCTGTTTCCCCTGCCACCATCACTACCATAGCTTCTCCTTATCTGGAAAGACTGCATTGTTGTAATTAGGCTGATGAACTAATAATGCAGCATTCAATTGAATACAGAGATTATCAATGAAATTATTCATGTGGATTCCTAGTTTGGGTTTGGGTTTTTTAATTCTATGATTCATACAAATATTGAAAACTCATTCAAATTAATATAACTTTTCTTTAATTTATTTTTAAAACCTGGATTTGGTCCCAGCCCAGACTAAATGTTCAATGAGTCCCATTTTTTTGTTAGTTTGTTGTTTATTGTGTTAATGTTGCTCTCTCTGATATTTTGCTCTGGAATGTTTCATTTAATATTGTCTTTTATCTAGTTTTGTACCTTACCCATAGCCCACTGGAGTTGGGCTGCCAACAATTTTAAATAGATAAATACTGTTCATGAAAATTGTATAAAACACTTTCTTTTACACTATTTTTTATTATTTTAATTTTTTGTCCTAGGGAAAGATGAGAAATAAACTGAACTTCAGAACTCAATTTCCAAACACTCGAAACATTTTCCATAGCATAAATTTGTGTGTCTATTGAGTTCAGAGATACTTTATCCCAAGCAAATATGCATAGAACTTAGCTTAGCATTTTTTATTCTTATACTTGCAGGTGTATGAAAAAGGAGGTGGGGTTGTTAAGTAAAACTAAGACTTTTGAAAATGGAACGGATTCAGAAGCATGGCATTCATACCTCTCTGAGCTAAATTAGGGAGACTATTTTAACTTTATCATCTTGAACCGTTTATATATCTTGAATTTACCTGTTTCTACAAATGTTTTCAGGGGGGAAATCCTCAAGTTATTACATTATGGTCCTCTTCTGATTAATTCCTAATGGCTTATAAATACCTCTTAATTATATATATTAATAAGACTGAAAGGCTTCACTGGCTAGATAACAGTCAAAATGCATATAGCATAGGTTTTCATACACAAAGTAATTACAGGCTTGATAGTGTTAGTAAGTAATCATGTTTTGCTGCACTTATGCAGTAAAATGCCTGAAAGCTTTAGTTTTATCCCATTATACCTCTAAAAAAAATCAAGGATCAGAGTTATAATTGCAGGATGGACAGCACTATAAATTCACAGCTTTTTTTTCCTTCAACACTTGATGTCAGGAAAACAATGATGACAAAGGAAAAAAGCACTCTGCTTTAAATTTGCCCACAATGTGGTCCAAAACAATTAGCCTGTAGGCCTATGCATAGATCCAGATTCAAGGGGCAAAATTGGATTTGGAAACTATGCAGATACAGTACATAACTACCTGTTATGGACATCCCAGTTCCATCTTTCCCATGATATCATATATTTTGTTTAAGATTGTGTGTTTGTTTTTCCCTATTCCCAATCATTTTTTATTCTTCAATTCATGAAGAAGCCTAGAATACCACTGTGGATAGGAAGAAAAAAAAGTTGCCTGCTTTGGTTTCATCTGAACTGAAACAGCAATTCATTCAAGCTACTTTTCTACATAGTAAACTATTGGCTTCTTGAAAGGTATGGAATAGCCTGCTTCCTTGTGAGAAAATGAAAGGTACGAATTCTAAAAAGAGTTTTGAAATGTTGAACCTAATTAATATGAAATATAAATCTATTTACAGACATGGTCACTAAATGGCTCTTTAAGAATGTTTACATCATTTGATCTGTCCATTTCCAAGCACAGAATTAAAAGCAACAAAAAGAGAAAGACAATAATGAACAATCTAATTAATAGCATCAGAGGATAATCTACATCGGTGCTTTTTAAACTTGCCAATTTTAAGATGTGTGGATTTCAACTCTCAGAGTTCCTCAGCCAGCCTGCTTATCTTACCGTGGCCAAGTTTGAAGAACACTGATCGAAGTCAAACTATACAAAGCAAGGCGACCGTACGTTGCCTTTAACTTTCTCTTGTGTTAAGATAAACATCTCCAGCTTCCTTAACTAGGCCTTGGTAGGTATTTTCTGAGTCCGCTCCCGCTTCTCCACGCTTATACAATCAGTAATGCGGTACTCAGACCCGACCTCGTACTCCCAACTGCGCTCTAATCATCCTAAAGCAGGATAAAATGCAGCTTTCTCGCGATACGGATGTGAAAGCTCTTTTTCTCTTCGACCTTTTACTCATCGGTGGTGCTCATCTGTTGCTAAGAGTAACCAAGCCTTTTCCGCTTCTAGCCAATATGGCAGCGCCCTGGCTGAGTTCGGCGCGCCACCTCTCTATCGTTCCCATGACAGGCAAGGAATTCCGTTGACAGCAGTCGAGTAGGAAAAGGAGAGCGCTGCGCGACACGGCTGTTCACGAAGTGAGGAGGTTATCGTCTGCGGTTAACGACTCCCGGGAAGGTCTCCAAGGCTGAGCCCGGTGCCCGGAGGGAAAAGAAAGTAAGGCGGGCCAATAATCGCGGAATGAGATCAGGGGACGAGAACGAAGAGGAGAGGGGATGGCAGCACTTTGCTGCCTTTGAAGCAGAGGTTTCCTTCTTTTCCGGCCAAAAGCAGCTGTGGAGCCCCTCAAGGCGCAGGTTCAAGCCGCGGACGATGGAACGGGCGGGAAAGTGTTTTGCGTTTCTGGTTGCTGTAAGCTTGAAGCTTCATTTCTAGGCATTTTAATTGTGTAATTTTTCAGAGATGAGATGATAATATGTCAGGCCCGATTGATTAATCGGATCATTTTTGTGAAGTTTTGAATCATGGAATTTAGTTAATAACGGTACTAAGTTGAACAACTAATATTTATCTTTACAGGAATTTCCTGATTTGTAATCAGAAATTTATACCTTAATTGTCACCTTTAAAATGTCTGAATCAAAGTTTCGTGAGGTTTTGCCCAAGCAAGGTAAGCAGCATTTATTACTAAGGATGGGGGGAGCAGCAAAATCCACCTTAATGTTCTCCAGAGTCCTTTGTAAGAATTCTGCACTTATTTAAAGTATGTGGGGATTTTTAAATGTTGTAAGTTGTTTGGAATCACCTCTGTCTGAGTTGGTAAGTTATAAAAATTAGTTTAATAAAGTCATAAAATAATTACAGATAACTAGTAATTTATCATTCTATATTATATGAAAAATACACACGTTTCCTTCTTGGCAATAATACCATTTCCTTTTAAAGTAGTCTATATGACATAGATGGAAGCTTATTTCAGACTGAAGATATGAGTGATTTTGTTCAAATAGCAAGATTCGCCTACTAGAACTTGGTTTAGACTAAAGATAGTCAAAAGGTAGATTGGATGAATTCTATTTTCCAACTTAACAATTACAAAACAAGTTTGTTTTTGCCTTAAAGCAGCAGCAGTCAATTCTTCTGGCTATGTGGACTTCTGTCTTTTAAATTATCCCTTTCTGAAGTCGATTTTGCCAGCTAAAATGCTATGATTCCATTTTGAGTGTGAAGTTGGAAAGTATCACATTTGAAATCTCTTAATGTAATTGTCTTGTGTGAAAAATCAGCCCCTATTTTGCAGTATTTACATATACACGGATATACACATCAATAATTTTATGAGATCCGAACAAGAACTATAATATTTGAATCTGTTTAATCTCAATATATCTGAATTTATTCTTTGAAATTATTAGACATCTATTTTTATTGCTTTAGGGATGTTAGCAGTAGAAGATGTAACTACCATGGTGATGTGCAAGCCTAAATTGCTGCCATTAAAATCTGTTACTTTGGAAAAACTTGAGAAAATGCAACGCGAAGCACAGGAAATTATTCAACAACAGGAACAAGCTGCACAGCAGTGTTCAACATCTGCTCTTGATCAATAAAAAACCTATATGATTTTCCTACTGGGTCTATATTAGTGTATGTAGCAATACAATGACTTATGGACAACAAGATGAAATATTTTTATCAAATGCATTTTGGATAAATGTTTACATGTGTTATAATTTGTAAATATCTGGAAAACTATCAAAGTTATATTCAGCTTCTTGCTTTACAGGCTGCATATCTTGTTATAACATTACTGGAATTTCTGAATAAATGGTTTTGCTACCAAGGTTTCATATATACTGAGCCATAAAGTGATTTCTTGATTTTGACTATGTATTACATGAATACAGCTTTTAAATCATGACTCAGTGTAAACCAGATTTAGAAAGTTCAAGAGTAATGATTGTTATTAGAAGCTTTATGATGTATTTAATATTCATCTGGAATATTGTCCTCACAAGACATAAATTATGAAGTGGGGAAAAACACTACTCTTTGAGCATAAAGAGAGTAAGAGGATGCTTTAGAAAGACTAATCAGTCCCCACTTACAATTATTGTAATTAAGTTAGCTAGTAGGCTTTCAGCATTCAGGTCTGAATATAGCAAAGGTATTTCTAAAAATCAAACACATTGAAGAAACCTCAAATCTACTGCAATTTATTAATGGAAAAGAGAGTAGTATGCTTTCTAGAGGCTTCCTCTTCCCAGATCCAGCCTTAAACTTCTAAACATTCAACTCCAACCTTTCTGGCATATTACTGGAATAATTTTTATGACTCCACAACTGCTCAGATTAGTAAATTGCACCAGGCAAAGCGAAAGTTGCCCCAATGAACAATGTTTATGAAAAAGGAACATCAGGATATCATGACTGTATAGCATTACTGTGGTCTCGGTGGAACCTAGTTTATAACATATTCCCAACATACTAAAGGTATGTAAAAAAAGGAAGAATGTAATTATACATGCATTGTGCTTGTTTATTCCCAAATTTAGTTCACTGATAAAATCCAGTAATATATGAACATGTACCTCCTTTTAGGACTAAGGTGAGAGATTTAGATATAATTTTCAATGTAAATCAACAGGTACTTCTAGAAGTTAAGAATTTGCTCCACAAATTTATTTTACAATATACTCTATAATTACCCTTTTTCCAGTTTTATAGAAAAAGAATAGATGTTCCAGCCACCATTTGCTGAACTAAAGACCAAGATCATCCTCTGAAAAATATGTTTTGATCATACTAAATGTCTTAGCTCCTTTAAAACAACTTTTTTCTGTCTTGGTAGCAGCAAAGTAGATCTAGCAGCTTAATATAACCCATTGCTTTGAATAAACCAATGATTTTATCACAAAATGCTGTCCTCAAAAGAAAGGAGCGGCAAGCAGGCATTAATGCAAAACATGGAATGATTGGAATGGATTTATGGCACTTAATAAAAGATTGCCTTGTTTTTGCAAATTTCCATAGAAATCTGGTTATTTGTTCTGTCCAACTATAGGTCAGAGAAATGAAAGTTGGAAGATTTCTTGCATGAACACAAGTTTATATAACCATCAGAAATTATTAGTGCCCCAAACAAGTGCATCTTTTAAAAATAAATGAACTGTGCTAAGCAACTATTACTATAGAATATATACACATATATTCCCTTTAAACATCTACAGCTGCAAGAGTTCATTCACATATTCAGTAGCTCTCAGGCTTCAGACGTCCTCCATCTCCTTCACTTACAAAGCGTTTCCTTCCCCTAAAAAAAAAATACAGATATCATTTCAGCATCTCCACTATTATTTTACATGACTAGAGAGTTATCCATCAATCTGGGGAAATTATACATTAAGTAAACAACTGATCAAGTGTACATCAGCTACATACAGACTTTAATTACCAGGTTTTCTGCTTGTAAGATTAAGATTGGTAAAAGGAATAAATAGCTAAGGCCATCATTAAGCTATGAAGAAACTCTGGCATAATTAAGGCTAAACAGAGATTCCAAGAAAAAGCACTTTTCTTCATAACCAAATGAAAAGCGGAATAGCTTTAATAAATAAAAATTGAATTTACCCTTAATTTAATTACAGAATGTTTCAAATATTATGTAAAAATATTTGACAAAAAATATGGTGGAGCTCAGAAGAGAATCTGGCAATATGTCTAGTCTTGCAAAAATAAATAAATGTAAATAATTTACCTTAATGGTTTAAATAAGTGAGACTTTAGCTATCTGCACATTGTGCCTAACTGCAACCTAGCAATGCAGATAAAGTACCGTATATACTCGAGTATAAGTCGACCTGAATATAAGCCGAGGCACCTAATTTAACCACAAAAAACTGGGAAAACTTATTGACTCGAGTATAAGCCTAGGGTGGGAAATGCAGCAGCTACTGGTAAATTTCAAAAATAAAAATAGATACCAATAAAAACTTTCACTAGGACAGTTGAGAATAAGTTTGATGTTCACAATTTCCTCTTTGAAAGAGACCAGTAAATAGGGAACAAGAAGATGAAGAAAAAGAAGTGTGTTTTTTCACACTTCACACTGCAGTGAACAAAAATGGCATCATAGGAACAGGCTTATTCTTAGTTCAAAGGTTTGTTTCTGATTTCTTCCCTGATTTAAGGGAAATTTGGGAAACGATCTCACTATCATGAAAGGTTTAATTGATTCACTAACCCAAAAGATGATGATGATGACAGTGGATGATGACAGGAGTCACTCTCTCCCTTGTAAGAAAAAAGTAAGAGCCGTTCTTATGATCTCTCTCTCTCCGTAATACAGTCAAGCTCTTTCCAGCATGTGCAATCCGCCGCCGCCGCTTTGCACCTTGCAAATGCAAAATCCCGGGGTTTTTGCATTTGCAAGGTGCAAAGTGGTGGGGGTGGGGCGGATCGCGTGTGCTGGAAAGGGTTCGACTGTATTACGGAGAGAGAGAGAGAGAGAGATCATAAGAACGACTCTTGCTTTTTTCCCCAGCCCCGGGCACTGGGGGCTTGCAAGGGAGAGAGTGACTCCTGCCTCCCACTGTCATCATCATCTTCTTCTTTTGGGTTAGTGAATCAATTAATTTGGGAAACGATCTCACTATCATGAAAGTCAGTGTTCTCTGCCCGTGGGACATTTGGAAGAAAACGCCCCACGGCATATCCACGCGCGTGTAAGGGGAATCAGAAATCCCCGCGTTCAACGCCTAGCATGGCAGAAGAGAAAACGCAGCTGTGAGCAAATACTGGGAAAACCTGATTGATCAGAAGGAAGGAGGCAAAAGAGGGAGGGGTGGTGGTGGAGGGAGGTCCACTGGTATTTGTGAAACACTCGGTCGGCAGCGCTTAAAGTCAACGTCCTCGCTCCCACTCACCCAAAGCCACAAAGTCCCCCAATCGCGCAGCCCGGAATCGCCCTTCCCTCAGGGGGCAGCAAAGACGCTTGGCGTTTCCCAAGACAAGAAGCTCCGCCATGCAATGAAAGCACCCTGGCTCTAGGCTTGCGAGCTCAGAAAACAATGCGAACTGAGGTGGCTTCGGCTCTGCTTGGCTTCATTTTCCCAGCCCCAGCTGCTTTCAGTTTACTCGGGAGGAGGGGGAGGAAGTGGTGGCAGCAGCTCACGTTTTCTGAGCTCCAGGCTGTAGGCTCGCAGGCTCAGAAAACAACGCGAGCCAAGGTGGCTTCGGCTCCGCTTGGCTTCGTTTCCTCAGCCCCAGCTGCTTTCAATCCGCTCAGAAGGAGGAGGAGGAGGAGATGGTGGTGGCGGCTCGTGTTGTTTTCTGAGCCCGCAAGCCTAGAGCCAGGGTGCTTTCATTGCACGGCGGAGCTTCTTGTCTCGGGAAACACCGGGCGTCTTTGCTACCCCCTGAGGGGAGGGCGATTCTGGGCTGCGCGATTGGGGGACTTCGTGGCTTTGGGTGGGTGGGAGCGAGGACGGACGGAGTCAGCAAAGTGGGGCTTGCCTGCCCTTGCTGGCTGCCTCTGCTTCCTTAGGGGCAGGGAAGGGGGCTCATCTGTACCAAGGGTGAGTCTCCCCCTCAGTCTCCCCTGAAAGATCTTCCGTCGCTTTTGCCTTCTCCCTACATCTTCCCTCTGTTCAAATCCACTCCCCCCACACACACACACTTATTTTCAGGCGGATAGATTTCGTGTCTGAGCATTCTCACATGACAGTGGGTCTTCCCCCCCAAAAAAACAGTTAAAAAAAGAAAAAACAATATATCCTCATGCAAGAACTTTTCTGCTTCTGATTACTCCCATGCTTACAAGTTGCAAAGGAAACACAGAAGCAGGGAAGCAGCTGCCCAGCTCCGGAGCTCCACACCATTTTTTTTTCAGAGGGGAATCTCACTTGAGTATAAGTCGAAGGGGTTTTTTTCAGCACAAAAAATGTGCTGAAAAACTCGGCTTATACTCGAGTATGTATGGTATTAATCCAAATAAAAGCAAAATACAAAAAATTCAATATGGGAAAATAAAGACTGCCTATTTCATAGGAAATGCAGGTTTTTAACTATATGTAATTAACAAATAGTGCAACAGTAATAAAATTTTTGTATATTTATAATTTTATATGCTGCTGATGTTTCAGCAGCAGTATGTCATTAGGTAGTCTTAATAAAGACATCAACATGCCATTAGTTAGAATTATAAATGGTTTTATAGACAGTTTTAAGCAACATAGTTTTGGACACACAAGTTGCCCATTATCAACAAAATATGGACAAGTCTATATGATAGACATTTGAATACTAGCTTTAAAAGGGTTATTCACATTTCTGAGACGTTCACATGAATAACAAATAAGAACCTTTTGCAACATACTTATTAGTTATTTCTGAAACATACGAACATAAATATACAGACACACATATACTTAAATGTTTACCTGGAAGGACAGAGATCCCTTAATGGTTTTGAAATTATTCCAGCACTAAAGCATTCCTCTACAAATCGCTCAAGTACAGAATATGAATGTGGAACATCAAGATTAATGTCTGGGATTTCATGATAAACACGTTCATAACCCTGCAACATCAATATTAGGTGGAAGTATTTAGAATTTATCTCAGACCGATTCTGTATAAAGAGTCAATCTTCATATTACCTTTAAATTTTCATTTCAATAAATAAAGCTCTAAAATAGAGCATTTTCTGATAAATAGGTCAAGTAGCAAATAATGGCAAAGATTTCTGCCCAATCAAAATAAACTCAGATGTTCTAACATTGATCTTCTGCAAAGCAGTTTCCATTATTTTTTTTAATGTATACTTTCAAGTTATGTAACAAAACAAACATTTTGTTATCTAATCTTAATTTAGAGCAGAGCTATAAATGTGACTTGGTGAATACAAATAGGTGTAATCTATCAAGCATTAAAATATTAATGCATAATACTTGGGAATGTATAATGCACATTTACTCTTTTCATTTGGTCCATAGTGATGACAGCAGATCTCCAGAGGGATTTCAACAAACTGAGCATCATTTTAAAGTTTGTTTCTCCAGTTGATTCCAAAACCATCACAACTGCCTAAAACGTAAATATAAATTTAATTTTTAATTACAATGGTTAAAAAAATATGTATTTTTAAATTGCTGAACTATAGACAACACCCTAGCTATTGCATCAGGGTCAAAAAGAGGCTAGAATTGAAGAAGCTGGTGCTATCCAATCACACTTTGTTATTCAGGTTCATTTTTGACAAAAAAAAATTGCTTCAATAATATAAAATATACGCATATACAAAATGTTTATAAACATTTTAAATTTATAAAAGAATTCAGGCAAGATTTCTGTTGTGTCATATTCACCAGTCCACTTAGAACAAGGGTGGGCAAACTACGGCCCATGGGCCACATCCGGACCATTGGTCTGTCTAACCTGGCCCGCCTCTGAAAAAAATCGCTGGGTGTGTCATATTGCCCTGTGCCGCATGGCCCCCAAAGCTGCAAAACAGCGCAGAGCACTCTTGGGGTAGGAAAGAAAAGAAGAGAGGCACACAACGCCAGCGCCCGCCTGGCCAATGCATCCGCCGAAGGGAGCAGCCGACGGGAGAGCCAGTGGCGAAGTTCCCAAACTCGCCTCTCCATCCCTAGCTGGTGTGCATCTCCTGCGCGAGGCACTTTCCCAGGCGCCAGGAAGAACACGCTCCGACTATTATTTGCAGGTCCTCTCCCCATGCTTCCTTCCCCCACCCCTCCCCTCCCGCCCAATATGGCAAAGATTCAGGTGAACAACGTCGTGGTACTGGACAACCCTTCGCCTTTCTACAACCCCTTCCAGTTTGAAATCACCTTCGAGTGTATAGAGCAGGGGTCCCCCACCACCGGGCCCCACACCGGTACCGGTCCATGGATCACTTTGTACTGGACCGCAAAGAAATAAAAATAAAAAATCAAATAAAAATGGCGGCTTTCTTTGCCTTCGGTGAATGCTGCTGGGATCAGGGATCAAGAACACAAAGGAGAGAAGGGGAGGGAGGAACCAACCGAAGCCTGTCCTGCTCTCCGGCTCAGCGGCTTCGGTTTCCTCCCACCTCGTTCCTCTCTCAATCGCTCTCTCGCTCCTCCACCAGCCCAGGAAGAAACTGCTTCAAAGAAGCCGGCAGGGTGGCTTCCTGTCAGTGCAGCTCCTCCGAAGCGCCCATTCACCCCCACCCAGCCACCCGTGGTTTAATCCAGTGCTCCATCCTGCCTGCCTGTCTGCCACCTTCATGTCTGGTTGTTTCGGAGCAGCTTTGGCTGAGAATAATAACTATTCGCCTCTTTTTCTTATTATATCTATATAATATTCTTATATATAATTTGCTGCATTTTATAATGGGCCCTTTATAATGGCCTTTTATAAAATTGGTTTGGCCCTTGAACGCAGATCTGATTTTCCATGTAGCCCCCGACAGAAATTAATTGCCCACCCCTGACTTAGAATATCCCAACATTATTGGCAGCTGCCCTCCATGATTTCAGGTAGTAGGTATTTCCACCTTATTTGCAGATAACCAGAGGCTAAATCTAGAATATTCAGCATTCTTAAAGAGTTTTAGGTTTTTCATTACATTTGAATGAGCTTGGACAGGATCACTTACTGCAGAAAGGAACTTATTTAAAATGTATGTTTATCAAAATAAGCTATTAAAATAGCATTTTATGAGCAGTGGTGGCACAGTAGTTAAGTGCAGTACTGCAGGCTACCTCTGCTGACTGCAATTTGGCAGTTCAAATCTCACCAGGCTCAAGGTTGAGTCAGCCTTCCATCCTTCAGAGGTGGGCAAAATGAGGACCCAAATTGTTGGAGGCAATATGTAGACTGTATAAACCACTTAGAGAGAGCTGTAAAGCATTGTGAAGCGGTATATAAGTCTAAGTGCTATTGCTGTTATATACCCTAGGCTGCTTACAAGAAGTAGCTTGACAACCATTACAGACAGTATAATTATATAAACTACCTAGTCATAATCTTTCCTATATGTTTATATTTTTTGATTATTAAATTACTACTGCCAATTTTTATGTTTTATTCCTGCCTTACTTCATATACAAGTTCATGGTGAAAATGAGGTACTTCTAACTCTTGAAGACAACGTTCCACTTCAGAAACATCTCCTGAAAGGAGGTACTCCTTCAACAGCATATCAATCTATTGAATTAAAAAGATAACACTACATTAGGCTAAGAAAACTAAGTTTTTTTCTAAAACCTATAAGGATGTAAATCTACATTTCCATTTCATATGCAAAAAATAAAAAACAATCATAAAATGCGAACAGCACACAGTAATATTTATACATTTATTATATACATATCTTCACAGTCTATAACAATTATATATTTTTATTATGTTTCGGATGCAGGTTACTATTTTCTTTGAATTTCTCAGTCCTAACTTGCAAACAAATAAATATATACATAAATACATACACACACACAAGTCAGACCCCACAGTCACCATGTTTTATTAATATCATTATTTTATTAATATATTTATGAATATTATTTAAAGGAAACGTTATTGTACTTAGAAATGTCTAAAAGTCATGCATCAAATGAACAAGCCAGTGTTTAGAAGAAAATAGCAACCAATTCAAACATTTAATGTATTTTTATGTGATAAACTGCCTATATATAGGTCATGATTTTTGATATACCATTTATAGGAATAAAGTTAATATGAAGTCATAAAAAATCCATGCAGTGTTTTATTCTTTTAAAAATCTCATTATGCTGAGGTGCTAGAAGTACAAAATACAAGGGTCATTTTCTAGTCTAAATTATAATTTTTGTGTAGGTGATCAACATACTTTGTATAAATGCATGCATATAATTATATCAAATATACAATTTAAATTATTAATCAATTTGCACAGTTGCCCATCTTAGAAGAACTAAGTGTTGTACAATAATTAAATACATAAAATTAACAAATATAGTCTACATTAAATATACGGTATGTATATGCCACACATTTTTAATATAAAGCCTGTTTTCAGCAGTGTATAAACACATTGCATAGTTTCAGCGGTCCTTCAGCTCAAGGAAAGGAATGTTATCCGTTCTTAAGTACGAGTTTTGACTTATACATAATGTAAAGTTGAGGATAGACTGAGAATGGAATTTGTTGTTCACGGGGGTCTGCCTGTATATTTCACAGGGCTGTTTTTTTTTCTCTATTGTCAGATCTTGTTAGGGATAACATTGTTTACCCTAACTGGTTTAGGTAAAATAATAAATATGTAATCAGTGTTTATAAGTTAAAATGTCTGCAACTTTAAATATGGGAATGTAATTAGGGGAGTGGTTGTGAAAGCACTTTAAAAGAAGCAAGACGACAGCTTGCTCTCTTTCTGGCTTTGATGATCCCTAATTACTGCATGGACTCAAGACTGCGTACTCGAACGGGAGAGAGACAAAGAACTGATTTGTAAGTGAACTGACATAAGGATATTCTACACGGACTTTGCTAACTGAATATCCTTGAATGGTCTGACTAAATGATACATGACTAATGGACTATTATTTTGACTATGCTATAAATGGAATAAACTATATTTTTGATAGCACAAGCGTATCTGTTATTTTTACTGTATGTTAATAAACTTATCTCACTCATTTATCTGTGTGCCTATCTGACTAACGCTGCACATTCTGTTTAGCTTGTCTCCTTAACCCTGGTTGGGGAACCCAGGCTTAACAGATCTGACTTTAGATATAGAAGCCAATAAGGCACAAACACACCGTGCTAATGCTTGATTGGTTGCACCATAAGATTACTTCATGCAACATCACAAATACATGCTGTGTTCTTTCCCTACCACCCAATTCACAGCAAGCAGCACAGAACTATTTCAGCTTCCTCTGCTTACTCTTTTTCTTCTTAAAGCTGCAGAAACAGTAAAATGTAACAAAGAAAAATAAAGGACTAAAATGTCTATAACAATTCTGCAACTGATTTTCTTAATAACAATTACCACATATTTATAGACAGTTAATACACTTCAAACAAAATTTGAAGTTCAATTTCCTATGGGTTTTGTGGTAATGTAAACTAATAAGAGAAAAAGAAAAAAATTCAACAGATCTTCCCCTAGAAGAAAAATGAGGCTTCAACAGATCCTCCATGCAACCAAAATGAGGCTTCAACCACTACCTGACTTGTCTCTTTGGGCAGCAGGACTAAGTTACTGACACCCAGAGAGAGTAAATATAGAAAAAGGAAGCAACAGCTACTATACTTCCTAAAATGTCATCTTGCTGTTCTTTTCCCCTTGTACTTTCACTTTTGCAATAGCAGTGTATAAGCTCCAACCCCTGAGAAACAGAAAAGTGGAACAATAAGCTATTATCTTCATTGCTTTTTAATACTTTCTTTGATTGAGGCAGCAGGAAGAACTGCAGGAAAGTAATGTTGCCTAAAGATTTAGTGGACAAATGAGAAGTTGTAGGAGACATTTGTCCACTTGCTTTCTTTATCTATATATTTTATCTATATACTTTATCTATATATTTATAGATAACAACCTAAGTGAGGATAGAAAAGAATGAAGGGCTTAAAAATGTGTCCTTGAGGCCAGAATTATCTTGAATTCATGATTGAGTATGGAACCAATTACAAACCATTAATTACCTCTTTAACAAGATGTTTTACAGACTGCTGCCCACCACCTGAGCCCCATACATTATCTATGCGTTTTCCACCTTTGTTCATGCTCAGCAGTACAGTAGCTCGATCCAGAGCAGCCCTATAAAAGAAATGGATTATAATGAGTTTCTTAATATGCAGGGCAAGCAATTATAAATAAATATAATCACAATTTTATCTGAAAATCTTAAATTACAAATTCAGTCAGACACAGTAGTACTAAAGCATAATTTAGCAATCTTCTCAGTATCACACTTTTCTACAGCATGGCAAGGAGTTATTAAGAAATGTGTTTTTTTCCCCAGCTTTTAAATTAGGTATAATTTGCTTTCCAAAATATCATTGTCTCTTCTCAGAGTTCAAACATCATATGAGTTTTCCAAAACTTTATTTTCAGAACAACAATCCTGTTAGATACAATTAAAAGCAATAGCTAGTTCCAAGTTCATAGCCAATGAATTCCAGCTCAAGTAAGGATTTGAACCTGAATCTTTCCACTACCATTCAACATCATAACCACCATAAACTCCAAGTTCTTTAAGTGAAAACCAATCAGTTTGGCTTCTTTGAGAAACCATGATTAAAGCCAAACATGACTAGTATGTGGTACAAGTTTGAACAATTTAGTTTGGGTTTTGTAGTAATGAGAATTAAGATAAAGAAACCTTTGTATTCTTTAATCAAGATAAAAATAAAAACATTTAACATTGTGTATGTCTGAACCAGCTAGAACTTTATTTTGCACTTTGAATTTTCTGTTCTCATTTGACAATTTCATATTGATATATAGTATTACCCCACATTTGCAGTAATTTTCATACAAATCTAATAAATGGATTTATTTATGAATTTTAAAATCCATTATCACTATCCCTTCCATTAAGTTCATGTCTTTCCTTGTATCTTGTCCTTTTAGCTATCAGTGTTTGGCATACTTTGTTGCAAAATCACAAAAATAATCACTACCTAACTTTTTTTATTTGTAATTAGCATTATAAAGAATTTAAAAACTAGTGGATGTAATGCATGACTGATATATGAAAGGCAGACCACTTACCGAGCCTGAACACAATCCACAGTACCCTTGTAACCATCTATGTAAGTATTGCATAATATCCCATCTCCAACTGATCTTGCGATAAACTGACCCACCAGCTGTAAAGAAAAAGGAACAATTTTTTCAGAGCAAAGTTGAGACAGATACAATATTATATTAAACAAGTGTATACCAATAAAATGGGGGAATAAACAGAGACTGGTTTTCTTTGCTGGGCCTATGCAGCAGCATAGGCAAAGCTAGCATGTTAGCTTGCATCTCTCGCTCAAGGTAACACCTCCATTTTCAGCCCTATCCTCTCAAAACAAAAAGCAAATAAATACATTTTAAGTAAATTACTTTTCTGTTTATTTAAGACTAGGTAAAATATCTAACTAAGCCACTATGATGTTTTGTCTGGTTGGAGCTTAACAGGTTTTCCAAACCCAGCTATTATAATTTGTAAACCATCATCTATTTTATACACATGTTTATATACCACTTCTATCACTGCAATTAATCAATTGTGACTTAGTCTATAGTATTAAACAAGTTGCAGCTTAACAGAGGCACAAGATGAATAATAACTGTATGTTAGTAGATCCACAAATAAATGTAAACACTCTTCCACCTCTCCATTTAGGGACAATAGGGACTTAACAAAGAGAGATGATGAAAATGTTCTTAATACAAATCATCATATGATTGCTAATAAAGGTGTATATAAAATGTATAAAAGGTATATATAAAATGTTGCTTAACATACATTTGGAAATGCTCAGGCTAGAGAAAAAAAGATATGTTTACTTTTACTTCCACCTCTTAACTTTAGATCACATGATTTTCTCTCCAATTCAAATATATAGGACAAAACTGAAGGAAATAGGTGTACAGGGAATTCAGTGTAAGACAAGAGACAGTTGCCAAATGAAAACATTTTCATTTTAAATTAATTCATGCACTTTTTCACTTAAAAGTATCATTAGCACTTTGTTTAGGAAATGTTTGCAAGTAAATATAGCAAATTCCATTTCATTCTGTTACAAGTAATTTTTATGATTTTTTAAAATGGTATGCATACTAAAGTATGGTTCTGAGTGGTTAGAATGTAAATTGTCAGAAAGCTTTGGTAAACTCAAGCTAATACATCTTCAACCCAATCATTCTGAGACAAACAGATAAGTAGCAAGAGTATTCAAAATGTTACATATGCAGGTGGTCTTCATTTCATTCATATAAGAATGAAATGAACATTCAATATAATTTATATCACAGAATACCAATTTGAGATACAATCCATGCTCTTACACTAAAGTTTACTTTCTGAAAATGGGCAAATTTGGCTAATCCATCCATTTCAGAAACCAAACCTTTAGTTGAAGAAGATTCTACTGTTCATATTTACATCTAAAATAATTCTGTTTGAAGTAGCAATGCAGATTAGGATTGAAGCATCTGATAACAACAGATGTACTAAACCAACCTGTGGAGCTCTAGGAGTGTCCAGTACTAATTCTGGCAAGTCTTTTAAGAGCCTGTCAAATGACTTTTCCACATCATGTTTGGAGATAACTGTCCCACATAAGTCAGCAAGAAGTTTTGAAGTCATTTCTCTGTGACTAGCCTTTCCTTCCAATGCCAATGACACAGCTAATACTGGAACACTACATTTCATTTCACCAAGATTAAGATCTTTCAGCATTTCCTAGAAGAGTAGAAAGTAAACTGTCACTTTATTTTTGAGTGTTATAATTTGAATATTCTACAGAATGAACACAAGGGAATACATTAGTTCATAAGGCTACCTCTTTTACAAGACCGTTTTGTGGAGAAAACCTTTTGATAATTCAATTTATTTCATGGACAGAACATATTTTTGCTTCAAAATTTGTGGAATTTTTTAGATGGGAACAAAGAGAAGGTGATTTTAAACTAAAACATGGTACTTTTGAGTTCTGAACATCTTTGGGATATTCAGAAAGGCACTGTTCCATCTCTAGTTATACATAGTAAGTTAATTGTCCTGAACTTGAAGTGCAACTTCAGGTATCAACAATTTCAAATCTAATAATACTGGTAACAACAAACATATTTAACTGGATGGCTATATTCTGAAGCACAAAGGATTGAAAACAGCATGACAAAACTCTTAAAAATCTTATTTATACCAGTATTTATTAAATATACTAAAATTATGCAGTAAAATTTAAGTGATTAAGAGACTCCATTCTTCAAAATCATTTTAAACACCACTGATCATTATCTGCCTTTGAAAAGTAATTAGACATACCGCTACTTCATTAGTATCACCATGTTCAAAATATTCTTGAATTATTGGAGTTAGTGTTTTTTCACATGCTTTTTCATCCAAAGGTAGAACGACAGTTTCATAGACACAGTTATCCTATGTCAAAAAAAGACAAAATACTTTACTAAACAAACATATTTGGATATTAAGAATATTTCCTTTGCTACTACTTAGAGGTTTCTGCCATCACTTTGCTCCTCTTCTACCATAATCTCTTATGGAAAATTAACAAAAAATGTACAGTTAAAATCTTGAAGGTAGACTACCAAATATATCTGAACATTATCACAATTCGTGGGCCAGAAAAAAGGCCTTTTTCCTGTACTGAATATCTCTCCAACTACATATACAAATTTTAAAACAAAGGTACCTAAGGTGATTATTTTGGAGTCAAGGATTTATACAAGCTTTTAAAATGTATTTGGCATTACACACAGCCTTAAGTTAGTTGATCTCAAAAATCAAACAGGCTTCAACAGAATATTATTTTTTATAATAATTCAACAGAATATAAGACAACCGAAAAATATCAGGGCTATAAATTAAACTGGGAAGTCAAAGAAACATCCTGGAACAAGGGAGTGGAAAATCATTTTCATATGTTGGCCCGCAACTATAGTTAGTCCTCAAATTATGTCCACAAATAAATCATAATTTTAGTCATAGGACATTGTACTTGTTAAGCAAGACATCCACAACTGCCTTGCTCAACAAACAATCCCAGCTCTCCCTACTATAGTCATTAAGTGACTGAGCAGGTCAGGGACATCTTTGTAGAACTGGTGCCCACTAGCATATAGAAAAATGACTCGGCATGTAAGGTCTCAGCCAGCTAGGCAAAGCAACATGTTGGCTTCATCCCTGCCCTCCACTCCTAAAATACCCGGCCTCATTCCCGCCCCATAATACACTGGTCTACTTACCTTCCCTTTCCTTTAGGTGCTGAAAGATGCAGCCAGCCAATATGAGGCTCAGCTATAAAGATAGTGAAGGCAATCTTCCTCAAGATTAGAGAAGCAATTTTTCTCAAGGTTGGCTCAGAACAGGAGTCAGGGAGACCTATATACTGCTAGGCCTACACAGGTGTGGCCTTCCAGGCATGGGAAGTTAATGGAGGCTTCTCAAGAGTGGTGAGAGAGTGGGACTTCCGGTTTGCGTGGCTTCGGGGCAGCAGGAATTCGCGACAGCTCGCGATTCCTGCTGTGCTAGCCGTCGAGGTACCCCCAATCCAGATGGGTCAGGGGGATATGGCTGCCCTGTAGGGACAGCTGAAGAGAGAGGGGAGTCGGATAGGGAGGTGGGGGTGTCGCAGACCCCCCCCTTCTCCGGGAAAACCCCTTTTTCCCAAGGCGGTGGAGCGGCGGTCAGCAATGGCCGCCACGAAGAAGCCAGCAACCGGGTAAGAACTGTGCTGGAGGAAGTGTGAAGAGTGAAAGTTCTGTCTGAGCCGGGTCAAGTAACACCTTTTAAATTGCCTGGAATTGAGCTGTTTGTTGCTGGAGGATACATTGTATCCCTAAGAAGAGCGAAAAGCGGCGGAGAAGCTGTTAAAGGGAATTTTTTTTTTTTTTTTTTTTTACTCTCCCACCCCACGGAAAAAGCAGAAATATTTGGATATATTAGACATTGAAAGTGGATTGTTTTGAAAGCTAAGATAAGAGACAAAGGGATTTTTTGGACATTGAAAAAATGTGAGAAATTGGAAAATCTCTGCTGGAGGTATGGATTTTTGATTATTAAAATTCTCATTGCAAGTGGGAAGGGAGAAAAAAAAAATTGGAGCAGAAGCTGAAAAAGGAGGAGATTGATTAGAACGTCTTTGTGGATCCCAAAAGAAGATATATGGTAATTGGACCTCTTTGATTAAAAATTAATTCAGAAAGAGAAAGAGAAGAAGGAAGAAAAGTATTAACTTTTGGAACTTTTTTTCTTTTTTTTAATTGCTTTTGATTGTCTTTGATTAAAAATTCTTGTGGTTGTTTTGGAAAAAGTTTCCCTTTTCATAATGGCATCGTCTGTGGATGAACTAGAGATTGAATATCAAAAATATAAAAAAGAAGATACTTTGGGCGCTTTGTTTCAATTTTTAGAAATGGCGTTATGTTCCTTTGAAAAGTTGATTACGCAGCAGAAGGACTGGGACAAGGAAGAAGAGGAAGAAGAAGCCATCTTTGATGAACAATGGGTCCCTTCTGGAGAGGAGGAGAAAAAGGATAAGGAAAAGGGGATTTTAAGAATTATAAAAACAACCAAAAGAGAGAAAAATGAGCGAAAAGATGGAGGCAAGGTTAGAAAGCAAAGGAAAAGGAGCAAGAAAAGCGAAGAGAAAAAGCAAAGGGGTAGAAAGGGCAAGGAGAAGAATAAGCAAGAGAGAAAGGGGGGGAGGAGAAGCCTTAATGGGGGGAAGCAAGACCTAAGGAAAAAAAGTTTATTTAGAGACAATGGGTGAATTTAATTTAGATTAAAAGAGGGATTCTGGAGGGTATATAAGAGTGTGTTTTTATATGTATATTTAGAATATAAAATTTATTATGTAATTTTAGAATTTTTTTTAAACAGAATCCCAAGAAAGATTGCTATATGTAGTATTTCTAAGTTAGGGTAATGAGTTATAGATGTTACTCCAATTGGTGTACAGGAGAAGTATAGTAAAAGAAAAAAAAGATGAATGGATAATTGGAAATAGAACAGACAAAGAATGTTGTTGAAAATGGTAATAAGATATGGAAGGATATATATGCTTTTTTTTTTTTTGGATTTTGTATATTGATAAAAGGCAATAAAATTTTAATTAATAAATAATTTGGATGGAAAAGAGAAGTAGGGACAAGATATGAAGTTAATATTATATGAAATATTGATATTATAATCTGGAAATGTTATGCCTTATTGGTCTATTATTATTATTTTTTCTTAGAAAAGAATTTATAAGCTGCTATGCCTTGATTCTTTGTGCATTGTTTTTATAAAACTGATAAAAATGGTTTTTATATATATATATAAAAAAGAAAATGATAATAAGATTTGGAAGGAGATATGGGTTGAATATGATGTTTGAATTTGTGTCTGTGTAAAGAGTTTTAACCCGGGAACAGACAACCTTCAGAAAAGATCTTTTAGTTTTGTTTATGTTTTGTGTTTGTATGTTTGTGTATTGTGCTTATGGTAAAACTAACAAAATTTGTTTTTTATAAAAAAAAAAAAAGGAAAGAATCAATAAAACCTTGGAGGAATGTTAGACGAGAATAATTTATACAAGCCAGAAAGAAAAGAATATGACTATAAAATGGATAAATATGGAAGAGAAATGAAATTGAACAGGAGTAAAGAGAAAAAATGAGAAATTTGCTGAAAGATATTTGTGTGTCCATATGGAGATGGGATAAATTGGAATTATGCTGTATAAAAATAATGTTTTGTTTGACTTGTAAGGATTTACAATGTTAAGAGGTTTTATGTGTTTATGTATTTAATAGTTAATGATGTGTTGTTTTATCTTTAAAATCAATAAAAATTTGTTTCAAAAAAAAAAAAAGAGTGGTGAGAGAGTGGTGGGAGGGGCCTTTGCAACACTGGAAGAGGAGGCCTGTTCAACACTGAACCTTCCAGGAGTGGTGGAGCAGGGAAAAGACCAGACTTCTAAGCAGTGCCAGGGGAAGGAAGAAGGCTCGCACATTGCTGGGTCTTAATGACTGAAGCCTTCTAGCCTGATTCAGTTATGCCCAGCACATCAGTGGATCTAGTTAACCAAAGTCTCACAGTCAATGGTGAAAAATAATGGAGTTGCAGCACTGCCATGCATGTTAAGGGTGGCACACTGCAGGCTGGGTCTTAAGTCCCTTCGTCCAGCACCATTATAATTTTAGTAGTCAATAAACAAATGGTTGTAAATGGAGGACCACAGGGATATTTCCATGAAGTCACCAGGAGTAGAGCTCAAAAACAACTTCACATTTTAAAAGTTGGTGATAAGGAAGGGATAATGGTCAAAGCAGAAGGTAAAAAAATACAATTTATTCTTACTCCTGCATATTTCAAAAATCTCTTTAAAATCAATTTTGAAGCCCTGCACATCCAGTTATACATATAATAATCACAGAAGAGTTCTGCATAAGCATAAATTAGTGATCACAGTATCATTGTACATAATAGGGAAACAAATTATATGGACTCATTCTGAACAATTAAGGAACAAACTAAGCATTTTTACCTGATCATCATCATAGTTGGGATCTTTAATATCCACTTCCTCCAAATCATATACTTGCCCTGGTGTTCCCCAAACACCTTTGCCTCCTGCACCACCTGGCCAAAGGGGTGGGGTGAGTTTAAGACCAAATGTAAAAACCAGATTATAATGATGAATATAGCAATTTTCTTATTACCTCACTCTAATATTTCAAGTGAACCCATTTCTCTCTCACACACACACACCCATACAAGCTTCAAAAGTTATGTGCCCAGCTGACAATTCTTCAGTGTTTTAGACAAGATGACATGTCACATTTTGAATAAATATACTTGTTTTAAAATCATCATTTCATTTAAATTAACTGTATCAACATTTATCTATGTTAAAACTAAGCAATCTTAATTTTTTTCCCAAAGAATTCTAAGGCAAATATTAAATTTAAGAGTTCTAGATTTTCAAATCTCTTTGCTGCTCATCTTCTTATTACTTAAATTAAGCAAAGGCAACAAAGGACTGACATGAAGAAAAAAGCAAAATAAAAACCACCCTCCCACTGCTGTTTGCTTAAAAAAAACCTGAAGAGCACTCACCTTTCTTTGGTAGGCCCCTTCCCTTTCCAGATCGAGACCGCCGATCAAGATATTTTCCCGTTGGACTTGTTGGCACAACAACTCCACTTTTCAGAGCTTCACCAGTATCACTCACTGAGTCACCTCTTCCAGAGTCTCTAGAGGAGTTTTTTCTCAATCTTCTCTTTGCTCTGGCATTGATTTTAGCTTCATTAATAGATGTTACAGGGATCCAGTTGCCATTGATTTCAACTTTTATTTCATCAGGTCCAACATTTTCCTCATCACCAGAAAAAGGAGTATCACTAAGAGTATCCACTTCTAAAAAAAGAAACACACACACAAACACAAGCTTTCAGCATAAACTATTACTCTGAAAAAAACACAAACCTGAAAACACATACTAATGTTCTTGAGAGTACATTATAGTCCTAATGGAACACACAATTCAGCACAGTATATTTAAAATTATCTATGTTGCAAAATTAGATTTTCTTAATGGTTTTAACTTCATGTTACAGCTGAAACAAATTAAATATTTGGACCATACTTCTGTGTAGATAAAGGCTATGACCTGAACATGTAGGACATTAACATCAATATTTTGCAACAGACAAATTGCTTCCTCATCAAACTATAGATCACAGATCCCCTTGATCCACACAATAGCAATAACAGATATACCACTTCACAGTGTTTTACAGCTCTCTCTAAGCAGTTTACAAAGTCAGTATATTGCCTCCAACAATCTGGGCCCTCATTTTACTGATCTCAGAAGGATGGAAGGCAGTTTCAACTACAGAGGACTAGTTAGAATGGTCTACTGATAGATCCCAACTGCTCTGGATCTATTATATGAGTTCTTCAAAAATTTGGTAGCCAATTATGCTTAAGAGTATGTGCATATGTGTGTGTGTATTTCAAATAGCCTGTTCCAAATTTGAAGCAATTGCTCTGAATTCAAAATGTGGGATGTCATACATGATATATTTACATTCTAAAAATTTCAGACTATCCTACCACATGCATTACCTACTACTTTCAGGTATAAATCATATATTACGCTGGGGGGGGGGGGGTTTCATCAAAATATCTCTTTTTGCATGAAATGAAGAAGCCATCAGTTGGCCTCAAATTTTCAGCCAAGTAGTTCTGCATGGAGGTTATTTTATTTGAAATGTTCTACGAGTAGTTGTACACCCTTGAGGACAGAATTTCAAATATGGTGAGGAATTGTCAGTAAGTATTCAAAATTTCTGAAAAGCAAGGATATCTAATTGATTACATAAATTGATACAGATTTTCCTATCATATGTTGCTTAAAAAGTCACATGAGATACAGTATATATTGTTTTAAAACCTATACTACTGCAAAGGATGAGGGCCAGTTTGATATCGTTTTTAAGCCACAAAGTTAGAATCCTGCCTTAGGGATAAAACCAACTGGGTGATTTTGGGCCAGTTACTTTCTCGCAGTCTAGGAAGAAAACCATGTCAAAATATTTCCAAAAATATATGCAAGGGACTAGTTTAGCCAGTTGTTGATCGTTAAAGAGTAACTAGAAGGCACACTCTTGCATGAAAAAATATAATGATCAATATGATAGATAGATAGATAGATAGATAGATAGATAGATAGATAGATAGACAGACAGACAGACAGACAGACAGACAGACGTTTATGAGCTTCTCGTACACAGCTGCCATGCCATTGTGGGGAAGAAAAGTTAAACCAAAAAAAATCCTATAGAAAAATGTCTGGTGAATATTATATGGAGAAGAACTTAATTCAATTTAGAGACCAATCCTAGATTACAATTTTATGCATGCATTTGTATCACATCCAAAATATAAGGTCCTCTTTATATAGTGTTAATATTCAGTTTGATAGGATTTCTTATATTAATATGGATTTCTAGCAGCAGGGACAGGATTTATTTTATAGTTTACAATTTCATTTTATGGCTTATTGTATTGACTATTGCTCCTATTATTTATAATCTACATAGAGTTTAAAAGCAATTTTCATATTTTTAAATGTTAAAATATGTTTAGTTACAATCAATTAATGAAATGTTGAAAAGTTTTAAATTCTTTGTACTTGTGAATCACTTTTTTTCTTTTCCTTCTCTTTCCCCCCTTTTATACTTTTCCTCTCCTGAATGTACATATATTTTTTCTTAAATATACAATAAAATATATTCATAGATACTTGTACAAAAGGTGAATATAATACTTTCTGCTTTATAACTGTGTTTTCTTTCAGATTCTTACCTGTTGTTGTATTAATGATGTCTGTCTGTTCATTTTCTACTTCCATAGTTGTTCAACAGTATTTCAACTACACTGAATATAAATGAAATTTTTATCTTTTTGTTTCTGACCTAGTTAAGGGAAAGGGAAATTAAGAAAATTTATTACAATTTGGTCAGTTTTAGTAACTTGTGAAAATCCTGTACAGGTATTCAGTCATCAATTGGGGCTGAAAAATAATGTTTTCAATCCTCACATTTACAGCCTTCACTAGTCTAGAAACAAAAAGCTTACGTAAGATCACAAGCACAGTCATACTTTCACTTAGCAACTGCTTTGCCTAATGACTGATCCCAATTGTGATTGCTAATGAGAGCTATATTCCTTTACAAAGTGACAAAACTACTTACTGAATATTAAATTAATTGTAGTGTTATTTAACAGTGAGTTAGCAAGATGAATACATTCTCATGATTTAAAAACATTTCCTTTTGCTACTTATCTGTTTAAAACTTGGATTGGTAAAATATTTTTATTTCACCAATTGAATAACTTTTTAACAAACCAAAATAATATATCCATATACTTGTGCAATTCAATACAAGTAACAGCAATTGTAGGCTCTACATCTCATATATGTATTGTTTAGCTCACATAAGAAAACGTCCTAAATACAATCTTATTACTATTATTTTAGTAGATATTGATTACCAATATTGGTTGCCTAATTTGTCTATATGAGGTTCTTTTGTAGTTCTCAAAACATTATACATATCATACCATTTTACTTGTATGCATTATTTTATCATAAAAGTAGATAATTGGATTTCAGGAATTTCTATGTTCACTTGTCAACTTTGAATTTTATATTGTATGACATTTTTAACATAATACTTTAAAATAAGTTAGCACCATTGTCAAGTTTTATTTCTAATCACATTGAGTTTAGATAAGATGGTAACAATACATATATCAGAGAAAAAGCAGACAACCATCCTAACATAATTTTAAATTTTACCTGGGAGCCTTTTATTATGTATTAAGAAATCCCAGTAAAGTTCTCAGTCAATATTTGACCAATATATCTTTTTTCTCCACATTCTTCCTCCACCTTTAACAAGTAAATACCATGCATTGCTAGGGGCTCATATTATGACATCAGGTGTCTTACTTCATACCTCACAGCAAGGACTTTATCAGCATTACCTCAGCCAATCATGCACAAGTTATATAGGTTGCTGATATATTTTCTTTTTGCTAGAAAAGTTCACTTAGATCCTTCTCAAAAACTCAAGATGTCCAAGTAACAGATTAGTTTGTAAAATTAATTCCTTTCCTCTTGATGCTTTCCGTAACATAAAGTCAGTCTCCTTGGAAGCAAAAGAAGAACACAATTAACTAGAAAAATCAGTAATAACATAATAGTACTTTGTGAACCCAGAATGATTTTATATACTGTTGAATTTTATCAACTGAATGTACATTACACAAAGTGTACCATTATTATAGTAGTTAAATCAAACTCAGGATGTGGGACTATCAACCTTTCTTGATAGTAGGATTTTACACCCAAATATAATCACAACTTATATAGAAAATAACATCTTGCTCATGTTATTTATTTAAATAAGGAATGAACATGCACCCCACCCCCCAGCTTAGAGTATTTCTAAGATGTTTATACTTGTGATTGATCTTATAAACACTCATCTAAAAGCCTTGAACTTGAACTTACTTCTGTGCAGCAAATAAATACCATGTGTAAGCATACATAGGTTATCCAATAAACCCATAGTTAAATATCACAGCACCTAAAAGAATGGTATATGTACTGATTGGGGAAGAGAGGTGATCATTTTTCACAAATTTGCATTACCTATACTGATCCAAATGGAGTATTTGCCTCGTTTGTATTAGTCACTAAATTGTTTGACCTGCTGCATATGAAATCCACTGGGATCAGCTAAACGGAGGGAACACTGTATTTTGCTATTTGACTTTGGCAGAGAGACAATAATAGTAATTAGTTAAAACTAAAATGTCAAAAGAAAGGACAACAATTACTTTTTAAATTATTTAATAAATAATCTGGCTTTGGTAGAGATTTAGAGACAGATGAATAGTACTTCTAAAGAATATACTTATTTTTGGGGGAGAAGGCGGAGCTTCGTTCCGGCGATACAGCTGCGATCTCAGGGCTCTGAGATCGCAGCCGATATTTTCGCCCCTGGTCGGTCCTAACGGACCTAAACCGTCCCGTAGAGACGGTGATCGTGAAGGGCATTGTTCCAGGATCCCAGAGATATCGCAAAATCTCTGGTTAGATCCGGAAGAAGCCCTTTTGCTGGCGGCGGAGAGGCAGCCTCCATAGCTGCTGAAGTCGGGACAGCTCCGGAAGGAAAGTGAATGAAGTGAAGTGTGTCGGCTGGGTGAGAAAAACTTTTTTGTGCTGTAAATTCGCTAAGGTTGGAAAGTTCATTCGATATAAAGAAGAAAGCTGTGAGTTTTTTTTTTTGACTGAAATTGTTTTGAGCGGCGTTTTTTAAAGTGATGTCAAATGAGGCTTGGCTTTTTTTTTTTCTTTTCTTTATACTTTTTGGGAAAGATTTTACTGTGACTTTGTAGATAACCGGATTGAATTTTCTTTTATATATATTTTTATGCTCCCTTTGATTTTTTAACTTTCTTTAGGATAGAGGCTCCCTTTGGCTATTTTTTCCTTTTTTTTCTGTATATATTATTCCTTTTCTCTGGCGGGGGGGGAGAAAGAGCATTAAGAAACTTTGTAACACTGCCAACTAGAGGCTTGAAAGTATCTTTATTTGAATTGGAGAGAATTGCAAAAAGACCTCATCTCAAGGACTTTTTAACCTGATAAGATAGAGGGAGAGCACAGTAAAATATTATTGCAGGTGCTTTCCTGGTCTGTTATCAACACTTGAGGTTTGGCTTTGAAGCTGCTGGAGAAGAGAGTCATAACAAGAGCCTTGGATAAATAACAAAGTGCAGTGTGTCTTCTTATATATACCCCATTCGCTAGCCTTTTTCTAAATCTTAATTTTAGTAATATTTTTATTTTTGCCTTTTACTTTAAAGGGAAAGCCTCAGAGTTTTTTCTTTTTTCTTCTTTATTTTTCTTTTTTTTTCTATTGGGACTTTTTTGCTTTTCATATTTATCTTTTTGGATTATTTTGTTGTTGTGGTTGATTTTTTTTTTTTTTGGATTATTGAGATTTTTTAATTGGATTGAGGTGTGAAGAATCTGAAGGAACTTCTTGTTTTTTGTTTTTCTTTTTTCTCTTTTTGCTTTTTCCTTTTTCTTTGCTTTTAATCAATATTATTATTTTTGGATTTGTTTGTTTTTTCCTTTCTATTTTTTCCTTTTTTATGGTGGACTATCTCCTAATTGGATTAGGGTCTAGAAGAACCTGAAGATCTTTCTTCTTCCTTTTTTTTTTGTTTCTTCTTTGGTTTCGTGTTTTTTACCATTGGAGTTCTCCATTTTGGATTATAATTGGCTGCTCTACCAGTTGGATTAAAAGTTAAGAAGAATTTGAAGTCTTGGAAATATTGAAATGAGCAAGAAACCAATACCATCTGGCATTTCTGCTTCTACCTCTGCTTCCCCACCAGCTGGAGGACAACGTTTAATTCAGACAATGTTGAAGCAAGATAAGGAACAAGAAAAAATAACTTTACAGTTACAGATGATTATGCAAGGAATCCAAGAACTCAAGACAAAATCAGATATCATTGAACAAAGAACAGGAAATATTGAACAAAGAACAGAAAATATTGAACAAAGAACAGAAAATATTGAACAAAGAATAGAGAAGACTGATGAAAAAGTGGAAAATATTAAACAGATGATGGTTAAGTATGAGGAGAGATTCCAAAAAATTGAGGAAGAAGGAAAACAAAGAGAGAAGAAGATTGGAAATATTGACAGCAGATTAACAGCGGTTGAACAAGAAAAAGGTGGGATGTTGAGGTGGGAGATGGAAAGGTCAGAATTTTACCTCAGATTTCAAAATATAGAGGAGGAAAAAGGAGAAAATTTGGCAGCAGTAATGATAGAAATTTTGGCAGATGCTTTGGAAATTACAGAGGAAAAGATAATGGATGGAATAGATGAGATATACCGAGTCTATACAAGATATGCGATGAGAAATAAATTACCCAGGGAAGTCCATATTAGATTTACCAAAAAATCCATTAAAACGCAAATATTACAAGTAGCAAGAGAGAAAATACTGAAATACAAGGGTAAAGAGGTTGTGGTTTTAAAACAAATACCTAGAAGAGTGAGAGAGATGAGAAGAGAATATCGATTTCTGACCAAAATACTATTGGAAAACGAAGTGAATTATAGATGGCTGATTCCAGAAGGATTAATGTTTACGTGGCAAGAGCAGAGACATAGAATTGACTCAATTGAGAAAGCAGAACTTTTTCATGCAGAATTTTTCGGAGGAAGAAGAGAGGAAGCAGAGAAAGAGGGTTCATTAATTGAGTTTCAAGATGAACAACTGGAGACTGAAAAAGAGAAAGGAGCAATAGGGGGACAGATTGATAACAAAGAACAGCGTGAAGTGAGATCCACGAGAGCTGTTAGACCTAAATATAAAGCATAATCATGGAGGAAAAAAAACTGATTACAATGAATATAAACGGACTTAATTCAGCTGTTAAAAGAAGGAAAACTTTTCATAAATTAGAGAAATTAAAATTTGATATAATTTGTTTACAAGAAGTTCACATTAAAAAACAACATGAACAATTGTTATTACAACCAAAATTAGGGAAAATATTTACCTCTTTGACTCAATGTAAGAAAAGAGGTGTGGTTTTATACATTAAAGAGGCTATTCCAGCAAAATTGATTTACTCGGATGAAGATGGAAGAGTATTAATGGTAGAAATAATGGATAATAATATAAAAATACTCTTGATTGCAATTTATGCTCCGAATGATAAACAAGAAGAATTTTATAAAAAGCTGCACATGAAAATAATTGGACTGGACTATGTTAATATAATTATGATGGGAGATTTTAATGGAATTGTGGACAATAAACTGGACTATATAGCAACAACAACAAAGCAAAATAGAAAGGCTCTCCCAAGGTCCTTTTTTAAAATGACAGATGAATTAACTTTAAAAGATATTTGGAGAGAAAGAAACGTTAAAGCTAAACAATATACTTTTTATTCAAATAGACATTTATCATGGTCCAGATTAGATATGATTTGGATCTCAACAGAACTAATATCTAATATTAAAGAAACAAGCATTGAAACAAGTACCTGGGCAGATCATAGCCCAATGACAATTAAATGGAAGGGACAAAAAAAAAGATCGAGATGGACATTAAATAATACTATTTTAAAGGAGAAAGATTTTACACAATGGATGGAGAAGGAATTGGCTTTTTTCTTCAGAGAAAATAAAAAAGAAGATACTTCAACGCAAAATGTGTGGGACACTATGAAGGCATACGTTAGAGGTTTGATAATAGATTATACAAGAAAAAAGAATATTAGGAAAAGGCAAGCTTCTAAGGCCTTGGAAAATGAGTATAAAACTCTTGAAAAAGAATTACAGAAAATGCCACAGAAAAAGGATATTAAATTGAAGCTGGATGTAATCAAACATAAAATGGAATTAATAGAGAAAGAAGAACTGGCACAGAAAATTAGAAACTCTAAACAGAATTATTTTGAAGATGCAAATAAACCAGGTAGATGGCTAGCATATAAATTGAGAAAAGAGAAGGAATCAAGAAAAATATTGAAGTTAATAGATGAACAAGGCCAAGTTTGTTATGGGAATAAGGAGAAAAAAGAAATTATTCGAGATTTTTATGGGCAACTATATAAACAAGAGAATATTGATGAAGAAAAAGTCAAACAGTATTTACAGGACGCTAATTTACCAAAGATACCTAAAGAGACTGAAGAAATGCTAGAAAGCAATATAACAATGATGGAACTAAATGAAGCATTTAAGAGACAAAATAATGGGAAAGCTCCGGGCCCAGATGGGCTTCCAGTAGAATTTTATAAAACATTTCAAGAATTATTGAGCATCCCATTGTTAGAAGTTATGAATGAAGTTATGCTAAAAAAGATGATACCTAAAACATGGTCAGAGGCTTATATTACACTTATACCAAAGGAAGAGACTGACCCATTGCAAATTAAGAATTATAGACCTATTTCTTTATTGAATGCAGACTATAAAATCTTTGCTTCAATCTTAGCAGAAAGACTTAAAAAATATTTAAATAATTTTATTCACTCAGATCAAAATGGATTTCTGCCAAAGAGACAAATTAGAGACAATATGAGAGTAATTTTGGACACTTTGGAATATTATGAGGCTCATCCTGAAAAGCAAATGGCTTTGATATTCCTAGATGCTCAAAAAGCATTTGACAATGTGAACTGGAGATTTATGTTATTATTATTGGAGCAGATGGGTTTTGCTAAAAAATTTATTCAAGCAATAGAAGCTATATATAATAAACAGACAGCAAAGGTAATGATGGAGGGGGAACTTACAGATTTTATTAATATAAGGAAAGGCACAAGACAAGGATGCCCCCTATCTCCTTTGCTATTTGTGTTGACCTTGGAAGTGTTGAATAGAAATATTAGGGATGATAAAAGCATAAAAGGAATGAAAATTAAGAAGGAAGAATTTAAGCTACAAGCTTTTGCTGATGATTTAGCTTTTATTTTGGAAGATCCGATTGAAACAGCTCCAAAGTTACTGGAAAGGATAGAGTCATATGGAGAGGTGGCTGGTTTGAAAATAAATAAAGATAAAACAAAGATTTTGACAAAGAATATGTTATTGAGACAGAGAGAAGAATTGGCAGATCTTTTGAAAATTCAAGTTACAAATAAGGTTAAGTATTTGGGGATATATTTGACAACAAGATGTAGCACATTAAAGGAGAATAATTATATTAAACTTAAACAACAGATAACTATAGATTTGAAGAAATGGGAAAACTTGCAATTGTCATTAATAGGGAGAATTTCAACAATTAAGATGAATATCTTACCTAGAATTTTATTTTTGTTTCAAACAATACCAATTAGGCTTGGAAAAGACTATTTTGAAGATTTAAATAAAATTATGTTGAAGTTTATATGGCAAGGTAAAAAAGCGAGAATAAAGCTAAAGCTTTTGCAAGATGCTAGAATTAGAGGAGGTTTTGGTCTGCCTAATTGGGAATTGTATTATCAAGCTGCAAGTTTGATGTGGGTCAAAGAATGGATAACATTAAGGAAACATAGGTTGTTGACATTAGAAGGACATGACTTGCTGTTGGGTTGGCATGCTTTTTTATGGTATAAGGGAACTAAAACACAGGGTTATTTTAGAAGACATTATGTACGGGAGTCTTTGTGGTTAAATTGGGAGAAGATAAAAAGACAATGTTATTTGAAAATTCCAGTCTGGTTATCGACCATTGAAGCATTTTCCTATCCTATAATTTACAAGAAGGAACAAACAGTTAGATATGGGGAACTTTTGGATGAAAAGGGTGAACTTAAATCGATCCAAAACTTAGAGGAACAAGGTATAAGGATGAATTGGTTTTCATATGCGCAAATACATTCAAGGTATGATGAAGATTCTAAAACGGAGGGATTCTATGATAAGCAGACTGATTTAGATAAGATCTTGATGGGTACTGATGAGAAGGTGATTAAAAAATTATATGGTTATTTACTGGGAATGAAATTAGAGGAAGAACAAGTCAAAGAAACTATGATTGTTTGGGGGAAGAATTTTGGATATGGGATTGATTTAGAGAAATGGCAGAAATTGTGGTCTCAAAATTATAAAATGACAATGTCAACAGCATATAAAGAAAACTTGTATAAGATGTTTTACAGGTGGCACTTTCCTCCGACAAGAATAGCAAGAATGTTTAAGAACAAATCTGAAAAATGCTGGAAATGTCATCAGATACCCGGCTCGTATTACCATATGTGGTGGACTTGTGAGGATGCTAGAAAATATTGGACTATAATTCGCATGTGGTTGGAAAAAATGACAAAGAAACATATAGATTTGAAACCAGAGATCTTCTTATTGGGAATTTTACCTGATATATATAGTAAAGATTTGAAATACCTGATTGTAAATGTATTAACAGCGGCCAGGATTGTATTTGCTAAAAATTGGAAGAATGAGAAAATACCATTACAGGAAGAAATTATTAAGAAAATATTGGAATGTGCTGAGATGAGCAGATTGACATTTGAAATTAGAGAGCAAGAGGATAAACAATTTTACGAAATTTGGGATCTTTTTTATAAATGGCTAGATGATAAAATACGATAATAGAATATTCAGAATGCTCGATAGTAAAGAATATCTTTATTTTGCTATTATTTTGCTATTTGATATTATATTTATAAAGGATTTCTTAGGATTGATTTGATATGATTAGATGATTTGTTATAGAGTAAATTGGTTTAAAGTATTGTTAGCTCATTAAGCATGAATGATTAAAAATATAGTCAAAATCTTCTTTTTTTAGTGATATTAGGATATATAAGTTTGGATTGACAATATGAGTTGCTATGTAACATAATTGTAATTGAGACTACAGAATGAATGCACAAAAATGAT
This sequence comes from Hydrophis major, assembly GCA_033807585.1. Taxonomy (NCBI): domain Eukaryota; kingdom Metazoa; phylum Chordata; class Lepidosauria; order Squamata; family Elapidae; genus Hydrophis; species Hydrophis major. The sequence goes on along the minus strand of CM066331.1, from coordinate 61,822,654 downwards.
GAACCAACTGACACACTGGATGTACATATAAGAGTTGATGTTTTTATGTTTTGTCTGTCTTGTTTGTTTGTAGAAAATTAATAAAAACTTTTTTTTTTTAAAAAAAGAATATACTTATTTTTCAGAAACACACAGATGACATGATATGGATTCTTAAGAACTTTGCAAATAAGGTTTCTAAGGTGGATATTTTACCTAAACTTTTTCTAACTTGATAACGGTTTAATATTTAAGAGAAAATCTACATTTTTTTTGTAGAGATATAAAATGAAGGGATATTACAAAAATAATTAGTGGCAGACGACTGTAAAAAGAAATTATTTTTTTATAACTATTTAAATAAAGGTATTGATTTAAGGATTGATTGCAATGCAAATAAACCTTTATGGGAGGTTACTTACTTTATTCAATATTATGGCATTTGAAAAAGAAATCCCAAAAAATTGCAGGCTATTTTGAATGAAATTTTTAAAAAGATGGTTTACAAAAAACACTGGCAAATTCAATTTTTGTATATCAGATCAACATTTTATGACAATTACCTATGTTAAATGTAAGAAAAACAAACAAAATAGAACTATACAAAACAGAAGAATTTTGAGTTTGCAAATAAACCCAGGAAATGGTTTGCTTATTGAGAAAGGAAAAAAAATATTGAAAATTCAGGCTGCCAACACTGTATTATTGAATAATGCATATATACATACAAAAATTCAGAATGTTATTCCAATTTGTATAACGTATAAGCTATTTTCTTGGAACATATAGCAGAGTATTTTAAAAACAGAAAGGACCTAAAGCCACTGTGTAGGGGTGGTGAAGAGGGGCGCCCTGCAAGTTGTGGAGAGCAGCAAGTCCTCCCTCTCATCCATGATGAGAAGAGGCAGCCATCAAGGCTGCCACTAAGCTGGGACAGCTGAGGAAATAAAGAAATGTGCAGGAGCGTGTAGATGAACAGTAATTGGAGCTGGGTGAGAAGATTTCTTTTTTATTTAGACCCTAAATTTAAAGAAAAAAAGAAAGAGAAAAATCCAGGAAAAGAGACTCTTAGAACTATTTCTCAAAGCAGCAAACAATCATAGAAAAATCCTAGAATTGAAAGAAAGAAACTATGGAGAAATGCTATAAATATCTTTTAAAACTGTGGACTTTTAAATTGGGCAGGCGTTGTTTTGGAAAGGCATTATAAAATGCTGGAATTATCCACCATATTTTTGGAGTATAAGTGTCAAATCATAAAACATTTCTATGGCAGTTTTAAAGTTGCCAACAGAAAGGGAGGGGGGAAAGGGGCTTGAAAGAACAGTGCGGCAGCTTGGAAATCAAGAGTGCATTCCATACATAGCTTTTCAGAGATTGTAACTAAGTGAGTGAAGTTTCTGCCGCGCAAAAAAATGGAGAACATGATTGATGATTTTTGGCTATGGATGTGTCTCATTGGGGAATATGAATTATGATATACCCAGGGGGTGGGAGAGAACAAGGGTCAAGGGTGACAGTGAATTATGTGTCTCAGAGTACACCCAGGCAGTGCCAACATTGGGGTAACAGCTCAGCATGAAGCTTGCCATTGCCGGCATTGGGGTAATGGCTCAGCATGAAGCTTGCCATTCAGAACTAAAATCCATGACATATGATAAGCTGAGCAATAAACTGATTTTGTTTGTATGGGTTTGTCTTTAAGTCAGCATTGACTGCTGGAAACAGCTTGGGTTAGCCCCTGCAGATCTATTGTCAAGATTTTCAAAAGTAGTTTGCCCTGATTGATTCAAGATCACCAGTTGGTTTTGTGCTTAAGACAGAACTCACAGTCTCCCATTTATAGCCTGGGTCTAAACCATTACACCAAACTGGCTCTCAATAAACTGAATAAAATGGGTTAAATTCAAGAACCTATGCTATGTAAAACATGCTTTACTGTGATGTATAAACCCAGTAACCATCTCTTAATACCAGAATCTCACAGAACCTGTCTTTCCACAAAACCCCACCATTTATCTTAATTTCAAAGAAGGGAATAATTCATGACTAATTTTTCCAGACTAGAAATTCTGAAACACTTACTTTCACTAAAACAATGTTTTGGGTAACTTTAGATAACAGTTTTGGAATGCTTACAAATTTCTGTTCTGTTTTAAAAGAAATAATTGGTGCCCTTGAAGGAATGAAGGAAAAAATGTAGTTGCATTTGATACCTATCCTTAAAACAACAAATTAATCAAATGGAAAATCAGACACAAACTTGCATAAAGAGTACCTGCCTTTGCCACATAAAGTAGAGCAGTCTTTTTTTTTCAGAATTCATTTGTATCATTTTCCACAGTGACTTCTCTTCTTTCTCTTCCAGAGAAAGAACCAGGCTTAGCAGCTGTCATTGTTGCTTCATGTAAATTAAAGCTACATTTGTATAACCCACTAAGCCACAAATGATTTTAACATAGTTTACTGAATAACAACTGCAAGGGTTCATCCAAAATGTTAAACCACAAATCCAGATTTACAAATCACAGTAACTTGGTTGAAACAGAAGTCAACAATTACAGCTGACATTATAGTTCAGCAACAGGATCAAATCAAGCATAACCTACCTAATGTACCTCAAATCAGTTAAATAATTACAAGCACCACTACCAAAACAAACTTTTTCAGGGAAACTTGATTGGCATCCTAAAGTTGTGTCTTGGGGAGTCTCCATAATGTGAAAACCAAAGAAAGAATTGTAAAATCGAAGGCTACTCTGAGAGTGACAGGAGGAGGATCACAGCAATAAGAGCTGCAGCTGCTTGGATAGCAACTGCTTTAATGTCCATGAAAAGGGCAAGATTCTGTTTCTGCAAGCTAGAGGACTCATCTACCCCATTATTGCCTACTCTTCTTCCTCAGCCCCGTCTCCTTTACAAAGCAACCGCGATTAGCAAAGGATTCCACTTTTATCTAGGTGGTGATTTTTACTCGGATCGGGCACTTAAACGGAGCCGGCTCTCATCGTGCACTTCGCGCTCTTTTATGGGAGGAGAGCCCCAGCCGCCTCAGGGTTATTATCAGGATGGTCGTTTGTGTGAAACGGGACCAAGAGCAAGGGAAAGAAGACAGAAAGCGGAAGCCGCACGAGACCTGCGATCTCTGTCTGAACCTCTACCTCAGAAAGGACCAGTGCCAGGAGAGACGGCACAGCAGTTCCCCCCGACCAGTTCGAGAAGCGGGAGAGGGGCAGTTCCGAAATGTGAAAAGTAACTCTCTCCCGACTGCAGACATAAAAAATACATCTCCCCCTCACATCGCCGCCCAAAAGGCGAGTCCTCCGCTTTTAACGTCACGTTCCCCGAGGACAGCGAGGGAGTCGAATTACCGTAGGCAGCGGCTTCGGAGCTGCCCAGACGGCCACACCTCTTTTTTTTTTCCCCTTCCCTTAAGTCGCCCTCGCCAGTACTCGCTTTCCTTTGGTTTCTGTTTGTTTTTCTTCTGCCCAGCAACACCAACACGAGCGCCCGAATCTGATTGGACAGTTTGTCCCTGGCCGGTACAACCAATGTAAAAGGAGAAAAGCCAGGTGATCCTACGGAGGATTGCTTAAAAAATAATATTGGGGGTGGGGTGGGGGGTGATGCCCTGTTAGAAGTTGACGAAAGCATTTCAAGTAAAAAGGAGGAAAGATTACTTTGAGATATCAGCGATGGAGGTAATTGCAGATAAATGAGTCAAACAGGTTAAGATTCAAAGGTAAAAGAGCAAAAGAAAAGATCATTATCAATGCATGTCCTGTAAGGGTAAATTCAACAGGCTTCTTTTTCCCCAGGGAAAAAATAAACCACACCGATAAAGAAGGCTGTGGCTGAATTACTGGTGAATGTATGGCCTCGAAACAGCTTGTCAGAGTAATTCTTATTCCCATCCCAGAATTCAAGCCCCTAATTTACTTTCTGAATAGATTCCTTAAACTTAATGGGATTTCTAAGTGAACATACCACAGGATTATGTCCTTAAAGTAAACTTACTGGAATGTTTAAGAACAGCTATAAGCTGCCTGTTTTGAACCTCAGCAGATACATAAACAGCTGCTCTCCAACTAGAGTACTTGCACTTTCAAAAAGTATTAGATCACCTTTGCAGTTCATTAATTTATTATTCAGTAACCAAAGTAGGTGCACTTATGAGAAGCCAAGAATGCTGTCAAAAAGTACAGTAAAATGCAAACTTCGGGGGAAAAAAACTTCAAAAGAAATCATCTAAAGATTGTATTAAAATGTTCCTGGCAGAACTGCACCTGAAAGGGCTGCCATAAATGTTATTTGGGTTCACGTTTCTATTACAAAAGAATGTGCAATTATAGCTTATGATTAACCTCACTCCACTCTTTAAAAAAGACTCTCCCTGACCTTCCAGTTAGCCTACTTTAGTGTATACAGAGCCTCCCCCTTAATTATATAGTGTAACATTTGAATAGCTAGCAGCTGTCTTTAGTTAAAAATAGCAATGCTAAAAATTCAGTCAAGTATCCCCATTATTGATGCTTCATCAAAAGTCAAACTAAACTTTAACTCTCCCAGCATTCCTCTTCTTCTACTAGGAAATGGCTGGAGCAAATCACTTAGAATCTAAAATTGATCTTACATATTCTTCCTCAAAAACACACTCTTCGAAACAGTTCAATTTCATTTTAGCATCTTTGCCATTGCAACATCAAAGGAAGTAATCTTTTTTTTTAATTAGAAAATAATTGCAAACAAAGGATTAGTAAGTCATGTGCGAGTCAAACAGTCATATATTTGTTTAATAAAGATTTATCTCAGTAGCGAATGATGAAAATTATGTTTATTCTACAAGAGAATTGTGCATAAATATGTCAAATGATTTAAAAAACAAATCATTGAAAAGCAAGGCAATATTCTTTTTTGCAATAACCTATATGAACAACTACTATCATTGTTCCTTTATAATTGCAGCCAAAATGACCTGCACATTCCTAACTCTATTTATATATTAAAAAAATGAGGCATGCTTTTACTTTCTATCACTAACTGAAGTCTTTCTTTCTAAGAGCAATTAGATTAAAGAAATATCCTGGTTATAATATAGGGTTAGAGTTATAATATAGGAAGGGCATATTTTAAACCCATTGGCAGTGCCTTAACATTTAATTTCTAGTTTCCATGTTTTTTTTTAAAGCACTACATAAAAATGCAAAAGACTCTAGGCTATAATTTAGTACATTATAGTACAACCATAAGAAGCTAAAATGGGAGCTATTTCTTTAAAAAACGTAAGACCTGTTTGAAGAAACAAAGGTCATCTAGTCCAGTGGTCGCCAACCTTTTGGACCTCAGGAACCACCAAACTCATAATTTTTGATCCCAGGGACCATTAACTGGTCTGTGGGCATGGTGTAATTTGTGGGTGTGGCTTCATGGTCATGTGACTAATTGGGCATGGCTTGTGTGTAAAATTATAAATATTTATATAAATATTGAATTTTTTATAAAAAGCAACTTTTACCCAAAGTCAGGCAAAGCAGGCAGGCAGATTGAGTTGCTCACAGAATCACAGATTCATTCAGAAAGCTATCTATCTGCCATTGGCTAGCTCAATCTGTCACATAAAATTTGCTTGCAAGCAAACTCATAAAATTTGCTAGCAAGCAAACTCACCAAATTAACTCACAACACACTATGTATGTAAATATTGCATTTTTTACTTAAGGAGCAATTTTTACCCAAAATCAGGCAAAGCAGGCAGATTGAGTTGCTCACAGAATCATTCAGTGATCTATCTATCTGCCATCGGCTAGCTCAGTCTCTCAAATTTGCTTGCCCTAAGTCTGCACTGAGTTTGCTTGCAAGCAAAGCTTCAGTCCTAAGGGAGGTTCAGCTGTGCTTAAAGCAGAGCCAAAGATCTAAAGATTAGCTAGAAAGCAAGAAGTCCAATCATTTCCTGCTTCCTAGCTAATCTAAATCTCCCGGCACAGCAGAACAGATGATGGTCGGAAAAAGGAAAAATAGCAATTTTAGCAGGCAAGTTTGCCAGGTAAGGAGTGAGTGGGTGGGGAGTGTTCCTGCGGGTGGCACAGCCTTGTGTTTCTGCACTGCCTGGATTAATTGCTGAGGGGGGGGTGCTCTGGGAGTGAGATTTCTCTGCAGCCCACCAAAATTTTATCAAGGCCCACCAATGGGCAACCGCTGATCTAGTCTATGCTTTTGCTAGCTAATGCCCTATGTGTTCAACTGTAATTTCATTGCTGTAGTAATGGTTAAGGCATCAGGCTAAATACCCACACACTATGAGCTAGGTGACCTTGGAACAGTCATTTTCTTTCAGTCCTGGGAAGGAAGCAATAGCAAACCACTTCTGAAAAACCTTGCCAAAAACCTGCAGGGGCTTGTTTAGGCAGTATCCAAGAATCAGACACAACTGTATAGAGAAAAAAATTATTCAATAAAGTTATCATAGCAACACATAAATGTACAGGGGACTGCATTGATTATCCCTTTGTTTATCCCAGGGGTCTTCAAACTTGACAGCTTTAAAACTTGTGGACTTCCAACTCCCAGAATTCCTCCTCCAGTCATGTTAGCTCAGGAATTCTGGGAGATGAAGTCCACAAATCTTAAACTTGCCAAGTTTGAAGAGCCTTGGTTTATCCCTTGGTTTATCCCATTGTTAATCCAGGCTAGAAGAAGGGTTATTAAGTATGTGGAGGATCAAAGGATTTGATCCTTTGAGGATTTGCTGTGAGTTGGACATTAGTTGAGATAGATGCCTTGTCTTCCAAGATTATTTGGGATCAGTTTGAGTCTGTGCTTCTTGAGGAACTGGGGCAGGATTCTATGTGCTGTAAGCTCTGCAATGTGAAGACTAAATCCCGGCCTTTATCAGTTTTCTGAATGCTGCCAAGGAGGTACTGAACCTACCCATCCTCAATAATTATCAGTCTCCAATCTTCATATTTTATAGAAAATTGATTAGCTGGACCCTTTTCAGTTGGGATTCAGATCTGCATAGGAGACAAACAATTAATTGTTCTTGTTGATGATCTTTAGTGGGAGTGGGATAAGGAGAATGCAAGACTCCTCATTCTGCTGGATCCTGAATACCTTGGATCTAGGCTAGTTGAAAGTGGGGGGCACTGTTTTTCACTGGACTTCCTTTCTGAGAGGCTGCTTTCAGTGGGGCAGAAATCACATCCATGAGTACTGAATTGCAGAATGCTGCAGGTTTAGTTTATCAAACCTGTTTTCAACATCTATATAAATCTGCTGGAAGAGGTCATCTTCTGGTAGAAGCTACAAACAGAACTGTATATCGCCATTCAGAGCTGGGCAAGAGATGTGGTGCAGTTTCGATCAGGGTCTGGAAAAATTAAATAGGCTTAGGCCAAATCTAAACAAGATGGAGTGGAAAGTGTCTTATCATTAGGCTTGGATTACTCTTTCCCCAAACAAAACTGTGCAGTTTGGGGGTCTTTTTCGACTCATAGTTCCTGCTATGCATTAGGTGAGGTTGTGGCTAAAACATCCTCTGCATAAGCTGTGGCTTTTTTTAAAAGAGGTTTTGCACAGTTATTCACACCCTTGTTACCTCCTGCCTTGGCTACTGCACATAAGTAGCTCTCGAAGACTACTCAGAAGTCACAACTGTTCAACAAAGGGTTTTTTTTTTTTACGTAACATCCCTGCCAAGTGATAAATTGGTTGCTGAATAGCAGCCAGATACAACTGAAGGTGTTGCTTATTATCTTGAAAGGCTTTCAAGATTCAGGATAACTCAGAGATATCTTCTTTATGTTTGAATCAACAAAATGAGAAAAAGAAGGCTTCCTGAGGATCCACTGCCAAAGGGAATGCAACTGAGCATTCTTGATGATAAGCCACTATATTCAGATATCTGACCATCCTCTTCATTTGCTTCTAAAGACCCTTGAAAACATGGCTGTTCCAGAGAGGATTAGGGCCTAATGAGTATTATTCTAGCCCAAGGGTTTCAAACTTGACAGCTTTAAGACTTATGGACTTCAACTCCCAGAATTCTCAACTCCTCTGGTCATGTTAGCTCAGGAATTCTGGGAGTTGAAGTCCACAAGTCTTAGACTTCCCAAGTTTGAACACCCTTGTTCTGTAGCTGAAAGGCTGTGCTCTTCATGTTTTTCAATAGTTATACTGTATTCTTTTTTCACCAATTGTAACCCTATGTTATATGATACCCTGTCCGTTGCCGGAGACAACAAAGGTCTAAAAACCCAAATAAATGTATTCACGTATAAACATTCCAACTAGGCAATGATTACCCACATCTTCAAGTACATCAGATATGAAATGTAGAAAAAAAATAGGAAAAAACCCATATCCAATAGCATTACTTATTTAAACTAGCTAGAAACATTATTTCCCAGTCAGATAAACAATATGAGCAAAATTATCTATGGGATACTGCTTATCAACTTTTTTTACTGACTCATAAAAATAATTGGTGTGAAAAATTGAAGCCCTATAGAAATTAAAGGGGGAAATTTACAGTCCATACTTGGAAAGATTATCTACTATGTTTTGAATGGGGGAACAGTCTGTCGCTTTCTAACTTCAGAGGGCCATAACTGAAAAATCGAGAAGAATTTAACATACTGTATTTTCCATAGCACCTACAATCTAGGATTGTTAATTTCCTGTATCTTTTGTTGCGTATCTGCAGCCCAGGTATGGAAGCGCTACTTCCACTGATTATGCTACTTCGAACCCTGGCGAGCCTTCGTAGATTCCCGTTGAAGAACGGCAGTCACGGCATGCAAAAAGTTCCACTCCGGATAAAGCAAGCCCGTTACGCAACAGCACTCACACCCCATTTCAAATAATCAAAAAAAATCAATAGTAGGCTGATTCGGAGTATAAAATACGTGGAGGGTTAATCTGTAAAACATGTTAGTATAAACGTATTTCTTCAAAGTACGTCCTGCTGCCTTTATAGCAAGGCTTTTTTTTTTTTTTAAACACCTCGATTTCAAGCTACATTGGTGTGCACGTGCTATAAATCTGAGGCTTATTCCGTAGCGAGATCTATCGAACAGAGTGAAATTCAGGATTGTACGCAGCCTCCGGTAGCCGTAGCTCAGCCTGCAATCTTTCACAGAGCAAGGTCTAACTACTCAGTACAGCAGAACTTACTTCCGAAAACACCGCACGCTGATCAGATTGGCCAAAAGCTGATTTGGTAACCAGAATTATCTGGTTGAGTGCAACTGAAACACCAGAAAAGTCTACAACTTTCCCTTTCTACAAGTTTTTTTCAACTACGAGCAAGCAAAACGTGTTCCCGTGCACTTTAAAATTATCATTTTAAACAACGGAGCGAACCGTGCTCGCGTTGGTTCAGATGGAGAAAACCCAACACATTGCACCTCCTGGGTAATAAGAGGGCCCTGGCACACGAGCGATTTCATCCTTCTAATTTCTTCGGCGCGACAAGGAGGAGAGAGGAAGAACATTAAAAGAATTTAAGTTACTTAAAAGTGAAGAGGCTGAAAAGTCACCCTTTTCCTCAGAAGTCCCTGATCGCAGATTTCTAGCTCTTTCTCCTCGGACAACCAGTTTCAGTTCCTTCCACTCATTTGCGGTTGTTTTCAAACAGGTCTTGGGTTTCTTTCCACGTTTAGCCACATGTAGGCCCGCCTACGCGGCTCAAGAAAAACAACTATTGGGCGAAGCGGTCCTCAAAATTACCATAAGTTCTTCCTCCAGGGCGGAGAGCGTGTAAGCAACTTTTCTGAGGTTTTTTTTTTTTTTTTTTTTGAAATCGAGTCAACTGCCATTTTCTTTTGCGCGCTTAATTTTCTAAAAAAATTTAAGGCAAGTTATTCGATTTGAGGTTGTTGTCCTGTGCGCGTCGGAAGTAGTCGTGGTTTTCTCTTCCCTACAGTTCCCTGTTATTTACTGAGACGTAAAGGCCGGTAAAGTTCCATGGAAATTACTTTTAGGTAGGCAGAGGATTGCAATCCTTAAAATAAAACAAAAATGCCCGCATAACGTGGTGTCTCATAAACGAGACTAAATAGCGATGAAATCAACAAAGATTCTGTACTTTCTCTTCTATGCAAACTGGGTTTTTTTCTGCTGCTGTGCCAAAGGCGAATAGTGCACTAAACTAATACTAGTTACTCAGATTACCGTCCCATCACTGTTCTTTAAGGGACTATCAAGAGTTCATATGCAGATTATTGAGTAGGTTTGATGTAGGTAAATGATCTGTTTTGAGCATTGGAAATGCCTTTTGAAGCGGACCTAAGGAAGTGCAGAATAATCTGAAAAGATTCCTGCATGAGAATTAAAAGTTACAGATAATTTCATTTCCTATGCAGATTAGTGCAAAGTTTTGCCTTTTGGGTTTTTTCATCCAGCTGTATTTTTGTTATTCAAAAATTACTAATTTGTCTTTTTTTAAAGACAAAGAAGATTTATCAGTGCCAGTATGCCATAATAAAGCAATCATTTGAATAAGATTAAAATCCATGCATCCAGTGCCTCAGAGAGCTGACTAAAGTAAAGGATGGTGCCTTTTTAAATATTCTGAGATCCAGAAACATCCACCTAGTGTAAATCTGTTTCTTTAAAGGGAATTTTATCCTTTCAATATAGTTTTCCTTCCTCCAGCCCACTGGTGCTTTTTGAACCAATTCTACATGGTTCGTGTACGATATTAGCATACTCCAAACCCTCTTAACTGATTGGTCCAAACGGACAGCGACCTGATTGGTCGAATACTCGGCCATGATTGGAGCGCTGGGAATCTACCGCGATTGGCTGTGCCGATCGTGGGAGATTCAAAGCGCTGCCATTGGCCACCAAGCCCCGAGCCAGCCCTATATGAAGGGCTGCTGCGGCTCGCATTCTCCAGGCTATTCTCATCTACAATAAAGAGCTGAAATCACTGAATGGTCTCGCGTCTCCTTCGAACCGATCCACCCCAGATCTAACACTGGCGATGAGGGTGGAATCATGAACAAGGAGACCCCAGCACGTGGCGGAGTGACACGCTGAACAGGCAGCATGGCCGGCATCAACTCGCCACCCGCACCCTTCAACCCTGCTACCGAGGACTGGGAATCCTATACTGATAGGTTCCAAATGTTCCTCAAGAGTAGCAACCTCAAGGACGCCAATGGCCACAAGAAACGAGCAGTGTTCCTCATGCACTGCGGGCCCGCAGTATTCAAGATGGCCAAAGCCTTGGCCAAACCGGAGGACATCAAGGTGATGGAGTGGGACGATCTCGAGCCCCTGCTGCGAAGCCACTAAGCCCCCATTGTGCCCATCCTTATCCGGCGGCATGACTTCAGGCGGGATCAACGCGAGGGCGAGGGGCTGGGCGACTTCATAGTGGCCTGGGTGGCCTGTGCGAGTTCGCCGACCTGGACGAGGCCCTGCGAGACCGCGTCGTCCTGGGACTCCAAGACCCCGTCCTCCAGAGCCGCATCATGGCAAAGGGAGACATCTCCCGCTGATGCCCTCACTGAAGCCGCGGAAGCGGCCAAGAAATCAGCGGCTCAGATGCGACAATCGAGCATCATGCCACGAGCGGCGGCCAGAGAGGCAACGTCGACCCCCAAGAGGCGACCAGCGGCAGACCACACAACCACACACCACGGCGACATCGACTCCTCGGAAACTGAAGATGAGGAGTAGGAGATCCACCGCCTCCAATCAGCGCGGGAGCAGCGGGAACCATAAGGTCATAAGTCGAGGTTCCAGTGTGCCGGCTGCGGCGGCAATCACCCCCGAGCGGACTGTCATTTTCTCGACGCCATTTGCAGGCATTGCGAGAAACGGGGGCACATCGCCAAAGTGTGCCGGAATAAAAAACACTACAGCCCACGATGACGAGACGCCAGCCCCCGATGGAGAGAAAGCACTCGCACCAGGAACCGCGATCGCCAGACGGAGAACCACTGAGCCGAGAAGGTCGGAACAGGCGACTCCAGGAGACAAGACAAAGAGAGGAAACACACCAGACTGTCGTCATTGGCCATTCCTCCACCAGCGATGCTAGGAAAGTATATGTGACGGTCCGGATAGAAGACCAGCGATGCGACATGGAGGTGGACTCAGGGTCCTTCCTCTCAATGGTCTCCTGGCACACACTCAAGCGCCTGGTTCCCACCATCTGCCAACAAGAACTGGAAGACCAAATACTAACCCTCAAAGACTATCGGGAACTGAATCCCTGCAGTCAGCAGAGGCCATTTTAAGGTCACCTTCAAGGGCCACACAGAAGTGCTACCCCTGACGATCGTCGACCGAGATCGCCCGAGCCTTTGGGACTGCAGTGGTTCGCACCCCTGGGCATCGAAGTAACCGACATACACCACATCAGAGAGGCAGACTGGGAAGTGGCGCTCGTGAGGGATTTCCGGAAAGTCTTCGATGACAGCTAGGCAAGTACCGGGGGTCCCCTATCTCATTTAACATAGACCGGAGCATCGCGCCAATCTGCCTTAAGCCCAGGCGAGTGCCGTTTGCACTCAAGCCCAAGATCGATGAGCAACTTGATAAGCTCATCGCGCAAGGGGTGCTAGAACTGATCGATCATGCCCGGTGGAGACCCCAATTGTCACCCCCATCAAGCCAGATGGGTCTGTGAGAATTTGTGGTGACTACAAGGCCACCCTAAACCATGCGCTCCAACAAAGCACATACCCCATCCCAGTAGTCCAGCATCTTCTGCACTCACTGGGGGGAGGCTGAATTTTCACAAAGCTCGACCTGGCACAAGCCTACGCCACAACAGCAGAAGCCCAAACCATCATAACACACCGAGGGGCTTTCTGCTGCAACCGGCTCCAATTTGGAGTCAGCATGGCACCCAGAGTCTTCCAAAGCCTTATGGAAAGACTCCTCCAGGGCATAGAAGGGGTTGTGCCCTACTTTGACGATGTCTTGGTGGCCACGAAAAATGAAAAACAACTAGAAGCCAGATTGAGGGAGGTACTGAAGAAATTCAGAGACTCGGGACTTAAAGTCAAGAAGGGGAAGTGCCAACTACGGGCCGAGAGGGTCAAATTTCTAGGGTACCTCCTAGACAAACAAGGGATCCACCCCACAGAAAAGAAACTGAGAGCCATAAGGGAAGCACCTCAACCCAAAAACAAAACGGAATTACAGGCTTTCTTGGGACTGTTAAACTTTTACAATGTCTTCCTACCTCAAAAGGCGACCGTGGTGGAACCGCTGCATAGGCTGTTAGATAAAACAGCCACCTGGACTTGGGGAGCATGGGAAGAGAGCGCCTTCAACAACACAAAAAACCTGCTAACATCCGACGTGGTACTAATCCAGTACAGCGACACCCTGCCATTGACGGTAACTTGCGACGCGTCACCATTTGGGATCGGCGCCATCCTCAGCCACCAGCTACCAGATGGGAGGGAAGCACCCATCGCTTTCTCATCAAGGACACTTTCAAAGCCAGAACGGAACTACAGCCAGCTCGACAAAGAGGCTCTAGCAGTCGTCACTGGCGTCAAAAAATTTCATGAATACCTTTACGGTTGGACTTTTACAATCATCACGGACCACAAACCGCTGCTAGGAATCCTGGCGGGAAACAGGGCCACACCGAACATTCTATCGCCAAGAATGGCTAGGTGGTCCGAATTCCTAGCAGCATACAATTACCAGCTGATACATCGACCCGGCAAGGACATCGCCCACGCAGACGCCCTGAGCTGCTCACCCCTACCTGACCGAGAAGACAACCCAGCATCCACAACAGAGGTACTCCAAATAGAGACAATATCCAACCCACTCGTGACCGCGCCAGACATTGCCAGAGAAACAAATAAAGACAAGTGGCTGGCGCGAGTCCTGAGCTGGGTTGGAAAAGGGTGGCTGGAAGGGGACAAAGATGAACTATTCAGACCCTTCCGGAACAGACAAACTGAACTCTTTACCGAGAAGGTCTGCATACTTTGGGGTGACAGAGTGGTAATCCCGGAAACATTACAGGAAAGGGTATTGGGGATGCTGCATGAGGGGCACCCAGGGATGGTCAAAATGAAAAGCCTGGCTAGAAGCTACGCATGGTAGCCAGGAATGGACAAACAGATCGAAACCTGGGTGGCCAGATGCAAGCAATGCCAAGAGTCCAGACCTAACCCTCCTGCAGCCCCAACCCAAGAATGGGAAACACCCAGAGGCCCGTGGTCTAGGACTCACATAGACTTCGGGGGGCCAACCAAGGGACACATGTACCTTATCACAGTAGATGCTTACTCCAAGTGGCTGGAGGTAAGCACATGAAATCTACCACAACAGAGGCGGTAATCAGAAAACTGAGCAAACTGTTTGCCGCGCACGGCCTGCCAGATGTAATAGTATCGGATAACGGGTCCCAATTTACCACCCTAGCATTCGAGCAATTTCTGGCAGTCCAAGGAATACGCCATGCATTAACCGCACCAGCAAATCCAGCGGCGAACGGACGAGCGGAACGCATGGTCCAATACACTAAGGAGGCCATCCAAAAAACAGATGCAGCCAACATACAGGACAAAATTAATGAAATGCTCCTCATACAACATATCACACCTAGCGCAACCACAAATAGAAGCCCAGCAGAACTGATGATGGGCAGGAAACTTCGGTCAACCCTAGATAGAATGCATCCAACATACAACCCGGACAAACCCCCGGGTTTCTCAAGCAAACACAGAACCTTTAAAATAGAGGACACTGTATACGTGAAAAACTTGTCAGGAGAACCACTCTGGGTACCAGCAACAATCACTCAGATAACCGGCCCCATATCATACCGATTAGAGACAAGCGACGGAAAAAGCTGGAAACGACACATCAACCAGGTAAGATCGAGGATAGCTGTCACCAACAACTGCGGTATCTGCTATCCCGCATCAGATGGGCGGCTCATGATTGGGAGCGAAGGAGAGATAAACGACAGGAGGCGAAGTTTCCTCGGGATGAGCGCGCCCCAAATGTCTTGGCACACGCTCTTTTATTGTGCTTTTTTACAAGAAAATGATTTAATCAAAGCTCAAGTCAAATAAGATAATTCCATCAGGATGTGCATGTTTACAAAGCTGCATACCAGACAGATCATTTACAATGTGGATAAGCTTATTAACAACCGTCTAGCTCCTTGTCCCTTGTACGTGCCTTGCAAAGGTCACTGAAGAGACAGAAGTTAATGATTACACATGAATGATACATAGTTGCAAACACATGAATGATACATAGTTGCAATGATACATAGTTACAACAAACAAACAACTACCAGAGCAGGTAACTAAAAAGGGGGGGGGGGAATCGGCAAGCGAAAAAGAAAGAGCCAAAGGGAACCAACTAACACAAACAGAACACCCCCCACCCACAATAAATAAACCACCAATAAACCGATGCTACTCACCTGTAGACGCAGGACCCATGGAACACAAAATCCCGGAATCTTCATCTGGAAGGAGCAGCCAAACCAGTTCAACCAGCCCAGAAAGATCCGGTGGGAACAACAGAAACGGCAGCTCAACCAGCCCAGGTAGACCAGGAGGGAGCTACCCAGAAAGGCCCAGCTCAACGTTCCAGGCGATTCCATCCCAAGGAACTGGAGCAACAGAAAAGGCATCCGAACCGGTTGACGACCACACCAGAACTGAATCGCGCAAGTCAAGTAGGCAGGTACAAAGCCCCACCTACCTACGTGACTACATCACGATGCACCGACGGGCAAAACCAAGAGGGGAGGGGTGTATAATATTAGCATACTCCAAACCCTCTTAACTGATTGGTCCAAACAGACAGCGACCTGATTGGTCGAATACTCGGCCATGATTGGAGCGCTGGGAATCTACCGCGATTGGCTGTGCCGATCGCGGGAGATTCAAAGCGCTGCCATTGGCCACCGAGCCCCGAGCTAGCCCTATATGAAGGGCTGCTGCGGCTCGCATTCTCCAGGCTATTCTCATCTACAATAAAGAGCTGAAATCACTGAATGGTCTCGCGTCTCCTTCAAACCGATCCACCCCAGATCTAACAGTTCGGAATTGCAGCAAGTTCTCTGACATTAGAATAAAGGAACTACTGTATGTTTATCAGTTGATGATAGTACAAATCACACTTACCCTGTCCCCACAGTTCCAGTGGTTTCCTGAATATATTTTTTTATTTGATTGATTTCTCACTCATGTTCATAAGCTCCCAACATGGGAAACTCTGAAAGAACTTTGAGACTCTGATACAACTCACAGAAATTGGTTTTGAAAGAGAACAGAAATGTGAAATAATGTCTCTCCTATCTTAATTATTGAAACTGCATTTTAGTTAACATTTAGTCTTTGGATATATTTGCTTGACAGTCATATTTTCATGTCAGAAAAAAATAAAATGCATTCGTAGTTATTTTTTTAAATCTCATTAGTATTTTGTATGCATTATCTACAAGTCCAGACAGTTCTTAAGGATTGTATTTATTGTGCTTTTCTGTTCATCTTGCACTAACAAAGGTGCCACTTAGTTTAAAATATGCAGGAAGAATCCCACAATGATCTGATAAGACGCTAACAAAACACAACCCATACAGAAAATTTTAAATCACAAGGAATAAATGACATGTAATTATTGAAACCTTCTCAATCTGGTATCCTGTAGATTTAGTCATATTGGTTGATATTTCTGAGAATTGCAATCACAAAATACATGGAGGATATCAGTTAGAAGGCTACAATAATAGACTTCAGAATAAGGACTGAATCATATGCTTGATTTCCAAGGTCAGATACAGGTTTGAAAATTGGAAATTTTGCTATATATTATCACAGCTAACTGTTGGGCTACAGTGGAGTAACATCTGTCTGCATTCTTCTAAAAGACGGAAGGTACTGACCAAAGTCTTCATTATCATTCCTAAGCTTGGTTGTCATTAGTTTGGTCTTACATGTAATTTTAGTCTCATTTGTGTTCCCTCCACCAAAACTTCAGAAGAAAGTTAACTACTTTATTAACTCCTTAAATATCGAAGTATAACATATATCCCATTGCAATTCTATGACTCCATATTATGACTATTTCATTATTTTATTATTTAATCTTAATATTTTATCTCCTATACTGTATTGTCCACATAATATGTTTGTTGCGTGTGTATATAATACTGACATTTTATTTAAACTAAATTTGTATATCAGTGATTGCATGACCTGTACATGCCATACAATAAATAAATAAACTATTTTGAATGGCAGATAATGACAAAGTTACAGAGATCTCTACTGTAGTTTATAAAAACTAATTTTCTGTTCCCATGTTTTGTTTTATTTATTTTATTTTGTCAAGCAATTATTAGATAACAGGAATACGTATAAGCATGGTTATGAATACATGAAATGGATA
This sequence comes from Hydrophis major, assembly GCA_033807585.1. Lineage (NCBI taxonomy): Eukaryota > Metazoa > Chordata > Lepidosauria > Squamata > Elapidae > Hydrophis > Hydrophis major. The sequence goes on along the minus strand of CM066331.1, from coordinate 61,805,279 downwards.
CGAATAAGAAAAAATAATAATAGGACAGGGACAATAGGCACGTTGGTGCACTTATGCACGCCCCTGTTGAAATGGATTGATATATCACAACAGTGTTCCATTACTTTCTTTCAGGGTATACTGTATTTTCAGTTTAGTAATCCAGTTTAGAGCCTTGTTATTCGCAAGAGATTCCCCTAAATGCCAACCATAACCAACCCTGTTTAGCCTTTGAGATTAACCAGCATCAGCTCGGTACTGCCACCTTCAGTTAGATATGCACTGATTCAAGTAGCTTTTCAATTTCTCTGATTCATTTATGGTTTGTTGTTATAAAATGGGAGGAGTTATAACCAAACTATGTTCCTTTATGACTGTGTAGTGTGTTATTTATGTTTGAAGTATGGTAATTTTTTCACTATCTGAAAAAAAAAAACCCAAACAAGTACTGTAAATAAATCTAAGTACTGGAATTCTATTCTAACCTTTTCCAAACTAAAACCTTCAGCACTAACAATATATTGTCTAGGTAAGGATGGAATTGTGGTACCAATTATTTGTAAGACAACTGTTTAAAGCAACCAAATTGTACAGTCCATATGCTGCACTTAAAGCCTTAGTTCAATCCTCACAACAGTTCTACATCCAGGCACACAATTTGACACACAGAAAAGTGACCAGTTTATCATGCATTTCTTGATCAAATACATGCTTATCTTGACTGGGTTTGTTAATAAAATATTTGCATAGAACACTATGTGAATATTGGCAGCTGGATAGAGTATGTTCACTGTGGCCTTAAACTATTTTGCCCTCAGTATTGCATGAGGAATCAACTGGACTTCTATAAAGTAGTCCGAAACTGGGGAAAAAAACTTTGTAGAAAAAGGAAATGGCAAATAATTTTAGATTGTGCCATGTAAATCCCAAAATTGTAGATGAGAATGTGGTCTGAGAATGTTGGTAGGAAAAAAAAACATATTGCTATGGTCTTCCATTTTTTCAGCTTCTAAGACCTTGGGTAGTCAATTAAATCTGCTAACAATGGCACACAGTTTAAATGTGTTGAAGCCATAATAAAACCTTGGAGTTTTACATTACAAAACTTTCTTATGTCAAAATAAATTTGAATTTCACAGGGCTTTTCTGCAAGACATAACTGGAGAAGGATGTAACTGAATTTAGTATGGCTGAACTAATTTTAATTTTTGCACAAACCAATACCTGAGCATTTGTCTGAAGCATTTGTCATGCTCATCCCATTTGCAATAATTTTGTCTTTTGCTGGGCTGCCAAAATTAGTAGGCTATAAGAAGTATTAGATATTCAGGTAACATCATGTACCAGGATTTAAGATAATTTTTTTCTACGTTATTGCACAGAACAGTCTTTGTTATATGCCCTTGTCCACCTAGCAAATTACAAATGAAGAGTTAAACTTAAAAGGAAACCCTGATACTTCTGTTTAGAAAAGATTTAACGCCATTGAAAGAAGCTGCATGTGATCTCATGTCTGTGCCAAATGAACACCACCTGATTAATTATCAATATCACCTTTGGCCAGGGCAAGGATTGTTATTTATAACTACAAATTGATGCCAAACTTCAAACAGTCCTTCCATATTACCAACTTCAGGACAGGAACAACAAAAAGGAAGAAAGGATAATTTTCTAAATATTTAAGTATGGGTAGTTGGTAATTAGATGTTGGAATAAGTATTAACCACATCCAGAGAGTAGCCAAATATATAGTTGCAGCAATTAAAATAAGTCAACAACTAACATCAAACTTATCCTGACAATATTCTCTTTTCCTTTTCTTTGAACTTTTTTATTTGTCTGGTGATATCTATTGCTAATCTGTTATTGTAAAAAAATGAATTTATAATAATCATTAGTCATTGCATATTATTTAAGAGTTCAGAAATCAAATGCATATTTTGTATTTGAGTATGACCACTTTAGTTATGTCGTGTTTAAACATTCACTTTACTAATTTCTTATTTTATAATGACACCATTGTTTCTTATTTATAGAGAAGAAAAATGACAGGTATTCAGCTAAGCAAATTGAAAATCCTCACAAAAAATGTGTCATTTTCTGCTTACAAGTCCCTAAATTAATTGACTGCTCAATTTATCAAACAGACTTTATAACATCTTGGCTTCTCACCCTCAGAATAATGCTAAATGTTTACCATCACATAAAAATGATCATACATATACATAATTTATAGAGATTCTCAGTCATCCAGGTTTTGTTTGTTCCAAAGGTGCTTTTTCAGGAGGCAACTGAACTTTTTTCTTTGAAGACATTTCATTTCTCAAACAAGAAGCTTCTTCAGTTCTGACAGGATAGTGGGGAATGGAAGGATTTATATTCCTTACAGATAGCTGGTCATTTGCATCCTTTATGGGGTGGTTGAAGCACTTGGTGGTTTGAATTTGTCTTCAGGGTCACCTGAGTAATGCTCCTGGTTCCTGTAGCTGCATTTTTTTCTTTTTCTCTGGAAATCAATTCCTATTCCCACATCATTCAAAAGGGGAAAAAAGAAAAAAAATGCAGACTACAGGAACTCAGGTGACCCTGGGAACACATAAACCTCCAAGCGCTTCAATGACCCTCTAAAACAGGTGTCAAACTCAGGTCACAGCGGCATCATGTCACGTATTGGGATTTTTTTCCCCTTCGCTAAACCTGGGGTGGGGGTGGCCAGCACATGACGCATCTGGCTGGGAGTTTGACAACCCTGCTCTAAAAGGATAAAAATGACCAACTGTCTGTAAGGAATATAAATCCTTCCATTCCCCACTATTCTGTGAGAACTAAAGAAGCTTCTTAGATGAGAAGTGAAACGTCTTCAAAGAAAAAACAAAGTCCAATTGCCTCCTGAAACAGCACATTTGGGACAGACACACATACTGCTCAGGATTGCTATATATATCCTGTGTTACATTTTGATAGTTCCAAACGTCTGATTATGATTTGAGGTTCACATTACTTTATCCTAAAAGAGAAAGTCTTTTTTGAGAAGTAGATTCTGCTTTTCTTATGAGAAACGCTCTTCACATCAAGAGAGTTTACATAATATATTGAACCATGTGAGAACCATTGTGGTAGTATTTAAGATACTGGGAAATCCCTGATTTAAATCCATCCTGAGTCCAATAAGCTTGCTTGGTGGCTTTAGGCCAGTTGGTCACTCTCTCAACCAAACCTACTTCACTGTAGGAGCAAAGTATATTATGGATGCTGCTTTGAAGGAAAGGTAGGATATAAAACTAACATTAGCCATCCTCATTTTAACCTAGCATGCCAGAGGTAGTATTCAGCAGATTATGACCAGTTCTGGAGAACTCTGAGTTCTGAATAGTTCAGAGAACCAGCCAATACCACCTCTGACTGGCCCCACCCTCATCTATTCTCTGCCTCCCAAGTCCCAGCTGAGTGGCTGGGTCTTCTTTTGTTGTCCTGCACAGGAGAACAGAGCTGGAAAGCAGGTTAGTGGGGTGGGGAGGGAATGGAATTTTGCAGTAACTTTCCCTCAGGAGTGGGGTGGAAATAGAGATTTTACAGTATCCTTCCCCTGCCACGCCCACCAAGCCACACTCACAGAATCAGCAGAAAAAAAATTTGAATCCCACCACTGTAGCATGCCATTGAAACTCAGTCAGACTAGTTTATCCTTCAGTGTGTTAAGGAGCTATAGAAAGCTAGATAAATAAACTTATTTACAGATAAGCTACAGGATATAATACAGAGTCTTCAACTTACAACAGTTTTAGTGGCTGGAGTTAGGGCTAGGCACTTTAAAAAGGGAGCTTACGTTTTTCACACTTACGACCATTGCAGCATTCCCATGGTCACATGATCAAAATTTGGATACTTAACTGCTTCACGTTTAGGATGGTGGCAATGTCCCAGGGTCATGTGATCACCTTTTGTGACTTTCTGAAAGCAAAGTGAATGGGGAAGCCAATTTCATTTAATAACTGTATTATTAACTTAAAAACTGCAGTGATTCACTTAACAACTGTAATAAGAAAAATTGTAAAATGAGACAAAACTCACAACAAATGTTTCACTTAGCAATAGGAATTTAGGCTCAATTAGTCATTAAGTCAAGGACTACCTATGCAGTCAGTCTTTTAATTTCACTTCTTTCTAAAGTTTAGATCAAAAACTTATATTCTAGACAATTACATTTTATAAATGCCTGTATTCACTTAATATGTTTAACCAGTTTGTTAGGATCAGCGTGATCGTGAACCTTGTAACTCAGTAATTTCTGGGTCAAGATAACTGAGTAAACACAGAGTATTCAAGGTGATGATAAATTAACAAACCATACCTAGGAATTCTCATGTTATCCAAACTTGAGGCCAACCCTTTCTTCTACCTTGAAAATAAAGAATTTAAAAAGTACACTAAAAGAATTGGGCTACTCTAACTGCAACACTTTTGAGAGGTCTTTTTCTTTTTCACTCCCTGTTAGAATTTATAGGGGCAAAAGGGGTGGGGGGAAAAACCTATCCTATTTGCGATGGCTCAGTCACAAATTAGCCCACCGTAGATTTTTGCCAATTATTGTTTTTTTTTTTTAATGATAGCTAACCAATACTAAGCTACTGGAAATTTTGAACACCTGAATTAAACAAAAGCTTATTGTAGTTAATCTGATAGATTAACACTTTTTAAGGGCTTGGAAACCCACAAAATCAACAAGATTGGGTGGAATCATTCTAAATTATTAAAAAACATTAGGTCAGCTTATTGCTGTGGCACACAGAAAAGAACTGAGATGATTTCCTGAGGCTGCTGTTACATAGGAAATGCTACTATCTATTCTATACTGTGTTCCCAGTAAAATCTTTTTAAACGCTGGACTATTCCAATCTGCACAATAGAACCAATATGTATGAATCATGTGAAGAAGTTATGTGAACCAAGAGAATTAGATTAATTAAGTCAACATGATTGTTAACTATGGGTGTGTAATGCAGCCAGAGTAAAACAGAACAGACCATTTTGTTCTCTGCCTCAGGCAAAACCTCTTAGGCTCATCCAGCAAGTCAGGTAAGTTTAGAATTTACAGGAAATGGGCTCTTCATGATCAGCTCATTAATACTGTATGTTTTTTTCAGAAATATATATTTTAAAACTTTATTCTCCATCTGGCACAGATGTATAAATTGTGCATAGCCATGTATTTTATAGATGTTTAAATTATGTTTATCCCTTTATTATTTTTGTATAAATAACTCAGAAAAATGAATATATCAAATAGTCCTTCCTTCTCCTATTGTCCTCACAACAACCACCCTGTGAGGCAAACTTAACTGAGAGACTGACTGTCTCACCAGTCACCCAGGTGATTTGCATGCTTAAGGCAAGACCAGAATTCACATTTCCTGGATTCTAGCCTGGTGCCTTAACCACTAGACCAAGCTGTCTCTTTATGTTGCTTCTTTGTGTAGCAGCATGAGCGGCTCATCACTAAATTTGCTTATTTACCTCCCCTAAATCCTTTTTTTCTTTTCTTTTTGTTGTGTATTTTGCTATATTTTCTTGAAAACAGATATTCTTAAATTTAAATCAATCTTCCCATAAGAGGCTGAATGAATTTACAAATACATCCTGTGCAATGCACTATTTATATCAGCTAAACCTAAGGTTATTAGCCCCAGCCCCATTTTATTCTATCAATCAGTATGTAAATGTTTGTGTATATGTACATTTATGACTTACCTTTAAACTTGTCAGGCATGAAAGATCAGGTCCACACGTGAAAAACCTTTAACTGATTTACTGCTAATTATCCCTATACACAGGAATCTTATCTAACTTGTAGTTAGATAAGGGTCAATGGAATTCAAGGGAGGTTAGACTTAGCTTGCTTATGGCTATATCGGGATTCTAGACTGATCCTTCTTTTAACTCTGTCCCCAGGTTCTGCCATTGTTTTTCCTACAAAGCTGGTAGAATGTAGTCCTACAGATAGGGAGCATACCTAGTGGTACATGAACATTTTGGAATAAAACTTTGATTGTGTTTGTGGTATGATGGCCACAAAACCGAAATGTCTCCAAATTGACAAATGTTGTCCTCATGAATGTGGCAGGGTAATTTAGGATAAAAGTCTGGATTAATAAAGCCATGATGGGTAAGTAGTTAAAGCAGTATTTATGGTCCTTTTTGCTGATGAAGATAGTAAATGAAAGACTGGTATTTGGAAGAGGAATAAATAGGAAAAGCATAAATTAACGGAAAAAAAAACTAAAGAAATGTAGGTATGTGACTTATGTGTGATTGCATATAAAACTGACTAATAGAAAAAATGCCATTATTCTATACAAAAAGAGAGTAAATGTGAATGTAAAATATAGAGGGAATGGTTTGTTAAATATGTTTGGGGAAGTGTTTGAGTTGTAAGAGTAACGAGGTGAAAACAAGCAACATTTAGAATGTTCAGTGGGGTTTATGGAGATTCTCACCATATTTTCTTGAAAAGCAGATACATTTAAAACAATTTTCCACCAGAAGGACTAGACAAAATTAGAAATGTGCCCAATAATTATGTGCAATTAAGCATTTTCATCTCTTCTCAATGTAGTGTTACCAATTATAGCTGAAATTACTTGTATATTTTTTACAATCTGAAGCAGAGACTTCAGAGCGGATCAAATTTTTATCTCTGAACATTTGTGAAATACATGGATATAAGAAAGAAAAATGTCTGCATGATTATTGATTTATAAAAAGGTAAAAAGCGAATAGGCCTGGATTGTGAAACATTTTGCACAAATAGGGAACGTAAGTTTGACTACTAAATACAGTGAAAGATATCTATTATGATAGTAAAGTATGTGTAAGAATAAATGGAATATCAGCTTGCTGGAAATTTTGGGAATTGAGAATCTGACATGTTACGGTGCTAAGGTTGAGAAACACTGGCTTAGAGAATAAGGCAACATTTCCTTGGTTGTTTATTTATGGATAAACATGTAAGAAACACTTTGGTTATTCTTAGAGCTGTTTGATTGAGGATATACTGCCATAGTAATATGTGATCTATTGCGAAGAATGAATGTTTGTCAAAGAAGCAAAAATGGCTGTGAATGTCTACTTTGGAAATGAGAATTGGGCATATCAGGAAAAATGTACAGGCAATCTAAATGTTCTGTCCTTAATTTGAATACTTGAAATCCCCGCGCTTTGATTGGCTAAAGCGCGGGGATTTCTGATTGGCCAGGCGAGCCGCGCTGATTGGCCCGATTGAGGTCTCCCGCGATTGGCTCGCTCCAAGAGCGGGAGACTTGAATCGCTGCCATTGGCCGCGGGCTTTTTCCTTTTCGCCGGTTCGGTTCACAACTGTTTAATAAAGAGCTTGAAACTTAGTCACCGACTCCTGGCTTCTTTTGCGGACACGACACTGGCGACGAAGGTGGGATCCCGACCCTGAACCGAACCCCGTGTCCAACAAGAGCCAGTTTCAGCACAGAGATGGCGAAAATCGCACCGCCCGCCCCCTTCAACCCCGCCGAGGACTGGGAATCGTTTTCAGACCGTTTCCGCATGTACCTCGAGTGTACCGGAATGAAGGACGCCCCGGGCCCGCTAAAACGCGCCATCTTCCTCACACATTGCGGAACCGAGGTCTTCCAGATGGCCAAGGCATTGGCCAAGCCGGCAGACGCAACCGCCATGGACTGGGACGTCCTCGAACCTATCCTGCGGCGCCATTATGCCCCCGAGGTCCCCATCCTGATCCGGCGCAACGAATTTTACCGCCGAGATCAGAAACCAGGCGAAAAACTGAGCGATTTCGTCGCCGAGTTGCGGCGCCTAGGAGGGCTCTGCGAGTTTGAAGGTCTGAACAGCCTCCTAAGAGACCGATTCGTACTCGGCCTATGGGACCCTACACTCCAGAGCCGGCTTATGGCCAAGGGCGACATCAGCCTAGCAGACGCCCTCACCGCAGCCGCAGCCGCAGAAGCAACCCGCACTTCCGCTGACAGCATGCGAAAATCAGACGCGAAGGGTGGAAACAACAACCCGGCAAGGTCGGCCGACCCTAAAAGCGAATCAACTGCACACTACGGAGATTTCCAGTCTACGTCCAGCACGTCGGAAGACGAGGAGGACATACATCGCGTGCAGACGGGTCGCGGCGACCAGCGGAACCGAAGAGGTCGTAGGTCGAGGACCAACTGTGCCGGGTGCGGCGGCGACCACCCCAGATCAGAATGCCGATTTTTTGACTCTATCTGTAGGCATTGTGAAAGACGGGGACACATCGCTCGAGTTTGCCGCCAAAAGAAGACCCGCAGCCCGCCCAGATGGGAACATCACGACCGAAAGAAGGAAAGCCCCCCGCCCAGGACCAGAGATCGCCAATCGGATGGTCGGTGGGACCGAATCCAACGATCTTCAAGAGGCGGCGACAGTCGGCGCAAGGAAGATACCCACCAGACGGTAACCATCGGCCACGCCATCTCCGACGGCGCCAGAAAGGTACACGTAGAAGTCCATATTGAAGGCCAACCATGCAAGATGGAGGTGGACTCCGGGTCCTACCTCTCCATGATTGCATGGCACGAGATAAAACGGCTAGTGCCCACCCTCCATAAGAGGAACATTAATGCCCAAAAAATCATTATAAAAGACTACCAGGGAAACCGCGTCCCGGTAGTGGGCACCAAGAACTTTAATGTAACCTACAAAGGCCGCACCGAACAACTCCCACTCACAATCGTCGATCGCGACCGCCCAAGCCTGCTGGGCCTACAATGGTTTTCGCCCCGCTTGACATCACGCTGACAGGAGTCAACCACGTCGTCGACGACGGCTGGGAACAGCGGCTAGCCCAGGAGTTCCGGGAGGTCTTCGACGGAAGCCTGGGCAAGTACCAGGGGCCCCTTATCTCATTTGACCTAGACCCTAGGGTTCCCCCCAAGCGACTAAAACCTAGGAGGGTACCATTCGCCCTAAAACCAAAAATTGACGAGCAGATCGACAAGCTCGTCAAACGGGGTGTTGCAGCCGATAGACCATGCCCGATGGGAGACCCCTATAGTGACCCCAGTCAAGCCAGACGGGTCCGTGAGAATTTGTGGGGACTATAAGGCCACCCTAAATGGCGCATTGCAACAAAGCGCCTACCCCGTCCCAATCGTGCAACACCTACTGCACTCACTGGGAGGGGGCAAGGTCTTTGCCAAGCTCGATCTCGCCCAGGCATATCAGCAGTTGCCGGTCGACGAAAAAACAGCGGAAGCCCAGACCATCGTTACCCATCGGGGGGCATTCAAATGTAACCGGCTCCAATTCGGAGTCAGCGTGGCACCAGGCATCTTTCAGAGCCTGATGGAACGTTTACTGCAGGGCATCAAGGGGGTGGTGCCCTATTTTGATGACGTATTAGTGGCGGCGCCAAACGAAGCCGAATTAGAAAACCGACTCAGGGAGGTCTTAACAAAATTTAAAGTAACGGGACTCAAAGTAAAACGAGAAAAATGCCAACTATGCACAGAGCGAGTGGAATTCTTGGGCTACCTTCTAGACCGGCATGGCATTCACCCTACAATTAAAAAAGTGAAAGCCATCAAAGAAGCCCCCACCCCAAGGTCTAAAACGGAACTACAGGCTTTCTTAGGCTTGCTGAATTTTTATAATGTTTTCCTACCCCAAAAGGCTACGGCGGCGGAGCCTCTGCATAGGCTCCTAGATAAGGCGGCAACTTGGACTTGGGGGAGACGAGAGCAAGCCGCCTTCCCAAAAACCAAAGACCTCCTCACCTCCGATGCCGTCCTGATTCAATTCAGCGAAACCTTGCCCTTGGTTGTCACTTGCGACGCATCACCTTTCGGCGTCGGCGCTGTCCTCAGCCATACTCTCCCCGACAAAAGAGAAGCACCCATCGCTTTCTTTTCCAGGACTCTAACTAAACCAGAGCGGAACTATAGCCAGCTGGACAAAGAAGCTTTGGCTATAGTTGCCGCCGTTAAGCGATTCCACGAATACCTTTATTGCCGCCCGTTTACCATCGTGACAGATCACAAGCCGTTGCTGGGCATCCTCGCAGGAAACCGAGCCACCCCGAACATTTTATCACCCCGGATGACAAGGTGGTCCGAATTCCTGGCAGCCTACAGCTACGAACTGTTACACAAGCCAGGTAAGAAAATTTCGCACGCGGATGCTTTAAGCCGCTCGCCTTTACCAGACTCTGATCCTGACCCAGCACCAACAACAAACACCCTTAACATCGAAAATTTGCCCAACCTACCCATTACAGCGTCAGACATTGCCAGGGAAACTATCAAGGACAGGCGTCTGGCGCGAATTTTACATTGGGTGGAAAAAGGTTGGCCTGAAAGGGACAGTGACGAATCCGTTAAGACATTCAGAAACCGCCAGACTGAACTTTCACTACTCAAGGGATGTATTTTGTGGGGTGACAGGGTGGTCATCCCGGACAGGTTGCAAGGGAGGGTCTTAGAGATGCTGCACGAAGGGCATCCTGGCATCGTCAGAACTAAAGCCCTGGCCAGGAGTTACGCTCAGTGGCCAGGGATGGACAAGCAGATAGAGGCATGGGTAGCCAAATGCCAACGATGCCAGGAGACCAGACCCAGCCCACCCGCAGCACCCATCCTGGACTGGGAAACACCAAGGGGACCCTGGTCCAGAATCCATTTAGACTTTGCCGGTCCCACGAATGGACATACCTTTCTGATCACAGTTGACGCTTACTCCAACTGGTTGGAGGTAAGCGACATGAAATCCACTACCACAGAGGCCGTTATTAAAGAACTTTGCAAACTCTTTTCCACACACGGCCTCCCAGACGTCGTCGTCTCAGACAACGGACCCCAGTTTACTTCCCTCGACTTTGAGAGGTTCCTGGCGGAGAGGGGCATCCGCCACGCATTAACAGCACCGGCGCATCCGGCGGCGAATGGTAGGGCGGAACGGATGGTCCAATTTACCAAAAAAACCATCCGGAAAATGGACCACGGGGAGATCAACGACAAAATCAATAAACTCCTCTTTATACAACACATCACCCCGAACACTACTACCAACAAAAGCCCAGCCGAGTTGCTGATGGGTAGGAAGCTGAGGTCCCCGCTCGACAGATTACACCCAACATATAACCCGGAGCGACCCCCAGACTCCAGTACAAAATACCGGACCTTTGCCCCCGGTGACTTAGTGTACGCAAAAAATCTGACGGGGGACCCCCTATGGATCCCAGCCGTCATCACTCAAATCACAGGTCCACGGTCGTACCGGCTCCAAACCACCGATGGGCGAGCCTGGAAACGACACATAGACCAGCTCAGGTCACGAACTGCAACGGACCTCAACCCCCAAAACACGAACCAAGGGGGGAGGGAATACCCGAATAAACAAACGCAAGAAAAAATAAACCAGCAGTACTTACCGGAACGCAGCCATCGCGATCCCCCACCGGAGAAGAACCACCCGGCCAGCTCAACCGACTCGGAGAAGCCAAGCGGGAGCGGCGAAACCCGTAGCTCAACCCACCCGGAAGGCCCAGGTGGGAGCCACGGAGAAAGAACCGGCCCGATCATCCAGCCGGTTCGCACAGAAGAGGGAGCAGCCAAAAACATGACCGCTCCGGCCGAAATCCAGCTTGCAACTGAGTTGCGCAGGTCAAGTAGGACTAGACGGAGCCCCGCCTACCTACGTGACTACGCAACGTGATGGACTATACCAAGAGGGGAGGGGTGTTCTGTCCTTAATTTGAATACTTGAAATCCCCGCGCTTTGATTGGCTAAAGCGCGGGGATTTCTGATTGGCCAGGCGAGCCGCGCTGATTGGCCCGATTGAGGTCTCCCGCGATTGGCTCGCTCCAAGAGCGGGAGACTTGAATCGCTGCCATTGGCCGCGGCCGCCGCAGCGAAAAGAATAAAAGCCGCGGGCTTTTTCCTTTTCGCCGGTTCGGTTCACAACTGTTTAATAAGGAGCTTGAAACTTAGTCACCGACTCCTGGCTTCTTTTGCAGACACGACACTAAACAATCTTGGACTTGAATATATAAGAATGTACTAAAAGAAGAAAAATAGGGGAAGATGGTATTAAATACAAAAGTGAATGACCAGCATGAAAAATATGTAAGATGGTTTGGTTATATAGTGAATAAATATAAATCACAAAATAAATAATAAGAAAGAATGCATGACTTTAAAAGGAAGGGAAAGACTGACAAAGTTAGATGGAGTTAACAGTCTCAAAAAGGAAATAAAAATTGATGTGGTAGAAGCAAAGATGCTTTACAAAGATAGAAGGGTATGGAAAAGTAGAGGAGTGTTGTTCTGATTAGGTGTATAATATTCTGTCTTATTTTTTCTTATTTGTGTGTTTTATTTTTCTGATTTCATATGTATTATTCCTTTACTGTGTTATGAAAAATGCTGCTTATTTTGAAAGGAATACAGTAGCATGATAGCAGAGGCAAAAAGAAAAGGAGACTCTTTTTGTGAGCAAATTTAAACATATCAGAAAAAATAGCAGCTGAAGAAATAAAGATAATAGCAGAACTCACAAATAAGCTGTTAAGCAGAGATTCTAGAGCAGATATATAAAATCTGGAACCCCAAGGCCATATACAGCCCACAAACACTTTTGATGCAATTATAAAGAAGCCCTCAGATATTATGAACAGTGTATTTTTTAATGCGATAAAAGAGGAAAATGATAAAAAGGTATGACTTAAAAATATCCACTTTAACTAACAGTATAACTGGTTAAATATAAAGGCGATTTGGATAACAATGTTGTGTTAAAAATTAAAACTATAGAAAAGTTTGAAATGCTTACAATATGCACAATAATTTCAAAACATTTATCTTTAAAAAAGATATAGATACAAAAGGGAAACACAATTCCAACAAATCTAAAACCCAGAATACCGAAATATGAAATGTTTGGCTGTACACAATTTTAATGCATACTTGTATATAATGAGCATCAGTCACTAATTCAGTAATCCTTTACTGAATATGTAACAAGTAATAGTTTATTATAAATTGGCACTGAGTTATTTAAAATGGTAATTTAATCACATGGCTGTGTAAAACAATATATAACTGATATGTTTATATATGTTCAAAGAAAAATTAAAATTTGTGTCCTGTTGTTGTAATAGCAATAGCACTTAGCCTTTTTCACAGTGCTTTACAGCCCTCTCTAAGTGGTTTACAGAGTCAGTATATTGCCCCAACAGTGTGGGTCCTCATAAATGAATAATAATAAATGAATGAATAATAAATAAACTAGCCAGTAGGGGGCAGACAATTCACAACATAAATGCTACATTTAAAATAGAAAAAATGGAACTGGCTTGAGTAATGCTTTAAAAAGATTTAACCTTTGGGACAAGAACATAATTCAAATGATGAATTTCTTTGGAAATAACAGTGTGATATGAGCTTTCTACAAAAACAATTAACAATATTACTGAGATTTGGTCTTCTTCCTACAAATAATTTTTAGGGTGCTTTTGCTGATGGCTCCAGTGCTGTAAGTAAAAAATTCTGCCAGTAATTGTTTTTCCCTATTTAGAATTGGTGGTAAATACAGGAAGGTTGAAACAGAACATAAAATTATTCAGACGCTTGCCTCCAGTCTAAAATGCAAGAGAGAAAAAAATTATACCACATCAGCCTTCCTCTATGTAAATCACAACTATTATCACTGCAGTTGATATGCAATGGCTAGCATTTAATTACCATTTATTATGATTTCATGTTGAAGGTCAGTCCAGAGTTCTTTTGTGTACATTGTAGTCTGGATACAGCCAATCCAATCAAAGTTACTGCGGATACCAAAGCTCACCAGTCATTAAAAATTATCTTTATTGCAATCATTCATTTATTTTTTACAAATGCAATTTGAAATCAATTGCATCAATAGATCAAGATATATAAACAATAAAAATGTGTGCTGCTTCCTGATTAAACTTTTGACACATCTAAAATGTTTACAAGCCAGTAATTAAACAAGACTATATGATTAATAAATAATAACATCTGGTCCAGTTCAAGTATCTATCAATACATCAAACTTGATATAGAAACCCTGAAAGCCTAATACTGTTTTATGAATTGCAGTCAGTAAAAAAATTGTCAAGTTTTATGCTTCAGGGTTTAGATTCCTTAGTTTTAAAATTAAAGGTATGTGATATGAAACCATAAAAAGTAATAGGTTGAGACAAGTAAGATGTTGCAAGACCTAAATATTTTAAAATATTTCAAATATTTTGCAATTGTTTATGAATAAGCTTTATACATATTTATAATAAAGTCTTTGGATTCTCTTCAAGCTACCTTGTGCATGCCCTCCCCTCTCTCATAAATACAATTATAAAGAACAAGGTAGGGTTTTAAAAAGCAAGTGTTTTAAAAATTTCAGGTTTTTAGTGTAACAATTCCAAAGCAAGATTGCCATTTTGGTTGCATAAGCAATCCCGTATCTTTCTATCTTCTGCTGCTGGAATATGTATTCTTCACTGTCTGTAAGATTATTTTCACTAAGATCTACGTTAAAACAATAAATAGTTATGTTCCCGCTATAGACCAACTGTGCCTTTTATGTAATACCAGAAGTAAAGATATATTAATTTTCCTTGTTATTACCTTATTTTATTACCTTATTTTAATGATTTTGTCAGCTGCCTCAGAGTTTTAAACTTAAACTTGGGATAAAATGTTTTAACTGACCAATGTTACTGAAATAGAAGAAATGTGGTACATGCTTCAAGAATATGCCTGCCTTTATTCTACAAAGTCAAGCCAAAGGCTAGGATCTCAAAACTTCTCATAACAATTAAAGCTGAGACAGGAATGTGGATATTTAATGAATTCTTTAATGGCACAGACTTATTAAAACATTGGTTCCTCTGACTTGCAACTAAGAAAAGGATGATACTAAAGCAGGTAATAAACTCAGATTTTGGCTGGGAGATCTTGAAACTAAAGATTTTTTTTAATTATCCCAAAATATAAGATTTCATGGGATAATTAGACAACTTTAGAAGTAGCAAATGGTGGAAATATGTTCTGTAAATGTTTAAACTACCTAAACCTAAACAGGCTCTAGAGCAGGGGTGGGCAAACTATGGCCCACGGGCCACATCCGGCCCGTTGGTCTTTTTAATCCAGCCCGCCGAAGATTGGTACAGAATTAAGGTTTGATGTGAATGATTGAATGATTGCATTCATTTGATTTTGATTTGTATTTATTGACTTGTAATGACAGGCATTTCGACACCAGGTGGCAGCCCGTCTGTCAAATTTTAAAAGTCAATGAAACCCCCGAAGCCAAAAAGTTTGCCCACCCCTGCTCTAGAGCAATTATACTTGCTCTTGCAATATGGTTCAGGAACGTTATCTAGTATATTTTATAGTAACTTTTTATGATGGCAATTAGCAGCAGTTATTATATCCACTTATGCAAATAAATACGTGCTTTATTTAGTGAAATCTGTATGAACTTTTCACACACATATAAAGTATTGCACAGCTGTATAATTTGTAAAATTTATGAACATTAAACTTTAAGACAGTTCTAATGAGGACTGTAATATTTAGTTGATTCACATCAGAACATTTGATTTGTTAAAATATGTTTGATTTACTGAACTAATTAAACATCTGTGTTATGTATGTGCCAGTCCCATCATGGCACTTACAGCAGCATAGATAGGCTTTTGAACAGCTTCTCATCTAGAAATACGATTATATTCCTGTGCAAATATATTAGGATTTAGCAAACAATAGCTTTAAAAGAAATGAGCTTTAAGAAACATGGAAGAAAGTAGAAAATAAGACTAGCAGGGAAAACACAAGTCATAGTATGCTAGACTTATAGAAAGTTAAAGTTGTATATATGTTCACAAATTGAAACAGAAGGGTTTCTTTAATTCTGTCCATTTCAGTACAAATTAAAAACTCTCTTTGAAAATATATATCATGAACTACCTTATACCTGACAAGGACAGTGTTGCCCAAAAGAAACAGTATTATCAGCAGTAACATAATATGTTAACTGTACTGGTAGTCCTTGACTTACAACTAGTTTAGACCAGAATATCCATTGCTAATGCTAAGCAAGTGGCTCATGTCCGATTTTACAACCTTTTTGGTCATGAATGTTAACCGAATCACTGCAGTTGTGAGTCATGTGGTCGTTAAGTGAATCTAGCTTCCCCCATTGACTTTGCTTGTTGGAAGCTGGCTAGAAAAATCACAAATGGGATCTCGTGATCAAGGATGCTGCAACCGTAATAAACACATGCCAGTTGCCAAGCATCTGAATTTTCACATAACCATGCAATGCTATGATGGTCTGAAGACTGGTCATAAGTCACTTTTTTCAGTGCCATTCAGTGACTTTGAATAGTCACAAATGAATGGTTGTAGGTCAAGGACCACCTGTAATGTAATGTAAGCTGTATTATATTACTGAGCATGATCATTGAACAAAACTACTAATTCAGATCATTTCTTTTTCAGATAAGCTTCATTCATGGACCAATTGAGATTGTAACACAAGTAACATGGAGGAAATCCCTGAGAATTCTGATTTCAAGAGAACAGTATCCATTATGGAGAGATGGATGCTATTACTTATAGATATGTCACTTGTGCTTTATCATATTGCAGGATTATATTTTTAATGGTGCTCTCAGTGTGACTGCCAGAAAAAGTTAATTATGATTTAATTGCAAAGTGCAAGCTAAAGGTACATTATTGAGAATAGCAAACAAATAAGCAAGTTTCCAATTTGATTTTTAAAAAAATCAGTTTTTTTTCTCCTCAAAGTGTGGGACAATCTCTGTATCATCTTGGGCTGAGCTTTTTTCTTTTTCATTCATCTTCAGATTCTCTTCTGCAAGTTGTGATAGGTATTTCTATGTGGGACAAAGAAATTGCTTTTAATGAACAATTAAATTGTCTAAAATACACTATGTATTTCCATATAAGCATTTAATATTTGCCAAAGGATCAAAAAAGAAGCAGAAACCTAATAATTAGTCCCAGTACCAGCATCGTTATACATGTACCAATTCACCTCAGCTTCTCTTCTTTGGCAGTCTCACTTGATTTATTCCTTAACCAATGATGTTATGGTTAGCATGTGTGGATATGTTTAACACAATGTAGCACTTTTTTCCAAACTTAAAGCAAAAATTAAAAATGCTTCCAAGTACCTAGCATGAGTTGCTGAGAAATCTTTGTGCAATATAAGTTTGATAATGTGCTTAACAATGATGAAAAAGTTACAACGTGCACTGAAAAGTTTAATAGTAGGATCACAGGTAGTCCTCAATATAATGACCATAAATGAGCCTGTTATGATTGCAAGCAATGGCAACCATTATGTGAGACAGCCTTGATTAACAATCCCCCAATTTCCTAGATCAGGGGTCACCCACCTTTTGGATCTTAGGGACCAACCAAGCTCATAATTTTAAATCCCGTGGACCACTAATAAAGCTGGCTAGGGAATTATGGGAGTTGAAGTCTGCCAGGCTTAAAGTTGCCAAGGTTGGAGACCCCTGGTCTGGATGACAGTCGATATAGTCAAATTTCTGAACTTCGCTTAAACAGCAATTTTACCAGCTCAGAACCCACCCACCCCTGCTTTTTCAGATTTAGGGAGAGGGAGAACATGTTCTCGAGATACATATAGCTGCCAGGCTTGCCACCAAAACCACGCCTGAGTTCTGAGAACTCGAAAGCGAAACCATAAAAAATCTGCCCAGATCATTGATCCCACCCCCTTGGCCAATGGCTCCTCTGCTGAAGTTTCAATACCACTGCAGAGGCTGCTGGTCTGCTCAATGGCTGTGAGAATCCTTCCATGGGGCAGGTCAGGGAGTGGAGAAAGAAAGAGGGAGGGACAAGCCATGAAGCAGTTTCTCCAGCCAAACCAACCATGCCTTCTTTGTCAACGTGGGGCGGGGAGGAATTTGGAGAGGATCCCTAACTTGGGCCGAGAGGCAGAACATGTGTGTGTGTGTGTAACCAGATCAATCCAGGTGTAGCAGCTGAGCGAGTGCTGGGCTGCTCAATGGCAACGGTGGTGGTGGCACTCTTTGGAAGCAAAAACAAAAAAGCAGTGGCAGTGGGTGGGACTTTGCCTGCCGGTCCAACAGCTGCAACATGCTGTCCGGGTGCTTTGCACGGTCATTTTTCCTTATTCCTTCATCCCGCCCTCGTGGACAGCTGCTAGGAAGAGTTGGACTTACCAGCTCTCTCTCTCTGCCGCTCCAAGCTTGCTTTCTTCCTTGGGAAGTCATTCCCCCCGCCACCCGCTTTGGTATCCTTTCTCCCTTTTTTTAGGGCTCCATCCCTCCTCTTTTCTGCCATTTCTTCGATGACTTCTGGTCTACAGGAAAATTCCCCAGCCCATTTTCCTACCAATCAATCATTATTTGGGATCACAAGATACTGTCTCCAGCTCTGTTCTCCGGGGGGGGGGGGGAAGAGAGAGAGACAGACAGACATTGGCTTCATGCAAGGAAAGCAGCAGAAATCTTTCTTTCTCTCCCACAAACTCCACTAGAAATGAGTCTTTGCTGTCACAGCCTCTTGGAGCAGGATGCCTTGCAGGGTTCCAAAGACTCATTTCTGGTAGAGTTTGGAGGAGAGATAGAAAGACTTTTGCTGCTTTCCTTTCATGCAGCCAAAACCAGAAGAAGCAGCAGAAAGAAGCAGCCTGGTGGCCAGGCAAGGTGCATAGGGCAAGTTCCCGCTCTCCACCCTTTTCCCCCGTCCCCTGATTACCTTGTGTTGTTCGCAATTCAAGTAACACGAGCCTTGTGTTCCTGCACAGCCTGGATTAATTGCTTTGGGGGTGACATTTCTCTGCGAACCACCAAAATTTTCTTGCATTCCACCAGTGGTCCACAGCCCACCGGTTGGTGACCACTGTCCTAGATGCCACCGTTAAATGAATGGATGGGTCATTAAACAAGCATGGAGTATTTTATGAGTGGGAGAGGCTCTGGGAGGCCTGCCACCAAGCATGGAAACATTTGAAAAGCTTTTTTTTACCTGTCTAACTCACTTTAGGACCCAGCTTCTGCCACAACTAGTAAATGATGCGGTATAGCATAGTTATAATTTTCTTCCATAAAAGATTTGATATTGACTTTGGTATTTAACTACCTAAACCTGTAAACACTTAAAAAGTTTGTATGCTACTGAAGTAATATAATTTATATCCTATTTCATGCAATTTTCTGTTCTACTATAGTGGAGTGCACTTTCTGAAATATTCTTTCTCATCTACCACTACTATGAAAAAAATTGGTCTTGGAAGGGAAACACAACACTGCAATGAAGAACAATGATGATGCATGTACCACAGGAGAATACATATTCAGGCTAAAGATCTGAAGATCTTGCATATGCTGTCAGTAGTTTGGATAATTTAATAATCTGAATGAAATAATACCTGTAGATTTTTATAGTGAACAGTACTTCTACAATGATGAATTTTTGCTGCATCTTCATTTGTGTAGAAAAGTCCACAAAGTTTGCAGTAGTAGCCAGTTCTGGGAACAACAAATTCTACACCTATAAAAAAATATTATAATGATTAGGAATACATTTTAAAAAAACATGCATAGGAGAGAAAATGTTGAATTCACCTTGTCAGTTTGAATTTAATGAACTACAGATAGTCCTTGACTTACAACAGTTCATTTAGTGACCATTCAAAGTTACAATGGCTGCTGAAAAAAGGGATTTATGACCTTTTATCACACACAACATTGCAGTATCCCTGTAGTCACGTAATCAAATTTCAGATGCTTGGCAACTGGTTCATATTTATGACCATTGCTGTGTTCTAGGGTCATGTAATCCCCTTTTGCAAACTTCTGACAACCAAAGTCAATGAGGAAACCAGATTCACTTAACAACCGTGTTACTAAATTAACAGCTGCAGTGGCAAGAAAGGTCATAAAATGGAGCAAAAATCAATGTTTCATTTAGCAACATAAATGTTATGCTCAATTCTGGTCATAAGTTGAGGATTACAATTTAACAGATAGCTTAATAGTAGCATTCTTTATGTTTCTACTTCTAATTATTCCAATGAGTAAATGTATTATCTACCTAATTATTCTCACCTTGCAATTATTACATTTTAAATTCAACACAGAACATTTGAGTCATTTACATCAATAAAAAACTATAGAAATATGTAAATATTGTTATTTTTTATGTGATCAATTTTCTAAAATTGGAGGAAGAAGATTCCACCAGATCTGCATTACTTTAAAAAAGGATCTGGATAAAGTATATTAGCTCTTTTCATTCCTTGTCTATTTTTTCTTCCTTTTAGAGAAAAGAGGATTTTAAATCCAAATGTTAAGGAAGGCTTACAGTTGAAAATAAACTAAATTTATTCTCTGTTTCTAAAGAATGGCAGGGGAAAAAAGAAGTGAGAAATTCCATTTCCTTTCCTTCTGGGATTCTTTCTCTTTTATAGCAGCTCTGACCTCGGGAAACAGATGGAAATGCAGCAGTTAAATAATCAATCAAACCCATGGTTAACATTTTAAAGTGAGCGTTCATATTTTTCTCTCCTTTTGGTTTTTGTGCTGAAATTCCTTAAAAGTTTGCTCTTGTCTTGGGCTCCTGGTATTGTGTCTGCAGCTAATAATAAAATCCAGTCAGTACCATTCACTCATACTCATTTAATCCTGTTTACTAGGCCTGGTATTTCTAATTACCGTATATACTCGAGTATAAGCCGAGTTTTTCAGCACATTTTTTGTGCTGAAAAAAAAAACCCCTCGGCTTATACTTGAGTCAGATTTCTCTCTGAAAAAAAAATGGTGTGGAGCTCCGAAGCTGGGCAGCCACTTCCCTGCTTCCGTGTTTCCTTTGCAACTTTTAAGCATGGGAGGGGGAGGCTTTTCTGAGCTCTAGGCTGAAAAAGCAACGCGAGCCGAGGTCGCTCCACTCAGTTTCATTTCCTCAGCTCCAGCTGCTTTTAGTCCACTCGGGAGGAGGGGGAGGAGGGGGAGAGAGAGAGAGAGAGATATCATAAGAATGGCTCTTGGTTTTTTCTTGCAAGGGAGAGAGTGACTCCTGCCTACCACTGTCATCATCATCATCTTTTGGGTTAGTGAATCAATCAAACCTTTCATGATAGTGAGATCGTTTCCCAAATTTCCCTTAAATCAGGGAAGAAATCAGAAACAAACCTTTGGGCTGAGAATAAGCTTGTTCCTATGATGCCATTTTTGTTCACTTCAGTGTGAAAAGTGTGAAAAAACACACTTCTTTTTCTTCATCTTCTTGTTCCCTATTTACTGGTCTCTTTCAAAGAGGAAATTGTGAACATCAAACTTATTCTCAACTGTCCTAGTGAAAGTTTTTATTGGCATCTATTTTTATTTTTGAAATTTACCAGTAGCTGCTGCATTTCCCACCCTCGACTTATACTCGAGTCAATAAGTTTTCCCAGTTTTTTGTGGTTAAATTAGGTGCCTCGGCTTATATTCGGGTCGACTTATACTCGAGTATATGCAGTAAATTTTTAACATTTCAATTAAAATTTGTAATATGCAGAAAGTTGAACTTCTCATTTATCTTCTCCTTGATTATCACGATTTCCATATATGATATCAGTATTATCATTATCATCATTATCCCTTCTAACAGTTAAGCAGAAAGATTTATTTATATTTTGTTTATTCATTCACTTGCAGCAGGCTGTTTCCCTAAATTTATGTAGCAAGAATCAACTGATTTCTCTCAGTTTCATTAAAGAAAAGTGGTCCATGTTGTTGTCATCACTCATCTTGATTAAGGAAACCTAATTCTGTTCAGCACCGGATACATGACATTATATATTGAAGCAACTGGACATCTGTGATTTTTCAGATTCTGTCTAACCACAGTATTTTCTTGATTCTGGAGTTTTAAATATTGTTCTGAAGATGGAAAATTTCTCTGAATAAACTTAAGATACATTGTTCTGTAAGATAAAGATACTGTAAAAAGTAACATAATATGTGAATCACTTCTAATCAGACAAACCTAGTGGAATGCTGAGCTCCGTAAATACATCATCTTGTTCCCACGATGGTGAATAATATGACTTTTTTGATTCAACTTCTGGGAAATCAGGAGTTTTTATTTCTGTGTACCTACAAATCGCTTTAAAAACAGAGGAACATTTTGAGTAAAAAGTGTTTCTTCACATATACCTAAGCCTGCAACACCACCTACAAAACATTTTCTAGATCACTCAGGGATTCTTTCATATGATGTTCTCCAAAATTACTATGCATTGTTCCATCTACTTTTTCTAAGAATTTAGGTGAAGTTGATAAATTGTTACATTACAGTATTTTGGAAACTAATCTTGCAAATAGCGTAAAGCACAATGGTAAATAAAATATTCTGGAATATTATCCTATTAAATAAAACGCTCCTATAGAAGGCTTCTATCAAATATTTTCTTGCAAACAAAAATATGAAGCCAAAGCTAAAACATTTTAGGATTGCCCCAACAAAGACACTGTGATAACTCTCCCTGTTGCTTCCCCAGTTATCTCTCCAGATGTCAGGAGGAAGGTGAACAAGTTCCAGACATGTCTGGACGCAAGTTGGTTCATGGCTCCAAGCAGCCGTCTGAGGGATTTGGCTCAAGTGCAGATGCAGCACGACAGCCCTGAGGCTTCAGATTAAGAAAACATGCAATTGCAGCCTGTCAGTAATGAATAAGAGGAACAGCCTTCTGCACCTATTCCAAGAACACATAAAGGCAGAGAAAAGGTAGGAATAGAGAAGACCAGACAGATTATTTGTGAGGAGAAAGCCTTGCCCTTCTTGATGAGCTGCACTAGAAACTGGCTATTTAGCACAGCAAGCAGATAGAACTGATACTAGAAACAATGTGTTCATTTCCTACCCGTGTGTTTTCTGATCCCTAAGAACTTTTTAAAAAAACCAATAAGTCA
This sequence comes from Hydrophis major, assembly GCA_033807585.1. Classification (NCBI taxonomy): domain Eukaryota; kingdom Metazoa; phylum Chordata; class Lepidosauria; order Squamata; family Elapidae; genus Hydrophis; species Hydrophis major. The sequence goes on along the minus strand of CM066331.1, from coordinate 61,782,279 downwards.
TAAATGAAGAATAATTATTGTTCACAATGACACTTCTAAGTAATTTAAGATGGCAATGTTTCAAATTATAAGAATTTAGGTCATAACAAGAAAACTCTTCAAGAATATTTGCTAAACATTTACATAATATCCTTGATAATATTTGATGTGATTTAATGTTGACAATCAGTTTATCAGTCTAACTCATTGCCCAGAAAGTTAAAATTCTTGAATAACATATGGTTGTCCTAAAATATAGTAAATACAGTATATTGCTCATATAAAAATAAGGAAAAAGGTACATCATACTTTGACTCTTTGGCTTTTCCTCACTTCCACAGTTTCTTTCTTCTTGAGATTTTTTTGTCAGGATATCCTTATCTTCATTATTCCTGCTTTCCAGAGTTTCTATCTCTTTATAATTATCGACAAGTGTATCTCTCTGCTGGAAGGGTTTTTCCTTTGGAGGATCTGAAGATATGTACTGCTTCTCCAACTTTAACTGAATATTAGAACGTTCATCTATTTTTCTGTCATTATGCTGATCTGAATCCTTTTCAGATCTACTTTCATCTGGCTTATCTTCAATATCAATATCAATCAGACGGGTTGCTTTAGTCACTGTATTATCACCTTCAGAGCCACTTACATCTGCATTTTCTTTCTCTGATTCCATGGTGGCTTCCAATATATTAGATTTGTCTTCCCTTGTACTCAATAAACTGTGTTCATTCTTTACCTCCAATCCAGCAGCTAAGGCAGTCCTTATGGAACATTCTTCTTCTTCCTGACCTACAGTTACTATTTCTTCAAGTTCAGTTATATCGGGTTCCATAATAAGATCATCCTCTCCTACCTCATCAACAGTTACAAGCTCTTCCATATTGGCTGGATACCAAGTTTCCGCTTCCATTTCACTTCCACTCTCCCAGTCCTGCAGATAAAAGGCAAATTTTATTGGGAAGATGACAATAAATAAACATGTGGACTGCTTATTACAAATTGTTTTTAAGAATAAATCATGATCGCCTCTTTATTACTTATTTGTTTTATATCCTTATATTCAGGAGCTCAAGAAGGCACACACAGGCCACCATTTGAATCCTGATTAGTTCCTATACTAGATGTAAATATCTATCTATCTAAGGCTGGCTCAGTGCCATCTGCTATGGCCTTGACATATTAACTTGTATGAATAACTATAAATAATATATATGTATACAATATTAACATTTTTCTACATTGACTCCAATGCCATGATAAATAATATTTATTTATATTTACTTATTTATTATCAATAAATATGTATGGATTTATGTAGTGCTAGTACTTACATTTTGTTTTTTAACAAAAAAATTAAAACCAAATAATAAATAAGAATCCAAAAGTAATAATAGTGAGTATATAGTGCATCAAAACACATCTTAAAATGTAAACAGCATTAAATAAACTTTACAGGCATTTAAATGATATTAATGTACAAGTAGACCAAATTTGGAAGAAAAGGTATTCAATATATAAGTTCATTTTCTCAAGTAGCACCTTCCATCCTGGGGAAAGGTCTCAAGCTATATAGGGAGCATTTTATGTCTATTAACAAACAGAAATATTTTAAAAGTGAGATTTTCCCTCAAGTTCTTTTTTTTTTCCAAGTTCTTTTTTGTTAAGTGATAAGAAAAAGCTTTGAGGGAGAATTTGGCCTAATATTCAATAACATATTATTTGACAAAAAAAGATAACACTTCTAAAGAATTTCTTACAGATGGTCTTGTCTGCCTGCAGTTCCTATACCCTAGTAAAATTTAGTACAGGTATTCTCAACTTACAACAGTTCATTTAGTGACTATTCAAAGTTACAATGGCACTGAAAAAAGGGACATGACCAGTTTTCACACATATGACCATTGTAGCATTCTCATGGTCATGTTATCAAAATTCGGATGCTTGGCAACTGGTTCATATTTCCTGGAATCACGTTATTTCCTTTTGCAACCTTCTGACAAGTGAAGTCAATGGGGAAGCCAGATTTACTTAACAGTTTGATTAATTTAACAGCTCGAGTGATTCACTTAACAATTGTGGCAAGAAAGATCATAACATGGGACAAACTTACTTAACAAATGTTTCACCTAGCAACAGAAATTTTGGGTTCAATTGTACTTGTAAGTCCAAGGACTATTTGTATTCTTATGTTTTTATATAAAATCAGGCAAATTCCAATTCCATAGGAATCATATCCAGAGGTGGTATTCAGCAGGTTCTGACCAGTTCTGAAGAACCGGTAGCGGAAATTTTGAATAGTTCAGAGAACCAGCAAATATTCTGACTGGAGATTTTACAGTATCCTTCCCCTGGCACAACCACCAAGCCACGTCCAGAGAATTGTAGTAACTGTAGTAAAATTTTTGAATCCCACCACTAGTCATAGCCCTGGATTTTTGAAGCATTCTGTAAGTCAGCCCATTTGAGTTATCTTGATTCAAAATGTTTTGTCCTATCATGCACCATTTCACCTAGTTAAAAAATTACAGACAGGACTTCCGGTTTGAAGGGCTTCGGCATGGTTTCTGTCTGGGCTCACCGCTAGAGCGCCCCAAACCGGCTGGTTTCGGGGCTAAGCCACCCCGTAGAGGTAGTGAAGAGGGGGGAGACCGCCAGCAGGGTCAAGGAGAGCTGCATCTCTCCTCCTCAGCTGGCCATTACTCCCTTTCCCGAAGGCGGTTGCAGCGGTGGTCAGAAATGGCCACCTCAAAGAAGAACTCAACCGGAAAAGAATATGCAAGAGGAAGATAAGAAGAGAAAGTTTTGGTTGACCAGATTGAACTGAAAAAGTAATAATATAAAGTACCCTGGAATTTGAACTATTAAGAATAACATTGTTCCCAAAGCAGATTTTGAAGCAGCGAAGGAGAGAGGGAAGGGAAAGGATTTGGCTTTTTTTTCTTTCCTTCCTCATATTGACAGCTAAGAGATTTAAGTAAGAAACTGACAAAAATCCACTTTGACATCAATAGGCATTCAAGCTGAAAATAAAAAGTCAAAGGGATAACAAAGACTTTTGGATATTCAAAAACCTTTAAAAGAAGGAAAGGAGAGAAAAGGAAAAAATAAAAGGGCAGGATCTGGAAAAATGGAGGAGACTGCCTGGAAGCAAAAGGAATTTACAGCGAAACTTCAACAAGATTCCTAAAAGATACATTCTAACTGAAACTTTGTAACAAGATAATAGAACCCCAGGAAGAGAAAGTAGAAAAAAGAAGCAAGAACAGCTTTGGATTATTTGGAGATTTTTGGAATGGAATGGAATGGAATGTTGTTTTAATTATATACATTTATAATGTTTTCTTTTTTTTAAGAATACAGTGTGTATTTTAAGAATGTACCAAGCAGAATCCGAATGGAAGCTATGTATTATATTGAATGTTACAACTTTAGGGAAAAGATATAAAGTCGTCATACTCCAATCAGTAACTACAGGAGAAATTTTGTTTAATGAGAAAAGATAATAGATAATTGAAACAGGACAGACAAAAAATATAAATACAATGATTTGAATTGAGATGAAATAATTAAAATAAAATTGAGAAAATTAAAAGAGGGGAGAAGCCATACAGAAAATGTAAAATAGTAATAAGATATGGAATAGAATATAAAAATGAGCATGAACCTGAATTTGTGTCTGTACGAAGAAATGTAACCTGGGAGTATGCTACTTTCAAAAAAGATGTTTTATTTGTATTTTTTTCTCTTTGCGAAAACTCAAAAAAAAATTACAGACAGAAGAGTTTAGTAGTATGTAAATATAACATATCACAATATTTTTGTTATTTTTGCTGTTATTTAGTTAGCTTGAGTACTTACTAAGCTTGCAGAAATAAATGTATATTCTAATTAAACAACATAAGTGTTGTTAACAAGATTTTTGTGGTTGTTTTGTTTTTAAAACAATTGAAGTTCTTTCATAATTAATTAATGTTAATAATAATGAATTAAAATAAATATTTTTATGTTCATGATAGTTTATAGTACTTATTACCTCATTTTCATTTTCATTTTCTTTCTTTCCATTATTTTTTTCGGCTATACCAGGTGTTGTGTCTTCTGCCTTTTTAGCATTGTCTTTTAATTTGTCTTTATCGCTTTCCTTTTTCCTGATACTGTCAGGCATCATGATGGACTTCTGTTCTGATATTTCCTCCTTAGCTGTGTCTTCACAATGAGAATGTTTATGTTCTCTCAGTCTTATCTCTTCTTTTCTTTTGCCCTTCAAAGCAACATCCACTGTTTGATTTTGATATTTATCAGGCTTTTGCTTAGAGGATTTTCTGTAACAATCTTCTTCTCTTCTTTTATATGGAGGCAAAAGGGAAGCTCCTTTTGCACTGGGTGAGCCTCCTCTTAAATATTTTTCTTTGTGCCCTCGGGTTGCTTCAACATGCTCTTCCAAATCCAAGTGCCATCCATAATGTTTTTTTTCATGAGTCCACATGTCACTCCGATCTCTTTTCTCTTCCACATTCTCTCTCCACAGCAGTAATTCTTTATCTTCCCCTCTCTGAGAATAAGGAAACTGATCCCTTGGCTCTCTTCCATTTCCCCACTCTGTTCTTTTTGTGCTTAATGGGCTACGGGGGGAACTACAGGAAGTAAAGCTTGGAGTCCGTGATCTTGGAGAAAGTGAACAGTTTATGGGGCTGCGGGAACGAGGCCTTTCCTGTCCATATCTACAGCACGGGGAAAGAGTGGCATGTTGCATATAAGCATAAATAAATCAGTGCTACTTAAGGTTCATAGCTATTTTAAGTTTATCTCTTTTTAGAAGTAGCATATGCATTTTAAATTGTCAATATTATTGAATATCATACTTGCCTTAGAATAACAATATTTGCCATACAGCTTGTATCATATACTGTATATTTAATCAGAGGAGCAGAAACAAGTGTAAGATGTTAATATGGTCAGGGGGGAAAAACTCAGTACTAGTACTAACAGTAATAGTATAAATTAGGTTTATATAACTAAACAGCTCTGGTGGTGATATTAGATATTTAGTTAGGAAAAGGATATATAGATCTCTTATCTAAATCTATCCTGGTTCCTAAGGCAAGGATAGGATGGTCCCAAGACCTCTGATCATGAAGCAAAGCCATTTTCCCATCTCTGCCTCTCCATGCTGCATCTCTCCATTTCTGGCCATCGCTATCCATGTCTTGGCTGCTGACATATTTCTCCTTTGCAAAAAGCTGGCCAAGATCTTCACTACTGGAGCATTTGCAAGAATAGCTCAGCTGTTCCACACTTTCCAAAGGAGGAAAGACATGGAGTGACCGAGTAGCTCTTTGCAAGAAAAGTTAGAGAAAACTGGCTTCTTGCTTTATCCTACATGGATTGCTTTTATTAAATAGATAATAAGCAATCCATTCAGTATAAAAGTGATATTTTTAAAAAGTAAAGTAAACAGTATTACATATCATTATTATTTAAATAGGAGTAAACTTCAAACTGTAAAGAATTACTAGTCTGTCTTGCATGAATAGTTTTTTCTAAACTTTCTAGCTTGTTTCCAAATTATTTAGAAGGATCAGTAATATTTCACCCCTACTGAAAACACATTATTTTTCCATACATCATAAAAATAGAACAATATCAACTTAAAAAAATACCTGTCTGCTTCTCTCAACATATCTCTTTCTCTTTGAGAATGGATATTTTGGATTATTGCTGCCACATTCTTTCCTGGTTTCTAAGCAAAATAAACATGTAGCAACTTTAAATAAATGTATACTTCAACATTCTTAAAAATAAAGTCAGCTAGCCAGATGGCCTATCCTCATAATTGCATCCTTCATGAATTATTTCCAATTTTCATTGTAAACAGTCAAATCAGTTATATCTTTCAGTTAATTTCTTGTTGAAGTGTACAGGTAGTCCTCAATTTACAACCACAGCTGAAAATGGAATTTCAATTGCTAAGAGAGGTGGTTGTGAAGTGGAATGTTGCATGAGGGGCAGGACAAAGCGCTTCACAGTATGAAGTCCAGACTTAGCCTGGCCCAGTAGTGAGGCACAAAGGGGCTTCTTGGCATACCAGAGCTCTGGGCCTACCAGAAGCTTGAGCTGCAGTGTGAAGCCCTTTGCAGCACAAAGCCCAACCTATTCCACAGTGAATCCCTCACTCCACAGAGCCACTGCAATAAACTGTACTGTAGAAATACAGTGGAACCTCGAGTTCTGACCGTAATCCATTCCAGGACTTTGGTCACAACCCAATTTGATCATGACTGGAAGCACAACTGACTGTGCATGCATGGACAAAAAAAAATGGCATGGAAGGGGAACAGCACAGCACGGAAAATTGCCACAGCTGTGTTGGTTGCCACCCGAAGATATGTTTGCGACCAGATGCAAAATCTTTCTGAATTTTTGGTCATCACCCGATTTGGTCACGGACAGAAGCGTTCACGACCTGAGGTTCCACTGTAGTCCTTTAAGAAAAAGCTCCAATTTAAAAAAAAAAACATTTTAAAAAATAATTATTTTATAGGTTAGTAAGGAAACTTGGTTGGATGTACAATCTGAATTTTAGGGAATATGTAATTGCGTTTGCTTGGTCAATCACATAATCAGTCAAAGACCAAATCAAAAGGAACATTAAAAGAAGTCATGATTTACAAATTTTGTTTGCATCATTTGGTATATTTAAAAAATTAAACAGGAAATGAAAGACCCACCAGTGAACAATGTATATATATATCAATCGCTAGATGGCTGCAGAAAAAGAAGATAAATACTTAAATTTTATCTGTGAACCAAAATGAAGATCATTTCTGAGCAGCCAGATTAACAGAATGGCATGAGAAACAATGATATTACCTTTAGTTGAAGTTCTTTGTATCTTTTAGACATTCTTATGAGTAACTTGTCATCATTTATCATTGCAGGTTTCTCTTTATAATATTCTACCATAGCCTGAGCTGCCTCAGTATAGGCCATCTCTAAAAAAGCCTGTATTGATTAAAAAATTGTTCAGAGTTTAGTTATTCAGTACACAGAAGAAAAGTGCAAAAATTACAATAGTATATTAAGTTTATATTTTTAAAATGTAATTTTTCTAAATATAAATTGTTTCAACATGTTTATACACATACATACACACCTTTATACATACACATACATACATACATATTGTACATACAATATATACAGTACACACACACACATACACAAACACACACACACATTCATTTTCCCCTAATTATCCCTAATGGAATAATCTGGCATAATTTTAGTTGCAAAAAATTAAACGTAAGTTAGTATCTTCAATTCTAGGTGAAAAGAAGCTATCATGATAGATCATCAGTTGCGGAACGTAAATTGGGAGTTTGACAGATATTCTGCAATACCTGATTGGTAGATTTCATGAGAATATAATTAGTGACTTTTCCGAAGGGAAGTCCAAGGTTGATTACATCATTCTCTGTACAGCTTCCTTCAGGAAGGTTACAGATGTGTACTACACGACCTGGGACACATTTCATTTGTAGAACCTGAAATTATTAAAAATAAATTTAGAAACAGATGTAAAACAACCACCAGCTAAACATACAAATTTGAAATCACACTTCTTATCCTGCGCTTAATTTATACAGGGTTGATATTTTCAGAATCTCAAATATTTGTTCACAAGTCCATATAATTTCCCTTTTATTGTAGCCAAAGAGTCTGGTTAAAAATTAATACTATCATGTAATTGTATATTGAAAGATTGCCTCTATATAAATAACACTTTTATGTAAGATATAGACTGCAAGAATACTTTGGAGAAATTTATAAATCCACAGTTCTGCTAATCACTATGCATATATCATCCATGTCTAAAAACACATCCCATTTCTCTAATACTCTAATAGATCACTGTCCATCAATGTCTTAGTACATATCACAATGATAAAAAAAAATGAAACATCAGGGACAAGTAGATAAATCACATGGTTTGCATCATGTTGTTGTGACTCATGTTTTCCCATTTGCTCACACTCTCTGGCCCTCATGAATATTGTAGATTTACTGGAGGAGCGACGATTGATATCTGTGCTGAAAAGGCAACACAGCTTTACACTTCATTAGTGTCTTACCCTTAGCCTTGAGTAGCAATTGAAATCTGAGACTAAGGAAAATGACTTGATCACATCTTTGCAACTGAAGAACATGAATTAAGATTCTGCCAGTTAACACTCTGGGGCTTGATTCCTTTTAAAGGAAGGAATGCATCTGATGAGAACCAACAGAGTTTCCTGGTAAACACTTTTTAAAGAATCTGTATTCCTTCCGCCCCCCGCCCCCCCCCCCAAAAAAAAAGAAGTTGGAAGTTTGGATTGTTGGCTTTTCTTTGTATTCTGTCAAATACTGGGTATCTACTTAATATCAAAAAAAATATGTATATAGTACAAATACTGTCATTCTCTCTCATTTCTTGTTAATTTTATTCACTTTACCACAGCTTCATATAAAGAATTTTTTTCTGTTAAATAGATTGTGGTGCTTAAAGAGATGCAATTTGAATTGCAGTTTCTCTATCATTTTGATAATTTTGGCCCAGCATAGAACACACTGACTGACTCAGTATGGCAGCTGAAATGTTCCATGTGATAGTTAAAGCTGTGTTTATTAACATTGGCTATAGAAACAGACTTCTGCAAAATGCCTGTACTTTATTTCCCCATCTGGTTTTATGTGAGTTAGGAAGATGTCACCCTGAGTTTTTGTATATGGCATTTTTTATTTTGGGTTTAAGTCATATTTTTCTCCTTGTTGCTTTGGTAATGGATCTGGCTTATCTGTGTCGTGCAACCCAGTCTTCAGGAGAAATTTCAATATGGAACAGAAAGTAACTCCAGTGGAATTCCAGTCTTCAGGAAGGACTTGATAATTGGATAATTGGATAAAACTGCCAAATCCATTCTAAACATCTGGATGACTATAATGATCCCACTAGTTCTAGAAGAAAAAAGTCTACTGGAATGTCTGTCAGTGCATCTTCATTGAAAGACAGTGAAAATACACAAAAGTATACCATGGTGGCTTACTGAATATTGGAGAGAGCAAACTGGTTTACAAGAAAGACCAAATGAAGAATAGAAAAGAGGGGACTTCCGGTTTGAGCTTCTTTGGCGATGGACAGAAATCCGCAATCGTATGTGGTTTCGATCTGTGCTCGCCGCTGGACTGCCCCGAGCTGGCTGGATTCGGGGCTAAGCCAACCCATAGAGGTGGTGAAGAGGGGGGAGACTGCCAGCAGGGTGGAGGAGAGCTGCATCTCTCCTCCTCAGCTGGTCATTACTCCCTTTCCCGAAGGCGGTTGCAGCGGTGGTCAGAAATGGCCACCTCAAAGAAGAGCTCGACCGGAAAAGAATGTGCAGGAGGAAGATAAGAAGAGAAAGTTTTGGTTGACCAGATTGAACTGAAAAAGTAATAATATAAAGTACCCTGGAATTTGAACTATTAAGAATAACATTGTTCCCAAAGAAGATTTTGAAGCGGCGAAGGAGAGAGGGAAGGGAAAGGATTTGGCTTTTTTTTCTTTCCTTCCTCATATTGACGCTAAGAGATTTAAGTAAGAACTGACAAATATCTACTTTGACATAATAGGCATTCAAGCTGAAAATAAAATGTTAAAGGGATAACAAAGACTTTTGGATATTCAAAAACCTTTAAAAGAAGGAAAGGAGAGAAAAGGAAAAAATAAAAGGGCAGGATCTGGAAAAATGGAGGAGACTGCCTGGAAGCAAAAGGAATTTACAGCGAAGCTTCAACAAGATTCCTAAAAGATACATTCTAACTGAAACTTTGTAACAAGATAATAGAACCCCAGGAAGAAAAAAGAAGCAAGAAGAAACAGCTTTGGATTATTTGGATTACTTGGTGATTTTTGGATTTTTTGGCTATTGGATCTAAAGGACTAAAATCAATCAGGTGGTTGTTTAAAAGTGTTTAAAATGGCATCACTCTTGGAAGAATTGAAAATGGAACTTAAAAACCAGAAAGAAGATGCATAAGAAGGAAGAGGCTTTTTTGGCTTTGTATATCAGTTTTTAGAAATGGAAATCTGGAACAATGAGAAACAACAAGAAATGCTCGTAGAACAAGAAGGCCAGGACAAAGAAGAAGCCATCTTTAATGACCAAGTAATTTTAAGTGTGGGAAAAAAAGGAAAGGGTGGAAAGAGAATGAAAAGTTTAAGATTTGAAAAAACAACCAAAAAAAAGAATAGTTTGAAAAGTAATTACAATACTAGGAAGAAACAGAAGAGTGGACTACAGAAGAGAGAATTAGAATTAGAGAGACAAGGGATCAAAAAGGGGAGGGGGAAGAAGGAAAGGAAAAGAAGTTATAAAGAACAGAAACAAGATATAGAGAAACAGGAAAAACATACAAAGATTAAATGTATAAGCCTATTTAGAAGACATAAAGATAATGGGTGAAATATAATTGAAAGAGGGATTCTGCAAGGGTACATAAGATAGTACTGTGATATTAGAAATAGAAATAAACTTAGAAAATATGAAGCAAATGTGATTAAAATGATAAATACTTACTGTAATGTAATGGAAGTTTGTTAATAAATGAGAGAGAATGAAATTGAAAGGATGGGGGCATTTTAATTATTAATGATTTATAAAAACTTAAGTGAAGAGAAATATGAAAGAAATATGGGGAAAATTATGGAAATATTATAAGTGTTCCTAAGGAAGTATCATAGTCAATTGAAAAGAAATGTTAAGGATGTTAAAGATTGTAGCTGTTAAGGTAATTCCCCGTTAAGAGAATGAGCACATACAGGGAGACGTATTTGAGAGAAGTGTTTGAATAATACACACACAGCACACAGATACATGTAAATGTAGGTTTTTTACTTTCAATAAAGGTTTTAGGCAAAGTTCAAAAACAAGCAGTCCAAAGTCATTCACAGGTAAGATCAGTCAGTTTTCAGTCCAGGGATAATCCAATAACAAAGTCCAGTATCAAAAACAGTTCAGTTTCAGACTTACATTAAATCCATGAATATCAGTCAATTAGGAAGAACGGCAATACTCTCCAACAGAAGAAAAAAGAGACTCACTCACACTCTCTTCTGAGACTAAGACAACCGAGGTTTCTGGCTCCATCTTATGGCCGTTTGAGAAACTACACCCAAGTACACCTCTAGGACTCTCTTAAAGATACAGTATTAAAATGTCTATCCTGGTTTATATATTTCCAACCCAAATACCTGTTAAGTGACTTATATTCCTAACAGTAACTAACATTAATGATAGAGCTGAATTGGAATAGAATAAGTGTTTTATTTACTATTGTTTTATATATATATATATATATATATATATATATATATATATATATATATATATATATATATATGTTTTCTTGAGTTTTTGCGGGTACTTATATGTATGGCATTCAGCTTTGTTCGGGTATTTTCCCACATCATGGTAGTTGCCATCGATGATGGCAGATGAGATTCTGCTGAAACGTTGCTACAACTTTAAAAGCACAACTACCATGACGTGGGAAAATACCCGAACAAAGCTGAATGCATATATATATATATTCTCTTTAAGAACATAGTGTGCATTTTAAGAATGTACCAAGCAGAATTCGATTGGAAGTTATGTGTTACATTGAATGTTATAAATTGTAAAAGCATAAATTGAAGTTTAAATAAGAGTTGAATGAACAAAATTAAAAGATACAAAGGTGTCATACTCCAATTAGTTACTACAGGGGAAAATTTGTTTAATGAGAAAAGAAAATATGAAATTGAAATAGGACAGACAAAAGTATAAATATAATGATTAGAAAGACATTGAAACTTAGAAAAAGATATAATTGAATTTAGATAGGTATGAGATAATTAAAAACAAAGTCAAGAAAACTAAGGGAGGGGAAAATTATGGAGAAAATGTTAAAATAGTAATAAGATAAGGAATAGAACACAAAGACGAATATGAAATTGAGTTTGTGTCTGTATGGAGAAGTGATAACCCGGGATCATGCTATTCTCAAAAAAAGATGTTTTATTTGTATTATGTTTTGTGAAAACTCAAATAAAATTTATTTTAAAAAAAAAGAATAGAAAAGAGGGAAGACAAGACAAAGTGTTACATGACCAGTACTTAAAAAAAAAACACTAGTAGGCAAAGCAAATAACAAGAACTGGCAATAGTTAAGAGCAGGAAAGAAAGACACAGAGGGACTAATTCTGATTGTACAAGACCAAGCCTTAAGAACAAATACAACATCCAAGGCCAGAATTGAAAAGATAGCAACTTGCAGTAAATGCCATCTTTGCAAAGAAGCCGAAGAAACAGTGGACCATCTAGTTGGCTGCTGCAAGTAGAACAGACAGAACACAACTACAAACAATGGCATGACAAAGTAGCAACAATGATGTATTGGAAAATCTGAAAGAAATATAATTTGCCTACAAGCAAGAACTAGTGGGATCAAAAACAGAATGGAAAATGAAAAGCTAAAGTGCTCTGGGACTTTGAAATACAAACAGACAAGCACCTGCCACATAACACTCCAGATTTAACAATTATTGATAAGAAAGTCAAAGAATCTTGATATAGTGGACACTGCAATGCCTGGAGATAGCAGAAGAGAAAGAACTGGAGAAAACCACAAAATTCAAAGGCCGGTAAATGAAAGTAGAACAACTGTAGCAAAACAAAGCAACCAATGTAATAGGCACCTTGGGTGCAATCCCAAAACATCTATAGTACCACTTGAATGCCTTTGGCGTTGACAAAACCACCATCCGTCAATTGTAAAAGATAGCTTTACTTGGAACAGCTTGCATCCTGTGACAATATCTTTAACGCCATCAAAGAACAACATCTGCCTATCTTCAGGTCCTTGGAAAGGATTCCATAGATGGATAAAAATTCTAAATCCAGTCTAAACATGTGGCTGACTGTGCAATCAACCATAATAAAAATACTCACATTTCCACTAGGTGGTACGTAAGAGAACGTGGAACTTGACTGGCCAAATGAAGATGCAGAATTGTATGACTCAGCATTTAAAGGGTAATCTAAAGTAATGACACATTCCATGAAAATCTACCATTTTATATAAATATATATATATATATATATTTTAAAAAAAGCATTTCCTTAAAGATTTTGACAGGGTAAAATTATTTCAGTTATTCTTGACAGTAACTGCACTAGTCTCTATTTGTATCTCTTTATTTTGTGGATGTTTTATTGTTTTAATGTTTTTTAAATTGCTTTAATTGTTTTTAGAATAATAAGCTAACCATAGTTACTTGGTTGAGTTGGGCAGCTACAGAAACTGAATGAATGAATAAATGAATGAATGATGCAAATCTGAGGAATTTACAGAAAGTATAAGCTAACTTATTACTTCAAGACATATCAAAATAATCAGGAAAGATAATTTGATCACAACAGTTATACTATATTACCTCTTTTTTCATTTTACCAATATACTTGTATTCTTAAATATTCTGGGGGAGAAAAACATTGTATACTTCTATTCTTGGGGAAAAAAATAAAAGCTTCAAACGTGCACATTAATTTACACTCCTTATATATTCAGTGTGCCCTTATGTCAACTGTATTCCAACTAACTGTATGTATGTATGCATGCATGCATGCATGTATTGAATGATTTACCTTCAGTACCAGGCAGATTGAACACAGTTTTATTATTTGGAGAGGAAGAATGCAATACTCCTGATGCTGCTGAATGCAACATACAACGAATGTCAGTGCTAAAGAAAGAAACAAAAGTTGAAATATAGATGTAGAATAAAAATACATGGGTCGGATCTTAATGAGTTAGTTACTACATATGTTGTACTGAAGAAATACAATAATAATACCACACCAGTAACAGAAATTATGAAATTATCCTAAACATTAAACTTAATTTTAAGTTAGTACTTTGGCTATTTTTGGAATCTTTTAAAAATTTCAACCAATAAATAACCATGGAAAAGAGCTGGAAAATACAAAATAAATGCTTAGAGTTATATTAAAATATACCGGTAGATAAAACTGAAACATAAACTGAATTCAGATACAAGAAAATTGTATCTGAATTCAATGAACATTCCTTCTGCTTTTGTTAAGAACAGTGCAGTTAGACTGTTCACAAAAATATCTGTAGTAGAGCATCTGCAATCTGTCCTGCTCCCAACATCACCAGATGTAAGACCTTTTATGAGGTTGGGCCATAGGAAAAGGTCTGGTTTGCTACTCACTTATCTTCCACTATGCAGTGTTGCAGCATGCCTGTGTGCACTCTTGGATTCTTTCCATCAAAAGTGATTCTTTGAAGGAGGCAGCGTTGTGCCCCTTTTCTCAAGACGCCATGTTTGGACTCAACAGTGTTAAATAACTTTCACTCAGTCTTCAACCTTTCCTTTTTTAGGGAAGGTTACTGAGAGGATTGGTACACAACTACAGTGGGCCCTGGATGAGGCAGATTATCTAGATTTTTTTCAATCTGGTTCCAGGCCAGGGCACAGAACTGAAACAGCATTGATTGTGCTTGTTGATGACTTTTGGAAGGCTTGGGATGGAGGATGTGTTAGGAATATAAGTCACCGAACAGCTATATAAACCAGGATAGACATTTTAAAACTGTATCTTTAAGAAAATGAAAAAATAGTAATTGGGTGTGGTTTTTCAAATGGCCATAAGATGGAGCCAGAAACCTGGGTTGTTTTAGTCTTAGTCTCAGAAGAGAGTGTGAGTGATATTCTGTTTCCTTCCGTTGGAGAATATTGCCATTTTTCCTAATTGACTGATATTCCTGGATTTGATGTAAGACTGATACTGAACTATTTTTGACACTGGACTATTGGATTATCCCTGGATTGAAAACTGACTGATTTAACCTGTGAATGACTTTGGACTGTGTTTCGAACTTTGCTTAAACCTTTATTGAAAGTAAAAAACCTATATTTACTGTACAGTGTATTTGTGTGCTGTGTGTGTATTATTCAAACACTACTCTCAAATACGTCTCCCTGTATGCGCTCATTCTCCTGACGGGGAATTACCTCAACAGGAGGTATAACCATTCTGGATTCAAGCTTTTCACCTCTCCTGTTTAACAGCTACACAAAATGATTAGGAGAGATCATCTATCAATATGGAGCCCAGTTTAGGCAAGTAGAAATCTCACTTTCAAAGCTACATCTTAATGTTACATTTGTCATGTATTGTCAGTCACAATGATATATTTTTTTCTTTTTCTTTTGAAAAAAAAAATATTTCTTATATTGTTTTCTGAGCATGGGTAAGTATGTATGTATAAAGATATATAGTCATACATTACATACAAATATAAGAGACTAAAGATGACTGAAATAACGAGAAGCACTGATATATATATATATATATATATATATTTCAACTACTCACTTCTCTGAGAAAGCCAAGCAATTCTGAATATGAAGATTTCCTTTAATGTGCTGATCCCAGTCCTCAATTAAAAAAGAAGAAAGATAGAATGAAATACCAGAAAAGATACATCTTGTGTGGTATATCCATAGTAGTTGTCATTTTTAATGAAAAATTTCTGTAGCATTGATCAAGTTATGATAAAAGAAAAGATGTTATAGTTTGAAAAATAGGGTAGCCAAAATGAGGACCTTAAATCATTCATTCAGTCAAGTAGGTTCAAAAGTCATTTAATCCCATTAATCTGTACAATTCAGTGATGCTGCTATGGATAAGAAAACATTTCTAATTTATGTTAATCCCATCCTTATTGGTTTGTCCTTATCTTCTGTAAGGAAAGGGTTCAGAGCTTCCCGAACAGGGAGGTACCTCTATACGGGGCTGAAGCTAATCTCCACTTAGTTTTGGCATCCACCTGCCATTGGGAAAGCCATAGTAAACGGCATGAAGTGATGTTGGAAGCGAGAGCCCCGGAGGAAAACCGGGCAGCATGTAGGCAGGAGTCAGCTGAAAACTTGGCAGCTCCACCAACTTGTTGATGTTCTGGTGTATTTGGGTCTCCTCTGGAAGGGGTCTTGCCTGCAATTGCTTTAGCCAAAGCAAGGAAGTCCTAGCAAAAAAGGAGGTGGCAGTGGCTGCCTTTACTGCCCAGGCATTAGCTAGGTGGGTTCGGTGGAAATTTAATTCCGCCTTCCTATCATCTGCCTTCAGAGCTTCTGCAATGTCCCCAGAAATCACTGAGAAGGATAGATGGCCAAAGAGTCAACTATTGAGGGCAGCTCTGGGGATTCCAATAAGCTGAAAGCCATATTGAAAAATCTTTTGTCATTCCCTCCTGAGTTAGGAAAGGTGACAGGCTAGCTCCACTGTCTTTGAACCACATCCAAAAAAAGTTTGGGGCAGGGGATGTCCTCCTGCATTATAGGTTCAGAAAACACAATATTATTTGGCTCTTGTGGCTCCAATGGTACCATAGATGCATTGGGTGTGGTTCCTATTTGGGCCGTAGCTCTGGCCTTGTGAAGGAGTGATTTAAATAATGCTGGACAGAATGGTCCAGTGAAAGGGGGAGGGTCAGGACAGAGGTCTTGATCATCATCCAAGAACCTCTCTTCCCTCTGGTAGTCATCTTCCATTACTGACACCCTACTACTGGAATGGACAGGAGATATGGACCCTTGCCCCCACCCCATTTCCACTGGGAGCTGAAAATGGTGGAACAGCTGTTGAAGAGGTTCAGATGTTACAGAGGCCGAGCATCCTTTGAGCTGTAGAGTAGAGGCCACCCCATGAGAAATTCCCTGTGAGATGAAGGATTTAAGTTCCTCAGACAGGCCAGATCCCTGCCTGTTACTGGGTGGAGCCATGCCGCAGTGGGGGTAAAGGTAGCCTCTGGGGCAAATTCCCTATCCCTAACCTGAGGTACAGTCAAGTCTATTGCCCTGCAGGCAAAGGGAAATTGCTCAACCTCCTCCTGAATGTCTGCAAGGGGAAAAGGCAGCTGTTCACTCTTGCTCTCTGGTGACCAGTTCATAGGAACTGCAATGTTGGACTGTATAGTTTGCTGAGGATGGGAGATGGCAGTTGCTGTCTGAGGAAGGAAAGAGATACTTTCCTGCTCTGCTTTCTTCTCAGCTCTGGAGATCTGCTTCTCCAGAGACTTCTGTCTTCTGCAGGCATCCTTCTATTCTGTCTTAAAAGACTTCCTAGAGTAGATGGCTTTTGCTTTAATCGTTTCAGCTACACCCTGGCTAGCTGACCTAGCTCTTCTGGAGCTGGTTTTCCTAAGCTGAGCCAAAGTTGAAGCTCTCTGGTCTACCATGCTGTCTGCTGACAGGAACTGTTCAACCATTTTGACAGCTTTCTTCAGCAGAGTGCTGCAGCCATGCTCTGCTTAACAATGGCTGCTGGGGAGAAACCAAGCTGTGATGGCAAGACCAGCTTACTGGGGCAGCCAACGGACACACTCATGCTTGTGCCATCTAAATCTGCAGTCTAAAGCACTGATAAGCTCAGATGGAGTCTTGCTATCTTCACTAGAGCAGCCAGTGCCTTTAAAATGAAGCTGCTAAACTGGGATGTTAAATTAAGCCCCTTGACAGCTGAAAATCAGCTATAAAGCGGCAGCAGTTGTTGGTGGGAAGAGCCTCACTGTCAGTTGCAAGGCTCTGGCTGCTAAATGAGTGAAGGGCTTCTGTATTGGCAAAGCTGAGTGAGCTGAAGCCACAGTAGCACTGACAGCACTACGATTTCACGCTGTCAGCCCCTTTCAGTAAACTGCTGGATTAAACGAAAACGGCTTCTGCGCCAGCAAAGCCTAGCGAGCTGAAGCAGTGGTAGCACTCTGACAGCGCTATGATTTCACCCTGTCAGCCCCTTTCAGTAAACTGCTGGATTAAACGAAAATGGTTTCTGTGTCAGCAAAGCCAAGCGAGCTGAAGCCGCAGTAGCACTCTGACAGCGCTACGATGTCGAACCTGATAGTACTTTTCATCAAATGAAGAATCCAAGCGTTTCTGCCTAAATGTTGAGAGCCAATCTTTTGCCACATCCCTATCAGGCCAGACTGAGTCATAAACTGGGAAAGTGACAGTTGACAGAGTGGCGTGATAAAAGATTAAGGACTCGTTCTGGGCAGAAGGGCATGTGTCAACCAATGTGTGGATTCTCCAATTGACGTGCTGGAGAAATGTCACTGGACACATGTGAACAAAATTTTTCTAGACTCCTTTATGGAATAGGATTCTTGATTTGGGGAGGAATATAAATTTGAGTGTTTGTTTGCAGAGAGTTCTGAACATTACCAATGTAAAATGGTCTTTATCATTTGTAATGTTATGGATTGAATATTAAAGTTACTTATCAATGATGTAGAACAAATTTTATCTAGTGATAATTATTCTACCCAAATTTAAATTATCTAGGCAATTCTAATATTTTATCATTTTATTCACAAATGTTAGTAAGACATCAAATGCATATGCATATAGAATAGAATCAGAAACTACTCACTATAATAGTAATTACAATAGTACCATGGCAAGATAAAGAGCAGCAAACCTTGTGATTTTGAAAATTTATTTTATCCTTTTTAAAATAAAAGATACATATATCCTGTCAGAAAAAAATATGATGCAGTGATTTTATTGATAAAGCAACCCAGGTATGATACTGTAGTTCTTAAGCAATGAAACACTTACTATCTGGAAAGAGACAATTTACTAAGAAGGACCAAAACTGAAACAAACTTACCTTAAGGTCAAATACCTTCTTACTGCATAAGGTACAAATGTGGGGGAAGCAAAGAGGTGCAATATTATGAAAGTCATTTAATTCATGAGACTGAAGAGGCCTCACTGGCAATCCAGAAGTAACAGGTTCTTGTTTCTGTCTTGTTTGTGAGTTACTATAATTTTGTTTACCATTTTTAGTTCTGCTGAAAAAACACAGAGCACCAGTGCTAACTTTTGTATCTGGTGTTGGTTCCTCAGGGTTATAAAGATCACTCCTTACTTCGTATGGGACATTTGTTGATGGCCACATATTGGCATTGGGCATAATGTCAGTTTTATTTTGGCTAGAGAAAGTAGAAGCATTTTCCCATTGATTGCTTGTATCTCTTTCATGTACTATAAAACCCATTTTTCCTTTTTGATTCTGATGAGAATTTTGAGAGTCAGCAGCAAACGTCAAAGACTGTGTACAGGTTGTATGCTGGCCTTTAGAAACAGTTTCATAAAATTCTTTCTGATATCCCAGTTGGCTTTCAGACATTTCATTTCCAGATGACACTGGGACTGGATGAGAACCACTGGTTACAAAGCTCTGTTGAGAGCATTGACTAGCATCAGAGGGGAAAAACTGTTTATTGTAATCATAAAATCCACCTGTGGTAGAGGAGGCACTAGCTTTATTTACATTCATAGATACAGCTTGTTGTCCAGCTGTTTGAGAAATTACACTCCCAAAAGGGTTTAGGACTACAGTACTGATGTTTTGATTTGGAAGGTTACTTACTGACCCCAGGGTTCCACCATGGGCTGCCAAAGGTGGGTTCTGTGTTGGAAAATTTATCCCACCAGGTGGAAATCTAGTATTAGTGGTCCCAGGACCTCCAGCATGTCCTGGAAGGGTATTAAACATAGAAGGGTGTCTTAATTGGTTGAAAAGTGGCTGAGACATGGCCACTTTAGAAAGAACCTGGTTCAGGACAGTTGCAGCTGCTGTGTTGTTGTTGACTGCTGTCTGAGCCAATTTTAGTCTGTGTAGAGTAAGCTGTGCCTGAAGCTGAGCCAACTGAAGACTTGCAGAAGAAGGAAGCAGTGGATTTGCGGTGTTGACAGTAAATATATTCTTGTCCAGAAGTTTGGCAGCACTGTAAAGTAACAGGCAATAATTTTAATTCATTTTTAATCAATGTCAACTGTTGGCAAATTATGACTAAGAGGTACAATATTATTCCTGGCATCCTTATTAAATCCTTGGAAATGAAGAAAGTAATTGATTATATGTAATTGTCATTCTTATAAAGTATTTGACAGTCATTTCATTTATGAAGACGAATGGCAGATCAAAAAGCTTGCAAGCCAAAATACTATGAGAGGTGTAGCTAAAGAATAATAAATCTACTGGATTTAGTCAAATATGTTCTACTGAATATTCTTTGTGAATCATACAAATGAAAAAATTATTTTCTAGTACAGAAACTTGAGTGACATTCAATCATGGTTGTCATTATCATTTTTTTTATAAAACTATAAACCCATATAAGGCATGCATTGCAGTTAAGGGGCTTTGTTAATGACTAAACTGAAGCTCAAATTGCATTGTTAATTTTTTGATTTTTCAGTATTTGAAGAGCTGTCTCACAAATAATTTTCATTGCAGACAATGTTTCTATGTACGTTCATCAGGGTTGTGGCACTATAAACATTTCTTTTTATATTGGTACTTTTGAGTTCTAATCTACAGAACAATTCTAATGCTTTGGAGGTTATTTCAATTGTGTTAGACGAGGCAGAAGCTGGGACAGTCTTCTGTCAAGGACCTTGGAGTACTCATCTCTAATGATCTAAGTGCTAGAGCCCACTGTAACTACATAGCCAAAAAGGCATTAAAAGTTGTTAACCTAATCCTACGTAGCTTTTTCTCTGGTAATATCACACTACTAACTAGAGCATACAAACATTTGCTAGACCTATACTTAAATACAGCTCATCAGTCTGGAACCCATATCATATATCTGATATTAACACAGTTGAGAAAGTCCAGAAATGTTTCACAAGAAAAGTTCTCCACTCCTCTACTCATTTCAGAATATCTTATGCCACCAGACTTGAAACTCTAGACCTAGAAAACCTAGAACTATGCTGCCTTCGGTCCAATCTAAGTATAGTATATAAAATCATACACTGCAATGTCCTACCTGTAAATGAATACTTCAGCTTCAACCAAAACAATACAAGAGCACACAATAGACACAAACAAGGTTAACCAGACCAAACTTGATTGTAGGA
The DNA here is from genome assembly GCA_033807585.1 of Hydrophis major. Taxonomy (NCBI): domain Eukaryota; kingdom Metazoa; phylum Chordata; class Lepidosauria; order Squamata; family Elapidae; genus Hydrophis; species Hydrophis major. The sequence continues at coordinate 61,761,284 of CM066331.1, read as the reverse complement.
AATAGGACTTCAGCAACAGAGTGGTCAATGTTTGGAATACTCTACCTGACTCTGCGGTTTCTTCCCCAAACCCCCAAAACCTTAGACTGTTTACTATTGATCTCACCTCTTTCCTAAGAGGTCTGTAGGGGGGTGTCCATAAGCGCACCAATCATGCCTACCGTCTCTGTCCTATTGTTTCTTTTTATTTTTCTTCTTTATATCCATCTCATGTATTCATAACTATGTTTATACTTATACCTGTTATCTTGTAAGTAACTGACAAATCAAATAAATAAAATAAAACAGTAGGCACAATCAATTTCAAAAGTCCAAATATATCTTCACAAAAAGTTTGAAAGCACAATTATACTGCCAATGGTGACTAGCAAAAGGGTGATATGGAGTCATTCTTTTTCTATTTAATGATACAAGTTTGACATCATCTGACCTTTGGAAGCAAAAAAAGTAATAGACAAATAATTATCAACTTATGAATTATTTGGGACATAAAGTGAAAGATTTACTTTTTCTCACTCCACTAGGATGGAGGGGAGGGGAATAAAAAAATATTTAGTTAAAATTAGTTAAGTTCTCCTCCCAACATAGACCTTCAGTCCTGGCTCGTGCAAAGGGCTAACATCGCCAAATAAGTGGGCGGTGGTGCGTATTTCCCATTTGCACATTTGGGCAGCTGGTTTTCTATCATGATGGGACAACATGTGGCAGGGATAATTGGACACCCATTTTCATTGATCAAAGATATGATATCAAATTTAGAAATATTATGTACAAAGTAAGTGAGATTTTTAGTTTTCATGTCATCCGGATGAACCCGACTTCCATTGCCAATAACAATTGTTTTGTTGCAAAATGGATATGTTCCCAAGTAAGTCTTATTCTCTACTGTCTCATTGTGAGTCCAGCAGATTCCCGCCACCTCTTGGATTCGGCTTCCAAGATGCAATGTATTTATGTTACTTTTAGTCCAACTGTTAGACCACATCCCTGAACAACCATAGCATTGTCCCTTATACCAGTCACCTTCGGCCAAAGGTACTGCAACCATTGGAAGCCCTGATGTTTTGTGAGTTGGCATGTGCATACATACCCAACAATCAGTTTTATTATGAAGGTTTGCTAGCTTCCCTATGTCCTGGATCAATGTGTTTCTTTTCCATTCCCCCAAATCCATCCCCTTGCCCCTTTGTCTGATGATAAGGATGCACACAGCGAGCAGGAACCCAAACAACTGTCCCCTCATCTTTAACAGCAGCGTATCAGCAGGACAGGTCCTTTCCACGTTGGATCTGGTAGTCTCTTATACCGAACTTTTGGTCTTGGCGTACCTGCAGAAGGAGAGGAAGCAAAATGCCTGCAACACCCCCCCCCCCAGGGGCACGGCACTGGGCTTTAAAATGGCCAGGCTTTCCAAGATTAAAACAATTCCCTGTAGGTTTCATCCCTTTTTGCAATGCCATAGCCAAAGTCTCCATGTTGTAAGCCTGAGAACCCACCACTGCACATGCTTTTAACAGATCAGCCAGAGTAACCTCACCTCTAGCCACCAAGGGCTGCAAGATACGCTTGCAGTCAGCGTTTGCATTTTCAACTGCCAATTTCAGCAAAAGTTCTTTTGCAGCTTCCTCATTAGAGATTTGCCTGGTAATAGCCAATTGTAGCCTTTCCACAAAATCATTATAAGACTCAGATGCTGTTTGCTTAATTTGAGAAAAAGACCGTGCTGGGGTTCCCACATCCTGAATGCGGGACAACGCCCCAAGGACAGCTGCCATAACCACTGGAAATACGTGATCAGGCAAATTAGCAGCTTGATCTGCGTGGATTCAAACAAGCCTGCCCCATAGATTTGGTCTGGTGTATACAGCCCCCCTGAATTCCTTCCCCTAGTGACAGCCTCCCTTTGGTATTCTGAGTCAAAGACCACATACTGAGTAGAGCTCAATATCATTCTCATTAAATCTTTCCAGTCACTAGGAATCATGCATGAGGTAGCCAAACTTGTCAGAAGCCCCTTTGTAAAAGGACTTTGAATACCATAATCTTTTACTGCTTTTTTAATTTCCCTAAGAACTGCCAAAGGAATCGGAACCCATTCAGTCTGCCGATTGCCTTGAGCATCCACTTGCCTATTGACTGGAAATAAATTCATCTGGGTAATCTCATCAGACTCTAACTTCCCCTCATTGAAAGCCTGATGCATCATGGCTTGAACTTTTCCCATTTTTGATTGGATTTTATCATCCACTGGAGTAGGCGTTGTTGGAAATGATAAAGCACACTCCAGTTTTGGAGAAGACGGGTACAATACAATTCCTTTATAAGGAAGAGGTTCTACTAAAGTTTTTAAAAGAGGTTGTTGCTGGGTCTCTAAAGCAGTCATAACAATCTTCCAAAGTATCAAAATTTCAGCTGTTGCCCGTGGCTCTTCATGAAGGATAGTTCCAATTCTCCTCCATGTGTCTAACTTTAAAGAGCCTTTCTCTGGATACCAGGGACATTGCCGCCAGATCTCTTGCAGCAGCTCTCTCATATTATCTTTTGAAAGAACTATTTGCTCTCCCCCAGAGGGTTTAAAGATAAAGAAGTTTGTCCTTATTAACTTCAGCAGCTCACTAACATGCTGTTCCTGTGGCTGAGAGAGTTTTCCCCCCATGCTCCCTGAATAATCCTATTGTCCAGCAATAGTTAAGTACGTACTTTACCTATTCCAGGCGAGGAAACACGGAGGTCCGGACACGTACCACCTGCAGTGAATCACGTTGGGGTCACCACTTGTGGTGGTCTCCCATGGAAAGAATGAGACACAGAGGCTGGTGTACTTGGGATGGGAGTCTAGAGCAAATTCTAGTGCCCCCTTTTATTGAGAAATTCGTACATAGTAAGCATTCACATTGTGGATTACAATAATTAGATATAGCACACAAAACTGTTTACAATTGTCTGAGCTGCTTAATTGTTTCTGGTGTTTATTTTTAATTTCCTTGCTTATCTCAGTGACCCTTAGGCAGACATGTATGTATAAGGTCTTAGACTAATCATTACCCAATACTGAAGTCAAAGTTTATTCCCACATATTTATGATTATGATCATGATTTATCATGTGTTGCTTGTATGGACACTGAGAGCTTATGCACTAGAGATAAATTCCTTGTGTGTCCAATCACACATGGCCAATAAAGAATTCTATTCCCTTCTATTTCAGTTCTAGAACTTACAAGAGATTGTCGGGCTTCACTGATCATGCCCGACATATTGCCAGCCACCTAATAGGGAGTAGGAGATAAGTCTCCAAATCTGCGCCTTCTACTCGACTAGCTGTTCCCCTCGCTGAAACAACATGGGACTTTTGGCTATTCCAGTTACAGAGTGTAACGATGTGGATCCATTGCAAGTTCCTGCTGAACTATCTTTAATTGCAGGGCATAAGGATTGTATTACGTTCCAGCGAAGATGGGGGGAAATTCATCTTATTGTGGTTTCCTTTTCTTTGGCTTATGAGTTAGCACTTCGGGGTTAGGTGTGTTCTGGGCATTGGATGTAGATGTGATTAGGATTGTGGGGCGGCAGCGCGTGGGGTTAATTAGTTAGGCAGATGCTAGTTTGGAAATGGGAAGGGGATGGAGCATAAAAGGCGCTGGGAGGCGTTCACTCTCAGCACTGGCTTTGCTTGGGATTGCCATTGTTTACCCACTGGAAGGAAACAATCTACAATAAATTACTTTTCATCAAACCTGTAAGTGTGTTTGTTGACTGAGTTTCCGGATTTCCAAAATAGGGCTTACAGAGATAAGATGACATAATCAAAAACTGTATTTTGTAATATACAACAATTGCAATATCTGGTTGGTCACACGAAAAACAACAGTGAAGATATACTTTATGTAATACTTATATTTTCCTATAAAATTCCATTCATATTATAACTGCTTTCTGCATGCTATTTACAATATTCCCCTGACTGAACAAATAAAAAACTTACGCTCAAACTCCAAGCTACATCTAGAAGACAGGTCACATGTTTCTGCATACCATTCTTACTATGTTAGACTCACTGAGTGTAAATAGCAAGTAATATCACTTGATATTCACAACATATGTTCAGTATTAACACCACAGCACAGAAATGATTTAAAGAATCCTAAAGAAAGAATTACAATTTAAAAGACAACATATAATTTCAGTAAAAGAATAAACGAAATTATAAATTTTAAAAGCAAATGCTGGAGTATTAAATTTGTGCTCCGTAACTTGAAGGCAAATCACACATGCAATATACGGAAGTGCCACCTTATTAGTTGCCACCTTATTTCAGGCTTCTTCCCCCCACCCCCCAGCTTCCCAGGCTGGGCTATAACCTTGAGGTCAGTCTTCAATTCTAATATTAATCAAGTTTATCAATATTTAGCTTTTTCAAGATTAGCCAAGATTGCTATCTACAATCTTGGAACTAACATTGTTGGAAGTTGGAAATGGAATTTCTTGACTTCTATAACTAGAGCTATATTCTTTATGACCAACACTAGGATGGCTATAAAAATGGCAGAACCTGGGTTTTCTCATTGCTTTTCAAACAGACCGTAAGTAGTTCTCTTCCCAAAAAACTTTGATACCAAATATGACTGAAACAGGAAAAAAATGGAAGTTAAATGACTTAAATATTTTCTATATTGTTAATAAACATTAGTAAATGTTTCATATTAAAAATTATGCCTGCAAAGTTGCCCTATTTAGACTTTACTGTAATACAATCACAAAAGGTGAATGCCTTAAATAGCTTCTTATTTCTTGGAACATAATCACAGCATCTTTTTTTAATTTTAAAGATTTATATTAAATGTCTGATTTATTATAAATTAATTAATATTTTGGCACAGTCAGTTCCTACAATTCTGATATTTAGAAAGTGATTAAGAACATTTTTTCAACAAGCCTTTAACTTTAGATGAAGACTTTAACAATTATTTTCCTTTTGCTTGTTTTTAACTTTTACTTCTGACTTCCATACTTAATTGAAGACTGAAGTAGACAAAGTTTTGATAATCCAAATGACTAATCATAATGGACCCAAAAGTATGAATTTAGTGGATGTCCACCACTAGAGGGAGATGCCTGATTAAGACAATACTCAATGGATTGCATAATTGCTCTTCAAGAAAGAACATGCCTGTTAGTTATTGAAATAATTCCAATGTCTATACTTTATCTTTGTGTGTGTGCACTTATGTAAAAGTCCCCTGAATCTCATTTAGTTTTGCAAATTGATGAATGAAATAAGAATAACAGATTTCCTACTTGATTGTCTGAAACACACATTTTCTGATTAAAACTTATTCTCTTTTTCTAGTATCTTTTCAAATATATATTTGATCTTCTACTAAACATAACAATAGAAGGAAGAAGCATAAAGCAAGTATCAAAGTTCAAAGATCTAAGAATATTCACCAAAGGTGGCAAAATGGGTGAAGAGATTAATATATGATGTAGTAAGGCGAACCACATATTGGGATAGCTTACTCCCCTCCTACAACATAAGGAAGTACTGGGGTGGGATTCAATTTTTTTAACAACTGGTTCTTTGGGTATGGCTTAATTGGTGGGTGTGGCTTGGTGGTCATGTGACTGGCTGGGCATGGCCAACTCAACATCACTCACATCAAGGCACGCATCTCCTCGCCTGGCCTCTCATGACTATGGGAATGCTGCAACAGTCATAAGTGTGAAAAATCATCATAAGTCACTTTTTTCAGTGCCATTGTGATTTTGAATGGTCACTCCATACAAGCAAACTACCAGCAAAGGAGGGGGGGAAAAACTCCAGAGAAGTTCCAGAGACAGGAAATCTAGTCCTGCCAAGAATGTAATAAGACTTAATGGAGAGGCAGTTTCTGTAAGCAACACCAGAATGTTTCCTTCCTGCCTTCCTTACAGGATTAGGCCAGTAATTCCTTCTAACAACCAGTTCTCCGAATTGCTTAGAATGTTAACAACCAGTTCTAGCGAATAGGTGCGAACCTGTAGAATCCCACCCCTGGGTAGTACCTACTGATCAGCACAAAGAAACATCTTATGCAAAGCATATTATCCCCGCCCTAGTTTGCCAGTACCAAACAGGACACTTGCAATAAAACATAAAAAAGATAGTCACCACGGAAATAAGATGTCTGAGGAGAGCTGCTGGAATGAACAAAAGAGATAAAATAAAAAATGAGACCATAAGAGAATGAATAGGCATAGAGCCAATCTTAAACAACCTACAGAAACAACAAATAAAGTGGTCTGCTTACCTGGAGAGGATGTTGTGGAATTCCATACTGTACCAGGTATGTACAAAAAAAGGAGAAGGTCAAAGAACACAAGACAAATCCAGAAGATGATCGAGAGACAACATCAAAGACAAACTACAATATTAACAATGGTTGAGGCCAACAAGAACCAGAATTTTGTATCTTCTTCAATACCAAAACCCAAAGAGGAATAAAAAAGACAATTTCAGAAGCAGTAGTAAATCAAATTGTAGCTGACTCAAAACAGAACAATTTTTTACTGAGAGATAGAAATAACTTTATATATATAGTATATTTAATACTAAATATTTTATATATATGAGTTAAATCTGAAAACAACTATTTTTATGTGCTTCTAAAGCATTTTAGTGCATACTGCCCAGTTCAAGGAAAATAAGTGAATAAGTTAAATTTCACATTTTTAATAAAAAGATTAAATTCATTCTCTTAATGCACAAAGAAAGCCATTTACAACAAGAACAACAAATCTCGCATACCAGCAGGATAAAAAGAACAGTAAAATTTTCCTGGTATAAAGGAATGTTTTGTCTATTACATGCCAATGCTAATTACTGCAGTTTCTGTAACACCAGAAAAGATCTATAAACATCAGTATTTTCTAAAATAAATCAGGGTTCATTTTCAGAGTTTCAATTCTCTATTATTGAACAGAATGTTCAAAACACTCATTAGCTACTTATCAAATAAGTATAATCGCATTCCAAGAATTCCTCAGCAGCAGCAGTTAGGAGAAACAGATCTACACAAGTACTATAAGCTCAAGACTTTTCCGAATCTATATTTCATGTCTGGTTTAAAAACATAAGCCAATCAGTGCACATTTGATATTTGTAGAGCCTTGTTTTTATGGGGAGGAATGGTTTTGATATCATAAAATATTTTCTTAAAAATGAGGTATGTGCATCATATGCTATGTAATATATTACCCAGTTTCAAGTCATTCCTGACTTGATCCTTCCATTCCTGAGCCCAGGTAAGGTCAGGGACTGCCTTCTCTGCCACTTCTGCAATTTCCCCCACCAGCCTATCTTCCTCTATATGTGCTCTTTTGGCCACCCTGCACTAAACTGCATCTGCCAGCCCTGTGCTTCACTGACCCAGAGGTCCACTAACTTTGCCACCTCAAAGCCACACACAATTTGGACAAGCTGGATGCGGCTTCAGAAAAAAGACCTGGTATGGTCAGCAGCTGTCTTGAGAAGTGCCAACCTGGGTGCTTCTCATTAGAAGCAGGAAGAAGATAGCAAAGGTCAGCTGGAGGCAGCAGGCTGGCACAGCAAACATAAGTCAGGGTGGAGTGCTGGTGGGAGGCTCAGGGCATCCAAAACGGCTGAGATGATGGAGGAAATAGTGAGTTGGTGGAACCTAAATGTCTACTATGGTAGTAAGAGTGGTCAGGCTGCTAAGCACTGAAATGTTATTTATTTATCAAATTTAGGGACCAGCATCTGAGACATGAAATTTTGATCACATGACTGTAATATTCAGATTAGTTTATTTCACAATTACAATGCAGGAGAAGAAAGTGAACCACAGGTTGTTTGGAGGCTTCATAAATAAGGTTAGACAAAATTTATCAAAACTTAGAAAAAGCAGCTAGACTAGTTAACAGGTTTAAGCTTCTACATATACTAGAGAGCAGCTGCGGTTTCTCTCTGGAAAAAAAATATTCTGAAGATGTCAGCTTCCCCATACTTGGGATGTAATTGGCTTTCTCATAAGAGGCTGCAACTGTGGAGTAGAAGTGGAAAGTGACCTGCCCAATGGCTTTAGTTAGAATGTATCAACATTCCCATGCATTTAGGTGTGTGCAAGCAGAATAGCTGCCTGCCATATCCCAGCTAGTCTGGGCTGATTGGGTCAATTCATCCTTTAGGTTACTGCTTTGAGAACTACATATAAACATTCAAATATAGTAAGAATCCATGCTAAATCAGTCAAAAGCAACTGAATGAATAAAGTATTTAAAAGCAGCAAACACGAAATTAGCAGGTCTCTCAGTAAGACTCAAAAGTAGCACAAAAACATAGCAATTAAAAGGCACAACATGAAGCTACTGAGATCAAAAAACTTAAGAGACAGTATCAAAAAGATACTATCAAAAGTTTTATATTTTAGATTAAAAAAAACCCACCAATTATAATGTTAATTCATTAATTATTGGTACAATGCACACCAACTACAAGAACTGGAAAAAAATCTAGGAATGATACAAAACTACAATGAACATTCAGTGAAATACTTTTTTTATTTACAGACACTTATCCAGACAACTTGACCTTTATATTTAAGCTCAAGACTAGGATACCAGCTAGTATGTGAACACTTCTATTTATAGTAACAACAAATCATTTTACGTTGGGTACCAAGTCTTGGAGATCAGTTAACAGGTGCACTAAGAGATATATTAACATTCTTGGTGTATGATTTGCCTCATCAGAAGGTATTGGTAGTCATGGAGAAAAGCTACCTAGATAGATGTTGAATCCCAATGTTAAGAGAAAAAAATATTCAAGGGTAAGATAAAAGGAAGCAACTTGTACCCAAAATTTTAAAACCCAAAGCAAAATTCAGGAAACATTCAAATGTGGCTCAAAGTCACTACCGCTGAACAGCAATCACACATTTGCGATTATATCACATGGAAATTTCAGACTGGAAACAAATCACAAAGACCTGACAAAGACAGTAAATATTGTTAAAATACACTGTATAATGCAATTTAGCAAACTAGAGAATAATCAAGAGGGAACAATATTGAATGGAGTATAAGGATAACAAACTCCTTTTACAACATTTATGGCATTCTTTCCAAGGTTGTTGTTACTATGAATGATCATTAAAGATAATAAGTTCAGGTCTATCTGTATTCCTTAATTTTTTAAATATCATTCCATATTTTTGGCCACTCTTATTTTTGAATTTGCATTGTTATTTGGACTCTGATCATCAGTAAGTAAGCATGGAGTAATATGTTAGGTCAGTGGTCACCAACCAGTGTGCTGTGGTCCATGAGAAAATTTTGATGGGCCACAGCGCACCCATGTCTGCAACGGGTGATACCAGCAGCACGAGGAAGTAGGGTAGCATGGAGGATATCACAGCATCGGAGCCCTTCCCAGGTGCTCCCTGGCCTGCGAGGGGATGGTGAGAAAGGAACCTCTGAACTGGTGCTGGGTGGTGGGAATCTGATGTTTTGAGGCCGACAAGCCACGTGCTGAAGACCATATGGCTGGTGGGGAGGTGGGGCAATCCTGCAGTCTCCCTAGCAAACCCATGTTGTGGCTGCTGCCTCTAGGCATCGAGGAGACCGAGCAGCAATAGAAAGAGCACAGACTTCCTGAGCCGCAGGAAGCACCTGCCAGAGATGCCCTCAGGTGAAAATGTTGCAAGGGGGAGGCTCAACCCTCTCTTCCTCCTCATCAGAAGTGCTCACATACCAGTGGGAAGGAGGAGGCTTGGCGGGTGCCAGAGGGGTGGTGAGCACTTTGCGTGTGAGCACTTCTGGTGAGGAGAAAGAGAAGCTCCTGAGGAGAGGGGTTGAGTCTCCCCCTCGCAACATCTTTACTTGAGGGCATCGCTGGCAGCTGCTCGACCTCCTCAATGCATGGAGGCAGGAGGCAGGAGGTAACACCAGTCCGGAGGTTCCTTTCCCCCCCCACCCCCACCCCCTCACAGGCCATGGAACACCTGGGAAGGGCTCCGATGCCGCGATCTCCCATGTGTATCAGTCCTTCCGCCACCAGTATTACCCCTGTTGCCCCACCAGCCATCTGGTCTTCAACACATGGCTCTTGGCCTCCAGACATCAGATTCTCACCACCCAGCACCAGTTCAGAGGTTCCTTTCTCCCTACCCCCAACCCCCAGGGACAGAGAGAGGGAGGTCTGGATGCTCTTCACAGCTCAAAGAGAAGGGGCATATCAGGTAAGTACCGACGCCCTTTCTCCTATGAGCTATTCAGAGCATCCAGTAGTGGGACATACCAAAGTTTGGCCTGTCCTATGGGGTGGTCTCTGTCTGGCTTGGAATTCCTTCCTGGTCCCCGTGGACCCATTGCAGAATTCTTCTGCCAAAGGAGGCCTCAGTGGATGCAAACACATCTATTTTATAATGTCTAATGAAGGGCGATGGAGAGGCCCAGGTTGTGGCTTGACAAATATCAGTTATTGGTGTCTGCATGGCCCATGCTGCTAATGTTGCTGCGCTCCTTGTTGAATGAGCTGTTATGCCCCTGGGCACCTGTAGTGATTGAGTCTGATATGTTTTCGCTATCGCAGCCTGTAGCCAACGGCCTATTGTGGAAGAGACCTTGCATCCCTGAGTGTTTGGCTGAAATGACACAAATAAAGCTTCCGTTTTCCTGAAAGTCACTGTGCGGTGAATATATATTCGCAATGCTCGCCTCACGTCAAGCCAATGCCATGGTAGTTCCAACCTTTGAGATGGCCTGGGACAAAAGTTAGGAAGTATCAGCTCTTGTGCCCTGTGAAACGCCGAATTAATTTTGGGTATAAACATAGGATCAGGACGAAGGACCACCCGGTCAGAATGGAAGACACAAAGGTCTTTTCTGATTGACAAAGCTGCCATTTCCGAAATACGATGAGCGGAAGTGATCGCTACAAGGAAAATTACTTTATACATCAGAAATTGGAGACTTGATGATTTCAAGGGTTCGAAAGGGTACTTAGTGAGTGCAATGAGGACCTTGTTAAGGTCCCAAGTGGGATAACGGTGAACCGCTGGCGGGTGTAAATTTGTGGCTCCTTGAAGGAAGCTCCATATGGGTGATGAGAAAGAGACAATAGACCTTCCGAAATGACAACCAATGCCAAGGCCGCCACCTGCCTTTTCAATGTATTAGGTGATAATCCCTTGTCAAGCCCTCTTGTAGAAACTCTATGATTTGGACTACTGATTGATAGATGGGATCAGTTTGAGACTTAGTACACCATTTGCAGAAACTGGACCACGTGGCATTGTAAATGCAAGTCATTGAGTGGCGTCTGGCAGCTTGGATGGTGGTGATAACTCTATTGGAAAACTGTTCGCTCTTCAGATGTCTCTGCTCAACCTCCAGAGGTCAGGTGCAACCATTGAGGGTCTGGATGTTGAAGGGGTCCCTGGGTTAGCAAAACCCTGTCCGACGGAATTCTCCATGGTGTTGATAAGGATAGACTGCAGAGGTCTGCAAACCATGGCCGTCTGGACCAGTAAGGAGCTATTAGCAGCAGCTCTGCCCTCTTGTCCATCAGCTTCTGGATGACCTTGGGGATCAGAGGAAGTGGTGGGAAGACCCTGGGGTCAACGGCAATGGAGTGCATTGAAGTTCTCCGCTCCTTGCGAGGGGTACCTGGAAATGAATCTGGAGAGCTGAGAGTTGAGGGGGGGAAGTGAACAAGTCTACCACCAGCTGCCTGAATCTCCTGATCGCCTCTTGAAACAGGGTCGGATGGAGGTGCCACTCCGATTGATTGTTCATGGCCCTGCTTAGCCAGTCTGCCTGTGTATTTGACAGGCCCGAAATGTGTTTTGCTCTGAGGGAAAGTAGGTCGCTCTCCGTCCAACAACACAAGCGCTCCACTTCCCGCATGAGGTGTTTCGACTGTGTGCCCCCGTTTGTTTATGTGAGCTTTGGCTGTTATATTGTTGGTCAATATTAGTATGCGTTGATTGCATACCTGTGGAAGGAAGCTGTGGAGAGCCAGGTGTACTGTTCAAAGCTCCAGCCAGTTTATGCTGCATGACTGTTCTATGGTGGACCAGCGGCCTTGGGTTGTGAGCGATTGAATGTGAACTCCCCATCCAAACAGGCTGGCATTGGTGGTGATGGTAAGTCTGTGTGGCTCTTTGAAGAGGCAGCCTCTGTTGATGACTGGTCTGGTCCACCAGAGGAGAGATATGAGGACCTTTGATGATACCTTGACCTTGTATTTGGAGTTGCTTCGGCCGGAGCACTGGTACGGGAGCAGGAACCAGTGGAGGGATCCAGTGTGGAGCCGGGCCCAAGGGATGATAGATATACATGAGATCATTTTGCCTAACAATTTTGATAGTTCAGCTAGGGATACCCTCTTAAGACCCCTGATCTCCTTAACTAATTGCTGAATGCTATTTAGTCTATCTGGTGACAGGTAAACTTTGCCTTCCACCATATCTATGACTGTCCCCACATGGAATAACCGAGTCAATGGTGTTAAATGACTTTCCAATTTATTGAGAACCCGTGTTGTTGTAGGGATTGTAATGTGTTCTGAGTATCTCTGACTACTTGATGATTGGAAGATGACAAAATTAAGATGTCATCAAGGTAACACTGGAGTCGTACAGAGATATCACGGAGATGATATACCTTTTGTGAAGGTCCTGGGGGCAGAAGCTAGTCCAAAAGGAAGGGCCACATATTTGAAATGGTGGTTATTATATCAGAATCTCAGAAATTTATAGTGGGAAGGCCGAATAGGAACATATAAGTACTCTTCAGTCAGATCTATAGACGTAAGGACGTCACCTTTTCTGATGCCAAGTAAGACAGATTGCAGGGTGTGTATTTTAAACTTGCGATATACTAAGAAATGGTTGAGACATTTCAGATCTAATATTGCTCTCCACCCCCACCCCCACCCCCACCTCCGAACTTTTGGGAACAACAAAAAGATGTGAATAGAAACCCTGTCCTCGTTGGTTGGTGGCTACTGGTTGGATGGCTCGTATGTCCAGTAGATGTTGGATAGCTGTTTCCATGAGATTACGTTTAACCAGATCTCTGGAGAGAGGACATGACATGAAAAAATCTGGGGGAGTGGACTGAAACTCCAGCGCAAGGCCAAATCTGATCATGTCTCTGACCCAGGAATCAGGCATTGAGGAGTCCCATTGGTCCGCAAATAATTTAAGGCATCCGCCAAAGGGAGTTGGGTCCAAGGAGTTATCTTGGACGCCGGAAAGACCTGTTTTCTGCTCCTCAAAAGGATCTCTTGGATTGACCACCCCTTCTGTTCCTATCCCCAAAGTCGGACCTGTCTGGCTGCTGCCCTGGTCTGAATGATGGGGGTCTCTGGTATCTGGGTGAAAAGGGTCCCTGGTAAAAGGGCCGAAAGGATCTCCTCTGAAAGGACTGAGGATTTCTAGAATCTGACTTCTGAAAAAGGGAAGGTAGAATTTTCTTTTTGTTTCGGGTTTCAATTAGTAGCAGATCAAGGGAAGGGCCAAACAGTCTGTCTCCCACAATAGGAGATGAAGCCAGCTTGCATTTGTGCTTAAAGTCCGCTTGCCAATGTTTTAACCATAGTAAGCGTCACACTGTGACATGTGAAGAAATGGCCCTGGCTGAAAACTTGACAGCGTGATAAGTTGCGTCAGCAGAGAATTCAGTGGCTGCTATATATTTAGCAATATCTTGGTGCGCTCTAATGTTGGAATTAGGGACATGTTCCCGTAAGAGGCAGAGCCATCTGAGAGAAGAATGGGTAAAGAAGGAGCCGGCCGTGGCTGCTCTGATGGCCCACACATCAGACTGATGGGCCCTGCATAGGGCTAGCTCGGCCCGTTTTTCCTCCGGCTTTAATGCCTCCAGCGCTTCACTGGGAATGGAGGAGGATGCTAATTCCACTATAGGTTCCTCTACCTTGGGAGTATTCAACAATTTTGAGAAATCAGGGGCCAAATTGAAATATTTCCTGTCATATCCAGTGGGGGCCGGGCACGCTGCTGCAGATGCCCACTGTTTCTGTACTAGGTCTGAAAACACGTGAGGAACTGGGATCACATCTGCCTCGACTACTGGTTGATTGAAAATCAGATCTTCTGGTCCCTCTTCTGAAGGAGTTGGAGTGGTAGAAGGGGTCGTCTTGTTCAGGCGCAATGTTTTTTGCCTTAAACAAGAGAGATCTGAAAAGCTCTGGGCGGAATAAGCTTGTAAATACAGGTTGATCGGGAACAAGGTGCTCATCCTCAGACATCCCCCTTTCTAAGGGGTCTGCTTCCCACAGGGGCTCGCTGTCATGTATTGATCCTGATTCAACCTGTTCCATTTGATCAATTTGATCCACTTCTTCCTCCTCCTCCTCAGTCGGCCCTTGGAGGGGCGCATCCCCTTGTAAATGTACCTGGGTATAGTGTCGCTCCGACCTGGTCAATTACCTCAGCAATTGGGAATCATAATCAGTGGTTACAGGATGTTCCCTGGTCAGAACTGCGTGTTGAAGACTTGGTGCGATTCCCTGGAGGATTGCCAGCTCCATCCAGGCCTTCATCCTCTCTGGAACCTCCTCTGGAAGAGTCTCATCCTGTTGAAGACCGGCAGCCATTGGAGTGAATGTAGCTTCGGGAGCCCTTCACATGGTTGGTGTTCCAGGTAACTGGGCCTATTGGCTTTGGGCAGCCAAGCTGCGCCTGGATGAGGGGAAGAGATCTAGGGAAGGAGGAGGGTGGGAAGAGGTAGACGGACCTGGACTGGAGGAGGGAAAGTCCTGTGAGGCCCTGTGCACCTCCCGTGTGCACTTATCTATCTGCTTTTCTAATGCTTTATGGCGCCTGTTGGGATCCCTTTCTGAAGCTTTAGAATTCCCTTTAGCCTGCTTGGGTCTGTGCTGAGATTTGGCTTTGACCTTCAAGGATGAGGTCTGAGAGCTGCTACTGCCTGCCATTTCGATTGAAGGAATTATAGTAGCTTGTTATTTAATTCAATACTGTGAAGGCGGTTGGCATGCCCAGGGACCTGATCTAAGAACAGACCGGTTGCCCTAATGATGTTTTTTATTCCCCCCTCTTTTCTCTCTCTCTTTTTTTTAATACCTATCTACAATGAGTTGTATCTCAGTAATAATATTTTATTGATATTAAAATATTATACCGAATAGATGATGATAATGATGATGATGATGATGATTATTATTATTAATAATAATAATAATAATAATAATAATAATAATAATAATAATAATAATATTCACTAATATATATAGCTATATGTATATGAATATCAATGAAATAGCATGAGGCTAAAATGTTGGAAAACCAAACAGCCAAATTGAGAACACCTAAAGTCCCAAGTTAATAAAGGCAGAGGCCTTCAACAGCTTCCCTGCACAGGCGGACACAGGCCTAGGTGCTCGCTGTTGTGCCACTGGGTTGATTGGGCTGTGAGGGTTAAGCCAACAATTTAAATGTAGGAATAGCCTCGAATGTAGTAAAAACAAGACAAGGGTATAATGATCCCAAGTATTCCTAAAGAGAAACCTCTGCTTGGGAAAGAAAGTACCTCACACAGCATGAAATGAAATACAGTCAACGTGGCCACGAGATTTTTGTAAGAAAAAAATGGCCTCCGGCCATTAACCTTTTGGTGCGCTCCCCAGCAGCAAACTCCCACCATATGAAGGAGTAGCCTCTGAGGGCTCTTCCTATAAGGCTAAACGGTGAGGAAGGGTGGAAGGAACTAAGCGTTTAAATCTTCCAGCCCCAGGCAGCGTTCCGAGGGGGGAAGAACAGTAATATGACTCCGTTGTGAGCAAAGAGCTCACACCACTGTTCAGATGAAAGAAACTCTGCGGCTATCTGTTGGAATGGCAGGGGTAAAAACAGCGGTTGGGGGTGTGTGGAGCAGCGCTGAAGCCTCCCTCCACTTTGGGGCGCAAAATAGCACTTCCCTGTAATGTGAGCGATCTCCGACTGCCTGATGTTAAAGAGCCAATGTCAAGAGATTGTAATGCGATTAGGAGGCTAAAGAGTCCTAAAGACAAGCTGATCAATTTTCAAACCTGCTAGTAAAGAAACGAATTTTCCTGTTTCGGCCAAGGAATAATCACAAGCACTGCCTATCCCTCATGAGGCTGAGCCAAAACTGGGGAACGCTGGATAGGAATCCCGTGGAAGAGGAGGAGCATTCCAGAAATTAAGCCCAGCCTAGACATGCAGAGACTGAAGCACCTCCCACTACTGGATGCTCTGAACAGCTCATAGGAGAATAAAACTATTGTTGCTTGAGATTTGGAAATTACTGTAAACTTTTATTTTACGCACCCTCCCTTTAGCATTGGTTTATTTTCATTAACTACTATTATTGCCAAGCCTACTATTCTTCATCCTTAATTTACAGCATTTAACTCTTATTCTTATATGAATATTATTTATTGAATCTCCTTCTATAGTTTCCAGGCTCTTTCTTTTATCTATGAAGATTTCTGAATTTTATATTTATCTTTAAAGATACAGTATAAGCTATTCCATCCATTTGGTATCATCTGCCAATTTGATATTCAGTATTGCCTTCACATATTAAATTATTCCCTTTCAAAATTTTTACAACTGAAGATTTTTTTGGATACATTTACCTTCATTCTGTAAATGAATTAAAATAATTAAGTTTCATTCTTTAAAGTCCAAAAATTATACATAACATCAAAAATAATGTTATAGGATCAATGTAGATAATTCCTACACAAAAGAAGCACATTCAGTCAAAGAGTAAAAATTGAAAGACTTCCAGAAGCAAATAAATCTAAATGATGTAATAACTCTATGTGTCTATCAAAAAGTTATTATTAAATACTAATTTTCTTGGATTTTGACTAATCCAAGAAGTAAGTATTTGGCTATGCTCTCTGAATGGTTTTCACATTAAAAATTATTGGGTGTGATAAAATTGCAGACACAGCAGATTTCTGTCTGTCATCATTACAAAGCTGTGACTGTCAATCCAAGCGCTTCCCAAGAAGCAGTAGTGTTACCAATCAGTTTAGCCTACTGTACAGATGGCACAATATACCACAAAATTACTATCATTGTATAGCACTGGATTTAAATTTGTTATCTTAGATTTACACTCAAAAAACCCTTATGTGCCCCAAATTTATCACTGTTCTAATAGCTCTGGGATAATTTAAACATTGATTTTAGAAGTGAAGTAAATACAAAATCACTACTGACAGCTTTTCAATGCATAAAATCTATATTTCATTTATACCATGTCTGAAACATAAGACCATTTGCAACTAATAATGAAACTACAAGTTAGGAGATTACATCATGTATTTGGCAAATATTACAGGATATAAATAACCTGGAATACAAACTATTCACAGAAAACAGATTCAAAAGGGAAATAATTTGTTTCTGAATAGCTGATATATAAATCTACAGAGCTGTTATTCTGAAGACTCAGCCACTGATAGTTTAAGAACAAATTAATTCAAATATAGACTTTCAATTCAGTTCTAAACAAGAAATAACTGAAAATTTATTCCTGTGAAATGTTATGTTATTATAGAGATTATTATAGAGATTAATTTGATACTTTAGGCAAGGCTCTCGATGTTCAGGCATAAATAACATGTTCCATTCCCAACATTCTTTAATGTGAGCAAAGGAATAAGAAATATGTTTGTTAATCTGTAGCACTTCACTCGGTAAGACTTGTTTATGGTTCTCAATAAAAAAGTACTTATTTCTCAGCAAGAAAAAAATACCAGAAAGTCAGCTGCTAGTACAGATATTTTTAAAAGTGCAGATGTAACAAATATATCTCTACACTGATTTATTAACAATATTTTTATATTTGTAATATTACCACAATCCACTGAAATAAAATTAAACTAACTTATGTAATAAAACATCACAAAGTTCCTACTCAAATGGAGTGAACTAACCTTCCAAAACATTAGAAATATAAAAAGCAAAAAACAGCAGCAGTTCTGATGAAGTTCATAACTCATCGTGAATAAACTCTTTTCTTAACCTTGTGAAATGTTAGCTATGAAAAGGAAAGGCACTGCCTTAGTGGCTACAGAGTTTAAAGCATATTGCTACCATAAGGAAGTGTAGCCTTCTAGTCCATGAATGCACCACCCCTCCTCACCACTCACTGAGAGACCAGGACCAGACCAGGAAAAAAAAGGTACCCTTCAATATAATCCAGAAGTATGTAGAAAGGGTTAATAACCAACACTTCACATTGGAGCCTAGATACCTACCAGTGGCCACAGAATAAAAGTTATGCTGCAGTAGTTAAAGTCATTTATTGATAACTTGGCTGTGGGAATTTTGTACCAGCTGTAGTTTCTAAGTTGTTTTCAAAAGTAGCCCCATGTGGTTGACATAACCAAGCCACACTGTGTGGGTTGACATAATCAAGCCAGACTGTGATGAGAGCATGAGTTTCTGATCATGTCATAACTGGCAGACCAGTCTAAGCTAGGCAAAGGCTCTCCCAGTCATAACCTTCACCTGATGTTCTGAGGCATGGATTCAGAGAACTTATAATTCAAAGGCCTCCTCTATTACAGGATATGCAATCTCATCATTGGGACCACTGTTTTTGGGCAATCCAAAAGTTTCTGGATGAGCAGTACTGTGATTCTGTTCAGATTTAATCTGTTTCACATCTTCCAGTTCACAGCCTCCACCACCGAATCAGAATATCCACAACATCTCCAAGGACAAGCTGGAGTGTAATCTACAGTTGAATGTCAACATACAGATAGTATCTCATTCCAAACTAATGGATGACTTCTCTCAAAGTTTTCAAATTTATATGAAATAGAAGGAGAGAAAGGAATGATGTTAGTGGAATTGCAATTGAAGTAACCATTTTGTTCTGTTTCAGTTTCAAACTCATATGCACATAGTTGCTAGATGAAAAGGGCAATTTTACTCAGTTTTGAGCAGATAATAGCAGACTAGAGAAAAATGTAAATCAACAGCATCTTGAAAAAAAAGCTTACCTGGATGATTTTGTTTTCAACAGGAGCATGCAGGAGAGTAGTCAAAATCCAGTACAAAGTTTAGATAGCAAGCTGTGGTTTGTCAGCCAGTTCAAGGTCGAGTTGCACAAGCAGGATTCACAGGAATGACACACCAGAGGGAAAAAAATCAGATCATGCTTTCAAAGGAGAAACGTGGATAAGGCTGTAGCCAGCTGTCTTTAATTAAGAGAGTTACTACCTTCTTTTGTAAGGAGCATAACTGTACTTCACTCTGTACTCCATTCTACTTGCCAAGTCCAAGGGTTTAGAGCAGTGGTAGTACGCTACTGGTTCAGACCGAAAGCAGAGGATCAGCTGAGAAGAGGGGAAAAAAATCCTCCAATGATCAGCTGAGAGGAAAACAAAGAGGAAAAGTGCAGGATCAGCCCTCCCACCCGCCTCTGCGCTTTTCTCTTCTTTATCCTCTCAGCTGATTGGCACTACAAGTCTCAGCTGGTGTGGGGAAAGCTGCGCGCTGGCGTTAGGCAAAGTACGCCCACCAAGCAACGCCCACCAAGCCATGCCCACCAAATCGGTGGTGAAACAATTTGAATCCCACCACTGGTTTAGAGGCTGTACGATATCATCTGACTACTCCAGTCTTCCGATGGTGCCTGTGATTGACCATCTTCAGATGATTGCTAGCTTGGTATCTTCAGAGGCTAACATTTTACTGGTTCATCTGAAGCAGCTGCAGAGATTGTATTATATTACTCTAAAAATCCAGTTGTAGCCAATTCTTCATTTGTGTCAAAATCCACATTGCCTTCTGCAAATGAAAGTATTTTTATTGCATCTTCAAAACTTTTCTTCACGTTTCCGTCTTAACTAATTTATTACTCCTATGCTTTTCTTTGTATAGTTAGTATGCACATGGTAAAGCTGTCGTGTCCGCAAAAAGGCGCTCTGAGTCGGTGACTATCATTCAAGCTCTTTATTAAACAGTTGTGAACCGAACCGGCGAAAAGGAAAAAGCCCGCGGCTTTTATCCTTTTCGCTGCGGCGGCCGCGGCCAATGGCAGCGATTCAAGTCTCCCGCTCTTGGAGCGAGCCAATCGCGGGAGACTTCAATCGGGCCAATCAGCGCGGCTCGCCTGGCCAATCAGAAATCCCCGCGCCTTAGCCAATCAAGGCGCGGGGATTTCGAGTATGCAAATTCAGGACAGAACACCCCTCCCCTCTTGGTATAGTCCATCACGTAGCGTAGTCATGCAGGTAGGCGGGGCTCCGTCTAGCCCTAGTTGACCTGCGCAACTCAGTTGCAAGCTGTATCTCGGCCGGAGCGGTCATCTTTTTGGCTGCTCCTCCCTCTGTGTGAACCGGCTGGATGATCGGGCCGGTTCGTTCTCCGTGGCTCCCGCCTGGGCCTACCAGGTCGGTTGAGCTACGGGTTTCGCCTCTCCCGCTTGATTTCTCCGAGTCGGTTGAGCTGGCCAGGTGGTTCTTCTCCGGTGGGGACTTGCGATGGCTGCGTTCCGGTGAGTATTTTTGGATTTTTTCCTGCGCTATTTTATTCGGGTATTCCCTCCCCCCTTGGTTCGAGTCTTGGGGGTTGAGGTCTGTTGCCGTTCGTGACCGGAGCTGGTCGATGTGTCGTTTCCAGGCTCGCCCGTCGGTGGTTTGGAGCCGGTACGACCGTGGACCTGTGATTTGAGTGATGACGGCTGGGATCCATAGGGGGTCCCCCGTCAGGTTTTTTGCGTAGACTAAGTCACCGGGGGTAAATGTCCGGTATTTGGAACTGGAGTCTGGGGGCCGCTCCGGGTTGTATGTTGGGTGTAACCTGTCGAGTGGGGACCTCAGCTTCCTGCCCATTAGTAATTCGGCTGGGCTTTTGTTGGTAGTGGTGTTCGGGGTGATGTGTTGTATGAAGAGGAGTTTATTGATTTTGTCGTTGATCTCCCCGTGGTCCATTTTCCGGAGGGTTTTTTTTGTAAACTGTACCATCCGTTCCGCCCTACCGTTCGCCGCCGGATGCGCCGGTGCTGTTAATGCGTGGCGGATGCCCCTCTCCGCCAAGAACCTCTCAAAATCGAGGGAAGTAAACTGGGGCCCGTTGTCTGAGACGACGACGTCTGGGAGGCCGTGCGTGGAAAACAGTTTACACAGTTCTTTGATGACGGCCTCCGTGGTAGTGGATTTCATGTCGCTTACTTCCAACCAATTGGAGTAAGCGTCAACTGTGATCAGAAAAGTATGCCCATTCGTTGGACCAGCAAAGTCTAAATGGATTCTGGACCAGGGCCCCCTTGGTGTTTCCCAGTCCCGGATGGGTGCTGCGGGTGGGCTGGGTCTGGTCTCCTGGCAACGTTGGCATTTGGCGACCCATGCCTCAATCTGTTTGTCCATCCCTGGCCACCAAGCGTAACTCCTGGCCAGGGCTTTAGTCCTGACGATGCCAGGATGACCTTCATGCAGCATCTCTAAGACCCTCCCTTGCAATCTGTCCGGGATGACCACCCTGTCACCCCACAAAATACATCCTTTAAGCAGTGAGAGTTCAGTCTGGCGGTTTCTGAATGTTTTAATGGATTCGTCATTGTCCCTTTCAGGCCAACCTTTTTCTAGCCAGTGTAGGATTCGCGCCAGACGCCTATCCTTAATAGTCTCCCTGGCAATGTCCGATGCGGTAATGGGTAGGTTCTCGATGCTAAGGGTGTTTGTCGTTGGTGCTGGGTCAGGATCAGAGTCTGGTAAGGGCGAACGGCTTAAGGCGTCCGCGTGCGAAATTTTCTTACCTGGCTTGTGTAACAGTTCGTAGCTGTAGGCTGCCAGGAACTCGGACCACCTTGTCATCCGGGGTGATAAAATGTTCGGGGTGGCTCGGTTTCCAGCGAGGATGCCCAGCAATGGCTTATGATCTGTCACAATGGTGAACGGGCGGCCATACAGGTATTCGTGGAATCGCTTAACGGCGGCAACTATAGCCAAAGCTTCTTTGTCCAGCTGGCTATAGTTCCGCTCCGGTTTAGTCAGAGTCCTGGAGAAAAAAGCGATGGGTGCTTCTCTTTTGTCGGGGAGGGTATGGCTGAGGACAGCGCCGACGCCGAAAGGTGATGCGTCGCAAGTGACAGCTAAGGGCAAGGTTTCACTGAATTGAATCAGGATGGCGTCGGAGGTGAGGAGGTCTTTGGTTTTTTGAAAGGCGGCTTGCTCTCGTCTCCCCCAAGTCCAGGTTGCCGCCTTATCCAGGAGTCTATGCAAAGGCTCTGCCGCCGTAGCCTTTTGGGGTAGGAAAACATTATAAAAATTCAGCAACCCTAAGAACGCTTGTAGTTCCGTTTTAGACTTTGGGGTGGGGGCTTCTTTGATGGCTTTCACTTTTTTAATTGTAGGGTGAATGCCATGCCGGTCTAGAAGGTAGCCCAAGAATTCCACTTGCTCTGTGCATAGTTGGCATTTTTCTCGTTTAACTTTAAGTCCCGTCACTTTAAATTTTGTTAAGACCTGTCTGAGTCGGTTTTCTAATTCGGCTTCGTTTGGCGCCGCCACTAATACGTCATCAAAATAGGGCACCACCCCCTCGATGCCCTGTAGCAAACGTTCCATCAGGCTTTGAAAGATGCCTGGTACCACGCTGACTCCGAATTGGAGTTGGTTACACTTGAAGGCCCCCCGATGGGTCACGATGGTCTGGGCTTCTGCCGTTTTCTCATCTACTGGCAACTGCTGATATGCCTGGGCGAGATCGAGCTTGGCAAAGACCTTGCCCCCTCCCAGTGAGTGCAGCAGATGTTGCACGATTGGGACTGGGTAGGCGCTTTGTTGTAATGCGCCATTTAGGGTGGCCTTATAGTCCCCGCAAATTCTCACGGACCCGTCTGGCTTGACTGGGGTCACTATAGGGGTCTCCCATCGGGCATGGTCTATCGGCTGCAACACCCCCTGTTTGACGAGCTTGTCGATCTGCTCGTCAATTTTAGGCTTCAGGGCGAATGGTACCCTCCTAGGTTTAAGCCGCTTGGGGGGAACCTTTGGGTCTAGGTCAAACGAGATAAGGGGCCCCTGGTACTTGCCCAAGCTTCCATTGAAGACCTCCTGGAACTCCTGGGCTAGCCGCTGTTCCCAACCGTCGTCGGCGACGTGGTTGACTCCTGTCAGCGCGATGTCAAGCGGGGCGAACCATTGTAAACCCAGTAGGCTTGGGCGGTCGCGATCGACGATAGTGAGTGGCAGTTGTTCGGTGCGGCCCTTGTAGGTTACATTAAAGCTCTTGGTGCCCACTACCGGGACGCGATTCCCTTGGTAGTCTTTTATAATGATTTTCTGGGTATGAATGTTCCTCTTATGGAGGGTGGGTACTAGCCGTTTAATCTCGCGCCATGCAATCATGGAGAGGTAGGACCCGGAGTCCACTTCCATCTTGCATGGTTGGCCTTCAATATGGAATTCTACGTGTACCTTTCTGGCGCCGTCGGAGATGGCGTGGCCGATGGTCACCGTCTGGTGTGTCTCTTCCTTTCACCGACCGTCGCCGCCTCTTGAAGATCGTTGGGCACGGTCCCACCAACCGTCCGGTTGGCGCTCTCTGGTCCTGGGCGGGGGGCTTTCCTTCTTCCGGTCGTGTTGTTCCCATTTGGGCGGGCTGCGGGTCTTCTTTTGGCGGCAAACTCGAGCGATGTGACCCCGTCGTTCACAATGCCTACAGATAGAGTCAAAAAATCGGCATTCTGACCTGGGGTGGTCGCCGCCGCACCCGGCACAGTTGGTCCTCGACCTACGACCTCTTCGATTCCGTTGGTCGCCGCGTCCCGTCTGCACGCGATGTATGTCCTCCTCGTCTTCCGACGTGCTGGAGGTTGACTGGAATTCTCCGTAGTGTGCGGTTGATTCACTTCTAGGGTCGGCCGACCTTGCCGGGTTGTTGTTTCCGCCCTTCGCGTCAGATCTTCGCATGCTGTCAGCAGACGAGCGGGTTGCTTCTGCGGCTGCGGCTGCGGTGAGGGCATCTGCTAGGCTGATGTCGCCCTTGGCCATAAGCCGGCTCTGGAGTGTAGGGTCCCATAGGCCGAGCACGAATCGGTCTCTTATGAGGCTGTTCAGACCTTCAAACTCGCAGAGTCCTCCTAGGCGCCGCAGCTCGGCGACGAAGTCGCTCAATTTCTCGTCTGGTTTCTGATTTCGGTGGTAAAACTCGTTGCGCCGTGTCAGGATGGGGACCTCGGGGGCGTAATGGCGCCGCAGTATAGGTTCGAGGACGTCCCAGTCCATGGCGGTTGCGTCTGCCGGCTTGGCCAATGCTTTGGCCATCTGGAAGACCTCTGGTCCGCAGTGAGTAAGGAAGACGGCGCGTTTTAGCGGGCCCGGGGCATCCTTCATTCCGGCGCATTCAAGGTACATACGGAACCGGTCTGAGTACGATTCCCAGTCCTCGGTGGCGGGGTTGAAGGGGGCGGGCGGTGCGATCTTCGCCATCTCTTGCGCTGGAACTGGTTCTTGTTGGACACGGGGTTCGGTTCAGGGTCGGGATCCCACCCTCGTCGCCAGTGTCGTGTCCGCAAAAAGGCGCTCTGAGTCGGTGACTATCATTCAAGCTCTTTATTAAACAGTTGTGAACCGAACCGGCGAAAAGGAAAAAGCCCGCGGCTTTTATCCTTTTCGCTGCGGCGGCCGCGGCCAATGGCAGCGATTCAAGTCTCCCGCTCTTGGAGCGAGCCAATCGCGGGAGACTTCAATCGGGCCAATCAGCGCGGCTCGCCTGGCCAATCAGAAATCCCCGCGCCTTAGCCAATCAAGGCGCGGGGATTTCGAGTATGCAAATTCAGGACAGAACAAAAGCTTACAGAACCAGATTCACCGATATAATAAGGATCTTTAAAAATGTAATGTCTTATGGTTTTACTTTGTATTAAGCCACAAATCTTTTAGAGAGTTTAATTTTTGCAAATGAGGAATAACCTAAACAGCCTTTACACAAAGAAACATTTGTCAAATCTCATTCTGTTCTCAAATGATCAGAGAGCAGCAGAAGCTATTCTCTGGACACTTCTGTGATATTCAGTCAGAGGCTCAGAGCACTCACCACATATCTGTCAACAACAGCTACTGACCCCATCACATAATTTTTCACTTCAGATATACTATAGCTGGGAACATTGGAATGAATCTGGTATAAATCAATCATCAAGAAGATCATTATGCTAATAAAGCACTAAGAACAAAAGCTTTTTAGGCACATATATTAGAGAAAAATCAGAAGGATTAAATCCTTCTACACATGCTCTTAGATCTATAACATAATTTCCGAACACCATAACCTTCAGAATGAAACTGCCTGGAGGCAATTCACTAAGTCTAGAAAAAGAAACCTATTTCTGAGGAAGAAATTGAAAGGACCTATCATCTAAGTAAAAAATTCATACCAGCAAATCTCAGATTAAAAAGTTGGAAGGTAAGAAAATGAAATAATTAATACAGGTAAATAGCACCAAAATGAATGATTTTTACTATATGGATATTTGATAATAATATGGCCTGTTTTAAATTGCAGTTCATGAACTAATATGTATATAGGAACTTTGAAATTTTGCAGTTTCCCAAATTATACGATTGTTTCCCAATTAAAATATTTAGATGTATATTAAGGAAATTTTTAAAAAGCTTGTTTTTAAGGAATGAAGATACTTGCTTAAATACTTGCAAAATATATACATTACACAAAATTGCAAAAAACTGCCTAACATTTTCATGTATTTCTATACTTTCTTAATGAATACAAGTATTCCTCGACTTACAACCATTCATTTAGTGACCATTTAAAGTTACAACATTGAAAAAAGTGACTTATGACTGGCTTCACACTTACAACTGTTGCAGTATCCCCATAGTCACACGATCAAAATTGAGGTACTTAGCATTGGCATATATTTGTGACAGTTGCACTCTCCCAGGGTCATGTGATCACCATAACTTCCCAGCTGCATTCTGACACATGAAGTCAATGGGGAAACCAGATTTGCTTAACAACCGCATGATTAACAATTGCTGTGATTCATTTCACAATTATGGCAAAAAAGTAGTAAAATGGGGCATAATTCACAATAACTGTCTTAATTTTGGGCTCAACTGTAGTAGTAAGTGGAAAACTATAAAAAGGGGAAACAGAAGATTTTGAAACCTTAATCAGGGTAGAGTCTTAAAATTTAAATGATGTGAAACCCAGTTTCAGAAATAATAGAAATGTCCCCTATATCTCTAAAATATTATTAAATACTGTATATTTATAAGGGTATTTTAATATTGGCCGGTAACAGACATAGACCAAAGTAAGATGCAATCTAAGGACAGGAATGGAGAAGGCACATGGAGAAGAAATGCAACATTATCTTGTTTATAGTTATCTGCGTGTGACTTGGCTTGGGAATACATGTAGAAGGCCAACTTATGTCCTGACAATATATCATACTTCCAAATAAAAGTGGAGCAGCTCCTCAGAGCATATGAGATCACTGACATGGCTGGACTTTAGCAGACTCAGTATTCTTTCAGTCACAGGTCCTTTTCTGGAATACTACCTGGTTTTCAAAGCTATCAGATAAACCAAAGATGGCTACAAAATTCCTATTTTAATTGCAATTAATATATGTTTATGATAATTGTCGTTTGTTTGTTTCTTATATATTTTCTCCAGATTAAGAGCTGTGCTACCAATGATGGGTGAATATTAGTTGCTGTACTATTTACCTGACTGTCTTTATATTCAACCAAGAAAGTTAAAGACAGAATAGTTGCATTCATCTTTCCTTAACAACCTATTGATAGGATTATCTACATACCACTACAACTCTCTATAATCTTCAATTAGCCTAAAGTCTAAGATCATCATAGCACAAACTTTTTTGAATAAAAGTACCTCAAATGTGCTAACTTAAAGAATGCATACAAAATCTGAGATACATTACTGTATTTTTCAGAGTATAAGATGCACTTCCCATCGCCCAAAAAAGTGAGTCGAAACGTCTGTGCATCTTATACAGCGAACTTGGGCCAATTTTGGTCTCCCAAAGCCTCTGCGGGTCCCATTTTTGGGAGGCAAAAACAGGACATGTTTTTGGCCTGCAGAGTGCTTCTGACAGTGGAGAAGGCAAAAACGGGACACACAGAGACAAAAAACTATTTTTTCTTGTTTTCCTCCTCTAAGCCAAGGTGTATCTTATAATTCAATGCATTTTATAATCCAAAAAATATGGTACTTCTGTGTGATTTCTGTGTTATTTCAAGGAGCTTCACACTACTTCTATTCACAAAGTTGTGGCTGCTGGGTGGTGCCATAGTGCTCATGCTTTCTGACCATATTTCCCAGAAATCTGAAGGTTGTGTGGCAGGCGGTGAGGAGGTGGATGCTTCATCAGAGTTCTGCTGAGAGTCATGAGTGCGAAACAGTGCCAGCCTGTATTATATGTGGAAAGAAGAATGACTCAATGCTTTATCTAGTCAACTCTAATATTGAAGAATTGAAAAAGAAAACAAATTATACTCCAAAATCTGCTTAATCAAAAATTAAAAAGATGATTACAAATAAATTAAAATTGTAATAGAGCATCATTCCAAATCTCTTCGTATGATTATAGTTGCTTCATTTTACTTAACACTAGTCTGTTTTAAGGAACTAGGGATGTCAAACTCAAGGGCCTGACAGAGCACTCAGGCTGCCACAGGTGCTCCCAACACAAGTGACATTGACCTGGCCATGCCCACCCCGGCCATGCCCACCCTGGCCCCCCAAGGTCAAACAAACCTTGATGCGACCCTCAATGAAATCGAGTTTGACACTCCTGTTCTAAACTAACTGCATAATGTTAACTTTAAGAACTATTGCTTATTGCATTCTTTGTCATAATCACTGATGGCATGTACATGGTTCAGCTTCATCTGGTAAGCCAATAGTCCCAAACAATTTTGTGGACTTCACCTCCCATCAGCCTCAGTCAACACATAGCAAGAAATTATGAAAAGTATACTCTTGTGAGTTTTGATAGTTTTGAGATTTGAGTCACAGCTATACAATACACAATGGATTTATTCATTTTCTCCCCTCACACTCTTGAATAAGGTAACAGTGTTCCGGGTGCCTCGATGTATATAGTCATGCTAATTACATGACCACAGAAACAGAGATAAGCAGCTCCCCCCTAGTCAGACATGACTGGACAGGGGAAACCTTTATTTTTAGTCATCACTTTGTGACCATTCTTTCAATGATCATTCATTAGGCCTGAAAATTGACTTACAATTGGTCCTCATGCTTATTATATTTAAAGCATTCCAATCATCTTCTCCTGTCCTGTGCAAACTGCCTCTGCTTCTATTCTTCCCATCCATTTATCTCCCCTCGCATCTCTGCCCCTTTGGCAGCCCTTCACAACATGGCAGAGATGATGAGGCTACTATATTCCGCCACTGCTGCTGCCCTCAGCTGATCTTTATTGTGTTCTTTCTTTTCCTAAGTCCAGGGGGTCCTGTTGGTGCTGGGCTCACAGCTGCTGCCACCTCCCCTGCTACCAGATTCTCCTGAGAGTGGCAAGGAAGTAGGGAAAGAAGGAAGGAAAATTGTACTCTTACCTTCTGGACCCCCTTGCCAAGATCACTGCAAGGCCCCACTTTTTTGCATTTCTATACTGCTTCATTATTCATCTCACTCATTGTCTGTTTCCTCAGCCCTCCCCCATCTACAAAACATAACTTGGCCAGAACTGTTGGGAAGTCAACTGCCTTACACATTAAATTAATACATTAATACATATCATGCCTGTATCTTTTCAAAAGCACCTACTGTATTTAAATCCCTTATGCACTTTCCGATAATTGTTCCAGCTTCTGCAAGGTGATTCTTTGATTCCCATAATTTTTTATAATTTATACACTAATTATAGTATCAGTCGTACTTTATGATGGATAGATAAGATGGGTGGGTAGGTAGGTGAATGGATGGATGGATGAATGGATTTACCTATACCATTCTCCAAATGTGGAAGCTTCAATTACGGTGACTTTTAAGGATGACTGCTGAAGGTGATACTGAAGGATAAGGAAGTATTTTAAAGAAAAACAGCATAAAATATTTATTTACCCAATATCTCATTGTATCTAGGCCCTAATAAAAAAGGGAACAAATGAATAAATGAAAATAAATGCATCATTGAATTACCAACTGGAGTGCAGCTTTGGCATGCCCTGAAGGAAAATGCTTTGGAGAAAGAGAATCAGATAAGAAAAATGATAAACTCATTAAGAAATTCCATTAAAATGTGCACTCAATACTATACATAAACATGAGCAAATTTGGATTTCTATGATTACAAGCTGAGGAGCTGTATAATAAATCAATTCATTATATCAAATAAGCAGCACATGTGCAATCTTATTTACATTGTATTATATTTACCTATATTTTATTAATACAATTCACAGTCTTTAATTCATTCCAATAATTAATTGGAAGTTATAATTGTTATATGATACTAATAAATAATTCGCTTTGTTATTTCTTTAGAATCATCCAGTTTAAAACAACTATTGCACATAAGAAGATTTTATTTGGTCATATAAATATGTCTGACATGCAAGTAAAGTGTAATACTTAAGTACTATTGCACTATGGCTGAATAAACCTTCAAACAATACTAAATTGATATACTTTATTAATAGCAAGAAGTCAACAGATTTATAATTCAATGGCTATAGCATGGAAAGTATTTCCCAATTCACTGACATCTACAGTTCCATCAAATTTATGTTAGATAAATGTTCTGATATATATTTATTAAGATACCATCTCAATCTTTGAATAAACATAGTGTGCAATTTAAAAGTCTGTGCATTATAGCCAGTGGCATATGTAACGTAGTAGCTAATGCAATCAGATGCTTTTTGATCTAGGAAGTGATAATCATAAAAAAAAACCCACCTACATAAATGGACTATATTTAGACTAAAGGAAAACATTTTTCAGTTTCTCTTCTATTACAGACATATTGATCAAGTTAGTTGAACTGGGTCCAAATGTTAATTTTCAAAGAAAATGTTTTTATTTAAGACAAGTAAAATCTTAATGATTTTGATAGGTAGGGGGTGGAGAATAAAAAGCAACATATTCTTAAAAATTATTACCATTGATTATTTTAAAATTGCTTGTGATTCTTTTTTGTCATAGCTTACAATATTACAAAATCAACTGCTCATTAAACTTAGTGCAGAAAACAAAATCATTGTCATTATTGCCTGGACATATTAATATATAACAATGTCTAAATCCATATTAATTAATTTATTTTCCACATTTTAATCGCATATGTACATTATTTGAGTACCTACATTTATGAATGAGTCGCACGCATTCATTTTTAGATTAAAGCCTGTCATCTTAATTTCAGGTACAGAACATTTAAACCACACCCAATAATTACATCACACGTTAGCAGTTTTATTGGTCTTCTTAAAATTAAAATTAAAACTTTATTGAAAGTAATGAATTGGACTATAACAATAAAATATAAAATGTTCCAGAGGAGGTCTCTAACTATAAGGACCTAACTATAGAGACAAAAGCCATTGAGTTCAAGTCTTCAGTACAAGGAATCAAATTAAACTAGTACAAGATTCTTGTTATTCCTGAAGCCTTTTATAATTAAATTTAAATGGGTTGAATTCTATTTTACATTTAACATGTATATGAAATTTGCAATTTATATTTTCTCAGATAAGCAGCTATCTCCTGATAGCAAAAGAAAAATAAGACTTTTCTTTTCCCCCAGAATGATTCAAATACTGTTTTCTCAAGTAATTCATATCTATAAAAAAGAGGACAAATAATGTATATATATATTGCACTGTTTTTCTTCCATTTATGTACAGCTTCCCAGTTCACTTACAGTAAGCCTGAGCAATGTGCAATATTAAAAATCCACAATTTAAAATTTCCCTATTTACAATTCAAGAAATGTAATGATTCTGCTATAGCTTTCTAATTCTACTAATAGTATATTTTCTTCCTTTAGGGTAATTACTATTTCAATTCATTTTAAAGGTGCAAGCCTTCTAAATTTTGAATTACTTCTCATTAATGCTTAAGCATTACAGTTAGCATTTTAAAAGAATTTCTGTGAAGTGTGCGCACACATGCACACATACATACAAACACACAAAGCAGATCTATACCGCTCTCCAATGTAATAATTTATTAGTATTTAACCCTACAAAAGCTAATTATCCATTTCAAATTTCAAACATAGCAGAAATATTTTGCTCTGCAAATAGTGAGCATCATAAATATCTGGTCTCTGAAATATATATATATATACATACATATACATATATATATAATTATTTCATTCATTTTATATATATTTGTTATCATTCATTATTTATCATTCATCCTTCTAAGAAATACGATTCACTTCATCTGACTTCTATATACAGTAAGCAACCAATTTATACTCCATCAGATACAGTATTCTACAAAGGCCTTTTCTTTCTTGTTTAAATTATAAACTTACTGATCTCTTGCCGGCAGTTTTTGGTGAATACAAAACATATCATGTATAAAGACATTTTGTCTGTCAACAGTTGGTAATTTTACAAGTGTCTATTCAAAACTCACCCACTGAGTTTAATGAAGTTTATCCCAGTAAAACATTTAAGATCGCCGATCAAAAAAATTATAATGATTCTAGTGCATTTCTGTAGAAAACATTTTTCTTCCAAAGGAACTACCAGGATAAAAAGGGGAAACTATTTTAAGATAATAAGCTGTCAATTTCTACAAACAACACTTTCTTATACCAGAGTTATATATTTAGCAGGTTTTCCTTTGAAAAAGCTGTTTAAGAACAAATTGAAATATACCTTGATGTAACTTTTAAAGTTATTTTCATACACTCTCCCAGCCAATTCTCTAATAAGGTTTACTGTGGACCTGATAGCAGCTATAGCTAAGCAAAATTTAAAATAGAAAACCAAAACTTACAACGCTATCTAGATGTCTAAATTCCACAACTATCTACTCACCCCCGGTGACCTGCCATGATAACGATAGGCTGTCAACAAAGAAAAAGTGCTAATGTTCTCTGTTGCCGCTACTTGACCTGAGAAAAGCCAGAGCTTGTTAATGGTTTCAGTGTCAAAAATAGATACTCCACTGGCAAAGCAGCTGCATACATTTCCATAGTTATTTATCTGAGCCATAGTCAGTGCTCTGGAATCCTTTAAGGACTCGACATAAAGGAATCTGGTAATGTTGTTACCTCCCTAAAGATTACTATTTCTCTGGAAAATCCTAGAATAGTAATATAGATACTTACATAGTTTTTCAACATGAATTGCTTGGATAAAAAAAAAAAAACCTAAAAAACACCTGAGCAAAACCAAATTAATATTATTCTACAACATGAATTTGTAGATTCAAAAATTAAGTATTCCATACCAGGAAGGACATTCTATCTTGAACTTTCAACCTCAGCATGGCTGCTTTAAATGATATACTTTCTGATAGAGAAGTATGCTCTGTCTCTGAGGATAATCTTAATTTGCATGGCCATCCAAGAGCTTGTTGAGATGGGTGATCATACAAACTGGATAAATACATACTAATAAACTGGTATTTTTTATTACAAATATAAAAGGTTTTCCTATGATAACTTATCATAAAAGGAACTTTTGTATTTGTAGAATAAAAATCTTTTCAAATAAGGAAAAAATACATTACCAATGTATATAGAATAGAATAGAATTCTTTATTGGCCAAGTGTGATTGGACACACAAGAAATTTGTCTTTAGTACATATGCTCTCAGTGTACATAAAGGAAGAAAATAAAATCATCAAGAATCATAAGGTACAACACTTAGTGATAGTCACAGGTTACTAATAAGCAATCAAATCATATTAGGAAACAAATAAACAATATAAATTGTAAAGATACAAGCAACACAGTTATAGTCATAAGTGGGAAGAGATAGGGACTAGGAACTGTTATTATAATTCAGTAGTAGAGGAATAATAGTAATACAGTCTTAGTAAATAAATTGACAGTGTTGTGGGATTAGTTGTTTAGCAGAGTGAGGGCATTCAGGGAAAAACTGTTCTTGTGTCTAGTTGTTCTGGTGTACAGTGTCCTAAAGCCTGTAAGTCCACAAGTCTTAAAGTGAGGGCAAGTCTATAGGGCTGCCCTATAGCATTGTTCTGAGGGTAGAAGCTGAAACAATTTATGTCCAGGATGTGAGAAGTCTATAGACATTATCACAGCCCTCTTTTTGACTCGTGTGGTATACAGCTCCTCAATAGAAGGTAGGTTGGTACCAAGTATTTTTTCTGTAGTTCTAAATATCCATTGAAGTTTGTGTCTGTCTTGTTTGGTTGCAGAGCCAAACCAGACCGTTATAGAGGTGTAGATGACAGACTCAATAATTCCTCTGTAGAATTGAATCAGCAGCTTTTTGGGAAGTTTGAGCTTTCTGAGTTGGCGCAGAAAGAACATTCTTTGTTGTGCTTTTTTAATGACGTTTTTGATGTTAGGTATCCATTTTAGGTCATGTGATATAGTAGAACCTAGAAATTTGAAGGTCTTTACTGTTGATATGGTGTTGTCTAGTATTGTAAGAGGTGGTAGTGTGGGAGGGTTTCTTCTAAAGTCTAGTACCATTGCTACAGTTTTGAGTGTGTTCAGTTCCAGATTGTTCTGGTTATGCCATGAGGCAAGTTGTACAACCTCCCATCTGTATGCGAATTCATCGTTGTCTTGAATGAGACCAATCACTGTTGTATCATCTGCAACCTTCAGTATTTTAACAGATGGATCTTTTGAGATGCAGTCACTGGTATAGAGAGAGAAGTGGAAAGAGCACACCGCCCTGGGGGGCTCCTGTGCTAATTGAAAAGATATCTGATGTGATTTTGCCTAGCTTCACCTGCTGCTTCCTGTCCAATGGTGGGTTTCAAACATTTTTACTACTGGTTCTGTGGTCGTGACTTGGTGGGCATTGCAGGAGAAGGATACTGTAAAATCTCCAGTCAGAGTTGGTATTTGCCAGTTCTCTGAACTACTCAAAATTTCCGCTACAGGTTCTCCAAAACTGGTCAGAACCTGCTGAATACCACCTCTGTTCCTGTCTGTTAGGAAGCTTATGATCCATTTACAAGTGTGGTCTGTTACAGCTAGCTGATTTAGTTTAATTAGAAGAATATCTGGAGTGATGGTATTGAATGCTGAGCTGAAGTCTACAAAGAGGACCCTTGAATAGGTCTTTGGAGATTCAGGATGTTGTAGGAATGTAGAGCAGAGTCATATTAACAGCTCAGTAGGCAAATTTCAAGGAGTCTAACGGCAACTCTAAAACAGGCATATAAATGCTAAAAAATCCTTTGAAGTTTTTGAAGCCAGAATCCTGACATCTAACAGCGGATCCGTGATGGTTTTCAGGTGGGCCAGCACTAGCCTTTCAAAGGTCTTCATAACTACAGATGTTGAGCAACCGGTCTGAAATCATTCAGTTCCTTGATGGAAGGTTTTTTTGGCACTGGGATGATAGTAGAGCATTTGAAGCAAAAAAGAACATAGCACATCTCTAATGATTTATTAAAGAAGTGGGTAAGATGGGGGCCAGTTGATTTTTAAGCAAGAAGGAGATCTTGTCTGGATCTGGTGCTTTTCCTGGCTTTTGTCTGTGAAATAGACCTTGCACCTCATTCTCTGTAATCACCAGAGAAGGTAGGCCCAATAGTGGGATAAGTTGTAGGAGGCTTGGCTGTTATTGGTGTGTCTGAGATGGGGATTGTGGAGATGGGTGGCAGTATATTTGCCGAAGTAGCAATATTTAATGTGCATTACACTGCAAAGTTGATAATTTATTGCATTTCATTTATGTTGTTCTGTATAAAATACTAAGTGAACAGATTTGTAGTTAGCATAGTTCTGATTTTCTTTTTCTTTTTCAGCTAAATAGGAAACAATTCATAATGATAAAGATATAGGTAATCTTCAACTTACAACCACAATTGAGCCCAATATTTGTGTTGCTAAGTAAGACATTTGTTAAATGAATTTTGTTCCCTTTTACAACCTTTCTTGCCCCAGTTGTTAAGTGAATTACTGCAGTTATTAAATTAGGAACACAGTTGTTAAGTGAATCTGGTTTTCCCATTGACTTTGCTTTTCAGAGGGTCGCAAAAAAGTGATCCCATGATTCTGAGACACTACAATGGTCATAAATGTGAATCAGTTGCCAAGCACCTGATTTTTGATCATGTGACCATGGGGAAATTGCAACAGTCATAAATATGAATAATGGTCATAGGTCACTTTTTTCAGGGCTGTTGTAACTTTAAACTTTCACTAAATGAACTGTTGTAAATCGAAGACTATCTGTATTAGGAAAAATATGTTTATGATTCAAAATCAATTTTTTTCTGTCACACAATATGCAGGTGCCTATCTATACTTTGAAAAAGTATCATTAGCTTGCTCAACATTAAAATTAGAGTACACAAAGAAGATAATTAAATATGTTATAAGCTGAAGCAGATTTTTGTCAAAAAAATTATACTTTGTATTTTACCATTTTAAATGAATGTAAGGAATTTGATTGTGGATGTGCTAATACTTTTGGCATTTATATAAACTGAACTATTTTAAGAGTCCAAATAATAAACCCAAAGCAAACAAAACTCAGAGGCCAACTCTGAAACTGACCCTATCATTACAAAAAATTGTTTGTAGAGAATAGCACAGAAATAAATAAGTAACAATTAAATACTTTTATCAGCATGATTGGACTTAAGAACTTTTAACATTTTTAAAGTATTATCCTAAATTGAAACAAATTGCAACATCTATAATCAGAATGTAAAACTTCATTGCAACTGTTTTATTTTCAAAACAAAGATTTTGGGGGGATGAAAAAACCAGGTGGATTTCTAACTTGCTGACAAATTAGACTCAATATGTAATCCTTAATGGAATTATATCTGTATGGAAGAAAGTATGCAGTGGGTACCGGAAGGTTCTGTCTAAGGCCCAGCATTCTTTCAACATCTACATAAATGATTTAGACGAGTGGTTAAAAGGGGACCTCATAAGATTTGCAAATGTTACCAAGCTGGTGGGAATATCTAACAAAATGAAATTTAGTGGTGAGAAAATTCATGCAAGAAAAATCAAATGCATAGTACAGATTAGATGAAACCTGACTCAACAGCAGTAACTATGAGGGATCTTGGAATCCTAGCGGATAATCATTTAAATATGAGCTAGCAATGTGCAGCAGCAGCTAAAAAAGCCAATGTAGGTTGGCTAGGTTGCATCACCAGAAAGACAGAATCAAGATCACATGAAGTGTTAGCACCATCTTCTGTACTGATCTAACTTCAGATTCTAGTAGTAGAGGTTCTTTTAAGTAAGGAATGTCTTCTAAATATATAGGATGCTGACATCTCTTCTGTAGAGTATTTCAGTATATTCATTCAACTTTGTTTGATCTTCTTTGAATTAATCTATCCTCTTGAGTCCTTTATCATACCAAATCAAGGTTGGAACTTCCATTTGAGTTAAGATATCTTTTTAAATACTTTGTTCATTGTTTCATGTCTATTCCATCTTCAATGTCTTTACAGATATTATAATACATCTTGTCTCTTCTAATAGTTCTCCGAAATGGGCGTTGGTAGAAGTTACCATGAACGCCCTTTCTATCTATGCTGCAAGAGAGCCCAGGATGGGTTGACTCCTTCCTATGACATCATTTAGCTGAGTCTATACTAAGATATAAAAGCCAGCCCCAGGAGAGACCCCAGTTTTGGCAAAGATACTTGATAGACTGAAAGGTGTCTCTGAAAGCACAAAATAAATATAGAAATACGTTTTACCCTCTCCGGATGAATTAAGGGAGGGGCTGGGCTCTCTTGCAGCATAGATAGAAAGAGCATTCACGGTAAATTCTACCAATGCCCATTCTCCTCCATGCTGCATAGAGAGCCCAGGATGGGACATACCAAAGCTTGCATGCCCACGGGAGGGTCCTCGTCTGGCTCATCACACTGACTGTGGAACCACTTGTTGAAGCACCCATCTGCCGAAGGCTGCAGTCGCCGAGGCAAAGGCATCCAGACGACAGTGTCTGATGAAAGGAGACGGGAATGTCCACGTGGCCACACAACAGATCTCCTCCAAGGATGCTTGAGTCACCCAGGCAGCAGAAGTGGCCGCGCTTCTGATAGAGTGTATCGTCAGACCTCGGGAAACCAGAAGGGCCACAGCTTTCTAGGCCCGCTCAATGCAAGACCTGACCCACCTGCTAATAGTAGGAAAAGAGACCTTGTACCCCAAGTGAGAAGGGAAAAAGGAAACAAACATGGTTTCCGACTTCCTGAAGGAGGAAGTGCACTTAATGTATATTCCAAGAGCCCTTCTTACATCTAGTGTGTGCCATTGCTGCTCTAAGTCGTGGTGTGGGAGAAGACAGAAGTCAGGCAACACAATGTCCTGGGACCTGTGAAACCAGGTGTTAACCTTTGGAATAAATGAGGGGTTTAGATGGAGAACAATCCTATCATTGTGAAAGAAACAAAGGTCCTACCTGATATAAAGAGCAGCAAGCTTGGAAACCCTCCTGGTAGAAGTGATGGAAAAAAGGAACACTACCTTCAGAGTCAGGAAAGAGAGAGACACTGTTCTAAGGGGTTGAAAGGGAGGCTTCGTAAGGGCATTAAGGACCATATGAAGGTCCCAGAAGGGATACCTGAGAACCACCGGTGGGTGGAGGTTGGAAGCCCCTTTCAAAAACCTCCTGACTGAAGGGTGATGGGATAAGGAAGGAAACAAACCCCATGAAAGGACCGAGGAGAGGGCCGCAACCTGCCTGCATAAGGTGTTGGGGGCCAAACCTTTCTCCAGCCCATGCTGAAGGAAGCTAAGAACTTCTGCCAACTGGGCTGAAGCAAGACAAAGACCCTCCCTGAGGCACCATCGGGAAAAAGCCTTCCAGGTGGCATCATAGATGTTCCTTGTACAAGGTTTGTGAGACACCAGGATAGTGAGGATGACCCTTTCTGGAAGATCAGCCTCCTCTAGCCGCTGCTGCTCTAGTGCCACATGGTCAGCTTGAACCACTGGGGCTCTGGGTGGAGCAGGGCCCCCTGGTGAAGGGAGACTAGATGGGTTGGGATCCTCAAAGAAGCCACAGACCAGGTCCGCAAACCAAGGCCTCCTTGGCCAAAAGGGTGCCAGGAGGAGCTCCGCTCATTCCTCCAACATCTTCTGAATTACTGCTGGAATGATGGGAAGCAGAGGAAAGGCATAGAGGAGACCCTTGGGCCATCTGCACCAAAAAGCATTGGTCCCCTCCACTCTGTGGCAAAGAAACCTGGTGAAGAATCTGGTGACTTAGGCATTTTGAGGAGTGGAGAAGAGATCCACCTCTGGTGTTCCGAATCAGAGGGAAAGGTCCCTGAACAGAGATGGAGGAATGGACCATTCTGCCTGGTCGACTAGGCTCCTGCTGAGCCAGTCAGCCTGGGAGTTGTCAACCCTGGAAATGTGGTCCGCCGAGATCGACAACAGGTGTTTCTCTGCCCATAACCCCAACCATAGAACCTCTCTCATGAGGGCTTTGGACCTCATCCCCCCTTGACATGAGCCTTTGTGGCCATGTTGTCCGTAAGGACTAGAACATGAGAGCCAGTCACTGATTGCCTGAAATGCTTGAGAGCCAGAAAAATGGCTCTGAGCTCTAGCCAATTTATGGGAAGGGTCTGCTCTGACCTGGACCAAATGCCCTGAGCTATCTGGCCCTACATATGGGAACCCCAACCCAGGAGGCTGGCATCACTGGTTATCACTAGCCTGTCTGGGTCCCTGAACAGGAGTCCCTTCCAGATTGATGGGGAACCCCACCAATTGAGAGATCTCCGGATTTGTGGCGGGACCGGGACCCTGATGGATGAGTGGTTGGTTCCTGCTCATTGGTAGGGAAGCAGGAACCATTGGAGAGGTCAGGAATGGAGCTGAGCCCACGGGACAATGCCAATACAGAAGACCATCTTCCCCAGAAGTTTGGACAGCAGCGACAGGGGGAGTTTGATGTTGCTGGGTCTGGCTGATGATCTCTGCAAGGCTCTTTCCACGAACTGGGGACAGGAAAACCTGGCATGACGTGGTACTGATGACTGCTCCCAAGTGTTGCAATTTGGTTGTGGGAAAGAGTTGTCTCTTTTTGGTGTTGATGGAAAATCCATGGCTCTGGAGATATGACAGGGTAATTTGCAGATCCCGATGGGCCGCATGGATGGAAGAGGACAGAATCAAAATGTCATCCAAGTAGCATTGGATCCTCACTGGAACAGAACAGAGAGATGCCATCAATGCTGCCAGAAACTTTGTGAAGACCCTTGGAGCCGATGAGAGGCCGAAGGGAAGTGCTCGATACTGCTAATGGGTATTCTGATAAGAGAAATGGAGAAACTGGCAATGATGAGGCCAAATTGGGACATGGAGATAAGTCTCCATGAGATGAATGGAAGAGAGGAGGTTGCCCTCCCGAACGCTCTCTAAAATAGAATGTAGAGTCTGCATTTTAAATCGCCTGTATTTTACAAATTGGTTGAGAATTTTTAGATCAAGGATGGCTTGCCACCTCCACCCCCCGAGGCTTTGGGAACAATGAAAAGGCAAGAGTAAAGCCCACATCCCCGCTGAGAGGTGGGAACAAGTTGAATAGCCCTGATTTCAAGAAGATGCTGAATGGCCTGATTCATGAGGGACTGCCTTGAAATGTCCCGAGAGACAGGACAGATCAAAAATGTTTCTGGGGGTGGTGTTAGAAAGTCCAATTGTAACCCTGACCTAATAGTGCTGAGCACCCAGATGTCCATCGTTGACTCCTCCCATTTGGAGCAAAGAAAGCTAGGCAACCTCCAATGGGTGGGGAGAACGAGGGAATACTTAGAGTGACAGAAGGAACAACCTCCTCCCCCCGAAAGGGCCATTTACCAGTAGAAAGTTGTTGCCTGACAGATGCTTCCACACATTGGTCTTGGCATTGGGAGTAAGGCCTCTGAGAGCCGGGGAAGCAAGATGAGGTCTCTGCTTAAAAAGCAGGAGGGCAAAAAGGAGCAGGGCGATAGTCGGCTTTCTTCCCAGAGGAAGAGAGAATTTTACGTTTATCTCTGGTTTTGATGAGATAAAGTTCCAGAGCATCACCAAAAAGCTTATCGCCTGCTAATGGAACTGAAACCAGCTTCCATTTTTGGCGTGACTACACCTGCCAATTTCAGAGCCATAAAAGTCTTCTTGCTGCTACTGATGATGCCATGGCCTTGGATGCAAATTTGGTGGAACTGAGAGTGGCATCTGCAGTGAATTCCGCCGCTGCGATAATCTTATTAAGGTCTTGGTGAGACCGAAGGTCAGAAGAGGCAATCTATTCTGGAGTTGGCGCAGCCACCATATGGATGCCCTCGTGAAAAAGGATGCTGCCGTTGAAGCCCGAACAGCCCATGCAGCAGCCTGGTGATTGCGCTTGAGGGTCTGTTCGGAACATTTATCATCCGGTTTCAGGATATCTTCTGGCCCCATGAGAGTGCCAGAAGATGAGAACGAGGCCAGAACCAGAATGTCAACAGAAGGCACTGCAAGGGCATTGTCCAGAGCTGCGCTGACATTGTAGAAATGCTTATCCAGAGAAGATGGGCAAGGACCTGCCGAAGGGAAAGTGCCCAAAGCCTTGCTGAGTAATGGCCTGAAGAGAGTAGGTTTGAGAGTAAGTTTGCTTTGGGCGAGAATCCTCTTCCTCTGAAAGATTTTGGTCATAAATCTCGCCTTCTTCACATTCTGAACAAAAGGAGTAGCTGTGTTCAGATGGTGAAGCCCTTCCTTCCTCATCAACCTCCTCCCATTCTGGTAGAGAGGTCCTGGGGCCTGTGTAAATCAGGATGATGAGGCAAGGAATTTATAGATTGAGATGGGAGAAGGGCCTGAACCCTTTCCAGAGATCAAAGAATATGCTTGAAGCCTTCAGCCAACCCCTACCTAATGGCCAATGAGACAACATCTTGGATATCCCCTGGTCTATGCTCAAAGGTAGAGGAAGAAGGCAGAAGGCCTGCTGCTATGGCAGTGAAGGTGGCTTTAGGCCTATATTGAGGAGAGGTTTGAGGCTTGGAGGGAGGGGGAGGAACATAGGGCCCAGAAGCCTGTTAGAAATAAGGCCCAGAAGATTGTACTGCAAGAGCCTCAGGAGACCAGGATGGAGGATGGAAAGGCTCATAGATAACTTCTCCTCCCCTGGGAGGACTTGGCTGGGGCTCACAGATATCACCTGAAACATGCTGTAATTGCATTCCCTTCTGTTGAATAGTTCTGTTGAACTGTCTCTCTAGGGCTGCATGCCTGCGCTTCTCTGCCCTCAGCTCAGCCTGAGTTGCCTTCTTAGGGGCTTGAGCCTTAGCTCTGATTTTAGCAGCCACCTCCCTCAGGACTGATTGGGTGCATTGCCTACGTCTTTTTCTCTTATTGGACTTAAGAGACTGTTCCACTGGGGGGGAAAGCTCCTCCAGAGCCTTATCTTACTCCATTTGTAGAATAAAGGCTCTTGCGTTAGAAAGAAACTGTTTAGAAATTTTTATGAAGCCCTTTGGGGTATACAATGGTCCCTGGACTTACAAAATGGCTGCTCACCTCGTGGTGGAAAGCTTCAATCCAAGATGGCCACTGA
The DNA here is from genome assembly GCA_033807585.1 of Hydrophis major. Taxonomy (NCBI): domain Eukaryota; kingdom Metazoa; phylum Chordata; class Lepidosauria; order Squamata; family Elapidae; genus Hydrophis; species Hydrophis major. Next base: position 61,719,530 of record CM066331.1, on the reverse strand, counting down.
CAAGGGGAAACAGGTTCCGAGATCGAAGAATCACTCCATAGGCTATAAAAAGCCCCGAGCAAAGTCAGCAAAGGAAAACACAGCCACCGGCCACACGATCAGCTGGCTTGCACTCTTATCAGTTTGCTAATCATTTTTTATGATTGGTCAAAACCGCAGGTGTCGGGGAGGTTTACAGACGCTGCCCAGCTTGCCTGTACAGAGCTTTGGTAATGCTGCTCCCAACATTGCAGGAGAGAGAGCCCTGGTCTCCTGGAAGAGCAGCTGCCCAGATCCCTGGGAGCTTCTTTTTTTTTTTTTTTTAATAACAAATTTTATTAATTTTACAAAAACAATACACAAATAATCCAGGCATAACAATTTGAAAATTCTTTTCTAAATAATAATAATAACAATAATTAAAGAAGAAAGCCAATAGAACATACAAAATAATTCCAAATTGTAATACATTATCTATTTAACTTCATATCTTATCCTGACTTCTCCTTTTCATTCTAGTTATTCAAATTATATTTCTTGCTTATTAAAATTTTATTGCCTTTCATAAACATACAAAACACAGAACATAGAAAAAAAAAAAACCCTAAAACATCTTTTCTGAAGGCTGCTTGATCCCGGGTTGAAATTCTTCATACAAACACAAATTCAAACATCATATTCACTTTATATATCCTTCCATATCTTAATATCATTTTCAATATCATTCTTTGTCTGTTCTATTTCCAACTATCCATTCAACTTTTTTCTTTTAATATACTTCTCCTATACACTGATTGGAGTGACGCCTTTGACTCATTGCCCTAACTTAAAATTATTTCATATAACACTTAATTTATCTTGGGATTCTGTTTAGTACATTCTAAAATTACACAATAAATTTTATAAAAAAGGTAAAGACCCAGCAATAACTAAATAAAATCCTATATAAGCACTATCCATATCATTAAAAAAAAAACACTAATTGTATATATTAATACTCATTTATATCTTAAGCATTTTACTCTAAATACACATATAAAGACCCAATCTTATGTATCTTCCAGAATCCCTTTTTTTTTCAATTAGATTCACCCATTGTCTCTAAATAAACTTTTTTTCTTTAAATCTTGCTTCCCACCATTAAGGCTTCTTCCCCCCCCCCTTTCTCTCTTGCTTATTCTTCTCCTTGCCCTTTTTACCCCTTTGTCTCTCCTCCTCCCTTTTCTTACTCCCTTTCCGTTGTTTTCTAACCTTGCATCCACCTTTCATCTCATTTTTCTCTTTTTTGGTTGTTTTTTCAAACCTTAAAATCCCCTTTTTCTTATCCTATTTCTCCTCCTCTTCAGAAAAAACCCATTGTTCATCAAAGATGGCTTCTTCTTCTTCTTCCTCTTCTTCTTTGTCCCAGTCATTCTGCTGCGTAGTCAACTTTTCATAAGTGCATAACGCCATTTCTAAAAATTGAAATAAAGTGCCCAAAGTATCTTTTCCATCTTGTTCTTCCTTTTTATATTTTTGATATTCAGTTTTTAATTCATCCACAAGCGATACCATCATAAAAAGAGAAACTTTTCCCAAAACAACCAACCAAGTATTTTTAATCAAGAATAATTCAAAAAAGATTCCAAAAGTTAATGCTTTTTTTCCCTTCTTCTACTTCTCTTTCTGGGGTTACTGTTTAATCAAAGAGGTCCAATTACCATATATCTTTCTTTAGAATTCTAGGCAATCTCCTCCTTTTTCAACTTCTGCTCCAATTTTTTTCCTCTCCCTTCCCACTTGCAACAACAATTTTTAAATGATCAGAAATCCATACCTCCAATAAGGGTTTTCCGATTTCTTAAATTATTAAGTCCATTGTCCAAAGAGTCTTTTGTCCCTTGGCTTTAACTTTCAAAATAATTCACCTTCAATGCCCAAATAAATTTCAAATCTTCATCTGCTGTTTCTATGGGGTGGGAGAGTGTAGAAAAAAAAAAGTTTCCCTTTAACAGCTTTCTCCGCCGCTTTCCGATCTTCTTAGGGATACAATGTATCCTCCAGCAATTCAAACAATTCAGTTCCAGAGAGTTTGAGAGATGTTGATTAACCCAGCTCAGCCAGCACTTTCACTTTTCCTGCTTCCTCCAGCACAATCTTACCCGGTTGCAGGCTTCTTCGTGGCGGCCATTACTGACCGCCGCTCCACCACCTCAGAAAAAAGGGGTTTTTCCGGACAAGGAGGGGGTCTGCGACACCCCCAACCCACTGTCTGGCTCCTCTCTCTCTTCGGCTGCCTCTACAGGGCAGCCATATCCCTCGGATCCATTTGGATCGGGGGCACCTCGGCAGCAAGCACAGCAGGAATCATGGACGGTCGCGAATTCCTGCTGCCCCGAAGCCACGCGGAACCAGAAACCTTCCCTGGGAGCTTCTTGAAGCGAGGAAAAAGTACTGAAGATCGCTGGTGAGTACTATCTAACAGAACGCTTTCAGAGACACAGCTACTGACTGAAAGGAGCTGAGTCAAAAGCTGGGGTCTCTCTCGGGGGCTGGCTTTTATATCTTAGTACAGACTCAGCTAAATGACATCATAGGAAGGAGTCAACCCATCCTGGACTCTTGATGCCGCATGCAGGATAATTCGTTAAATTTCTTCCTCAGTTGGGTTTTTCTTCTTATTAACTTCTCTTCTCAACTTGGCAATTTCCATGGAATTTTTTCCCTGACATCCTAACTGCTTCTTCTATTTCTTCATCTTCACCAGTCTCTTTTCACATGTATCATTAATGACTTCTTTAAGTTCTTTCCAAAGTTCCTTTGGTTTTTTTATCAATGAGGTTTAGGATTTCACAGCAATTCTTTATATTCTTCTTGAAATGGTGGATAGATGCTCAAAATCATATCATGAAGCTCCTCCTACTCCTCTTCTTCTCATTAGTATTCAATGTTCCACAGTCAGCATTTGGCCATATCTATAATTGAACTCTTCCACTTACCAATAATTTATAATTAATTTGATTTTATGCATTCTGTCTGGTGATATCCATGTATAAAGATATTGTTTTGGTTGGTTATTTATGAAGAAATCATTACAGTGGCAGAAATTGCGAAGTATATCTCCTGCTTTATTTCAGTTTTCTAAGCATTCAGTCTCCAATCACAATCTTGTTTGTGTGTTTTGTCAATTTCACATTGAATTCGATCTTTTCTTCTGGATGAATGGATGAAGCATAAACTTGAATAATTGTTATATAATTATTAACAATTATTATAATTGTTATATTAAAGGATTGACAACAAAGTCTGATTGATATTATTCAGTGATTGCATTGTTGACAAAAACTGGTCTTTCTATAACTTCCCTAACTATAAAAGCAACACTGTTTCTTCTGTTATTCATGTCCTGAGTAATAAATAGCATGAACCTCTAACTGAAAGTGTCCAATTCAAGTCTCTCTCCATCCCCCACATACAGACAACAATGAAGTCCATCCTGGCTCCATTTAGATGTTAAACAATCAGAAGACTCCTAATATAACTTTCTTGTAGCTTTAGAAAGATAGAAAATACCATAAAGCCACACTTTCATCCTTGGCTTATCTAAGATACCAATGGGATCAAAAAGTGTCAAAACATAAAGGTCAGCAATTTTAAATGTCCTCAAGAGGTTCTGGCTCACCCAGTACAAATCATCCATCAGAGAGACTAAATCTATACCATATGTAGGTCTAAATATAGCCTGGAAAGAATTAAGATAATTCATTTCATCTAGGAGGTCCTTAAACAGCAGTGCCATCACTTTCTGCACTACTTTGGTGAAATGTGGATTTGGGAATACCTGTCCATAGTTGTTTGAATCAGCCAGGTACAAGTGATTAGGTTTTTTAGCACAAATTTACTCTCAAGTAATATTTCCAAAAAAGAATTAATGAAGTGAGTGATTGCTGACAATAGCAATAACTCTCAGACTTATATACAGCACTCTCTGGACAGTTTACAATGTTAGCATACTACCATAAAATAATTCACCATAATCTTTATAAGCCAAGCTGGGAATATATAAGTGGTAATGCAAAAGTCTAGGGGCAGATACTGGTGAAGTTGAACCAACAATTTTGCATGGCAAAAAGAAGAGCTATGTAAACATGGAACAAAAATATTAAGGCAAGAAAAAGAATAGCAAGAAGTCTATTGTAAAGCAGAAGGAAAAGCCTAAAACTCATATATACATAAAGTTATATACAGTACATGTATATATGCACATACAAATAAGTTTTGGTTTCTATGTTCTGAAGTGGTTCTGCTGTATAAATATGTCTGTTTTTATGTGAAATAAAGCAACATATCTAACTACTTCCTATATAACTCTTTTTCTTTCTTTCAATATGGAACACTTCAAAACTGTTAGATCTGGGAGAGTGGGCGCAAGAACGGAGACGAGGCATCGAATAGTGACTTCAACTCTTTATTAGTGACTTCAAAACAGAGCAAAAAACTAGGGCAGCAGCAGCTCCTTTTATAGAGCTGGCTGCTGTCACAACATCCAATGATTTGAGTTTGCCGCACTGGAAAGCATCCCATCAGCGGCGACCCACTAACAGCCAATCAGATCAGCCGACAATGACCAATCACGATCCGCTATTAGTGGGCCAATCGGAAGTGCAGGTTTACGAGCCTGCTGTGAAAGTAAAACTATTAGAATGGCAAGCTAACGAGTTTGCTTAGTTCGTAACACCCCTTCCCCCTAGGTTCCGTCTCAAGGGTGGGGTGATGTATTCTCGCAGGTAGGCAGGTCGTCTCACCTGTCTACCTGATCTTCGTTGCTCCACCAGTCTTTGCCCGGACTCTGGTTCTGGTGGGCTGTTGGTTGAACTTGGCGGTAATGGTGAGCTGGCTTCTCCGATGGGTGACTCGGTGTTGTCATCTCTACTCCTGTCAAGGCTGTCATCTGGATTCTCTGGGGTTGCTGATGCTGCCGTGCTGCTTCGTGGAGAGATGGCCATCTGCCCCGGCTCTTCTTCAGAAGATGAATAATCCAGGTTTGGTTGCGCTGATTGCTGGTTTTCGAGTACTGGGTCAGGTACTAGTTCGTTTTCGGCTCCCTCGATTTCCCTTCCCCCCCTGGTTTGGAGTTCAGGGCTTGTGAAGGGGGTAGATGCCAGCCTGGAGCGTAGCTGGTTGATGTGGCGCTTTCACAGTCTCCCATCAGCAGTTTGTAAACGGTAGGAATGGGGACCCTTAAGTTGAGTTATGGTAGCGGGGACCCACAATGGGTCACCCGTAAGGTTTTTTTGCAAACACCGGGTCGCCTACCTTGAACATGCGACACTTACTGCTGGATCCCAGGGGCTTTTCCGGTGTGTAGGCAGGGTGTATTCAGTCAAGATGTGATCAAAGTTTCCTGCCCATCAGGAGTTTGGCTGGGGTTTTGTTTGTGGTGCTGTTTGGAATAATATGCTGGAGGAGGAGCATCCTGGTCACCTTGTCGTGGATGTTCCCTTGTTCCATCTTGTGTAAGGTTTTCTTTATGAACTGGACCATTCGTTCAGCCCTACCGTTGGCCACAGGATGAGCCGGTGATGTTAAGGTGTGGTGTATCCCCCGGTCTGCTAGGTACTGCTCAAATGCCAAGGCGGTGAATTGTAGGCCATTGTCTGAAACCAAGACATCTGGCAAGCCGTGTGTAGCAAATAGTCTGTTTAGTTTTTTAACGACTGTCTCTGTTGTAGTGCTCTTCATTTTGTGGACCTCAAATCAGTTGGAATAGGCATCCACTGTTATGAGAAATGTATGCCCCTTGGTAGGTCCCACAAAATCGATGTGGATACGGGACCAGGGACCTCGGGGTGCTTCCCATTCCATTGGTGGTGCTTTCGGTGGAGCTGAGCATGTTTCCTGGCATTTGTTGTAGGTAGCGACCCAGGTTTCTATTTGCTTATCTATGCCTGGCCACCAAGCGTAGCTCTTTGCTAGTGCCTTCATTCGCACAATGCTCGGGTGTCCATCATGCAATAGTTTTAGAACCTTATGCTGCAGTCTTTCTGGGATGACGACTCTGTCTACCCATAAAACACATCCTTTTTGGGAGAAAAGTTCTGTCTGCCTGTGTTTGAAAGGCTTGAAGGTGTCATTGAGTTCGTTGTCAGGCCAACCTCTTTCCAGCCAGCTGAGGACCCGTGCTAAACAAGGGTCCTTCCTTGTTTCTGGTGTGATGTCTTGTGCAGTCAGTGGTGGTGATGGAAGTGTCTCGATTTGTAGTGTAGCTAGGGTTGGAGCTGGGTCGTCCAGGACTTCTGGTAGCGGAGAGCTGTTCAGGGCGTCAGCGTGGGGAATGACTTTCCCCGGTCGGTGTCGCAGTTGGTAATCGTATGCGGCTAAAAACTCTGACCAGCGTGTCATTCTTGGCGATAAGATGTGGGGAGTTGGTTTATTCCCTGCCAAGATGCCAAGTAGTGGTTTGTGATCAGTGATTATAGAAAAGGATCTTCCATATACATACTCATGGAATCGTTTGATTGCAGACACAATAGGAAAGCCTCTTTATCTAGTTGGCTATAGTTTCTCTCAGTTTTAGATAAAGTTCTAGAAAAGAATGCAATGGGCGCCTCAGTACCGTTTGGCAGGATGTGGCTCAGGATGGCTCCTACTCCAAATGGTGAGGCGTCACAGGTAACAGTTGATGGTAAAGTCTCGTTATATTGCATCAATACAGAATCTGACGTTAAAAGGTCTTTTATTTGCTGAAAAGCTCGCTCTTCTCGATGTCGCCAGACCCAGGAAGCCTTCTTGTCGAGGAGCCTATGCAGGGGTTCAGCAACAGTCGCCTTCTGGGGTAGGAAGATGTTATAAAAGTTGATAAGTCCCAGGAAGGCTTGGAGATCTGTTTTGTTTCTAGGTCTCGGGGCGTTTTTTATTGCAGCCAGTTTTTTCTCAGTAGGGTGAATTCCCTGTTTGTCAAGAAGGTAACCAAGGAATTCAACCCTCTCCGTGCATAGTTGGCACTTGTCCTTCTTGACCTTCAGGCCAGCGTCTTTAAATTTTTGGAGGACCATTCTTAGTCATTTTTCTAGTATACTTCTAGTGGGAGCAGCTATCAGGACATCATCAAAATATGGCACGACCCCTTTTATGCCTTGTAGCAATCTCTCCATCAAACTTTGGAAGATACCAGGTGCTACGCTTACTCCGAACTGGAGTCTATTACACTTGAATGCACCTCTGTGTGTAACTATAGTTTGGGCTTCTGCAGTCTCTGCATCTGCGGGCAGCTGCTGGTACGCCTGGGCTAAGTTGAATTTTGCGAATATTTTTCCGCCCCCAAGGGAATGAAGGAGGTGTTGGACCACAGGCATGGGGTAAGCGCTCTGCTGAAGTGCGTGGTTTAGGGTGGCCTTGTAATCCCCACAAATTCTCAAAGATCCGTCAGGTTTTATGGGGGTTACAATTGGGGTCTCCCATCGGGCGTGGTCAATCGGTTCCAACACGCCTTGGGCTATTAATTTGTCCAATTGTCATCAATCTTTGGTTTGAGTGCAAAGGGCACTCGACGAGGCTTAAGGCAAATGGGCGCAATATCAGGGCAGAGGTTAAACGATATGGGGGATCCCTTGTACTTGCCTAGCTTCTCGGTGAAAACTTCCTGGAATTCCTGGACAAGGGCCGCTTCCCAGTCATCGCCTTTGGTCTGGTTGATGCCCGCCAGTTTGATTCCCAGAGGCCCGAACTACTGTAAGCCTAGCAAGCTGGGTCGATCTCTATCGACAACGGTAAGAGGTAGGGTTGCGGTATGGTCCTTGAAAGAGACTTGGACATGGCTGGAACTGGTGACTGGGATTCTATTTCCCTGGTAGTCCTTCAATATAATTCTCTGAGTGCTGAGGTCCTGGAGGCGGATGTCAGGGATCAGCTGTTTGAGGGTTTTCCAGGAAACCATCGATAGGGACGACCCGGAGTCGACTTCCATAATGCATAGTCGCTTCTCAATGATGACCTTTACTCAGATTTTCCTTGCATCAAGGAATGAAGCGTGGCTGATGGTGATGGTTTGGTGTGCCTCTTCTCATCTGGTAGAAGTGGCTGGTGCTCAGTTTCTGTAGTAGTGGTTCCATTGGTTGCTTGGGCGGTCCCGATTTACTGGTGGGGTGCCTGTTGTCTGCCAGAAATTATTTTCTCTTCGGTTCGGGCTGGACCCTTGCTTGCTTCTACAAACCTTTGCAATGTAGCCCCTCTTTCCACAGGAACGGCAGAGTGCATCTAGGAATGTGCAGTCTGATCGTGGGTGGTTTCCCCCGCAACCAGCACACTGGAATGAGGGCTTACGACTCTGTTGATCTCGCTGATCACGTTCTGACCTGAGTCTGTTGACCTCCTCTCTCTCGCTTTCTGATGAGGATTCGAGGTCTTCATGGTGGGTGGTCATTGCATGCCTCTCGGGACAAGGCGTAGTATTACTGGTGAGTTGGCCGTGCGGTCTGTTTGCTCGGCGCATTCGAGCAGCCAACTTCCTGGTTGCTTCTGCTGCAGTAGCATCGGCAATGACATCTGCGAGGCCGATATCTCCCTTCACCATAATCTTGCTCTGGGTTGTGGGGTCTCTTAGACCCAGAACAATTCAATCTCTCATGGCTTCTTCGAGATTGGCGAAGCCACAGAGTCCCCCCAGGTTTCTGAGGTCCGCGATAAAGCCTCCCACACTCTTGCTCTCCTGCTGGTCCCTCTGGTAAAACTCGTGTCTTCTGATGAGTGTTGGCACCACTGGGGCATAATGGGCCAGAGGATTGGGGCGAGAGTGTCCCAGTCCATTGTCTTGACTTCCACTGATTTTGCAAGTGCCTTTGCCATCTTAAATACGGCTGGCCCGCAATGGGTCAGGAATACAGCTCGTTTCTTGCCAGGCGTAGCATCCTTCAAGTTGTCGGTTTCCAGGAACATCTGAAACCTGTCCATATATGAGTCCCAGTCTTCGTTAGCCGGGTCAAATGGAGCGGGTGGTATGGTACCGCTGGTCATGTTGCCGTGATTGGTGCGCTCTCAGCCACATGCTCTGTTATCGTGCAATGAGTGATCAGTCAGCTCTTATCGTCTCCGCATCCCACCTTCGTCGCCAGTGTTAGATCTGGGAGAGTGGGAGCAAGAACGGAGACGAGGCATCGAATAGTGACTTCAACTCTTTATTAGTGACTTCAGAACAGAGCGAAAAACTAGGGCAGCAGCAGCTCCTTTTAAAAAGCTGGCTGCTGTCACAACATCCAATGATTTGAGTTTGCCATGCTGGAAAGCGTCCAATCAGCGGCGACCTGCTAACAGCCAATCAGATCAGCCAACAACGACCAATCACGATCCGCTATTAGCGGGCCAATCGGAAGTGCAGGTTTATGAGCCTGCTGTGAAAGTAAAACTATTAGAATCACAAGCTAACGAGTTTGCTTAGTTCGTAACAAAAACCTCACTATTCTCCTTCTTTAAAAAATATATAAATATGCATAATTAATAATACAGTACTAACAAACTCAAGCTTTAAAATTCTAAACAACCAAACTTTGTTTTAACAAGAACAAAATGCAGCATATATGAATTATTTATTTCTTAAAGAAAAATTATATTGCTGCCTAACTCGCTCTCAGCGACTCTAGGAAGCTTACAAGGATAAAAATCTATTATTAAAAAAAATAAAAAGCAATAAACCCCTACATCCTGGCAACATTATATTTGAAAATAAGCATAGATATGCCATAGACACAAACAGCTGGGTCAGAAGCAGATTAAGAACCTTATATTTCTAGAAATATAGTAAAGTTGAGAGCCAATTTGGTTTAAGCAACAGACCATGAAATCTACTTCCAGAGCTGGCTAGGTGTCTTTGGGCTCATCACTTTCTCAGCCATAGAAAGAAGGCAATAGCAAACAACTTCCGAAAAATCTTGCCAAATAAACTGCAAGGATTAGTTCAGTTACCAGGATTTTTTAATTTTTTTATTTAAAAATCTCACTTGAAGGAAAACTACCGTACATACAAAGAAAGTAAAGTTACAGTGTGTTAATTTCACACTATCTGACCTGCAGTTGATTCCAAATAGCCTGTTTTTCTTTACACAGCAAAGAAAACCACAGTGTAGAGGTTTTAGTCATATGTTACCATATGCTATTATTTTAATATCAAAATAATTGAATAATCACTGTGAGACGAAGACGACGACAGGTGGCTGATAGAAGCTACCATAATTTCAAAATATAGTAAAACTGATGTGAAAGCAATGCAGTAATCATACTGAACAAAAGATCATATTTATATAGTGAATGTAGTAACTTTTGCAACAAAATATGAATTATTATTGCTGGAACGCAATATAATACATGTATTTCATGCTTCATTATTTTACAATCTTGAGTGTTCCGGTTCTGCCTAGAAATGTTTCCAAACATGTTTCATTAATTCATTATTCATGCAGAAAAGAAATAAGCACAGTGTCAACAAATGGTCCACTGCACACCCATATACAAGAAAAGTATGTATAACCAATGCATGGTATGCTACTGTGAAACTAATGATAAAAAGAATCAGTGTTGTATTCCAAAATATATCAAATGTTGCAAATATTCTTAACAGTAAATTGTTGTTATAATTTCATTGCACTTAAAAATCTTTGCAAATCACACTTTTATTCCATTCAATGCCACTATTAATTAAAAATAGATATCTATTGACATGAATGTTTTCATAATTAAATTAATCTGCTATAAAACATCACTTAAACAATAGTCATTCAGTAGTCAGAAAATTATTTTCTGATTGATATGGAAATGATTTAATCAGTAATGTCATAGTGCTCACCCAACAATGGGTTTTCATCCAACAATGTCCCAATGTCTTATGATTGTAGATTTTCAAAGTACTGTAAAAGAATATTCAATAAAACTGGGAGAAGAGTGAAAATATAGTGTACAGAATAATATCAATACAAATTTTTGTAGCAGGAAAAGACACAGGGAATCCTTTCCCTTAACCTACTTACTTGATCATAGGCAGTACAAGAGCTAGTTCTAGGAAGAGAAGTAGAACCTAAGGTGCTAAACAGCTGTAGGATTGATGAACAGATTGCCAAAAAGTTGCATAGGAATGAGTATGAAGGAGATAATAATACTAAATATGCCTACTAGGCCTGCATCAGTGTCCACCAAAATCCTTTAAAACCCTTTATTGTGGAGGAGGGGGACAACTCAGGAGCACTAGAATATGACAGAGATAGAACAAGAACTCAAAAAGAAGCCTTATTCTGGAAGCACGTTGGCAAAACTGAGTTCAGGGGCAAAGACTGCCAATTGAATGCTTGCCCTAACATTTGAGTAAGATGACTAGATTTGTAGATACATAATATTTCAGCTTCTCATCATTATTTTTTCCAAGAGTAGGTATATGCAGAACTGCAAAGGATTCCCAGTGACTGAAACTTCTTGTTGTTACCCAACTAAGACCTTATATTTTCTCTTTTCTAGCCATCCACATACATTGCCTGAAAGGTATTTTTTATATTGTTAACAGCAAAAACCAGGCTTTGTTCTTTTGCCTAGATACATACAAATTAGTATGTGAAAAATACATATTAATTTGTGGCTGTGATCTGTGCTCCAAACTGTGTAAGCATCTAACAATATACTTATCCTCAACTGTCAATAAATAGCATTATAATTTATATTATAGGGATTGCAAAAGAATATTCAGCTCCTGAGAGAGATTCAGATTCAGATAGAAAAACACTAAAATGATACAATTCTTTTAGTTATCTAGAGAACAGCACCTTATCATTCACAAAGTGGCTATTGTTTTAAAAAAGCCAAAAAATGTCTGCCTTAAGTAACTGAAAGAGTAACTGGCATTTCCAATGTAAGTAATCCAGTGACTGAGAATTCTATAACTTGATGCTATTCCATTTTATGAATCTTGTGAGAAAAAGCTCTGGGAGAGCTTTGTTTTTTTTAATTAAAGTCAGTGCCAATTTCTTGATAGCAACTAAGTTAAAAAAATTATGCCTAACAATTCTCTATCAATCACTATTAGAATTATGGGGTCTCAGTAGGACTGTATGATTCATTTTTTAAAATAACAAAATTCTTACAATTTAGATAATAAAATTATCTAAAACCAGTAATTCAACGTAATGTTTTATAATAACCATTTAATAGATTACATACCAGAAGAACTAGCATGTTGGTAACTTTAATACTGATTTAACTCCCCTGCTTATTATTGTAGAGATAAGCCTACTTTTCTAATACTTTACTATTACAATATCTGAATTGTATCAAGAATTGGAAGTAAATGGTATCTTAATTCT